>CM056054.1:193776938-195126411 GCA_029574335.1 Rana kukunoris
CTAACAGTATGTGTCCCCACATTATGAATGAGTCACTCTGTCAATTACCTGTTGAGTTCAGAATCAACAAACAGCAACCAGTTCTCCACAGATATCCTAGAATACATTGTGGACAATAACCACAGAACAGTCCCATCTCGGGTAGTCCAATATATATATTCTGAATGTCCATTATTTCTGGCTCATGCTTCTAAGAGCTTTCTGGAATCCACGGGCCCTCCCGTTACACACTATATTACCAAAAGTATTGGGACACCTACCTTTACGGCGCACTTGAACGTTAATGGCATCCCAGTCCTTATGCCCAGTTATTCCCAGTTCTGTCATGCCCTACGCACGATTGTTTTTTCTGTTGGGAAAAAGTCTGATGAGAGCTTTTGATTGGGGAATCCCGACCTTGTGTATGCTCCATCAGACTTCTTCCAACAGGAACACTGCTGGAAAAAGATAGAGAGCAGGATCTTTTTTTTCCTGTCAGGAAAAAAACTGATTGGAATTTCTGATCTTGTGTACAAATCCCGACGCGCAAAATTCCTACGCATGCTCGGAAACAATTCGACACATGCTCAGAAGCATTGAACATTCAGTTTTACATCACTGCGTTCTTGGCAGTCAAAATTTCATCGAACTTTTGTGTGACCATGTGTATGCAAGGCAGGCTTGAGAGGAATTCCATTGGGAAAACCATCGTTTTTTTTTTCTTTTAGATGGGAAAACCGCTCGTGTTTACCAGGCATCACTTTCCTTTGTGTCTATAAAAAGGGAAAAAAGATGAGGCTGAACCCGTTTTCTATTATATACAGTATAAAGTCAAAATACCAACCAAATAGCTCTCCTCATTCCTCCCAAGACCTCCTACCATGCTCACCTCCAGAGCCTCTCCCATCCTCTGAAACTCTCTACCTCAATCTGTCCGACTATCTCCTACTCTGCCCACTTTCAGACGATTCTCTGAAAACTCATCTCTTCAGAGAAGCCTTTCCTGCCCCCACCTAATAACTGTACATTTACTTTCTCCATCAGCCCATCCCCCACAGTTTATACCTTTTGTATCTCTTGATTGTAAGCTCTAACAAACTATACAGATATATCAATTGTATATTCAGCAGACCATAAGCGATCAACTATGAGAAGGTAATTGAAAAGGTTCACACTTTAAATATAATGACAAACTAGAGTAGCTGCAGCAATCAGGGCAGATGGATCATTGTGAAATGTGTGTTTACGTGATTTGTAATCAAATACTCTTCCAGCCTTTTCTTCTGTTTAAGCAGACCCTATGGTCTATTCTCCACACTGTTCTACACATTCCTTTTATTTTAAGGCCCCTTTCACACAGGGCGGAATCTGTCTAAGTGGGGAATCTCTCCGCTGATCAGGCGGATGATAGGTCCATTACGCTATGCAGAGCAGACACAGACACAGCCACAGCCTGCTGTTCTCTATGGAGCAGTCAGATGGAAGCTAACTGCATTGTCATCCGTTCCCTCTGTTTTAGGGGACCCAATCGGATGCCGCTGGGTGACAGCGGACCAGAGCTGGTTCAAGGATTTTAGACACCCTAGGCGAAACCACATTTTGCTGCCCTCTTTGCTCCACCCCTTTGCCCTGCCCATGTATACCCCAAATTTTTAATGAAGCGTCCATCAAATGCGCCTACCAGTGCCCATCAATGGAGCCTCGCCAGCGCCCATCAAATGCAGCCTTACCAGTGTCCATCATTGCAGCCTCATCATTGCTCATCAATGCAGCCTACCAAGGAGGGAAGGGGGAAGGGGGAAGGGAGGGCAGGGGAGGGGAACTGACCTCTCAGTACATGGACAGATCAGTCTTTATACACCAAATACATTTTCATGCAACACTGCAAAAATGCAATCTCAGACAGTGACAGTATTTCACTCACTAGGTCTTGGGCTCTGCAGACTGCTCTACATCCATCCGACAACATGACTCTGCCAAGAGTGTGCGACGAACAAATTTTAAACTCTGCCTACCTCGGTGCCTCCTCCAGGCAGGCTCCACCTGTCACCAAGCCTGGAGCGCTGCCGCCAGGCGCTATAGTACATGAGCGATGCTCCTGGGTTTGTTCAGGCCAGGAGAGAAAGCGACCTCTACGACATGGGAGGGGGGGGGGGCAGGGGACACAGGATTAGGAATCACGTATGGGCAGAGAGGCAGAGCTGGCTGGCTTTGGTCACATCACGGACAGCAATCACAGGTCACTGATGACATCTTGTGCTTAATCATTACCATTATTATCATTACTATGCAACTATGTAACTTTAGGATCAGTGAACAGATCCCCTGCTGAATTAAAGAAGAACAGATGTGACGTTTGTGTTCATTTTGTTTTTTGCTGTAGAAGCTTTCTGGACCTATATTAGATTTCTGGGGCTGCCAGAAGAAAACAGACTTGCATCCATTTACACCAGACTATCTCAGATCTGCCAAATTTAGGTCCAAAAATAAAAGAAAGAATACTGACCTGTTTGTTTTTTACAGACTGTTAACATCCGACCGCCCATAGACTACTACAGATCTTATCAGTCCACTCATGTGAAAGAGGCCTAAGTGATCAACACCAGAAAGTAGCTTTAACATCATGTTAACACCTATGCCGCGACACACGATCATTTTTCGGCATGAAAAAAAACATTGTTTTTTAAAACATCATTTAAAATGATCGTGTGTGGGCTTCACATTGTTTTTCATGTTCTGAAAAACGACAAAAAAAAATCGAACATGCTGCATTTTTAACGTCGTTTTAAAAAATTTAGTTTTTCGGGTCGTAAAAAATGATCGTGTGTGGGCTAAAACGACGTTTTAAACCCGCGCATGCTCAGAGGCAAGTTATGAGACGGAAGCATGAATGTAACTTTTAGAGTGCTGTCGTGCGTGTTGTGAGTCACCGCGCTTTGCTCATCATTTTTTTAAAACGATGGTGTGGGGGCAACATCGTTTTATGAAGAAATTGGGAAAACTAAGTTTTTTTACATGCTAAAAACATGCCGAAAAAAAACGACCGGCATTAATACACACAACAAACAGATGCACAAACCATGCATTTTTTACAACCGTTTTTTACATTTCCCACCACCACATGCCAAAACATCCCTAAAAATAGCACTATTTTAAATATATTTGGGTCGTATTAAGCACCCTTTAAAAAAGCGCATCTCTGAACACATACAGAATATTTTGTTGGGATATCGTTAACCAGAGCTTTTTTTCTCTGAAAATAGGTGCAGGAACCAGTTCCCCCAAGTCCCCCCTGAAAAAAAGCCCTGTCGTTAACACAGTGTTTCACTACATTTTAAGCAGATGCATGGTAAAGATCCTTCTGGCTTAAAATGTTGGGGAATCGATAGGGTATTCCTCTCCTGGAGAGGATCCAATATTGTGAGGAATCTCTCCAGGAGGGAAACTAAGTGATTTACACATTGAAATCCCTTAGTCCAGGGCAGTGGTGTATTTAGGTTTTGTGCTGCCCTAGGCCTGACTAAACTTTAAATATGATCCACCCCTTCCTGTCAAGGTACACCCCTTCCTGTTTAAGACCTGTCCTGAAATTTTCCAGTGGGGGCACTACTTCTGAGGGCCTTGGGGGGGGGGGTTCCCCTAATATGCAGAGATTTCCTCTCACTTCCTGTCTGGCTATGGGGCAGGAAATAAAGAGAAATGAACAGATGGCAAAAACAAATTAACAGGGGCTATAACCATCCCTTACTCTATCCAAAATGGAAAAAAAGTGTTGCTTATAGTTTCACTGATGTGCACTGATAAGGCGGCACTGATGAGATGGCACCAACGAGGTGGCACTGCTAAATTTATGGAGGACTAAGGCCCCTTTCACACTGGGGCAGAATGTGCAGTGGCAGTATAGCACGGAATGTGCGGTAGCGGTGCTATACTGTCGGAATTGCGGCTGGTATTTGGCCGCTAGCAGTGCGGTATTAACCCCCGCTAGTGGCCGAAAAAGTGTAGATACCACGGTGTCCCATTGTTTTCAATGGGAATAAGCGGTATACACACGGCTCCTCCCACCGTTCCAAAGATGCTGCTTGCAGGAGATTTTTTGCAGCAGAAAACATAGCCCAGTGTAGAAGGTATGTGGTCCAGGCAGTGAGCAAAGGAAGGATTGGGGGCAGGAACAAATAAATCCATCTGTTTATTTTTCTCATCAGCAATCAACAGAAATAAATGAAGATTCCCTAATATGTACAACTGACACAAGCAAAGGATTGCAGGAGAGTCCTACTACCTACCTACCTACCTGACTGGCATAGGTGACCATGTCAGTGTCCCTTGTGTCCGCACCATCCCTATTAGGTGTGGGCACTTTATGGGGGTGCCAGACCAATTTGTCTTGCGGCCCAGTCCACCTCATAAGACTAGTGCTGCACTAAAAGTGTAGCGAAAGCTGGCAGAGACTCTTTTTATGCTGCCCCCCTGCAAAGTGCTGCCCTAGGCCTGGGACGTTGCTTTGCCTGCCCGTGCCATTCTGCCGTCGTATATGTACGTGAGGCGGTTGGCAAGAGGTTAATAGTGACCACCCCGCCCCTTAATACTCAACTGAGCCCAATTTTGATCCAGCGCTATGCATGTCTGCAGCAGTTCCTCTCCACTCTCCCGCTCTCACAGGCTGGTTTAGAGCATTGGGAGCCATTGGCTCCAGCTGCTGTCAGTCAAAATCTGTGAGCATAGCCGGGGGAGGGCCTGATCCCGGCGCACGTGATTGCTGCCAGGCACACCTGCGATCGCTTGTTACAGAGCGAGAACCGGGAGCTGTGTGTGTAAACACACAGCTACCAGTCCTGTCAGGGGAGAAATGCCTGATCTTCTGTTCATACAATGTATGAACAGCGATCAGTTCATTTCCCCCAGTCAGTCTCCAGCCCCCCTTCAGTTAGAACACACCCAGGGAACATACTTAAACCCTTCCTCACTCCCTAGTATTAACCCGATTCCCTGCCAGTGGCATTTTCATAGTAATCAATGCATTTTATATAGCACTGATCGCTATAAAAATGCCATGGTCCAAAAAATGTGTCAAAAGTGTCCGAAGTGGTCCACCATAATGTCGCATTACTGAAAAAAAATCGTTTTAGCCGCCATTACTAGTAAAAAAATAATATATATATTAATTAAAATGCCATAAAACTATCCCCTATTTGTAAAAACGCTTATAACTTTTGCGCAAAACTTTTTTTTCAAAAAATATGTAGAAGAAAACATATCGGCCTAAACTGAGGAAAAAAAAATATTTTTTTATATATTTTTGGGGAATAATTTTAACAGCAAAAAGTAAAAAATATTATTTTTTTTCAAAATTGTCACTCTATCTTTGTTATATAGCACAAAAAATAAAAACCGCAAAGGTGATCAAATACCACAAAAGAAAGCTGTATTTGTGGGAAAAAAAGGATGCCAATTTTGTTTGGGAGCCATGTCACACGTACACGACGAGCCGCGCAATTGTCAGTTATAAAGCGGCGCAGAGCAGTGAACCGAGCATCGTATAATCGAATATGTACGGGGCTGAAGTGGTTAAGAAGCAAGAGATTTTAAAATTGTGACTTTTACAATTATATTGGAGACTAGAGAAAGGCTTAATACAGTATTATAGTATAGTTATAATACTTATAATACTTAGTATAGGGCAGAAAAACACTTTTTCTGAATAGAGCAGATCCTCCAACCCTGGATAACAGGAAAGAATTCCCTATATATTTTGTGAGGGGAATGTGTAGGAATTTATCATTTATTAAAAAATGTATATAACATTCCCTGAGCACTTGATATCTTTTCTTAGTTAAGTCTCATTACAGGATTTAATCGTATATCCTATTCTTGGGGTGAAGCTAGAAAACCCCTGATGTCTCCATTGAGAGGACATTGTTGTCACTACTGTCACATAAGGGGCTTGTCAGTACATACATATATACAGTACATGGTTAGGACACATGTTAATACATAAACACCTATTACACATCCCTACACACACCAGAAGAGGAAGATGTAGCCATAGAGCCCCTTCCAGCCTTGCAAATGTGGCCTGTGCATCCAAGAGGTAATGACACCCCGTCGTGAAACGACTAAATAAAAGAGAAAGCAATTCAAATGTAAATATACCACATTTTTATTGTGTGTTTATAAAAGTATAATTATGGACCTATAAACATTTTTTCTTTTCCACTATATATACTCTGAATAAACCAAGAGTCCTTTTGGTAAATCAATTGGCCAGAAGTGAAAATCTAGTGATTCTCTCGCCCATTCGCTGACACACTTTTGACCAAGAGATTCCAAGCCTGCCCACCACGACAAGGTAGACTCTTCTAGGGCAGGACCTACACTAACTACACTAACTACCTGGATGCTAGTCATCCTTTTTATAATGTTAGTCCTATAATCTGTGTGTGCGATCTACTCTCTCCTAATTTGGTTGTGTGTGTGTGTACATCTATCTAAAGCATGGACCAGTTCGTTTATAATATATAAATTAAATTAAGTTTCCTTAATACAGGCCTCGACAAAATCAGGGCGCTAGGTCGCAATTGTGACCTGGCACCTGGGGAAACTTAAGCCTGCAGAAGGCCGCAAAGCCGCGGCCTCAATTACTGGCCGACGTGGGGCGCGATCGTGGCGGGCCTGCGGCCGCCGGTAGTTGAGGCCGCGGCTTTGTGGCCTTCAAAGAAGGAAGCTGAGCCCTGCAGATGGCTGCAAATTCGCGGCCTTCTGCAGGGCTCATCTTCCTTCTGTGATCTGGCACCATCTTGTGGTGGCCGTTGGCATTACAGGTTACATTAGAATTACATTAGAACACCCAAACATTATATATATATATATTTTTGTTTTGTTTTTTGTATTTTTTTGTTTTTTTTGTTAAATAAAAATAAAATCACAACACAAAATCTAAATAAACATTTTCCTATCCACACTTGACTGAGTTACCTCAGCTAGAATAATGGTGTAGAAGATGCTGCCCCCCTGCAAAGTGCTGGCCTAGGCCAAGTTACAGCGTTGCTGGAGTTTTCACCTGAGAGGTGAAGCAACTGTTTTTTTGTAGAAATTGTCTGGAGTGTTCACCAGTTCGGGTCGGTACAGTTTGGAAGGGTTAGAATGGTCCGGCCTATTTAGGTGAGTGTTTCCACTGCAAGTCGGACCGTCAGGGGCCATACAGGGTTTCGAAAAAATGCCTAGCATGTCCGCCAATCAGTGGACTGTATTGTAGCTCCGTCCTAACCAAACCGTACCATTTTCTATGGCCCCTTATCTGAAGCCTAGGCCAAATTACAGCGTTGCTGTAGTGTTTACCTGAGCGGTGAACTGACTCCTTTACTGTAGAAGTTGTCTGGAGTGTTTACCTGAGCGATGAACTGACTCCTTTACTGTAGAAATTGTCTGGAGTGTTTACCTGAGAGGTGAACTGACTCCTTTACTGTAGAAATTGTCTGGAGTGTTTACCTGAGAGGTGAACTGACTCCTTTACTGTAGAAATTGTCTGGAGTGTTTACCTGAGCGGTGAACTGACTCCTTTACTGTAGAAATTGTCTGGAGTGTTTACCTGAGCGGTGAACTGACTCCTTTACTGTAGAAATTGTCTGGAGTGTTTACCTGAGCGGTGAACTGACTCCTTTACTGTAGAAATTGTCTGGAGTGTTTACCTGAGAGGTGAAGCCACTCCTTTTTTTTGTAGTAAAAAAAGCCTGGAGTGATCACCTGAGCGGTATTAGCTCAATCAGGGTAAAAGGACTCCTTTTCTGTAGTAATAGTCTGAAGTATATTTTTTTTCTAGGCATTATCCACTAGAAGCATAAAGTAGCGAAAAGAATATACACATTGGTATAAGACATAACCCCAAGTTATTTCCAGGGGATCGGAAAGAGAATATCCACTGAGCGGAACAGTTCTGGTCGGTACAGTTTGGAAGGGTTAGAATTAGGGTTGTCCCGATACTGATACTAGTATTGGTATCGGGACCGATGCCGAGTATTTGCGGGAGTACTTGTACTCGCGCAAATACTCCCGATGCCTAAATAGAATACTTGGGGGAGAGCGATGCAGCGTGTAATGCTCAGACAGCTGAGCATACCAGTGAGAGAGAGGCAGCCTGTGTCCCTGTGTGCATTACACGCTGCATCAGACGCCATACCTTGGGGAGAGAGAGGCAGCGTGTAATGCCTGTATGCTCGGCGTATAATCCTCACTCCTCAGACGGCAGCCATCCAGTGTACAAAGCCGCGCCTCCTCCTCGTCTGTGATAGGGGAACACTCCCAGCAGGTGAGTCATTGTTCTGCCTATCACGGACATCCTCTCATCCTCGTTCATGGATGAGGATGAGAGGGTGTCCGTGATAGGCAGAACACTGACTCACTTGCTGGGAGTGTTCCCTTATCACAGACAAGGAGGAGGAGGAGGAGGAGGAGGCGCGGCTTTTGAACACAGGATGGCTGCCGTCTGAGGAGGATAATACAGGTACACAGGCATTACACGCTGCCTGGCTTTGTACACTGGATGGCCGCTGTCTGAGGATTATACACACATACAGGCATTACACGCTGCCTCTCTCTGGGGGACATGGCTGGGGGGAGATGGCTGCATTTGTGGGGGAGATGGCTGCATTTGTGGGGGGGACATGGCTGCAATATATGTGGGGGGACATGGCTGCAATATATGTGGGGGGACATGGCTGCAATATATGTGGGGGGACATGGCTGAATATATGTGGGGGGACATGGCTGCAATATATGTGGGGGGACATGGCTACAATATGTGGGGGGACATTGCTGAATATATGTGGGGGACATGGCTGCAATATATGTGGGGGGGACATGGCTGAATATATGTGGGGGACATGGCTGCAATATGTGGGGGACATGGCTGCAATATGTGGGGGGACATGGCTGCATATGTGGGGGGACATGGCTGCATATGTGGGGGGACATGGCTGCATTTGGGGACACATTTAAAAAAAGTATCGGTATTTGGTGTTGGTCCTAAAAAAAAAAAGGCATCGGGACAACCCTAGTTAGAATGGTCCGGCCTTCTCAGGTGAGTGTTTCCACTGCAAGTCGGACCGTCAGGGGCCATACAGGGTTTATAAAAAAATCCCCAATGTGTCCGCCAATCAGTGGAATGTATTGTAGCTCCGCCCTAGCAGAACCGTACCATTTTCTATGGCCCCACATCTGAAGCAGGACCCAGAATGGCCTGGGCCAAGTTACAGCGTTGCTGTAGTGTTCATCTGAGCGGTGAAGTGACTCATTTACTGTAGAAATTGTCTGGAGTGTTTACCTGAGAGGTGAAGCCACTCCTTTTTTTGTAGTAAAAGCCTGGAGTGATCACCTGAGCGGTATTAGCTCAATCAGGGTAAAAGGACTCCCTTTCTAGTCTGAAGTATATATTTTTTTCTAGGCATTATCCACTAGAAGCATAAAGTAGCGAAAATAATATACACATTGGTATAAGACATAACCCCGAGTTATTTCCAGGGGATCGGAAAGAGGATATCCACTAAGCGGAACAGTTCGGGTCGGTACAGTTTGGAAGGGTTAGAATGGTCCGGCCTTCTCAGGTGAGTGTTTCCACTGCAAGTCGGACCCCGTCAGGGGCCATACAGGGTTTAGAAAAAATGCCTAGCATGTCTGCCAATCAGTGGAATGTATTGTAGCTCCGCCCTAACCGAACCATACCATTTTCGCCCCACATCTGAAGCAGGACCCAGAATGGTGCGGTATGGTTCGGTTGTATGGGCCACTTTCATAATGAAAACACTCAAAATAGCGTACCGTACCGAACCAACCCGAACCACTCAGTGGAAACAAGGCATTTCTTACATTCTGGAGAACCAGGAGGGCGGCTCAATTTTGATCAGGCCCCAGGACAGCAATAATGTGGTCACCGTCTTCATCGTGAACAACATACACATATGGAATGAATGCCCGGCACACAGGACACGATGGGGACTGTTGAAGCCACCTGTGAATACAAGGATGATGAAATGTGTGAGAACAGGCTAATGCCATTGAGTCCTGTACACTGTACTCACAGAGGCAAATGGAACAGGTAGGCCGTTCCATTGCCGGTGGTCTCTGGGGCGCTGGGGGCTGATCCCTGGCGATCTCCTCTCGTCTCCTCCGAAGCTGTCCTCTTGTGCGGTGGGCGATCGGACTAGCTCCTCCCTCCTGGCGTGATCGCCGCCGAGACGGTCGTGGCATCTTAATGCTGCTGTACCTAAAAAATATGCTTTTTAGTTTATAGTCCATATAAAAAGATTATAGCAATGTTATGTGTTTGTGTAACCATAAAATGTTCATTTACAAATGGAAGCCTCTACAAGGGGATTAGAAGAAAAATCCAGCAGGAGCTACAAGACTGTTATGGAGAGGAGAGGCGCCTCTAAGTGTAGCAATATTTTGATAAATGTTGTACCTTCATTAAATGTAACTATATTGCTACACTTAGAGGCGCCCCTTTACTCATTTATACTCAGTTGTGATCTGACGCTACTTGTATATCAAGACATCGCTTGTATATCAAGTCAATGCATAATCCTCAGTATGTGTTAATATTCTGCATGTATGGACCCTGCACAGTACCACTTCTCTTGTCCCGTATGCTGGGTGCAATTCTCTTAGTAGCTTATTATTACGTGTGACTTCACACTGCGTCACTGAATGATCCCGAGCAGGTTGTACTACGGTTCTCCTGTAGGGGGCGGCAGGTGGATCAGACAGTGGGGTGGGTAAGAGCAATTGCAGAACGATGTTCTGTGCTCCTCTCTGCAGCAACTTAAAGCCGTTTTCTCCCCCTCCCTCTCGCTGGTTTCAGCTGCTGTGGCTGCGGGGCTATCCTAGCTGGAAAACTCAGGATAGTTCAGACTAGGATCCAAACACACCTGAGCTCACCCCTGCCAGCTGGCTTTAAGGCCTCAGCCCGGGTTCACACTACTGCGGGGTGAGACACCACATGTAATTCGCACAGGAATCACAGCACATTCCTGTGTGAATTACAAGTGGTGTCTCTGGGGTGCGATTTTAGCCATGGATTTGTATGGCTCAAGTCGCACTGCATTCAAACCAAACTAGTGCAGGACCCTTTATTATCCCCACCAGAATCAGACTGCATGGGTGTTCACACCCATACGATCCGATTCGGCAAACTGCGCTGCTTTTTGTAAACCGATTATGGGGTGTCATTAATTTAACAATTGGTTCACATGGACAGGTTGCGATTTTAGATGCAGTGCTGAAACCGCAGCAAATTTGCTGTGAATGCGCACCACATCTAGTGTGAACCCAGGCTAAGAGATGACAGTTCATTTTAGGGCACGTTAAAAATATATTACCCAAAATTATATATAAAATAATCCAAAATGTGTCATGCATTTAAAGTGTATTTATGATTTTTTATAAACACAAAAGAAAAAAAATCATATATACACTTTAACCACTACATTAGCGAGCTTATTTCTGAGATTTTGGTGTTTACAAGTTAAAAACTGTTTTTTTTTGCTAGAAAATTACTTAGAACCCCAAAACACACACACAATATATATATATATATATATATATATGTATTTATTTTTTCTAACACCCTAGAGCAGGGGTGGCAAACTCAAATTCATCGGGGGCCGCATCAGCAGTTTGGTTGCCCTCAAAGGGCCGGTTATATCTGCACTCCAGTTTTCTTGCGCTGCGTAGGGAGCTCAGTGTTCAGGAGTGCACTGCGTAGGGAGCGCAGGGTTCAGGAGTGTCCCCCCTCCTCTCTGGTGTCACTGGTGTCCCCTTTCCTCTCTGGTGTCACTGGTGTCCCCCCCTCTCTGGTGTCACTGGTGTCCCCCCCTCTCTGGTGTCACTGTGTCCCCCCCCTCTCTGGTGTCACTGGTGTCCCCCCCTCTCTGGTGTCACTGGTGTCCCCCCCTCTGGTGTCACTGGTGTCCCCCCCTCTCTGGTGTCACTGGTGTCCCCCCTCCTCTCCTCTCTGGTGTCACTGGTGTCCCCTCTCCTCTCTAGTGTCACCATCCTCTCCTCTCTGGTGTCACTGGGGTCCCCCTCCTCTCCTCAGTGACCCCAGTGACACCAGAGAGGAGGGGGACCCCAGTGACACCAGAGAGGAGGGGGACCCCAGTGACACCAGAGAGGAGGGGGACCCCAGTGACACCAGAGAGGAGGGGGACTCCAGTGACACCAGATAGGAGAAGAGGAGGACCCCAGTGACACCAGAGAGGAGAGGGACCCCAGAGAGTTTGGGGACCCCAGAGAGGAGAGGGGGACCCCAGAGAGGTTGGGGACCCCAGGGACACCAGAGAGGAGAGGGAGGAGAGGAGGGGGACCCCAGTGACACCAGAGAGGAGAGGAGGGTGACCCCAGTGACACCAGAGAGGTGAGGAGGGGGACCCCAGTGATACCAGAGAGGAGGGGGACCCCAGAGAGGTTGGGGACCCCAGGGACACCAGAGAGGAGAGGAGGGGGACCCCAGAGAGGTTGGGGGTCCCAGGGACACCAGAGAGGAGAGAAGAGGGACCCCAGTGACACCAGAGAGGAGAGGAGGGTGACCCCAGTGACACCAGAGAGGAGAGGAGGGGGACCCCAGTGACACCAGAGAGGAGAGGGACCCCAGAGAGGTTGGGGACCCCAGGGACACCAGAGAGGAGAGGAGGGGGACCCCAGGAACACCAGAGAGGAGAGGAGGGAGACCCCAGTGACACCAGAGAGGAGAGGAGGGTGACCCCAGTGACACCGGAGAGGTGAGGAGGGGGACCCCAGTGACACCAGAGAGGAGAGGGACCCCAGAGAGGTTGGGGACCCCAGGGACACCAGAGGAGAGGAGGGGGACCCCAGAGAGGTTGGGGACCCCAGGGACACCAGAGAGGAGAGGAGGGGGACCCCAGAGAGGTTGGGGACCCCAGGGACACCAGAGAGGAGAGGAGGGGGACCCCAGAGAGGTTGGGGACCCCAGGGACACCAGAGAGTAGAGGAGGGGGACACCAGAGAGGAGAGGAGGGTGACCCCAGTGACACCAGAGAGGTGAGGAGGGGGACACCAGTGACACCATAGAGGAGAGAAGGGTGACACCAGAGAGGTGATGCGGGGGACCCCAGTGACACCAAAGAGGAGGGGGACCCCAGAGAGGTTGGGGACCCCAGGGACACCAGAGAGGAGAGGAGAGGGACCCCAGGGACACCAGAGAGGAAAGAAGGGTGACCCCAGTGACACCAGAGAGGAGGGTGACCCCAGTGACACCAGAGAGGAGAGGAGGGGGACCCCAGTGACACCAGAGAGGAGAAGGACCCCAGAGAGGTTGGGGACCCCAGGGACACCAGAGAGGAGAGGAGGGGGACCCCAGGGACACCAGAGAGGAGAGGAGGGTGACCCCATTGACACCAGAGAGGTGAGGAGGGGGACCCCAGTGACACCAGAGAGGAGAGGAGGGTGACCCCAGTGACACCAGAGAGGTGAGGAGGGGGACCCCAGTGACACCAGAGAGGAGAGGGACCCCAGAGAGGTTGGGGACACCAGAGAGGAGAGGAGGGGGACCCCAGAGAGGTTGGGGACCCCAGGGACACCAGAGAGGAGAGAAGGGGCACCCCAGTGACACCAGAGAGGAGAGGAGGGGGACACCTGTGACACCAGAGAGGTGAGGAGCCCCAGTGACACTGGTCCCCCTTCTCTCCTCTCTGGTGTCACAGGTGTCCCCCTCGTCTGCTCAGTACAGACAGCCATGCTCCCCGGGTGATGGTCTCTCCTACCTGCAGGTGCAGATCTTGCAGTTCTCCCCATGTCTGCGGTTGTGGTCCCGGGTCTGTAATCAGTGAGCTGAGGCGGTGCAGTGTCACACCGTGCACTGGTTACTAGGCAAGCCGACTGGGGTGGAGCAAGATGGCGGCCGGAAACGTCACTTCCTGACGAGACAACCGCCGCCGGGTGTACCAAGATGGCCGCCGCTCCGGATCTAGGCCGAAGCCGGGGACTTTCCTATGGCCGAGGCTGCGGAGCGGATCGCATGGTGTCACAGATAGGTAACACTCTGTTGCCACCGCCGCGCGGGCCACATGGCAAGGCCTGGCGGGCCGGATTCGGCCCGCGGGCCTTGTGTTTGCCACCCCTGCCCTAGAGCATAGGTGTCAAACACAAGGCCCGCGGGCCAGAACTGGCCCTCCAGGACATTTCATGTGGCCCTTGCACCTCTCCTGCAGCTGCGGGAGAGCTCCAGCCCTCCTCCAGACCTCTACTTGCAACGCATCCAGCTTCTTCCCAGCAGCAGCATAAGGAAAGGGGGGTGCACTGTGATGTAATGGAGAGTGGGGGGACTCAAATTATGATGGTGGGGGGTGGCTCTGGAACATTTAATGTAAGGGGAGGGGATGCGCAGGACATCTAATCTTACAGATACAACCGGCCCTTTTGAGGGAAAACATAATGGTGATGTGGCCCACGATGAAATTGAGTTTGACACCCCTGCCCTAGAGCATTGACCTCCAAACTACAGCTCTCCAGCTGTTTCGGAATTACACATCCCATGTGGCATTGTAAAGCTCTGACATTCACAGACATGACAAGGCACGATGGGAATTGTAGTTCCTGAACAACTGGAGGGCCATAGTTTGGAGACCCCTGCCCTAGAGAATAAAATGGCGGTCATTGTAATACTTTCTGTCACACTGTATTTGCGCAGCGGTCTAACAAGCGCACTTTTTTTGGAAAAAATACACTTTTTTTTTATTAAAAAAAAAGACAACAGTAAAGTTAGCCCAATTTCTTATATTGGGCAAGATAATGTTACGCTGATTAAATTGATACCCAACATTTCAGAATTGCACCCGCTCGTGGAATGGCGACACACTTTTACCGTTTAAAATCTCCATAGGCGACATTTAAAAAATTCTACAGGTTGCATGTTTTGAGTTACAGAGGAGGTCTAGGGCTAGAATTATTGCTCTCGCTCTACCGATCGAGGCGATACCCCACATGTGTGGTTTGAACACCGTTTAATATATGGGGGCGCTACTCATGTATGCGTTCGCTTCTGCACCAGAGCTAGGCGGGATGGGGCGCATTTAAAAAAAAAAAACGTTATTTTAAATTTTTTCACTGTTCCTAAAAAATAAATAAAAAATGTGTGATTTTTATTCCTATTACAAGGAATGTAAACATCCCTTGTAATAGAAAAAAAAGCATGACAAGTCTTCTTAAATATGAGATCTGGGGTCCAAAAGACCCCACATCTCATATGTACACTAAAATGGAAGAACATTTTTTTGTCATTGAAAAAAATAATGTCCCTTTGAGAGCTATGGGCAGAAGTGACGTTTTGTCTCCATGTCACAGAGGGGACAGGTCCGGATCGCCTCCGATGGCCACGGTAATCGGCAGGGGGGAACCAGAACTGCGGTGGGAGGGGGGGCCCTCTCCCGCTGGCGATAAAAGTGATCTTGCTGGGAATCCGCCGCAGAGACCACTTTTATCTGAAAGAGAACCGCCCCCTCTTGAAGAGGATACCAGGGTTATGGTTATGGTTGCTAACATAACAACAGTATTCCTCTTCAAAAACATGACCAGTGTACTCGAGATATTCACCAACCTTACATTTTAAACCCCCCCATTGACCCCTTCTTTACCTTACCTCTAAACCACCCCCTTTCATACCACATAAGGATAATAATAATAGACCACACCAGAGTTGGATTATAAATGGCCACAACAGCCTTTTTTATTAAACAATAATATCAAATCTCCAACTATTAAAATAACTTTAATCAAAATAAATTTCCATTAACATATTTCCACATTTAACCTCCCTGGCGTTATGATTCTGTCTGGAATTTTGTACCAAAAGCGTTGCAATTGTTTTGTAAGTACTTACTTAAATCTATCTAAACAAGAGTCTAATAGGCATCCCGGGTATGATTTTTTTTTTATTAAAAATTATAATATAATAAATAATTATAAAAAATTATAACAAATAATAATATAATTATAGTAAAAATTATTCAATAATGTAATCAAATCAAAATCACTGAAATTTGCTCAGTTGCAGAATTTTTGCTGTCATAATTTTTTTTTTTTATGACGAATTTCCCCACAGATCGCTATCGCTAAATTCTGCAAGTGATTATAATTTATTATCGCTGTTTTTTAGCTGCTCTAAAAACAATTTTTGCCATAAAGGGACACTTTTGGTTGCTATGGGCAAATCTACAGTTTGCAGGGAGAAAGAAAAGTTTTTATTATATAAAATGACATGCAGGGCACTGGGCAGACCACTAGGGACATGGGGGGTGTGTATTTTTTACATACAGTACTGTAATCTATAAGATTACATTGTACTGTATGTAAAGTGTTTGTTTACATTTTTGAATTTGGCGCCGTTCTCCGTCCCCGTGCGACGTAACGTCGCAGGGAACGGAGCTCGGCGGCACACGGGGACGCTGTGTGAATCGAGCGAGCACCCGCTCGCTCACACAGCGTGGATGCATCGCTGGATCCAGGGAGAAGGTAAGTAAACAGTCTCTGGATTCAGCGAGGCGAGCCCGTGTCTGACACGGGATCAACAATAGTAGCAGCAAATTTTTACCCCGTGTCAGACACGGGAAAAACGCCAAGGAGGTTAAATCACAATTACTTAAACACCCAGTCTGTTGGTCTCTGACGGTACCCCGAAACTGTCACATTTTCCATTATTACACTGCGGGACCATAATTTGTACCATAGCAGGCCTCCAGGCGTATACCAGCTCGGAGACAACCCCCACCCGCAGTACAACCATAACCGTATTCCAGCAGAGGAGCACATACCACTGATAAAGCCCCCCACCATTTCCATGACCTCTGATTTTGCCACCGCCAAAGACCGATACCGCCTGCTCCAGCTGTTATGACGTCCATAATCCATACCCTGCAAGAAAAGAACACAGACCAACAACACAAAACGACACACAACATGGAGGGTGGGTGGGAAAGCTTCCTCTCTCTGCTGTACCCGCCCCTTCTTTTATACCGCTCCGCCCACACAGGCCAATGCCTCCTTGTAACCACCCCTCACTGCCCAAAACGTAACCCTTGCGTTGCTTCTCCTCTCCAGGTGTAAAACATACTTTTTTTTGGCAAACAGGCAGGCTGCCATTACTTACTTTTTAGCAAATAAACCTTTCCGACATCAGGCAAAAGGGGATTCCTCCAGGCAGCTCCTCCCCTTCATGGTCACTTGGCCCCTTTATTTTCGCCCCCCACCCCGAGCTGAATAGTCAGTCGGACGGCCGCGTGGCATGGCGGAAATTGACATGTGGCCCAGCAGCCCCAGCCCACCAGGCATATGCATCATAATGACAGGATGGGGTGGTATAGGGTATTATAATGATGGATTGGGGTGGTATAGGGTATTATAATGACGGATTGGGGTGGTATAGGGTATTATAATGACGGATTGGGGTGGTATATGGTATCATATTGATGGATTGGGGTGGCATAGGGTATTATAATGATGGATTGGGGTGGCATAGGGTATTATAATGATGGATTGGGGTGGTATAGGGTATTATAATGACGGATTGGGGTGGTATAATGAGGAGGGGGGGTCTATGGTGATAGAGGGGGGGAGGGGGTGACGCCCCTGCCCCCAGGGACAGCCTGACCTGATTGAATGACTGGGGAGACAGGCCCCCCCATGGACTTTCGATGATCACAAAGCTGGGACAGTGTACCGGTGGCGTTCATTATGATAGTTGCAATCATTCCACACTGTCCCGTCCCCGCACCACTACCCGGCCTTATCTGTAAGGTAACATGGAAAATAATGACACCTACTTTCTCTCTGATAGATTAGTGAAGTCGCTGTGGTTGTAGTACTGGGACGATTCCACCTGGGGGCGCTGTCCCGTCCTGTTCAATCACAAGCGAAGCGAAGATGCTGCTACGTCTTCCGACTTCCGGGTCAAAATGGCGCCGGTGTCAAGCTACCGCGCGTATTATTACTCATCCCCCAGCACGCGCTGAGGAAGCGCGAGACTACCGCGCGCTGCCGCCAGTCCACAATGTCTCCCGACACTAGAATCGGCATCTAAAGAGAGGATTAGGATTTCTCCTCCCTCCAGCCTGCAGGTGGCACTAGAGAGAACACCGCTGTGCAGTGAGGACAGGCTGGCCGGGAGATCTACGGAGATAGGTAAGGGGCTGTGTGTGCCTGACTCCCCAGTCATCCAATCAGGTCAGGCTGTCCCTTGGGGCAGTGGCGTCACCCCCCTATCACCTTAGACCCCCCCTTCTCCTCATTATAATTCCCTATACTACCCCTCCTCTGTGTGTGTCATTATTATTACTATACACCAATCATATCTCTCCAGTGTGTGACTTTACACTCTAATGCATGATCTGTCCTGTATACCTGTCATGTATATATTCCCATCTGATCTCTGCCCCCCCCCCCCCTCCTGTGCGTCTGATCTCTGTCCCCCCCCCCCTCCCGTGCGCCTGATCTCTGCCCCCCCCCCTCCTGTGCGTCTGATCTCTGCCCCCCCCCTCCTGTGCGTCTGATCTCTGCCCCCCCCCCTCCTGTGCGTCTGATCTCTGCCCCCCCCTCCCGTGCGTCTGATCTCTGCCCCCCCCCTCCTGTGCGTCTGATCTCTGTCCCCCCCCCCCTCCTGTGCGTCTGATCTATGTCTTCCCCCCCCCTCCTGTGCGTCTGATCTCTGTCTTCCCCCCCCCCCCCCCTCCTGTGCGTCTGATCTCTGTCTCCCCCCCCCCTCCTGTGCGTCTGATCTCTGTCCCCCCCCCCCTCCTGTGCGTCTGATCTCTGTCTCCCCCCCCCTCCTGTGCGTCTGATCTCTGCCCCCCCCCCCTCCTGTGCGTCTGATCTCTGTCTGTCCCCCCCCCTCCTGTGCGTCTGATCTCTGTCTTCCCCCCCCCCTCCTGTGCGTCTGATCTCTGTCTCCCCCCCCCCCCCTCCTGTGCGTCTGATCTCTGTCTCCCCCCCCCCTCCTGTGCGTCTGATCTCTGTCTCCCCCCCCTCCTGTGCGTCTGATCTCTGTCTCCCCCCCCCCCCCCTCCTGTGCGTCTGATCTCTGTCTCCCCCCCCCTCCTGTGCGTCTGATCTCTGTCCCCCCCTCCCCTCTGTCTGATCTCTGTCCCCCCCCCCCTCCTGTGTGTGTGTCCTCTTTGTCCCCAAATCTGTAAATAAAAATAAATGGATTGCAAAATAAAATGGTAGAGTGCCAGCGATCATTCATGCATCAAACCCAACGTGGTGTTGTGCCACCATCCCAGTAAGTGGGAAATGTGCTGGGAAAACATAAAGGGGTCTGTTTTATTTCATGTATATACAGTGCCTTGCAAAAGTATTCACCCCCTTGGCATTTTTTGTGTTTTGTAGCCTCACAACCTGGAATTATCATGGATTGTTTGAGGATTTCCTCATTTCATTTACAGAACACGCCCACAACTTTCAAGATGTGTGTGTGAAGCAAACAACATATAGGACAAAATAACAGAAAAAGTCAATGTGCAAAACTCTTCACCCCCCTAAAGTCAATACTTTGTAGAGCCGCCTTTTGCGCCTATCACAGCTCCAAGTCTCTTTGGATAAGTCTCTATGAGCTTTCCACTGGGATTTTTGCCCATTCCTCCATGCAAAAACTGCTCCAGCTCCTTCAAGTTGGATGGTTTGGGCTTGTGAACAGCAATCTTTAAAGCCTCGTGCACACGATCGGATTTTCTGTGGACAAAGCGTAGGGCTTTTATCCCAAGGGCGTTGGCCATGAACTTGTCCTGTGGTTTTATAGCTCTTTGGCGCCACCCTTTGTGCAACTTCTGCTAATATTGTGTTGAGCATTGCTTCTGAGCATGCATGTTTTTAACCTTGGAGTTTTGTCCGAAGGACACACGATCGGATATTCCGGCATCACAAATTTGTTGGCGGATAATTTTAAAGCAGGCTATCCAACATTTGTTCACGGAAAATCTGACAAAAATTGTCAGGTGGAGCGTAAAAACGAACAGATTTTCCGATCGTGTGCACAAGGCCTAAGTCTGACCACAGATTTTCTATTGGATTGAGGTCTGGGCTTTGACTAGGCCAGTGGTCTCCAAACTGTGGCCCGGGGGGTGCTTGATTTTTATGCAGCGCTTGGGGTGCTTTTTTTTGTATTCATTGGCACCAATGATTGGGGCAGAATATCTCCCAGTGACACCAATGATTGGGGCAGAATATCTCCCAGTGACACCAATGATTGGGGCAGAATATCTCCCAGTGACACCAATGATTGGGGCAGAATATCTCCCAGTGACACCAATGATTGAGGGCAGAATATCTCCCAATGACACCAATGATTGAGGGCAGAATATCTCCCAATGACACCAATGATTGAGGGCAGAATATCTCCCAATGACACCAATGATTGGGTGCAGAATATCTCCCAATGACACCAATGATTGGGGGCAGAATATCTCCCAATGATTGGGGGCAGAATATCTCCCAATGATTGGGGGCAGAATATCTCCCAATGATTGGGGGCAGAATATCTCCCAATGATTGGGGGCAGAATATCTCCCAATGACACCAATGATTGGGGGCAGAATATCTCCCAATGACACCAATGATTGGGGGCAGAATATCTCCCAATGACACCAATGATTGGGGGCAGAATATCTCCCAATGATTGGGGCAGAATATCTCCCAATGACACCAATGATTGGGGGCAGAATATCTCCCAATGACACCAATGATTGGGGGCAGAATATCTCCCAATGACACCAATGATTGGGGGCAGAATATCTCCCAATGACACCAATGATTGGGGGCAGAATATCTCCCAATGACACCAATGATTGGGGGCAGAATATCTCCCAATGACACCAATGATTGGGGGCAGAATATCTCCCAATGACACCAATGAGGGGGCAGAATATCTCCCAGTGACACCAATGAGGGGGCAGAATATCTCCCGGTGACACCAATGAGGGGGCAGAATATCTCCCAGTGACACCAATGAGGGGGCAGAATATCTCCCAATGACACCAATGAGGGGGCAGAATATCTCCCGATGACACCAATGATTGGGGGCAGAATATCTCCCGATGACACCAATGATTGGGGCAGAATATCTCCCGATGACACCAATGATTGGGGCAGAATATCTCCCGATGACACCAATGATTGGGGCAGAATATCTCCCGGTGACACCAATGATTGGGGCAGAATATCTCCCAGTGACACCAATGATTGGGGCAGAATATCTCCCAGTGACACCAATGATTGGGGCAGAATATCTCCCAGTGACACCAATGATTGGGGCAGAATATCTCCCAGTGACACCAATGATTGGGGGCAGAATATCTCCCAGTGACACCAATGATTGGGGGCAGAATATCTCCCAGTGACACCAATGATTGGGGGCAGAATATCTCCCAATGATTGGGGGCAGAATATCTCCCAATGATTGGGGGCAGAATATCTCCCAATGATTGGGGGCAGAATATCTCCCAATGATTGGGGGCAGAATATCTCCCAATGATTGGGGGCAGAATATCTCCCAATGACACCAATGATTGGGGGCAGAATATCTCCCAATGACACCAATGATTGGGGGCAGAATATCTCCCAATGACACCAATGATTGGGGGCAGAATATCTCCCAATGACACCAATGATTGGGGCAGAATATCTCCCAGTGACACCAATGATTGGGGCAGAATATCTCCCAGTGACACCAATGATTGGGGCAGAATATCTCCCAGTGACACCAATGATTGGGGCAGAATATCTCCCAGTGACACCAATGATTGGGGCAGAATATCTCCCAGTGACACCAATGATTGGGGCAGAATATCTCCCAGTGACACCAATGATTGGGGCAGAATATCTCCCAGTGACACCAATGATTGGGGGCAGAATATCTCCCAGTGACACCAATGATTGGGGGCAGAATATCTCCCAGTGACACCAATGATTGGGGGCAGAATATCTCCCAATGATTGGGGGCAGAATATCTCCCAATGATTGGGGGCAGAATATCTCCCAATGATTGGGGGCAGAATATCTCCCAATGATTGGGGGCAGAATATCTCCCAATGATTGGGGGCAGAATATCTCCCAATGACACCAATGATTGGGTGCAGAATATCTCCCAATGACACCAATGATTGGGGGCAGAATATCTCCCAATGATTGGGGGCAGAATATCTCCCAATGACACCAATGATTGGGGGCAGAATATCTCCCAATGACACCAATGATTGGGGGCAGAATATCTCCCAATGACACCAATGATTGGGGGCAGAATATCTCCCAATGACACCAATGATTGGGGGCAGAATATCTCCCAATGACACCAATGATTGGGGGCAGAATATCTCCCAATGACACCAATGATTGGGGGCAGAATATCTCCCAATGACACCAATGATTGGGGGCAGAATATCTCCCAATGACACCAATGATTGGGGGCAGAATATCTCCCAATGACACCAATGATTGGGGGCAGAATATCTCCCAATGACACCAATGATTGGGGGCAGAATATCTCCCAATGACACCAATGATTGGGGGCAGAATATCTCCCAATGACACCAATGATTGGGGGCAGAATATCTCCCAATGACACCAATGATTGGGGGCAGAATATCTCCCAATGATTGGGGGCAGAATATCTCCCAATGACACCAATGATTGGGGGCAGAATATCTCCCAATGACACCAATGATTGGGGGCAGAATATCTCCCAATGACACCAATGATGGGGCAGAATATCTCCCAATGACACCAATGATTGGGGGCAGAATATCTCCCAATGACACCAATGATTGGGGGCAGAATATCTCCCAATGACACCAATGATTGGGGGGCAGAATATCTCCCAATGACACCAATGATTGGGGGCAGAATATCTCCCAATGACACCAATGATTGGGGGCAGAATATCTCCCAATGACACCAATGATTGGGGGCAGAATATCTCCCAATGACACCAATGATTGGGGGCAGAATATCTCCCAATGACACCAATGATTGGGGGCAGAATATCTCCCAATGACACCAATGATTGGGGGCAGAATATCTCCCAATGACACCAATGATTGGGGGCAGAATATCTCCCAATGACACCAATGATTGGGGGCAGAATATCTCCCAATGACACCAATGATTGGGGGCAGAATATCTCCCAATGACACCAATGATTGGGGGCAGAATATCTCCCAATGACACCAATGAGGGGGCAGAATATCTCCCAGTGACACCAATAAGGGGGCAGAATATCTCCCAGTGACACCAATGAGGGGGCAGAATATCTCCCAGTGACACCAATGAGGGGGCAGAATATCTCCCAGTGACACCAATGAGGGGGCAGAATATCTCCCAATGATTGGGGCAGAATATCTCCCAGTGACACCAATGATTGGGGCAGAATATCTCCCAGTGACACCAATGATTGGGGCAGAATATCTCCCAGTGACACCAATGATTGGGGCAGAATATCTCCCAGTGACACCAATGATTGGGGCAGAATATCTCCCAGTGACACCAATGATTGGGGGCAGAATATCTCCCAGTGACACCAATGATTGGGGGCAGAATATCTCCCAGTGACACCAATGATTGGGGGCAGAATATCTCCCAGTGACACCAATGATTGGGGGCAGAATATCTCCCAATGATTGGGGGCAGAATATCTCCCAATGATTGGGGGCAGAATATCTCCCAATGATTGGGGGCAGAATATCTCCCAATGACACCAATGATTGGGGGCAGAATATCTCCCAATGATTTTGTTTTAAGCCGGACTGTGACATTGCAGCAGACAAATCTGACACTAGGTGACACTTTTTGGGGCAATCAAAGGGTTAAATGTGCTCCTGTGAGGAAGGGTGCTTTGGCTGATAGAAGACAGAGATCCGTCTTTCTGCTTGGCAGAAACACAGTATCTCTGTCTCCTCTACTAGCAGAACGGTGATCTGCCTTGTTTACATAGACAGACCGCCGCTCTACCTCTCGGAAACGATCAGAGCAACTGCACTTGTGAAGTGCAGTGTATTTGTCTTTAGTAAATCCCTTGTATTTACTAAACTCCATGAGGAATGACCATGTTGCTTCCTTTTCCAGTATTTCTAGACTTTTTTTAGTCATGGCACCTTATAAAAGAATGCAAAATCTTGAGGTACCCCAGGTGACTTGCACCTTGTTTCTTGTCAGAACCATCTGGGCTTTTATTTGGTGGTTAACTTTATTTTAAAATACATTTAATAGTATGTTTTTATGTCATTACCATGACCTTCTCAACAAATAAAAATGGCACTCCTGATGTCTCGTATGTGGGCATTGTTTGCTGTTTGTGCCCTTTGTAGGGCCAGGAAAATCTCCTTATTAGTAGAAGAAAAATCCTCCTTTTTTTATATTGGCTGAATATATATTTATTATTATGACCCACCACCAAATAAAAAATAAAAAATGTTTTCCCACTCCTGATGCTCATGAGCAGGGGTCTCAAAGTACCAGACCACGGACCGGTTATAAATGGCCTGCAGGCCGGGTGGGGGGTGCCGCGGAAGGGGGGGGGGGGGTAGATCTGTGCCCTGAGGGTTAATAATGCATTTGCTGACACCAGTGCTGGGTTAATGCATTTGTGGGGGAAAAACATCAATTTTGTTTGGGAGCCACGTCGCACGACCGCGCAATTGTCGGTTAAAGCGACGCAGTGCCGAATCGCAAATAGTGGCCTGGTCTTTCGCCAGCCAAATGGTCCGGGGGTTAAGTGGTTAAAGTGTGTGTTACCCCAGCATTTCATATTGCTGATTGTGTGTCTGTGTAGCCATGTACTTGTGCTATAAAGAATCCTGTTGCATTGCTTCCTTTGTGTGAAATCCCCGGTGCTCCTTCCAGTCGTCCTCCTTTTCCTACTTCAAATGACATTCTTGTCTCTGTCCTTTTTTTCATTTCAGGTTGCTGAGAAAGTGAAACATTTCTTCAGGATGTGCTCCATTAATGGGCCATGATGCTAGCTTACCATGCTGAGAGCTACAGCCCAGATGATAACCGGTTTGACCCCCGACCATTGCTGTATGATGCATCGTGGACATCAATTTAATCAGTTTTTCATTTCCATACTAAGACCCCTTTCACACTGGGGTGTTTTTCAAGTGCTTTGGCGTTAAAAAAAGCACCTGTAAAGCGCCAGAAAGAAGCCTCATCTGCAATCCCAATGTGAAAGTCTGAGTGCTTTCAGAGTCCTTTCACACTGCCAGCGCCTGAAAAACGCTAGTTAAGCTCCGCTAAGACCCCTTTCACACCAGGGTGTTTTTCAGGCACTTTGGCGCGTCTCATTGGGAAAGGTGTGCTTTTTGGAGCGGTGTATTCAACACTCCTAAAGCGCTGCAAAGCAGCTGCTTGCAGGACTTCTTTTGACGCCCTGCCAGCGTAGCGCCTCAGTGTGAAAGTACTCGGGCTTTCATATTGGGATTGCAGATGCAGCTTCTTTCAGGCGCATTACAGGCGCTTTTTTTTTAAATGCTAAAGCGCCTGAAAAACACCTTGGTGTGAAAGTGGTCTAAATATTAAATACATTTTATTTTTTCTACTGACTTGGTTTTTCCTTGGGTGCACATAGCGATTGCGGCTGTCTCCTGATGAAGTGGGCGTTGTCCCGTGATATGCGTAGCGATTACAGTGTCTGCAAATCAACAATGATTCATCAATTATGTTGGCATCTTGAATGTATATTGGTGTAACGGTGACCTTACTTTTACTGTGAACATGTATATTTATTTATTTTTATGTAAATATAAATAAATTTTAGTTTAATACATTTGCTTTACTATTTTACTAGTTTCGCCTATCAGTGCCCATTGTCAGTGCCATCTCATTGGTGCCTCCTCATCAGTGCCCATCAGTGCATCTTATCAGTTCCCATCGTCAGTGCCATCTAATTGGTGCCTCCTCATCAGTGCAGCTTATCAGTGTCCATCAGTGAAGGAGGAAACTTATAACAGAAACAAAGAAAAACTTTTTTAGTTAAAAAAAAAATTGTATTCTGTGTGAAAAGAAATTATCAAAATTTAATTTGGGTGCAGCGTTGCGTGACCGTGCAATTGTCATTCGAAGTGCAGCAGCACTGAAAACTGAAAATTGGTCTGGCCAGGAAGGGGGTGTAAGTGCCCAGTAGGCAAGTGGTAAAAGAGGAGGATGCAAACAAGTGAAACTTCCCCTTTTGGGTGAAGTCCTGCAAAGAGCTTTTTGTCCTCAGCTTAAAAACTAAGGCCCAGATTCACAGAGAGTTGGGCGCACATTACGCCGGCGTACCGCAATCGCCGTATGCCGCGCCTACGCAGCGCGGAAAGGCAGGCTATTGTGGGCGTGACACCATGCAAATGATAGTCCGAGCATGGTGCAGTGCTTTATGCCTGGCATATCACAAACTGCGCATTCGCTGTGACGTGGACGCATGAAACTGCACCCTTATGCGCATGCTCTCAACCACGCCGGGAAAACTGCCTAAGCTACGCCGGATTACCACGTACGCCGTGAACGGTAACGTATGCCCAATACGCCGGCCTGTGTTCTCTGGTGCAGACCTTTGCATGTCTGGTGCCGGGTTGCACCTCATCTATGGGGAATAACTTTACACCGGACGTACAACTTACGCGCACCATGCGTCGGGCGCACGTACGTTTGTGAATCTGCGTATTTCCCTCATTTGCATGTTTGAATGCCTAATCAATGGGAACAGCAACATGCGTCCAGACGAAAAGTGTGCCCACACTCTTGGCGTATGTAAGCTACGTCGGTGTGGGGGGGCCAGTTTTTAGGCGTATTTTGGTTTGTGGGTCCGACACACAGATAGGCCGGCGCACATTTGCACTTACGTCGGCGTAAGTGCTTTGTAAATCTGGGCCTAAGTTACCAGTACTTCCTTGCACTCCATCAGAGATTCAAGTGATTCAGCCACCTTTCAACCTATGCACAATTGATAAGTTACCACTGCATGCTTCACCCAAGATCCAATGTCTACAGTATAGCTCTTCACCTTTGGACAATTGCTATATGCGTAGTCTTGCGTACATATGGAAACAACTTATATCTATTTGTGGATGGCGCCACTCACCCGGCACATGCAGGGGTAGCACTTCTCTCCTCTTGTGTACATGCTCATCAATGCCCAAGACCCGGCAGGGCCGTAGCCACATCAAGGTCAACGTTGAGCCAGAACCCCAGCTTAGGGATGAAGCCATGTGCAGTAATTTGAAGTCCAAAGTCATTCCGTAAAACGTACTGTCCCGTGTTACTACACACCTTCCTCAAAATATGTTGCATTTAGGGAGGGACCCTACTGAGCCCATGCCCCCTTCACCAGTCCAATATAACTCTGCCACTTCACTCCCACTGACAGAATGGGGTCCTTCCATGCCCCTAGCGCAGACCTCATCCAGCTCTCCCGTACCATGTGGCTAAGTCTGTACCTGGGGTTTTGTCCTGATTGCTTTTGGGGATCTGACAGAACACTGACACCCTCACTACTAGAGGACCCATCGCCTACTCCAAATACAATACTTTATTGACCAGCTGCTATACATTGCTTTACAGGCCCTGGTCTTCTGATATGCCATGTTCCACTATGCACTCTTTTAGATTAACTTTAGACCAGAGCACCCTCTGGAGAGTGATCCCGAGGGAGGGGGGCAGAGAGCTGGTGCATTGTGTGTTTATAAGGGCATGTACAGTTAGTGGTCCACGCCATTCAAAATAGAGATTTTAATGGCCTTTGAAGTCCAAAAATTTGGCAATTAATTAAATAAGTGGTGACAAAAGTCTCTTTGTGACCCTGATAGTGGCATAGAGGTGTGGTATTTTTTTGTACTGTTGACATATTGGTCAGGCAAAACACTGACACCTTTGCTGCCATTGTGCAATGTGCTGGGTGTTCAGTGTATTGCTGCACCATTAAAGTAAATTTCAATCTGGTAGGTTGGCAACACTGCTGTGACACCATAAGAGCATCTTCAGGTTCAGCATTCGGAAGGAAGGACAAAGTACAACTTGATAAAGGAGGTATGTCAGCCAAACTATGCTGACAGTAATACAATATTTACTGTATAACAGCTATTTTCTGCTATAACCCAACTAATGGCTGCTTTGCAGGTGTCTTATGATAACTTTCCTGGGGAAACAAGAAGTAGCATGTGTTTGTTATCTGAAAATGACTAATACAATTTACAATGTGAAGGATAGACCTGTTGCCGCAGTAAAGCATGACCAGGCAAGTAAGCTGCTTGACCTCAAAGCACATTCTTCAGACGTACTGTCAGACGTGCAAGTTCGGAGGTCAAGTCATGTCAGTGTCACAAGCCACAGGAGAAATACTCCGCTCATGAAGACGCATGTAGATTATTATTATACAGGATTTATATAGCTTTAGGATAGCGCTAACCGATTGTTTAAATAAATAACTATGAACCATCATATAGAATCAATTGCAACATTATTTTACATTTTTACCTTTAAAGCGGAGCTCCACCCAGTATAACAACATTTTACAATGTTGTTTGAAAAAAATAAAAAATAAAAACCTGAAAAAAAAAAAAAAAAATACTCACCCGAAATAGCTGTTGCTATGCGGAAGTCCGTAATCTGCCTCTTCCTAATCCGCGGTGTGTTTTCTTCTTCTTCTTCTCCTTGTGAATGGGCGCGCTGCTTCCTGGGAACTGTGTGTGTTCTCAGAGAGCAGCGCGCCCATTCACAAGCCAGCGTGAGACTCGCGGAGGCGCAATAGGAAACGGGCAGTGAAGCCATACGGCTTCACTGCCTGTTTCCCATAGTGTGAATGGCGGCGCGGGACCCGGAGCGATCGTGGGACCGGCATCGGGGGGCCCATCATCGCGGGCGCCTAGGACAGGTAAGTGTCTTTATTTAAAGTCAGCAGCTACACTGTTAGTAGCTGCTGACTTTAAAAAATTTTTTTACCGTGGCTGGAGCTCCGCTTTAATTTCTGTCCACCATTCTCCTTAATCCTCTATTCTTCCAAGTGTCTGTGGCCTGAAGGGTCATCCCCTGCTCTGAGCTATTATATGGTTTGGACAGCCCATCCCACCTTAAAACAACTGTGATCCGGCAGGACATCAGGTTATCACTTTAAAATGAGGAGCTGTTAAAAATCTCTAAATACAACTAGTTGCCACTTGCCAACACCTCTGCAGTGACAGAGCTGAGAGTTAATGGGGGTTATTTACGAAAGGCAACTCCACTTTGCACTACAAGTGCACTTGGAAGTGCAGTCGCTGTAGATCCGAGGGGGAAATGCAAGGAAAATAAAAACAGCATTTTAGCTTGCACATGATTGGATGGAAAAAATCAGCAGAGCTTCCCCTCATTTCAGAGCTTCCCCTCAGATCTACAGCGACTGCACTTACAAGTGCACTTGTAGTTTAAAGTGGATTTTCCTTTAGTAAATCAATGCCAATATGTAGTACAGGGTCTGAAACCCAGAAAATATTTGTGGCTACGGTGGTCCTCCAGTCCTCACTACATTCATGGTCATTGGCAGTAGATTCTGACAACATAGACATGAAGAAAGATGCCATTGCTGTCTTCCTAAAATAGCTAGCTGTCTAGTTATTTTTCATATTGTAAGTTACCTACAGCTAGCATATGTAAAAAAATCTGATGAAGCTGACTTTCATCAGTCTTGCCTACACACCATCGGTTAAAAATCCGATCGTGTCCAACGCGGTGACGTAAAACACGACGTGCAGAGAAAAATTAAGTTCAGTGCTTCCGAGCATGCATCAACTTGATTCTGAGCATGCATGGATTTTTGGCCGATGGATATCCCCACAGACGATTGTTTTTTTTAACCATCAGAAAATTTTAAAACCGGTTCTATTTTTTTCACCGATGGGGGAAAAAAACAATGGAGGCCACACGCGATCGGTTCGTCCAATTGAAAACAGTCCATTGGACCGGTTTCATCGGACGAAACGATCGTGTGTACAGGGCATAAAGCTTTGTTTAAAACAATAAAAATAACAAACACGTTATACGTCCCACCACGATGCAGCTAGTTTTGCACAGAGTGGGCCGATCCTCTTCTGGGGGCTTTCGCGGCTCCTTCCCACATTAGATAACCACCTAGCAGAAGCCAGAGGGGGTTACATTGTGAGCACGCTTCTGGGTCATACAATTGGCGTCCATAGACGCAGAGTATATGACTCGACCCCTCCCCCGGCGCCCGCATTATTGGATTGCCAGCTAATGGTTGCGCTGCTATCAATCTATCCAGTCAAAGCTGGGATTCCGAGGAGAGAAGGACGGCAGGGACATGCCAACGGAAATTCTGGGCTCAGGTAAGTAAAACGGGGGGCTGGACACTGCAAGGTGTTTTTTCACCTTAATGCAGGGAATGCATTAAGGTGAAAAAACACTAAGGTTTATAACCCCTTTAACGGGGTTGCAAAGGTTCATGTTTTTTCAACTTAATGCAACACTTGGCAATCACGGGCCCACCATTCCCCCCCCCTTTTACTTGCCTGAGCCAGTTCACCTGCTCTGCGTGCCCCCGGTGTCCTCTTCTCCGCAGAGTCTCTGCGTTGATTGGATAGATTGATATCAGTGCAGCCACTGGCTCCCGCTGCTGTCAATCAATTCCAATGATGCAGCCGCTGGGGCGGGGCTGAGTCATACACTCGGCTATATACACCGAGTGTATGGCACATGAGCACGCTCGCAAGCTAACCCCCTTAGGAGGGAGCTTTCCAGAGGGGGTTAGCTATTGCGGGGAGCAGCCGCGAGAACCGACGTGGGACCCCAGAACAGCAAGATTGGGGCCACTCTGTGCAAAACGAACTGCACAGTGGAGGTAAGTATGACTGCTGGTTGCATATGGAGAAATGACCCCACATTTCTTAAGGCTCGGTTCACACTGGTGCAATGAGGGGAATCCTGTGTGGATCACACCTTAATGGCTGGCTGTTTACACTGACATCTGCAAACCGCTCCGGGTGTCAATGTAAAGTTAATGACACCCCCGGTTCGCAGATCAAAGTGCGAACTTTGAAATGGCGCAGAAATCAGAATGCCTATGTGTGAACACCCATGCAGATTCGATTCCAGTGCAGAACAAAACAAAAGGGTCCTGCACCCTTTTGGTGCAAATGCAATGCGATTTCAGCCATACATTTTGTATTACTGAATTTGCATCGCACAGACATCGTATGTGATCTGCACAGCAATGCGGTGCTGAATCACATGCAATGTCTTTGATTGCACCAGTGTGAACCCAGCCTCAAGCCCAACTCTGGACTTCTCCCTTCTGCCTTCTAATACTCCCACCCTCCCCTCTCTCTGAGGCTTCTCTTCTATTTTTTATCTTTCATACTTGCCCTTTTTTCTGGTGTATTTAGGTCCATCACAACATACAGGGTCCTGAAGAGAGCAGCACTGATGTCAGCACAGCTCTATTGCATCATTATATGTAAGTGCACAGTGCCATCATGATACTCCTCAATGGGCAGTTCCACGACGATTTGAACTCACAGGATGTCCTCATTCTTCTGAGTTACTTGATATTGGGCATTATTCAACCCAGAAGACTGAGGACGTCTAGGGGCAAAAAGGAATTACTGCAGGGGCTGTACTTAAAAGAGGAAAAAAATATTGCAGGTTTTAAAAAAGTTTAGCAGAAAAAAAAAATTCACAAATGTGTATTTTAAAGGGGTGGTAAAGGTACAATTTTTTTCCCCCTAAATAGCTTCCTTTACCTTAGTGCAGTCCTCCTTCACTTACCTCATCCTTCCATTTTGCTTTTAAATGTCCTTATTTCTTCTGAGAAATCCTCACTTCCTCTTCTTCTGTCTGTAACTCCACACAGTAATGCAAGGCTTTCTCCCTGGTGTGGAGAAAGCCTCTTGAGGGGGGAGTGGGCGAGCAGGAGTGTCAGGACGCCCACTAACACACCGCTCCTTTCTCAATTTGTAAAGTAGAGAGCGTCCTGACTTGCCTGCTCGCCGCCTCCCCCCTCAAGAGGATTTCTCCACACCGGGGAGAGAGCCTCGCATTACTGTGTGGAGTTACAGACAGAAGAACAGGAAGTGAGGATTTCCTGAGGCACTGCAAAAACTCCCTAAAACGTTGGGGTCTTACCAGCACATTGGGATTGCAGATGAGGCTTTTCTCTAATAACGCTCAAAAAATGCCCCAGTGTGAAAGGGGCCTTAGGGATGTATAGTAAATACAGAGCTGTATTAACCACTTAAGGACCCCCGCACGCACATATACGGCCACAACATGGCTCGTACAGGCACAAGGGCGTAAATTTATGTCCCCGCCTTCGTGCGTTTCGGGGGTCCCATCGGGACCCCCTCCGCGGCGTGCGGGGGTCCCCCTGGCTCCGGGAGCGATCCGGGACGAGCGGGCGGATGTCCGTGTTTACCCGCCCCCCCCGCGATCGCTCCCAGCCAATGCGCGCGCTCCCCCTTTGTGTCACTTCCTCCTCCTGTGTAAACACAGGAAGGGGGAAGTGATGTAATCTCCCATCGCAGCGGTATTTCCAACCGCTGCGATGGGAGAAACACCTCACAGTAAGTGTGCACCAACACTACACTGACACACACTCACATAGGCATACTTAACCCCTTGCGATCTGCCCCCCCACCCCCCCCCCTGTCACAGTGTCACTGAATGCACTGATCTAATCACTGCATTTAGTGTCAGTGTGACAGGCAGTGTAAAATCAGTTAGTGTTAGGTTCAGGATAGCCCCCCACCCCCTAATAAAGTTTTAACCCCCTGATCACCGCCCTAGTTAACCCTTTCACTCCCTATTGCCAGCGTCACTAAGCGATCATTTTTCTGATCGCTGTATTAGTGTCGCTGTTCCCGCTAGGTAGCTATTTTTTTTTTTTACTAAAGACATGTGGCTAAATAAATTTTGGCCTAAATGTTTGACTAAAATTTAGTTTATTTGATTTTTTTTTAACAAAAAGTAAAAAATAGTGTTTTTTTTTTCAAACATGTCGCTCTATTTTTGTATATAGCGCAAAAAAAAAAAATCGCAGAGGTGATCAAATACCACCAAAAGAAAGCTCTATTTGTGGGAAGAAAAGGACGCAAATTTTGTTTGGGAGCCACGTCGCACGACCGCGCAATTGTCTGTTAAAGCGACGCAGTGCCGAATCCCAAAAACACCTTGGGTCATTTAGCAGTGTATGTGTCCGGGTCTTAAGTGGTTAATGTGTGTCTCCTATATCATCCTGGAATTCAGCTATACATATTTGATTATAACATACATAGGTTCCTATGGAGAAAACTTCCAGCACAAAACTCCTGACACCAAAAGCTTATGTATCTTGTAAATGGGACCCATGCAGCTGTTTACTCCAAATTATAACATTTCTTTATTTTGGAAACTGTCTTGTAATTACTGTATTTATTGGCGTATAACACTCACTTTTTACCCTGAAAATAGAGGGTAGACTGTGCCTGCGTGTTATACGCCGATAAATACGCTAATGAATCCAATTGACACTTTGCAGCTTTTAAACCAAGGTATGTCTCATTTTCTTACAAGAAACTTTCCAGCTGTTACATACTGTATATCCTTGATATCTATATTGATATGTTTCATACCCTGTATTTTACACACTTTCCAGGTGTTAGTTGAAGATTTTGCCTGAGGACAATGTGTGGAAAAGTGTGTTCACCTTGTTCTGTAGCCTAATGATATCCTAATACAGTTTTACAGATGACATCATTAACATTATAAATGGACAATTTCTGATGGGTGTTAAAGGTGTCTTTTATGGCTTCAGTTGGGGGATCTCCATTGTTGACATTTGACGGGTAAAATATGTGAGCGATTGATGAAAATTCCTGTTCCAGATGGATAAGTCCCTAAATTGCCCAGGTGCAGAGGGTTAAAGAGGAGTTCCACCCTAAAAAATAACTTTTGTTTAATCCCCTCCCCCTTACATGCCACATTTGGCATGTAATTTTTTTTTGGGGGGGAGTGGGGGCTTCAGGAGGAGTGGGACTTCCTGTCTCACTTCCTGCTTCCGCCGAGGGGCTGGTTAGGCGATTAAGCCTTAATCGCCTACACCAGCCCCTCCCTGTAGGCGATCACATGGGACACATGACAGGTCCCATGCGATCGCCTCTCCAATCAGCGGCTCGCGCATGCGCAGTGGGTGCCCGGCCATGAAGCCGAAGGCTGTCACGGCTGGGTGCCCACAGTCGGGATGGAGACGCCGGCTGGGGAGGGGGGGGAGAGGAGAGGAGCCCCGGTCGGCGCGTCACTGGAACGCAGGTAAGTGAGTGTTAAAAGCCAGCAGCTACACTTTTTGTAGCTGCTGACTTTTAATAAACACAATTTTTGGCTGGAACACCCCTTTAATTATACTTTGTACACTAGGAAATGTTTTCTTGTTAAATTTCTTTACACCGCTTCTTGGGTATATACTGATTTTATTAGTCAACAAAAAAAAAAGATAGGTACTTTAGATATTTAACCACTTCCATACAGGGAATTTTCACCCCCTTCCTGCCCAGACCAATTTTTAGTTTTCAGCACTGTTGCACTTTGAATGACAATTGCGCGGTCATGGAACACTGTACCCAAATGAAATCTTTATGTTTTTTCCCACAAATAGAGCTTTCGTTTGGTGGTATTTGATAATCTCTGTGGTTTTTATTTTTTGGGCTATAAAGAAAAGAAGAGCGTTAATTTTGAAAAAAAACACAACATTTTTTACTTTTTAAATTAATAAATATTAGGGTTGTTCCGATGCCATTACCAATATCGGTATCGGGACCGATTCCGAATATTTGTTGGAGTACTTGTACTCCCGCAAATACCCCCGATACCTAAATAGAATACTTCCAACCCCCCCGCCAACCACCGCTAATCCCCGTGCAACACAGCGGGCATTACAAGTTTTTCGTTGGTAAACTTGTAATACCCGCGGCGCCATGTATAGACACGCGATTGGACAGATCCGTCCAATCGCGAGCAAGGGGGGAGTGTCTATACACGGATACGTGCATAGACACTCCCCCTTGCTCCGTCCAATCACGTGTCTATACATGCAATATGTGGGGGATATGACATGGCTGCAATATGTGGGGGGGACATACATGGCTGCAATATGTGGGGGACATGGCTGCATTTGGGGACACGTTTAAAAAAAGTATCGGTATTCGGTATCGGCGACTACTTAAAAAAAAGTATTGGTATTCGGTATCGTCGACTGCTTGAAAAAAAGTATCGGTACTTGGACTCGGTCCTAAAAAAGTGGTATCGGGACAACCCTAATAAATATCAAAATTAAAAAAATAAAATAAACATTTTGTCCTCAGTTTAGACCGACACGTATTCTTCTACATATTTTTGGTTAAAAAAAAAAAACACAATAAGTGTATAATGTATAATGATTGGTTTGCGCAAAAGTTATAGCGTCTACAAAATAGGGGATAGATTTATGGCATTTTTTATTTATTTGACACGTTTTTGGGACCATTCACATTTTAATAGCGATTAGTGCTATAAAACTGCACTGATTACTGTTTAAATGTGACTGGCAGGGAAGGGTTAACACTAGGGGGTGCTGAAGAGGTTAATATGTTTCCTGGGAGTGATTCTTACTGTAGGGGGGAGGGGACTCACAAGGGGAGGAGACTGATGTGTGTGTTCCTCTGTACTGGGAACACACATCAGTCTCATCACCTATGAGGCCGCGTACACACGATCGGTTCAAACTGATGAAAACGAACTGAGGTTCGGTTTCCATCGGTCCAAACCGATCGTGTGTAGGCCCCATCGGTGCGTTATCCTTCGGTCAAAAAACAGAGGGCTTGCTTTAAAATTGAACCGATGGACGGCTAACCGATGGGTCAAAACCGATCATTAGTATTCAAAAGCATCGGTTAAAGGGCTGTGCATGCTCAGAAGTCCACACATGCTTGGAAGCATTGGACTTTGTTTTTTTCAGCACATCGTTGTGTTTTACATCACTGCGTTCTGACACAATTTTTTAACCTATGGTGTGTAGGCACATCAGTCAGCTTCATCGGTGAACTGATGAAAACGGTCCGAAGGACCGTTCTTATCGGATGGACTGATCGTGTGTACGTGGCCTGACAGGATCCACACTCCTGCCCGTGATCGCCAGCATTCGCGGGTGCCCGGCGGGCATCGCGGCCGCCGGGCGCAAATGCACCAGGTCACGAGTGGTGTCGCGGGCGCACACACCCTAGATGGCCGAGAAGAAAAGACGTCATATGACGTCAGCGGCATATGATTATGGCCCGGTAAGGAAGGGATTAAAGAGTGGCTTTACTTTGAATCATGAGCATGGGAAGTTGGGTTACCTTGCCCCTTTAGCTGGGGTACTCACCATATTGCAACCTGTCATGTTGTGAATGACCATGTGGCCCAAAACAGGAGTGATCAGTTCATGTGCTGAAAGCTTCCACAGCCAGTTCTATCCGCTCCAGGACAGCAGCTTAATCCTCCACATTCTGACACCCTGAGGGTCACAGGAAAAAATCATCCACTGTTCACAAGCCCCATAAGGGTATAGAGACCCCCACCATACACTACATTACACTATATTCATCCCAGCTTGCCCATTAATGGAATGCCCAGTCGGCATTATTTCATCCCAGCTTGCCCATTAATGGAATGCCCAGTCGGCATTATTTCATCCCAGCTTGCCCATTAATAGAATGCCCAGTCGGCATTATTTCATCCCAGCTTGCCCATTAATGAAATGCCCAGTTGGGAAACTAAATGGTAAAATGGCATTAGAGGGTCCAAATAATGGTAAAATATTCAAACATTGACATTTCTTCCAAAGAGTTCAATAATCCTGTCTATATCCTTATCCACAGAAGCATTCTCCTGAATGGCTGGTTTAGGCCCCTTTCACACGGGCGGATAGAATTCAGCTTTTAGCTGCGGATAGATCAAGTTATCTACCACAGCTAAACTCAGACAATGCTTTCCTATGTCCCCTTTCACACACTGCATTAAGCAACGGTGTCATTACAAGGGGTTTTGTTCGGATAGAAAAAAAAGTATTTGCGTCCGGGAACGATTTAATGCAGCTATCTTCATCTATCTGCAGTGTCCTATGTCACCTGCAGATGGCAGCGGCAACAAGGAAAGAAAAACAACAGAAAGCAATGGAACAGAAATGGCAAGAATGTTCCAACGCAGCCACACATAAACGCAGCTAATCGCAATGTACAACTGCAAGTGAACGCTGTGCCAGGATTCTCTAATTTTCAAAAAAACAAAACATGCTTTTAACTGTGGCAGAACACCCGCCTGTGTGAAAGGGGCCTTAGGCCCAGAGCTGGGGCATGTTTAGAGAAAGACACGTGGTACCAATACCTGCTGGAGCTCTCCATGGCTCTGCTATTCTCATACACATTTTGCAGCTCCAAAAGGAAAACGAACCCACTCTTCCAAGCAGCTTACTCCACCCTCCTGTTTATGATCTTTGCCATTTTAATCCTCCCATCCAAACTACATTATGATTTCTGTCAGGTCTACCCTGCCATTCACGTTGCCTTCTCTGGCAGCTCTTACACCATTGTCTAGATTGCATGTCACCCCCACAATCCACACTACATTCTCTGGTATCTCACAGCCTACATCATTTTCTCCAGCAGTTCTCTCCTCACAGTTCATAGTAGGTTTCCCTACCTGCCCTCACTGCAGGCCAATCATGTCTCTGCTCATTCAATCTGAACTGTCCCTGCCCTAAAAAGATTCCATTAATAATAATGAACTACTTAGCAGCCTTTACACCAGGAGTCTCCTGTTTTCATAACAAATCCCTCTTTATATCAGAGTCCCTCCTTTATATCAGTGCCTCCTTTTACATCAAGAGTGTTCCATCCATTCCTCTTACAGTCTCCTATTCCATTGGTCGCTAGGACACTAGCATCTAATTATGAGCAAAGATAAAAACAGCTGTAGGGACTTGAGCAGGTGACTGCGGGAGGGGGGGCTATTTCTGCCGACAGGAGTCCTTAATTTGTTTCCACTGATAATCATGCCACTGATCATCAGTGATCTAAGTAACAGTGTGCATCCCCATCAGTGCTGCCTATTAATGCCACCTATCAGTGCATATTAATACCACTATCAGTGACCATCAGTGCTGCCTTTCAGTGCCACCTATCAATGATGCTTATCAGTGCAGCCTATAAGTGCCTCCTCAGCAAGACTCTGAGCTGAGACCCTTTCTCTCATACAGCCCATGAAGCATCTGAATGTAGTTTTCAAAAAAGACAGATCACTTAAAGGCAAACTGTAGAATTTAGAAAGCTAAAATAAATCATCATCATCATTTTTCACCTTTATGATTTTGTGTTTCAAACTTTATCATACCCGGGATGTCTACTAGACTCTTGTTTGGTCAGATTTAAGTGAGTTATTCCTAAGAATTACAGGCCTACAATATAAAACGCCAAATTTCCATGCAAAACAATTGTACCGCTTTCAGCATCAAAAATCTGACATAATCCTACCGCCAGGGAGGTTAATGCTAAATCATCACCAATTAACAATTTTAGGTTCCATAGTTTATCACAATTTCACAGGCGTTTCACAATTTTAAATCTTGACATGTTTGGTATCTATTTACTGATGCAACATCATTTATACTTTACCAAAAATGTGGATATATTTCTTCCTGAACATTTGCGTTTTATAAACAGGTGCGCAAATATCATGCAATATGTGTAAAAAATTGCAACAACCACTGTTTTATTCTTTGGGGCCTCTGTTTTTAGAAAATGTTTAATGTTTGGGAGTTCTAACAAAAAAAATGATAATTTAATATGTATGAGAAACATGTCAAAATTGCCTTGGATGGCAAGTGGTAATGTAAAGTTCTTCCTAAAGATACTACATGGTTATGATGCAATTTATTTTTTCGGTGTTCCTATTGTTTCCAATCAACCAAGAAGGGTTGAGTCATGTGTCCAGAATCATCTTGGCTTGTGATAGACCTACAGCATCTGCAGCGGATTTCTATACCTATAGCCTCCATAATCAAATTTCACAGTTCAGTCTAAATCATGGGTCTTCAAACTACGGCCCTCCAGTTGTTCAGGAACTACAATTCCCATAATGCCTAGTCATGTCTGTGAATGTCAGTGTGTTACAATGCCTCATGGGATGTGTAGTTCTACAACATCTGGAGGGCCGTAGTTTGAGGATCCCTGGTCTAAATTAACCTGTTTGGTAGCAGCATATATTGTATATTCTAATATTAACCACTTTAGCCCCAGAAGAATTGGCTGCCCAATGACCAGGCCATTTTTTGCAATTCGCCATTTAACTGACAATTACGCGGTCGTGCGACATTGCACCCAAACAAAATTGGCGTCCTTTTTTTCACACAAATAGAGCTTTCTTTTGGTGGTATTTGACCTCTGCGGTTTTTATTTTTTGCGCTATAAACAAAAAAAGAGCAACAATTTAAAAAAAAAAAGCAATATTTTTTACTTTTTGCTATAATTAATACCCCCCCCCCCCCCCCCAATTTTTTATATATATATATATATATATATATATATATATATATATGTTTTCCTCAGTTTAGGGGGAGTGTCTATATGCGGCCGGGAAAACAGCTATTCAAATGAAAGCTGTGATGTTCCCCGGGCGGCTGCTGCCAGGTATGGGGGACATGGCTGCGGGGACATGGATGGATGGGTTGTGGGGACACATGGATTGATGGGACACATGAATTGGTGGGGACACATGGATTGATGTTGACATGGATTGGTGGGGACATGGTTGTGGGGACATGGCTGGAGGGACATGGCTTTGGGGACATGGATTGATGGACATGGTTGTGGGGACATGGCTGGAGGGACATGGATGGAGGGACATGGCTGCATCATATGTGGGGGACATGGCTACATATGTGGGGGACATGGCTGGGGGGGACATGGCTGCATATGTGAGGAACATGGCTAGAGGGACATGGCTGCATATGTGAGGAACATGGCTAGAGGGACATGGCTGCATATGTGAGGAACATGGCTAGAGGGACATGGCTGCATATGTGAGGGACATGGCTAGAGGGACATGGCTGCATATGTGAGGGACATGGCTGCATATGTGAGGGACATGGCTGCATATGTGAGGGACATGGCTGGAGGGACATGGCTGCATTTGGGGACACATTTAAAAAAAAGTATCGGTATCGGTGACTACTTGAAAAAAGTATCGGTACTTGTACTCGGTCCTAAAAAAGTGGTATCGGGACAACCCTACTGAACATATCTGTCCCCCATAGATTAGTAGCCCAACTGAAACCTGCCTTCCCATTCACTTGGAAGCCCCGCGCATTGAAATACTTAGGCATATTCTTAACCTCTAATTTTGACTCCCTGTTTCGTAGCAATTACATCCCACTGTTGAATTCTATTAGAACTGACTTGCAAAAGTGGACCCAGTTGGCTCATTCGTGGCTGGGACGTATTAACATTGTGAAAATGAATATCTTGCCCAGATTGCTTTTCCTGTTCCAGATGATACCATATGGGGTCCCCCTCGGTTTCTTTAAAGCGGAGCTCCACCCACCCGCATTTTTTTTTTCAAAGTCGGCAGCTACTAACAATGTAGCTGCTGACTTTGAATAAGGACACTTACCTGTCCTAGGCGCCCGCGCTGACGGCCCCCGCCGATGCCGATCCTCGATCCCGGCACCGCCATCCACAGTCAGGGAAACAGGCAGTGAAGCCGTGCGGCTTCACTGCCCGTTTCCTACTGCGCATGTGCGAGCGACGCGGCGCTTTGTGAATGGTCCGGCTGCTTTCTGGGATACACACAGTTCCCAGAATGCAGCGCGGCTCATTCACAAGAAGACACCCAGAAGAGGAGGAGGAAGAAAACAGCACCGCGGATCGTGAGGGCAGATTCGGGACTTCCATTTCATTTTTATTTATTTTTTTCAGATTTAAAAAAAAAATATATATATCAGGGTGGAGCTCCGCTTTAAGTTAGCTCAATCTTTGATTAGACGATACGTGTGGAATCGCAGACGCCCTAGGATCGCGTATGCCTGGCTGATTAGGCCAAAGCGATCTGGGGGCCTCGCGCTCCCAGACCTTCGAAAGTATTTTCTTGCTCATGTATTGACTAGGGTGTCGGATTGGAAATATCATAAGGACACGAAACTATGGGTGCAATTGGAAATGGATTGTATGGAGCGGATCTGTTTTCTTCCATATGGATACCTCCCAAGTTTTGCAAAAAGTCCCAGACTATGTCCCCCCTCTCCAAATCAACATTTGCCATATGGGACTCGCTCTGCAAAGCGCAATACTGGCCCTACAATTCACCGTTAATGCCCATTGCTGGTCATGATTTTTTCCCACCCGGGAACATCGACTCTACTTTTGAGAATCGATTTTCATCTACACCATTGTTGCTTCACCAAGTGACCTCTGACACTGGGGTTCTCCCTTTGTCGGCCCTGATTCCGTCAGCACCAGCCTCCTTCATGGATCAGTGGAAACACCACCAACTTGCACAATTTGTGAAATCCCTACCCCACCCACTGAGGTCGGAGTCGGAACTGACCCTAGTTGAAGGTTTACTAAAGGGTCCGCAGCCACCTGAGAGGCCTCTGTCTAGTCTCTATCAATCCTTGTTGGCCCTCCCACCCGTTGCCCAACACTCGTTCCTCTCCAAATGGGAACAGGATCTCCAAAGTCAATTGCCTGAATCTCAAGTCCCCTCATTTTTTCGAGCTGAGATATGAGCTGAGATACTCAGCTGAAATGAACTATAAACTGCTAATGAGATGGCATTACACGCCGGAAGTTCTGCACAGATTTTTTCCATCGATTTCGGATCAATGTTGGAGGGGATGTGGTGAACGGGGCTCACATGCTCATATACTGTATGGTGGTTTTGTCCCCTAATCAAACCATATTGGTCTCAAGTGCTATGTTGGATTGAGAAAATACAGGGGGTCAGGGTTATTGAAGACCCATGGGTGGTGTTGTTTCATTGCACGGGTGAACCAGTAGGATCGTATTCTAAATCTATTACCCTCCATCTCCTTAATGCGGCCAAGGCTCTCATTCCCCAGCTGTGGAAGCAATAGAGGGTCCCCACTCTGAAACAGTGGCTCCTGGAAGTGGGCCGCATTTACCATATGGAAAGTAGCACATTGGAGCTATGTAATAAATCCGAAATGGCGCATAAGATATGGTCCTGCTGGTTCGCCTTCAAATTCTCCTCTGCATATGCAGAAGTTATGGCACAATCTGTTTAGAACTTTAATGTGGGGTTAGTATTTTTACATGCAATGCTCCTTCTGTTATGGCTGGCTACACCCCTACCCCTTCACGTCTTTACCTTTTCCTTCTATCATTCTCCCGACGACTGCTTTCCACTGCCCCTCCCTTCTTTTATTCCCTTACTCTCTTTTTCTTTGGGTATCTATGTACCTTATCTCTCTAAAAGGTTTTAATGTGGAGCTGATTTATCAATGGGATCGGTGAAAATATTACGTGGGCCTCCCTGTAAGTTGGCGGTGCACGACAATATGTTCAGGTGTGGTTTCATTGCCATGAGGCTCTTTAGATTTGGCTGCTTAGATTTGCGAATTGTCTATCAACCCAAGTGGTTATTTTATAATTGGTTGTGATACTCTGTTGATGACGGATTGTTTCATGTTCCTCCATGCACTAATGCAACGATGTATGTGGATACATTTTCTATATTTCTTATATCAATAAAAACGTATTGAACAAAAAAAAAAAACAGTGGCGGCTGGTGCTCATTTTTTGGGGGGGGCGTAAACTGAAAAATTCGGGGAAAAAAAAAAACATTAATTGCAGCCTCACTGTGCCATCAAATGCAGCCACTGTGCCCATCAAATGCAGCCACTGTGCCCATCAAAAGCACCCATTGTCCCCATCAAACGCAGCCACTGTGCCATCAAACGCAGCCACTGTGCCATCAAACACCGCCACTGTGCCCCATCAAACACCGCCACTGTGCCCCATCAAACACCGCCACTGTGCCCCATCAAACACCGCCACTGTGCCCCATCAAACGCAGCCACTGTGCCCATAAAACGCAGCCACTGTGCCCATCAAACATGCAGCCACTGTGCCCATCAAACAAAGCCACTGTGCCCATCAAACGCAGCCACTTTGCCCATCAAACGCAGCCACTGTGCCCATAAAAACGCAGCCACTGTGCCCATCAAATCAAATGCAGCCACAGTGCAAGTCAATTACAGCTTTACAATGCCCCAGCCATGTTCATTGCAGGGACTTGCAGGGTAGTTGTGGTGCACTCTATTTATGGTGAAATGCCATTTAATTTTTTGCCATTGAACAGCACTGAGTGGCTGCATCTCTTTTCAGGTGGGGTGGTCAAGAGTGGTAAAATTTCAGCTCAACTGTCTGCTTGTACTGCCCCTCCCAGCTGTGTGAATGAGCCCCTGCTGAACAGTCCTTCGGGTACACAGAACTCCACGTCCTGTCAGGGAGAGAGGAGCCCGATGCTGTGTCCCTTGTACATAGGGACACAGATCGGTCACCTCCCCCAGTCAGTCCCCTCGTCCCACAGTAAGAATCACTCCCTAGGGAATACATTTAACCCCTTCCTCGCCCCCTAGTGTTAACCCCTTCCCTGCCAGTCACATTTATACAGTAATCAGTGCATTACTATAGCACTGTTCGCTGTATAAATGTGAATGGTTCCAAAATAGTGTCCAAAGTGTCCGATGTGTCCGCCGCAATATCGCAGGTCTGACAAAAATTGCAGATCGCCTGCATTACTAGTAAAAAAAAAATAGATAAAAAAGAATTCATAAATGTATCCCCTATTTTGTAGGCTCTATAACTTTTGCGCAAACCAATCAATACACGCTTATTGTGAATTTTTTTTTTTTTTACCAAAAATATGTAGAAAAATACATATCGGCCTAATCATAGTTTTTAAAACAAATATTGGGATATTATTATAACAAAAAGTAAAAAATATTGTGTTTTTTTTCAATTTTTTTTGTTGATAGCGTAAAAAATAAAAACCGTAGAGGTGATCAAATACCACCAAAAGAAATCTCTATTTGTGGGGGAAAATATAATTTGGGTACAGTGGGTACAGTGTTGTATGACCGTGCAATTGTCATTCAAAATGTGCCAGCGCTGAAAGCTGAAAATTGGTCTGGGCAAGAAGGGGGTTTAAGTGCCCAGTAATCAAGTAGTTAATCATCTACATATTTTCATCCTTGTAATCATGTAATACAAATCTGAGTCCTCCACCTGTTGGCTGCTGCATATGAGAATACAAAATATATATGTAGCGCTGATATTCTCCCATGTTGATGGTGTTTGCATACTTTAATAAAACGTCTATGGACATTGCTATGTTTGAGTATTTGGAGCCATCTAGTGACCAAATACTGGTAATGCAGATATGTTTTTCCTGAAAGAAGCACAAAAGACTAGACAGGAAGTGACTGTTGTTTTGGGAGGAGGAGGCTGAACTTTTTCACCCAGGAGGTTTGGTGACCTACCCATGAACACCTTCTTGAGCAGTGCATGCTGGGTAGGAGATAAAAGGAGCCGGAGCAGCCATTTTAGGGCTCTTGGAATCGTGTGGCCTGCCTGAGAGGACCTGTGGGGAGACGGTGGCCAGATTGCAGAGATCCAGAGACACTCATCTGAGCATCGGAGGACGGGATCCACCCAGTGGAGCTGAACCGAGCGATTGGCCCAGCTGACGGAGAAGCAAGTTGCAGTCACCGGACAAAAGTTACCACACAGAGCCTCTATAAAGTGGGTGAGCGGGTCACGGCCCACAGGTTGTTAAATCTCACATGCAGTTATACTCATATACAGGCCTCACTGGAAATTATAGTTCCACGAAGGAGCAGAGCAACTGACACTGAGAAGGCTTGAGGCCTATCTACCTTGATGTCTCAAGCAATGTTAAAATAGTTGTTACAGCTACTCCAGGAGCACTTTCACTTCAATTTAACTCACCAAAACTGTGGATTACAAATGAGCCACTTTAGCTAGCGAAGAAAAGAAGATCCAGGACTAAGTACTTTAAAGGGGTGTTCAAGCCAATGTTAGTGTTTATTAAAAGCCAGCAGCTACAAAAAAGTGTAGCTGCTGGCTTTTAATAAACACTCACTTACCTGCTCCAGCGTTCCAGCGACACGCCGACCAGGGCTCCGCTCCTCTCCCCCCCTCCCCCGGTCGGCGTCCTCATCACAACTGTCGGCACCCGGGCCGTGACAGCCTTCGGCTTCACGGCCGGGCACCCACTGCGCATGCGCGTGCAGCCCGCTGCTGATTGGACAGGCGATCGCATGGGACCTGTCATGTGTCCCATGCGATCGCCTACAGGGAGGGGCTGCTGTAGGTGATTAAGCTTAATCGCCTTACCAGCCCCTCGGCGGAAGTGGGACAAGAAGTCCCACGCCTCCTGAAGCCCCCACTCCCCCCCCAAAAAAATTACATGCCAAATGTGGCATGTAAGGGGGAGGGGAGTGGGTTGAGCGGAAGTTCCAATTTTGGGTGGAACTCCGCTTTAAGTGAGATCTCACGCATAGCTTATAAAGTAGGGGGATCTCCCAGGTATATATATATATATATATATATGTATACTGTTTTTTCAAATTGTTTATATTGAAATCCATTGTGCTGTTGTCTTATGTTGGGATGACAGCACAATTACTGTAATCACTTTTTTGCATATTCTACAGTAAAATATATCTCTGGTTAAGTATCCAGTTTTTGTGGCGTATTGTTTTCTCCCACCAGGTGCAGTCAGTGGATCCTGGGGTGACAATACAGGTATTTTGTACTGTCTTACATTGTATTGTATTGCATCACAGCTGTGCCAAGGGGATTGAGCCAAGGTAGTGGGGTTTATTGGTAGAGTGCAGGCCCAAATCAAACCAGCAGCTCCTTCGGAGGTCAGTGCTACATATATATCAAAAATAATATTTCTGATATATTTTTTTTGACCATACAGAAAAATAAATCTGCAAAAACCACAAATTCAGAATCAAACATTAATTCCCAATAGATAAAAACATTAAAGCCGCGTTGTCACCCAAAGTCATAAGAAAACGCGGTCTGCAAATTCTCCAGAAGAAATGAGAATGATAACAAGGTCTTTGATTTGAAATCTTTTACATTTCATTTTCTGCACAAAGATTGTTTGGCAAGAGATTCCAATAAAATATTAAATATAAGTCACTATGGTAACAGCTGCTTTCATTAATACAAACTCCACAGGTTTTATATTGGAATTCGCTTTTCCAAGGAAAATCAATAAAACGCAGGGAATATGGCAGATGGGCTACAGTGCAAATACCTGTTACCTTTAACCTTTAATTCGTTTTTTGGTGCTCCATTGCAATTGGATTCAGAAAGCTTTCCCAGTCCCTCTGGGCAGGGCTGCAACCTATTTCTAGGATTCTGTGCTACGCAACCTCGCTCTCCGAAACCCCCGATGCTGAAAACACTTAAGTGGCCGTACATGGCTTGAATTTCAACTGATTCCTGCTGCTTAACCACTTAAGGACCACCGCATGTACATTTACGTCGGCAGAATGGCACCGACAGGCACATCAACGTATGAATACGTTGATGCCTTGGGGGGGTTCGGGGGTCCGACCGGACCCCCCCCCCCATACATGCGGCAGTCCGCGCGGCTGTAGGAGCAATCCGACAAGAGGGGGCGGCTATTCGTTTTTGTCCGCCCCCTCCGGATCGCTCCCAGCCAATGCCTGCGCCCGCCCGCCCTGTCACTTCCTCCTCCTGTGTAAACACAGGAAGGAGGAAGCGATGTGATCTCTCCCTCGGCGGTTTTTTCAACCACCGCTGAGGAGAGATCACAACACAGTAAGTCCTGCACTAACACTACACATAGTCACATTTAACCCCCCCGATGGCCCCCCCCTCCCCCTGTCACAGTGTCACTGAATGCAGTAATCATACATGTATGATTACTGTATTTAGTGTCAGTGTGACAGTCAGTTAGTGTTAGGTCCTGGGTAGCCCCCGTACCCCCCCCCAATAAAGTTTTAACCCCTTGATCACCGCCCTAGTTAACCCTTTCACTCCCTATTGCCAGTGTCACTAAGCGATCATTTTTCTGATCGCTGTATTAGTGTCGCTGTTCCCGCTAGGTAGCTAATTTCTTTTTTATTGCGATTTTTTTTTTTTACTACTGTAAAGACACGTGGCCAAAATAAATTTTGGCCTAAATGTATGACTAAAATTGAGTTTATTGATTTTTCTTATAACAAAAAGTAAAAAATATTGTTTTTTTTCAAAAATGTCGCTCTATTTTTGTATATAGCGCAAAAAAAAATAATTGCAGAGGCGATCAAATACCACCAAAAGAAAGCTCTATTTGTGGGAAGAAAAGGACACGAATTTTGTTCGGGAGCCACGTCGCACGACCGCGCAATTGTCTGTTAAAGCGACGCAGTGCCGAATTGCAAAAACCCCTTGGGTCATTTGGCAGCATATTGGTCCGGGTCTTAAGTGGTTAATTAGTTAAAGTAGATGTAGATCCTGAACCGTAATCTGAATGACATATGGCTTGATAAAGCACTGGAAATGGAATGAAATACTTTCTTTTTTTTTTTACCTTTTTTATCCTTTGATGTATAGTGATGAGCGGAATATGCCATATTCGATTTCGCGATATTTCACGAATATATAGAAGAATATTCACAAACTATTTGTTAATATCGAATATTCGTGATATTTTATAAAAAAAAAAAATTTGCGAAATTTCGCTAATGCGAATATGAAATTGATTGCGAAATTCTCGTCAACACGCGAAAACGGAGATCATTTCCTGGATTACTAAACTAATATGCACTAAACACTAACTCTACTTACACAAACTTATATGACTAAACTAAAGCTAATTTTTTTTTTTTTTATACACAAAACACAGAAGGGCAGAGAAAGTATTCGCGAATATTCGCATTGCGAATATTCGGCAACATAAAAGAATCGCCTCAGCTACTCGGCCCAGGGTCTCTAATCATACCAGCAATGCTTTTAGACGTCGATGGAGATCACTAGGATGTGATCTGTTTTAAAAATAAATTTGAAAAAATACAATAGCGAATATTCACCGCGATATTCGATTTATTCGCGAATACTCGAATATGCAATATTCGTAACGAATATTCGCAATGCGAATATTCGTGAGCAACACTTTTGATGTATCTCATTTTGATTATTTTCAGCAGCCACTTCCTACCTCCGTTCCCTCCAGTGATGTCTGCATGGCATTTCTCAGGGCGGGTATCCTAATGGTGACTACAGTACAGTATGCCTGTGCAATGTGTGTTGTAGTCTTCATTGGAAGCAGTGGCGGCTGCTGCTCCATCAAACTCCTCCGCCACGTCTGCACTTCTCCCATCCAGGTCGTGACTTCCCCAGCTTCTCTTCCTGGCAAATCCTGTTTTAACCACTTTAGCCCCGGACCATATTGCTGTCCAAAGACCAGAGCACTTTTTGTGATTTGGCACTGCGTCGCTTTAACTGACAATTGCGCGGTCGTGCGACGTGGCTCCCAAACAAAATTGGCGTCCTTTTTTTCCCACAAATAGAGCTTTCTTTTGGTGGTATTTGATCATCTCTGCGGTTTTTATTTTTTGCGCTATAAACAAAAATAGAGCGACTATTTAAAAAAAAAATGCAATATTTTTTACATTTTGCTATAATAAATATCCCCAAAAAAGATATAAAAAAACATTTTTTTTCCTCAGTTTAGGCCAATACGTATTCTTCTACATATTTTTCGTAAAAAAAAAAATCGCAATTAGCGTTTATTGATTGGTTTGCGCAAAATTTATAGCGTTTACAAAAAAGGGGGTAGTTTTATGGAATTTTTATTAATATTTTTTTTTTTTACTAGTAATGGCGGCGATCAGCATTTTTTTCGGTACTGCGATATTATGGCGGACACATCGGACACTTTTGACACATTTTTGGGACCATTGGCATTTTTATAGCGATCAATGCTATAAAAATGCATTGTATTACTATAAAAATGCCATTGGCAGTGAAGGGGTTAACACTAGGGGGCAGGGAAGGGGTTAAGTGTGTTCCTGTTTGTGTTCTAAAGCCCCATACACACTATCAGTTTTCCTGATGGTTTTCTCTTCAGGTTTACCAAAACCATGTAGTGCAAGGGCCTGCCTGATTGCATACAAATTGAAACTCCTGAGGTTTGACCTCATATTAGATGGTTTTGGTAAACCTGAAGAGAAAACCATCAGGAAAACTGATAGTGTGTAAAGCCCCGTACACACGACAGGGAACCTCGATGGGCGGAACACATCGTTCCGCCCGTCGAGGTTCTCTGCCGGCCGTCAGAATCTGCGACCCGCCCGTCGGGAATGGCAACCAGCCATTCATCCCGACGGGCCGTCGAGCAAATAGAGAACCTGTTCTCTATTTGCTCGACGGGTTTCCCGACGGGCGGGGCGAGCAGAGAGCGTAAACACGGCCGAGGTTCTCGCTGGAATGCAGGTCCCAGCGAGGTTCTCGCTGGTTTCTGGCGAGAACCTCGACCGTGTGTACGGGGCCTATGGGGCTTAACTGTATGGAGGGGGGGGGGGGGTGGCCTCACTAGGGGAAATCACTGATCTTCTGTTCATACATTGTATGAACAGAAAATCAGCGTTTCCCCCGCTGACAGGACTGGGAGCTATGTGTTTACACACATAGCTCTCATTCCCCGCTCTGTAACGAGCAATCGCGGGTGCCCGGCGGCGATCGTACCCGCCGGGCACGCGCACGGGACTCGGGGGCGAGCGGGGGGCGCTAAAGAGAGGACGTAGAGCTACGTGCTCCCGCGGTACAGTGCCACCGTCCCGCAGTAATATGACGGCGGGCGGTCGTCAAGTAGTTAAGATCCACTTCCTGTCCTGATTGGCCGGGAGGAGAAGCTGGCAGACAATAGCGAATACTGATGCGCTAATGTCACAAGTGTCACAAGTGGTTGGGTTTGGGGTGCAGGGCACTGCACCCCGAACCCAACATTTTTTAAGCCAATTAGAGCCCCGGGCTCTATTCATGTGCTTTTTAAAAAAAAAATATGAGTCCGGCGCCCGCATGGAGATTAGAAGGCGGCGTAAGGAGATTAGGGGGGCCATGCTGATTGGAAGCCTATCTGACAGGATGACAACATAAGAGCACAAACCCGCCTTCTGACCTTTGACCTCTGGAGGAGGTCCCTGTTCCAATTCCGGAGTCCTAGCCTTATTCTTTAATGGGAAACCCTAACCCTACCACTAACCCTAACCAAGAGAAAGAGCATTGTTAACGTTTAACAGGAGATTCCTGAACAAATATCTTCACAGCAGGATCACTAGGTATTATTTAATAAAAGCTGCAGATTTAAAAATGACTTAAAATATATTTTGTAATGACATTAACATGTTAAATCTTACATGACGTGTTTAGAAATACTTTTATTTATCAAAATAAATTTGCTTAGCTGATCATGTATCAAAACTATATGTAGATTTCTGTGCAAATGGGGCAAAATTAAATGTTCACGGAGGCTATAGTCTCTGTTTGAATGTGTAAATGCAGACAATACCCCAATATGGCCACTAGATGGAGCTGAAGAGCCTACTTAGTTCAGTGTTAATTTTGTTGCCGAAAACATTTTTGTCATTATTTTCGGCTATGGCACATTTCCAGTGCCAAAAACTAAAAATGGAAATTACCCCACATTTTCGTAAATTAAAAACTATGATGAAAATCAATTCCCGTTTTTGTCACATCAACGAACGAAAATGGAATGAAAACGTGAGGGAGGAATATTTACCCATGTGAAACTTCTGGTCTCCTCAGCGCTCCACCTGTGAAGCCTGTGAGTGTTTCCCCTCTCAGCAAGCAAGTTAGTGACTCTAGCGTGCTTAGTGATGTGTGGCGTGCTTAACACTGTGCAGCATTACAGGCCTCCCCAGGCAACCCGTTCAGAGCACTTTGTGCATTGTAGGTCTCCTTAGACCACCATCCAGAGCACTGTGCAATATTTACAGGCCTCCTCAGACCACTGACCAGAGCACTGTGCATTACAGGCCTCTTCAGACCATTGTCCAGACCACCATCCAGAGCACCGTGCAATGCATTACATGCCTCCTCCAACCATTGTTTAGAGCACTATGCATTACAGGCCTCCTCAGACCATTGTTCAGAGCACTCAGTGTGCATTACAGGTCTCCTCAAACCACCATCCAGAGCACTTTGCAGCATTATAGGCCTCCTCATACCACCGTCCAGAGCATTATGCATTACAGGCCTCCTCAGACCAAGGTCCAGAGAACTGTGCAGCATTACATGGCTCCTCCAACCATTGTTTAGAGCACTATGCATTACAGGCCTCCTCAGACCACCGTCCAGAGCACTGTGCATTACAGGCCTCCTCAGACCATTATCCAGAGCAGTGAGCAATGCATTCCAGGCCTTCTTAGTTCACTGTCCAGAGTATTGTACCTTACAGACTTCCTCAGACTACCATCCAAAGCGCTGTGTGCATTACAAGTAGGGTTGCCACCTGTCCAGGATTTACTTGGACAGTCTGGATTTTGAATCATGTGTCTCATTCCCCCTAAAACCCAGAAACATTATATAGACCAGACTGTGGTTGGGGGGGGGGGGAAGCAATGGGGTGCTCAGTGCCAGTCAGTGATGGGAAGAACGATTGGTGGTTCCCCTCCTCTCCTGGTCCCCTCCCCTTCATCCTTGCCTATCCCTAGCAGAGGATGTTGGTGTTATTGGAGGCCATGACTCCTCACTAGTGTTGCTCAAGAATATTCGCATTGCGAATATTCGCTACGAATATTGCATATTCGAGTATTCGCGAATAACTCGAATATTGCGGCGAATATTCGCTATGGCGAATATTTGTATTTTTTCAAATTTATTTTTAAAACAGATCACATCCTAGTGATCTCCATCGACGTCTAAAAGCATTGCTGGTATGATTAGAGAGAGACCCTGGGCCGAGTAGCTGATGCGATTCTTTTACGTTGCCGAAAATTCGCATTGCGGCAACATAAAAGAATCGCATCAGCTACTCGGCCCTTCTTTTGCATCAGAGCCAATCAGAATAACTTGAATATTTGGCAAAAGGAATATTGCGCGATTATCTTCTCCGCCCTTCTTTTGCATCAGAGCCAATCAGAATAACTCGAATATTCGGCAAAAGGAATATTGCGCGATATTCCTTTTGCCGAATATTCGAGTTATTCTGATTGGCTCTGATGCAAAAGAAGGGCGGAGAAGATAATCGCGCAATAGGAATATTGCGCGATTATCTTCTCCGCCCTTCTTTTGCCCCCTTATTCTCCTTTCTTTTAAGTAGAGTTAGTGTAGAGTTAGTGTTTAGTGCATATTAGTTTAGTAATACAGGAAATGATCTCCGTTTATGAGAATTTCGCAATCATTTTCGCATTAGCGAAATTTTGCAAACATTTTTTTGGATAAAATATCACGAATATTCAATATTAGCGAATATTCGCGAATATTCTTCTATATATTCGCGCAATATCGCAAAATCGAATATGGCGTATTCCGCTCAACACTACTCCTCACCTCTGCCCAGCACCTGTCTGTCACTCCCTGCCACCCCACCCCCTTCCGATCAAGGCGGGCTCTTCCACCTAGTGTAGAGACTGAAAGAGGGGGGAGGGAACAATTATGCTGAGAGGGGGAGCCTGGGAGCGGACTGCCACAACTCTGCCAAATGTGGGAACAACCCGTGCACAGGGAACTTTTTCAACAACCTGAAAAACTTGTGACAGCCCTGCAACTATTATACTAAAAAGGTGAGTTTTCTACATTTTTTTAATGCAGCAAGAAATGAATACACCTACAATCACTGCCCACCTGCACCTTACAGCCAGTGAGACGCTTATTCAACTGACCAGAGGAGGTTGCAGTCTACCAAGAATCCCTGCCACTAGTACACAGAGGTACTCAGTGACAGAAAAGCTTTATAAGGATTCCTCCTGCGAGGAAAAAAGCTGCATGTCTTATAGAATCAAAGGTCTTTTTTCTATCTGCCTCTATACTGAGATCATGTACTGATCATTAGCCCAGAGAAGAAATGTCACACTGATTTTTAATTAAAAAAAAAACCTTTCAAATATATGTAGGGTTACCACCTGTCTGGGATTCGTCCAGACAGTCCAGGTTTTGAATCGTGTCTCCAGATTTCAGTCCACTTGAAGATCAGACACTTTGTTTAAACGGGGCTGTGGTATCAGGGGGCCAGTGCAGCACCCCTGTCACACCTGGACAAGAGGGGTGGCATTTATTAGAACTGATCAGCTATATTTGACTTCTGCAGCAGTAAATTCTGATTCTGATTGACAACATCCACTGCCTTACTGTCCCCATCCACTGCCCTAATGACATCATCCACTGCCCTAATGACATCATCCACTGCCATACTGACACCGTCCACTGCCCTACTGACACCATCCACTGCCCTACTGACATCATCCACTACCCTACTGACACTGCCCTACTGTCCCCCATCCACTGCCCTACTGACACCGTCCACTGCCCTAATGACATCATCCACTACCCTACTGACATCATTCACTGCCCTACTGAAACCGTCCACTGCCCTACTGACACCATCCACTGCCCTACTGACACCATCCACTGCCCTACTGACATCGTCCACTGCCCTACTGACACCATCCACTGCCCTACTGACATCATCCACTGCCCTACTGACATCGTCCACTGCCCTACTGACATCGTCCACTGCCCTACTGACATCGTCCACTGCCCTACTGACATCGTCCACTGCCCTACTGATACCGTCCACTGCCCTACTGACACTGCCCTACTGATACTATCCACTGCCCTACTGATACCATCCACTGCCCTACTGGCTAAGTCCACTGCCCTACTGACACCGTCCACTGCCCTACTGACACCGTCCACTGCCCTACTGATACCATCCACTGCCCTACTGATATCATCCACTGCTCTACTGACACAGTTTACTGCCCTACGGAGACCATCCATTGCCCTACTGACACTGTCCACTACCCTACTGACACCATCCACTGCCCTACTGACACCATCCACTGATCCACTGCCCTACTGACACCATCCGCTGTCCTACTGACACCAGCATCCACTGCCCTACTGATATCACCACTGCCCTACTGACACCATCCACTGCCCTACTGACACCATCCACTGCCCTACTGACACCATCCACTGCCCTACTGGCATAGTCCACTGCCCTACTGGCATAGTCCACTGCCCTACTGATACCATCCACTGCTCTACTGACACAGTTTACTGCCCTACGGACACCATCCATTGCCCTACTGACACCATCCACTGCCCTACTGACACCATCCACTGCCCTACTGACACCATCCACTGCCCTACTGATATCACCACTGCCCTACTGACACCATCCACTGCCCTACTGACACCATCCACTGCCCTACTGACACCATCCACTGCCCTACTGACACCATCCACTGCCCTACTGACACCATCCACTGCCCTACTGATATCACCACTGCCCTACTGACACAATCCACTGCCCTACTGACACCATCCACTGCCCTACTGACACCATCCACTGCCCTACTGACACCATCCACTGCCCTACTGATATCACCACTGCCCTACTGATATCACCACTGCCCTACTAACACCATCCACTGCCGTACTGATACCATCCACTGCCCTACTGACACCATCCACTGCCCTACTGACACCATCCACTGCCCTACTGACACCGTCCACTGCCCTACTGACACCGTCCACTGCCCTACTGACACCGTCCACTGCCCTACTGACACCGTCCACTGCCCTACTGACACCGTCCACTGCCCTACTGACATCGTCAACTGCCCTACTGACACCGTCCACTACCCTACTGACACTGTCCACTGCCCTACTGACACCATCCACTGTTTTCTTTAACTATGCCACTTTACGCCCCTCCCACTCTTAATGCAATTTGGCATCACTCACAATTCGCCACTATGCGTGCCGCATTACTACTCTGCTTGGGACACCAAAAGTTATGCCAGGTCTTTTGCAAACCTATAGGGGTAGATTCACGTAGAAATGCCTATCTATAGGCATGCCTAGCTTCTGGCTTTTAAACTAGGCCGCCGCAACTTTTTCAGGCAAGTTCTTTATTCTCAACTGCGCATGCGCCGGCCGTGATTGGTTCCCAGTGCGCATGCTCCAAATCTCAAAGTCAATTAGACGTGTAAACGACGTGAACGGCACTTACGCAAAACCCTATTCGCGACGTTTTACATAAACAACGTAAACGACGGGAAAAAAGCGTCGACACGCCGTCCATACTTAACATTGCCTGCGCCTTATATAGCAGGCATAACATTACGACGGTACTAAGCTGGCGCAAACGACGTAATTGAATAGCGCCGGCCGGGTGTACGTTCGGGAATCGACGTATAGGCTCATTTACATATTTTAGACGGGAACGCCACATAGCGGCCAGCCTAAAATATGAAAATAAGATTAGACAGCGTAATAGACTTACGCATGTCTGATCTAAGGAAAATCTATGCTTAACTGATTTTATGAATCAGTGGCATAGATTGGGCTCATAAAACGCAGAGATAAGACGGCTTATCTGGAGATAAGCCGTCTTATCTCCTACCTGAATCTACCCCATAGTGTTTACTACAAAAAAAGAAATTGCCATGCACTCCTAAAGGGTTTGGCTTGAAGAAAAGATTGCAGTCCTTTTTACAAGCCTCCTCAGACTGTCCGCAGCACTGTGCAGCATTCACAGGCCTCCTCAGACCACCGTCCAGAGCACTGTGCATTACAGGCCTCCTCAGACCACCGTCCAGAGCACTGTGCATTACAGGCCTCCTCAGATCACCGTACAGAGCAATGTGCATTACAGGCCTCCTCAGACCACCATCCAGAGCACTGTGCATTATAGGCCTCCTCAGATCACCGTACAGAGCACTGTGCATTACAGGCCTCCTCAGATCACCGTACAGAGCACTGTGCATTACAGGCCTCCTCAAATCACCATACAGAGCACTGTGCATTACAGGCCTCCTCAGACCACCACTTCAGGAGTATATAATGAGTTTGGAAGTTCTAGAGAAATACTTAAATAATGCAATACAATTGAACTAAACCCATTAGATTTTAGTCAACTTAATTGATTTTAGTTGACTAAAATGTACTGCAGATGACTAAAACGATAAACAATTCAGATTACTAACATACAATTACAAAATAAAATGGCATTTTGGTCAAAAGACTATGACTAATACAAAATCAAAATTTGAAGCCTACATTAACATTGATTTATTTCCTATGATAGAACCCTCTAGTGGTCATGATCAGGTAATTTTCCCATTCACACTTTAAAGGGGTTGTAAACCTTCCGTTTTTTTCCACCTTAATGCATTCTATGCATTACGGTGAAAAAACATCTGAGGTGCCGTACACACGGCCGAGGTTCTCGCTGAAAATCAGCGAGAACCTCGCTGGAATGCACATTCCAGCGAGGACCTCGGCCGTGTGTACGGTCTCAGCGAGCTTCCCGTCGGGAAGCTCGTCGAGCCGAAATAGAGAGCACGCTCTCTATTTCCTCGACGGCCCGCCTGGAAGAATGGCTGGTTGCCATTCCCGACGGGCGGGTCGCCGAATTCGACGGCCGGGAGAGAACCTCGACGGGCGGAACGATGTGTTCTGCCCGTCGAGGTTCTGGGTCGTGTGTACGCGGCCTGATAGTTACAGGCCCCCCGGATTACTTTCCTGAGTCCTGGAAAGTCCCGCTTCGAGAACGCACTGGCTTCTCGGCTTTTCTCGGCTCGGTCTTCTCGGCTCTTCATTGGATAGATTGATAGCAGAGCAGCCATTGTCTCGCGTTGCTGTCAATCAAATCCAAATGACGCGAGCGCCGAGGAGCGGGGCCGAGTCCGGCATTCGTGTCTAAGCCAACGCCTGAAAAGTTACCCCCTTGGGAAAGTGCTTCCAAAAGAGGGTTATCTGATGTGGGGAGGAGCTGAGATAGCCGCCGAGGGACCCCAGAAGAGGTGGATCGGGGCCACTCTGTTCAAAACGAGCTGCACAGCTGAGGTAAGTATGACATGTTTGTTTTTTTTTTTTTTATTTTTTTTTATTACAAACCTTTAGTATCACTTTAAATCTGCAGAAAATATATATCTGTAAGCTTAGAACATTTGATTCTGTCCCATTTGTTCAAAACAAATATATATGCAATTTCCATAGACAAACAGTTATGCTATTTAATTTTTTTTTTTTCTTAACACCCCCCTTAAGGACAGCCTGACAAACATCAAAAGAATCATAGACCTCCACCTGCTTGCTGGACGTGAGAATATAAAATAGTTATCCACACATATGACAATTACTTTATTGCTTGGTACTCCCAATGTCTTTTTCCGTACAATTGCATTATTACTATGTACATCTTTGTATATCCTGAAAATTGCAAAAAAATAAAAAAACGAATACAAATTTTTATTAAATAAACTGATGCAAATGCAATATCAGATCCGCTTACAAAGATTTCAGTTCATTCTGGAAATGAAGTCATCAATGAAGCTTTTCTTTATTTGTTAGGGGTCTATTTATAAAGGGGTGTAAGTGCACATTTGCCTTTTTTAATTCAATTTAATTATTTTTAATATTGCCATTTATTCAGCACTGTTTTTTTGATAAACAAATGCTTTTTCTTTTAAGTCTTTTTATGATATGTTCACAGTCTACCACTTTATATGTTTCTGTTGGAAATAACGATTTCCAGGTTCTGCACTTTCACATGCTATCAGAACCTTTTCAGTGTGGAGGTGACTCGATCCCAGTTGTGTGTCCCTTGTATCCCCGTTTTCTGTTTCAGACGGGTACTTGAGTACAAATGTAAAGTAATTATTTTTCCATTTACTTTTCTGTTTTATCTTTCTTTTTTTTTTTTCTACTGCTGCCCGTCCATTTATTCTCTTCTCTATCTTTCGTGCTGCTGCAGCTTTTCCCACTAACCTTTGAATAAAGGTTTTTTTAAAGGAGCGTTCTGAAACTGTGAGTGGGTCAGCTTTGTTAATTTCAAAGCGCTCCAATCTATGGAACACTGTTGCCTAGCAACCCACCTACCCATCTCTCCACTGACTGAGCAAGGGGAGTGAAGCATATTCCTTTCCCTTGTTCATTCATTTATTCAGACTGGAAGTAGAGAATCGAGAGTGTGGAGTTTCCATAGAGACGCCATCCAGGTGTGATACTCTCAGGCACTCCCCGGCCAGTACAGCATGGAATCTGCCCCGTCTGCTCTGGCGATATATACAAAGGTGCCCAGAAAAGTCCCCTTTTTGTCTGCTAAAATAAAATAAAATTTATTTAGAAAATAAGGGCCTCATGCATATTGGATATTTAGACACAGGGCGTGAGATCCCAGAATTTAGGGGCAGGTGTTAGGCACAGGAACATCATCCAGCCACACTTCCGGCAGACTGTTAAACATTATGAGAGGTTGAAAGCCGTAGCTGGATGGTGCACTGAGTGGTCCAACATTTAGGGCAGTATATTCCCATAGTCTGTGTACCTGGGCTCATGCATCGGAGCTAAACACTCAGCGTGTACGCCGAGGCCTAAAATATAAAGATTTTTCTCAGGGTCTATGGAAGCCAGAGACAGTCAAGAAACTACAATTTTTATGTGTGATCAATTTTTATTGCTTAACCACTTCCCATCCCAGCCATAGTCATATGACGTCCGCAGGAGGGATCTCGCATCCTGGGCGGGCGTCATATGACGTCCTGGGCTTCCCTGCCATTTAGGGGGCACGCGCGCCTCCGCCGCTTCGCTTAGGAGCTGGTGCGTGTGCCCGGCGGCCACGATTTCTGCCGGGCACCCACGATTGCTGGTAACACAGCCAAGGATTTGGATTTGTGTGTGTAAACACACAGATCCATGTCCTGTCAGAGGAGAGGAGACTGATTGTGTGTTCCCAGTACAGAGGAACACCAATTGGTCACCTCCCCTTGTAAGTCCACTCCCCCTACAGCTAAAATTCCTACCTAGTGTAGCGGTACCCCCGAAGGGGCTGCTGGTAATAGAATGGGATGGCACATTACCTCATGGCTTCTTCCGAACGTCTAGGGGTGAATGATGAATGCAACAGTAGAAAAAGGAATGTCCGCAAAAGGAATGTCTTTTATGTGCTCTTTATTACCCAGCTGGATAAAAACAGTAAACAGGTGATGAAAAGGACAGATGAAGGTTGGAAGAAGAACAGCAGATTCAGTCGTACAATAGGGAAACAGCCCTGCTTCTGACAACACTTAGTTTTTCTTCGCCACTCAAGCTGGAGTGGGTATAGCGTACCTGGACAGGTCTCTCTCACCGACCTGGCAGCCAGAGTATCACTCGGAACTTGGGAAGAGGTCTCTGCCACAGACCCTCGCGAATGAACGTCAGGGAAACACCTCTGCCACAGGCCTTCGCTGATTGAAGATATGGAGGTAGCCCTCCTAAGTAAAGTTTCGCCTGGATCTTCTTAACGTCGCCCCGGTACCGACTGAAAGAAGAGTCAATCCTTCAGTGTCCAGTACCTTTGATTCCTGGTGGTTCGTCTGAATCCTGTTGGACTGCCAGCATCTCATTGTCGCTCCTCAGATGGACTCCCCACCGAACAGCCACACTCACTTGGTATCTTCAAAAGTGGGAACCCAGTCGATTACTGAGTCCTCGTCCTGCTTGAATGTTCCGGATCCACTTAGGCCCGAAACCAGGTACTCTGCATAGCACACACGCCCTGGCCAGGTAGGCCATAACGCTAGGGGCGCGGTGATGTGGCCACCCTAAAGGTGGGTTCCACACTCGAAGAAGAACCAACCAAATTGGCGTCTGTTCCATAAGTACCCTCTCCCAGCATGCCCAGCGAGGCCCAAGCCTCGCTGGGAGAGAACACCCAAACCTCAGCATCCACTGCTGCCACCAACAACATCCCAGCAACAATAGAATCAGCCCACAGCACAGTCAAGCTGAAACAGAGACCCTAACAAATAATTACAATTAGAATCAGAGTCACTTAAATCTTAATAGCACCGGTACTTGGAAGTACACAGGCGCTACACTAGGATACACATTTAACCCCTTTATCACCTCTAATGTTAACCCCTTCCCTGCCAGTCAAATTTGTACAGTAATCAGTGCATTTTTATAGCTATATCTATATATACTGTATAAATGGGAATGGTCCCAAAATAGTGTCAAAAGTGTCCGATCTGTCACAGTCGCAATAAAAATTGCAGATCGCTGCCATTATTATTAACCACTTAAGACCCGGACCAATACGCTGGCAAATGACCCAAGGGGTTTTTGCGATTCGGCACTGCGTCGCTTTAACAGACAATTGCGCGGTCGTGCGACGTGGCTCCCAAACAAAATTTGCGTCCTTTTTTTCCCACAAATAGAGCTTTCTTTTGGTGGTATTTGATCACCTCTGCGGTTTTTATTTTTTGCGCTATAAACAAAAATAGAGCGACAATTTAAAAAAAAATGCAATATTTTTTACTTTTTGCTATAATATATATCCCCCAAAAATATATAAAAAAACATTTTTTTTCCTCAGTTTAGGCCGATACGTATTCTTCTACATATTTTTGGTAAAAAAAATCGCAATAAGCGTTTATCGGTTGGTTTTCGCAAAATTTATAGCGTTTACAAAATAAGGGATAGTTTTATTGCATTTTTATTAATTATTTTTTTTTTTACTACTAATAGCGGCGATCAGCGATTTTTTTCGTGACTGCGACAATATGGCGGACACTTCGGACAATTTTTACACATTTTTGGGACAATTGTCATTTTCACAGCAAAAAATGCATTTAAATTGCATTGTTTACTGTGGAAATGACAGTTGCAGTTTGGGAGTTAACCACAGGTGGCGCTGTAGGGAATGTGTACCTAATGTGTGTGTTTACTACTGTAGGGGGGTGTGGCTGTAGGTGTGACGTCATCCATCGCGTCCCCCTATTACAGGGATGACGCGATCGATGCTCCGGCCACAGAGAAGCACGGGGAAGCCGTGTGTACACACGGCTCTCCCCGTTCTTCCGCTCCAGGGACGGATCGCCGCACTGCAGCGGCGATCGGGTCCGCGAATCCCGCGGTCCCGGTCCTGGAGCTTCGGACCGGGTCGCGGGCGCGCGCCCGCGGGCGCGCGCCCGCGACCCACGGCTGGGTACTAAAACCAACGTATATATACGTTGATGTGCCCAGCCGTGCCATTCTGCCGACGTAAATCTGCAGGAGGCGGTCCTTAAGTGGTTAAAAATAAATAAAAATGATAAAAATGCCATAAATCTACCCCCTATATTGTAGATGCTATAACTATTGTGCAAAAAAAATCAATATACACTTATGCCCAGATTGGATATCTAATTGAATCTAATCCGATGGATTTTTTCGATGAAGCTGACTTTCATCAGTCTTGCCTACACACCATCAGTCAAAAATCCGACCGTGTCCAACGAGGTGATGTAAAACACTACGAAGTTCTGAGAAAAATGGAGTTGAATGCTTCCGAGCATGCGTCGACTTGATTCTGAGCATGCGTGGATTTTTCTCCGATGGAGTTCCACACAGACAAACGTTTTTTTTTCTATCAGTTTTTTATCCATAGGAAATTTTTAAAACATGTTCTATTTTTTTTCACCAATAGAAAACAAACCGATGGGGCCCACACACGATCGGTTTGTCCGATGAAAACGGTTTGTTTTCATCAGACAAACCGATGGTGTGTACAGGGCTTTATTACGAATATATATCGGCCTAAACTGAGGATTTTTTCATTTATTTTTTTCAAATGGATATTTATTATAGCAAAAAGTTAAAAATATTGTGTTTTTTTTTTCAAACTTGTCGCTCTTCTTTTGTTAATTTTGTTCATTTGGGTGCAGTGTTGCATGACTGCCCAATTGTCATTCAAAGTGTGACAACGCTGAAAACTAAAAATTGGCCTGGGCGGGAAGGGGGTGAAAATGCCCTGTATTGAAGTGGTTAAAGAAATAAACATGTAAAAAACAAAGGATAAGGGAAGCAACACACGAGAGCTCTCGCTACGAGAGGACATTTATGGTCAAATGCTCGGCCCATAGGCTATAGTTCGGCGCTGCCTCCCGTGATGGGGCTCGTAGGTGGTCAATCTCGCTGAGAAAGGGAGCGAGATTGACACAATATTGCGGTCACCCACTGTATGTGTTTCTAACTGTAGGGGGGTGGGGCTGGACATGTGATGTCAGTGATCGTCTTTCCCTATATCAGGGAACAGATGATCACTGACTCTACCACAATGAAGAATAGAGAAGGTGTGTTTACACACACCTCTCCCCGTTCTTCAGCTCCGATGACCGATCGCGAGACACCGGTTGGCGATCGGTCCCGCGGGCGCTGTCACGGAGCTTCGGACCTGTAAGTGTCTCTTTAAGCCCAGCCGTGCCATTCTGCCAACGTATATCGGCGTGAATGGGTCTTTAAGTGGTTCAAGGAAACTATTTAGAAAATAAAAAACGAACCTTTACAACCCCTTTAAGAGCTGGTTCTGTACAGATCAGTAGGTTTTTGTTTATTTTTAAAAGCCCTGGATTCTTTCCTAAATGTACATAACAGAATATAACTGTATCCTAACATTTAGGGCCCTTTCACACGTGTGGACCGTTCGTCCGTTTTTTACGGATGAAAAATGGACCGCAATGCATCCCTATGGGCTAGCGGACATTAGCGGCTGAGCATCCGCTAACGTCCGTTTCCATCCGTCTTTGTTAAGCTCCGTTTTTTTGAACGGAAGAAAACCCTATTTTTCTTCCGTCAAAAAAACGGAACGGACGAAAAACGGATGTTAGCGGACAATCTGTTTAACATCCGATCCGCTAACATCCGTTTTTCATCAAAAGTTCTAAAAAAAAAAAAAAACGGATGAAAAACGGCTGGGCTTAATCCGCTAACGTCCGCTAGCCCATTAGGGATGCATTGCGGTCCATTTTTCATCCGTAAAAAACGGACGAACGGTCCGCACGTGTGAAAGGGCCCTAATAGCTAAAGTTGATCCAGGGAAAATCTGATTGCCTCTCGGGGGATCAGGAAGAATGCCGTAGAACAGTGATGGCGAACCTTGGCACCCCAGATGTTTTGGAACTACATTTCCCATGATAATCATGCACTCTGCAGTGTTGTTGAGCATCATGGGAAATGTAGTTCCAAAACATCTGGGGTGCCAAGGTTCGCCATCACTGCCGTAGAACATTGGATCATGCTTTGCTGGTGTTTTTCGCCTTCCTCTGGATCAACTGTGGGTAAAGGATTGTGTATATGGGATTGTATGTTTTGTTTTTGTTTTTTAATTGTTGAACTAGATTGATTTGTGTCTTTTTTCAACCTGACTTACTATGTAGCTATGTAAAATTGTAGTAATCTATAAGCCAGCTGGAGCCACCAGTTAAAATTGTTATATTCATTATTCTACCAAGTGTAATGTAAAATTTGGTTGGGTTACTGTTAAAGTTAAAAAAACAAGAATCTGATTGCTTCCTTTCCTCGAACCAATATTACATCAACTTCATTTCATGATGCCAGGCAGCTCCATGGTCCACAGGTGGTACTTAGGAACGCAATGCTAATTTCATCCTTGAGATTGAAGCTCGCTAATAGCCGAATGAATCATGTCCAGAGACATGCCGTATGGCCCCATTTGCCTTTATGTTCCGAAGCTGCTGGAAATTGTCAAAATTGCTGGTCTTAGCTGGTGGCAGTGAGTCAGTGCATGGAAAGTAGCATTAGAGCAAGCAGCAGGAACATAACGATTTGTAATAATTGCACTCTTGCACCCCGGCGTGATCCCTGTTCAAAATGATTAATGTACTTTTAACTGCTTTATTTAGAGGGACCGGGAACATTTATGGAATTATATTGAATGTATTTTTAGATTTCAGGTTCATAAGGAAATTACTTTGTCTTGTTGTGGGCGAATTAGAACTGCAAAAAGTTTTATTTTTATTTTTTTATTCAGCATTTAATTATTGTGTGAGCAGAGCATTGCTGTGATTGCAGCCTTCCCCTCTATATCTTATTTGCATATATTATTATTTTTTTCAGACCTACTTTAGCTCCTTTTTTTTCCCAAACTATTCCCATTCAGTGGTCCAAATAATTAGACTGTAATATCAGCACAGAGATGAATGGAACATCTGTAACCATTCAACCTTAAAGGAGTTGTAAAGGGAAAAAAAAAAATTCACCTTAATGCAATCTATGCATTAAGGTGAATAAATATCTGGTGTTGCCGCCCCGCCCGAGCCCCCGTTTTACTTACCTGACCTGTCGAAAGTCCCACGCACTCCCGATATCCTCTTCGCCGCTCAGCCTGGCCGCTGATTGGCTAGCGCAAATGGATTGAGAGCAGCACAGCCATTGGCTGACGCTGCTGTCAATCACATCCAGTGACGCGGTGCCAAGTGATACAGCGAGCGGCTATGGCCGCTCGCTGTATCACGGGAGCACGCTAGGCAATTAGTGACCACCATGCGAGCTCTCGCATGACTGTGGTGACTAATTGCGGTGATGACCGAAACAGCCGTCAAGGGACCCCAGAAGACGAGGATCGTGGGCACTCTGTGCAAAACGAACTGCACAGTGGAGGTAAGTATAACTTGTTTGTTATTTAAAAAAATAAATAAATTTCCTTTACAAACCCTTAAGGCTCCATTCACACCTGAGCGTTTTGTTGCCTGAAGCGCAATGCTACAATAGGCTAGAGGGGAAAAAATACATTATTCTCTATGGAGATGGTTCACATCTTCACTACAAAACGCCTGAAGCTCAAACAAGTTCCGGACCTTTTTTTGAATCGGGCGGTTTGGGCGGTTTGGGCGTGCTTGAGCGTTTGTATTTCCCATAGAAAGTAATGGAAAACGCTTGAGTCAAGCGTCTAGCGAGCGATCGCATCATCCCTGTTATAGGGGGACGTGATCGATGACGTCACACCTACAGCCACATCCCCCTACAGTTGTAAACACACACAGGGAACACTCAAATCCTACAGCGCCCCCTTGTGGTTAACTCCCAAACTGCAACTGTCATTTTCACAGTAAACATTGCAATCTAAATGCATTTTTTGCTGTGAAAATGACAATTGTCCCAAAAATGTGTCAAAATTGTCCGAAGTGTCACCATAGAGCTGAATGTGCCTGTTCAAAGATGTGTACAGTGCCTTGAAAAAGTATTCATACACCTTGTAATTTTCCACATTTTGTCATGTTACAACAAAAACGTAAATGTATTGTATTGGGATTTTAGGAGACTGTGCTAAATATTTTATTGGGATTGTATGTGATAGACCAACACAAAGTGGCACATCATTGTGAAGTGGAAGGAAGATGATAAATGGTTTTCGTAATGTTTTACAAATACATACCGTATCTGAAAAGTGTGGCGTGCATTTGTATAGTGCCCCCCTAAGTCAATACTTTGTAGAACCCCCTTTTACTACAATTACAGCTGCAAGTTATTTGGGGATGTCTCTACCAGCTTTGCACATCTAGAGAGAGTGACATTTTTGTCCATTCTTCTTTGCAAAATAGGTCAACATCTGTCAGATTGGATGGAGAGTGTCTGTGAACAGCAATGTTTAAGTCTTGCTACAGATTCTCACTTGGATTTAGGTCTGGACTTTGACTGGGTCATTCTAACACATGAATATGCTTTGATCGAAACCATTCCAATATAGCTCTGGCTGTATGTTTAGGGTCATTGTCCTTCTGGAAGGTGGAAGGTCTCATCTGACTAGAGCACCTTCTTCCACAGGTTTACTGTGTCCCCCACATGGCTTCTCGCAAACTCCAAACTGGCTTTCCTTCAACAATGGCTTTTTTCTCCTATAAAGGCACGACCTGAGCTGTGGATCTCTGCTTCTCTGATTAATGCTCTCTAGGGATGAGCTTCGTATTCGAGTCGAACACATGTTTGACTCGAATATTTTATGTTAGATCGTTCGTCGAAATACAAACAAAACGGGTCGTTCGCGCCAAATTCGAGTGACACGCCACAGCCCATAATTCACTGCGGCATTGCTGGCTTATGATTGGCCAAGCATGCACTATGACCCGCATGCTTGGCCAATCACAGCGCCATCAGTACAGAGAGCCGTAATGGCTATGGGGGTTTAGTACATGCCCCACACTATAAAAGGCCGCTTGCAGGTCGGCCTTATGTAGTGTGTTGCGGTGGTGGTTAGAGAGAGCAGAGAGAGACAGAGAGAGTGTCATTTTTTCAGGTAGATAGAGCAGGCAGGCAGGCAGGCTAGTCAGTTAATGTTACAGTGTGTAGAGGATATATATACATCCCAGGTGTTGTACATATATTTATACACTGTATAGTTTTCAGCTAGATCAGTTCTTCCTAACTTACTGGCAGGCAGGTGATTGTGCTATTTAAAGATGTTTTCACAGGCATAGACACCCAGCAGGTACAATATTTAAAGGAATTTTTCATTTTTTTTATTTTTTTTATCTAAGCATCATTAAAATCATTGCTCCTGATTCAGGAGCAGTGATTTTAATGATGCTTAAATAAAAAAATAAATATAAAAAAAGGAAAATATACTTTAAATATTGTACCTGCTGGGTGTCTATAGTTTGCTGTGAAAACATCTTTGAGAACCCGGGTCTTGCCCGAGGGAACATGTATCATGTATAATGTCTTGCCCGAGTCCCGCGCACGTGCCCGGCGGGTACGATCGCCGCCGGGCACACGCGATCGCTCGGTACAGAGCGGGGACCGGGAGCTTTGTGTGTAAACACATAGCTCCCGGTCCTGTCAGCGGGGGAAACGCTGATCTTCTGTTCATACAATGTATGAACAGAAGTTCAGTGATTCCCCCTAGTGAGTCCACCCCCCCATACAGTTAGAAAACACCCAGGAACACACTTAACCCCTTCCCTGCCCCCTAATGTTAACCCCTTCACTGCCAATGGCATTTTTATAGTAATACAATGCATTTTTATAGCATTGATCGCTATAAAAATGCCAATGGTCCCAAAAATGTGTAAAAAGTGTCCGAAGTGCCCGCCATAATGTCGCAGTACTGAAAAAAAATGCTAATCGCCGCCATTACTAGTAAAAAAAAAATATTAATAAAAATGCCATAAAACGACCCCCTTTTTTGTAAACACTATGACTTTTGCGCAAACCAATCAATTAACGCTTATTGCGATTTTTTTAACGAAAAATATGTAGAAAAATACGTATCGGCCTAAACTAAGGAAAAAAAATGTTTTTTTATATATTTTTGGGGGATATTTATTATAGCAAAAAGTAAAAAAATTTGCATTTTTTTCAAAATTGTCGCTCTATTTTTGTTTATAGCGCAAAAAATAAAAACCGCAGAGATGGTCAAATACCACCAAAAGAAAGCTCTATTTGTGGGAAAAAAAGGACGCCAATTTTGTTTGGAAACCACGTCGCACGACTGCGCAATTGTCAGTTAAAGCGACGCAGTGCCGAATCACAAAAAGTGCTCTGGTCATTGGACAGCACTATGGTCCAGGGCTAAAGTCGTTAAAAACGGTTGTTTTTTTCAGGAGTCCTGAAAAAAAAAACGTTTTTAAAACTTTTTTCCATTGATACATGTTTCCTGGGACAAGACCTGGGTTCTCAAAGACGTTTTACAACAATGACTTGCATATTAGGCTTTTAAATGAGCACTTTTGAATTCAAACGTTTGAGTCCCATAGACGTCAATGGGGTTTTAAATGTTCGAGCGAACGTTCGGTCCGTTCGAAGGTTCTGGTGCGAACTGAACGGGGGGGTGTTCGGCTCATCCCTAATGCTCTCCTTGCCCTGCCTGTCAGGTTAGGGCAGTGTTTCTCAACTCCAGTCCTCAAGCCCCCCCAACAGGCAGGGATGGACTGGCCATTGGGACTACAGGGAGTTTCCCGGTGGGCCGATGGCTCAATGGGCCGGCTTCAGTGACAGCGGACCGCCGCCCCCTCCGCTCCTCTGTCTCTCCCTTCCCGCAGCACTCACCTGGGGGGAACAAAGAATCGGGGGGAGGACCGGAGGAGCATGGGGGAGGGGACAGACAGCTGACTCAACAGATATGGCCTGGGAGTTTCTCACTCCTGCCTAATCTTGTCCCATAAGGGGGGGGCACCAAACTGATTCTTTGTCCCGGGTGAAATAATGTCTAGCTTCCCCACTGGTACTGCCTATAAGAGTACCAGTACCAGCCGTTCTACTCTAATAAAGTAGAACGGCTAGTGGCTAGTGAAGGGGAAGAGGGGGCTTGGGTGGCCGGGGGGGGGGGGGGGGTTGCAGGATTTGTCCGGCCGCCATGGGAGAGATCTATCAAAGTGGGCCAGTCTGGATGAAGTCCAGGGCCAAGTTTTTGTCCCAGTCCAGCCCTGCCAACAGGTCATGTTTTCAGGATTTCCCTCAGATGAAAAGGCTGTGGGAATTACTAATGCAGTGAAACTGATCAAATCACCTGTGCAAAATAATGGAAATCCTGAAAACCTGACCTGTTGGGGGGCCTTGAGGACTGGAGTTGAGAAACACTGGTTTAGGTGGGCGGCCATGCCTTAGTAGGTTTGCAGTTGTGCCATACTCTTTCCATTTTCGGTGATGGATTGAACAGTGCTCCGTGAGATGTTTAAAGCTTGGGATTTTATTTTATAACCTAACCTTGTTTTAAATTTCTCCACAACTTTATCCCTGACCTAGTGTGTGGTCCCTTGCCTTCATGATGCTGTTTGTTTACTAAGATTCTCTGAGGACTTCACAAAACAGCTGTATTTATACAGAGATTAAATTACATTTACCAATAAGGTAACTTCGTAAGGCAATTGGTTCCACTAGATTTTAGTATGGGGTATCAGAGTAAAGGGGGTTGAATACAAATGCATGTCACACTTTCCCGATATTTATTTGTAAAAAATAAATAAAAAACATTTTCCTTCTACTTCACAATTATTATTATTATTATGGGTTTACATCTGCTTTAACCACTTCCCTACGGCCGTACGACTATATGCGGCCGCAGGGTGGTTCTAAATCTCCGGGCTGCCGTGTTTTCACGGCAGCCCCTTTCCTCGTTCCCAGCGCGCGCTCCAGAGCGCGCAGCGGGGAACTTGTGTACTGGCCGTGTCCCTTGGACACAGCCAATCACAGATCGCCGCGAACGGCCAATCAGAGTGGCCGTTTGCGATGCGATCTGTGCAGCGAATGAGAGATGATCTCATATGTAAACATATGAGATCATCTCTCATTGCCGGCTCTCACAATGACAGCGTCCTGTCATAGAGAGAGCATACCGATCTGTGTTCCTAGTACATAGGGACACAGATCGGTCACCCCCCCTCCCCCCACACAGTTAGAACACAATGCAGGAAACACATTAACCCCTTCCTCACCCCCTAGTGTTAACCTCTTCCCTGCCAGTCACATTTATACAGTAATTAGTGCATATTTATAGCACTGATTGCAGTGTAAATGTGAATGGTGCCAAAAATGTGTCAAAAGTGTCCGATGTGTCCGCCATGATGTCGCAGTCGCAATAAAAATCGCAGATCGCCGCCGTTACTAGTAAAAAAATAAATAATAAAAAAAAAAAATTCTGTCCCTTATTTTGTAGGCGCTATAACTTTGCGCAAACCAGTCGCTTATTGCGATTTTTTTTTTTCTAACCAAAAATATGTAGAAGAATACGTATCGGCCTAAACTGAATTTTTTTTTTAAATTGGGCTATTTTTTATAGCAACAAGTAAAAAATATTGTATTTTTTTTCAAAATTGTCGTCCTTTTTTGTTTATAGCGCAAAAAATAAAAATCGCAGAGGTGACCAAATACCACCAAAAGAAAGCTCTATTTGTGGGGAAAAAAGGACGCCAATTTTGTTTGGGAGCCATATCGCACGACCGCGCAATTGTCAGTTAAAGCGACGCAGTGCCGCAAGCTGAAATTTCACCTGGTCAGGAAGGGGGTTTACATGCCCAGTAAGGAAGTGGTTAAAGTGAAAAACTCAACACCCACATTTTTGCTAAGCATCACAGCTGCAGCATGTGTACAGCTCCTTTGGTTGGGCGGATGGGAGGGAGGTAAAACCTTGGTATAGTTGCCTGTTTTTACCACACAAGGCCATAAACAGTGAATAAAACCACTCACTTAAAATTTTATACAGTAATTAACAGACCTAATGGGAACAAATAAGAGAAGTTCCTTTTTAGGGTTTACATACATGTTAAACAGCCCCATTGTGCAAGGCTGTTGAATCATTTATACTCCATAGTCTTCCATCCTAGTGCTGCATTTACTGTTTCCCATCCAAATTGATTAATATCCCCACACAGAGAGCTACATCAGTGTGTTTGCTGTTAGCAGTTAAAGTAGACTTTCCGGGGATTTTTACTCTGGGGTGCCTTGCTGATAATGATCCCAGATTCTACCCTGCCAATTGCTAACAATGCTTTTCCAGCTTCTTCTTTTAGTGGCAAAGCTGCAGCAGTACACCAGCCATTCATTGCCATGTTCCTCTGTGTCAGTCCCTGCGGAGATGCTGAAGAACTCGTAGGTTATTTCTTTCAATTAAATGATAAAGTTTAAAATACAGCGCTACCCTTTCTGATCTCCCGCAGAACTACTTTCACACTCAAAATAAAGAAATAACTTTCTGAAAAGTAGTAAATAACATAAATCAAATGCTACAAACAAATGTTACAGATAAATATTAAAACAGAAAATTCATGCTTGTATTAACGCTAAAAACAATGTGCGGTCCAAGGGGGTGCATGTCCATTTGTTTCCAATGGCACCTCAGCATACAACCCGGGCACAACTAAGGATGCAATAAAAACACATGCATTGTCTTGCAATGGGCTGGAAGAAAAGAAGTTAGGTGCAAGGGGCTTTGCAGGAACAAAAATTGTCTCTGGACAGCCGCACTCTGAACAAATTGTAGCCTTTATTAAAAGAAGGACAGCACTACAAGTCACAGCAAAGTAAAATAAAACCTAACTGCTGACGCGTTTCTCACTTGAAATGAAGGAGGGTATAATTCGACCCATTTTGAAGAAACCCAACCTGGACCCCAAGGACCCACTCCACCGTCGTCCAATAACAAGCCTAAATGTACTCTCAAAGGTAATGGAAAAGGTAGTGGTACAACAGCTGCAACAGCATCTAGATACCCACAACCTACTTGACCCATTTCAATCGGGATTCCGACCTGGACACGGGACGGAAACTGCATTGCTCAAAATATGGGACGACGCTCTCGAGGCCGCAGACGAAGGAGAATCTTGTCTTCTGGTTCTGTTGGACCTAAGCGCAGCCTTCAACACAGTAGACCACAAGCTTTTATTGACTCGGCTAGCTGAAGTAGCAAGAGTCGCAGAAGGCGATTTATCTTGGTTCTCCTCTTTTTTGGAAAACCGTTCGCAAATAGTGAAGCTGGGACCCATCACTTCTGCGAAACGCACATTATCGTGCGGAGTCCCTCAAGGATCCCCTTTGTCGCTGGTGTTATTCAACATCTATCTTCGCCCTCTTTTTGAGATTATTAGCAGCCAAAAACTGCTTTACCACTCATATGCAGACGACACGCAACTGTATTTCCGCATTTGCAAGAAAAAGGATTATCACCTCAATCTGGAGACATGCCTCTCTTTGATAGAGGACTGGATGACAAAGAGTTATCTTAAACTCAACGGAGCGAAAACAGAACTTCTCCTGTTTCACGCCAAGCGTATGAATCAACCTGCAACAACCTGAACCCCCCGGCCCATTCTGGGCAAAATCATCACCCCTAGCGCCAAAGTCAAAAGTCTCGGGGTAATCTTTGACTCCTACATGACAATGGACGCACAAATAGGGTTAGTAGTCAGCGGATCTCACCATCTGCTGCGCCTACTACGCAGGCTTACTCCTTTTATTCCCAAGGAAGACTTGGCGGTCGTGGTGGGAGCAATTGTAAACTCAAGATTGGACTATGCAAATGCCCTTTACCTCGGACTCCCCAAGTACCAAATCGCTCGTCTACAAGTCATTCAAAATACGGCCGCCAGACTTGTGACCGGAAAAAAACCTTGGGAATCAATCTCACCTTCACTGAGAGCACTTCACTGGTTGCCAGTAAAAGACAGGGTCACTTTTAAAGCACTCTGTCTAACGCATAGATGTATCCATGGAAATGCTCCCATTATCTATGCGAAAAAATAAAAGCTCATAACCCCAATCGCGTTCTGCGATCCACCAATTAACCAATACAGATACCGAAAGCCAATTACAAGTCCAAGGGAGAAAGAAGATTCGCGGTCCAAGGTCCCAGACTATGGAACGCTTTACCAACCAGTATTCGGTTGGAGGAGAATCACTTAGCGTTCAGGAGAAAGATCAAGACTCATCTCTTTTGATACCGAAGGAGACAGGAACAACAAGCGCCCAGAGGCGATTAAGTTCGCATGAGCTGCGCTATATAAGTTTTCATTCATTCATTAATTCATTCACTGAAACAAGTGCTTAGTCATAAGTCATGCAAGGGGCTTTGCTAGGATTGTAAAAAGATCCTGGGCACCTAGGTAGCAGGAAACATTCTGCACCAAATAGGTGGTGTGCTGTCTCTGCAATATGTGGGATATTCCGTTGCATCTATATACAGTTGTGCTCATGAGTTTACATACCCTGGCAGAATTTATGGGGGGGGGGGGGGGGGGGTGGCAGTGCTGGGGGGAGTTCTGATTAGCCAACTTAGGTGCTCTTGATCAAGGTCATCTGCTGATCTGAGAATTGTAGTGGGGACTTTTAATGGCAACTATAATCAGAGGTAGTGTTACTCACTGTGTCTCCGACTTTGTGGTGTCTCGCAACAGTGACACCTATGTCAAAATCAGGAGATAGGGTCTCCTCTAGCCCCTTTCACTTCACATTCCTCACCAGTCAGCTGACCTTTAGTCTCTGCCCCCCAGCCATGCCGTGAACTGAATGGGCAGCTGTGAAGAGGCTGAGTGGGTGGCCTTGGGCTCCAGGAATAGCCCTGCTGGACGGCTGTGGGCTCCTGCTGGGTGGCCACAAAAAGGCTGGGAGAGCGGTGCGGGCTTCAGGAACAGCCCAGGATGTGGTGACCCCTGACAAATCGTCATTCAACCCCCAAGGGGGTCCTGACCCCAGGTTGAGAATCACTGCTGTAGATTCACTACTGCAACATTGCTCTTGCTAGAGACTTGCCACACAAATCTGCTACAAATTGGAAAAGTGACAACTAGAACTTGTGCTTCAAGTGCTCTGCAACAACTTACCAGTGAAAATGTGCAGCAAGTTAACAGACTTACAATTTAACACTGCCAACAACAATTTGTTAAGTTTTATTCTTACCTATCTCAGTTTTTTAAGGATTTTGAAAGACATTCCTAAGTTTTTTAAGTCAATTTTGAAAGACCATAGCGTAAGAAAACAAGGTTCCCATTGGTTAAAGGTATGTGTTATTGGCTGTAAACTCATTAGTCAGATGTTGCAGACCGTATGGTAGAAAATCAAGGATTCCATTGATTAACGGTAAATGCAATTGGTTGTAAACTCAGAACTGGGATTTTGCAGACTACGTGGTAAGAATACAAGGGCTCCATTAATTAAGGTCCCATTAACGCCACAACATGCACTGTTGTCTGCAATTAATGACAACAAGAGAAAGAACACACAGATTATGTGTATAACCTCTGGTGCAGAATATTGGATTTTATTTTTTATTTTTTTGGAATAATTTCTTACATATGAACTACTGGTAATTTTCTGTTTAAATCACAGTGCTGCCTCCAATTTTTTTGCGTTTTCAAGTTCCCTTTAAGTTGATGCCCGTACAGCTGTGCTTCATTATTCTTTGTACTTTATCCCATCTAAATTGATAAATGTTTGCACACAGCAGCTACAACACTGTGACAACTTTTGCTCGTAAGAGTACACTTGGCCAGGATTGTGCTCCAGGGTGTCTTGGTGATAATGAGTTCCACCAGTCATTCTGAATGCCACTCTGCCACTTGCTAACAATATATCCCGAGCCTCTTCTTTCAGCAGTACACAAGTCATTTGTTGCTGTGCATTTGTCTGGGAATCCCTGTGGAGGAGCAGAATAATTTCTGGGATTCTAGTGGGTTTTTCTTTTCAATGTAATGATAGTGATTAAAATCTACAGCTGTCAACACTTCCCTTTTAGCTTTACTGGAAATAACGTAAAATGTAACATTCACACTGTGAAAACCATGGTAGAACTGCACAGGAAAATGGTAAGAGCTTTAATAAAGTACTGCATTGCATTAAAGTAAATGTTCACTCTTATGTCACAAAATGCTGTATTTTGCTGGATGGCTGGAAAATGGCTCACCCATAGGAATGAATGGGGCCACAGCATGCATGTGCACATTGAAAAGACAAGACAGTCATAGCTGTCATAACTGTCCCTGATTTCGAGAGACTGTCCCTGATTTAAAGCAATTTCCCTCGGTCCCCCTCATTTGTCCCTTATTTTGGTCTGATCCATATAGTTGTATATAAAATGCACTTTTTATCTTTCAAAAAGTGTTTCCCAGTGATAAACCTTTTATCCAATTTCTAAATTACTGCATTTGTACATTTTAAAAGCCAATATAAAGTAGTGGTAAAAAAAGTCCTTGTGGATTTAATTAAACATTTTTTGGTTGATTCTCCTTTAAGAGGGTGTGGCAGGGGGCGTGTCATATGCTTACATACGTTTGTTAATAGGTGTCCCGTATTCCCATCTCAAAATGTTGGGAGGTATGAGACGGTGCCAAACATTTCTGCTAGAAAGACTGTGCAGTGCTAGGCAGAAGTTCAGATCACTGGAATGGGGACCAAGGTGAGTATTTAAAAGATCTCACTGTACAGAGGGCAAGGCAAGCAGAAGAATCTCTCATGATCTGGGATCAGGCTTGGAGTTCAGTTTCTGAAGCAGCAGACTAGTTCATGGTTATGACAGGTTGGATTTAGTACACAAGTAGGGGTCACAGCATAGGGGTGATGCAGAAATGTAGCAGATCAAGGTGAAGTCAGAAGCCAAAAATGTCAGGCCTCGTACACACGACCGAGAATCTCGTCGTAAAAGAAACATCATTTTCTTCGACAAGGTTCTTGTCAGGCTTGTCGAGAATCTTGTCAAGTTTTCTTTGCGTAAACACTGTCAAGACAAAATGTTGTCGTTCTCAAACACGGTGACGTACAAAACATACGACGGCACTATAAAGGGGAAGTTATATTCAACTGGCGCCCTCATTGGGGCTGCTTTTACTAATCTTGTGTTGCCGTGTGTTAAGTAAAAGTTTAGTGGGGTTCACCGCTCCAGGGAAATCCCAAGTGCACTCGTGGATCAGTCCAGGTATATTCGGGTGCTGGCAATGCACTAGGCAATAGAAATAACAAAGAACGGATGGACGGCCGCACACCGGAAAACTCTTGAGTTGTCTTTATTAAAAAAGCATAAGCAGGCACCACAGATACACAACAAGAATCAAAAAACAGCCGACGCGTTTCACACTTGGTTAGTGCTTATTCATGGCCATGTGGGAGAGGTGAGAGACGATTCACGCTTTTCAGTCTGTTACAGCGTGACAAATGTGCTATTTCCATTACGAACGCTACTTTTACTGAAGGTGCGCTCCCATCTCATACTTTATTCTGAGAATGCGCGGGTTTCTAAGCATACACACAAACACGTTTCTCGTCGTAAACCACCCCAACGAGAAACACGACAAGGAAATTGAGACTCCTGACGAGAAAAAAGAGAACTTATCTTTTTTTCTCGTCGAGATCCACGACAGTTTTCTCAACGAAAAACATACACATGACTGTTTTCCTCGACAAAAAAGCTCTGCCACGTTAGTACGAGGCCTTAGATTTAAAGTGGAGAGTGATGGAGAATGGTTGCTAATTCAACCAAGGGTTGATACAGGAGTAGCAGTGGATTAGGACACATAGGGGGTTATTTACGAAAGGCAAACCCACTTTGCACTACTAGTGTAAACTACAAGTGCAAACTGCACTTGAAATTGCACTAAAGGTGCACTTGGAAGTGCAGTCGCTGTAGATTCGAGGGGGAATATGCAAGGAAAATAAAAAACAGCATTTTAGCTTGCACATGATTGGATAATAAAACCAGCAGAGCTTCCCCACATTTCAGATCTACCCCTCAGTTTTACAGCAACTGCACTTCCAAATGTACTTTCAGTGCAATTTCAGGTGTAGTTTGGTGTAGTGCAAAGTGGTTTTGCCTTTTGTAAATAACCCCCATAATAGGCTAAGCAACAAGAGCAAGACTGGCAAGATCACAATAATCAAGCAAGCAGGAAGAACAAGGAGCTTGGAATTCATCAAAACCCCGGGCATCATTAATTGAAGGATCAGGCAAGGAACTATCCAGAACTTCAGGCTAAGTAGAAAAATATACTACCAGACACAGAAGAGTTCCAGAGTTGGTATCCTGACTAAATCACATTTAAAGGGAGGGAGGTAATTTATTACTAACCCCACCTCCCTTTTGAACCTTACATACTGTATATAAGTATATGTTTTATATATACCTACAAGCCCAAACACTTACCTAAAACTTTAGTCATGTGACATGTGTCCTAGTTTTTAGTCTGGTCTGTAGCAAAGGAGTGTAGGGTCGCCAGTGTCCATGTCACTTTCTAGTGACATTGTCACTTCCCACTGAATGTCATCATTGGGTCTACATAGAAATTCTCATGCTGCGTACACGCAATCAGTTTTCTAGTCGGGAAAACTGTCATGTTTTCTCTTGGACGAGAAAACCGGCTGTGTGTAGGCTCTCCAGCAGTTTCTTCAAAGAGAAAACCACATAGAATCACAGCGAGAAAATATAGAACATGTTCAGGTTTTTTGTTTGACAGGTTTCCCATAGGAAAACACTGCTAGGGAGCCTACACACGGGAGCATACACACGGCCGGTTTCTTGACCAAGATACAACCTGTTGGGAAAACCTGCCGTGTGTACACAGGGAAAAGGGACCAAGCCAGTCCTTGGTTTTCCCGTCAGGTTTCTCAGCGGTGGTCACGGCAGAGAAACTCGATCGTGTGTACGTGGCATCACAGGGTCCTAAAGCCTTCAAGCATGATGTCACAATCTGAAGGCCAGGCACAAGACTGATCCACTGATCAGTACACAAAATGAAAAGCAGTACCTGCATACCATTAACTGGCAGGGCTGTCTTAATGAGAGGGCACATCTGGGCACAGCCCAGGGGCCCCAGCTGCATGGGGGCCCCTGCACTTTCCCCAAAGCAGCTGGTCCTTGAGTCCACGCTTCCCCCGAAATTAGTGGCCCCATGATGACACAGAGTGATGGATGCACAGGGGAGGCCGGCTGGCAGCAGTGTGCCGTGCGGTACAGAACGATACCTATTATTTCACAGCCAGCAAGGAGGGGCAGGGCCAGAGCACCTATGATGCTCTGACCCTGCCCTATGCAGCTTGAATGCTCAGAACTCGAAGGCTGCCGGGTAGGAGCTGGAGTGGGAGCTGCTGAGTCGGCAGCACTGAGAGCCCACCTGTGGAAGTAGAATTGTGGATGGTGTCATGGTGAGCCCAGCTGTCCAGCACTGTTTGCACCGAAAAGCTTGGAATACTCGGAGGGATGCTCCCTCCTCTGCCTGCTTGATTGGTATAGGTGAGTGCAGTGCTGGAGGTGGGCACAGAGCCAAAAGTTTACATTAACTGTATCTCCATTGGAACAGGGGGTACTACATGGATGGAATAATGGTGCTGGGGATATCAAGGATGTATGGGGGAGAACAATGCTGAGTGAGGGGGGATCTGGGGTGTATAGGGGGTAGCAATGCTTGGGATATCTTGGATTGCTATAGTGCTAGAGCTATCAGGGATGTAGAGAGGCCACAGTGTAGGGGGTATCGGGGATGTAGTGCGGTCACAATACAAGGGGTATCTTCTGGTATATAGTAACAGTACTGGGGGGATATATAGGGTGTAGAGGGGTCAGAGTGCTGGGGGGATATTCTGGGGAAAAGAGGGAGCTCTGCATGTCTGCCTACTACCTACTTGATGTCTGTTTACCTGCACGGTCTACATTGTAAGGGCCCCAAAGCATTACTTTGCCCAGGGGCCCATGATGCTATTAAGACGGCCCTGGTAACTGGTGCAGGAAAAGGCCTTGAGTGGGATAACATAGAAGTTGATTCTCATGATATTTATTTTTTTGGAAGAAGGAAGTTAAGAGGCATTTTTAGAAAAGAGGAACATACACACAAACTGGGCAGGCATGAGTGGGGTAGGTGTTTTTTTAAGCAATGTCTTTTTTCTTTATAATTTTTGGAGTTGTGCTAATTTATTTTTTCATAGTTTTTTTCCCCATATACCGAAAATATACTGTAGATGTAGTCGATTCTACTTCCAAAATAAAACTGTACCTATTCCAGAAAAAAACTGTGGGGTATGTTAGGACAGCTACTACCTCCTACGCTGATTAGATGAAAATCCTTGTTAACATAAGATTTTTGTAATTTGTTTTTGCAGAAGATAGGCTCATTAAACAAAAAAGATAAAGACATGAACACTCACTTGTCAGGTAAACCATATCAAACTGCTAATGTGTTAAACGCATAAACCCATCCATGGAGTACAAATATTTTGCAACAGACATCATCTTGGAAAGAAAAGCCCGGAGCAATAAAATAAGATTTAATATCCGGAGGGCTGGCATGACTGGGGAAACAGGGTACTTACTGTATTTATTGGCGTATAACGCTCACTTTTTTACCCTGAAAATAGAGGGTAAACTGTGCCTGCGTGTTATACACAGGGGGCTGTGGAAAGTTTTTCTCCTGAAACTCCCCTGTTAAAGTTAGGGTGCGTGTTATACGCCTGTGCGTGTTATACGCCGATAAATACGGTAGTTGTTAGGGAGTTTGGGATTGGTTGGCTCGGGGTGCAGAGAAGAAAGAAAAAGGAGCTGACCCCGTCCCTGGGCAACACATCATGGAGGAAAACTACCGCCCACCCTCCTCTAGGTTTGTGTTTCTCGTGTGTGCGTCTGTTTGTGTTTTTTTGTTTTTGTTTTTTTTTCACGCACAGGGTTGAGTTGATCAAGTTGTCGTGGCAGCAGCGGGTGTTGGTCTTTGCGGGTGAAGGATGATACCTCGTGAAGAGTTCAGGACCTGTCGGTGATATGGGTCCTGATATTGGTATTTCAGATAACGGAGGTTAGCTGGAAGTATTGGTAACGGGTGCACTGCGGTCAGGGGTTGTCTCTGAGCCAGCCGGTCGGCTTGAGGCCTATCAGCATATTGGAGAGGTACCGCAATGCAGTATTTTTACATGGATGGTGATCGAGGTTCCTGCAGAGACCAACACTAGTGTGGACTGATGGGTTATAACAGATGTTTCTTATGTTAATGTTAATTTAAGAGTTTGTGTTAATAAATAAGGCTGCTACAGCCTATGTTTTTCTCCAACTTTCAGTGTAGTCTCAATTAATAAGGTAGGGGTAGGAGGTTGGAAGATTATGGGTATGTAAAGGAAAGTACATCGGTTATACAATAGTCTTGGCTTGCAATAACTGGATTGAGTGTGGCCCTGGTTGAAGTAATGCAGCAACCTCAGTGTGCAAGCATTCGGACCCACTAGGTAAAATAAGACCCAAAAAAGAGACTCCTGCTTGGTGGTTATTCGTCGCATGTCCACGGTAAGTGCACGTGCATTATTAGAATATATTATACACTGCAGAGAAATAGAATGAAGTGAAAAGCATTTGATTTCATTTAGTTGTGAAGGGTTAAGTATATTTTGGAAGAGTTATGTTAGAAAGTATCTAAAGCCCAATTTTTTTTTTTTACATTTTGCATAAAGTGCTGAATAATTGGAAACTTTGTTGGGTTTTTATTGCGCTTCATTAGGGAGATTCGCCCTCTTTTTGTCCTAATGACCACTGTCTAAAAGTCATAAAAAAATCCAGAAATTTCAGTTGTCAGTTGGATAACAATAGAAAGGAATACTTCCAAAAGGGGCACATGTTCCAGAGACTATGATAGCAATTTCCTCACTCTGGAAAGTATTTTTTCCTACTAAATTGCAGGTGTTTTTTTTAAATGAAAATGCATTCTTTTTGGCACAGCATGGCAGCATGACTTGTGTATCAGCCTCATTACCATGGGCAGATGAAGAGAACTCCCTCAATTGGCTCGATGGGCCAGCATTGCAACTCTCATGGTTGACTACTTGACTCTTTGTGGGGTAAAACAAAGTGGGCATCAGTCACTGGAACCTTTTAGAATGTTTATACAGGCACAGTATATAATGGGTTGGGACACAGGATACGTAAATTAATAATAATGTCTCCAGGCTTCTCTGGTATCAGCAGCCAATATAGGCTATTGGACTTTTAAGCCAAGACCAGCAATATGAATTAGTAGATTGTTTTAAACATGACCAGGTAGTACAAGTATTTTCTAGGATGAGTAGTCTGAATTTCATGCAGTGTCTATCAGCAGCAACTTACGTCCAGCTCTCCAGGACATTTTTAGTTTCCTAAGATGCTCCATACAGGCACCCCTCTTATTGCTCCACTCGTTCTGGATTTACCCTCCAGTAAGGCAGTATAAATTCTCTAGGCTGAGGCTCAGGTTCCTCTTTTAGACCATCTCCAGGCAGCAGGACTGGGAGGTAAAGACCTCCAACACTGGCTTCTCTCTTGGCACCAACCCAAGACAAGAACAAAAAACCCTTCTCCAAGGTCACCCCAAATATTTATAGCCTTCCCCAGTATGCAACACTTGCAATTAACCTCCTAGTGATTTGGCAGAGAGAAATAAATATTTATGACTTAGCTATATTGTTTTTTCTTGCTCTATCTACTGAGGACATTTGTCAGTGTAGCGCCCCCTTACTTTCAGTATGGGCACTATGCTAAAGTTAGTGGGGGAGTGGGAGAGTTATGTTGCTTTCACTCCTAAATTTGTTTAATTTGGGCTGCTGTCATTTTAGAACTGTCCTGTGGGTCAGTCTGCGCTCCGTGGGTTGTCGTTTCCACCCCCGGACGACAGATGGCGTCAGAGGGGTTCTAGCAGAGCCACTTTCCCCAGCAGCCAATAGGAGGAGTTTTCCCTCACGAGGCATGCTGGGGAGAGGTATATCTGTGGCAGGCGCCATTTTTCAGGTTTCTTCACGGGTTCCTGGTTCCAGGTGCGGCACCCACCTTCAGGGTGTGCACATCCAACAGACCCCGCCGATATGGCCTACAGGCCGGGTCGCAAGTTTCGCGGAGTTACTGGTGGATGCTGCCGAGAGGCCCCAGTGACTTGCTGGGTCCCCTCACTCCTATGAGAAAGATCCTAGGCCGCTGGCTGTACGGTGGGGAATAGGCTCATGGAGAACCCGGAGGCAGGTTGTCTGAGAGACTTGAACGAACCATCAGGGATCTGGTTGCCGACACATTGACAGGTACATTTCTACTGTCAACCGGTCACCCAATTGTAATTGACTGGAAGAATTCGCTCTGCTGTTCACATTGTCAGCATAGAGCCGGTGGCAGAGGCCTCATCTGGCATCTCAAATCAAGTCAGAGCCAGATCCATGGCAAGGGCCTGTTCTTTCCAGCAACCTTAAAGTGGAACTCTGGCTGCCAGGCTTGTGGCAGAAGTCTGTCCGGGGATCACTTCACCGACTCTGGCTAAAGTGGCGACGCAATATACAGTTACTGAGAGCAGGCTTGCTTTCCTGTTCATCCAAGCCTGATACTGCAAGGTTTTCGTCATTTCATCAACCTGTCCTATCTACCTCCTGTTGATGTCGGTCGTGTTGGATACCAAGAAATAAAGCATTTGGAAAACCTTATCTACTGATTGGACATTCACTTACTGCTCTGCTCACTAATTTTACCCCTAGACAACGCTTAGAGGTAACTTAATACGCCGATCCCAAATCAACCAGCGGCCCTTGAGGGGGTATTGCTACATGAGTAACAGGGGAATATCTTGAAATGAGGGGAAACCCAGTGAATGCAGAAAAAAATAAGAATTCAGAGCTGCACCACTAAATTTAGAATAGAGGCAATCCTGCTTAGGGTAGGGTCCCTACATTTGTGATGCAGGGTCTTGGGGCCCCAGAGGCCTAATGTTGACATCAGGGGTTAGGAAGAGCTGACAAATCCAAAAGAGCTGACAGAACCCTGATCACCTGACTCCACTTAAATAAATAGGCTCTCCTAGCAGGGAGGGACCAAAGAAACCCCTGCCCATTGGCTCAGACACCCCATCCATTCATAAATTGTCCTTGCTATGCCCTTGTCTATCTAATGTCACCAGAAGAGAAAAGTTCAGCAATTCCAGAATTAGGGGGAAGTCAGTGGATCTCCTAACAATTAGCCAGGAAAATTAGTACCTGGCAAACTACATTTGTTAGCAACCCTGCCTAAACACCAGGGTACTACACTATCAGGCAATCTATAAACTTTGTGGATACAAGATAATGTTAATGCACCCAGGGCCATTAATTGCATCATGGGCCCCTGGGCAAAGTAATGCTCTGGGGCCCCTACAATGATGACAGTGCAGGTAAACAGACATCAGTAGGTATGAGGCAGACTGCCTCCCCTGTGTATCTATTAGGCCCCTTTCAGACGTCTGCCTCAGTTCGTCTGTTTTTACAAGTCCGTAAACAGACTTGTAATGGGCCCCTATGGGATCGCGTCTGGTAGCGGATGATGCATCCGCTAATGTCCGCAAAGATCCGCGTCCGTCTGGATCCGGTTTTTCGGACGGAAGAAAACCCTATTTTTCTTCCGTCCGGCGGATCGGATCGGATGAATACGGACACACGGTCCGTATTCATCCGATTCCCCATAGGGGAGAGCAGAGGAGAGACAGGGCGGTCCCTGCACAGTGTGCGGGGACCGCCCTGTCCGCCGACAGCTCAGCAGAGATCCCCGCTGAGCCGACGGACACATACGGCGCGGACCGAAAAACGGTCCGCTCCGTGTGAAAGGACCCATACTCTCAGTGCCATCATGGGGCCCCCAATTTCGGGGGCAGCATGTTCTCAAGGACTAGCTGCTTTGGGGAAAGTGCAGGGGCCCTCCATGCAGCTGGGGCCCCTGGGCAGTGCCCAGGTGTGCCCTCTCATTAAGACAGCCCTGAATGCCCCATAAACAGGAGCAAAAATTAATGCCTCTACAATGCATAATTTATATGCTTGTAGAGGCATAAGGACATCAAATTTTTGCCAAAATCAATGTACTACATGGCCATTTTCCTAGGAAGCAACAGATTTCTGTTTTAAATAGATTTGTATGTACTGACAAAATATAAAAATACTCTCGATACCATTTCAAAATATTGTTTGTGCCATTTTGGCATCAGGTATTTTTGAAAAGCCATGCGTTATTGTTCATTGCCACATTTTCTTGGATGCATTAAAATGTGTTTGTAAAGGTTTCAATTTACTTGACTTCATTCATTTTGTGGTCAGTTTAAAAAACACTTAACAAATGTGCCTTAGATAGAGAATGGACTCTATGAAAAGTAAAAGGGACACAAAGGGCTGCCAACAGCGGGAGTATGTTCAAGTTACAAACAATACAAATATCCTGTTCAATATTGCTCTTGTTTAACTGCACAGTGAGCAAAAAAACCAGTTCAGTGTTTTTCAGTTTATTTAAAGCAAACCAGTGTGGACTAGGCAAAGTAAAGTGTCTTCTTAACAACAGGCTACACTACGAGTATCCTAACCTTTCTCACGCTCTACCACTGACCCAAACTGACATATTTTGAAAGGACACTAAAATTAAAAACTGTTGGTATTTGTGCCAGGACTCATTCAGTTCCAACATTCTACTGAATCTCAGGCCGCATACACACGAGGCAATCTATCTGTTCATGAAAAAAAACGACGATTTGAACAAGATGAAACTGTCTGCTGGCATTTTCCAAAACGACGTTGCATACACACCATCGTTTTTCCAAAATCCCTGCCAGCAGACAGGGCGCTGACGTGTCGGTGACGGTGACGGGGCGGTGACGTTGACGCTGCCACGTCACCGCACCAGGAAGTAAAACACTTCCGCGCATGCGTCGAAATCATTCGGCACGTGTGCGAGAAGACATGTCTGCTGGTTAGCATACTAACCAGCAGACATGTCGGGCGGACAGGTTCCCAGCCGACAGATTTCAAAAAAGAGCTTTGAAATCTGTCGGGTGGCCAAATCCGTCGGCTCGCCCAAAAAATTCACATGTCGAATTCTGTTTGCTGGGACGGTCGGGCCGACCATTTTTTTTTAGCAGACAAAAACAACGATTTGCCCACACGTGTGTACGAGGCCTCAGTGTCAAATATTGACACAATCTGCTCAGAAACTATCACTTGATGAACTTTAAGGAGGAAGAGCATGTCTGAAGATCCCCCCCACCTGTGTGTAGCCACTGGCAGTTCAATAAAGCTTTGAGCCTGTAAACACTTTTTTCCCTCCCCTACCCCACCTACATCAACGCCCCCCTCCCCCATCACACCCATTGCCCATTATGCCCATTATTTGACAGTATATAACTTGATATTTTGAGACATCTTAGTGTCTGCTTTCAGGGTAATGTGGCGTCATGCATGATGTGCAGGGCTGGACTGGGACAGAAATTTGGCCCTGGACTTCATCCAGACTGGCCCACTTTGACAGGTCTCTCCCATGGTGGCTGGACAACTCCCGCACCGCCCCCCCCCCCCCAGCCACCCAAGCCCCCTCTCCCCCTTCACTAGCCACTAGTCATTCTACTTTATGGTACTGGTACTCTCATAGGCAGTACCAGTGGGAAAGCTAGACATTATTTCACCCGGCAAAAGTTAGAAACTCCCAGGCCATAGCTGTTGAGTCAGATGTCTGTCCTGTCCCCCCATGTTCCTCTGTTGTCCCCCCTGCTCCTCTGGCCCTCCCCTGCTTCTTTGTTCCCCCCAGGTGAGCGCTGCAGGGAGGGAGAGACAGGAGTGGAGGGGGCAGCAGTCCACTGTCACTGAAGCCGGCCCACTGAGCCATCGGCCCACTGGGAAACTCCCTGTAGTCCCAATGGCCAGTCCATTCCTGATGATGTGATGATTCGGGGTACTATTACTCTGCACAACACATCGGGCATCATACTGCAGGATGAATGTGATTTATTTGTATGCGTGGAATTGTATTATTATGTAGTGTATTTATGCGCTGCGTCGCTGTTGAAGTATTTGTTTTTTTTTATATTTTCTTGCAAAATAAAATATACATAAAGTATACAAACGCTGTCCGAAACAACTGCTTGCCAACCAGCGCACAACTATATATGTGGACAGCATGGTACGGACAGGCAGAAGGACTTATATATACACGTCTCTTTTAAGATCGTGGCATTGTGGACACGTGTGTCCACCGTGAGCTCCGTGAGCCTGACTGCGGGTACCGCGACCTCGATCGCCGCGGGGATACTCGCGATCGTCTCACAGTGAGGAAGAACATCCGTGGATTAGCGCCCCCCCAACCCCTCCATTTACTTACCAGACCCCTCAAAAGTCCCGCAGCGTGAACACGCTGGCTTCTCGGCCGGGCTTCTCGGCTCATTCATTGGTTGATTGAAAGCAGCGCAGCCATTGGCTCGCGCTGCTGTCAATCACATCCAATGACGCATAGCGCCGGGGGGCGGGGCCGAGGGATACAGTCTGCAGCTATGGCCACCGGCTGCATCATGGGAGCGAGCCCGCAAGAACTAACCCTCATGGGAGAGAACTTGCATGAAGGGGGTTAGTTCTTGTGGGGAGGAGCCGAGACAGCCACCAAGGGACCTTAGAAGACCAGGTTCGGGGGCCACTCTGTGCAAAACAAGCTGCACAGTGGAGGGAAGTATAACATGTTTGTTGAAAAATTATGAAATTTGCGCTAAAAACAACTAATAATGTGAAACCAATACAAATACAATGCAATCAAATGAAGTGAATATAGTGATGTATGACATCAGAGTAATCATATAATAAAAATAAAAAGGCTCTGTAACAGTGACATTCACCATAAACAATTAATGGTTAATGAAATTATAAAAATAAATGTCCACAAAGAGCACTAAACCAAGAGGCTGCTCTCCAGTTCCTGTTCACACACGTGTTTGAATATGCCACCAGATAGTTGATAGTTAAGTATTCACAGTGCCAGCATTAAATGTATGCAATAGACCAGCCAGTTTCAACTCCGTTCCATAGGATATGTAAAGGAAGAAAAAACACACAATAACATAATACCATCAGGCAAAAAAACATATGCTAGCTGAAGGCTGATGCACTCACAAATTCCCCTCTCTGTAGACCGCTCAGTAACAACACATGAGATCCTCACTCTGGAACTCCGATGGTCTCGTCATGGCAGGCTCCTCCCCTACGCATGACTAAGTCACGTTGACAAGTGACGCAATGCGTAGGGGAGGAGCCTGCCGTGACGAGACCATCACCAGGTGATGTGGCAAGTGGACAATCCACAACTTGTGGCAGGTGACGTGGCCAGGTGATGTGAACAGGTGATGTGGCAGGTGACGTGGCCAGGTGACATGGCAAGTGGACAATCCACAACTTGTGGCCGGTGACGTGGCCAAGTGACGTGGCAAGTGGACAATCAAATTTCGAATTTTTCAATTTTCGTATTTTTCTAATTTCTCAAATTTCGAATTTTTCAATTTTCGAATTTTTCAAATTTCGAATTTTTCAATTTCGAATTTTTCAATTTTCGAATATTTCACATTTTCAAATTTCGAAACTTCAAATTTTTAAATTTTCGAAATTTAGAATTTCGAATTTTCTAAAAATTCTAAAAATTTGAAATTTGAAAATTCGAAAAATTTGAAATTTGAAAATGCGAAAAATTCGAAATTTGAAAATTCGAAAAATTCGAAATTTTTCAAATTCGAAAAATACGAAATTTGAACATTTCGAAAATTGGAAATTCGACATTTTTCAATTTTTGAATTACAAATTTTTCAATTTTCGTACTTCAGAATTTGAAAAATTCTAAATTTGAAAAATTCGAAAATTTAAAAAAAAATTCTGGATAAGTACGCAGCTGGACATACATATTGGTAAAATAGCCAACTGAAAATCTCTGTTCCATCAACGGATGGGTCCAATAGTGACAAGCTCTGCCAACGGATCTCTCCCGTAGTTTGCGACGGCGTTGAAGCCTCAGCAAGAGCAACGTATGGACAATTTCTTGGCATATATTCAATATGGGATCCATTTAAAAAAAGAAGAATCAAATGAAAGTATGCAAGTCTGCATATGAAAGTCTGCTGCTGCTGCTCTCTCTGTTGAAAATGGCAGAAATAGTTAAAAATATATAGCTTTCAGAGCTTTGGGAGGGTCTACAATGTCTGTGCTATAAACGCTGATAGCCGCAAACGCGGTAAAAACGGGAATCCGCTTCTTGTTAATATGTGTTTGAATATTTTCATTGCACTTTTTTAAGGTGATTTATGTTATATGGTATATGTCATATATATTATATTATACATTCTATATCATTTAGATATGTGGAATTCACATTTCACTGGTTAAGCGCTGTTTTTATTTTTACTGGATACTGATTTGGTGTTTGTGTATACATATATAATTTTTCCTCAATTTATGCACTTTACAGCAGCAGCTAGCACGTCAGGTTTCTGTCATTAGCGCAGTGGGTGATAATTAAGCTGGGGGGCCGTATCTTTAATTATCCAACCTTTACAATTCTTAGCACCATAAGTTTACTGTAATGTTGGCACTGAATAAATCGAATGATTTTAAATAACGCGGCACATTGTGCGACACGGAATACCCCCCATTAGAGGGGATTTATTAGTATATGGCAAATGTGTAAAAATCTTTTTTTCTTGGAGCTCAGCTTTATCTTTTCGGTGACATCCCTTCATTATTTCATGTATTTTGTCCCATCTAAACTGATAAATGTCTTCACAGAGCCAAAACAGCGAGTTCATTGTTATCGGTAAAAGCACATTCATTTGGGATTTTTTTCTCCAGGGGTTCCTGTGATAATAAATTCCCCCATTCATTGTGAATGCCTCTCCGCCGTTTTGCTAACAATACTTCCTGAGCCTCTTCTTTCAGCCGCAGAGCAGCAGTACAGAAGTCATTTGTTGCTGTGTGTTAGTCTGGGAATCCCTGCGGAGATCCTGAATATCATCGGGAAGTCTAGCGGGTCATTCTTTCAGTTTAATAAGAGCACAACTTAATTCAACCGCTTTGTCAGCGCTTCCTATTTTTTTTTCTAGCTCTCACACCCTGTTGTCAAACACGCTGCCACCCTAAAAGTAATCATTATCAGAGCGCTGTAGTGTAATCTGCAATGAATACATATTATTTATTATTTGCGAAAGGCAAGTTACAAGTGCAAAGTGCACTATAAATTGCACTGAAAGTGTACTTGGAAGTGCGGTTGCTGTAAATCTGAGGGGTAAATCTAAAACTGAGGGGAAGCTCTGCTGATTTTATTATCCAATCATGTGCAAGCTAAATGCTGTTTTTTAATTTCCTTGCATGTCCCCCTCGGATCTAAAGTGACTGCACTTCCAAGTGTACTTTGCACTTGTAGTTTGCACTTGTAGTGAAAAGTGTATTTGCCTTTTGTAAATAACCCCCAATATCTTTTACTTTTTTCTCTAATAAATATCCCACATTTATTTTTTTTTTAAACAATTTTTTTTCCACAGTGTACGCTGATATGTATTCTTCTACATATTTTTGGTAAAACCAAAAAATCGCAATAAGCGTATATAGATTGGTTTGCGCAAAAGTTATAGCATCTACAAAATAGGGGATAGAATTCTGACATTTTCATTATTATTATTAATTTTTATTAGTAATGGAGGCGATCTGCAATTTGTATCGGGACTGCGACATTTTGGCTGACAGATTGGACACTTTTGACACATTTTTGGGACCACTGTGATTTACATAGCGATCAGTGCTATAAAAATTCACTGATTGCTGTAAAAATTTCACTGGCAGGGAAGGGGCGATCAAGGGGTTAATTGTGTTTTCTTTGCATGTTCTAACTGAAGGGGGGATGGGACTTACTAGGGGAAATGACAGATCGCTGTGTCACGAGCGATCGCGGGGGCCCGTCGGTTATCACGTCCGTCGGGCACTTGCATCGGCTCCGGGGGCAAGCAGCAGGCGCCGTGCCTCCGGCAGCATGCCCACGCCCCTAGTGGCCACAGGGCAAAGCGAAGTAACAATGTAGTTTCGCCCAGGCAAGCCAATTTCCGACAGAAAATGTCTGATGGGGCATACACACGGTCGGAATATCCGATGAAAAAATTCCGTCAGACTTTTTTTATCGGAAATTCCGACCGTGTGTATTCCGACCGTGCATTACATCAGAGCCTCTATCAGAGTCCCTTCTTACATCAGAGCGTCTATCAGAGTCCCTTCTTATATCAGAGCCTCTATCAGAGTCCCTTCTTACATCAGAGGCTCTATCAGAGTCCCTTCTTACATCAGAGTCTCTATCAGAGTCCCTTCTTACATCAGAGCCTCTATCAGAGTCCCTTCTTACATCAGAGCGTCTATCAGAGTCCCTTCTTATATCAGAGCCCCTATCAGAGTCCCTTCTTACATCAGAGTCTCTATCAGAGTCCCTTCTTACATCAGAGCCTCTATCAAAGTCCCTTCTTACATCAGAGGCTCTATCAGAGTCCCTCCTTACATCAGAGTCTCTATCAGAGTCCCTTCTTACATCAGAGCCTCTATCAGAGTCCCTTCTTACATCAGAGCCTCTATCAGAGTCCCTTCTTACATCAGAGTCTATATCAGAGTCCCTTCTTACATCAGAGCCTCTATCAGAGTCCCTTCTTACATCAGAGCCTCTATCAGAGTCCCTTCTTACATCAGAGTCTCTATCAGAGTCCCTTCTTACATCAGAGCCTCTATCAGAGTCCCTTCTTACATCAGAGCCTCTATCAGAGTCCCTTCTTACATCAGAGCCTCTATCAGAGTCTCTTCTTACATCAGAGTCTCTATCAGAGTCCCTTCTTACATCAGAGTCTCTATCAGAGTCCCTTCTTACATCAGAGCCTCTATCAGAGTCCCTTCTTACATCAGAGCCTCTATCAGAGTCCCTTCTTACATCAGAGCCTCTATCAGAGTCCCTTCTTACATCAGAGTCTCTATCAGTCCCTTCTTACATCAGAGCCTCTATCAGAGTCCCTTCTTACATCAGAGTCTCTATCAGAGTCCCTTCTTACATCAGAGTCTCTATCAGAGTCCCTTCTTACATCAGAGCCTCTATCAGAGTCCCTTCTTACATCAGAGTCTCTATCAGAGTCCCTTCTGTTTATCAGTATTTATCAAGTAGCGCCCAACTGATCTGAATCCCAATGCTGGCCATACACTCCACGAAAAATGGTCCAAACGAACTTTCGAAAAACGAACGTTCGGTCGTGAGCGCAAACGATAATGCCATCATGTAATGACCGATAAATCGTTCAGTGGACATAAATTTAAAAAAAATGTTTTTTTTTTTTACATATACCTACTGCAGAAAGTTCGGACGGGAAACACATTAACCTTCCGATTTATCGTTTGTTTATCGTTTTTCGTATAGTGTATGGCCAGCATTAGACTGCCCACTGAGGTCTGGTGATACAGCTCTGGCCCTAGCTGTGGGCCAAATAAAATCTAACAGCGGGTCGGGTGTGGCCGCTGGCCAGAATCTGGAGATCTTTGCATTAGCATAAAGTTAAAAAAAATGCAGTTAATTTTGCACACAAACAAATGTTACACTTCCAGTTGGGAAAAACGATCCTGTGTGCGGAAACAAATGGTTAATGTGTCATGATGACAGATACAATGTACTAATCCCTAGGGAGAATTAATGTGTAACCATGGCATGAGACTAGGAAAACATATTGTTTACCAAAGGGATTTGATGAACATTGAAGAAGATATTAAACTGCCCTTTCTGGCACTGGATTAAGGAACCTGAAGTAACTTAGAAAGAACATCCTGCCTTTAGTTAAAGCGGTATTAAATCCGAAACCAAAAATATGTAATACAGTGCAGGGAAAAAGTATTTGACCCCCTGCTGATTTTGTACATTTGCCCTACTGACAAAGAAATGACCAATCTATCATTGTAAGGTTTATTTTAACAGTGAGTGACAGAATAACAAAAAATTCCAGAAAAACGCATTTCAAAAAAGTTAAAGATTGATTTGCATTTTAATGAGTGAAATAAGTATTTGATCCCCTATAAATCAGCAAGATTTCTGTCCCCCAGGTGTCTTCTATACAGGTAACAAGATGAGATTAGGAGCCATCTCTTAAGAGCCCTTTCACACGAGTTGCCCCGAGCGTTGGCGGTAAAACGCCGCTATTAATGGCGGCGCTTTAGGCCGGGTTCACACCTATGCGAATTGAGTGCGGCTAAAACCGCATCCAATACGCAGAACATTTCTAAATACATTGTTTTCAATGAGGCTGGTTCACATATTTGCGATGCATTCGCACTGCGCATTGCAGAAAAAACGTGTGCGTCTTTTAGGCCCCGCGGTGCGGCTCAGGCCCATTATCTTCTATGGGTACGCAGCTGATTCGCAGATCTGTTCATTTCTCTCATTCAGCCCAATACACTCCCCCCCCCCCCCCCCCCACTCTCCTCTCCCCTGTAACTTCTCCCAGGTCTCCAAATTCGCAGCTAAAATGGAGGTAATCTGCTGAACACTTCTGTAATCTCTCTGCAAAGATAAGAGAGCTGAAATTTGCACCACACAAGTGTGATTCCGGCCTTACTGTCGGATTTGCCGTGCCTTTCGGTCGCTAGCGGGGCGGTTTCACCACCCACTAGCAGCCGAAAAAGGGTTAAAACTGTCGCTACGGCAGCGTTTTGCCAGTGGTATGGCAGCACTGCCCATTCATTTCAATAGGCAGGAGTGCATTAGGATCGGTGAGCTCCTAATGCACCCCAAAGAAGCTGCTGGCCGGTACTTTTTTTACACTGAAGTGAATGGAGCAGCTGTTTTAGGGCGTTTTGCAGGTGGTATTTTTAACGCTATAGCGGCTGCAAATTGCTCCCAGTGTAAAAGGGGCCTTAAGCCGGTTCCCGCTGGTGTGATGTGATTCGCACCGCATTGCATTGCAAGTCACATGTGATCTCTGTGTGATGCAATTTCAGCTGTACAGATAGTGGGCCAGATTCTCAGCAGCGATACGACGGGGTATCTCAGATACCCCGTCGTATCGCAGTTTTTTTTAGAATCACTTAAGCATAGATACACTAAAGATCCGACAAGTGTAAAACAATTACACTGTCGGATCGTAGATGTAATGACATCGCCGGCCGCTAGGTGGCCTTTACGTTGTTTTCTCATTTGCCTATGCAAATGAGCCTAATGCGCCGATTCCCGAACGTTTTTACGCCGCTCCGTCGTAGTTTACGTTGTTTCCGTAAGGTTTGCGCGGCGTAAAGATAAAGCAGCCCGAAGGTGGCGCATCCTATGTTAAGTATGGATGCCGTGACCGAGGGAAATTTGAATTTTTTGACGTCGTTTGCGTAACTCGTCCGTGAATGGGGATTTACGTAGATTACGTTCACGTCGAAAACAGCGTCATAACTCGGAGCATGCGCACTGGGATTTTTCTAAGACCGGCGCATGCGCAGTACGTTCGGCGCGGGGGCGCGCTTAATTTAAATACTTCGATTTACGAGCGGATACGCCGGGCCATTTACACTACGCCGCTGCAAGTTACGGAGCAAGTGCTTTGAGTATTGGATGCGGTTTAAGCCGCACTCATTTCGCATAGGTGTGAATCCGGCCTCAGTCAAAAATCTGATTGTGTCCAAAAGCTGTGACGTAAAACACGACGAGCTGAAAAAAATGAAGTTCAATGCTTCCGAGCATGCATCGACTTGATTCTGAGCATGCGTGGATTTTTGTCCGATGGAGTTCCACACAGACGATCAGATTTTTTTATCGCTTTTTTTATCCATAGGAAAAATTTTAAAACATGTACTATTTTTTTTCACCGATGAAAAACAAATCGTTGGGGCCCACACACGATCGATTTGTCTGATGAAAAAAGTCTGTTTTCATTGCATAAACCGATCGTGTGTACACGGCTTAACTGTTACGTTTTTTCATTTATGATAGTGTTTTTTTCAAATCATATAATCAACCTACAGTTCTAGCTTTGTTTTTGCTGTTGTTTCCTGTCTCTCTAAAGTACAGAGCCAGAGAGCCAATAGAGGGTAGTGATGGTTTGTCTAAAACCCCTCAGCCCAATCTAGTTTCAGTTTACACACAGTAATCACACCTCCTTGATTAGTGAGTAGTGGAGATCAGAGCAGAATTACAGCAACATCAAAGCAAAAACGAACAATGAGGACATGAAAACAGCACTGCAGTAAGGTAAAGGAAGCTATTTAGCTTAAAAATGTCTTCCTTTAGTGACCCTCTTAAGGCTTCATTCACACCTAGACAATTTAAATCGCAGGCATAATCACAACAATTCTGCCCACAATTCCAGCATCACAGCAAAATGCGGGACTCGCCGACGATGCTGTTATTTCTTAACGGCACCCCAAACGCAATGCGATTTTGCCGTGATTGTCAAGCAACAAAATGCGCTACATGGCTCCGTGCCATAATTTGGTACATGAGCTTCTTTGGAGGGAGGCCCATTCAAATGAATGATGCCACTCTAAAAATGCTCCACTAAAAAACACAAAGCTAAAAAAAAAAAAAAAAAAAGTTGCAGCAGCCGTCTCTACACTCAGGTGTAAATAGAGTGCGGAGGACTATAGAGTGCGGAGGACTATAGAGTGCGGAGGACTATAGAGTGTGGAGGATTATAGAGTGCGGAGGACTATAGAGTGTGGAGAACTATAGAGTGTGGAGAACTATAGAGTGTGGAGAACTATAGAATGTGGAGGACTATAGAGTGTGGAGAACTATAGAATGTGGAGGACTATAGAGTGTGGAGAACTATAGAATGTGGAGAACTATAGAATGTGGAGGACTATAGAATGCGGAGGACTATAGAGTGCAGAGGACTATAGAATGCGGAGGACTATAGAGTGTGGAGGACTATAGAGTGTGGAGGACTATAGAGTGCGGAGGACTATAGAGTGTGGAGAACTATAGAGTGCAGAGGACTATAGAATGTGGAGAACTATAGAATGTGGAGGACTATAGAGTGCGGAGGACTATAGAGTGTGGAGAACTATAGAGTGTGGAGAACTATAGAATGTGGAGGACTATAGAATGTGGAGGACTATAGAGTGTGGAGGACTATAGAGTGTGGAGGACTATAGAGTGTGGAGGACTATAGAGTGTGGAGGACTATAGAGTGTGGAGGACTATAGAGTGTGGAGGACTATAGAGTGCGGAGGACTATAGAGTGCGGAGGACTATAGAGTGCGGAGGACTATAAAGTGCGGAGGACTATAGAATGCGGAGGACTATAGAGTGTGGAGGACTTTAAAATGTGGAGAACTATAGAGTGTGGAGGACTATAGAGTGCGGAGGACTATAGAGTGCGGAGGACTATAGAGTGCGGAGGACTATAGAGTGCGGAGGACTATAAAGTGCGGAGGACTATAGAATGCGGAGGACTATAGAGTGTGGAGGACTTTAAAATGTGGAGAACTATAGAGTGTGGAGGACTATAGAGTGCGGAGGACTATAGAGTGCGGAGGACTTTAAAATGTGGAGAACTATAGAATGTGGAGGACTATAGAGTGTGGAGGACTATAGAGTGTGGAGGACTATAGAATGCGGAGGACTATAGAGTGTGGAGGACTATAGAGTGCGGAGGACTATAGAGTGCGGAGGACTATAGAGTGTGGAGGATTATAGAGTGCGGAGGACTATAGAGTGTGGAGAACTATAGAGTGCAGAGGACTATAGAATGTGGAGAACTATAGAATGTGGAGGACTATAGAGTGCGGAGGACTATAGAGTGTGGAGAACTATAGAGTGTGGAGAACTATAGAATGTGGAGGACTATAGAATGTGGAGGACTATAGAATGTGGAGGACTATAGAGTGTGGAGGACTATAGAGTGTGGAGGACTATAGAGTGTGGAGGACTATAGAGTGTGGAGGACTATAGAGTGCGGAGGACTATAGAGTGCGGAGGACTATAAAGTGCGGAGGACTATAGAATGCGGAGGACTATAGAGTGTGGAGGACTTTAAAATGTGGAGAACTATAGAGTGTGGAGGACTATAGAGTGCGGAGGACTATAGAGTGCGGAGGACTATAGAGTGCGGAGGACTATAGAGTGCGGAGGACTATAAAGTGCGGAGGACTATAGAATGCGGAGGACTATAGAGTGTGGAGGACTTTAAAATGTGGAGAACTATAGAGTGTGGAGGACTATAGAGTGCGGAGGACTATAGAGTGCGGAGGACTTTAAAATGTGGAGAACTATAGAATGTGGAGGACTATAGAATGTGGAGGACTATAGAGTGTGGAGGACTATAGAATGCGGAGGACTATAGAGTGTGGAGGACTATAGAGTGCGGAGGACTATAGAGTGCGGAGGACTATAGAGTGCGGAGGACTATAGAGTGCGGAGGACTATAGAGTGTGGAGGATTATAGAGTGTGGAGAACTATAGAATGTGGAGGACTATAGAGTGTGGAGAACTATAGAATGTAGAGGACTATAGAATGTAGAGGACTATAGAATGTGGAGGACTATAGAATGTGGAGGACTATAGAGTGTGGAGGACTATAGAGTGTGGAGGACTATAGAGTGTGGAGAACTATAGAATGTGGAGGACTATAGAATGTGGAGGACTATAGAGTGTGGAGGACTATAGAGTGTGGAGGACTATAGAGTGCGGAGAACTATAGAGTGCGGAGAACTATAGAATGTGGAGAACTATAGAATGTGGAGGACTATAGAGTGTGGAGGACTATAGAGTGCGGAGGACTATAGAGTGCGGAGGACTATAGAGTGCGGAGGACTATAGAGTGTGGAGAACTATAGAATGTGGAGGACTATAGAGTGCGGAGGACTATAGAGTGTGGAGGACTATAGAGTGTGGAGGACTATAGAGTGTGGAGAACTATAGAGTGTGGAGAACTATAGAATGTGGAGGACTATAGAGTGCGGAGAACTATAGAGTGTGGAGAACTATAGAATGTGGAGGACTATAGAGTGCGGAGGACTATAGAGTGTGGAGGACTATAGAGTGTGGAGGACTATAGAGTGTGGAGAACTATAGAGTGTGGAGAACTATAGAATGTGGAGGACTATAGAGTGCGGAGGACTATAGAGTGTGGAGGACTATAGAGTGTGGAGGACTATAGAGTGTGGAGAACTATAGAGTGTGGAGGACTATAGAATGTGGAGGACTATAGAGTGCGGAGGACTATAGAGTGCGGAGGACTATAGAGTGTGGAGGACTATAGAGTGCGGAGGACTATAGAGTGCGGAGAACTATAGAATGTGGAGGACTATAGAGTGCGGAGGACTATAGAGTGTGGAGAACTATAGAATGTGGAGGACTATAGAGTGCGGAGAACTATAGAGTGTGGAGAACTATAGAATGTGGAGAACTATAGAATGTGGAGGACTATAGAGTGCGGAGGACTATAGAGTGCGGAGGACTATAGAGTGCGGAGGACTATAGAGTGCTATAGAATGTGGAGGACTATAGAGTGCGGAGGACTATAGAGTGTGGAGGACTATAGAGTGTGGAGGACTATAGAGTGCGGAGGACTATAGAGTGCGGAGGACTATAGAATGTGGAGGACTATAGAATGTGGAGGACTATAGAATGTGGAGGACTATAGAGTGTGGAGGACTATAGAATGCGGAGGACTATAGAGTGTGGAGGACTATAGAGTGTGGAGGACTATAGAGTGTGGAGGACTATAGAGTGCGGAGGACTATAGGGTGCGGAGGACTATAGAGTGCGGAGGACTATAGAGTGCGGAGGACTATAGAGTGCGGAGGACTATAGAGTGCGGAGGACTATAGAGTGCTATAGAATGTGGAGGACTATAGAGTGCGGAGGACTATAGAGTGCGGAGGACTATAGAGTGTGGAGGACTATAGAGTGCGGAGGACTATAGAGTGCGGAGGACTATAGAGTGCGGAGGACTATAGAGTGCGGAGGACTATAGAGTGCGGAGGACTATAGAGTGTGGAGGACTATAGAATGCGGAGGACTATAGAGTGTGGAGGACTATAGAGTGTGGAGGACTATAGAGTGCGGAGGACTATAGGGTGCGGAGGACTATAGAGTGCGGAGGACTATAGAGTGCGGAGGACTATAGAGTGCGGAGGACTATAGAGTGCGGAGGACTATAGAGTGCTATAGAATGTGGAGGACTATAGAGTGCGGAGGACTATAGAGTGCGGAGGACTATAGAGTGCGGAGGACTATAGAGTGCGGAGGACTATAGGGTGCGGAGGACTATAGGGTGCGGAGGACTATAGGGTGCGGAGGACTATAGGGTGCGGAGGACTATAGGGTGCGGAGGACTATAGAGTGCGGAGAACTATAGAGTGTGGAGAACTATAGAATGTGGAGGACTATAGAGTGTGGAGAACTATAGAATGTGGAGGACTATAGAGTGCGAAGGACTATAGAGTGTGGAGGACTATAGAATGCGGAGGACTATAGAGTGTGGAGGACTTTAAAATGTGGAGAACTATAGAGTGTGGAGGACTATAGAGTGCGGAGGACTATAGAGTGCGGAGGACTTTAAAATGTGGAGAACTATAGAGTGTGGAGGACTATAGAATGTGGAGGACTATAGAGTGCAGAGGACTATAGAATGTGGAGAACTATAGAATGTGGAGGACTATAGAGTGCGGAGGACTATAGAATGTGGAGGACTATAGAGTGTGGAGGACTATAGAGTGCGGAGGACTATAGAATGTGGAGGACTATAGAGTGCGGAGGACTATAGAATGTGGAGGACTATAGAGTGTGGAGGACTATAGAGTGCGGAGGACTATAGAATGTGGAGGACTATAGAGTGCGGAGGACTATAGAGTGTGGAGGACTATAGAATGTGGAGGACTATAGAGTGCGGAGGACTATACTGTAGAGTGCGGAGGACTATAGAGTGCGGAGGACTATAGAGTGCGGAGGACTATAGAGTGCGGAGGACTATACACATTCCAGTAGTAGGATCCATGTCTTTGCGATAGAGAAGAGAGAGCAGGCAGCGTCTAGGACTGAGATGGGAGGAAGGAGGAGGGTGACTAGACTTTCTGGCTGGCAGCTCTGTGTTGGCAGCAATGGAATTGAATAGCTGACGGTAGATTTGCTGGGAGAGAGGAGCACAGCTCGGCCTGCCTCTGATGCATTGTGCGTCTCCATGGCAGGCATACAGAGGGAGGAAATATGTGTGTTCTTGTCACTGCAATTTTTCTTCAGCTTTTCATTCTTTCCCATCATTCTCGCTTGATGATGTGGCTGTGCCTTTGGAAGTGGCACTCAACAGGTTTCAGCCCTGCCCATGTGTTAAGCATTGCATGATGCTAAAGCCATAAACTAAAGAACATTAGACACGTTCAGAACTCTCCGGGGCGTTTCCAATTGCAAAATGTACCCCCTTGCCTTCTGAAAAAAGTACTTATTTACTTACTTTTTCAGAAAGTGCTATAGAAGTTTCTTGGAAAGAAAATCATAATAAAATAAAGATATCAGCAGAATATGATACATGTACTTTATTGTATTTTTATCCATTTATGTATTTGTAACAATTGTGCACAAAATAACTGGATTCTAATGAGCTGTGTGTAAATACACCAAGGTTCTGTTATTTTCTGGGAGTGCTAACTGTCACATTTGCATGTGCACTCAACCAAACTGTCAAACCATCAAATGGCTGGTGTCATAACTGATCACATGTGCAGCACCATGGCAGTTGCAAATCTCACAGAGGCAAAGATAGCAGATTCCTTGGCTGAAAAGAATAGGAGAGTTTAGTATGGCTTTAATAAAAAGATTTAAAAAATCCAGGACTTCTCCAGAGCCTCTCCTGTCCTCTGGAACTCCCTACTCCAATCTTTGTAGTTATCTCCTACTAGGATGATCCCTGAAAATGCATCTCTTGCTGTAATTTGACATTCTCCATCAGCTAATCCCTACCGCTATTACCTTAAGTTTGTAAAGGTACAATTTTTTTCCCCCCTAAATAGCTTCCTTTACCTTAGTGCAGTCCTCCTTCACTTACCTCATCCTTCCATTTTGCTTTTAAATGTCCTTATTTCTTCTGAGAAATCCTCACTTCCTGTTCTTCTGTCTGTAATTCCAAACATTAATGCAAGGCTTTCTCCCTGGTGTGGAGTGGCGTGCTCACCCCCTCCCTTGGACTACAGGAGAGTCAGAACGCCCACTAACACACAGCTCCTTTCTCTATCTGCAACATAGAGAGCGTCCTGACTGTCCTGTGCACAAACAGCACAGCATTTTTTTTTTTTTACGAACGTGTGTATTCAAGGCAGGAGAGGAATCGCGACAAATCATGTCGGGAAAAACATCTTTTTTTTTTCATGACATGAATAACGGTCGTGTGTACGCGACATAAGGCTGTAGGGAAGTATGAAGGAGGTGAAGGTCAGGGGTGGATTTAGAAAAATGTCTGCTTCTTATTTTTATATAAGATCTAAAGTACTTCAATATTAGTCTGTATACTGCACTACAAGGTCTCATTTATTACGGTACATTTGTAAAAAAAAAAAAAAAAAAAAAAAACATAACATAAAAAAAAAATTTTTTTTTCCATAGAAATAACCGGTTATGAATAATAGGAATATCAGAAAAAAATAAATGCCACGTTGTTTTTCCCCCTGCAATTCTTCCCTCGCTTATCCCTTTCACGCCGAGCGAACGCATATATGCGTCCTCGGCTTTCGGGTGTTAAACCGGGATGATGCCTGCAGCTGCAGGCATCATCCCAGTACCGTTGTTTAGAGCCGGCGATTGGCTATCCGGCATAACAACCGATGCGCCTAAAAGCCGTAAACGGCTTTGATTCTGTCTCCACAATGGAAACACAAAAGCGACGTCATGACGTCACTTCCGGGTTTCTCGGCTGCCAGTGGCGCCGAATTAAAAAAAGTACACAGTATTCAGAATCAAGGTTTTCGACGATCTGAGTACTTTGAAGTGCAAAGGAGGAATTGGGGGTCTTTTAGACCCTCGATCCCTCCATAAAAAGTACCTGTCACTACTTATTACTGTCACAAGGGATGTTTACATTCCTTGTGACAGCAATAAAAGTGATCAAAATGTAAAAGAAAAAAAAAAACACAATTTAATATTAGAAAAATAAATAAAATAAATAAGATTTTTTTTTTTAAAGCGCCCCCCTCCCAGTGAGCTTGCGCAACAAAGAAAACGCATACGGAAATCGCGACCGCAGGGGCGGACTGACAACTCATGGGGCCCCTGGGCAATTGAAGATTATGGGGCCCCCGGGCTTACAGATGGCCACCAAGCCAGGTGGCAGTACAGAGGCGGGGCAGCTAAAATCTCGGGATTTTCACATCAAAAGCATGTAGGTTTTGGACATATCAGGGACAGATGTAAAAAAAACACAGATTTTTACATACTGTTCCTGGTTTTAATGAGCCTGGCAACCCTGATGGGGCCCCCTAGTGGCATGGGGCCCTCGGGCAGTGCCCGAGTTCCTCAATGGTCAGTCCGCCTCTGCGCGACCACATATGAAAACGGTGTTCAAATCACACATGTGAGGTATCGCTGCGATCGTCAGAGTGAGAGCAATAATTCTAGCCCTAGACCTCCTCCGTAACTCTAACCTGGTAACCATAAAAAAAGTTTAAAGCGTCACCTATGGAGATTTTTAGGTACCGTAGTTTGTCGCCATTCCACGAGTGCCTGCAATTATAAAGCGTGACATGTTGGGTATCTATTTACTCGGCGCAACATCATCTTTCACATTATGCAAAAAAATTGGGCGAACTTTACTTTTTCATTTTTTTTTTATTCATGAAAGTAAAACACAGCCGCACAAATACCGTGTGACATAAAATATTGCAACAATCACCATTTTATTCTCTAGATTCTCTGCTAAAAAATATATATAATGTTTGGGGGTTCTAGGTAATTTTCTAGCAAAAAAAAAACAGATTTTATAGGGTTATACCATGCACAATAGGAGACGTTTGTATTCCCATTCCCACCACAAGCTATGTTAGAAATAAAAATGCATTAGGATTTTGTTTTCCCTTGAACGTCTGAACTTTTTCTGCTCCTCACACTTGACTCTTAGAAAACTGATTTATATGCAGCCAGGAAGCATAGATACATGCAAAGATGCACAAACCAATTAAGTCTCAAAGGTTCTTACAGAAAAGTACAATTATGGACTGCATGCTAATTAGATGAGGGAGGCTGGAATGAGGAATTCAGGGGGACTGTTGATATCCGACTCATATTTCCTTTTTTAATTCACTGTAAAAAATAAAACTCAACTATTTCTGTGACTAGCTTCCGTGCCTGTAATTGGGCCCCTTACAGGTGTAATGCAAAAAAAAAATATTTATATATATATATTTTTAATAAAAGAATAATGATAAAAAAAAAACAGACAGGGCCCCTTACAGGTGTAATGCAAAAAAAAATATTTATATATATATATTTTTAATAAAAGAATAATGATAAAAAAAAAACAGACAGGGCCCCTTACAGGTGTAATGCCAAAAAAAAAAAAAGGGAGGGGGGCCGGCCAGGCCTGTAATTAGGTCCCTTACAGGTGTAATACGAAAAATAAATAAATAAATAAATAAATAATTATTATTTTTTTAATAAAAAAATAATAATAAAAAAAAAAACGGGAACATATTTTAAAAATCCAGGACTTCTCCAGAGCCTCTCCCGTTCTCTAGAACCCCTTACTCCAATCTTTTTAGTTATCTCCTACTAAGATGATCCCTGAAAGTGCATCTCTTGCTGTAATTTGACATTCTCCACCAGCTAATCCCTACCGCTATTACCTTAAGTTTGTAAAGGTACAATTTTTTCCCCCCTAAATAGCTTCCTTTACCTGAGTGCAGTCCTCCTTCACTTACCTCATCCTTCCATTTTGCTTTTAAATGTCCTTATTTCTTCTGAGAAATCCTCACTTCCTCTTCTTCTGTCTGTAACTCCACACAGTAATGCAAGGCTTTCTCCCTGGTGTGGAACCACAGGAGAGTCAGGAACTAACACACACTTTTTTTCTCTATCTGCAACGTAGAGAGTGTCCTGACTCTCCTGTATTCGAGGGAAGGGTGGTCGAGTGTGACACTCCACACCAGGGAGAAAGCCTTGCATTACTGTGTGGCGTTACAGACAGAAGAGCAGGAAGTGAGGATTTCTCAGAAGAAATAAGGACATTTAAAAGCAAAATGGAAGGATGAGGTAAGTGAAGGAGGACTGCACCAAGGTAAGGAAGCTATTTAGGAAAAAAATGTTTACCTTAACAATCCCTTTAATTCATATCTGAAGCATAGTAAACTGCATTTACTACGTTTTGGTTTGTGAATGAACAGGAAGCAGCTCAGCACAGAGCACTTCCCATTCATTCACTGAGCTTTAGAGTACAGACACCTATGAATGAACTACAGTTTGCACCGTATCGGAAAGAGCAGATATGCCAGATTTTAGGTCAGTATGGGTGCTTTGGCAGCCCACATAAATGGCTGACCACAATGGACTGTATAGATCTAAACAGTGGCAGCTGGTGGCACGGCACTGACAGCACCCCAACCCCCCCCCCTCCCACAGGTGGTCTGAACACTTACCCGCTCATGTGGCGGGGCTGTGGAGTCCTCTCCTGGAGTGCGTGCAGCGGCATGTGTCTTCTCTTTCACCAAAGTGCTAGGCATCCAATAGGATCTCCCGATGCTTTGGCCATTCAGGAAACAGGTTTCCCGACCTGCCTCCTGATTGGTGGAGAGGAACTGTAGTGTGAAAATAGCGAAAATTAATTTGCTATCGTCACACAACTGGGTGGGCTTAGAGCGCAATGCTCTATGCCAGGGGTCTCCAAACTTTTTAAACAAAGGGCCGGTTTACTGTCATCCAGGCTTTAGGGGGGCCGGACTGTGGCCAGTGCTTGCATCAGTGGGAGTAAACGGTGACATATCATTGGTTTTAACGGATGATATAGTCGCCTATTGTTGAGTTTAGCTGGATGAATAATGACCCATGGTTGGTATCAGTGGGAGGAATAGTGCCCCATCGATGGTGTCAGTGGAAGGAATAGTGCCCCATCGATGGTGTCAGTGAAAGGAATAGTGCCCCATCGATGGTGTCAGTGGATGGAATAGTGCCCCATCGATGGTGTCAGTGGAAGGAATAGTGCCCCATCGATGGTGTCAGTGGAAGGAATAGTGCCCCATCGATGGTGTCAGTGGAAGGAATATTGCCCCATCGATGGTGTCAGTGGAAGGAATAGTGCCCCATCGATGGTGTCAGTGGAAGGAATAGTGCCCCATCGATGGTGTCAGTGGAAGGAATAGTGCCCATGATTTTGTCTTGGCAGCTGGAATTGTGCCTCATCAATGGTCACTGGGAGGAATGTAGCCTTATCATCAATGTCAGTTGAAGGAATAGTGTCCCAAGAGCCGTCTAGAGGCAAGCAAAGGGCCGCATTTGGCCCCCGGGCCACAGTTTGGAGATCACTGCTCTATGCTCTGAGGCCACCCTTTTTTGTAGCCTATTAGAGCCTCTGGCTCTAATCAGGTGCTTCAAAAAAACAGCCCCTCAGCATTGGAATCCATAGTCTGGTGCCCTGATATGTAGATCAGGGGCCGGACGCATTGATAAGGGAGGCGGCGCCCGTGCGCCCTCCATGGATGGGCCACCACTGGATCTAAATGAGAGTATCCACACTGGAAAATATACTTTTTGATGGCTTCTTCTGGAAATGCTTGTTTCCTGGCTGCTTTTAAACTTTATGCTTTCTGAGCTACTGAACCAAAACCATGTCAACTGGAGCAGTCAAAGGAAAGTCAGAACCCCCGATCTGCATGCTTATTCTGTGATTGGATTAACCTCTTCAGGTCCGCGCTATTGACAGAATACGTCAGCAGCGCGGACCTGAGGCGCCGGGGTCACGTCTTTGGACGTGATTTACTTGTAATTCCCCGCGCGCCACAGGGTGGCGTGCGGCGGGGAAAAACAGTCCCGACGCATCACCGAGGATCCGATGCGTGTACCCGGCGGCCGCGGCGTCCGTCAGGTACACGCGATCGTCGGTGAGAGAGCAGGGACATGGAGCTCTGAGTGTAAACACAGAGCTTCACGTCCTGTCAGTGAGGTGACAGATGCTGTTTCTCTTGTACATAGGGAGACAGCATCGGTCACCTCCCCCAGTCACCCCCCTCCCCTCACACAGTTAGAACACACCCAGGCAATACATTTAACCCCTTCCTCACCCCCTAGTGTTAACCCCTTCAATGCCAGTCACATTTATACAGTAATTAGTGCATTTTTATAGCACTGGTCGCTGTATAAATGTGAATGGCGCCAAAAATGTGTCAAAAGTGTCCGATGTGTCCGTCGCAATATCGCAGTCCCAATAAAAATCGCAGATCGCCGCCATTACTAGTAAAAAAAAAATATAAAAAAAAAATCATAATTATGTCCCCTATTTTGTAGGTGCTATAACTTTTGCGCAAAGCAGTCACTTATTGTGATTTTTTTTTTTTTTTTTACAAAAATACGTAGAAGAATACGTATCGGCCTTAACTGAGAAAAAAATATATATAAAAAAAAATAAATGGGATATTTATTATAGCAACAAGTAAAAAATATATATATATTTTTAAATTGTCGCTCTTTTTTTCATTATAACGCAAAAAATAAAAACCGCACGGGCGATCAAATACCACCAAAAGAAAGCTCTATTTGTGGGGAAAAAAAGGACGCCAATTTTGTTTGGGAGCCACGTCGCACGACCGCGCAATTGTCAGTTAAAGCGACGCAGTGCCGGAAGCTGAAATTTCGCCTGGGCACGAAGGGGGTTTATGTGCCCAGTAAGCAAGTGGTTAATGTAACAGCTAGTAAAGTAAAAATCAATAGAAGAGCTCAGGAGAGGCAGCCTAGTACACAGGAACGAGGAAAAGGATCAGCAGACACTCCAGACGGTGGGGGGGTGAAGGGGGGGGGGAGCGATGATGTCACTCATCCTCTGAGCTCACCGGAGCGATGTGTTTGAGGTTTTCTGCTGTTTAATTCAGGGCTCAGCTCAGACTGCTCACAGATGACTCATGATTGGACGTTGTGTCATACCCATCCTCTGATTGGTTCCTCTAATGAGCCACAGCTCCTTGGTCATATTCATAAGTGAGCCCACTATGTCTGTAATTACAGAGGAGCAATGCTGGAGATTTAATGAGAGAAGAGGGCATGGCTGATTTCCCAGCATTGCAAACACTGTAGTCACATACATCATCATTATGTGTAATCAGTCATACATGTCAAAGGTTACAGAGACATGAAAAAGAAGAATGTTTGCAAAGGAAGGGTATTTTATAGCAGTAATAAACCCAAAAGCAAATATTAATTATATTACAGCTTACTAATTATCAGCTGTGGTGGCTGCATTCGTTTTCTTTTTTTAGGCATTTTTTTGTCTAGTTTTATCTGGTAATGCAGCCAGTAAGTCAGTTTCTTTAAAAGAACAAGCCCTCCTGCAGAAGTATCGGTCACAGGGTTGAGACAGACCATTTATCACTGACAGGGGTGCTTACAAGAAGTAGCTTTTATTTATGTAAATGCTTTATCCTAAAAGGAAAAAAAAAACATGTTGTAACTGCTTATAAAGTTTGAGCTGGAGCTTGACTTCAATTTGTTATACGATCGGACATCCATCTGATTTTTTTCCGATGGATGTTGGCTCAAACTTGTGTTGCATACCCACGGTCACACAAATGTTGTCGGAAATTGCGACCGTCAAGAATGTGGTGACGTACAACGCTACGGCGAGACGTGAACAATGAAGTTCAATGATTCTGAGCATGCATCAAATTGATTCTGAGCATGCGTAGGATTTGTGTGCATGGAATTGTGTGCATGTCCGATGGAGCCTACACACAGTCAGATTTTACGACAACAAGCTCCCATCGAACATTTGTTGTCAGAAATTCCGACCGTGTGTATCTAAATCTGTTAGTCATAAGTGTGCACAGCCGAATGCATTAGGGTGTGCACCTCAAAGATCAAACACACACTACCAATCACTCACGCTGTTCATTCAAGATGGGAAGGGGCCAGTAAATTACATATTTATCTGCATCTTCCACCACTTACACTGAAACATCCCCGCAGCAACAGCTGGCGGGAAGGGAGAGGCGGGAAGTCGGAGGTGCTGTGGGGTGGAAGGGCTAGGGCAGTAGGGGGAATCTGTGCTGCATAGGGTGATTAGGGTGTGCCTGGGCACACATGGCACACCCTGTGTGCACACCTATGCTGCTAGTACATCGTAAACCCCTTTCACACTGAGGAAGTTTTCAGGCATTTTAGCGCTAGAAATAGCCCCTGTAAAGTGCCTGAAAACTGCCTCCCATTCTTTTCCATGGTGCGCTTGCAGGGCGTTTTGGTTTTGGGGCAGTTTGGGAGCGCTGTATTTAGTGCTGTCAAGACGCCCTGCCCATTGAAATGAATAAGTAGCGCTTACAAAGTGCCTGAAAAGCGATTTTAAAGCGCCGCTACACGGGCTCTCTTAAGCCCTTCTTTGGGGTTAAAATCGCCCCGCTAGCAGCCGAAAACAGCCGCTTAAACAGAGGTAGAGCGCCACTAAAACAAGCAGTGCTTTATCGCTAATGCGGCCGCAGCCCCAGTGTGAAAGGGGTCTAAAGTGCGGTACACACTAGAAGAAAATCGGGCGAATGATCATCCAATTTTCCTCGTTGTTTCATACCAAGTCACAAACGAGGAAGGAAATAATGTACAAAAATTTGCATACAAAAAAAAGGCTTTTTGGTTCTTTACTGTTTCTGATCATGCGCAGTCTTTTTTTTCCCTGATATTTCATACAAAGACACATTAAACGAAAATAGTTTGTTCTGTTCCCGTACTAGAAGTTTTTTAGATTTTGTTCTTTCGGAAATTTTTGTCCGGCAGGTCGGAGTTGCCTGTGGAACGTTGTGTACACAATATCCTCTGACAACAATGTTTGCTCGATTTTCTTATAGTGTGTACGAACCTTAACATACCCCTCTTCCCAGACTGACAATACTGCTGTCCAAAGGTGTCCCTGTTCTCCTTCATCCAGAGTGGAGGCACTCTAATGCCGCGTACACAAGGTCGGAATTTCCGACAACAAATGTTCGATGGGAGATTTTTGTCGGAAATTCCGACCGTGTGTAGTGTAAGGGGTTAGCTCAGTAGTGGGGGTGTGTGACCCCCTGGATGGGTTCACTATCCAGGGGGAGAGGCAGCTGAAGACGGTTGAAAACAAAGTTTGGTTTATTCTTCCAAATTGCTGGAAACAAGTGCAAGCATCCAAACAGCATAAACAAAACAAAACATAAAATAAACCCTGGCCACTTGGGGCGTCTACCTTCACCACACAGGAACCTACCTATGGAGTCTGGCACAGCCTACAGCAGAGAAACAATAGTCTTTTTGATTTTTATCACACAGAAAAATCAACAACCACCTCACCTCTTCAGAAGTCTTTCTCACTGCTCTCCTTAACTCAAAAAGCTTCAGAATGCAGCAATCAGTAGTCATCCTCTGGGTGACTTATAGAGGCCTTAATTGCCTCATACTGAACAGCTGAAGTTTTCCAACGCCCTAAACCTTTCTGGCTACCTCTGTAGCCGACACCTGGTAGTAATTGGTGAATTGTCTAAACAAGGCAGAAATGTATCTCCCGTCTGTGACAACACCCACAGATTTACCTGACTCCCTGTCACAGTAGGTTCCATCGGACATTTGAGCTGATTCTCAAATTTTCCGCCAACAAAATCTCGTAAATTCCGATCGTGTGTGGACAATTCCGACGCACACAATTCCATGCATGCTCTAAATCAAGTACGAGACAGAAGCACTTAGTCTGGTAAAACTAGCGTTCGTAATGAAGATAGCACATTCGTCACGCTGTTACGGACTAAAAAGCACAAGGCACTTATATAGCGCTGTCAATTTATGCAGCGATTTACATATACAATTTACATTCACATCGGTCCCTACCCTCAAGGAGCTTACAATCTAAGGTCCCTAACTCACATTCATATACTAGGGCCAATTATAGACAGAAGACAATTAACCTATCAGCATGTCTTTGGAGTGTGAGAGGAAACCGGAGTACCGGGAGGAAACCACCGCAGGCACAGGAAGAACATGTAAACTCCAGGCAGGTATTGTCGTGGTTGGGATTTGAACCAGCGACCATTTTTACTGCTAGGTGAGAGTGCTACCCACTACACCACTGTGCCGCCCGTCGTACGTCTTGTATGTCACCGCGTTCTTGGCGTTCGGAATTTCCGACAACATTTGTGCGACCGTGTGTATGCAAGACAAGTTTGAGCCAAAATCCGTCGGAATAAAATACACGGTTTTGTTGTCTAAATTTCCGATCGTCCTATACAGGAGGTGTGTTACTGGCCTGATCACCGGCGGAAAACAAAAAGGGGTAAATGCCTAAAAAAAAAAAATGAATGCAGCCACCATATCTAATGATCGGTAAGCTGCAATGTATTACATTTTTGGTATTGGGTTTAATTCAGCTTTAAATAAACATTAGGGAGATCAAATTCTAAGTCCCCTTTCACACTTATACGACTTGTCCCACGATTTTGGACTGCAAAATCGTATGACAAGTCATTCTCCATTGTTTTCAATGACTACCATTCATACTGGCACGACTTTAATTAGTGCCGACTTCAAAGTATTCCTTGCACTACTTTGGTCCGATTTTGATGCCACTTACACAGGCATCCATTGAAATCGCGGCCACGAAATCGCGGTAAAATCGCGCGATTTTGAAGTCGTACAAATGTGAAAGGGGGCTAAATGGAGTCATAGACAGCAAAAATGGGAGAGAAGTTTCAAATCTGGGCTGAGGCACACACCTTGGCCATCATGCTGCAGGAGCACAACTGGGACAGGAGCCTCTCTTGCCTCTGCATTGCCCAGCTGTCCCATGCATTGTACGGGAGCTGTTAACCACTTGACCCCCCGGAAGATTTACCCCCCTCCCCCCCCCCTTCATGACGAGGCCACTGCTTTTTACTTTAAAGCGGATGGTTCACCATAAATAAATATTAAAAGCCAGCAGCAACAAATACACACTTTTAATATTAGGACACTTACCTGTCCTGGAGTCCAGCGCCGTCCGCAGCAGAGGATGAGCTGGATCGCTCGTCACCCTGCTGCTCCCCCCTCCATCCACGGCGAGGGAACCAGGAAGTGAAGCGCTCCGGCTTCATGCCCGGTTCCCTAGGCGCATCATCGCGCTGCGCCCGCGATTGGCTCCCGCTGTGTGCTGGGAGCTGAGAGTTCCCAGCACACAACAAAAGCCCGTCTTTTGCCCGAGACTGCGGGCCGGAAGTGGGTGCGGATCCTGTCTTTAGACAGGTTCTGCACCCCCCTCCCCCCTGAAAGGTGTCAAATGTGACGCCGGAGGGGGGATTCCGTCAGCGGATCTTCACTTTAGGGTGGAGATCCTTTAATGCCCTGTACACCAATCACTTTTTGTCTGGAAAAAAAAATTCATTTGAAAAATGATGAACAAAGCGACGGCACTCTAAAGGGGAAGTTCTATTCCCCTTTAAATTACATTTTTAAAAATGTCATTTTTTTTTCATCACAAAAAGTGATCGTGTGTACGCAACATAACTGACAATTGTGCAGGCAACACTGTACCCAATTAAAATAAAATGTTCCCATAAATAGAGCTTTCTTTTGATGGCATTCAGATCACCTCTGCGTTTTTTATTTTTTGAGCAATAAACAAAAAAAAAGACAATAAAAAATAAATAAATGTGTGTGTATACAGTGCAGAAAATAAGTATTTGAACACCCTGCTATTTTGCAAGTTCTCCCATTTGGAAATCATGGAGGGGTCTGAAATTGTTATCGTAGGTGCATGTCCACTGTGAGAGACATAATCAAAAAAAAAAAAAATCCAGAAATCACAATGTATGATTTTTTTAACTTTTTATTTGTATGATACAGCTGCAAAGAAGTATTTGAACACCTCTCTATCAGCTAGAATTCTGACCCTCAAAGACCTGTTAGTCTGCGGGATGGATCTTTAAAATGTCCACCTCCACTCCATTTATTATCCTAAATTAGATGCACCTGTTTGAGGTCATTAGCTGCATAAAGACACCTGTCCACCCCATACAATCAGTAAGAATCCAACTACTAACATGGCCAAGACCAAAGAGCTGTCCAAAGACACTAGAGACAAAATTGTACACCTCCACAAGGCTGGAAAGGGCTACGGGGAAATTGCCAAGCAGCTTGGTGAAAAAAGGTCCACTGTTGGAGCAATCATTAGAAAATGGAAGAAGCTAAACATGACTGTCAATCTCCCTCGGACTGGGGCTCCATGCAAAATCTCACCTCGTGGGGTCTCAATGATCCTAAGAAAGGTGAGAAATCAGCCCAGGACTACACGGGAGGAGCTGGTCAATGACCTGAAAAGAGCTGGGACCACCGTTTCCAAGGTTACTGTTGGTAATACACTAAGACGTCATGGTTTGAAATCATGCATGGCACGGAAGGTTCCCCTGCTTAAACCAGCACATGTCAAGGCCTGTCTTAAGTTTGCCAATGACCATTTGGATGATCCAGAGGAGTCATGGGAGAAAGTCATGTGGTCAGATGAGACCAAAATATAACTTTTTGGTCATAATTCCACTAACCGTGTTTGGAGGAAGAAGAATGATGAGTACCATCCCAAGAACACCATCCCTACTGTGAAGCATGGGGGTGGTAGCATCATGCTTTGGGGGTGTTTTTCTGCACATGGGACAGGGCGACTGCACTGTATTAAGGAGAGGATGACCGGGGCCATGTATTGCGAGATTTTGGGCAACAACCTCTTTCCCTCAGTTAGAGCTTTGAAGATGGGTCGAGGCTGGGTCTTCCAACATGACAATGACCCGAAAAGCACACAGCCAGGATAACCAAGGAGTGGCTCTGTAAGAAGCATATCAAGGTTCTGGCGTGGCCTAGCCAGTCTCCAGACCTAAACCCAATAGAGAATCTTTGGAGGGAGCTCAAACTCCTTGTTTCTCAGCGACAGCCCAGAAACCTGACTGATCTAGAGAAGATCTGTGTGGAGGAGTGGGCCAAAATCCCTCCTCCAGTGTGTGCAAACCTGGTGAAAAACTACAAGAAACGTTTGACCTCTGTAATTGCAAACAAAGGCTACTGTACCAAATATTAACATTGATTTTCTCAGGTGTTCAAATACTTATTTGCAGCTGTTTAATACAAATAAATAGTTAAAAAAATCATACATTATGATTTCTGGATTTTTTTTTTGGATTATGTCTCTCACAGTGGACATGCACCTACGATGACAATTTCAGACCCCTCCATGATTTCCAAGTGGGAGAACTTGCAAAATAGCAGGGTGTTCAAATACTTATTTTCTGCACTGTATATATATATATATATATTTTACTTTCTGCTTTAAAACAAATCCAATAAAAATTACATTTATTTTTTTTATTCTAGTAATGACGGTGATCAGCCACTTTTAGCAGTACAGCGTTATTGCGGCAGCCAATTGGACACTAACTGACACTTTTGATGTTTTGCGGGAACCAATGATCAGGGCTAAAAATATGCACGGTCTACTAATGACACTAGCTGGGAAGGAGTTAAGCATAGAGCGATCAAGGGGTTACCTGTGTGCCTAGCCGGTGTTTGTGTTTACTATGTGTGCTGCTTTTACTAGGGGAAGAGATGGATTTTAGACCCTGCTTTGCAGAAACACAACCTACATTCCTTCCCGACTGTCAGAACAAAACTCTGCTTTATTTACATAGGTAGAGCTGCGTTCTGAATCTCTGCCTGACGATCGGCAGGTGCCACCAGAGATTGAGTGGCCGGCGCCCGCAGATCGGCTTCTTCTGTGAATAATCTCAGCAGGAGCGGCCTGCCGGCGGTGCACACGCCCCCTGCAGACGGCAGTGCAGAATCACATATGTACAGTATCTCACAAAAGTGAGTACACCCCTCACATTTTTGTAAATATTTTATTATATCTTCTCATGTGACAACATGCGTGATTCGTGTTTGGGTGCTATTCATTCTTAACAGTACCCAGAATGGGATGTGATTTTACCACAGTTGTTGTGCATTGTCGAAATTTCTGCAAAATGCACCTGTCAAAATCATGCGAAGCTCATCGCACATAAAGTTGCAGGAGATTTATTTGGGCAACAAATGTGCAGAGGGCAGCCCATTGAAGTGTAAGGTCTGCCCTATGAACGAAACAAGGAAACGTGCGATCTGAACAGACAGAGCCTTATGAATAAAAGATACTATTGTAGCTTTCACTCATGAATTACTGTTATGAGTATACACACAAAAAGAAAAAAAAATAATAATAATAAACAACATTTTAGCCCATTGTTAACCCTTAGTAAACCCTAAATGTAATTAATTCCTTCATTCCCTTCTCTCCTTAGTTTTTTTGCCAATTTTGGATTTATGCGTTTGTGTTTATAAGTTTGCCTATTTTGTACCACTGATTTACAAACCAAAAAATAAATAAAAAAATGCTTGTAACACTAATATGAATCTAGTGCCTTTCTAAAAAAGACAAACCGCAGAATAAAATTTGTAGATATCCCTAATTCTTTTAGTTTATCCCTAATTTGTTGTGAACATTTAGGCAACCATTGTTCTTTTTATTCATTTTTTATTCCCTTCTTCCTTATTTTTTTTTTGCTGATTTTTTTTTCTTAATGTGTTTGTATGTAAAGTTTTAAAATTTGCATTTGTTGGCAGCGGCAAATTAGAAATACATAGATTCTAGAATCTAAAGACAACCTTAATTTTTTTTTCTTAACCACTTCAATACCAGGCACTTACGCACCTTCACGTCCAGGCCAATGTTCAGCTTTCAGCACTGTCGCAATTTGAATGACAATTGCGCGGTCATGCTACACTGTACCCAAATTAAATTTTAATCATTTTGTTCCCACAAATAGAGCTTTCTTTTGGTGGTATTTGATCACCTCTGCGATTTTTATTTTTTGCGCAACAACTAAAAAAAGACAGACATTTTTGAAAAAAAAAAAAAAATCTGTTAATTTTTTTTTTAAATAAGTCAGTTTTCTTCTTCAACTATGGGCACTGATGAGGTGGCACTGATGGGCACCGATGAGGTGGCACTGATGGGGACCGATAGGCGGCACTGATGGGCACCGATAGGCGGCACTGGTATTCTGCACTGATGGGCACTTATAGGCGGCACTAATGGGCACTCATGGGCGGGACTGGGCACTCATAGGCGGCACTGATGGGCACTCATAGGCACACTGGGCACTCTTTGGTGGCACTTATGGGTGGCACTAATGGGCACTGATAGGTGGGCACTGGGCATAGATGGGCACTAAGAGGTGGCATTGATGGACACTGGGTGGCAGTGAGGGGTGGCACTGATGGCATTGCTGGGCATCATTAAGTCAGTGCACATGTTGCCAGTCAGTGCCCATTTGTGGGCACTGATTGGCATCGATTGTATTAAAAAAAATATATATATTGTTTTTTTTTTTTATCTATTTTTGTTATTTGGGGGGTACTCCCTAGTGGTCCAGTGTGGGGATCCGAGGGGGGGCTGCGCTGATAAACAATCAGCACGAACCCCCCCTGTCAGGAGAGCCGCCGATCGGGTCTCCTCTACTCGCATCTGTCAGACACGGGTGAGGAAGAGCCGGTCAACATCTCTTCCTGTTTACATCGTGATCAGCCATAGACACGGCTGATCACGTGGAAATGAGCCTCCGCGATGCGGCCTCCACGGGCGTGCGCCGGCATGAAATCCTGCAGGACGACAATAGACGTCCAGTCAGGATTTCACAACCACTTCCCGGACGTCAATTGGCCATTGACCGGTCAGGAAGTGGTTAAACTTTAAAATTTATAGTTACAATTGTAGTTTAATAAATTACGTTTTTTAGTGCCTTCATTCCCTTCTCTTTGTTTGGCGTTAGCTTTTATAGTGCTGAATTAAAGATGTGGGGATGAGGGGTTAGAACTGGACTATTCCCACACTTTTGCTGCGTATACACGATCGTAAATTCCGACAAGAAAAGTTCGATGTGAGCTTTTGGTTGGAAATTTCCGACCGTGTGTAGGCTCCAACTGAATTTTTCTGTCAGAATTTCCGACAGGGAAAAGTTATTGTCGGAAATTCTGATTGTCTGTATGCAATTCCGACGTGCAAAAAAAAAAAAACATGCATACTCGGAATCAATTTGGTGCATGCTCGGAATCATTGAACTTCATTTTTCTCGGCTCGTTGTAGTGTTGTACGTCACCGCGTTCTTGACGGTCTGAAGTTTTCTTTTCGGAATTTCCAATCGTATGGACGTTACATAATTCAAAAAATGTATTGTGTTCGGTCCTTCTTTCTCAGACAGAGTAGATCTGAATGAAGAAGTATGGTTCGTCTCCTACAATGTAACATCCTATTATGGTCTGTGAATGAGTAGCTATCAGGCACCATGATGCAGGAGATAAACATGTAATTGCGGTAGGCTTGAAGTTTTTCAGGTTATAATGTCCAGGTTATTATAAGATACGATAAGCTGTATCGAAAGTAAAAAACGTAAGCTGCCATTGCTGACCTCACTCTGAAAATGCTAGTTGACTGGCTGTCACGCTGACACACTGACCTCAGAACAAACCACCGACCTGAAACATGTATGCAGATAAAGAATCTTGGTATGAAGTCAAAGCTCCTTGTTTTGAATCTGTGACTCATTCATACTTGCGCATTGTGGCTTTGCGGTCTACACCCCATGCGGTAATGCCTATTACTAAAATGCATGACATGCTCTGTTTGAGGTACTATTCATTGTGAATGACACCTCAATGCATTGTACAGCAGGGCCCAAGCTATGGGGCACCATAGCACACTGCACCACATACTGTATACCAGTGGCGACTGGTGCTCAATTTATTTTTTTGGGGTGGCGGCAAACAAACTCGGCCCCCTCACTCACCCCCCCATTACTTGATCGATCACCCATCTACCAGCCCCACACTTCCTCATCCAGGTTGCATCTTCCCCCTGCATCTCCTACCGAGTCCCAGCGGTCACTTCTTCTCCCAGCCAATTGGGTCTTAGGACTCATGGCCAATCGGGTCTTAGGACTCACGGCCAGGGCTTTTTTTTAGCGGGAAAGCAGGGGAACGCAGTTCCGGCACTTCTAGCACTGAATGTATGTGATGTCAAGGGGTGCTGGGTTGTGCTACAGTGTCTGTTGCTGCCGGGGGATATAGTGTTGCTGGAATGGATGTATTTTTGCAAGGGCAGGATCTATTGTTGCTCAAGAGGTATGTTTTTGCTGACAGGGCATCTATTGTTGCTGGTGTGGGTCTTATGTTCCTGGGAGAGTCAGTTGTTGCTTGGAGAGATCTACTGTTGAGGGAGAATTCTATTGTAGCTGACTGCTGGATGGTCTATCGATACTGTCTGTGGGGAGATCTTTTGTTGCTGCTGGGGGTCTATTGTTGCTAGGGGGTGTTTATTTTGTTGAGGGTGGTCTATTGTTGTCAAGGAGTTGTCATGTGCTTCAAAGGAAAAGCCCTTTGAGCCCTTAACCTCCCTGGCGGTATGATTCTTTAAGATTTTAGGTGCTAAAAGCGGTACCATTATTTGCAAGGGAATTTGGCGTTTTATACTGTAGGCTTGTAATTCTTAGGAATAACTCACTTAAATCTATTCAAACAAGAGTCTAATAGGCATCCCGGGTATGATTTTTTTTTTTTTTTTAATTAAAAATTATAATATAATAAATAATTATAAAAAATGATCACAAATGATAATATAATTATAGTAAACATTATTCAATAATGTAATCAAATCAAAATCACTGAAATTTGCTCAGTTGCAGAATTTTTGCTGTCATTTTTTTTTTTTTTTATGACGAATTTCCCCATAAATCGCTATCGCTAAATTCTGCAAGTGATTCTGATTTATTATCGCTGTTTTTTAGCTGCTCTAAAACAATTTTTGCCATAAAGGGACACTTTTGGTTGCTATGGGCAATCTACAGTTTGCAGGGAGAAAGAAAAGTTTTTATTATACAAAATGACATGTAGTGTACAGGGCAGACCACTAGGGACATGGGGGGTGTGTATTTTTTACATACAGTACTGTAATCTATAAGATTACAGTGTACTGTATGTATAGTGTTTGTTTACTTTTTTAAATTTGGCGCCGTTCCCCCCCCTACGTCGCGACGCTCGCAGGGAAGGGAATCGGCGGAACACACAGCATCAGGCGGACATCCGGCCGCCGAGTACTGCGGGGATTCATCGCTGGATCGCAGAGAAAAGGTAAGTAAACTTTTTCTGCATCCAGCGTGCCACACGCCGTGCCACACGCCAGGGAGGCTAGTCTGACCGGCGATCCAGCGGGAAACCCCCGCCGGATCGCCAGGAATTTTTGGGGGAAAAAAAAAATGCACCCCGAGCGTGACTCGGGGTTACCGCTTCTGGCACTGAATGTTAACCCCGAGTCACGCTCGGGAATACCGCCAGGGAGGTTAAAGAAGCCGACAAGGCGAAACATTTCGGGATTGTGATTATCCTCCCCAATGTGATATTGATATTTTCATGTTTGATTTCTGTTTTTTGGATGCACCAAGCAGATATAATAACACTATTCACACATAGGGCCAGATTCAGGTAGATCGGAGCATCTTTGCTCTGGAGTAACGCTTCTCATTTACGTTACTCTGAAGACCCTTTCAGCGCAAGTACTGTTATTCACATAGCAGTTGCGCGTAAACTTGCGCCAGAGTAATGTTAATGCGCTGGCGTAACCCGACGCAAGTGGAAGTGGGTGTGATCATATGTAAATGATGGGCGGAGCCCAGCGCAGAGGCTTACGTTCAGCGCATCATCCACGGAGCATGCGGCTCCACTCGCCCCCCTTGTGCGCATGCTCACAACTTCCGTCGGCACCACTTCACGGGAAACGTCAGCGCAATGCGTTCCGCTGGGCGCTTAAAAGCGCTGGCGGAAACGCCATTCCGGCGCAAAAGTATTTCCGTTTCCCCCCACCCCAGGGAAGATACTTTTGCTCGGTGATGGCTGCTCCCGCTACCCCCAGAGAGAGGAAGAACCTCAATTTCAACGCCCAGGAGGTGTCGGTCATCATTTCTGCAATGGAGACTGAGAATGCTTTGCTCCATGGCCAAAAAAGCCAGAAGACCAGCCGGGAGAGGAAGCAGGGCATCCTGGAGTCCATTGCTGCCAGGGTGAATGTCTTGGAGTACTCCACCCGGAGTGCTTCTGACATTCAGAAGAAAATTAATGACCTGCGGCGCAAGGTGAGGGGCAAGGTGGCCACCATCAGGAGGCATGAGAGGGGCACAGGTGGTGGTCCCCCATGTCCTGTCACCCTGACCGCAGAGGAGGAGGTGATCGCACGCTGCCTGGAGAGGGAGCAGGTGGAGGGGGTCCCAGGCTATGACTCCATGGAGGAAGGCTCCAGGACAGGTAAGTGTTTTTTATCCCCTATTTGGTGTGTTGCATGTGGGGGGGGGAGGGTACATGTGCCAAGTGTGTGGGACCACCAACATGTGTCTGCTTTGTGTCATCCACAGATGACGGAGCTGGGACATCATCGGTCGGCGGCCAGTCCACCCCATCCCCCCCACGCCATCGTGTGCCCGAGCCACTGGGTGGTGAAGAGGTTGTGGAGGAGAGTGGCCACACCACACCTGCCGAGGTGGTTGTGGAAGATCCTGCTGTGGCAGAGCAGGACTTTACTTTAGTTTTGGAGGTCTCCTCCCCTTCTCATGGGCCGTCTGTTATCCCCTCCCCCATCCTTGGAAGCCCCTCAAGGGCGACTCCCTCCCCCCGGGGACAACCATCTTCTGGCCCCAGGAAGGCCACCCAGAAGACCAGGGGGGTGTCGGATGATGTCCAGGACCAGTTGGCGAGGGATCACGCCAGGCAGACTGAACAAATGGGGACCATAGTAGGCCATTTGGAGAAAGTGGCTGACAGCCTGGGCTCCGTTGCCAACATCAGCAACGCAGTGCAGGATGTCAGCTGCAACTGCGCTGCAGTGGTCACCAGTTTGGGGGAGGTGCAGGGGGATATTACACAACTCACTGCAGCCGTCCAGGCCAACACTGCTGCCATCCAGGGTAACAGTGCTGCCATCCGGGACCAGGGGAGGCTGAGTCGGCGGGCCCAGCATTACCAGGTCACCCGTCAGCTCCGGATGCAGGCCCAGACAAACTCTTACCTCGGCCGGATAGCCAGGGCCTTGGAGGGCATGCAGGCCACACCTGCCAGGAGTGGCCCACCTGGGGATCAGCCACCTCCAGATGCCCCCCCACCCCCACCCACTCCATCCAGACAGCTGAGGAGCCAGAGAGGTGCGGCCAGATGAGGCTTTTTTTTTTGGGTTTATCTGATTTTTTTGGACATACTCAGGTCATGAGTTTTTGTTTATTTTGTATTATTATTTTTATACTCAGGTCATGAGTTTCTGTTTATTTATTTTCTCAGGTTATGAGATTTTGTATTTCTTTTTTTACTGCACACGGTCAGGAGTGCAGGGGACAGTGTGAATGGTGTGTGAATGTGAGGGGGTGGCACTCCTGACAGTAAGGGGTGTCACCCTCGGCCGTGGTGGTGAAGTTAACTCCACGGCTGAATGAATGACGTGTGAAAGGTGTATGAATGGACAGTGACATCATTGGGGCCTTGACGCTGGCGTTACTGCTCCCAACTCCTACATGCTGGACTTGGGCTAATCCAATGCGATGTGCATGTGGTGTGTGTGATCTAGGGACATCAGTGGTGTACACGCGTGCACTGTCTGTGTTATTAATGTTTTGGTTTAGTGTCCAAAGATGCCTACGGCGAGGACCCTCCTGACTGCTCTTCCATCAGCAGACTGGGTGTCCTCTGGCAGGTGGGGACTGTGTGGGTCGGGGGTCAGGTCATCACGTATGTCAATCTGCAGGCCTTTTCTCATAGCAAAGTTGTGCAGAATGCAACATGCACCGATGATCTGACACACAAAGGTAGGGGAATACAATAGTGTCCCCCCGGACTTATCCAGGCAGCGGAAACGGGACTTCAGGAGCCCAAATGTTTGCTCCACCACTCCACGTGTTTTGATGTGTGCTTCATTGTATTTTCTCTCTCCTCTGGTTTGGGGGTTCCGGAAAGGAGTCATTAGATGGGGTCCCAGTGCATATGCAGAGTCACCTGTAAGGTAAAAGACAGGAGAATGTTAGTCATGCATGTGCGACTTCTGTTGTGCATCACGGGAGGGGATAGTCATGCCTGACTCCCATGTCACTCACCAACCAGCCAGCTGTCCCCATACATGTTCTGGTTAAATTCTGCTGGGATGGGGCTCTGATTGTATATGAAGCTGTCATGGCTGGACCCGGGGTGTTTGGCACGGACGTGCCATATGAGGCGTTGGGCATCAGCTATCACCTGTACGTTGATGGAATGCCAATGCTTCCAATTGCGGTATATGTGCTCTGTGGAACTGGGGGGCTGTAGGGCCACATGTGTGCAATCAATGGCCCCCACAGTGCATGGGAATCTGGCAATGTTGTAGAAATCTGTCATTGCCTTCTGCCGCAGCTCCTCAGTGGTGGGTCTGATGAACTGGTTGGACATGCGTCTGAGGATTGCAGGGACAACCTGGTGCACACATCTGCTCACGGAGGATTGTGACATCCCAGCCACCACTCCACTTGTACGCTGGAATAATCCACTTGCAAGGAAATGGAGTGTTGCCAGTACCTTCACCAGTGGCTGCACTGCTTGTGAGCGGTGTGTCTTGCTGGTGATGTCATCCTGCAGGGTTGTGGTTAGTTCAAGTATTGCATCTGGGCTGAATCTGAAGAGGCGATACACCTCCTCATCCCCCATGCCAAAGAGGCTCATACGTGTGCGGTATATCCTCTCACGTGCCCGCCTCCTTCGTTCCGGGGGACCCATCAGTAGTTCTAGGACCACAATTGCCCCTGGCATGTTGGCACACAGAGGTGTTGTCCTTGCAAGTGTGGGTGCTCAGCTTCCTAGTTTCGTCGGTAACGCTGCTGTAGCTGCTCTCCTGCTGACCTGTGGCCATCTGGAGTAAAGATAAAGCAGCCTTTTGTAGAAATAACTTTGCGCCGGACGGACTAGATACGCGCGGCGCATGTAGCCAGCGTATGGTGCTAATCCGTTCGTGAATTGGGAAAAATCCCTCATTTGCATATTTGCAGGGGAAATCAATAGGCGCGACTGATGCGCCCAGCGAAATTAAGCGCTGACGATACTCTGGCGTCGGAACGTTCCGCCGGTCGCAAATGACCCGTTATTGGGCGCATCTAGTTTGGTGGGTACGGGCACATAGAAACGACGGCGCATCATCACAGTTACGCGGCGCATATCGAAATACTCCAGCGCAAAAGTGTTCCTGAATCTGGCCCACTGTGGGAAAAATCACGACTTTGGAACGATAGGGTCTAGGTTTTGAGATATTTCTTCATTGGTTTAAGGGATAGATATCCCTAATACAATTTTAATGATTTTTGTATTAATAAAAATACTTTTTAACCTATGTTTGTGTCGGACTTATTATTCTGCTTCTACACCTTTAAAGTTCCAACCCTTTTTTCTTCTACTATTTCCATTCATACTGGGATGTGGTGTTGAGTGTTCAACTGAGCTCATGTTTATATATTCTGCATTAATAAAATAGAACAGTAACAAATGTGAGTCACACACACTTAAAAAAAAGTCAAGTAATGAATAGTGAGAGAATGAATAGTGAGAGGGCCCCTGGCTGATGATAGTGAAAGGTAGAGTCAGAGTATACTTTCAGCACAGATGATGATAATGATCAGATTTCTCCCTTACTAATGCAGAGGCTGCCAGAACCCACAGAGCACAGTCCTGGCACACGGATACAGAAAGCAGTCTAAGGGATGTCTTTTTGTGGTTTTATTGCTGAATAACTTGGATGAGGTGTAGAGTAGTGAGGGATACTCCAGAACCACTAATGGAAACAGGAGGACACTCTTCTCTATGTTGCAAACTATAAGAACAGTTCTTCTGCTCAGCCCTGAACACAATCTTCCCATGAGAGACTAGTAGATGCCAGAGGTGTACTACTTGACCCAGCTTTCAAGGACAGCCCTCCCACGAAAAACTAGAGGATACTCATGTACCTCTCAGGCAGGGGCGTATCTAGCGAAAATAGCACCTATGGCAAGCACTGAGACTGCGCCCCTGTTGAGACATTTGAAACCCATCTTTCAGATAACCTAACAAAAAAACAGCTAACAAAACTAGTGATATTTATCATCCCTTGTGACATCATATCCTCTTTATGGAGAAATCTGGGGTTTATTAGAACCCTGATCCCTCCTCTACCCTCTAAGGCCAGGTAAATGAAGATTTCATCACTTCCAGTATTGGTTCTGCATCACTTAAGGCCTCAGTTTTCACAGAGGAGATGGAGAAACTGATGTTCCTTCTTCTTCTTTGTGCACTGCCAATCCTACCAGATGGAACGGGAGAACAGGAGGGCTGTGGCTGAACGCAGCAGGGATAGTGCTGCCATTGTCCATTAGAAAAGGTGCTGAAAAGAAGATCCTGCCTATGCTTGGGAGGAGGGAAGAAGAGATCCTGGTAAGTGCCTTGCTGCCCAGCCACTCAACAGCGCCCCCTTCATATGGCGCCCATGGCACTTGCCATGGCTGCCATACCCTAGATACGCCACTGCTCTCAGGAGAGGAACTGCGAGGCCCAGCAATCCCAATAGAGATGGGCCGAACACCCCCCTAACTCGACTGAATTCAATGGAAGCCAAACATCAGAAATTAAAAGTTCCCATTTTGAAAGCTTATATGCAAGGGAGAAAGTGATTGGCCATAAACAGGGTATGGGGGACAAATGTTTTTAGAGGAGCGGTGATTCTAACGATCCATAAAAAGAAACAAAAAATATATGAAAAATTGCTTTAAATTTAGTGCATGGGGTCCCCTTAGTCTGTCTGTAAAGTGGCACATCTGTAGCACGTATAGAACATGGTGCAGCAAAAATGACATAAAAACCGAGTCAAATCACATTTGAATTGATTTACGGTTGCAATTGCCAGCACCCAGCTATTTAAAAAAATAAAGATAAAAATGGTGCCCCCCCGGTCCTTGGGTCTGGTATGGATTTTAAGTAGAACCCCACAACAAAATTAAAGAAAAATCCTATGTGGGGGTCCCCCCAAAAATCCATACCAGACCCAGGAAAGGGGGGGCAACGAGCATCCCTCCCCCTACTGAACCATACCTGACCATGTGCCCTCAACATTGTGGGTGGGTGCTTTGGGGCAAGAGGCCCCCCCCCCACCCCAAAGCACATTGTCCCCATTGCTTCCCCACAACCCTGGGCTGTGTTTTTTTGGGGTCTGCGAGTGGAGAGTGTATCGGGAATCTGGAAAGCCCTTATAACAAGGCGTCCCCCAGATTCCATCCTTCCCTTATGTGAATGAGTATGGGGTACATTGTACCCATTCACCAAAAAAGTGTCAACAAGTAATAAAAACAGAAGACAGGTTTTTGACAATTCCTTTATTTAAAAAAAACAATGTCCCCTGATGTAGATCCGACGCCCGCCACCACCGCCAGACCCGAAAAAAGAAAGAAGAAATACTCTGCCGTCAGTGAAGGCTAACTGCCTACTGCAGGCTCTGCTGTTTGATAGCTTTTATACAGGTAAGGGGCGGAGCCACCTGGTGACATCACCTGGGGGTCCTGTCCCCTTGCGATATGACCTTCCAGTGCCTGCTAGGTGAACATCCCACAAGAGCTGAGGTTTTGAAGATGCTCTCTAGTCAGTACAATGTAGCCCTTATCAAAGTCACTCAAATTCTTACACTTGTCCATTTTTTCTGCTTTTGACATATCAACTTTAGGGACAACATGTTCACTTTTTGTCTAATCTAGTCCTTCCACTTTCAGGTGCCATTGTCACAACAGATAATCAATGTTATTCACTTACCCATCAGAGGTCATAATGTTGTGGCTGATGGGTGTACATCTACATGTAGTATATGAATATAAACAGATCAGTGCACCAAAAGATGCCACTGTGTAATGGAATCACCGGGTTACGTGATCACGCGCTCGCTTCTGTTTGCATATAGCCGCACACGTATCTGGTAACCGAGGTTTGGGAAAGATGTCCAGGCCTGGATGCAGCTAGAGAGAAAGGAGTCACCGCTCCAGGTAGGATCACTAAATGGTTACAGGTGGTGCAGGATACCGAGGGTGCTGGCGGTGCACTAAGCAAAATGAAGACAAAGAAAAATGGATAGCCGCACTCCAAAACCTGATGGGTGGTCTTTTATTCAATAGACAGCATGTACAAAAATAGGGTCACAGCAGTGGAAACAAGGAACAGCCGACGCGTTTCGCACTGGATCAGTGCTTATTCAGCACTGAATAAGCACTGATCCAGTGCGAAACGCGTCTATTGAAGTCTATTGAATAAAAGACCACCCATCAGGTTTTGGAGTGCGGCTATCCATTTTTCTTTGTCTTCATTTTCCTGGATGCAGCTAACTGCCGATGATCACATGACCAGGTCCATTCCACCAGCAGGAATGTCCAGATTCTTGTCACAGGAATCCGGCAGCCGCTGTCTTGTGTAAAATCTTGGACCACGCCACCATATCACTTTCAGCAAAAGTGAAATCTTCCACTATCAGCCCCTTATTGGGAGTGCGCTGACCTTTATTGACGGACCCATTTCAGGTGGTCAAACTAGAATATATCCAATCCTTCCAAGGGGTATTTAATTTTTCTGCGACTTAAAGCGGAGTTCCGCCCAAAAAAAAAAAAATAAATTTAAAGTCAGCAGCTACAAATACTGCAGCTGCTGACTTTAAATATATGGACACTTAGACCCCTTTCACACTGAGAGCGTATTGCAGGCGCTGTAGCGTGAAAAATAGCGCCTACAATCCGCCCTCAAACAGCTGCTCCATTGTCTCCAGTGTGAAAGCCCTCGGGCTTTCACACTGGAGCGGTGCGCTAGCAGGACGGTAAAAAAAAGTTCTGCTATCCGCATCTTTGGAGAGGTGAAGGAGTGGTGTGTTTACAGCTCCTCCACCGCTGCTGCACATTGCGGGAGTTTTAACCATATCTCCCTCATATCTTCCCAATACCTCCCCCATATCTCCCCAATATCTCCTCCTATATCTCCTCCTATATCTCCTCCATACCTCCTCCCATATCTCCTCCATAGCTCCCCCATACCTCCCTCATATCTCCTCCCATATCTCCCCAATACCTCCCCCATATCTCCCCAATATCTCATCAATACCTTCCCCATATCTCCCCAATACCTCCCCCATATTTCCCCCATATCTCCCCAATATCTCCTCCCATATCTCCTCCATACCTCCTCCCATATCTCCTCCATAGCTCCCCCATACCTCCCTCACATCTCCTCCCATATCTCCCCAATACCTCCCCCATATCTCCCCAATATCTCATCAATACCTTCCCCATATCTCCCCCATATCTTCCCAATACCTCCCCCATATCTCCCCAATATCTCCTCCCATATCTCCTCCATACCTCCTCCCATATCTCCTCCATAGCTCCCCCATACCTCCCTCACATCTCCTCCCATATCTCCCCAATACCTCCCCCATATCTCCCCAATACCTTCCCCATATCTCCCCAATACCTTCCCCATATCTCCCCCATATCTTCCCAATACCTCCCCCATATCTCCCCAATATCTCCTCCCATATCTCCTCCATACCTCCTCCCATATCTCCTCCATAGCTCCCCCATACCTCCCTCACATCTCCTCCCATATCTCCCCAATACCTCCCCCATATCTCCCCAATATCTCATCAATACATTCCCCATATCTCCCCAATACCTCCCCAATACCTCCCCCATATCTCCCCCATACCTCCCCCATATCTCCTCCATACCTCCCCCATATCTCCCCAATACCTCCTCTATATCTCCTCCACATCTCCCCCGTATCTCCCTCATATCTCCTCAATACCTCCCCCATATCTCCCCAATACCTCCCCCATATCTCTCCAATACCTCCCCCATATCTCTCCAATACCTCCTCCCATATCTCTCCAATACCTCCTCCCATATCTCCCCAATACCTCTCCCATATCTCCCCAATACCTTCCCCATTTCTTCTCTATATCTCCCCAATACCTCCTCCATATCTCCCCTATATCTCCACAAATACCTCCCCCATATCTCCCCATTATCTCCTCCATATCTCCCCAATATCTCCCCATTATCTCCTTCATATCTCCCCAATATCTCCTCCATATCTCTCCAATATCTCCCCAATATCTCCTCCATATCTCCCTAATATCTCCTCCATATCTCCCCAATATCTCCTCCATATCTCCCCACTATCGCCTCCATATCTCCCCAATATCTCCTCCATATCTCCCCAATATCTCCTCCATATCTCCCCAATATCTCTCCAATATCTCCCCAATATCTCCTTCATATCTCACCAATATCTCCCAATATCTCCCCATATATCCTCCATATCTCCTCCATATCTCCCCAATATCTCCCCGAAATCTCCCTAATACCTCCTCCATGTCTCCACCTAGCACGCTGATCTACCATCCTGGACCGTAGCAGCAGTGAAGAGTGACGTCAGACACACCCCCTCCTGGCCCCGCCCCTCCTCTCTGCCCACCTGGATGACAGGTAAAGGGCGTTGTGCAGGTGAGTCCCCGCTGCGCATGTGCAGCCCTCCGCTCGCCTTGACTACGTTGCAGCCTCATCTCACCTGGGTCCAGCAAAGCGGAAGTGTCACCCGGCAGCCCTTGTCTCCTGAGCTGTCATTATCCTTGGTGACAACCTCCTTCCTCCGACCCGGATCCTCCTCCGTCACCTACCTCCCTGATCGGGGTCCCAGAGCTGAGCATCGCTCCTCCCGTCCGGCGGCTCCATCACTGTCTGTGAGTATAAAACTTCCCCGAACTTTTCCTGCTCTGTCCGGGGAGGGAGGGAGAGAGAGCGGGGAGGAGGAGGGATGGAGCCGGAGATCTCCGGAGATCGGATACATTACTATTACATGTCACCTCCGATCCCACCGGATCTGTTCTGTGTACAGAACCCCCCCATTGTCCCTGAGTGTCAGCACTGAGAGGAGGAAATATCACACTTCCCTGGAAACCTACCGTCCATACTTTCTCTGGGAACCTACCGTCCTTACCTTCTCTGGGCACCTACCGTCTATACCTTCTCTGGGCACCCAGCGTCCCTACCTTCTCTGGGCACCTACCGTCCCTACCTTCTCTGGGCACCTACCGTCCCTACCTTCTCTGGGCACCTACCGTCCCTACCTTCTCTGGGCACCTACCGTCCCTACTTCTCTGGGCACCTACCGTCCCTACTTTCTCTGGGCACCTACCGTCCCTACTTTCTCTGGGCACCTACCGTCCCTACCTTCTCTGGGCACCTACCGTCCCTACCTTCTCTGGGCACCTACCGTCCCTACCTTCTCTGGGCACCTAGCGTCCCTACCTTCTCTGGGCACCTAGCGTCCCTACCTTCTCTGGGCACCTAGCGTCCCTACCTTCTCTGGGCACCTAGCGTCCCTACCTTCTCTGGGCACCTAGCGTCCCTACCTTCTCTGGGCACCTAGCGTCCCTACCTTCTCTGGGCACCTAGCGTCCCTACCTTCTCTGGGCACCTAGCGTCCCTACCTTCTCTGGGCACCTAGCGTCCCTACCTTCTCTGGGCACCTAGCGTCCCTACCTTCTCTGGGCACCTAGCGTCCCTACCTTCTCTGGGCACCTAGCGTCCCTACCTTCTCTGGGCACCTAGCGTCCCTACCTTCTCTGGGCACCTAGCGTCCCTACCTTCTCTGGGCACCTAGCGTCCCTACTTTCTCTGGGCACCTACCGTCCCTACTTTCTCTGGGCACCTACCGTCCCTACTTTCTCTGGGCACCTACCGTCCCTACTTTCTCTGGGCACCTACCGTCCCTACTTTCTCTGGGCACCTACCGTCCCTACTTTCTCTGGGCACCTACCGTCCCTACCTTCTCTGGGCACCTACCGTCCCTACCTTCTCTGGGCACCTAGCGTCCCTACCTTCTCTGGGCACCTAGCGTCCCTACCTTCTCTGGGCACCTAGCGTCCCTACCTTCTCTGGGCACCTAGCGTCCCTACCTTCTCTGGGCACCTAGCGTCCCTACCTTCTCTGGGCACCTAGCGTCCCTACCTTCTCTGGGCACCTAGCGTCCCTACCTTCTCTGGGCACCTAGCGTCCCTACCTTCTCTGGGCACCTAGCGTCCCTACCTTCTCTGGGCACCTAGCGTCCCTACCTTCTCTGGGCACCTAGCGTCCCTACCTTCTCTGGGCACCTAGCGTCCCTACCTTCTCTGGGCACCCAGCGTCCCTACTTTCCCCTGGGCACCCAGCGTCCCTACCTTCCCCTGGGCACCCAGCGTCCCTACCTTCCCCTGGGCACCCAGCGTCCCTACCTTCCCCTGGGCACCCAGCGTCCCTACCTTCCCCTGGGCACCCAGCGTCCCTACCTTCCCCTGGGCACCCAGCGTCCCTACCTTCCCCTGGGCACCCAGCGTCCCTACTTTCCCCTGGGCACCCAGCGCCCTTACTTTCCCCTGGGCACCCAGCGCCCTTACTTTCCCCTGGGCACCCAGCGCCCTTACTTTACCCTGGGCACCCAGCGCCCTTACTTTACCCTGGGCACCCAGCGCCCTTACTTTCCCCTGGGCACCCAGCGCCCTACTTTCCCCTGGGCACCCAGCGTCCCTACTTTCCCCTGGGCACCCAGCGCCCTTACTTTCCCCTGGGCACCCAGCGCCCTTACTTTCCCCTGGGCACCCAGCGCCCTTACTTTCCCCTGGGCACCCAGCGCCCTTACTAAACCCCCCCCCCCCGGCACCTACTTAGCGCCCCTACTCCCCCCCCCCCCCCCTGGGCACCTACCTAGCGCCCCTATTTCCCCCCCTGGGCACCTACCTAGCGCCCCCATTCCCCCACCCCTCTGGGCACCTACCTAGCGCCCCCCCTTCCCCCTGGGCACCTACTGTTACTGCTCAGCACAGGAAATCATGGGAAATAATAGAATCAGAGTATAGGTCTATAATAATAATCACATGATGTATAATGGTCTAATGAAATATAATAATAATAATAATAATAATAGACTATACAGTGATATCATAATCTAATGAGATGTATTATAATGATATATGTCTAGAACAGTTAAATTATATCTAATGATATCATACATAATGAGATGTATATATTGTGTGTATCTGTGCAAAAGTTTTAGGCAGGTGTGGGAAAAAATGCAGTAAATGAAGCATTCTTTCAGAAATAGAAGGTAAATATTTACATTTGTATCAATTAATATGAGAGTAAGCCCTTCCATTTCTTTTTCTCTTGTACTTACAGGTAAGTCTATAATAAGGCGCCTGTATGTACTATGAATATCTCCTCCTAAACTTGCACTATAAGCCCTGGTTCACACTGGGCTGCTTCACTCCCGCCGTCGGTCCCGATTTCGGCGGCGATTTCAGAGACATCTGTGCGGGTTTCTGCACAGATGTCAATGTAAATCGCAGCCCCAAATCGCAAAAAGTAGTACAGGAACTGCTTTTTGAAATTGGTGCAGCGCCGCAGATCAGACTTCCAGAGGGGGTGTGACCACAGAAGGAAGACCGGGTGAAGATGGAAGCCCTGTCAGCGATCAGATCGCTTTGTTCTAAGGTAAGTATTTCATATTGTGCTAGTATTCAATGTATACTAGCACATTATGCAATTGTCTTGCAGTGTTAAAAAAAAAAGAAGTGCGGTTTACTACCGCGTTAACAAACTGGAAAGTAAATGAACAGAAGAGAAATCCAAATCCCTTTACCTCCAAACCAGCATGAATTCTTCTAGGTACACTTGTACACAGTTCTTTCTTTTTTTTTTTTTTTTTAAGGAACTGGGCAGGTAGGTTGTTCTGAACGTCTTGGAGAACTAATCACAGATCTTCGGTGGATGTAGATTGCCTCCGATCCTTCAGTATCTTCATGTAATCCCAGACAAAGTTCAACAATGTTGAGATCAGGGCTCTGTGGGGGCCAAACCATCACTTCCAGGATTGTGCTGAATGTAGTTCCTAATGACCTTGACTGTATGTTTGGGGTCGTTGTCTTGCTACAGAATACATTTGGGGCCAATCGCACGCCTCCCTGATGGTGTGACGTGTGTGCATCCAGAGATTTCTATCGGAGCACAAGTGTGAATTAATGCAAAAACAGTAATGCCTTGGATTGTGAGCATAATTTGTTCCAGAGGCATGCTTGTAATCCAAAGCACTCTTATATCAAAGCAAATGTTCCCATAAGAAATAATGGAAACTCAGATCATTCGTTCCATAGAAAAATGATCAAAATATTTGCAAAAGCTCATATTAGTACTGTACTAGGAATACTGTACTAAACCTAAAATCACAGTTTTAATGGGAGGGGAAAAAAACAATTACACTCACAATGTTAAAGTGGGGGTTCACCCTAAAACTATTTTCTAGCATTACAATGAGCTCAGTCTTTACATTGAAACTGCCCAATTTTTTTTTTTTTTTTTGCTGTACATACCTCCGTACAGCTATTTTCACCCACGTCTTCCGGGTTACGATCCCGCGGGACTGGGCGTTCCTAACAAGCTGGTGATTGACGTGATGACAAAAAATTAGCTCCCCCCAGGCGCAGTATAGCGCCGACTCGCCGTTCGGCTTCTTTCGGCAATCGTGACGCTCCTTATGTGACGGGGGGAGCTAGTTTTTTGTCATCACATCAATCACCAGCTTGTTAGGAACGACCAGTCCCGCGGGATTCGCAACGCAGAAGCCGCGGGTGAAAATAGCTGTACGGAGGTATATACAGCAAAAAATAAAAAATAAATTAGGCATAGTTTCAATGTAAAGACTGAGCTCATTGTAATGCTAGAAAATTGTTTTAGGGTGAACCCCCACTTTAAGGAGTCTGGAGCTCATTCATGCAAAGCCACTGTGTATATGTACAGTGAAGCCGCTGGTGTACAGTACACAGCACTACATGTGGCCAGAGGTTTGGGGGCGATAGTGGCTCCCAGCGCTTTCTGGAGGCAGGGCCGCCATCAGTGGGGTACAGGCAGTACACCTGTAAGGGGTCCGCAGGTCCCCAATGCCCCGGATGGCAAACCCCTTTTTTTTTTTTTTCTAAAAAAAATGTTATCAAAAGGCCCAGAGGTCCCCAGGAGCCCAGGGGTCCCTAGGGCCCCGGATGGCAACCCCCCCCTTTTTTTATTTAATTTTTTATAAATGTTTTTTTTTATTTATTTTTTTGTTTAATATATACATTAATATATATTTTTATTAAATATTTATAAATGTTTATTTTTGTTATTTTTTTGTTTAATATATACATTAATATATATTTTTATTAAATATTTATAAATGTTTATTTTTGTATGTATGTGTGTGTGTATATATATAATTTATTTTTTTATTAAAAGGCCCAGAGGTTTCTTCCCCCTTTTTTTTATTAAAGGTTACCCCCCCTTTTTTTTGTAAAGGGCCCCCCCCGGTTCTCTGCTACAGGGGGCCCATGCCTGAAGCTGTGTAAGGGGCCCCAGAGGATTTGGAGACATTCGGAAACTGTTGACATCACTTCCCCAATTGGCTGGGAGTGTCTCTCGGTGTCTGACAGCTTTACTGTACATATACACAGTGGCTTTACATGGATGAACACCAGACTCCTTAAAGCGGAACTTCCGCTCATCGGATTCCCCCCCTCCAGTGCCACAATTTTGCACCTTTCGAGGGGGCAGGATACCTGGCTGTGGGATAAACTCGGACGGAATTCCGTTCAAGCTGTCTTGCATACACATGGTCACGCCAAATTCCGACCGTCAAGAACGCGGTGACGTAAAACACTGCGACGAGCCGAGAAAAATAAAGTTTAATGCTTCCGAGCATGCGTCGACTTGATTCTGAGCCTGCGTGTTTTTTTCTTTGTTGGAGTTCCATACAGACCATCGGGGAAAAAAAAGAGAACATGTTCTCTTTCTAATCCCATCGGAATTTCCGAAGGAAAAACTCCCATGGGGCACGCACACAGTCTGAATATCAGATGGAAATTTCCATCTGACGTTTTTCGTTGGAAATTCCGATCGGCATAAGTGTGTCATTTCTGGCTGCTGCTTCTTTCCTCTGCTATCAGTAGGAATCGCTTCTGACAAGTTTTCCTGACACCAAGAGAAAAATGGTAATAGGGGAGGACCTATGTGGAGGGGGGGTGTGTCTCCTGTGTGGAGGGGGGGTGTGTCCCTTTTTCTCCAATCAGCGGTCAGAGCTCTCCTCACTGAGCTCTCTGTCCCCCCCCCCCCCCCTTTTTAAAAAAAATTACTTTAAGGCAAACTTTATAATTCAGCACTTTGAAAGGCTATAGAGAAGAGGGGGCTGCCGATAGTCAGGTATAACTTATGTTGCAGGATTTGTTTCTTTTCTGTATCGCCCGGGGATAGTCTTTTACCTGGGTATGGAAGGGTCCTAAAGCAGGTTGCTAACGCACTTCGCTGCATGGTACAGAAGTACTATCTGATCATTTTTCAAGAGTAGCACATGCACTATTTTTGATGATTGTATGATCAATATGTAGTGTGTATGATGACCGGAATTAATAGAACAGACCGGTATGGGTTTATCTTATTGCACTGCAGAGTAGAGAGTGGAATTGTGTTACTGATGAAAGCTTCCATTGTCATCTGTCGGCTGCAGTGTATACCGGGGATGTCTTCAGTGTGACAACACTCCACATTGTAAACGGCTATTGTTCTGCACTCCTGTGATTGGTTAAAGATTTGCCTCAATTTAATTTTTTTGCTTTATAAATTGACGACAACTGGAATTCCGTGTTTTTTTTTTTTTGCAGGGGGTTTGTTTCCCATAATTTCTCTGATCACCATCAGTTATTTGGTGATGTCTCGCTAGTAATGACAGTCTGATTACTTCAGTAACCCAAAGAGGATTTATTTATAAATTATCTATATTGTAGTACCCCAGCCATACTGATGATTTAACCACTTAAGACCCGGACCTTTAGGCAGGTAAAGGACCTGGCCAGTTTTTGCAATTCGGCACTGCGCCGCTTTAACTGACAATTGCGCGGTCGTGCGACGTGGCTCCCAAACAAAATTGGCGTTTTTTCTTGTTTCCACAAATGGAGCTTTCTTTTGGTGGGATTTGATCACATCTGCGTTTTTTTTTTTTTTTTTTTTTTTTTTGCGCTAAAAACAAAAATAGAGCGACAATTTTGAAAAAAAAAATGCAATATTTTTTGCTATAATAAATATCCCCCAAAAATATATAAACATTTTTTTTTTCCCCCCCTCAGTTTAGGCCGATACGTATTCTTATTCTTCTTCTACCTATTTTTGGTAAAAAAAACAATTGCAATAAGCGTTTATCGATTGGTTTGCGCAAAATTTATAGCGTTTACAAAATAGGGGACAGTTTTATTGCATTTTTATTAATTATTTTTATTTTTTTTTACTACTAATGACAGCCATCAACAATTATTTTTCGTGACTGCGACATTGTGGCAGACACTTTGGACAATTTTGACACATTTTTTGGACCATTGTCATTTTCACAGCAAAAAATGCATTGTTTACTGTGAAAATTACAATTTGCAGTTTGGGAGTTAACCACTAGGGGGCGCTGAAGGAGTTAAGTGTGACCTCATATATGTTTCTAACTGTAGGGGGGGGTGGCTGTAGGTGTGACATCATTGATTGTGTTTCTCTATATCGGGTAACAGACGATCAATGACAGCGCCACATTGAAGAACGGGGACCGATCGCGGGACTCCAGCGGCGATCGGGTCTGGGGGTCCCGCAGCCGTGACCCACGGCTTGGGAATTAAGGAGGACGTACATTTACGTGCCTGTGCCCAGCCATGCCATTCTGCCGACCGTAAATCTGCAGGAGGCGGTCCTTAAGTGGTTAAAAAACAACCCCCCCCCCCCCCCCCTACAGCACTGTGCTTTTTTAAATATGCTTAGCGATTCAGTGGCAGTTCCCTGAATCACACAGTGGTTCACACTGAGCTCTGCGTACCGGTGCAAATCGCTTGCGATGTTGGCACAAAGTCTCGGTTCACACTGGTGCGATGCAGGAACCAGCACGGTTCCTGGCGAGTTCCCGCATTCACATCTGACTCGCAGGCAGTTCATACTGACATCTGCATACCGCTACGGGTGTCAATAGAAAGTTAATGACACGCTCAAATCAGTTTGCAGAACGTAGTGTGAACTGTGGAATCGGATCGCATGGGTCTGAACACCCATGCGATCCGATTCCGGTGCGGACCAAAAAAAGGGTCCTGCACCATTTTGGTGCAAATGGAAACTGTATGGCTAAATTTGCATCGCACAGACATCGCATTTTATGTGTACAGCAATGCGGTGTAAATCGCATGCAATGTCTGTGATCGCCTAAGTGTAAACCCAGCCTAAAGAGTAACTCCACTTTTGTTGGGAAAAAAATAGCAAAAAATAAATAATAATAATACTGTATATACTCGACTATAAGCAGAGTTTTTCAGCACATTTCTTTTTTCTTTTTTTGTGCTGAAAATGCCCCCCTCAGCTTATACTTGAGTCACCCTTTTTCTTTGCGCCTGATCTCCCCAACTTTGGGGACCCGGTACCGGCCGGAGGTCCCCTGAACCACATACTTGGCACACATATAGCCCAACTCCAGGGGACCTACGGCCGGGGAGCACCAATTTTTCAAAGTCGGCACCTGTTCCATAGACTCCCATGTTAAATAGTAATTTCTCCGGTAAATTTCAGGACCCAGTACCGGCCGGTCGTAGGACCCCTGGACCTTCACTTGGCACACATGTAGCCCCCGTTCTCCTCTATAAGTGTGCAAAGTTTGCTATCTGTGGGACCTACGGTCGCGGAGCACTGATTTTTTTCAAAGCACCCCTTCTATTTACTTCCATGTTAAACGTACGTACGGCATGGGCACAGTGAGGCATGTAGATGGACACAGTGAGGCTTATACTCGAGTCAATACGTTTTCCCATTTTTTTGTGGTAAAATTGGGTGCCTCAGCTTATATTTGGGTCGGCTTATACTTGAGTATATACGGTAATATAGCATGTACAATTGACACACTGTAAAATGCAATACAATATGGCAGCCTAGAGACGTTCTGTACAAAGATGGTGTACAGAACAACTCCCAGAAATGTAATTTTCTGCTTGTGTAATTGGCCCACTGATTTTCCCAGAAGTCACATTTTTGGGCATCCCCCTCAACATAAAAAATATATATATATTTTTTTTGGTGAGATACTCCCAAAGGCAGAGGTGTCCAACCTTTTAGCCTTCCTGGGCCACATTTGTCTAGGGCCACACATAGGGCCACACATAAAATACACTAACAATTAGAATAGCTTGTAGGAGAGAAGAAAGTTAAAGTTAAAGATCATTGATATAGATTAGTGGTCTCCAAACTTTCTAAATAAAAGGCCTTCAAACTTTAGGAGGGCCTAACAACTGTGGCCATTGGTAGTAGAACATGTCTTGACATCAGTGGGGAAAACGAGGAACTGTGCCCCATTGTCATTGGGAAAAACTCCTCAGTGTGAAAGGGGTCTTAGTGATCAAACAGCATCATGAAGGCCAAGGAACATTTCAGACTGGTCAGAGATAACATTTTGGAGACGTTCAAAGCAGGGTTTGGCTATATTAAAAAAAAAAAAAAAAAAAAATATATATATATATATATATATATATATATATATATATATATATATATCCCAAGCTTTGAACATCTCACCGAGCTCTGTTTAATCGATCGACCGCCACTGTGCCCATCAACTGTTTGCACTTTGAGAAGCCATGTGGAGGACACGCAAACATGTGGAAGAAGGTGCTCTGGTCATTGAACATTTTGACCTAAAAGAAATACATTATGTGTGACGGAAAACTAACAATGCACATCATACTGAACACGCTATCCCCACTGTTAATTGTTTGCCCCATGAAGATATACGTTGGCAGAATGGCACGGGCAGGCAAAGCAACGTGTATATATACGTTGCTTTGAATCCGCTGCCTAGCGGGCGCGCGTGCCTCTCATCGGGAGCAGCAATCAGTGTCGTGTCACAGTAAGCCCCGCCCCCACACAGTTAACTCCCTAGGACACACTTAACCCCTTTGGCTCCCCCTAGTGGTTAACCACTTCCCTGACTATGTCATTTACAAAGTAAATGGTGCATTTCAGTGGCGGCTGGTGCTCAAACTTTTTGGGGGGCACAAACAAACGAACCCCCCCCCCCCAACAAAAAAAAATCAAACGCTGCCACTGTGCCATGCCATCAAACGCTGCCACTGTGCCATGCCATCAAACGCTGCCACTGTGCCATGCCATCAAACGCTGCCACTGTGCCATGCCATCAAACGCTGCCACTGTGCCATGCCATCAAACGCTGCCACTGTGCCATGCCATCAAACGCTGCCACTGTGCCATGCCATCAAACGCTGCCACTGTGCCATGCCATCAAACGCAGCCACTGTGCCATGCCATCAAACGCAGCCACTGTGCCATGCCATCAAACGCAGCCACTGTGCCATGCCATTTTTAGTGTGGTGGAACTCGCACATATCTGAACCATTAATGCGATTCCAGAAAGATTTACATTGAAGTCTATGGAGCTGAATTTGCATCGCACAGGACCCTTTTTGCACGCAGCTTAGATTCGCACCGCACTGATGTGAACTGCACTAATGTAAAACAATGTTATTTAACCACTTCCCGACGGCCATACGACTATGTACGGCCGCAGGGTGGCTCTACTTCTCTGGGACGTCGTCTTTTGACGGCCGCCCCTTTCCTCGTTCCCCGCGCGCGGCTCCCGAGCACGTGGTGGGGAACTTCTGTGCTGGCCGTGCCTTTTGGACATAGCCAATCACAGATCGCGGTAAATAGCCAATCACAGCGGCTATTTACAGCGCGATCTGTGCGGCCAATGAGAGATGATCTCAAATGTAAACATTTAAGATCATCTCGCATTGCCGGCTCACACAGAGACAGCTGTCTCTGGAGAGGAGACCCCCCCCCTCCACCTACAGTTAGAACACTATGCAGGGAACATATTTAACCCCTTCCTCACCCCCTAGTGTTAACCCCTTCAATGCCAGTCACATTTATACAGTAATTTAGTGCATATTTATTGCACTGATCGCAGTATAAATGTGAATGGCGCAAAAAATGTGTCCGATGTGTCTGCCATAATGTCGCAGTCCTAATAAAAAAATTGCAGAACACTGCCATTACTAGTAAGAAAAATAAATTCTGTGCCCTATTTTGTAGGCGCTATAACTTTTGCGCAAACCAGTCGCTTATTGCGATTTTTTTTTTTTTTTTTTTTTTTTTTTTTTTTTTACCAATAATATGTAGAAGAATATGTATCGGCCTAGACTGAGGAAAAAATGTTTTTTTTTTTTTGTTTAAATTGGGCTATTTATTATAGCAACAAGTATGATCACAGATGTACGTTTTGCCTATATAATGCCTAGGAAAGCGAAGATTGCACAATCGCTAAGTTTCGTTCTTATAATATTTGCTGTGAACGGAGTGCAGTCATTGCATTATTTCCTTTTTAAACAGAACAGGATGTGTTTAGTAACTTCTCATAACTGACTTTCTTTTTGTCCACGTACCGATCATATCCGGAGCTGCACTCACACGGGCCCAGCCTGCACAAGTGATCAAAACTCACTTTTATTTTAAAGGTGAGGAATGAAAAGATTGTAAATTCCAGCTGTGTCTTTGAATGTTTTCCTGACCTGGGGGCTTAACATAAAGTTAGTGAAGAAATGTTAATGTTTTTTTGATTGGCACAGCAGCCAGAAAACATTTTGTTTTCAGAAGATGCCAACTTGTTTTTTCCAGCTCAGTTTTTCTTTAAATGTGGTTTTGGCAAATTAAAACAAAAAGAGGCTTGTCTGGTTAAAACTTAAAGTGTTACTAAACCCATAAAAGTAAAATCAGTCTGTATATGCAGAAAAGCATGCTTGTTATACTCGCTGTGTATAAAAAGGCTGTTTGATCCTGTCTTCTCTGATCCCTTTTCCTAATAGAACAGAACATTAGGGGACAGGCTGCACATGCTCAGTTTAATGTGTATTGCTAGCTGATCAGCACAGGACCAATTGGCTCTATCTAGACAGAGGATAAGGGTAAAATGAAAACTTCTCCTACAAGCTTGAGGCAGACACTGATACAAGTTACAAGACTGCTATATACTGCTGGTGAAAAAAGGTATTTAGCGGTTTATATTTACTAAAATAATTGCATTTCCATGTACTGTGGGAAACCAGATATAGTTACTGCAGGGTCCTGGGTTTGGTAACACTTTAACCCCTTAAGGACCGCCGCATGTACATTTATGTCGGCAGAATGGCACAGGCAGGCACATCAACGTGTGTGTGTGTGTATATACGTGCCTGCCTTGACGTGGGTCGGGGGTCTGATCGGGACCCCCCCCCCCCGGTGCATGCGGCGGTCCCCGTGGCTGGCCGAGCGATCCGGGGTGAGTGGGCGGCTATTCGTTTTTGTCCGCCCCCTCCGGATCGCTCCCAGCCAATCTGCGTGCTCCCCGCGTGTCACTTCCTCCTCCTGTGTAAACGCAGGAAGAGGGAAGTGATGTGATCTCTGCTCTCGGCGGTATTTTCCATCGCCGCTGAGGAGAGATCACATCACATAGTAAGTCTGCACAACACTACACTGACACCAGGACACGCAGGCACATTAACCCCTTGCGATCACCCCCCCCCCCCCCCCTGTCAGTCACTGAATGCAGTAATCATATATGTACGTATAAATACGTATAAGTATTTAGTGTCCGTGTGACAGGCAGTTAGTGTTAGGTTCAGGGTAGCCCCCGTACCCCCCCAATAAAGTTTTAACCCCTTGATTACCGCCCTAGTTAACCCTTTCACTCCCTATTGCCAGCGTCACTAAGCGATCATTTTTCTGATCGCTGTATTAGTGTCGCTGTTCCCGCTAGGTAGCTATTTTTTTTATTTTTTTTATCACGATTTTATTTTTTTTATTTTTTTACTAAAGACATGTGGCTAAATAAATTTTGGCCTAAATGTTTGACTAAAATTTTAGTTTATTTGATTTTCCTTATAACAAAAAGTAAAAAATATTGTTTTTTTTTTTTCAAAAATGTTGCTTTATTTTTGTATATAGCACAAAAAATAAAAATCGCAGAGGCAATCAAATACCACCAAAAGAAAGCTCTATTTGTGGGAAGAAAAGGACGCAAATTTTGTTTGGGAGCCACGTCGCACGACCGCGCAATTGTCAGTTAACGCAGTGCCGAATCGCAAAAAGGGGCCTGGTCCTTTACCTGCATTTTGGTCCGGGTCTTAGGCTTTAAAATCATTTTAACCACTTTTTTTTTTTTTTTCTAAAAATACAAACACGTTATACTTGCCTGCTCTGTGCAATGGCATTGCACAGAGTGGCCAGAACCACCGCTTCTTGGGTCACTTGCTGCCATGCTAGGCTCCTCCTCTTCTTGGTACACCCCCAATAGTAGGCTACTTCCTATAGGGGCTCGCTCCTGAGCCTCTCTCTGTGTGTCCATTGACACACAAAGTGCTGTTCAGCTCCGCCCCCTCCCCACTGGCTGTGATTGACAGCAGCAGTTGCCAATGGCTCCCATTGTTTTCGTGCACATTGCTGCACATCTATAGTCGCACACGGTACAACTCAGCTCTGCCCCCTTTTTTCCACCAAACAGAATTTGGTTGACACTGGCAGGAGCTAATTGCTCCCGCTGCTGTTTGTGTCATGTGTGCACAAACAGTTAGGAGAGAACCACTGCAGATGGGCACATTGCTGGATCAAAATAGGACTTGGGTAAGTATAAAGGGAGGCGAAGGGGGAGATCGAAATGCAGGGACTTTTTTTTTTTTTTTTTCCAATACTCCTTTATTGTTTTCTTCAATATATAAAACAAAGCGGAATTATCCATTTATAGTACATACATCCTTATACAAAAAAACAAATTACATACGTTTTAAAATGTGCTTTAACCACTTGCCCACCGCAGTACAAGAATATACGTCCTCGGATTTGTGTGGGGATATCTGAATGATGCCTGCAGCTACAGGCATCATTCAGATATCACCGTCTTCAACCGGCGACTCTGTGCACAATAAGAACGATCAAAGCAGCAGTTCTGCCGCTTGATCGTTCTTATAGGCGGCGGGAGGGGATTTTAGGTGCTGAAAGCGGTACCATTATTTGCAAGGAAATTTGGCATTTTATACTGTAGGCCTGTAATTCTTAAGAATAACTCACTTAAATCTGACCAAACAAGAGTCTAATAGGCATCCCGGGTATGACATTTTTTTTTTTTTTTTTAATTATAATATTATAACAAATAATAATATAATTATAGTAAAAATTATTCAATAATGTAATCAAATCAAAATCACTGAAATTTGCTCAGTTGCAGAATTGTCGCTGTCATTATTTTTATATATATATATATATATATATATATATTTTTTTTTTATGACGAATTTCCCCACAAATCCCTATTGCTAAATTCTGCAAATGATTCTGATTTATTATCGCTGTTTTTTAGCTGATCTAAAACCATTTTTGATATAAAGGGACACTTTTGGTTGCTATGGGCAATCTACAGTTTGCAGGGAGAAAGAACAGTTTTTATTATATAAACGTACATACAGGGCAGACCACTAGGGACAAGGTAGATGTGTATTATTTACATACAGTACTGTAATCTATAAGATTACAATATACTGTATGCAATGTGTTTGCTTACTTTTTTGAATATTGTGCCGTTTCTCCGCCCCCGTGCGTTGTAACGTCGCAGGGAACGGAGATCGACGGCTCACGGGGACACTGTGTGAATCGAGCGAGCACCCGCTCGCTCACACAGTGCGGATGCATCGCTGGATCCAGGAACAAAGTAAGTAAACCAAGCCTGTGGATTCAGCGAGGCGAGCCCGAGTCTGACTCGGGGTTACCGATCGCAGCACAGAAATCTAACCCTGAGTCATACTCGGGAATACCACCAGGGGGGTTAATTCATGAAATCGTTTTTTTTTCCCTCCAAAAAAAGGTGTTTGAAAAATTATTGCGCAAATACCGTGCGAGAGGGGAAAAAAAGTTGCAATGACTGCCATTGTATTCCCTAGGATGTCTGCTAAACAAATATATAATGTTTGGGGGTTCTGGTAATTTTCTAGCAATTTTTTATTTTTATTTTTTTTACATGAAGGAGAGAAGTGCCAGAATAGGCCCGGTGGTTAATTCTCATATCCCTCCCTCCCCCACCCCCTTATCATCTTGTTTTTTTTTTTCTCACACACAAACTTTTTCCATATTTTGGCATATCCATTTTCTGCCCTAAAGGGTGTGTCTCTCTCTCTGTGTGTCTCTCTCTCTCTCTGTGTGTCTCTCTCTGTGTGAAAAATAAAATAAAAAAAATTCCCGCCTTTAGAACCACATTAATCCTATGGAATTATACAGATTGGTTACAACCTTTGGTAAATATTGCTTTCTTCAATGGGCTGACCTGTGCTTGGCACAGAGATGATCTAAATTTCCGTACACGAAACGATGGCATAACATTATTATTTGCTTTATTTCAAAAACCTGATAGTGGGTTGCGTCTTTCTTCGCCCCTTTTTGCTCACTATGAAAATTTCTGAGTGGTTTTATATCTGATGTATTAAGTAAAACTCAGCCTGAGTCTTTTTTATACATTAAAAATCGAATTGTTGTAGATCTGCCCAGGACCTGACCACCTTTTTGGTCACATATTTGTGTTTGTAGTTATAGATATGTTTATGACCCCCATTGATGATGTATCGATTGCCAATTAAGCCAATCAGTTTGACACATCTGAAACTAAAACCCTCCATTCTGTAAGGGTAGGTTCTCAACAGCCTGCCCCACTCTGGTTCACTACACGGATCTGCGATATTCTGCATTGTGTTTAGGTGATCCATTCATTTGCAAGGGCTGCCGAACACCAAAATTGACAAAAAAATATATACTGTAATGTGCAGCATTTTCTGCAGCACAGTGTATGCTAGAGAATTTCTGAAGGTGTGTTGGGGTGTCTTTTAGAATCATTGATTGACATCCAACCAGCATGCATGTTATTGCACTTCGGTGGTGTGAACAGGCTTTAACTACCGTATTTATCTGACCACCTGGAAATTTTGTGAAGCGATTCAAACTTTTATACCAAGGTTCTCTAAATTTCGTAAACCAAAGGCCAGTGTACTGTCCTTCAGGCTTTGGAGGGCCCAGACTCTAGTCCAGGGGTGTCAAACTCCATTTTATTGTGGGCTGTATCATCATTATGATTGCTCTCCAAAAGGGTCGGTTGTATCTGTAAGATTAGATGTCCAGTGCATCTTCTCCCCTTCCTATTTCATTAGATGTCAAGAGCCACCCCACCATCATAAGTTGCGTTCCCCCACTCTCCCTTACATCAAAGTTCACCCCCCCCCCCTTTCCTTATGCTGCTGCTGGGAAGAAGCTGTATGCATTGCTTGAAAGCAGAAAGTAAAGGTCTGGAGAAGGACCAGAGGAGGGCTGGAGCTCCCCCGCAGCTGCACGAGAGGTGCAAGGGCCACATAAAATGGCCTGGAGGGCCGTATTCGGCCCGCAGGCCTTGTGTTTGACACCTGTGCTCTAGTCAATGGGAGTAAAAAAAAATGTGCTGGCTTTGGTGGCAGTGAACCCCATCATTTGGGTCAATGGAAGAACTGGAGCCCCGTCGTCGGTGTCAATGGAAGAACTGGAGCCCCGTCGTCGTTGTCGGTGGAAGGACTTGGAGCCCCGTCGTCGTCGTTGTCGGTGGAAGGACTGGAGCCCCGACGTCGTCGTTGTCGGTGGAAGGACTGGAGCCCCGACGTCGTCGTTGTCGGTGGAAGGACTGGAGCCCCGACGTCGTCGTTGTCGGTGGAAGGACTGGAGCCCCGACGTCGTCGTTGTCGGTGGAAGGACTGGAGCCCCGACGTCGTCGTTGTCGGTGGAAGGACTGGAGCCCCGACGTCGTCGTTGTCGGTGGAAGGACTGGAGCCCCGACGTCGTCGGTGGAAGGACTGGAGCCCCGTCGTCGTCGTCTGTGTCGGTGGAAGGACTGGAGCCCCGTCGTCGTCTGTGTTGGTGGAAGGACTAGTGCTCTAAGGGCCAGATAAAGGCAAGCAAGGCAGTTTGGAGACCACTGATCCGTATAAAATGGTGGTTTCAAGATGAGATCACAATTTTCCCAGTCGCTTTCGAAGAGATTGCTGTAGCTTCTTTCTATTTTTAATTCAACAAACTTTATTGACACTGTCTATTTATGGCCCTTCATAGTTGAATGAATTCTGGAGGTCGATCGAACTTGTGAGTGGTAGATTGCTTTGTTTCTGGCGATAACTTCTCATATTTTGCAGTGACTCTAGAGAATAAAAACAGCGATCGTTGCAATATTTTATGTCGCACTGTATTTGTGCAGTAGTCTCTTAACCACTTAAGGACCGCCGCACACCGATACCACTGCAGAATGGCACGGTTGGGCACAAAGGGGTACATGTACGTCCCCCTTTAAGAGCCCAGCCATGGTTCGCACGGCGAGCTCGCGACCTGGTCCTAAGCTCCGTAAACCGTCCCTGTTAACAGTGCAGCTGTATAAATGACACTGGTCCCAAAATAGTATCAAAAGTGTCCGATGTGTCCACCATAATGTCGCAGTCACGATAAAAATGAATGATCATCGCCATTACTAGTAAAAAATTAAACAATACTATCCCCTATTTGGTAGATGCTATAACCAAAAATATGTAGAATACGTATCTGCCTAAACTGAGGAAAAACATTTGTTTTTTTTAATGTATTTTTGGGGGATGTTTATTATAGCAAAAAGTACGCTATTTTTGTTTATAGCGCAAAAACTAAAAACCGCAAAAGGTGATCTAATACCACCAAAAGTAAGCGCTATTTGTGGGTGGAAAAAGGTCGCCAATTTTATTTGGGAGCCATGTCGCACCGCGCAATTGTTATAGCGACGCAGTGCCAAATCGCAAAAGTGGCCAGGTCTTTAAGCTGCATAATGGTCCGGGGCTTAAGTGGTTAAACGCAACTCTTTTGGGAAAAAATACACTTAAAAAAAAAAAAAAAAAAGTTGACCTAATTTTTTTGGTATAATGTGAAAAAGATGTTACGCCGAGAATTGTGCTCTTTATGCTATGCAAAAAATAATATTGTGATTCTCATTTTATCAAAAACCATGCAGCTCTATTGTATGTCATTATAAAATTTGTATTGTTAATGTTTTTAATAATATGTATCCATCTACGATAGATTCATATATCATTTTTACACCAGCTATTTAAAAAATATTTATTCAGTAGTTTTGTATGGTGTGGGTATAGCGCGTCTCAAGCCAAAAAAATGTTTTGGAAATAAAAAAACACACACACTATATATACATATATATAGCGTTTGAGGGTTCTAACAAATTTTCTAGCAAAAAAATAAAAACTGCTAAGCAACAAGTGTCAGAAAAGTGTCAGAAAAAGTCTTAGGCCGCATACACACGATCGAATATATCTGCTGAAACTGGTCCGCAGACCAGTTTCAGGGGACAGATTTGATCGTGTGTACGGGCTAGCAGACAGGTTTCCAGCAGACAAATGTTTTAAAGCATGCTTTAAAACTTGTCTGCTGGAAAGCCATCTGTCGGATATGTCCGCTGGTTAGGCGTACTAACCCCGCATGCGTTGAATGAATTAGACGCATGCGTGGAAGTATTTTACTTCCTGGTTTGGTGAAGTGGCGGCGTCAACGTCACCGCCACGTCATCGCGATGTCTGTCCGCTGGGATTTTGGTTTGATCGTGTGTACACAGATCAAACCAAAATCTCCCAGCAGACATGTCCGATGAAAACGGTCTGTCGGACCGTTTTCATTGGATAAATCTCCTTGTGTGTATGCGGCCTCAGGCATGAAGGGGTTAGGGGTAGGCAACCTCGGCCCTCTAGCTATTTTGAAACTTCAAGTCCCATGGGACATTTCAGAACCCCCCGACATTCACAGGCATTACTCCTAGAGGCAGAAGCATGATGGGATTTGTAGTTTCATCACAGCTGGAGTGCGGTTGCCTCCCTGGTTAAACTGACTTTTTTTTTTTACAGACAGAAGTGAATCTCTTTGATCTCTAAAAGAACAGATGATGGATACAATGTTTCCTTTTTCTCTTTCAGCTGCTTTTTTGGACAGCTGTGAGCAGGAGAACTGCTCTGCATGGTTTACTTGAATCGTGGAAAAGCGAGATTAAGATCGTAAGGGGGGGGGGGGGATTGGTGGTGGCGGTGTTGAATCGCATGTCACTTTTTATTATTGCACTTTGGCACATGGTTTGTTTACACATTAATTGCTATATTTTAAACTGAGTGCGGATATCTCACCCATCTACATTTAGTGGTTTACTTCTGCTTTAAGTCAGTGGCTACAGTCTGACTACTAGAGTGAGGAAATGCTCCTTCCTGCATGCAGCAGACTGATGATATCACCTTGGCTTGGGCAAAGCCACTTTTAAAAAAAAATTAAAATGGGAATAATATTATTTTGATCATACTTGCCAAGATGGCTACTGCATCTATGCATCAACAAGTTTTGGGGAGAGAGAGAGAGAGAGAGAGTTGGAGAGAGAGAGAGAGAGAGTTGGAGAGAGAGAGAGAGAGAGAGAGAGTTGGAGAGAGAGAGAGAGAGAGAGAGAGAGAGAGTTGGAGAGAGAGAGAGAGAGAGAGAGAGAGTTGGAGAGAGAGAGAGAGAGTTGGAGAGAGAGAGAGAGAGAGAGAGAGAGAGAGAGAGTTGGAGAGAGAGAGAGACTCTGTTGCTTTGTGACATGTCAGGAATTTATTCATGCAGCCTGAAAGGTCCACTTTTAATAACTGACAGTTATTTGGCAACATAATTAGCAGAGTTAAGGAGTTGACATATTTCAGTAAGCAGGGCTGACTGTGAACATATATGATGGGTGGGGATAAGAGTAATAATCTGGCCCCTCACCTTAATGACTTTTAAACTTGGCAACTCCACCCAAATCTGATCCTTTGATTTTTGCATATTTAATATCTGTTCAGACTTGCTTTTTTTTTCTTTCTCTTCCTTTTTTTTTTTTGAGAAATCCCCACCAGAAATTCCAGTTCTGTGCATCTGCCTCAATTGTGACAAGTCCAGGTGATGGTGTTTTAATTCCCTGATGAATGTTTCATGATGCACAGTAAATAGGTCACGGATCGTTTCAGCTGTATGAGAGTGACATCCTCATTCTGTCCTTGTACAGGAGAAGAGACACAATTTACTGCAGGGAAATTTTATCACTACAGCGTGTATGACTATAGGACATGCTGAGCAATATCCCTCATTGGTGCCCACCCCAAACTGACTGGGTAGTAGGGGGGCGGGTTACCATTGCAGATCCCCTTTTTTAGAGTCCTTATTGAGATGTGAACTGTAACGCCATGCAAGTTAGCGTGAAGTCTGAACTTGCAATATCAAAAAATTGCTGAGGGGCCTCATAATTTGTAGTTGCGCCCCTGATATTCACTGTGGTCCAGGGTCAGCCGGGCAGCTGCAGATAGGCTGCGAGAGCAGTGCGTGCTTTAGGAACAGCCCAGGATTCGGTGAACCCTGTCCCCTGGCAAATCATCATTTGACCCCCCGAGGGGGTCCCGACCACCCAGGTTGAGAACCACTTGTCTACAGCAATCTTTCTCAACCAAGGTTCTGTGGAATCCTAGGGTTCCTCTAGATTTCTAGGGGTTCCTTGAGAAATTCAGCCTCTCAGATTAATAACCACTGACACCAATGATCCTTTTTTTGCCATCTGTAGGGAGGATGTCTTCTTCCCAATGATAAAAATTGTAATAGTAATTATTAGCAGGCTGGCCTACACTAGAGTTTAATTTAAAAATATTCACTTTCTGATCAATCATTTGATTATCATTTGATTATCTCAAGCAGTGGTTTCCAAACTGTGGTCCAGGGGTCAGATGCAGCCCTTTTTTACTTTCTTTTACTCGGCCCTTGAGGCACTATTCCTGCCACTGATACAGGGCACTAGTCTTTCCAGTGACACCCACATGAGGCACTATTCCTCCCACGGACCCCCACGGACCCCCGCCAACGGAGCACTATTCCTCCCACGGACCCCCGCCAACGGAGCACTATTCCTCCCACGGACCCCCACCGACGGAGCACTATTCCTCCCACGGACCCCCACCGACGGAGCACTATTCCTCCCACGGACCCCCACCGACGGAGCACTATTCCTCCCACTGGCCACTGTCTGACCCCCTCCAAGTCTGCAGGACAGTAAACCGACCCTTTTGTTTGAAAACTTTGGAGACCCCCTGATCTAAAGGGTCTTTGGGTTAAGCCAAAGTTGTTTTTCAAAAGTAGTGAGCAGAACATTCGAAGGAGCAGGATGGAATCTTTTTTACAAACAAAATTCTAAGTGAATGTAGTTTTCATTTGGATAAAATCATACAAATTGTAATAAAACCGGTTTTATACACCTGCGATTCCATTGAAATAACAGATCTAGAAGAAATATAAAGGGCTTTTAATAGTTGACCTAATTATGGTCTGAAAACTTGTTCAGCAGAACATTCTTTCTTCAACATTCAAATGAAAATTTAGCTGTGTGTGACCAGCTTGAGACTGGAACATTATTTCAAGGGTTCCTTGTGAGAAAGGCTGGTTTACACCATTTGTACAGTTTTTACATGGCAATAATTGAACGTTCTCCGTTGGATTGGCCTTGTGTCTTTTTGCCACCCTCCCATTAAAGTTGGTCATACACCATGTCTTTGCAGAGCAGTATGTTCTTGTTTATGCAAGGGTGTTTTTTTTTTTTTTTTTGTGATCGTATCGGTGACATTTGTGATGGATTTCTCCAGGTTCTCTAGTACACGCAGCACCCTTTTCCAGCTAAACTGGCTCTTCCGGTGTTCACGTCACGGTGATTACTGGCAGTTCCTCCAGGATGCAGAAGTCTGTCCCACTGAATGGCCAAATTTTACATGAACTGCTAACAAATGACAGACACCTGAGCCCAATAATGCAGGGACAACATCTGTACAGACCTGAGCAAGTTACAGGCACAATACCTGAGGGCAGATTCCAGTTCTATTTTTTTTCAGCTAATCTTGCAAAGTCTCTAGAGACTTCTCGTGGGAACTTCTGTTTCTATATCTCTAGACAAAACTCAAAGTGACAGATGTATGAGTGTCCCGGTTCTTCCACTCCACACCATACTGACCTCCTTTCTGATAGGCAGGCATGTATGAATGGTCATTGGACATTTCATTTATGTCCCTCGCCCAATACATTTATAGCTGTTGCAGTGAAGTGAGTACCAGTTGCCTTCCATTTCCAGGGGAAGTCCCTTGTGGATATTTCTGTCTGTAGAAATGTTGCTGGTTTTTAAAATTGGCCACTTCTGTTTTTACGGCTGTTTGCACATGGTATAAACAAGACCAAGGAAAGATCCAAGCTTTATTTACCAGCCAGCCGCTGACAACCGAATCAACCTATCTAACGGTATGCGTTAAAACATATATGTGCTGTCGTGCCTGTGCAAACGCGGCCCACAGAAACGCATAGATGTAAATCTAGGGTAAAATCTAGTTGTTTGGCAGTTGACTAAAGTTAATTCTCTAACTGTCTATAGGAGCAAAAAGTAACTAAAAGACTCGGACACCTTTCACACTTGTATGACTTCAAAGTCGCACGATTTTACCACGATTCGCGGCCGCGATTTCAATGAATGCCTTTGTAAGGCAATTGTTATGGCATTAAAATCGGTCCAAAGTAGTGCAAGGACTACTTTGAAGTCGGCACTACTTAAATCGTGCCAGTATGAATGGTAGTCATTGAAAATAATGGAGAATGACCAGTCCAAAATCGTGGGACAAGTCGTATAAGTGTGAAAGGGGACTCGGGCCTCGTACACACACTCGGTTTACTCGAACCAGCAAGAAAACTGCTGGCAGAGCTTTTTTGCCGAGTAAACCGAGCGTGTGTACGAGGCTTTCATGTTTCTCGATAAGAAAACTGCCCAGAATCTAGACGAGAAAAATAGAGAACATGTTCTCCATTTTCTCGTCGTGAGAGTCTCGGCAGTTTTTTTGCCGAGAGACCCAAAGAGGGGGTATACTTACCTGGTTGCCGTGGAAACCCGTGCATTCTCGAAATGACTTTGACGCATGCGCAGTAGCTTCCTAAGCATAGGTAGGGTGCAGCAAGATGGTGGCGACGGCATCGAATTTGACGAGCGCATGCTCGTCTAACGCGATGATGTCACCGCGTTCTTTTTAAGAGCACAGCGGTTCTTTTGAAAGGAGAGTCTGTACACTCGGGCGGCAAAAGATTCTTGCCAAGAATCTCATCAGGAAAAACTATGTTTTCTTCCTGACGACGAGATTCTTGCCCGTGTGTACAGGGCTATAAGATAAAAGCATGAAAAGCAAACTGGCTGAGACTAAAGGCTCGTACACACGATCGGATAATCCGACCATTTGTATGCTCCATCAGACAATTGTCGAATTTTCTGCCAACAAATGTGGGATAGCATGCTTTAAAATTGTCCGCCAACAAATGTGTGTTGTCGGATTATTTTGATCGTGTGTACAAAAATCCAAAGTACAAACACGCATGCTCAGAAGCAATGCTAACCATAACACAACATTAGCAGAAGTTGCCCAAAGGGTGGCGCTAAAAAGCTGAAAAAAACACGATTCTTTGCCGTTTGTATGCAATACTATGTTGTCTAGTATTGGCAAAATAATAGGCTCACATTTTAAGAGGATTTTTATTTCAGCTTCTTATCACTTACATGTGTAAGGGTTTGGCAAAAATAAATATAGATTAATGTAACAACAGGTTCCATTTCAGGTAGTAAATCATTAATGGATTTAAGCTGGCTAAAGTTTCTTTGTAGAGTTTTGCATTAACATAAAGGCGGCTTTATTGTTGTTATTGTTAAACTATAAATGGATGATTGGAGAAAGTTCTGATTATCTGCAGTGTGTTTTAGCATGTCACACCTAATTATTGGATTGTACGAACAAGTTTCGAACGATAAAACCAAACTGTAGAACATTTGTAAAACTAGCAAAACTTTTTTCGAAGTGCACCATTATGTGATCTTAAAAAAAAAAAAAAAAGTGTCTCTAGTAAGTGTAGCGGATGGTTGCTACTAATTAGAGCTGGGCGATTTTTATTTTTGATGGACACTGCGCCGGTCCTAAGGAACTCTGGGCAGGAGTTTTTAGGCGAGGTCGCGGATTCGGTCTAGTCCACCGCAATCCTGGGAAAAGGAAACAGACTAGGCCAAAGCTGCGGCCTCACCTAAAAAATCCTGCTCGCTGCGATCCTGGGAAAAGGCAGCGGACTAGGCCGAAGCCTCGCCTAAAAAATCCTGCCCGCAGCTCGCCACGATCCTGGGAAAAGGCTGCGGCTTTGGCTTAGTCCACGACGTCTGGCCTCGCAGCTTTTTCCCAGGATCGCGACCAGTTGCGGGCAGGATTGTTTAGGCGAGGCTTCGGCCTAGTCCGCGGAGCGCCGGTCCTATGGAAGAAAAATCTATTTGGTCAAAATCGGAATCTATTTGACCCCTCCCCCAACTCGATTTTAGATCTTCTTTTTTCTTTTTTTTTGTCCCCAGTCCTACTACTAGTTGCTAACATCCACCATATCGCCCTGCTGCCAGACGTCCATAATCACTCTCGGAGACAATAAACAGTCATTTTGCTTTGTTTTTGTTTATTTGGGGGATATAATTTGGTTGGGGAAAGGGAATATGGGATGCCCATAGAACAGATCACTTTGCCATCATAATTAAGATAATTGTTGGATGGATTGAGCCTTGAAGAACTGATGGCCTTTAACATTCACAGTCACTTCCCCTGCATCAACTCCTGCAGGCTGTTACTCCTCCTCTGCATCAACTCCTGCAGACTTACTCGTAGGACTCTTCTCCTCCTGCACAAAACTTTACTGTGAAATATTAGTCTTTCTGCCCCATCATCTTCACTTTATCCCAGGGATTACTCTGAATGATCCCAGGTGCTTACTGACTTGCTGAACTCTCAATAGGCTAGGGGCGCTGCAGTACCCCCTAATTGTTTAGCAGCTTGATTTGGTTGGTTGGACTACTGATCCCAGCTAGCCCGACTTGCAAATCCTGTGCCTGCAGGCCACATCGATTTGACACAAAACCCCACGGCCTCTCCTCTGTCCTTGCACCCAGCTCCCCTGGCATACCTCTCCCAGCTATCCACTGTGCCTCACTCACCAATTTCTTCTTGCCCTGAATCATTAACAGTAGAAAAGTGAAGGGATAGCAAATAAGAGACAGGAGATTCAGGTGTAACTGCATACGGGGAAACAGTCCTGCTTCCAACAACACTTTACTTTGCCACTCCAGCCGAAGTGGGTATAGCACACCTGGACAGGCCTCTCACAAGCCTGGCAGCCAGGGTGTCACTGGAGCTTAGGATAAAGTCTCTGCCACAGACTCTTCCAAAACAATTTATAGACCAGAATCCTCTCTCAGCAGATTCAGCACCCGGATCTCCTTCAGCAGGGATGGACTGGCCATTGGGACTACAGGGAGTTTCCCGGTGGGCTGATGGCTCAGTGGGCCAGGCTTCAGTGACAGCAGACCGCCGCCCCCTTCGCTCCTCTGTCTCTCCCTTCCCACAGCGCTCACCTGAGGCAGAACAGAGAAGCATGGGGGGAGGACCAGAGGAGCAGGGATGACGACAGAGGAGCATGGGGGAGGGAACAGACAGCCGACTCAACAGCTATGGCCTGGGAGTTTCTCACTTCTGCCTAATCTTGTCCCATTAGGGGGCACTGAACTGATTCTTTGCCCAGGGTGAAATAATGTCTAGCTTCCCCACTGGTACTGCCTATAAGAGTACCAGCTGTTCTACTCTAATAAAGTAGAATGGCTAGTGGCTAGTGAAGGGGGAGAGGGGGCTTGGGTGGCTGGGGAGGTGGGGGAAGTTGTCTGGCCGCCATGGGAGAGACCTGTCAAAGTGGGCCGGTCTGGATGAAGTCCAGGGCCAAATTTCTGTCCCAGTCCAGCCCTGTCCTTCAGGTAGTTTTTTTCCAAGTTAGCGACTGACAGGTGACCAACATCCAGCCTGTCAGATCCCAGGTAGTCCCCCAATGAATGGACAGTCCCCTCCTGGAACACCAGCCTCGTGCTTGGTATCCTTTTGACAGACTCCTCATCGGTCAGCCTCCTCCAACTGGACAGACAGCTCAGGACCCCCTCCAAATTAGGGACCCAGTCAAACACTGAGCCCGCACAGCAGATCAGTTGCTCCACGCACACCCCGGCCAGGAGGGCCATATGCGGGGGTGTCGTGGAATGGCTACCCCAATGGTTGGTGCCACACAAGGAAGAAGACCTTAAGGGAATGGTGTCTGCCCACTTTATACCCCTCCCAAGCATGCACAGCAAGGTGACCCACCCCTGACTGGCCGCCACTGCTGCCACCTGCCGCCCGGAGGGTGACCTGAGTCCCCGGACGAAAGTTTGGCCCACAGTACAGCCAAGCTAGAGCAGAGACCCAAATTTAAAAAGTCCAACTAATTCAGAGCTAACTACTTCTCTGAATTCTCCCCCTAAATTTAACATAGCACCAGCTTTGAAAGTAGCCAAGCGCTACACAGATATACTTCACAATTTTAGTTTGAAGAAGACGGATACATGGTGAAGGCATGTTTTAGGGTTTATGTAAAATGTCTTTGTCACTTTTCATACAATGCCCTGATACACAGGGCATTTCATGTTAGATTTGTACATTTTATATACAAACAAAATAAAACTGTGTGTGTGTGTGTATGTGTATGTATGTGTATGTATGTGTGTGTGTGTGTGTGTGTATATATATATGTATGTGTATATATATATATATATATATAGCCCTTCTTGCTCTAGCTTTGATGCAGTTTTCATCTAAATGTGTTGCATAAGGTTCCAGGGTAAAAGCACAAAATGCAAATTTGAATTGGGACAAACATTGGTTCTAATAATGTCCCCATTATCCATTTTGATCTTGGTTAAACCGGAACTAAACCCATTTTACGGATTAAAAAAAAAAACGTTCTCATTTCTGGCATGCCGGGAATGTAACATTCATATTTGCTTGTGCTTTTAACCAAACTGTCAAACCATCCAATGGCTGGTGTCCATAATTGATCACATGTGCAGCACTATGGCAGTTGCAGATCAAACAGAAGCTAAGGCCGCGTACACACGATCAGACATGTCCGATGAAACATGTCCGACGGACCGTTTTCATCGGACCAGGCTGAAGTGGTCTGTTGGTCTGATGTGCGTACACACCATCGGACCAAAATCCCCTCGGACCAGAACGCGGTGACGTAGAAAACGACGTGATGAAAAAATGAAGTTCAATGCGTCGACTTGACTTGATTCTAAGCATGCGTGGGAGTTTGGTCCGATGATTTTGTGTACTAACCATCGAACATGTCGGACGGACAGGTTTCTAAGCATGTCCGCTGGAAAACTGTCCAATAGGCCGTACACACGATCAAACATGTCCGCTGAAACTGGTCTGCGGACCAGTTTCAGCGGACATGTTCGATCGTGTGTATGCAGCCTAAGGCCGCATACAGACGAGGAGACATGTCCGCTGAAACACGTCCGACGGACCGTTTCCATCGGACATGTCTCCTCGGATATTTGGTCTGATGGCGTGTACACACCATCGGACCAAAATCCCCTCGGACGGATAACGCGGTGACGTGGCGGTGACGTTGACGCCGCCACGTCACCAATTCAGGAAGTAAAATATTTCCACGCATGCGTTGAATCCATTCGACGCATGCGGGAGATTTATTTCCGCTGGTTAGGCGTACTAACCAGCGGACATGTCCGACAGACATGTTTCCAGCGGACAAATTTCAAAGCATTCTTTGAAATTTGTCCGCTGGAAAAACCTGTCCGCTAGGTCGTACACACGATCGGATATGTCCGCTGAAACTGGTCGGCGGACCGGTTTCAGCAGACATGTTCGATCGTGTGTACGCGGCCTTAGAGTCAAATTTCTTGGCTAAAAAGCATAGGCAAGTGTAGTTTTGTTAAAGAGCATTTTACAATTTTTGTAATAGATTTATATATTGCAGGCATTTTTTTTTTTTTTTTTTTTTTTTTTTTTTATATAGCGCCTTCAATTTACACAGCGCTAATCCACATTTCTTATAAGTTTACATTTTAGCTCACCTTGCTGTATTCTTTTTTTTGTACAAAGCACCGACAATGTACTTTGCCAAAAATCTTGTCTTGTATGTGCTGGAGGCTATTTACTGTTTGCTGAGCAACTGACACCCTGAAGGTGAAATTCTGATTGAACTTTTAATGAGCGTTGCGCTGATGGAAGAATAATTTACAGTGCTTTAAAGTATTCATACCCCTTGAAATATTCCACATTTTGGCACGTTACAACCGAAAACGTAAATGTTTTATTGCGATTTTATGTGATGGACCAACACAAATCGGAAGGAAAATTATGATAAATGTTTTTTGTTTTTGTACACCTAAACATCTGAAAAGTGTGGCGTGCATTTTGTATTCAGCCCACTGTACTGTACTCCTAACTAAAATCCAGTGGAGCCAATTGCCTTCAGATGTCACCTAATTGGTAAATAGAGTCCACCTGTGTGTAATTTAATCTCAGCATAAATACAGCTGTTCTGTAAAGTCCTCAGAGGTTTGTTAGAGATCCCTGCATCATGAAGGCCAAGGAATACAGTTGTGGAGAAATTTAAAGCAGGGTTAGGTTATAAAAAAAACTATCCCAAGCTTTGAACATCTCGTGGAGCACTGTTCAATTCCTCATCTGAAAATGGAAAGCATATGGCACAACTGCAAACCTACCAAGGCATTGCCGTCCACCTAAACTGACAGAATGGGCAAGAAGAGCATCAACCAGAGAAGTAGCCAAGAGGCCCATGGTAACTCTGGAGGAGCTGTAGAGATCCACAGCTCAGGTGGGAGAATCTGTCCACAGGACAACTATTATGCCGCGTACACACGGTCGTTTTTTGCGATGAAAAAAAACGTTGTTTTTTAAAACGTCATTTAAATTGATCGTGTGTGGGCAAAAAGTCGTATTTTGTCTTAAAAAAAACGACCAAAAAAAATTCCAACATGCTTGAATTTTTTGTGTCGTTTTTCAAAACGTCGTTTTTTGTTTCACAAAAAGTCACCGTGTGTAGCAAAAAGGTCGTTTAAAACGACGCTTTTCAACCCGCGCATGCCCAGAAGCTAGTTATGAAGCGAGCTTCAATGGAAAAGAGTGGTGAACGTAACCTCGCTTTTTGTGAAAAAAACGATGGTGTGTATGCAACATCGTCTTTGAAAGTGACGTTTCAAAAACGTCGTTTTTTACTTCACAGAAAACGTCGTTTTTTTTCAATCACAAAAAACGACCGTGTGTACGCGGCATGAGTCGTGCACTCCACAAATCTGGCCTTTTATGGAAGAGTGGCCAGAAAGTCATTGTTGAAAGAAAACCATAAGAAGTCCCATTTGCAATTTTGCGCTGGATTTCTCCAGGTTCTCAAGTACACGCAGCACCCTTTTCCAGCTAAACTGGCTCTTCCAGTGTTCACGTCACGGTGATTACTGGCAGTTCCTCGAGGATGCAGAAGTCTGTCCCACTAATTTACATGAACTGCTAACAAATGACAGACACCTGAGCCCAATAATGCAGGGACAACATCTGTACAGACCTGAGCAAGTTACAGGCACAATACCTAAGGGCAGATTCCAGTTCTATTTTTTTTCAGCTAATCTTGCAAAGTCTCTAGAGACTTCTCGGTGGGAACTTCTGTTTCTATATCTCTAGACAAAAATTTAGAGACAGATGTATGAGTGGATAGAGATGAATCCGCGCTACGAAATTATTAATCCAAAATATATACTGCAGGAAGGGTGGTACGGGATCTACTTAAACTATATTATATATTATATATGAAATGAAATTGCGGTGGCTGCCCCCTACATAAGTACCCCACCGAGGTAGGATATAGGTTGAAAAAATAAAAATGAGTAGGTTTTGGTGCCTTTTAGTGAGATAATGCAAATAGGTAATTTTTTGCAAATGGAAATTAGTACCCTACCTATGAGTGTACCGTGCAATAACAATACAATAAAAATAAATAAATGTGCAATAGCGTCCACTATAAATATCAAAGATCAAATAGATGTATAAAAAATATATAGGGTTAACTCTAAAAATACTAAATTTATCAAAGGTGATACATAATAGTACATGTGCCACAAAATAATAAATCAATAGTCCATATATAAAAAGTGTTAATAATATAATCAAGGTGCTGAATTAATCGTCCATATAACTTAAAGTGGCAATTGATAACTTGTTGCAGTGAGATGAGTACCAGTTGCTAGGGCTGGGGAAAAAAATCGATTTGAATCTTGAATCGAGTTGGGAGGTCAAATCGATTTCAGATTTTGACCAAATCGTGTTCTTTTTATTTAGTTTTTCCTGCCCGCAGCTCGCCGCGATCATGGGGGAAAAAAGGCAGCGGCTTCAGTCTAGTCCACGGCGTCTGGCCTTGTGGCCTTTTCCCAGGGTCGTGGCTAGCTGCAGCCAGGATTTTTTAGGCGAGGCCACGGCTCCGGCCTAGTCCACGGCTCCGGCCTAGTCCACGGCTCCGGCCTAGTCCACGGCTCCGGCCTAGTCCACGGCTCTGGCCTAGTCCACGGAGCGCCGGTCCTATGGAAGGAAAATTAAATCGATTTGGTCAAAATCTGAATCTATTTGCCCCCCCCCCAACTTGATTCAAGATTTAAATGGATTTTGTCCCCAGCTCTACTACTAGTTGCTAACATCCACCATATCACCCTGCTGCCAGACGTCCATATATCGCTCTCTGAGACAATGAACAGTAATTTTGCTTTGTTTTGTTTCTGTTTATTTGGGGGATATAATTTGGTTGGGGATAGGGGCTATGGGATGCCCATAGAACAGATCACTTTGCCATCATAATTAAGAATCGTTGAATGGATTGAGCCTTAAAGAACTGATGGACTTTAACATTTACAGTCACTTCCCCTGCATCAACTTCTGCAAGCCGTTACTACTCCTGCAGACTTTTACTCCCAGGACTCTTCTCCTCCTTCACAAAACTTTACTGTGAAATATTACTTTCCACCCCATCATCTTCACTTCACCCCAGGGGTCTCTCTAATCCCAGATGCTTGCTGACTTGCTGAACTGTTAATAGGCCAGGGGGCCTGCAGTACCCCCTTCTTGTGGTCTAATTGTTTAGCAGCTTGATTTGGTCGGTGGACTACTGATCCCAGCTAGCCCGACTTACAAATCCTGTGCCCATAGGCCACATCGATTTGACACAAAACCCCCACAGCCTCTCTTCTGGCCTTGCACCCATCTCCCCTGGCATGCCTCTTCCAGATATCCACTGTGCCTCACTCACCAATTTATTCCTCACCTTATTTATAACCTGAATCCATGGTGAAGAACTTAACCGGACATGCGTACTGATCACTTCTCCAGTCCCTCTGTTCCAGGACACCTCTTCCATGACCATGTAAGGATGAGGCTCCCTCCCAGCTCCCAGGCTCCTCCACCGAGGCACGCAGCCCCCTCCCCCAGATGGGAATGGACCCGCTGTTGCGATCTAACACCCCATTCTTCACTTCTCTCAGCCGATAACTCCCCTACAGTGGGCTGGACCTGAGCTTATGAATAAAGCCTTCCATTTGGGGATTGGTCAGGGCTCCTCACATGAGCTTCCTTGTCGCTCCAATTCCCAGCCCTGCCCCTCTTCCAGAACATTCTCCCTGGAAGCAGGGGAGGCGCCCAAGAACTGAAGCACAGGTGGTCACACCCATTGCTACACTAACCACTCCCTGCCCCCAGATCAAAACAAGCAGGCCTAGGCTGAAGCTTAGGCCTGCCTAAATTAACCTGCCTGGCAGCTACCACACAAAAATCCTCACCTCCCTAGCACCAAACTATAGTAGAGGGTGCTACATAAACAAAAATCTATTCCTTTTTTTTTTTTTTTTTTTACATTAAGTGAAAGAGAGAGAATTTTTGGCCTAAGCTCCCATTCACATTTTGTGTATTTCGGGTTTTAGGAAAAAAAGTGTCCGTCTCTCTCATGGTTTTTTATATAATTCACAATTTAGTTTGAAGAAGACGGATACATGGTGAATGCATGTTTTAGGGTTTATGTAAAATGTCTGTCATTTGTTTATACAATTCCCTGATACACAGGGCATTTCATGTATGATTTGTACATTTTATATACAAACAAAATAAAACTGTGTATATATAAAAAACCCTTCTTGCTCTAGCTTTGATGCAGTTTTCGCCTAAATGTGTTACATAAGGTTCCAGGTTAAAAGCACAAAATGCAAATTTGAATTGGGACAAACATTGGTTCTATTAATGTCCCCATTATCTGTTTTGATCTCAGTTAAAGCAGAACTAAACCTATTAATTTTGCGGATTAAAAAAAAAAAACGGTTATCATTTTTGGCATGCCGGGAATGTAACTTTCACATTTGCTTGTGCTTTCAACCAAACTGTCAGCCATCAAATGGCTGGTGTCATAACTGATCACATGTGCAGCACTATGGCAGTTGCAGATCAAACAGAAGCTAAGGCCGCGTACACACGATCAGACATGTCCGATCTTTGGTGAACAAACCGCATCATGAAGGCCAAGGAACACTCCAGACTGGTCAGGGATAAAGTTGTGGAGAAATTTAAAGCAGGGTTAGGTTATAAAAAAAACTATCCCAAGCTTTGAACATCTCATGGAGCACTGTTCAATTCCTCATCTGAAAATGGAAAGCATATGGCACAACTGCAAACCTACCAAGGCATTGCCGTCCACCTAAACTGACAGGCTGGACAAGAAGAGCATTAACCAGATAGGCAGCCAAGAGGCCCATGGTAACTCTGGAGGAGCTGCAGAGATCCACAGCTCAGGTGGGAGAATCTGTCCACAGGGCAACTATTAGTCGTGCACTCCACAAATCTGGCTTTTATGCAAGAGAGGCAAGACAGTCATTGTTAAAAAGAAAACCATAAGAAGTCCCATTTGCAATTTTGCGGGAAGCCATTTGGTGGAAATGGCAAACATAGAAGAAGGTGCTCTGGTCCGATGAGGGCAAAATTTAACTTTTTGGCCTAAAAGCAAAATGCTATGTGTGGCGAACAACTAACACTGCACACCATCCCCATTGTGAAACATGGTGGTGGCAGCATCATGTTAAGGGGTTGCTTTTCTTCAGCAAGGACAGGGAAGCTGGTCAGAGTTGATGGGAAGATGGATGGAGCCAAATACAGGGCAATCTTAGAAGAAAACCTGTTAGTCTGCAAAAGACTTGAGACTGGGGTGAAGGTTCACCTTCCAGCAGGACAACGATCCTAAACATACAGCCAGCGCTACAATGGAATGGTTTTAGATCAAAGCATTGTCAGGTGTTAGAATGGCCCAGTCAATGTTCAGACCTAAATCCAATTAAGATTCTGTGGCAAGACTTAATTGCTGTTCACAGACACCCTCAATCCAATTTGACAGAGCTGGAGCTATTTTGCAAAGAAGTCTGGGCAAAAACATCACTCTCTAGATGTACAAAGCTGATAGAGACATCCCCAAAAAGACTTGCAGCTGTAATTGCAGTGAAAGGAGGTTCAACAAAGTATTGACTCAGGGGGGCGCTATACAAATGAACGCCACACTTTTCACATATTTTATTTGTAAAAAATGTTAAAAACCATTTATCATTTCCCTTTCACTTCAGTTATGTGCCACTTTGTGTTGGTCTCTCACATAAAATACCCAATAAAATACATTATAATTTTTGGTTGTAACATGACAATGTGGAAAATTTCACGGGTTATGCATACTTTTTTCACTATTAAACGTTAATGTCTATCTTGCGCATATGTAAAGGCAAAACTTTTTGTTTTGGATGGAATGTTACGGGATTAGAACTTCTGTTGTGTTTTTAATTGTGGTTTGTGTATCGTCTAGGAACAGGGCTCAGACAAGGGGTGGGCAGGAGGGCCGGGTGCCCTGGGCACTGTGAGTTGGGGGGGGGGGGGGCAACCACAAGGAGGTTGGGGGGGGGGGGGAAGGTAATTTGTTTTGGGAGGGGGAAAGCTGGAGTGGCGGGGGATAAGAATTGTTCTGGGGAGGGAAATTTTAAGGAGGTGTGTTAGGAGCAGTGAATTGAGGGGATATGTGTTGGGATGGGCAAAGAAGATTTTGCTAGAAAATGTAATATGGTAGGGGGGCGGGGATTTGTACTAGGTGGTATTTTTTTATTTTTGGAGGGCAGTGGTGTATGTGGGATTTGTGCAAGCAGGGATGATTGGGGGGGATTTGGCTTGGTCAACTTCATCCCTAAAATGAAAGTAAGGGAAGAGCCTATTTTTTTTTTTTTTTTTTGAGAGGGCGTTGATGAAAAATCTTCCAGTAGGGACAAATGTTCTAAAGTCAACCATCTAAGATGGATTTCTTCTCAGTTTGTTGATTATCCTGGCATAATCTTACATTTTTAGGAAGGGGAGTGAAGGGAAATCTCCTCAGCATGGACACTAACAAGTCACCTGATTGGGGGGGGGGGGGGGTTAATCCCTATCCAAAAAGAAGTCTTGGCTATTTCTACACATTAACATTGTTTAAAATTATACTAAAGCTTTTTGGGTAAAAATGACAAACATGTCATCCTCCCCTGCCCTGTGTAGTGGTTTTTGCCCAGATCCTCCTCTTCTCTGGTCTTTCGTATGCGCTCCTTGCCCTTACCTCCTGCCAAGTGCCCCCACAACAAGCAGCTTGCTAGGGGGGAATCTGAACTGAGACACTGTTCTGAGTGTCAATTCAGGCATGTACCCCACCCCCTATCTCCTCATTGACTTTTGGAGCCAATTGCGCCCAGTGCTGTCGTAGCCAATAAGGGAGAGTCCCAGATAGTCAAGACTCTTGTGCAACATTGCTGGGTCGAGATGGTGCTCAGGTAAGTATTAGGGGAATGCAGCCCACAGAAGGTTTTTCATCTTGATGCATTTAAGAGAAAAAAATGACTTCTGCCTTTTAGAACCACTTTAAAGGGGTGTTCCAGCCGCAATTTTTTTTTAAAGTCAGCAGCTACTAACAGTGTAGCTGCTGACTTTAAATAAGGACACTTACCTTGTCCTACTTGCCTGCGCTGATGGCCCCGCGATGCCGGTCCCACGATCGCTCTGTGTCCCGCGCCGCCATTCACACTATGGGAAACAGGCAGTGAAGCCCATTTCCTACTGCACCTGCGTGAGTCTCACGCTGGCTTGTGAATGGGCGCGCTGCTCTCTGAGAACACACACAGTTCCCAGAAAGCAGCGCGCCCCATTCACAAGCAGAAGAAGCAGAAGAAAAGACACCGCGGTGTGGAAGAGGCAGATTACGGACTTCTGCATAGCAACAGGTATTTCGGGTGAGTATTTTTTTTTTTTTTTTTTTCACTTTTTTTTTATTTAATTTTTTTAAGCAATATGGGAAAATGTTGTTTTCCTGGGTGGAACTCCACTTTAAGTCTTATTATTTGACAGGATTTATATAGTACTTTACAAGATAAAGGGAGACAATTTGACACAAGCAGGTTTAGAGAGCTTAGTTTGTGGGAGCATGCAATGTAAAACGGGAGGAACAAGTGGTTCAAATGGTAATATCTCTGAAGGTGGGCATAGTCTTCTCTGAAGAGATTGAATTTCAGAGGTCGCCTAAATCGGGGATCATCAAACTACAGCCCTCCAGCTGTGGTGGAACTACACTTCCCACAAGGCATTGTAAAAATCTGACATTCAAACATCTCTGTTAAAAAATAAAAATAAAAATCTGACATTCACAGACATGACTAGGCATGATGGGAATTGTAGTTCCTAAACAACTGGAGGGCCATAGTTTGAAGACCCCTGGTCTAAAGGAGGATGTGATAGGAGGACAGATTAGGGTAGGGAGTTTCGGAGAAGAAAATTCTCTTGGAGGTGGGCATGGGAGAAGGTAACGAGGGAGCTAAAGAGTAGAAAGTCTTGGGAAGAGCGAAGTGGGCGGTTTGGGTGATATTTTGAGAGGTTGGTGATGTCATTATTTTTTTTTGAATTTTACACATTGGACCAACAGAGTTTAGCCCAACCTATTTGTTTCTTGTTCTTGTAAATTTTCTTCTCTGGTGGTTCCACACAGCTGAATTCTTGTTCCAGATTGCAGAAGTTTTTTGCTGTGTCTAAAAGCCTAAAATATACAGAACCTGCATTATTTTTTTTTCAAGCTAATCGTATATTAGGGAGGCTTGTGTTCTTTAATTACTGCAAATTCAGTCATTATAAAGGTCATAGCAGTCTACACTCGGCATAGCATTTTGTAAAGCAGATGTGGAGCGGTGCTAAATGGCCACACCTGTTTATTCAGTGTATTCCTTCTGTATATAATGGGTTGTCACGGTCATGCAACTATCTTATTCTGGGAATTAATACGCTTCATGACTTTCACATGAATCACAGGAAAACTTTATTTTAATAAATGTTAAACGGTGGCTTATGGAGAAATGCCAATCTAGAAGGTTTAACTTGCTTTAGCTTAATAACTTGCGGTATAACTTACAGTATTTACTTATTGACTTCAATAATGTCTACCTATATACACTTTCCATGAAAGATATATATGCTGCCATTGCTGAACTCTTTGAACTCTGAACTATTTGCTTGGCTGTCTTTTGGCTTCAGTACTTTGAGTCACAGAAGTATGAAGTCAGTGATGTCTGAGTGAAGCTAAGATACCTAATCAAAAGGAGAATGTAATGTATTTGGGAGTTAAATGGTCTCCTCCAGACAAATAATACTTTTTTAATATTTAATGATTTATTAGAAAAGTGAAAAATCACATAGACATAGGACAGTAGGAGAATACCATACACACCCCTACATATAAAACCATAGTGTATAATATACACAGCATAACAAATGTAGATCTTGCATTGAAGTAGCCAACATGTTTTTCGGTGTGTGTATCTGCTTCTTCAGGGCTTGCTTGATTCATAACCAAATCATAATCTATATTTAAACAAAACATAAACACTCATATAAAATGGCTTTCCTTTCCTTTTTTTTTTTTTTTTTTTTATATTCTCAAGGAATCGGGAGCTATATATGTACAAAGACATTTTATATGTGTATTTATGTCCTTTTTAAATATAGATTATGATTTAGTTAGCAAGCAAGCCCTTAAGAAGCCGATACAGACCGTAAAATATGTTGGCTACTTCAATGTAACATCTATGTTATGCCGTTTGTGTGTATATGTGTATATATATCGGTACTCCCGAAGGAGCTGCTGATTCGTTTTGGGTCTACTCTCTAATCTATTCACCCCTTTAAGTGGCTTGAACCCTCCCTTGGCACACCAGGCAAATGTATTGTGAGTCCCACGTTGGCTAGGACCACAATAACACACACATAAAATATACAATGACATGCAATATTGTTACCTTTTTCTGAATGCAGTCCTCAGGAGCAAACACACCTCACGCAATCAATATAGTAAACCAAGGGTAACTTTACTTGGCATGTAATAAGAAAAGATAAAAGATCAACAATAGATTACAAATATATGTGTATATATATACAGCTGACCCTGCAAGGGCCCTTGCGAAAGTCAGTAAGAACAAATTAAAATACTAAAGAACCGAAAGTAGCTATAAACCATCTATGCTCGCAAGCTTCCACTAGTGGGCAATTCCTTCAAGTACAGTTGCAAATAACTTTGACCAGGCCTGGCCTAGATAAATCCAGAATGTTCCTCAGGGGTGAGGTCTTTTGACCATAAGTTGGTGCACTATAACTCGTTTGTAATCCAAAGGGGTAGTCAAGCTAAGTCTAGGGCCCCGTACACACGAGCAAATGAATATGTTCAAATCGGTCTGACAGACCGATTTGATCAGATTTGTCTGCTGGCTGTTTTGGTTTGATCGCTGTACACACTATCAAACCAAAATCTCTGCCAGCAGACAGCGCGGTGACGTTGACGCCGCCACGTCACCGCACCAGGAAGTAAAACACTTCTGCGCATGCGTCAAATCCATTCGACGCATGTGCGGGCAGATATGTCTGCTGGTTAGCGTACTAACCAGCAGATATATCGGTCCGACGGGTTCCCAGCAGACAGATTTTAAAGCAGGCTTTAAAATCTGTCTGCTGGACAAATCCGTCTGCTCGCCCGTACACACGATCAAATCTGTCTGCTGAGACGGTCTATCAAACCTTTTCCAGCAGATAGATTTGATTGTGTGTACGCGGCCTAAGAGTAAGATCAATACAGGCGCTTGCGGAATAATCCTTAAGTTAGTACCGGTCAGCTTGGCTAGTGTGGCTTCCAGACGTTATATTTCTTAGGTCAACAAACAGTATGCTATTCCGATATGTGAAGCACTAAGAAGTCACAAGGCTAAAGTAGTATTGAAAGCTTTGGGCCACTGCCCTCTCACCCGAACAGGCCTAGTCCGCCTCACGACAAACACGCTGATCGGTGACCACTCTGCAACACACAGTCTCCAGTCTCTTGCTCGCCACTGTTACAATCGTCAGCTGGTGGAAGACTCTGGTCTCTTGGAAACACGAGCTGGACGCACTTGATCTTGTCTCTCTCGGGATGGCTGGTCTTCCGGTGAATCCAGGCCCAGGCTTCAGGCCTAGATACTCGGCTGTAGTGCTCTCCCTCGTTCCACAGAGGGAGAAGTGCAGATCCCAAGAGGGCGAATTCAGCTCCTCCCAATCTTTAAATAACCTCCCCCATAAAGCTGTGCGGAGGTGTCATGTGCTCCGGGAAGACAATGCATTATGGGAACTGTAGTCTCTTTCTACTAATGTCAATGGAGTCCTTTTCTCCTAGTACCTCTGATCCCACAATGGATTGCTTTTGAAAAAATAAAAAATAAACACATATGTACAACATAACTGGAACTCCCGGGGGAATTTAGGTATGAAAGATTAACAAAAGTCTTTGACAGTATGACCCCCACTACAAGTGTGTGTGTGTGTGTGTGTGTGTGTGTGTGTATGTATGTATATGTATGTGTGTATATGTATGTGTGTAAATATCTCATACTATTGTTTTATATGTAGGGGTGTGTATCTTATTCCCCTAGAAAAGAGAAACAAATCCTGGACTGCCACACTCCATCAAAGGCGTCTTTATTATATAAAATCAGGGCTCAAGTCCTGCGGTAACGCGTGGGAATGGAGTTTCTGCACTTTTTTCACTTTGCAGGACTAGAGCAGACTCGATGCCCAGCTTGAGTCACTCTCAGGAGCAGGTGATCCTTAGTAATCCTTGATGTTACTAGCCGCTTCCTGTATATGGATTCATCGGGTAGTGTGCGGGTGTTCCGTCACTTCTTCGATGCCGCAATGTGGCATCAAGGAAGTGACGGAACACCCGCACACTACCCGATGAATCCATTTACAGGAAGCGGCAAGTAACATAAAGGATTACTAAGGTACAGTGGATCGAAAACATGTGGTTTAGTAATTATGCATATGAGCGTACCATTTTTTATTTATTTTTGGTGGGGGAGTGGATCTTGGGTGGGAGTTCCCACACTTTTTTTTCCCAGCACTTGACCCCTGTATAAAATCAATATAGTCCAAAATCAAGCAGTCAAAAGGAAGTGAACAACTGGAAACAAAATGGCTATGGAGTGCGGCAGTCCAGGATTTTTAGAGCCAGCACCTGTCGGTTTGAGTAGAGCGGGAGCTTCAAGGGATCATGAGCTTGGAGAGCGGCAATCTTTCTTTCTATGTTATTCCCCTACTGTCCTATGTCTATATGTGATTTTTCACTTTTCTAATAAATCCTAAAATACATATTGTTATTTGTCTGGAGAAGACCATGTAACACCAAATCCATTGCACACTCCTTTTCATTACTTTACATTGAGGGTTGGCACTCCATGACAAATATATTTTAACTTTAGTCCAAGGGCCTGAACCATACTACTTCATTATACTAAATTGCTAAACTACCTAATCTGTATACAGTGCGGAAAATAAGTATTTGAACACCCTGCTATTTTGCAAGTTCTCCCACTTGGAAATCATGGAGGGGTCTGAAATTGTTATCGTAGGTGCATGTCCACTGTGAGAGACATAATCAAAAAAAAATAATCCAGAAATCGCAATGTATGATTTTTTTTTAACTATTTATTTGTATGATACAGCTGCAAAGAAGTATTTGAACACCTGTCTATCAGCTAGAATTCTGACCCTCAAAGACCTGTAATGGCCCATACACACGATACGAATATCGGCCGACGGATCGTACGACTTTTTTCGCTTAATAATCGCGAGTAAAATAAAATAGGTTTTTAAACTCACGAAAATTCTGGTACGATAGAAAAAAACGATCGGAAGTGATGTCACGTGTTGTAATGTATTTGTATTGTATTGTCGGACGACGGCTGTACTGACTAAACGAAAATCGTACGATCGGACGAGAATAATTTTCGCGCTTGTCCGATCGAATTTAATCGGATGAACGGTCGTGATCGGCTGTCGAAAGTAGTGTACACACGATCCGAAAATCGTACGATCCATCATCGGACGATCATTTTCCATCATCGGACGATCGTTTTCGTCCGATATTCGGATCGTGTGTATGGGCCATTAGTCTGCCTTTAAAATGTCCACCTCCACTCCATTTATTATCCTAAATTAGATGCACCTGTTTGAGGTCATTAGCTGCATAAAGACACCTGTCCACCCCATACAATCAGTAAGAATCCAACTACTAACATGGCCAAGACCAAAGAGCTGTCCAAAGACACTAGAGACAAAATTGTACACCTCCACAAGGCTGGAAAGGGCTACGGGGAAATTGCCAAGCAGCTTGGTGAAAAAAGGTCCACTGTTGGAGCAATCATTAGAAAATGGAAGAAGCTAAACATGACTGTCAATCTCCCTCGGACTGGGGCTCCATGCAAAATCTCACCTCGTGGGGTCTCAATGATCCTAAGAAAGGTGAGAAATCAGCCCAGGACTACACGGGAGGAGCTGGTCAATGACCTGAAAAGAGCTGGGACCACCGTTTCCAAGGTTACTGTTGGTAATACACTAAGACGTCATGGTTTGAAATCATGCATGGCACGGAAGGTTCCCCTGCTTAAACCAGCACGTGTCAAGGCCCGTCTTAAGTTTGCCAATGACCATTTGGATGATCCAGAGGAGTCATGGGAGAAAGTCATGTGGTCAGATGAGACCAAAATAGAACTTTTTGGTCATAATTCCACTAACCGTGTTTGGAGGAAGAAGAATGATGAGTACCATCCCAAGAACACCATCCCTACTGTGAAGCATGGGGGTGGTAGCATCATGCTTTGGGGGTGTTTTTCTGCACATGGGACAGGGCGACTGCACTGTATTAAGGAGAGGATGACCGGGGCCATGTATTGCAAGATTTTGGGCAACAACCTCCTTCCCTCAGTTAGAGCTTTGAAGATGGGTCGAGGCTGGGTCTTCCAACATGACAATGACCCAAAGCACACAGCCAGGATAACCAAGGAGTGGCTCTGTAAGAAGCATATCAAGGTTCTGGCGTGGCCTAGCCAGTCTCCAGACCTAAACCCAATAGAGAATCTTTGGAGGGAGCTCAAACTCTGTGTTTCTCAGCGACAGCCCAGAAACCTGACTGATCTAGAGAAGATCTGTGTGGAGGAGTGGGCCAAAATCCCTCCTCCAGTGTGTGCAAACCTGGTGAAAAACTACAAGAAACGTTTGACCTCTGTAATTGAAAACAAAGGCTACTGTACCAAATATTAACATTGATTTTCTCAGGTGTTCAAATACTTATTTGCAGCTGTATCATACAAATAAATAGTTAAAAAAATCATACATTGTGATTTCTGGAATTTTTTTTTTTTTTTTGATTATGTCTCTCACAGTGGACATGCACCTACGATAACAATTTCAGACCCCTCCATGATTTCCAAGTGGGAGAACTTGCAAAATAGCAGGGTGTTCAAATACTTATTTTCCGCACTGTAAATATTCCAGGACCAAGAGTCAACAGAATTCATCAATGGCAGTTTACAGTCCCTTACCTTATTCCATGTTAAAGTGAGTCATGTTCACATCTGTGCGTTTGCGCCACATCTGGTTGTGTTTTTGATGGTTTCTCCTTCATGACAACACACCTCCTACAAACACAAAACACATTAAAAATGCATTAAAACATGCCAAAAACACACAAAACACACCAGGAAAATGAATCGACTGCAACCTGCATAGGTGTGAATCTAGCCTTAACAAATTCTTAATGACTGTTACTTGAAATAAAAGATGCACTATCATTACTGTACCTCTCCAGCGCAGTGTTGCCTTCCACTGCATTTTTTTCTGACAAAACATGAAACATTTACCGACAGAGCACATTTTTTACTAACCACCCAAAAATTACAGAAAAAAATAAGACAATCAATATTTTAAACCTTATAAACACCACATAGGAAACACTGAAAAGCACTGTAATAAGCAATTTGCCTGGTTTACATTATTTAAACCTGGTTTAAATTATCAGTCCCTGATATGTACAGACAGATGTAAATTATCATTTGATTTTTAAAAACTTAAGTAAATTTACTGACAGTTTGCTACCCTGCTCCAGCGGCCTGTCTCTCCTACCTCACCCCCCCCCCCCCCATTCCAGCACTGCTGGAGTTCCATCTTCTAACCACTAAGTTGCTGCTGTTGATGTTGGATGGTGGTATCACAGCATGCAGCAGGGGACATGGGCATTCAGCACTGCCGAAAATATCAAAAGCTACTTGGGTTGATTTATATAGAGTAGGTAAGATTTCAGGTCTGTCATGTTTTTATTGTGAAGGAAAGTATAAAAATAGTGTTAGACCTGTAAGATTATATACTTGGGATTACTATTTTAAGATGTTAATATCGATGATCTGTTTCCCAGGCAGGCAGCCTTTACACTCCAGAGGATCTCCATTGTATCCTTGGCTTGTACTGTAATGTAAATTTGAAGCATCACACTACTGATTTTATTTCAGTACAGATGAGGGGGGGGGGGGAGAAACCAACACATTTCAGGGGTCTAAAACTGCCCCATTCATCAGGGCTTGAGATTGAAAATTGTATAAATGGACTGTATGTGAACAGGACCTTTTTAGCCCTCATTCACATTAAGGGCGGGTTTGAAATTGAGCGAGTTCAAACCACCATTTAGGTTCAACTTCGGGGGGTGGGGGGCGAATTGACGGACATCTGTGCAGGTTCATGCACAGATGTCTTTTGAAATCTCCCCCAAAATCACTAAAAGTAGTGCATAAACTACTTTTGGGAATCGGAGCAGCGCCCGAAAAGTTGACGTCGCACCAATTCGGACAATGGCATTGCCAGCAATAGGTTCTAATTTTACATGTCAAATGGCATGCCAAACAGGCCCAATGTGAATGTGGGCTTAATGGTATTTCTTCCAGTGTCATTTACAAGTACAGGTCTTGTCAGCAGCTGGTTCGGCAGATGCTGACAAGGTCTGTGCTTGTAAAGGTCCAGTTAACTCTAGTTCACTTCTAGTCCATTTTATACTTTCACTCTCAAACCCTGATGGTGGGGAAGGAGCGGGGGTTCTGACCCTTGAAATGAGCAAGTCCTGACTCTTGCCTACTCTGTAGAAAATGGCTGCAGTTGTCTTTACAGTTTAGTTACAAGTGAAAGTATAACGAAAGTCAAAACATATTTATTTTTTCAGTTTTGGATAGAGTGGAGGTGGATTAGAACCCCTATCAGTTTGTATTGCTGTCTGTGCCCCCATTAGGAGGATTTACCCTCTCTATTAGTCACGTTTTTTATCATTAAAAGTGAATGTAAAAGAAAATCCTGAATTTTCAGGTTGTCCCAGAAAAATAATAGAGGAGAAATCGTCTAATGGGGGCACCATTTCTGGTGACCTGGGGTCATCAAGAGAATCCTTTAATTTGCAGGGATTTCCTCTTACTTCCTGTTTAGCTATGGGACAGGGAGTGAAGGTAAATCTCCCCAATGGTACAAAGATGGCAAAAAAATACCTTAGGCCATACACGGGTTATAACCCTCTTGTACTCTATCCAAAATAAAAGTTTTTGCCTAGAGTTTTTTTTTTTCTTACTTGAAGTTCTGCATTCACTGTCAGCAGTCTATTATGAAGTGGGCCTTGGCCTGAGTGTTGGATTTCACAATTTCGTTTTGATACTTTGTATATTTTAAGTTCTTTTAAAATCTTTGTTTTATAGATCTTGGAAGATGACGTTGCCCCGAACATAATGGCTACTCTGTAGATTACATTTTCTCCTCGTTGTTTGACGAGCACGAAAATAAACATGTCAAACTTTAAAAGGCTGGTTCTAGGCCAGCGATTCATGCACTGGAAGCTCGGTGCCATCACCCTCATTTTTATGGCTTTTGTGTTCTTAATACAAAAAGAAGTAGTTGATCGAGAAATGGACGAACTTGCAGCACATGATGGCTCCCCTGTGAGGAAAAAAAAGATGTTGGACATGGTAATGGATGCTGTAAATAACATTAAAGACTCAATGCCAAAAATGCAGATCAAGGCACCTGAAAAGCAGCTTGTTAAAGACGGAAAAAGATGGTGTTTACCTGGATATTACACAGCGGCAGAACTTAAGCCCTTCCTTGAGCGTCCATCTCAGGATCCAAATGCACCAGGAGATGCTGGAAAGCCATTTAAAATGGACAAACTCACCCCTAAGGAGGAGGAAGAGAGGGAACAAGGAGAAAAGAAACATTGTTTCAATGCCTTTGCTAGTGACAGAATTTCATTACATCGGGACCTGGGACCAGACACAAGGCCTCCTGAGTATGCTTGGCATCTAATTATTGTCGTGTTACATGTCATGTATTTTATTTTTTAAGGCAACATAATAGATGATGGACTATCTAAAGCCAAAACGTATTTTATTAGTGTCTCATTGGAGAGATTTTTCCGTAACAGAAAAGAGGCTGAATTCTCTCCAAAATTTGAAAAAATGCCCTGTTTAGACACCAGAAAATGTGTCCACATTGGAAGATTTTTCCCTCATTTCTGTTATGATAACCACTCAAAATTTGGGATTTTTCTTCACTTTCAGTCTGGTTGACAATAACTACCAGGACGAATAGATTGGATCTCCCCAGTAGGACACACAGAATAAAATTCAAACCTGACAATGGTTCCAATCCCTCATCACACTATCCAAGACATAAGAACATTTAGCTTTAGAGACACTTTAAGGGAATTTTTGTAGGCTGCCTTTTAAAAATCCAAAGAGTGTACAAAGACAGTAGGAGACGTGCACTTGGTCTATTGGAACTTTCATCTGTATCTTTAGACCATCACCAGGTTAGAGGACGGGATGAGGTAACTGGATGAATGGATAGATGGCTGAGCAGGAGAAGGGACCTGAGACTGGAACCTCTGCAGCTCCCACAGAAGATCTGGTTAGGATCATCTCAATGTAAAAGAAAATGAACAGCAGGGCACTGAGGTCACTTTATTAAAATAAGCAGCACACTTAAATTGAAGTTGGCATGAAACGGCATGTTCAGGGAACACCGGAGACCAAGCAGGTGTGATCAGTGTGAGTTTATAGCAGGGGTGCCCAACCAGTGGCCCGGGGCCACATGTGGCCCGTGGAACCCTCTGATGTGGCTCGCGACCTCCTGCTCTGGGATGGAATAGAATAGAATACTATTATTAAAGGTAAGTTTATTACTACTCTATGGCAAAGTGCATCTAACCTGTAGGAAAGCCACAGGTGAACCCGCGGTGCAAGTAAACGGTGCATCAGTATGAAAACAGCCTTAGGCCACTTTTACACAATCAGTCTGACCCTATCGGACCCTCCATTCACCTATAAGAAGTGGCAGATGTAAATAGACTTGTGTCTGTTTACAAACGCCTACCTCCAATGCGCTAACAAAAAAGACTTGAGTGGGCTCTATAGAGTATAGTGGGCTGCTGTCCACCCGCTCCGCTTATTGTGGCCCGCGACCGGTTACCAAGTCACTTAAGTGGCCCCCCGCTCTTCAAAAGGTTGGGCACCCCTGGTCTATAGGCTCATTAGCAAACGGAGACTGAGCATGACAGGGAGCCAGCCAGCTCAGTGTATGGATATTCGTGGCGGCTTTCACAGTTGCATGCGAGGATCACAGCTGTCAATTTCTGGGGACTTTGCCCTCTTTTTCAATTGCTTGGTCTCCGGTGTTCCTTATCCATGCTGTTTCCTTCTAACTTCAATGTAAGCATGCTGCCTATTTTAATAAAGTGATTTTTATTTGATACTCACCTCAGCGCCCTGTTTGTTTTGTTCTGTCATCTAAAAATGCTAGTTATCTGGCAGTCCTTCAACCCTTCAACAATACCTTGCAGACACATCGGGCAGGGCTGCCACAGTGCCTCTTGCTAAAATTGGGAACCCTTGCCAATAAATTGTAGTATGCAGGGTATCCACCTTCTCTATGCAATACCTACTGCTGATTGCACAGTATAACTAATAAACTGAACAAGAGTAGGAATAATCGGAGAAACTTTTATGGGTGCAGTTGGGAATCCTGGAGAATTCAGGATTAGATATTCAAAGCCTTTGGTAATAAACCAAGCCCGAAAAAGGAAAGCGTTTTTGAAAGCTTGCACCTCGGATATATCCAGTTAGCCACATGAAAGGTATCGCCTACATTTTTAGATTCCTTCTACCGGTACTATTTATGGCTAACCCAGTACTGCAATATCCCAAAAAGCCAGACTACTGGCAACTAAAGGATTTAAAGATGGGTGGTTTGCATTGCAAGGATAGAAAGCAGAGGCTCCGGACAAGTAGGCTTTTTTTAAATCCTAATATGGATGCTTGTAATATAGCTTCACTTTTTACTAAGGTTTTTGTTGCGATTGGTTAAAGACACGTCTGAAATCATTTTGCTACAATTTGCAAGAGAACCCTAGAGGGCTACAAGAGAATTTTATAAAAGCCACCCTTTGATTTTACTACCACCTGGCAAATTTTGGTTTCTTGGAGAGATATCTGTATTCATGTGATGGCACTTTTATATAAGGTCCATTAAACCAAGTTGTTTGTTTGCCTTGAGATGGCTCAAGCAGTATTACAAAAGATGTATATTATCTTGCACTATGAATACAGAAACCTACAGTATATAGCATGGTAGATAAATTCTTTCTCTGAGGAGTGGACTGGGGTATACTGTTTTTTTATCATCATTTTTAAAAGATAATTCCACCTAATCCAGAACAAGTCAGTAATGGATGGAATCTGCTATATTTATAAACACATGAAGGTCTTGTATATTTCTTTTATTTGATAACTACCAGCTGAAAAAAAATATGCTTGAATAACATTCTGGTTGATTTTTTTTTATTAATTTTTTTGATCTTTGTATATAGAAACCGTCATACAATTTCCTATGATGTTAGCTATTACTGTTCTATTCCATTTAGGTGTATTGAACAGAAGTTTAAGCGATGTCCACCTATGCCGACGACTAGCATCATAATTGTGTTCCACAATGAGGCCTGGTCTACTCTTCTGCGCACTGTATACAGTGTTATATACACGTCACCAGCCATTCTTCTCAAAGAAATTATTATGGTTGATGATGCCAGCACGGATGGTAAGTTGTTTGGGGCTTAAAAAACAAATTTGGTTATACATCATTGTAACAGATTGTATTTTAAATTATTTACAGTACAAATAACTCTGAAGAAGAGGGGTTTATCCTGCTATGGTATTTTTGATGACTGGAGTATAGCTTTACTTAGGGATCCACAATGGCAGGTTTAAATGCAACACAATATTTGATAGCTATACTCTGTATTGGGGGGAAAAAGACACAACTCACACAAGTGAAGAAATAAGTGCATTTTTTTTGTGTGTGTGAAATTCCCTGTGATCATTCCAGTCCCCCTGCTTTTCTGTTTCAACTTGACCACACTAGGTATGGTAGCATATCCATCCCAGCGTGGTCAGTTTTCACTCATAGCACAGCCTACCTGTCCTCCAATGGTCCGACTTGTGCTGACACCCCCCTCCCCTCCCCTTCCTGCACAGCAGTTCAGAGATAATCGGTGTACTGTTGTTTCTCTGCCTCCTCCTGAGATTCCCCATGCAGTCTACACCCCACCTCTCCAAGCCCCTTTTGCAGCTGAGAACAGAGGTCATAGGATCACTTACAGGAAATTAACTTTCAATAAAAACCGTCCGACATTCAGACAGTATACATGTCAGCCGCTCGACCATGCTGGCCATGGCGCTGTTTCCCTGTCAGAACACAACAGTTCAGCGGGGGAGATCGTTGTACTAAAACTTTAGAGTTGTGTTTTTAAGCACTCCCCTTCCAAACCTTTAGTATGAAAAGGCAAGCAAAATACAAATAAAAGCCACACAATCGAATGAACTGCTAGTTACACAGCCCTCAATGACAAGATTAGGCAACATAAAAACATAAAATGCAGGTTTTAATTTGAGTATAAAGCCGTAGAGACTCATCAAATATGCAGAGATTCTTGGGCTTACTGTCTAGTTCCCAAAATCAAGCATATACGTATTAGGGCACAGGAACCTAGATCAGAAAATGGACAAGAATTTTTATTCTGTCTTATTTCCCTTATCTCCAGTAAGTCACACTGAGTGCTACGTGGCTGTATCCTACCATCACTGCCAGGGAGCTTTACAGAAGCTTTGACCCAGTCACTCACTGTTACTGTACTCAGGGGCAGACTGACCATCCGTGCACTGCCCGAGGGCTCCATGCCACTAGGGGGCCCCATCAGGATTGCCAGGGACAGTATGTAAAAATCTGTGTTTTTAAAAAAATCTTAAGATTATAGCTGCCCTACCTCTATAGTACCTTTTTCAGTGTGCATGTATACTATGTGTGTGTGTGTGTGTATACTGTGTGGCTCCATAATCTCCTATTGCCCAGGGGCCCCATGAGTTGTCAGTCCGCCCCTGACTGTACCCCCGCCTCCCAGTGCACCGGGTGTACATAAGTGGGGGTATGGGGTCCAAACCAGCTCCCCTTCTAGGTTGTCTTTAATGGGTGGGAGCTGCACAGTTTGTGCATCACTATGGCACCTTACTCTTCCTCCCTTTGAGCTATAGATAGATAGCTTGCTGGGGAGAGAGAATGAGCCTGATTGGCCAAATTGAGAGCCAGACCTTTTGCCCCAAACCATGTGGAATGTTGGTGATGAACTGAGGTAGACAGTATCAGGAGTGTCTTTAACATCTTTTTATTTTGTTTTTGGAAGATTATTTGAAGGAGAAGCTGGACGACTATGTGAAACCTCTGCAGATTGTCAAAGTTGTCAGACAAAAAGAAAGAAAGGGGCTTATTTCAGCCAGACTGTTGGGTGCTGCTGTAGCAACAGGGGACACATTGACCTTTTTGGATGCACATTGTGAGTACAGAATGATTGTTTTGCAAAGTGATATAAAGTAATTCATCTCCTTATTTAAAATCTGTAAGCAAAGTTTATTTTATAATACCTTTGGGAAGGGGATCAGCTTTATCCTGATTGCAATCAATGGTGCAAAGAAGCAGCCAAGATCAGTGTGGTCTCTAACCAGTTAGGTTGTCCATATGTTTTTTCAATTGAGAGGGCAAACTGTAGTTCCTAGAGGAATCCCAACACAAATACTAGTAGAACATATAAACTTTGTGTTTGAACCAAGACCTAAGTACTAAAAAGTAACCGTGTTACCCATTTAGACACCAAGCCTTATATATATTTGCTGTGTTGTGTCGCCATTTCCTGCTGTGTTGATATTCAACGAGAATGTAATGGGTATTATAATAAAGGGCTCTATTTTCACCCGCAATGGATAGTGCAATCTGCCCACGATTACATATAAAGGTAGTCTGATCACTGCATGCAGTGATTCAGTTCTGGGTCGGATCCCTGTTGTCACTGAGGACACTTTGGGCAAGGAGGCTATCATCTAAGCAGTTTTGTATTGCTCATACTGGCTACTAAAAGAGCAGATGTGTCACTGATACCAACTGTAATTGTGTAAACTGAGTAGCCCAGAGATGCTCTCCTTTAGTCTGTCAGCAGCCTATCAAAAGACCCATCTATATATGTCTATTGTGTATCCCTGTTGTCACTATGGGCCAGATTCAGGTACAATTGCCCTGGCGCAGAGTATCAGAGATACACTACGCCGCCGTATTTTACTTGGCTCTAAGACAAATTCAGGTAGATTTCGGCCCATAAGGTACGGCGGCGTAGTGTATTTCTCGCGGCGGAATCGAAATACGCGATTAGGGGCCGTGAAGCATTTAAATTAGGCGCGTCCCCGCGGCGATCAAACTGCGCATGCTCCGTTTTAGAAATTTCCCGCCGTGCATTGTGCGAAATAACGTTGTTACGTCATTTTTTTTTGACCCAGGACCCCAAACACTTTTTATGACAATAACATTCATATAAGCCTTTAAAATTAGCACTTCAGATTTCAAACATTCGAGTCCCATAGACTTTAATGGGCTTCTAAAGTTCACACAAACTTTGGTCTGTTCGCAGGGGGGTGGTATTAGGCTTATCCCTAATCCTGAGCCTCTTAGATAATAAACTCATAGGGTGCTTCCCTGGATGCTCTTGTTATACCTTTCTGGAGCCAGTTTATGATATTTCAAGGTCGGTCTAAGACTGACCAAGAGGCTCCATAACAATGTATTTATTGGCCCCGATTACATATGGTTACCCCTTCGCCCAGGGCTCCTAATATTTAATAAAGTAATGTATTCTTTTATCTTTCCCAATATAACTGCAGTAAAAGGCTTGTCTTGTATTTTAGGATTACTTAACACTTTTAGTTGCTGTAAAAGTCCAGCTGCTTTTATTTTTTACTGCAGAGGACTTGTAATGAAAAGGCTCAGCACATCCATTACAGGCTTTCAACATTAAATTTTGTGAACACAAAACACTAATTATAAGTGCAAAGCAATTCCAGTGACTGAAAAGATCAAGTAGTAGTTGTGAAGCGCCTGACAGTCTTCATTGTGAAAAGAGAATGAAAGCATAATTCACATCATAGTCATAGTACACCTCCTCTGCTTGTTCCAGGTGAGTGTTACCATGGTTGGCTGGAGCCATTGCTGTCAAGAATTGCTGAGAACTACACTGCAGTGGTGAGCCCAGATATCGCCACCATAGATCTTAATACGTTTGAGTTTCTCAAGCCTTCCCCATATGGAAATAACCGGAATCGGGGGAACTTTGACTGGGGTCTGTCATTTGGATGGGAAAGTGTGCCCAGTTCCGAAAACAAGAAGAGGACAGATGAAACCTATCCAATAAAGTAAGAAACCATTATCATGATCCTGGTATAATGTGAATACACTATGTGTGTCAACAAATAGAATTTAAAAGTATTCACGATTTCAGAATTATGGATCATATTTAAGTGAGTGTTTTCATAACCCAAGATTTACATAGCATTCACACATCTTTATAATTTGATCTATTTGGGAACATGTGTTACTTCTAAGTTAAAGTTGTGTGAAAATATGTATACATATATAAGAAAGTTTAAAACGGCAATGGTCAATGTTATTACATAGCCGCTTATTACAATTGTGAATGTGCCTCAGACCATGGAGGCCCAGAGGCAGAGGCGTAGCTTGAAGCTTGTGGGCCCTGATGCAAAAGTTGACCTGGCCCCTGGGCTGTTCTCACCCTGTGCTTCTCTCCATTCAGGAAATGGCTCACAGCTTGTCCCCAGCCAATGATAACAGTGGGTGTGGACCAAAAAAAAACAAAAGAAAAAGATAGCCGCGCCAAAGATAGTGAGATGTGTGAACATCAATACATTGATCAATTAATAGGCACTAAAGTCCATAAAAGTCCATAGTGATGTATGAAAAATATATGAAAAATTATTATTATGTCCCAGAAATAACTTCTTCAGTTCCACGACACCAAGTGAGATCACTCCAAAGGTGCACCCGCCACCAGATTACCAGCTTACCAGAGGACAAAATAACAACAGCAATTGACTATAGCCCAGTCACGGCCTTTGGTTTCCTTCCGGTATCCAGGACCTCTCAATGCGATCATTGGGATCGGGGCGAGTAGACTTTGGGCTCAGGGTGAAAGAAAGAGGCGCACATAGCGTAACTCCGTCACAGTAGATTTAATAAAATATTAAAAGAATACTTACAAATTCACAGTAAAATTATATCATAAGATCGTGGATCGTGGTGACGTCACTGCGTCGCCTTCCATACGCGTTTCGTCACTACCGGACGTAATCAATGGGGGTGGGGGTGGACCGCGGAAGGCAAAGTGGAAAGCGTGGCTGTGGGGCCCTTGGGCAGATCGCAGCTGGAATTTGTGGAGGATATTATAATATGACAGGGAGGCTTCATGGGCCCCCTGGAGCTAGGGGTGGGGTTGCGATTGTGACCCCTGCAACCCCTTATGCTACGTCCATGCCCAGAGGCGTTCTAATGCAGTTTTTGGACATATGAAACTATGCAAAGAGACACATTTCTAGATGATTAAAATGATCACAGACCTCCGTAGGTATCTGCACCTTTTATATACCTGTAAAGCAAAATCTGCCCTAACAAATGGTCCATCTGATCAACCCGGATTTAAGAAATGGTCAAAAAAGGGAAGATCCCCATACCAGTGTCATGCAGTACATGAGAGGTTAGTCTACAGCACAGAGGTTCCAGGGACAGCAGAGGTCAACCATGAAAACGGGAGCGCAGGATCCTCATTAGCATGACGGTATACATATATTGAGAGAAAAAAATTACACGCTTACAGTAAACAATTCATGGAACTCGGCATAGGTAGTAGGAATCACCAAGATGCATACAAAGCAAGGCTGTGTGCAGGAGCGGCAACTCCAGATCCACTGTCCGACATCACGGACCCGCTCTGACAGCTGTCAAAAGACCGCCAACAAACTGTGCTGTTAATTAATACCTTGTGGTGACCTCTATGTGCTATTGGAAAGAGGGGGCAGTAACATGTTTAGAAGGACTCTGAGGTCTGAGAAAGAAGGGATTCCTTTGATACCCCGCTTTGTATTCATCTGTGTGATTCCTACCACCCATGCTGAATTTCAAGCATTTTAACTGCAAGTGTGCTTCTTCTTCTTCTTCTTTTTTTTTTCTCTCAATAAATGTATACTGTCATGCTAATGGGGATCCTGTGCTCTGTTTTCTTGTTTGAGCTTTATTTATCGTGGGGGAAAAAAAGATTTTGAAACTTAAAGCGGATGGTTCAGCAAAAAAAAATATTAAAAGCCAGCAGCAACAAATACTGCAGCTGCTGACTTTTAATATTAGGACACTTACCTGTCCTGGAGTCCAGCGACGTCCGCAGCAGAGGACGAGCGATCGCTCGTCACCCTGCTGCTCCTCCCTCAATCCACGGTGAGGGAACCAGGAAGTGAAGCGCTGCGGCTTCACTGCCCGGTTCCCTACGGCGCATGCGCGAGTCGCGCTGCGCCCGCCGATTGGCTCCCGCTGTGTGCTGGGAGCCGAGAGTTCCCAGCACACAACAGGGGGGCCACGGGATTTCAGAGAATACCCGTCTTTTGCCCGAGACTGCAGGCCGGAAGTGGTTGCAGATACCTGTCTTTAGACAGGTATCTGCACCCCCCTGAAAGGTGTCAATTGTGACACCGGAGGGGGGGAGGGTTCCGATCAGCGGATCTTCACTTTAGGGTGGAGATCCGCTTTAACGACTCTTCTTGGAAATTTTTTAATTTATTTTAATTGATGTCCGTATTCGCTTAAGTTCTGACTGACACCCTTAACCACTTAAGACCCTAACCTTTATGCAGGTAAAGGACCTGGCCAGTTTTTGCGATTCGGCACTGCATCGCTTTAACTGACAATTGCGCGGTCGTGCGATGTGGCTCCCAAACAAAATTGGCATCCTTTTTTTCCCCCCACTAATAGAGCTTTCTTTTGGTGGTATTTGATCACCTCTGCGGTTTTTATTTTTTGCGCTATAAACAAAAATAGAGTGACAGTTCTGAAAAAATGCAATATTTTTTACTTTTTGCTATAATAAAATTTTTTTTTTTTCCTCAGTTTAGGCCGATATGTATTCTACATATTTTTGGTAAAAAAAAAACGCAATAAGTGTCTTGGTTTGCGCAACATTTATAGCGTTTACAAAATAAGAGATAGTTTTATTGCATTATTTTTTTTTTTTTTACTACTAATGGCGGCGATCAGCGTTTTTTTTTTTTTCATGACTGCGACATTATGGCGGACACATCGGACAATTTTGACACATTTTTGGGACCATTGCTATAAAAATGCATTGTTTACTGTGAAAATGACAATTGCAGTTTGGGAGTTAACCCCTACAGCGCTCCCTAGGGGTTATGTGACCTCATATGTTTTTCTAACTGTAGGGGCCGCACCCTGGACGTGTAACGTCATTGATTATGTTTCCCTATATTAGAGAACACACGATCAATGAAGCTGCCACTGTGAAGAATGGGGAAGCTGTGTTTACACACAGCTCTCCCCGTTCTTCAGCTCCGGGGATCGATCGCTGAACTCCAGTGGCGATTGGGATCGCGGTTCCCGCGCCCACGGAAGCTTGCGACCATGCCGCAGGTGTGCACCGCGGGCACACGCCCGCGACCCACGGCTGGGCCCTTAAAGAGGACGTACAGGTATGTGCTTGTGCCCAGCCGTGCTGGGCACAAATAGAGCTTTTTTTTATGATGTTTTATCAACTCTGCGGGTTTCTTTTTATCACCTTTTGGAGCCTGCACAGATTGCACGTGGGACCTACTCTTCTACTGGGGATTAATAGTGGAAAAACGCTGGACAGGTGGATGTGGACATTGGCGCAGTGAGTCCCTCCTAAATGCAGATTACAGAGAAGGTGTGCATTGTCATTGGGTACTGAGAGTTGACCTCGAAACACAGTTACAGTTTCAGTGTGCATGGTGTACATATATCTCTAAAGGCTTGTACATACTATAAGAAAATTGGGGAAACCTTTTTGTCCGAGGATCGCTCATATGGTTTGTAGTAGTAGTAGTAGTAGTAGTAGTGTGTACACAACTTTTAACAGTGGGTTCTGACCTTCCGAATGAAAATTTCCGAAGGGTCTAACTCCAAAAACTTTCTTTGGAACATACAATTTTATTTTAATGTGCAATGTTTTTGTACAATAATAATCAGAAGAGAAAGACGAAAGGCTGCACATAATCAGAAATATTAACGAAAAAGCCTTTTGTCATAAAATCATTTTTATGTACATTATTTCCTTCTTCGGTTTCGAAGCTGTGCTGTGAAACGGTGCAGAAAGTCTGATGATCGTTCATCTGATGATGTTGGTGTGTACCCTACTTAAGAGTGGAGGCCCGCCTTGTTCCAGGGCATTGAATATGACACAACCTAAGGTACCCCGTGTGCCAGCAAAGTTACCCTGTAACAAAGTGCCTAGCATAGCCGAGAAGAATCCCCCCCCCCCCGGGGTAGGACCCTCATGTGATCCTAGCTTGGCGGAGGGAAACATGGATGGTGTGACAAACCACCACCCTACCCATACAACCTTGTCTGTTGGTGGTCATAATGTTATGGCTCATCAGTGTATTGTGTTTGTGTTTGTGTGTGTGTGTAATTATTTTTTTGATTGATAAATCTAAGGTCCCTTTCACACTTGTACGACTTCAAAGTCGCGCGATTTTGCCACGATTTGCGGCCGCCATTTCAGTGAATGCCTGTGTAAGTGGCATCAAAATCGGACCAAAGTAGTGCAGGGACTACTTTGAAGTCGGCACTACTTAAAGTCGTGCCAGTATGAATGGTGTTCATTGAAAATCATGGAGAATGACTTGTCATACGATTTTGCAGTACAAAATCGTGAGACAAGTCGTATAAATGTGAAAGGGGCCTAAATATTAAAAAAATCTTCCTAAAGATGATGATTTCTGTTACGTTTTCGGTCCTTTCTATGTCATTATCACAGATTTGTTTTCATTTCCTCCATTTTATACAGGACTCCAACATTTGCTGGGGGCCTTTTTTCAATCTCCAGGGAATATTTTGAGCATATTGGAAGTTATGATGAAGATATGGAAATCTGGGGAGGCGAGAACATCGAAATGTCCTTTAGAGTAAGTATATTGTTGTAGTAATGTGGTTTCTGGTGGGCTGGAGGGAAGTGGTTGCTGGTGTTGAGTCTGATAATCATTGCTTTGTGCCCAGCTGTGTTTACTACGATGTGCTACTCCTGCCATATGAAGCTTGTGTGATTCTTTCTGCTTATTTGTTTTACTGAAGTTTTGATACGCATAATTTATGATCAAGAGCATTAGAAATGGTTATGTAGAGAGTACGGTATGTATTTTAAAGTATTCACATTCATGAAAGAATGTGAAATGAGTGTGTGCCAAACATAAATCCTATGGTAAAAAAATACCTTTTACGTGTACCAAGTCGCTGTCGTTCTTGCCATACAGTATTGAGATCTTGAGTTCAAATCTCAGCATGTACATTATCTGTGCAATTTTTTTTATATTTGCTTTCCCTAGCTTCTAATGTTTCCTGCCACAGTCCAAAATTATACTGGTAGAGTAATCAACCCAAACTGTCTCGGTTTGTTATCCGTGCATATTTCCTTGACTGTCAGAAGGTAATAAAGTTTAAGCTCCTATTATCTTTTTTAATAGGGAAACTTTATTTATTTTTTTGTTTTTGCTATACAAATAAAAAAGGGAAAAAAATGATTTTCTTCATTCGCTTGTAAAACCATATCCAATAAAATCTAATTTCTTTATAAATTTAGGCCATTTTTTTTTTAAATGCAGTGTCCTCATATGACTGGTGTGGCAGTAATCAAAGAAAACTGACTGTTGACCGTATTATTATATATATTTTTTTCTATTATTATTTTTTAAACCTTATTTTTATTTTATTTCTCACTTTTTTTTCAATTTTTTTTTTTTTTTAAACAAGCTTTCATCAGAGTAGTTTAGTGTTGCCATACTAACACTATACTACTCTGATTACTAGTGATCTGTGATTGGCTACAGCTAATCACATGTTACAGGGTGCTGTTATTGGCCCAGGTACCATGTGATGGCTGTGGGCCAATCACAGCATAGGAAATGCAGCTGTTATGAATGATTTCATTCATAGCAGCTTTGTCGACATTGTGATCACAAAGCGCCCTTAACCTCGTACTGGCTGCATGGCATGCATGTACATGATCCAGCCTGTCCATACCAGATGCCTGCAGTAAAAGTACTGTTGGTGGTAGGCAAGTAGTTGGCAGACACAACAGAATATAGTCCAAAGACTCTACAAGATGATACAAGAGATGGCCATAGACTGTAGAAACAATCCAGGAGATGGACAGAGATTGCAGACATGATGCAGGATGTGGTAAGAACTGCAGACATGCTGTCAGAGACTGTGGACATGCTATAGGAGTTGAATACTGGGGGCATGCTTCAGGAGACAGTCCTAGACTGAAGACATATTACATGGATGTTGTACCACTTCCTTAAACTAATTCGCTCTCTAAAACTGAGCTGGTACTATTCCCCCCTGCTCGTGCCCCTATCCATGACTTTTCCATCCAAATCAATAATGCAACCATCAATCCCTTCCCCTCATGCCAGGGTACTAGGTATAATCCTAGACTCTAACCTGTCCTTTCAGCCCCAGATCCAATTGCTGTTGAAAGTTTGTAGACTTCACCTCCGTTACATCTCTAAAAACTGCCAAGCTACTCATTCACTCCCTTGTTCTCTCTCGCCTTGACTATTGCAACTCCCTTCTCCTTGGCCGGCCTCTTCATAGTCAATCCCCTCTTTAGTTTATCATGAATGCTGCTGCCAGACTTCTCCACCTTGCCAACTGTTCAGTTTCTGCCACCCCTCCCTGCCAATCCCTACACTGGCTCCCAATCACCCCGAAAAAATTCAATTCAAAATACTATACACAATGTTCAAAGCCATACACAACTCTGCCCCAAGCTCCATCACCAATCTTATTTCCAAATATCACACAAAACGTCCTATTTTCTCTTCTTCTCAAGACCTCCTATTGCAAGCTCCCTTGTCTCCAGGATTTCTCCAGAGCCTCTCCCATCCTCTGCAACCCTCTACTTCAACCTGTCTGCCTCTCTCCTACTCTGGCTGCCTTCAGGCGATCCCTGAAAACTCATCTCTTCAGGGAAGCATATCACTTCAACTAATCTTTTACCACTTCCATCAGCTCATTTCCCACAGTCGCAACCTTTTGTACCACCTGCCCCACCCTATTAGATTGTAAGCTCTTTTGAGCAGGGCCCTCTTAAACCTCTTGTTTTTTAATGTATTGTAACTGTATTCTCTCCCTTTTATATAGTAAAGTGCTGCATAAACTGTTTCAGCGCTATATAAATTATGTATAATGATATTACATTAGGGAACTAGAAATCACTAGTACAACAAGGCAATAGGGAACACAGATTGGCATCAAGGATTCCTGCGGGCTGTAAAAAGAGACCAAGGGCCACCGGTTGGTCACCAGGATTTTTATATGTATATAAAAAGCACTTTAGGAGTGAAGCTATTGCAGTAATTGTTTTATCTTATTTGTTTGTTTAGGGCTTTAACAAGGACTGCTGGATATAACAACCCTTTCAATCATGACTTAGAATTATGATATGTGAAGAATGTTTTAGACCAGTGTGTGGGCAGGCTAGAGACATTTGAATGTACTGATTACAAGACTTCCAACAGCTGTGTCAAGACATGTTGGTCTTTGCGAGGAAGTAGTAAAATCCCTTAGACTAAAAACCGCTATCGTGGTTGTGAGCGTTTTTTTTCTTTCCAAGGTTCAAATAGTGGATATTCTCCAGATTACACAACGGCACTGTCCTGATATTAATATAGAATTATAGTGCCTTGAAAAAGTATTCACACCCCTTGATATTTTCCAAATTTTGTCATGTTACAACCAAAACCGTAAATGTGCTTTATTGTGATTTTATGTGATGGATCAACACAAAGTGGCACATAATTGTGAAGTGGAAGGAAGATGGCAGTTTTCAATTTATTTTTTATTTTTATTATTTACAAATAAATATGTGAAAAGTGTGACATGCATTTGTCTTCGATTCCCCCCCCCCCCCCCTTTACTCTGCTACCACTAACTAAAATCTAGTGCAAGCAATTACCTTTAGAAGGGGCCATAATTAGTAAATAGAGTACATCTTTGTGCAATTTAATCTCGGTACATGAATACAGCTGTTCTGTGAAGCCCTCAGATATTTGTTAGTGAACCTTGGTAAACAAACCGCATTATGAAGGCCAAGGAACACAACAGACAGGTCAGGGATAAAGTTGTGGAGAAGTTTAAAGCAGGTTTAGGTTATAAAAAATATCCCTAGCTTTGCACATCTCACGAAGCTCTGTTCAATCCATCATTCGAAAATGAAAAGAGTGACACAACTGCAAACCTAAAAATACATGGCTGTCCACCTAAACTGTCAGGCCAGCAAGGAGAGCATTAAAATAGATGTAAACCAGATTCATGAAACTTGAGCTGGGTATGTATATCTGCAATGTTGTCTTATCTCTCTTCAAAGCACTAAGTCCCCTGGCTTTCTCCTGCTCTGTTCTTTTCTTATCAGCATGTCTGGCAAGTTCTCTGACACGTGATAAAACTTGGCTGAATTTTGTGTCAGGGTGGGTGCTATAAATAGAGTAGCAGAAACCTGCTCTACTCACAGGACAGCTCTATAAAAGTCTCTGCCTATGTGGAGGGAGGGGGGTTAGTGTGCCTTTCCTCCAATCGGCGGTCTCCCAGTGTAATCTAACACTACACTGCTACTGCTGAATGAGTAAGTGAAAATGTCATCACTTCTGGTTCGACTGCAAACTGCAGTCTCAGCCCTGCCATGTTGTTTAAATACATTGACATTGATCATAGGCCTGCGTAGAAGGTGTTCTGGGTGTGCCTGGGCAAACCCTAATCACCAAGATTGCCAACCATGCAGTGTCCATAAAAAGCCCGAGGCTACAGTTGCTCCATGTCTCTGCTGCCTCCTTAGCCAATTGGAAGGACACTGTACCTGCTCCCTTCCCCAGTGTGCCTTATTTACCTTTACAATAGGTAGTGCAGGCAGCTGGAGAGGAAGGAGTAAACACAGCCTGCAGTGTGGGACGGACTTCAGCCAACCAGGAGAAGGTAAGCTAGGCTGAGCACAATGTAGTCCGTTCACATACACAGGCATGCATGTGTGCTGGAGATTTGAAGTGCACACTTATGTCATCAATCTCATCTCATGGTTTCTATAATGTTGAATCATTTTTCATGCATACTGTATTCTTGAGAGATAATAGGTAAATGTTTAAATAGAAATGTGTATTTGGTTAATGGGAAATCTTGGTATAATCTCCTTGTTCCAGAAGTTATAACAACTTTGTTATGACCTAGGTGTGGCAGTGTGGTGGACAGTTGGAGATCTTGCCCTGTGCAGTTGTGGGCCATGTATTCCGTAGCAAGAGTCCTCATACCTTTCCTAAGGGAACACAGGTGATCATCCGGAACCAAGTCCGTCTGGCTGAAGTCTGGATGGACGATTACAAAGAAATATATTACCGGAGAAATCGTGAGGCAGCATTAATGGTACAGCAGGTATGTGAAATCACAATAAGGGCTACACACACTCCCAGAAAAATAACTAGCATTCTGATTTTAGAATGTTCATGGACAAACCAAGTTCTTGAGAGGCAGTGACATTCTGGAGAATTCACAGAGCGTGTTTAGGACACACCTTGGAATTCCGTCAAGCCTTTGCATGACGGTAGTCTGTGTTGGCAGCAAATTATTATGCTTCTTGCAAGCACTGTGTGTGGACACTATATCCTCAGGGCAGCTACAGTATGCTCCCCCCTGCCATGGCAGACAGAGCAGCAACCAATGGTTTTTAAAGCTGGATGGGCAAAGCTGAATGGGGATTCAGACACACTAGTTCCTATAGAATTTGCCCACTGCCTGCTTGGAATCGCAAGTCGCTATCGGACTTGGACTAGTGCCTCCGCTTTTCCATCTGACTCCACCCACGGTCAATGTCACTGGCTGCTAGGAGGCTGTCGGCTGCCATGCCGATAGAATTCTTAACCAGTGACTGGTAGAGAGGAAAGGAGGTAGCGGTGGCAAATATGCCTGTACTTTTGTCTCTGTGTGCCCTTGGTCTTAACTGATGCCAGTTTCATTATCTACGAACTGGAGGGAATTTTTTTTTTTTGGTGCAGCAATAGCATCACTTTACAAAAATGGTGCTATTAAGAACTACCTGAATCTACCGCATGTGTCGGTAAAGCTACCGAAAAGGGCAACAGGGATTTTTTTTTATCTGATGAAGGCCATTTTAAATGGACATACTGTCAGAACAGTGTCATTGGAACTTTATTGGATTCCTCCATGTGTGTATGTAGATTTTCTTTAGCTCTGGACCATTGTTTAACCATTTCACTTCTCGGAGATGCACGCATCTATGGATCAGAGAAAATGTTGCAGCTAAAGACCTACAGTCGGTGATAATGTTGGCATTCCTTAACCACGGATCGCCTCCTGCAAATATACGTTGGCAGAATGGCACGGCTGGGCACATCAACGTATATATACGTTGGTTTTAGTACCCAGCGCGCCCGCGACCCGGTCCGAAGCTCCGGGACCGCAGGATTCGCGGACCCGATCGCCGCTGCAGTGCGGCGATCCGTCCCTGGAGCGGAAGAACGGGGTTCTCTGTGGCCGGAGCATCGATCGCGTCATCCCTGTAATAGGGGGACGCGATCGATGACGTCACACCTACAGCCACACCCCCCTACAGTTGTAAACACACACATTAGGGCACACATTCCCTACAGCGCCACCTGTGGTTAACTCCCAAACTGCAACTGTCATTTCCACAGTAAACAATGCAATTTAAATGCATTTTTTGCTGTGAAAATGACAATTGTCCCAAAAATGTGTCAAAATTGTCCGAAGTGTCCGCCATATTGTCGCAGTCACGAAAAAAATCGCTGATCGCCGCTATTAGTAGTAAAAAAAAAAAAAAAATTTATAAAAATGCAATAAAACTATCCCTTATTTTGTAAACGCTATAAATTTTGCGAAAACCAACCGATAAACGCTTATTGCGATTTTTTTTTTTTTACCAAAAATATGTAGAAGAATACGTATCGGCCTAAACTGAGGAAAAAAAAAGTTTTTTTATATATTTTTAGGGGATATTTATTATAGCAAAACGTAAAAAATATTGAATTTTTTTTTAAATTGTCGCTCTATTTTTGTTTATAGCGCAAAAAATAAAAACCGCAGAGGTGATCAAATACCACCAAAAGAAAGCTCTATTTGTGGGAAAAAAAAGGACGCAAATTTTGTTTGGGAGCCACGTCGCACGACCGCGCAATTGTCTGTTAAAGCGACGCAGTGCCGAATCGCAAAAACCCCTTGGGTCATTTGCCAGCGTATTGGTCCGGGTCTTAAGTGGTTAAAGTGTTACTAAACCCAAAACCTGAATTCACTAGATCTGGTCTCCCTCAGTACACAGAACATGGAAATGCAATGATTTAAGTAAATATAAACTAATACCTTTATTCATTAGCAGTATATAGCAGTCTCGTGACAAACAAGACACTTGGAAAAAGCCCATGTCGCCTTTTTCAGGCATTTCCATTGAAGTCTATGGGGACAAAAATGTTAATTTCTCAAAGTAGCTCATGTAGTTTTTTGAGCAACAGGTGTCTTGCTACAAGCAATAGGATGCTCAGATGTGAACAAGGGCCATTGAATACAGGTTTTTGCTAGCTGAGCGTTTCAGAGCTTTAAGCTACAAGCTACAAATTGCCCATGTGAATAGGGCCTAAAATGCTCAAACCTAAAAAAAATCTATTGTTCTCTGTGGTGCCTTTTCACACCTACCTAAGCACGTAAAAACCTGTAGCTGAACATCTGTAGCTTAAAGTTCTGGGGCTTCTTTTGTAGCTGAAATCAAGCAGATTGCAGCATTTTTTAGGCAGCTTCAGTCCTATAGAATTGCATAGGTCCTCATATGCGAGTTACTTAGCACAGCAACAAGTGATGTCAAAGATGACACTGTTTTCTATTGGCTAATACAAAAATATCCTAAAGCTCTAAAAACAAGAAAATGCTGTAACAAAATGTGCCAAAAATTTGATGCGATACTCCTGTTTGAGTATCTACTTTCAGACTTTCTTTGTGTGTATTTTTGCACATTTTCGTGCAAACTTATTCTCGCATTCTTATTCCGTGGATTGTAAATAATGGCCATCGGTGCACATTTGTGCGCATTCACGCGTATATAGGAGTAATTTTCTGACAAAATTCAGATTTTCCTAATTATTTTATTTTTATTTTTTTACTTAAGAATACACAACACGTGTTTACGCACCTGTGTGCATAGGCACAGTACAATGAATGGACTGTATTTTAGCTCAGTAAAAAAAGCTGTGGTGTGCAAGAGGCCTAAGGGTTAGTAATGGTTATTTTTTAAGTTGCAAGGTTCCTTTAGCTAACATCATATGCAGATCTGCTATGATTGAACCAAAGGAGTTACAATGAATCAACAATAACATTGCTTCATTGTAACACTTGGCACTGCAAGCATTGTTCTGCATGTCAGATTATGTAGATACAGAAAGATCATATTTTGTAATAAAAGGGTCTCAATTTGAACCACCTAATGTTCACTTTTCTTGTACATTGGTGCTCTCCACCCTGATACTTCAAAAGGGGTAGTTCTGATTTTACTGGTGGAAATTTACAGCAGATTTTAAAAGATGGAACTTTGACCCAAGTCAGGAATTTATGAAAGCCCTCGACATTGGAGCACCAAAACTCTGATTGTGTAATTACCCAAGAATCTCCCAGCTGAAACAATTGGGGGCAATGTAATGTATAATATTTTTTTAATGCTATTTTCTTAGTTTCTTAGACTTTGCTAATTTTTGGTTGACTGTTGTCTGAGATTTATAATAGTCCTTTGTTTAGGTATTAATATTAGTAAAGCGTTCTGGAGCATATCTGCTGACCCAAGCCTTGCAACAATGCTACTTTTAATTTCTATTTACCTTTTATAAAATGTCACTGTGCCTTTCTGTTTTGGCAGAAAGCATTTGGTAGTATTTCCAAGAGAGTCCAATTACGGCAAAATCTTCAGTGCAAAAATTTCACCTGGTATCTGAAAAATGTCTATCCGGAAATGTATGTCCCAGACCTGAACCCACTTATCTTCGGTGATGTAAGTAATAACATACGGAAATGCATTTTATTCCATTTGCAGCCCCCCTGAAAGAGTTTATTCTTTACGCTATAAAAGTTATAGTACTATTATTAGGGTTTTTTTGTTTTTTGTCCTGATGGTACCACTACCATATTTTCTCTCCATTTCTATCCCCGTGTCATAATTTAGATTTTCTATAATTTTTGTCCCAGTGAGAATGGTTAGTGGGACAAATGGAGAAAAAGGTTGGAAGGAAACTACTTGGTAAGACAGAAATAACCAGGGATGCTATCCAGGCCCGCTTCTATCATATGTTCCTGACGAACCCCTGGTATTTGTTAAGTTTGTGGATCTTCAACTATTGGCTAAAAACGTTGCAGGTTTCCCACTAGAAATAAGTAATGACCTCTAATGAAGTGCCCAGCCTGTACCCCTAGTCCCAAGAAATAATTCAAAGGAATGGATAACCCAGTCACATTTTTGTTAAAAGGGGGGGGGGGGAGATTTACAGCAGCCATATTGACGGTGTGTGTCTGGGCTTTAGGGGCGCTGACAATTCTGTCAATATCTTATCTTGGGCATTGGTGTTCACCCCCCATGGCAGTAGCTTGACTGCTTCTGATGGTGTTTTTTTTTTTTCTTTAACAATAACTTGCTTGTTGGTCCTACAGATGGCCAGGATTTAACAGCAAGGTTTGCCCTCATAAACTTCAGTGGGGTTCAGTGCAAAGTTTGCAAACTTCAGTTAAGATGAAAAAATCAAACCATTGCAGATTTGCACATCCCGAGTACAAACCAATTCAGGATTTTAAGATTTCCTCTCCCTCTCTCTCTTCCAAAAGTATAGAAATATTTTGGCTGATAAGCTGGGAAAATTAGGTATGTTTATCAATGTTGTCACTCAAGATGCACACAGCTTTTATTCAAGATTTGCCCTTTTCCTCATTAGCTCAAATTAATTAAAACTTTAATTCCCTTCTTTGCCAGTGTATAAGGTGACCAGGCATATAAGACAACCCCCTAATTTTACAGATTGTTTTGCCTCCTTTTGAGGCTTCTGACGCTTCATATTTCTTCCTTCTGGAGCCATATTCTTCTTCATTCTTGCTGGAGCTGGAGCCATATTCTACTTTCTTCTTTCTGGAGTTGGAGCCATATTCTACTTTTCTTCTTTCTGGAGTTGGAGCCAATCACGGCGAGCGATGTATTCTACTAATGAATACAAAGCCTGCTTGGATTGGCAGAGGCTGTAACATCATCATCCCACCAGGGATGTATTCTGGCCTAGGCCAACAAGGCCCAGGCCTAGGGCGGCATTTTGTGGGGGGCGTCCCTCTGTCCTCTTCCCACGACATCCCTCTGTCCTTCTCCCAGGGCGTCCCTCTGTCCTTCACCCACAGCATCCCTCTGTCCTCTTCCCATGAATATGACAGGGATGTGGCTTTGACAGGAAGGGGTGGGTCATATTTAAATTAGAGGGTGCGCAAGTTTAGTCAGGCCTAGGGCAGCACAAAACCTAAATACACCTCTGCATCCCACGCCTCTAAATTATATAAAAAAGAGGGGGTTGCCATCTGGGGACCTTACAGGTGTAATGCCTGTACCCCCCTGATGGCGGCCCTGGTTAGAACAGACCCAGGACATACTTAACCCCTTCCCCGCCCCCTAGTGTTAACCCCTTCACTGCCAGTGGCATTTTTTAGTAATCCAATGCATTTTTATAGCACTGATCGCTATAAAAATGCCAATGGTCCCAAAAATCGGTCAAAAGTGTCCAAAGTGTCTGCCAAAGTGCTGATCGCCGCCATTACTATTAAAAATTTATTAATAAAAATGACATAAAAATACCCCCTATTTTTTTTTTACGAAAGTATGTAGATGAATACGCATCGGCCTAAACCGAGGAAAAAAAAATCTTTTTTTTTTTGTATATTTTTGGGTGATATTTATTCTAGCAAAAAGTAAAAAATATTCATTTTTTTCAAAATTGTCGCTATATTTTTGTTTATAGCGCAAAAACTAAAAACCACAGAGGTGATCAAATACCACCAAAAGAAAGCTAAATTTGTGGGGGAAAAAAAGGACGCCAATTTTGTTTGGGAGCCACGTCGCACGACCGCGCAATTGTCAGTTAAAGCGACGCAGTGCCGAATCACAAAGTGCTCTGGTCTTTGACCAGCATTATGGTCCGGGGGTTAAGAAGCCCGGAAAGCATTGCACCCATGATCGGTGGATCAGGGATGCAAAGCCAGACTCCTGCAGACAAGCTCTTCAGCTTTCAGCCTGTACCTCCAGACGGGCTGACTGTTTACAAGCTGCAGGGCTTGTGAATTAACTGAGGCTGCTCATCAATGACCTCACAGTCCATTGGGAACTATAAGCTGTCGGCTGCAATGGATGATGGTAGTTGTAGTAAATGCACAGTCGCAGGAAACTGTGAATGAATGACTCTGTCATATGGGTGTAGTCCTGCGTGGCTGCATTATTTTCACATAGGGACAGTAGGCGTGAAAGTGACCTTGGCTATGGAAATGTACTGCCCTTTATTTTATTAATTGTATTTCTATATGTCCTAGTAAGAGAAGTGTTTATTGGTTGGAACATTGCCTTTGTTCTTCCGATGACAGTTGCTTGCAGACAGTGCCCTTTGCACATTCAGACTTGAAGCTGATTGCGAGGCAAACAACTAAATCTGCAGTACAAATAATATATGCTGGTTTTTACCTTTTTTTCAGTTTTTTTTTTCTTTATGCTTTTTTTTTTTTTTTTTTCTTTTCTTTCTTTCTTTCTTTCTTTCTTTCTTTCTTTCTTTCTTTCTTTCTTTCTTTCTTTCTTTCTTTCTTTCTTTCTTTCTTTCTTTCTTTCTTTCTTTCTTTCTTTCTTTCTTTCTTTCTTTCTTTCTTTCTTTCTTTCTTTCTTGTCAGAAATTTTGCATGTAGGACACTTGAACCCAAGTACTTCCCTTTCCTAGTCCATTTTTTTTTTTTTAATAAAGGCAGGAGTTTCTTTTAAATATTTATCTGGGGCATAATAAACTAGAACATCTAGGAACAGCTCAAATAGCCAGAAGGTGAGAAAGCTGTCTAACAAAAGTTTGTGTTTGTTATTATTTTTTTTTGCTTCTTCAGATTTTAAATGTTGGAAGTCAGAGGTGTTTGGATGTTGGAGGAGATAATGGTAATGGAGTCAAACCTCCAATCTTCTACAGCTGTCATGGACTTGGGGGAAACCAGGTAAGAGATATACATTCAATATTATTATTATTATTATTATTTTTATTTTTTGTGAAATTCTTATTTTTTGGGGGAAATCAACCCAAGCACATCAACCCGGGACACATTGTAAGCCAGAAGTATGTGGGCACCTATCTAAATAAAATAAATCGGACATTTCCAGTGAGAGCTACTATTAATGCTACTGTACCAAGACATTTTAGACAATGGAGCACTGCCAACTTTGTTTAAAACAGTTTAGGGAAGGCATGACTGAGCCCCCATACACCAAGTCCGCTCCATAAATGATCTGATGGGTTTGGTGTGGAGGAAATCTAACTCCTTGGCCTGAACAAAGCCTTGCCCTCAACTGTATTGGAAATCTTTTGGGATGAATTAGAATGACAGGTTTTCTCATCCAACATCAGTACCTGACTTCACAAACCCTCTTTTGGCACGCAGGGCACACATTCCCCTGGACATGCTCTTCCATTGCATAGTTTGGCTATTGATCCTAGGCAAGCGGCTGTATTGTCGAGTGCTGGTGACAGTTCTACTTATTCCCTGCATATTGCAGATTTAACTACTATTAAACTTTTGTTCCTAGATTGTTGTTTGGAATTTAAAGCACTGCACACTTGCCATATATGTCTATTGATCCTGCCAGTAGATCTGTTATTTTTACATTTCCTGAAACAGACCAGGAAAGAAGGCCGTTACAGGGTTTGGAATAAACAATGTACTATGGTAGTTCTTACAACAGTCAAATCTTCTTCCTTCCAGCTTTGTGTTCCTGGCCGTTTGAATGGCCGGGCTGCCATGATGCTTGCATGCATGCATGCGCACTGGAGCCACAATTGGGCCACTCAACTGTGCCATCCATTGGGAGCACAGTACGCATACAGTGTACATTTAGGAGATAGTCACTGTAACTACAGGTACAGTAAGTCTTATTATGGGCTTACCTGTAGATACAAATGGAAAAGTGGAGTTTACTACCCTTTTAATGGATGAACAGCTTATTCAATAAAGCAAAGAAAACAGTAGTATGAATAGTAACCCAGAGAAACGCATCAGATCTACATTTGCAAAAAATATATATAAATCGTTACCCAATTTTCAATTAATTAATGTGGCTCAATAAAGAAACATGCTACTGTGGCTTGCGCTACTCTATTTTTGATTTAATAAGTGTATTCTAATTGGTTGATTTCCTTATTGTGTATTTATAACAGACTAGATTTTGATGTACATTTTAATTCCTAATTTATAAATGAAAACATTGTAGAAATCCCTGAAGAGCAGAGGCTATGGTTTGGAATAACCAGCTTTATATAGGCGTTGATGATCAAGTGCCCATATAGAGTATAAGATATCAGTTTATCTTGCCTAAGATATTGCAATTAGTTTGTGGATGTCCCAAACCTCTGACCATTTGGAATATATATATATACGGTAATATTTCATATAGTTGGATAATGGTGTATGTTGTGTGTTCTTACTTGCAGTATTTTGAATATACGTCAGGCCATGAAATTCGACATAATATCCAGAAAGAGCTGTGTTTACGAGCTACTAAAGGAATTGTGATGCTCAAAAAGTGTGGCTATAAAGGAAAAGGCACGGTAGTGCTACTGGAGGAGAAGTGGGAGATTCGACAGGTGTGTTTTGATCATTTATATATGCAGTATGTCGATTATTTGTTTACAAAGACTTCAAAGAGGAAGGTGAAATTAGAGTCCCACCTAAACAAATTAGGTGACTTATTTTCTTCTTTTAATCCTTTAGAATTGAGTTTCTGAAACTGGAAATCTATTTAATAAAGTTATAGGAATTTCTACTTTTTGAGCAATCCTTGACAGTCTTGAGTTTGTACAATAAAGCAATGGGAACCCCACCCTTGTTTTTGCATAGATACATCATCATCTATTTATGTAAAGCCAAATATATACATTTGGAAACCACATTTCTAAATCTGGAAGAATGTCAGTGGTACGATTTTGTACATGGTTCTCCTGACAAGTCACATGCCTCTTCACAAATTATAGTAGTGGTAATAGAGAAGAAAGTAAAGCCTAACCTCAAGTTAGGATTTAATTGCAAAATCCCACACTCTAGTTAGAAGTTTTACATTTTTTGACAGAGTGAGAAAGGGTTAAACCTCTTAAAATGTTATTGCTGCCTTCTTCCATTTGGGGGACTTCTACCTATGACATGTCTATATGATGATTGTCAGACGGAACAGGAAGTTGTCAGAGACATCTCCTCCAGTCTTTGTCCCTATTGGGTAGATCACAACTGGGGCAGACTGCATCAGATGTTCTGAAGCCTCACTAATATTATCTGTCAGGTTTTTATTGCTCAATAGTTGTTCAGATGGTGAGGAGCACTGGATTACTTAGTGTGTATTTGAGTCAACTGGCATATCTCTGTTTGTCTTAGTACTTCTCTATTTAGTTCTTTGGCAAATGTAAGTATAGGTTAACAACTTTCCGGCCAGCATCGTACTGCTGGTACATCGCTGGTTTGCAAAGGTGATCTCTTGGTCAGTGCTGCAGCAATGATCGAGAGAAATATTATTATTTTTCTTAGGGCTGGTAATTCCCTTGCATGTAAAAGTAATTCTAGTGGCCAAGAAGCAGCTGGATTGCTTTTATAGGCCATGGAAAGAGGTCCCACCCCACCTCCTACCCCCCTTTTACCGAGTTCTCCCGTGCGATTTGGGTAGACGGGTAAGGATGACACTGGCGGCATCGTGTTCCTAGGACACAGAGGAACTGATGTTCTTTTTAATGTGCAACTTCAGAAACTGGAAGCAAAAAGGATTTTGTCGCTTGCGGTTTTGGTCTCGTGCAAACTGATCTTGGTTTGATCAGATGCTTTCGAGGGCAGAGGAGAGATCTGGGGTTTAATGACCCCAGATCTCTCCATAAAGAGGACGACCCATGCTATTACAAGGGATATTGTTCATCCCTTCTGAAAGCAATAAAATTCCTTTAAACAGTTCTTGGTATTGAAGGGAATGTGTTTTTTGAATTCTTTTTTGTCTTACTTTGTCTCCTTGCCACCACTTAAAATGTAATTGGCAAACAATATATTCAGAAGTTGTTTAACACCGTAGATTATTTATTTAAGAAATATTCCATTGCCTTAGGGGACCCCAAAGAATGTTTCCCTGTTTGAGACTATCGGTCTATCTTTTATAAGGGTTTTTTGTTGAATAACTCTGGATCACCTGTAGGCGTAGAATTTTGAGGACGCAGGATTTTAAATTATTTATTTTTGTCTTTTGGTTATACAAATAGATTATTTAGAGCAGTAGTGCATCCCAATCAGAAAGCTCTGTGTGAGGTTTTAATTGGAAATAGCACAACTAGGCAGACAGTTTCTGCTGTGCCAACTTTTTGAGTGACGTATTGAGGTTGTTTTAGTAAAACTGGAAAGTACAAAATCTGGTGCAGCTCTGCATGATGGCCAATCGTCTTCTAATTTCAGCTTGTTCAATTACACATATGGAACATGTTCAGAAGGTTGAACTTAGTACACCCTTATTTAGGGTGTAACGTGTTTAGCATCAGACTTCTCACCCCCCTCCCTTTCTCCTCCCTCCCTCCCTGTGGAAGAGAGAAAGGGATCTTCTCCCTGTACCCGCTGTCACAATTCAACGTGAGCATGGCCCCGCAGGGCTCCACCCACACGGCCACATCATTGATTCCCAGATCCTTGTTAATCATTGAACTACAAGTACCAACAGCCTTTGCATCTGTCTGCTTGTAGTTCTCAATGAACTACCAGGGCACTGTTGAGTGCTCTAGGTAGTTAATTAAAGTGGAGGTTCACCCTACCAAAAAATTCTAGTCTGCCACAGACCCCACCCACCCAGTGTGATTGACGTCCCTCAGCCCGGCGCATACAGCGTGTCACGAGATGCCGAAGAAACCCGAATGTCGGTGCGGCCCTATACGGCACCTGCAAACCGACGTTCGGGTTCCTTCGGCATCCCGTGACACGCTGTATGCGCCGGGCTGAGGGCCGTCAATCACGGCCTGTGATTGGAAACGCTCAGTCCCACGGGATCGCCGGAGGGGAAGAGAGCCTGTAAACAGGTAAGTGCGGAACAAAAAAAAAAAAAAAACACCGGCATACTGCCGGTCGGGTGGGTGGGGTCCGTGGTATACTAGAATTTTTTTTGGAGGGTGAACCACCCCTTTAAGCTTTCTGTCATTCAGTAATCGCCTGCCTGTATCGGAGGAATGGGCACACAGCTACACACAGTCTGCAGGCCTGTGGCATTTCGCCCACAATCTGCTGATCGTGGGTGCAAGGCTTTACAGGTTCATAACAAAAAAATAATAGTCCTGCACTTCCAGGTATTGGGCGCGAGTGCGCGCTTCTGGGGGCTCGCTACCGCTATGATTTTACACAAATGGACCCATAGACTCTATGTCCGCCATTGATCAATTGGTACTCTGACGAAATGGCAGTCTGCCTATGTAAACAAGGTCGTTTGTCGTTCTGTCAGCATAGAAGGCATGGATCCTGTGTTGATGTAAAGCAGAAACACAGATCCATACCTTCCACTAGTAAAAGCACCTCCCCTCTACACTGAAACATTAGCTAGGCACACAGTTAACCCTTTGATTGCCCCTGATGTTAACCCCTTCCCAGCCAGTGTCATTAGTACCGCAATATCGCAGTACTGCTAGAAATCGTTGATTGCTATAAATTTTGCACAAACCAATCAATATACGCTTTAATTTTTCCCCAAAAAATATGTAGCAGAATACACATTGCCCTAAATTGATGAAAAAATTTGATTTTTTTTTCACATTATTATTTTATGATTTACAGTAGGTGACTGGGATATTGTGTCAATCTCGCTCCCTTTCTCGGCGAGATTGACCACCTACGAGCCCCATCGCGGGAGCCAGCGCCGAGCTGGCTTGCCGCGATGGAGAGCGAGCGCGTCATAGAAGCGACGGGGATCCGACGCGGATTCCCGCCAATTCTACACGTGGGCGGAGTTATGAATCCTGAAGGAGAAATCCCCGCCGGATTTTTAAAGAAAAATCCGGCATGGGTTCCCCCCTCAGGAGCATAACGGGCCCTTAGGTCGGTTACGGGTTGTAAGGAGACCCCCTACGCCGAAAAAACGGCGTGGGGGTCCCCCCACAATCCATAACAGACCCGTATCCAAAGCACGCCGGCCGGCCGGTCAGGAAGGGAGTGGGGGCGAGCGAGCGCCCCCCCCCTCCTGAGCCGTACCGGGCAGCATGCCCTCAACATGGGGGGGTCAGGTGCTCTGGGGTAGGGGGCGCACTGCGGCCCCCCACCCCAGAGCACCCTGTCCCCATGTTGATGAGGACAGGGCCCCTTCCCGACAACCCTGGCCGTTGGTTGTCGGGGTATGCGGGCGGGAGGCTTATCGGAATCTGGAAGCCCCCTTTAATAAGGGGGCCCCCAGATACCGGCCCCCCACCCTAAGTGAATGAGTATGGGGTACATTGTACCCCTACCCATTCACCTGCAAAACAAAAGTTTAAACACAAATAAACCACACAGTGTATTGAAATATTTTATTAGTTGGCCGCCGGGGGGGGGTGTGTATGATCGCTTTTAGAAAAGCGCCCCCCTCCGGCGGGCTTCTGTGGGGGGGTGGGTGCCGCCGTCTGGTTCTTTTCTGCCGCCGGGGGGGGCGCTTTGATAAAAGCGCCCACCACCCGGCGGGCTTCTTTCGACGTCTTCGGCGGCTGGGGGGTCTTCTCCCACTCTCCGGGGTCTTCTCCCGCTCTCCGGGGGTCTTCTCCGCTCTCCGGGGGTCTTCTCCGCTGTCCGGGGGTCTTCTTCTTCTTCAGGACTCGCCGCCGCTATCTTCGTGTGTTAGCTCAATTACTAGCGGCGGCGGTCCCCTCTTCTGCGACGTCGGCGTCTTCTTCTTCTTCTTCTCCTTCTTCTGCTGTCCAGATGTTGACGCGACGCTTCCTCCCGCTGTTATGCCCGGCGCGCGGCTCGCAGCGAAATATATAGGCCTGTCTTGTGACGTCGCAGTCCCATCATGCTCCGGTAGGTATCACGTGGTACCTACCGGAGCATGATGGGACTGCGACGTCACAAGACAGGCCTATATATTTCGCTGCGAGCCGCGCGCCGGGCATAACAGCGGGAGGAAGCGTCGCGTCAACATCTGGACAGCAGAAGAAGGAGAAGAAGAAGAAGAAGACGCCGACGTCGCAGAAGAGGGGACCGCCGCCGCTAGTAATTGAGCTAACACACGAAGATAGCGGCGGCGAGTCCTGAAGAAGAAGAAGACCCCCGGACAGCGGAGAAGACCCCCGGAGAGCGGAGAAGACCCCCGGAGAGCGGGAGAAGACCCCGGAGAGTGGGAGAAGACCCCCCAGCCGCCGAAGACGTCGAAAGAAGCCCGCCGGGTGGTGGGCGCTTTTATCAAAGCGCCCCCCCCGGCGGCGGAAAAGAACCAGACGGCGGCACCCACCCCCCCACAGAAGCCCGCCGGAGGGGGGCGCTTTTCTAAAAGCGATCATACACACCCCCCCCCGGCGGCCAACTAATAAAATATTTCAATACACTGTGTGGTTTATTTGTGTTTAAACTTTTGTTTTGCAGGTGAATGGGTAGGGGTACAATGTACCCCATACTCATTCACTTAGGGTGGGGGGCCGGTATCTGGGGGCCCCCTTATTAAAGGGGGCTTCCAGATTCCGATAAGCCTCCCGCCCGCATACCCCGACAACCAACGGCCAGGGTTGTCGGGAAGGGGCCCTGTCCTCATCAACATGGGGACAGGGTGCTCTGGGGTGGGGGGCCGCAGTGCGCCCCCTACCCCAGAGCACCTGACCCCCCCATGTTGAGGGCATGCTGCCCGGTACGGCTCAGGAGGGGGGGGGCGCTCGCTCGCCCCCACTCCCTTCCTGACCGGCCGGCCGGCGTGCTTTGGATACGGGTCTGTTATGGATTGTGGGGGGACCCCCACGCCGTTTTTTCGGCGTAGGGGGTCTCCTTACAACCCGTAACCGACCTAAGGGCCCGTTATGCTCCTGAGGGGGGAACCCATGCCGGATTTTTCTTTAAAAATCCGGCGGGGATTTCTCCTTCAGGATTCATAACTCCGCCCACGTGTAGAATTGGCGGGAATCCGCGTCGGATCCCCGTCGCTTCTATGACGCGCTCGCTGGAATGTACTTTTACTATTCCAGCGAGTGCGAGATGTCGGCAGCCTGTCGCCGAGATTCAGCGCGATGCTGGCGTGCTGAAAACACATTCTCGGCGGCAGGCACTGTATAATTATTTATTTTCAAAAGCCCTCAGGCTTTCACACTGGAGTGAATGTGACAGCTGTTTAAGGGCAGATTGCAGGCGCTATTTTTAACGCTATAGCGCCTGCAATACGCTCCAGTTTGAAAGGGGTCTTAAAGTAACGTAGTGCCGCAAAAAATTGCCTAGTCGGGAAGAGGGGGGGTAAATGTTCCGGAGGTGAATCGGTTAAATATATATTTATACACACATGTTTAAAATCCTTTAAATGTGAAACAACATTAATTGCTTCATGTGCTTTTTTTTTTTTACCGATCTTGAATGGAATGTTTGGATTTGTATATAAATGATTTTGCAAACAATTTCTGTTTTTTCTTTCTAGGAGCAACAGTTATTCAATGCTGCGTACAACATGTGCCTTACAGGAAACGGGTTGAACCCAAGCCTTGCACCCTGTAACCCTGAAGACTCTTTCCAAAAATGGGTGTTCCGTCAAAACGAATAAATGAGACGAAGGAGGCTGTTTTTACTTAACACTGTGATGAGAGTACACTGTAACATTTTATGCAAATGCAGCTGACTTATATTATGGTGTAGACTATAAAAAAAAAAATGGAACACTTTGCTGTGAGGAAAGAACACTCTGGACCTTGTGTCAGCTACATATGCCAAAGAATGTTTTATTCTGTTTATTTTCCTGTGTGTTTACATGTTAATTATTAGGTCAGGGATTGCCGGGGGGTGTTTTGATGGTTTGCAATGAGTACCGATTTTTTGATGATGTACTCCGAGGGCTAATCACAATTACGTGTTTTGTTTTCAGCACTTGTGTTACGAAAAAGTACTTGTCTTTACTACAGAGTGACTATTTTTTTTTTTTAAATAAACGTCTCCTTGGAGAAACAATAAAGTGGTAGTAAACTCAAGAATTGGATAATATGTGGACAGGCGGGGTATTTATAACAGAAGTGGCCTTAGGGGTCTCTTCTGCCATAAACTCTCCTCGTCAGCTGGTAATTTAATCCTGAGCCGCACATGCGCAGTTGAGATCACATTTACGGTCTGCTCCATGTGCTGCGGTGATGTGACTGCCGTGCGCATGCGCAGGAGTGACTTTGGAGCAGCCAGAGATACCAAACCCGTAAGGAAGACCAGGCGATAGTGGAACCCACCAGGGACTAGGGAGGGCCCTGACAGTGCAGTGCTGGAGGGCTCCTTTTGTGGGCAAGTCTGACATAATGTACTAGAATGCAGCGCATACAAGTGCATTATGACTTGAAGCTGTAGGGGGGGATTTTTTTTTTTGCTAAGACTTTACTACCACTTTATGGGGGCCAGTTCACACCACGTGCAATCCAGTGGGTTCTCTTTCTGCATTAAAAAAGCATGGATCTCAATGGCAAAGTTCGCACCATTTCAGTACTGTCACTAAAAGTAGAACATGTTGAATTTTTCTGCAAAGAACTGCACTGGGATGTGAACAAGCACATCAGAAATGCATCGGAATGCATTACAGCAAAAAAAAAAAAAAAAAGAGAGGGGGGGGGGGGGGTGGTGGTGAACTGTGTTTCTGTGGCCTTAGGTTTCTGTTGTTAACCTCCTTTTAAAAATGCTAGTTCCTTGCCTGAATGCTGGATTTCTGCTTCCCATACTGGCCTGGAAAATGTATGCAGATCAGGACCAGTCCCGGGATGAGGTCATGTAGAGCCCAGGGCGAACATGCCAAACTGCACCCCCCCTCCCATATTATGTGTTTGGAAAAATTCCCCCCCCCCCAAAAAAAAAACTGAGCACTAATCTGCATGCTTACCCCCCTAAGTATAAATTCCCTCTCCTCCCAGTACAAATCCACCCCCCCTTCGAAGAAAAAAAAACCCTCCTAGCACAAACCCTGTACCATATCGCCTTTTTCTAGCACAAATCCTCCAAATTCCCCCTCCAAGCACAAATCTTATCCCATCTCCCCAAAACCACAAATCCTCCACCACCCCTGGCACACCCCCTAAAATTTCCCTCCTAGAGCAATAATTACCCCCTGCCACCCCCTAATTCACCAGTGGACACTGGGGATTTTAGTCCCAGCTGCAATGGAGGAAGAAGCAGTAAAAGAGCACTAGTAGAGTGAATATCATTTGGCCGTCCTGATCAGGGCCGGGAGAAGGGGTGGGCAGCCTTCCTGCCCACCCCTTCTCCCGGCCCTGATCAGGACGCCCACATGATATTCACTCTACCAGTGCGCTTTTACTGCTTCTTCCTCCTTTGAAGGGACCAAAATCCCCAGTGTCTGCTGGTGTGGGGGGGGGGGGGGGTGATTTAAAGTTTAACTATGGGTAGAATAAAATATTACATATATGATGAAGTCTATCAATCCAAATAACGCAGCAGTTGTTTCCATTTAAACTTGTGTAAAGGAAATGCAAAGAAAATCTGTGCTAGTTCTCCATGTGGTGTTTTGCAGCTAGCGCAATACCCAGACACCTGGTTTTAAAAGAATTCAGGGTAATACCTGAATTTGCATATTGGATGGTAATTTTAATTGATTATTTGGGGTTTAAAATTTCTGGATGCGTTGCACTTTTATGAACATTTTCGTTACATAGTTTGCCTAGGCAAGTGGCTGTATTGTCGGGTGCTGGTGACGGGTCACCTTATTCCCTTCATATCTCAGATTGAACTACTATTGAACTTTTGTTCCTGGATTGTCCTTTTGGGATTTAAAGCTCTGCACGCTTACCATATATGTCTATTGATCCTGCCAGTAGATCTGTTCCGTTTTTACATTTCCTGAAACAGACCAGGAAAGGAGGCAGTTACAGGGTTTGGAATATACGATGGTAGTGCTTACAACAGTCCGATTTTTTTTTTTTCCAGGCTTACTCTACACCGCTTTTTGATTTAATAAGTCGTGTATTCTGTTATGGTTGATTTCCTTTTTGTGTATTTATAACAGACTAGATTTTGATAGGTAATGTACATTTTAATTCTTAAATTATAAATGAGTGCAGGACTTTTTGCGTCCAATGATTTGAATATTGTAAATAAGCTACCGCCCACTTAAAGTGGAACTGTATCCGCTCGGTGCCTCCAGTACTTGCCATAATGTATATAAGTATGCCGGGTATACTTGTATTTTATGGCAGTCTGTCCTTCTACATAACCCCCATATATGCGCACAGAGGTGTCGTCATGCCAGCTCCCATGCTCTTATTCTCTATATTTGTAAGATATACGTGGCCATCCGTGTACAGATAAATTGTTAGTGGAGATGTAAAGAGGTCTTATGGCAAAAGAGACAAGAAAAGTCTGTCTACTTGCTAACAGTTTTAATTCTGTTTTACCACTTCAGCCCCCCGGAAGGATATACCCCTTTAATGAGCAGGTCATTTTTCGTGATACGGCACTGCATTACTTTAACTCAGTGTTTTTCAACTCCAGTCCTGAAGGCACACCAACAGGTCATGTTTTCAGGCTTTCCATTATTTTGCACAGGTGATTTGATCGGTTTCACTGCCTTAGGGTCCTTTCACACTAGCGGACCGTTCATCCGTTCATTACAAGTCCGTTTACGGACTTGTAATGAATCCGTCTGTCCGCCAGATCCGCATCCGTTTTTGCAGACGGAAGAATGTCCTATTTTTCTTCCGTCCGGCCAAACGGATCGGATGCAAACGGACAGACGGTCCTTTTCCATCCGACTCCCCATAGGGGAGAGCGGAGGAGAGACGGGGCGGTCCCTGCACAGTGTGCGGGGACCGCCCTGTCCGCCGATAGCTGAGCGGAGACCCCCTGCTGAGCTGACGGACACACGGAGCGGACCGAAAAACGGGTAGGGTTGTCCAGATACCGATACTAGTATCGTTATCGGGACCGATACCGAGTATTTGCGGGAGTACTTGTACTCGCGCAAATGCTCCCGATACCTAAATAGAATACTTTTTTGTATTTATCAACATGTTCTGTGAAAATTCTTTGAGTTTTTTACTACTGCGTGACAAGAAAATACATTTTTTTTTTTCATTTTTACTCATTTCTATTCTTTTATAATGTTCAGTTAGAGTTCTTCATAATTCTAAAGAAAATATCCTTAGTCTTTATTGTGGTTTGAAAACTGTCACATGACATTTAAAAAAAGTATCGGTATTCGGTATCGGCAAGTACATGAAAAAAAGTATCGGTACTTGTACTCGGTCCTAAAAAAGTGGTATCGGGACAACCCTAGTAAGGAGCCTTAGTAATCACCACAGCCATTTCAGGAAAATCCTGAAAACTTGACCTGTTGGTGTGCCTTGAGGACTGGAGTTGAAAAACACTGCTTTAACTGACAGTTAACAAACAAAATGTATGTCCTTTTTTCGCACAAATTGAACTTTCCTTTGGTGGTATTTGATCACCTCTGCGTTTTTTTTTATTTTTATTTTTTATTTTTTTTGTGGTATAAACTTTTTTGACTTTCTATAAAACATATGCAATAAAAATATGTAAAAATTGAAATGTTTTCTTCAATTAAGGCCAATTTGTATTCTGCTACATATTTCTGGTAAAAAAATCCCAGTTAGTGTATAATGATTGGTAGGAATCGCAGATCTCTTGCTCCCTGTCTGACAGAACGACGGTCTGCCTTGTTTACTTAGGCAGACTGCTGTTTTGTCATTTCCAAGAACGATCACGGTCCCCGATGATTGGCTCCCGCTGTGTCCAATCACGGCAGGAGCAGGTCACCAGCGGCGCACGTGTGCCCCAGACCAGGGAGCCAACATACAGGTACTGTTTCGCACAGCTGGGCCACCCTGCCGCAGTATATGCGAGGTGGGCGGTCCGGAAGTAGTTGCTAAGACAAAGATGCACATGCAAAAATACTGCATTGCAGCCAAATGGCAGTCATCTTCATTGTTCTGACTGCTCGGAAGTCGGAACATTAATCTGATTTGCTCTTGTGACTTCTTTTCAATTTCTCATTGCTTTCAAAGAGAGATTGTTTTGTTAGTTAGATAACAATAATCCCCAACTGGTCAGTACTGTGTACTGGTCACATTTTACATGTGCAGATCCTTGGCTGTTTTGTTTTGAAGATATTATAGAGAGAGAGGCCAGGGCAGAGCGTCTACTAAAAGTGTTAAGTGGTCGCTTTTTGGCAAGGTCAGGCTATGGTAATTTCAAAGTCTATTCCAAGTTTGTGGTGGGAATCGAGACATTCCTTCATCTTTGTCTCACCAATAATGAATTTCTTGGGGGTCTTTCAGATGGTCAACCGGGGATGGTAAAAACAGGCCGCTTCTCCCCAGCTGCCCACCTGAATTGAAACAACACATGCCACAACCTCAATACTTTTTCTTTCCATATTTAATTTTGGGTACAGAGTTTAATAGGCGGCACTGCTATCAAACTTTCCCATTGATTTCAATGGTGGCTGCACCTCAATCTTGAGGCATATGCTCAGGTCGCAATTGCAGCGTGGTCATGCAATGTACAATTGCCAATTTGGCAATTTTAAAAGCAAAAAAAAAAGACATAATTTAGGTACCACTCGCGTAGAGAGGTAAAGTCCAACTAGACCGCTGTGATTGCAGTCAGGGACTGAGAGCTTATCCTAGCTCCAGGCTAGAGCAATGTTAAAGGAAAAGATCCATAAACCCCACATGAAGCAGACCCATGTGCATGAAGTGAGATTAATGGCAGCCTTGTCCAGGCCATGCCCCCAACGTGTTTTGCTCTACCCCTTGGAAGAGTAAGCGCCAATGGGTGTGTCCTGGTTAGAGTGCGGGCTGAGGCTGCCATTCATCTCCCTTCATGTACATGGGTCTTGTTCCTGATGTGCATCTTATGGACCTTTTCCTTTGACATTAAGGACTTTGCAATAGCCCTCCCATTGCTATACTGCACTCTGAGAAATGATCCACGGATTGCTTTTCAGGGGAGTAAATGGTACTGCTAATATGAATACATGAAAGAAGCCTTTCAGTGAATGCAGTGTTGGGGTGTCTGTAATTCTGGCCTTAAGTTTTCAGCAAATTACGAGGGCAGGAGGATCCCACCTACAAACTGATTGTTCCTATGGTTACAGGGAAACATTTTTTTCCCCTCCCAGTGTGAGATATATATGTTTTTTACTGCAAGAATTGTAAAGGTGATTGCTGGTTTTGTATAAATTTTAAAAGAAATATTTTTACATTTTGAAGGATCTCTTTTAATGGTCATATTGGCCAAAATGACGTATTGGGTTCTCCCATATACATAGTCTAGTCTTCTTTTCTTTTTTTTTTCTTTTTTTTTTATAGTTTCTGTTGTAAAGGGTACATGAGTGTGGACTAAAACCCAAACAAATATTTTGATTTAAAAAAAAAAATTCCAACATCTATTATGTTGTCCAGAATATCTGACCTGTGAGTTTTTTTGTGTATGTTCAAGGTGTATATGTCTTTTTCATGGTTAACAAGAGTCCAGTATTGTAGAGAAGTACAGTACAAGGGAGGGGAAAAGGAGGTGCTGTTTTTGATATCCAATCAGATCCTTACCTTTAGTTGGTAGTTTAAAATAAATGTTTGAAACTGATTGGCTCCTTGTAGCAGCATGTCAACTTCCCCTTTCATAGAATAATGTATTTGCTGCAATGTATATACCACTGATGTGCATACTACAGTGTGTATTTAAATATTCTTAACATTCCATAAGACTGTGGTGTTTAATTTTTTTTTTTTTTGTGTCCATTGTCTTTACTATAAATCTAAAAACAACAAATGAAAATCAAATATTAACTGCCTCCTATGTGATTTTTTTTTTTTGTGTGTGTGTGTGTGTGTGTGTGTGTGTGTGTGCGTGTGTGTATTTTTAAATTACATATTTCTCTCATGCACCATCTACTTGTGTTCAGGTATCCTGTTCTCTTTTTTGTATTTTTTCCTTTGTGTGAAATACCTGGTGTTCCCTGCTGTTCTTTTTCAAACTGACCGCACTAGAAATGAGAGCACATCCATAGTACAGGCATACCCCACATTTAAGTACACAATGGGGTTTATTTACGAAAGATAGTAAGCGCAAAATCAGGCTCACTTCTGCATAAAAACCAATGAACAGGAAGTGAGGATTTCTCAGAAGAAATAAGGACAAAAATTGTACATAGGAAAGAATGCATATGGCAGAATATAGTTGCCAATCATGGTCAAATATAGTATCCATAACAAGTGCTGAATGTTAGGTGAGCTGTGTAATTCAATGCCCCCAGTCACCCCATTTGGGCGTAAACTGTGTCATGGGGGGCCTGGAACACATCTCTCCTGTAGAGCCAGTAAACTTTTAAGAACAAAATTGAAAAATTTGGAGAAACATTAACAACTTGTATCATATTAGGGGGTGTTTGTTTTTTCATGCCACTCTAGCCAGTGTGACCATTGTTTGGAGATTAAAGACAAAAAAATAAAAATGATAAGACCCATGAGCGTGTACCAGGGTTATTACTTCGTTTTTACTATCTGAGGTTCTCCAGTGGCAAACAAAGGTAAGTCTGGTGGCCAAAAGAATGTGGGAAGTGAGGATTTCTCAGAAGAAAAAACGACATTTAAAAGCAAAATGGAAGGATGAGGTAAGTGAAGGAGGACTGCACTAAGGTAAAGGAAGCTATTTAGGGGGGAAAAATTGTACGTTTACAATCCCTTTAAGTTTTAATGTATAACAAAGATTGTTAACTATCATTGCTTCTAACACCTCAATAAAAATATTGAAATTAAGAGGCACTCCACTGGGGACACCTGATATTAGAGGCAGTCCGCTGGGGACACCTGATGTAAGGAGGAACTCTGCTGGGAATGCCTGATGGAAGGAGGCACCCTGCTGGGGACACTTGATGGCGTCTGGTGGCAGGGGACACACTGATTCTACATTATAAGGAGTTGAACCATTTTATTTTATATTACCATGTAATAATGATAATGCGCTTCAATCATCCACACACCATAATAACCATGGTGCTGGCATGACTGAAGCTCTAACAGCAGGTGTTTGGAGTATATTTATCTGCTGATTGTTAAACTTTATGGAATACACATATTTCTATTGTGGTGTAGGATCTGGGCCTGCTGTCCCTCTATCTATCTCTCTCTCTCTTTCTTTCTTTCTTTCTTTCTTTCTTTCCTTCCTTCCTTCCTTCCTTCCTTCTCTCTCCTTCCCCCCCTCCCTATTTATTTTTTCTCCCTCCATCCCTCATTCATCTCATACAGGGACCCCACCCCCTTTGAGCCACATGCCTATAAGCAACGCCCACTATTCCATTGAAACCACCCCCATTTTCTTCACCCTCTGCACTGAACCTTAAAATGCATGCCCCGCCCCCTAATTATAATAAGACTGCACACAGACAAAAAAATGTCCCTTTATTTTTTTTTTTTTACAATGTTGGCAACTATGAACTCACTGTCACAATTGAAAAATAAATAAAAAAAAATGTGGCCAAGCGGTGCTCTGCCCACCCGGACGCATCATTCATTCACAGAGTTCTGTAAATGGGAGAACTACAATTACTGACAACATTTGCAGCCGTCGGCTTGTAGTTCTCAATGAACTACCAGGGTGTTGTTAAGCACTCTAGGTAGTTTATTGTTTCTGCCCGTCATTGTGTAACTGCCTCCCCGTACGAGGTATGAGCAGACCGCTTACACTGAAAAAAAGATGTGCATTTATTATGTGTGTTTTTTTTTATTATTTTTTTACAAAAGGTGAACTTATCCTATAAGTTGTAGGGTCCATTTACACTAGCGGACCGTTCATCCGTTCATTACAAGTCTGTTTACGGACTTGTAATGAACCCCTATGGGAGCGGATCCGTTAGCAGATGATGCATCCGCTAACGTCCGCCAGATCCGCATCCGTTTTTGCGGACGGAAGAATGTCCTATTTTTCTTCCGTCCGGCCAAACGGATCGGATGCAAATGGACAGACGGTCCGTTTCCATCCGACTCTCCATAGGGGAGAGCTAAGGAGAGACGGGGCGGTCCCTGCACAGTGTGCGGGGACCGCCCTGTCCGCCCGACAGCTCAGCAGAGACCCCCCGCGGAGCAGACGGACACACGGAGCGGACCGAAAAACGGACCGCTCCGTGTGTAAGGAGCCTTAAGCAAAAAATTTATAAAAAATTTAATAAACACTAAATGATTTGATAATGTGTTCTACAAATGTAAAATGTGAGTTTTAATAACTGTGTGTACTACCTTGAGTTAACTAATCCATGTTGTTTCCTGACTTCAGATTGCTTTGTGTGGGAACACTCTTCTCAGAATATTTTTATCTTCAGACAGATTGGAAAAAAAATCCAGTGGTTAATGATAATTCTCTTCCATTCGGCGTTGTCTGAAGTATTTTCTCATCAGTTTGGCAGCTGTCTTGTGGCTTTCACCCACGTTTGTAGCTGGCCACTTCCTTCACCTCTAAGGCTGGAGACTACTGCTGCCTAATGTCATAATGGTTAAATAAAACAGGCGGAATAGAGCAAGAGGCTTAAATTAGATGTTGAAGTTATTTAAATGTTGTGTTTTTTGGATCCCTGACCACAAACGTTGGTGGAAATTTTCCATGTGTAGTGCCTCCCCATTTAAAAAGGAAGTAGAAGAAGCCCAGTGCTTTCTCTCATAGGAGTACATATTTTAGGAGGATGAGGTAAAGAAGTAGGGTGTGGAACTAGATGACTCAGCATGCCTAAGAGAGGCCAGTAGGGTATACTGATACCACAGTTCAGACACGTTGCCTAAAGCAGAACCAAACCCTCAGATTAGAGGCTCTTGCACATGGGTATCATAATTTACTAATTTTTACTTGCAAGGGGCCAAAAACTGTGTGTATAGACCTGAGTAATGTTGACTATAGGTGAGTAAAGGTGTATAAGCATATAGACGAGTAAAATTATTCTTCATTGCCTTTATTGTAATATTCTCATTTATACTTATGACAACCACATGCAAGGGGCCAAAACGAGTAAACAGCCCTGGAACCGACTGCACTGATGTGAACTATGCCATTGAAAAGCATATAACCTACTTTCCATAAGTTTTTGATGCAGGACAAAAAGCACTGGACTGCATGTGACCTGGCCCACAAGGCATTTTGTGAATAATAATCAGGGGTCAAGTCCTGGGGAAAACAGTGTGGGAACTCCCATGCAGCATCCACCCCCCTCCCCCCCAAAAAAAAGATATATGCATATATATGTCGCAGAAAATACTGCTGCTGGCCTGGCTGGTCTCCGTACTGGCCTCACTGGTCTTGGCGCTGGCCTGCCTGGTCTCAGGGTGCTGGCTGGCTGGCCTCAGGGCACTCAGTACTGGCCTGGCTGGCCTCAGGGTGCTGGCTGGCTGGCCTCAGGGTACTTGGTACTGGCCTGGCTGGCCTCATAGTGCTGGCTGGCTGGCTGGCCTCAGGGTACTTGGTACTGGCCAGGCTGGCCTCAGGGTGCTGGCTGGCCTCAGGGTACTCGATACCCTGGCCAGTACCAAGTACCCTGAGGCCAGCCAGTCAGCCAGCACTCTGAGGCCAGCCAGGCCAGTACCGAGTACCCTGAGGCCAGCCAGCCAGCACCCTGAGGCCAGCCAGCCAGCACCCTGAGACCAGGCAGGCCAGCGCCAAGACCAGTGAGGCCAGTACGGAGACCAGCCAGACCAGCAGCAGTATTTTCTGTGACATATATATGCATATATCTTTTTTTTGGCCTCAGGGTGCTGGCTGGCCTCAGGGTACTCAGTACTGGCCTGGCTGGCTGGTTGGCCTCAGGGTACATGGAACTGGCCTGGCTGGCCTTAGGATGCTGGCTGCCTGATCAATCTATATATATATATAAATATATATTATAACAGGGTACAAAAAGGGTGCTTTTTTTAACAGCTTACTGCACACCTCAAGGCATTTTGTTAATAATAATCACGGGTCAAGTCCTGGGGAAAAAAGTGTGGGAACTCCCACGCAGGATCCACTCCCCCCCCAAAAAAAAAGATATATGCATATATATGTCACAGAAAATACTGCTGCTGGCCTGGCTGGTCTCTGTACTGGCTTCACTGGTCTTGGCGCTGGCCTAGCTGCTCTCAGGGTGCTGGCTGGCCTCAGGGTACTCTGTACTGGCCTGGCTGGCCTCAGGGTACTCTGTACTGGCCTGGCTGTTCTCAGGGTGCTGGCTGGCCTCCGGGTACTCTGTACTGGCCTGGCTGGCCTCAGGGTACTCGGTACTGGCCTGGCTGGCCTCAGGGTGCTGGCTGGCTGGCTGGCTGGCCTCAGGGTATCCGGTACTGGCCTGGCTGGCCTCAGGGTGCTGGCTGGCTGGCCGGCCTCAGGGTACTCGGTACTGGCCTGGCTGGCCTCAGGGTGCTGGCTGGCTGGCTGGTCAATCTATATATATAAATATATATTATAACAGGGTACAAAAAGGGCACTTTTTTTAACAGCTTACTGCACACACAGTGTCCGTGTCTGGGCAGAGTGCGTGTGACGGTGTGAGGAGAGGAGACACAGGCTCACCCTAGAGTTGCTGTGTGACTCTGCCTCCTCGTGATGTCACACGCATCCGGCAGCGTACTGAAGGACAGGTGGCAGGCGAGGTCGGAGCCTGGAGGAGGAGCTTCGAGTCTGCTCCACTCAGTTTGCCTGCTCCTGACAGTGACCCAGCATCACCGCTTAGTGAAGGATCGGCTCGGCTGCTCGAGGCTGCTCTAGTCTTGCGTTCCTGCTGTGAAAAAAGTGCAGGGACACCGTTCCCACGCGTTCCCCGCAGGACTCAAGCCCTGATAATAATGGTCACATTTGCTTGTGCTCTCGATTAAACTGACAGACCATTAAATGTTTGGTGTCATAACTGATCACATGTGCAGGATCATGGCAACTTCAGATCAAAGAGAGACCAAGATTGACAGCTTTTTTGGCTGTAAAAATATAGGAGGGTTTAGTTCTGCTTTAGGGTCAGTTCACGCCACATGCGTTATTTTCTGGTTATATGGTTTCTAATGATATAGTTCACACCACGGTGGTCAGTTCCAGGGCGTTCCAGTAAAAAAGGAATGCAGTAAAATACATCAAAAATGCACCAGCCCCAGGACAGTGGGAAAAAAAATGCAAAAAGGAAGAAAAATGCAATCTTTAAACACATCAAAACCACACATGCAGAATGGATCTGGAATGCATTTTTGTGTCTGTAGGAATGTTGGGGTCAGGATAATAAGTACAATTCCATAATGTGACATCACAGATTTGTATTCTTTTTTTATTTTCTTAACCTCCCTAGCGGTATGATTCTGTCTGGAATTTTGTTCCAAAAGCGGTACCATTTTTTTGTATGGAAATTTGGTGTTATTTATTGTAGGCCTGCAATTCTTAGTAAATACTTACTTAAACCTGACCAAAGAAGACTCTAGTAGACCTCTCAGATGTAATACACTGTATCATGTAACTTTATGTGTGTGTTTTACTTTTTTACATTGTAACATTGTAACTTTTTTGAATCTCCCGCCCACTTCCGCCACTGTGAGGCGCTGCGGTTCACAGAGACGGAAGAGAGAGGAGACATCAGAGAAGACATCAGCGGGGCTCTCACCGGGATTAGATAAGAACACCGCTGCGCTCACTCTGCAATACATTCTGCCGGGGCTCTCACCGGCGATCACAGCGGGAAACCCCGCTGGATCGCCGGGATGTCACCACACCACCGCTGCGCTCACTCTGCATTTCCCCTGACTCATCTGACCGGCGATCCAGCGGGACTAGTCTGACCGGCGATCCAGCGGGAAACCCCCGCCGGATCGCCAGGAATTTTTGGGGGAAAAAAAATGCACCCCGAGCGTGACTCGGGGTTACCGCTTCTGGCACTGAATGTTAACCCCGAGTCACGCTCGGGAATACCGCCAGGGAGGTTAAAGTTTAGGGGTGTTGGGGGGAACAGGGGTTTTAAATAGTTAGATATTGGCTAGACATGGCTTGGAAGCTTTTGCAAGTAAAAGTATTATTTTTTTTTATTTTTATGTTTTTTTTTTTGTTTTTTTTACAGAATAGACATTTACTTTAATTACTTTAATTGGACACCAGATGGAGCTGTTTTTAAACACTTTTAAAGGCCTTTATTCTAGATCTGATGGCTCGGTTACACCAGCTCACTTGGCAGTGCTGACCAATGTAGTCTCAATGCAAAAAGCCTTGCTTCCTTGCTTTGTATAGGGATTGGTTGCACCCATACACTACTGCTTTGGTGTGTTTTGAAAGAAAATTAAGAAAGAAGCAGGCAGTGTGTTAGTGCAGCTCTTAGAATTATTTTTTTTAAACCGCAAGCAATGCACTACTTTATAACAGATTGCAGCCCACATTTACATTGCACGCGCGTTTGTTCTGTGTTACACGAACAAGACTGGAATCTGGATTTTGTTAATTGATAAAATAAAATATTTTGAAAATGGAAAATATTTTAAAAATGATCAGCCTTGGTAACCAACACTGAGCGTTTCCCATAATTCCCTGTTACTTTGAACACCTTGCTAGACGAAAACGCAAGGAGGATATCTAAAGGAGCCATTACAGCTGCATTCTTTCCCATAATGCCTTAGGTTTCTTTCAGACAGGCAGTAATGCTTACTGATCTTGGAAAAGTGATCTGCAGTGGATTGCTTTTCAGAGGGTGGTATAGTAGCAGCTGGCAGGCATTATGAAGATGCTACTGACACCCCCCTGATGTCTATTTTTTCTCGTTTATGGCCCGTGGTTGCCGTGTGGCCCCATTGATCAGAATGGGTGAGCTTGGCAGGCGGCATCACTGCTGTACCATATGTACAGCCTGGGCCGTTTGAAGGAATTAGGGGGCCCCAAGCAAAATGGACATGGAGGCCCCCCCTAGTGTGCCAGTGTGCCCATCAATTGTCGCTACTGTGCCCCATCAAATGCTGTCAGTGTGCCCATCAATTGTCGCTATTGTGCCCCATCAGATGCTGCCAGTGTGCCCATCAATTGTCGCTACTGTGCCCCATCAGATGCTGCCAGTGTGCCAATCAATTCCCGCTACTGTGCCCCATCAGATGCTGCCAGTGTGCCAATCAATTCCCGCTACTGTGCCCCATCAAATGCTGCCAGTGTGCCCATCAATTGCCGCTACTGTTTTTCATTTGCTTTGCTCACCTTTTTTTCTGGACTCTCTGTCACTCAGTCTTGTCTGGTGGGGCAAACGTCAGCTTCTCTTCCTGGTTCCCTGATCCAGGCAGGCAGTCGGCCAGGCCGTTTGGGCGGGAGGAGGAGGAGCCTGGAGGAGGTTGCGTCAAAAATTTGGGGCCCTGGGCTGCAGCGGAGGTCCTCGGGAAGGGAACAGCTGGCTGAGCCGAGGATCTAAGGCACTGGTCTGCCATGGCAGAATGTCGCCGCCCGCCACGCTGACTCCGCCTAAAAGGTCACTGACTGGCCTGGAGGTCGGAGGGAGGACTCAGAGTCAGCGGTGAGTGCTGCTGCTCACTCTCTACTGCTGCACACTGAGTGAGCACTCAGTGTGCACTTCCTGTCAGTCCGGCCGGGAACAGGACACTGAATCTCCTGTACCAAGCGGTACTCCGCCAGACTGACAGGAGGAAAGAAGAGGAGCTTGGCCACGCTACAGCCTGGAAAGGGGAAGTTGGGGGGGGGGGCCCCAGGCCAGCTCGGGGCCCCAAGCAATTTTTTGCTTTGCCTGTCCTGTAGCGACGGGCCTGTGTACAGCCCTGCCAGGTTGCAAGATTAGAATTTCTGTGTATGGCTGGGGGAAGGAGGAGTAGGGCATAAAACAAGGCATAGCTGCCTGCTTTAAACCAAACCAAACCAAACCCCCCCTCCCCCTGGCCGCTGGTGTCAAAAGAGCCCTTACAGAAGGCAGATTCTGCCATACCATTGCCCAAGAATGTCTTTTAGGCTAGAGACAGCTATTCCGCCCTTGATTAAAACCCATATGATAAAAAATTTGGAAGCTTATTTCCCAAAAATCTTTTTATCTCAATTGTTTTCACTTTCCATGAATGAAGCACAAATCCGCTTTCATTTTCAATATTGGTATTTTGTACAAAGGCGTGAGTTTGCCACCGCCTCTCACTCCTTAATATCCAAAAAAAAACATTTGACATTGTATAAAAAGAAGTAAGATGCAGTTATTTTTATAACAGCAAGGCAATTCTACATTTTCCAACATATATATAACATATAGTCCATATCATTATAAAGACAGCAAAATACTGAAACATTAAGATGTGTCCTATTGCATTAAAAATTCTAATACCCTTAGGGACTGCATCACAATGACCATTTACTTGTCCTTTGTTAAACACTCTTTGAAGTTAGGAGGCAGTATGAGGCAATGTAAAAAAATGATTAAGTGCACACTAAAATCAAATCACTTGAAACCTCACATATCTGCATATTTCAATTTACATTTCCCCAGTTGCTTAACTCCTCCAAAATGTATGGAAGAGGATTGAAGGTATTTCAGAAAGAGCAGAACGGTCAATGGAATCCTAGTACTGAATGAAAAGGTCAGAAATTCAGAATACAATTGCTCAGGAATCTCAACATATGGAAAGCTCACAATACATGCTACCATCTGACTGTACAATCCACTTAAGATCTATCAGAACTATAATATAAGGACCTATGTGAACTATCCAAACACTTTGTATCCAATCAAGCACGTCCTGGGTCTGAATACTTTGGTAGAGCAATCAGATTGTAACATGTGGTAGCTTTGGCAAAACTTTGCACTAGGAGGATCTACCTATGTATTGGTATCTAATAATTTCCTAGATGTTGGTAGGTCAAATAGACGTAATGTGTAATGACCTTAAAATGGAACTCTACTCGCCTTCTCTCCAGCAATGCAATGCCTGCAAACTTCCTCGCTGGCACCGACATCTTTGTTCAATCTTCTTCCGGGTTTGGGATTTCTCACATCTTGATTGGCTGTGCCAGGATGACATAACATGCATAAAGCTGGCCACACATGTTAAAATTAGGAATGAGATCAAGATTCGATCTGAACACAAATTTGGACTTTTGTCTGAACGCTGGACTTCAAGTCCACTCATGGGAGCTGAACATGATATACAGTAGAGATGGAATTTTACCTGCTACCATGACAGCTTCCTATCTGTCAATGGTTGCGAAGAAAGTGGTGGCTACTGGTACCCACTGCATTCTTAACAACCAGAAATGTCATCTGGACTCATTCATTTTCTGACCAGAAATCCCTGGCTAAGTAAAATAAAGGGCAAGAATAACATGACATCATGGACCATGGCCATATTTGGTCAAAGACGTCATCAGAGAGGCACTGTTCCTTTGTTTACTTTTAGCGGTGGAGACTCAGGACTTAATAGGTACAAGTCAGCAAGGGGATATGCATGTTTTTTTCTTGCATCAGGCATCCTTTATTGTGACCAACATTAATTTGTTTCTTGATGCTCCTATATTGTTGAAGGGAACTTTAGGATTCTAATAAGCCCCCCAACCACAGACCCGCCATAATCACAAGGCCAGGGTTGTGGGGAAGAGGCCCTTGTCCTTATCAATATGACAAAGTACCCATCCCATGCTGAGGGCATGTGGCCTGGTATGGTTCAAGACTGGCTTGCCAGTCTACATATTTTGGGGGTATTTCGGTAGGCATTTTTCTGAGAGGGACCTCAATTTTTTTTATAATATCTAGAATAAGGTTCTGGTGTAGATGAAGGGAATCTCCAGCGACTTTGTTGACAAACAAAAGTAAGCATCAGGGCACTTTAATTTGCCAGCAATGTTTCCTTTGTAATGTCAGTTTTGCTGCAGGATATACACATTTTTTTTTCTCCTGTTGACTTCTGAGTTCAACAAACCTGCCTCTAATTGATCCCAGGTATGTTCGGCTCATCCCTCATTATCTACATGCATGACCTAAATTTTTAATTACCATTTTAAATCTAGTAATAGGGATCGATAAAATTGAGTGCCTTCATGTAATGTTAATGAAAATCAGGAGATTTTGGCAAAATGCACAAATTAGTGTGTTTGGGTAAAGAGATTTTGGGCTTTAGGTTGGGTTGGGCTTTAAATGGCTTCGGACGGTTACAGGTGTTCAGTTTCAACTATTGTGGACCTGTTCTTGTGCTAAAAAAAGGGCCCCTTGTTAGCCTCATTGATTTACTTTTTTTTTCATTGAAAGAAAACAGACAGCAGAAAATATTCAAAGAACTTAAAACAAAAAGCATAAAATACCATAAAGAGTGCTAGATAAAAAATTGCACTACTCTAAATATACTCCCCAAACCAATACTTTCCAAAAAGGGGGAAAATGTAGAATGCCCCCCCCCCCCCCCTCAAAAAGCAGACCTTGCAGTAAAGCACAAGGTCATCTCAGTTAGCTCAGGACTCTCCCCTTTTACAAATCACCTACTGTTAGTAGGCGCATGCGTATTCTGTCTTCCACATTGCTGGGTGTGATTTCTCCTTCCTTCCTGAATATTCATGAGAAATACTGACACCTTTTTGAGAGAAGACCCTCTAGTCCACAGGCGTCAAACACAAGGCCCGCGGGCCAAATGCAGCCCTCGATGCCAATTCATGTGGCCCTCACACCTCTCCTGCAGCTGCACGAGAGCTCCAGCCCTCCTCTGGTCCTCCTCCAGATCCCCAATTTCTGCTTTCAAGCAATGCATCCAGCTTCTTCCCAGCAGCAGCTTAAGGAAAGGGGGGTGCACTGTGATGTAAGGGAGCTTGGGGAACTCAACTTCTGATGGTGGGGTGGCTCTTGACATCTAATGTAAGGGGAGAGGATGCATTGGACATCTAATCTTACAGATACAACCTGGCCCTTTTGAGAACAATCATAATGCTGATGCGACCCACAATGAAATTGAGTTTGAGACCCATGCTCTAGTGACTATTGTCTTGGACTTTGCCTGCTCTGTATTCCCCAAAATCAAGCTGGAAGAAGAGTGACGTCATCCTCACCAATGCGCAGTGGACAGAAGATGAAAGTGAGGAAAGTATAAACCCCTAACTTTTTTTATTATGGGTATATTTTAAACCTACCATAAGTAGGTGATTTGTGAAGGGAGAGGGGGCACGGACCGCGTAAGCTCTCCCTGAATTATCATATTTATAAGATCATACATATATAGTTCACATACAGTTCAGTATATATATATATATATATATATATATATATATATATATATATATATATATATAGAGTCTGTGTGGACACGGCACAATTTTTTTCAGGTATTTACCAAAAACATATTCAAGCTATAGTTATATAATGTGGGCTGAAAGTGCACACTCTCAGGTTTTAATTAAATTACATCCAAATCAGAGGAAGGGTTTAGGAATTACAGCTCTTAAGAATAGCCATCCTCTTTTTTAAGGGACCAAAAGTAATTGGACAATTGAATAAAAAGCAGTTTCATGGCCAGGCATTGGCTACTCCTTCTTTATTTCTTCTTTATTTCTTCATCAATTAAAGCAGATAAAAAGGTCTGAAGTTGATTCTAAAGGCCCGTAAACACGACCGTATTTTCCGACGGGAATTGTGTGATGACAGGCTGGTGTCGGAAAATCCGACTGCTGTACGCTCTATCGGACAATTGTTTTTTCCGCCAACAAAATGTTGGATAGCATGCTTTAACATTTTCAGACAACAAATGTGTGTTTTTGGATTATCCGATATGGGGTACAGAAGACCTTCGGATAAAAATCCAAAGTACAAACACGCATTCTCAGAAGCAATGCTAACCATAACACAACATTAGCAGAAGTTGCTCAAAGGGTGGTGTTAAAGAGCTGAAAAAAACACATAGTTTTGTGTTTGTTGGCCGACAATTCTTTGCAGTTTGTTTGCAAAACAAGTTTATGGTCAACGCCCTTCGGACAAAAGTCCTATGCTTTGTCCACAGAAAATCTGATCGTGTGTACCAGGCTTTAGATTAATCTGTACTAAAATGAAGGGAAGAAAAAAGTGTGGGGAAGGCTTGGAACACCTCATGGTCCAAAGCACACAACGTCATCTGTAAAACATGGTGGAGGCATTGTGATGGCATGGGCATGCATGGCTTCCAGTGTCACTGGGTCACTGGTGTAAATTGATGATGTGATAGAAGACAGAAGCAGCCAGCTGAATTCTGCAGTGTTTAGAGATGTACGGTAAGTCCAGATTCAGCCAAATGCAGCAAAGTTGATTGGACAGTGCTTCACAGCACAGATGAACAATGATCCAAAACACTCTGCAAAAGCAACTCAGGAGCTTTTGAAGGAAAATAAGTGGAATATTCTGCAATGGCCAGTCACCTGATCTTACAGTAACTCAATTGAGCATGCATTTCACTTGCTGAAGGCAAAACTAAAGACAGAAAGACCCACAAACAAGGAACAGCTGAAGACAGCTGCAATTAGAGCCTGGCAAAGTATCAGAAAGAAGGAAACCCAGTCTTGAGAATGTCCATGGTAATGTTCAGGCGGTCAATGCCAAAAAAAATAAAAAATTAACATTTTATTTATGATTATATTCATTTGTCCAAATACATTTGAGCCCCTTAAAATGGGAGGACTGTGTCTAAAACGGTTTCAATTCTTTGTACTTGATATTTATGTTTAACTCCTTGAATTAAAGCTGAAAGTCTTCACTTCAAATTCATTTGGATTGTTTAGTTTTAATTGTATTCTGGTGGCATACAGAGCCAAAAGTATGACAATTGTGCCAATTTTCAAATATATATAGACCCAACTGTAGGTCCTCCTAAATCATTGTAAGGCTATTCCTTACATTTACTATCAGGTGATATGCATAGCTAGTTTAAAAGGGGCTACCTTTATCTTTAAGAAAATCCCTCATGAGAAACAGGGGGGGGGGGGGGGTGTGGCTGATGCCGATATATATTTTTTAAATGTTTGGTGCTAGGCCATCATTTTTGTGTTTTGTGTTCAACTTTTCACTACCCCAGAATCTGTAAGGAGATCAGGGGTTGTGATTTCACTGCATACTGGTCTACATAAAAACCTTACAAAGTACTAAAGTCGAATACCGAGAATTTCTAGGTGGTCTGTAAGCAGTTCCCATATGTCTGAACACTGAAGAAATATTTTTTATCTAATATAACAAGCAATTTAAATAATACACTTTTAAAGCAAAGCTGCTCTTGGGCTCCTCCGCCAGAGGAATGGAAATTACCCCATTTGTTACAGCACCAAGTTTCTAGCAAACATTTGTAAATAAAAATTCTAAATCTGAGTGGTTGCTAAAAGCAACAATAATATGAGATGGAAAACAGATTTGGTTGCTGAGGGCATAAGACTGGCACTGTGCCTTAGTAAGTTAAGTATGTAGTGTAGTGTTTTATGTTGGCCAATTCAGATTTTACATGTCCCCCTTAATCTTCTTTGAAAGCCTGACTCCAGAAGGAAAAGGTTTTCTTTCTTTTAAATTGCATACAAAAGGATAATGGAACCTCTGGCAGGTTTTTATTACTATATAGAAAAAGGGAGGTAAGGCTTTTATCCTGCAAAAACCTTATTGCTTAATCAAAAAATGTATGAGACTAAAACAAATTAAAAGGAGACCATGATTCAAATACAATTTTAATATGGGACCATCAATGTTGTTGTGATATCTTAAGTTCATTTGAAAGATAGATAATGCAGAAAATCGTAATTATTTTACAATAAAAAAGGGGATGCCACGCTGTAGTTGTGGAACAGATGTCTGTGGGGCATACTGCACTGTAATACACAACTAGTTGCACATTATGGTGTTGTGTTTCAGTCATGTACTATAGTAACAAAAAAATAAATACAATAGGTTACTGCACTACCTTCTAGACAAAATATTTCTAAACAAACTCAGTGAGAGCCGGTTCACACAGGGGCAACATGACTTTGAGAGGCAACTTGGACACGACTTGAGTATGAATCATCAGGCAACTTACAAGGCAACTTCAAGTTGCCTCCAGGACAGTACAAGGCAGAGGCGTCGTTAGGCCCTGGCTAAGGAGGCTGAAGCCCCGAATGTGTCCCCGAAAAGCCCCGAGTCTTGGGCATACACTGTTTAATTATGAGCCCCGAGTCATTGGGACCAGTCCCCGATCTCGCCCGCCATGTTTGGTGTTCTGTCCGGCGCCCTGTGATTGGGCATATGGTGGTCATGTGCAGCGTGGGGCTGGCCTGTCTGCGATCGTCTAGAAGTCCCGCCTCCTCACATGACTGCTATACACCCAATCACAGTGTGATGGGAAATACGGGCGGGAGATGAGCACTGTGTGAGCCACCGCCCGCCGGGCAGTGTAGCCAACCGTCCGTTAAAATTAACCCCCTTTTCAGCGTGTCTGTAAGGTCCGTTGATGGGCATCTGTGCCCATAAAAAAGATGGCCACGAGCCGACCCTGCAACCGCGCATGCGCCGTTCCGATGCCGGCCGGGCTCGGGAAAGATCGTATCCGCTCGGCCGGGTGGCGCATGCGCAGCTACGTAGCGGCGCCTAGTGGCGCCATTTTTGAAGAAATCTGCAGTGGCACTAGTCGGGAGTCGGGACACTATGGCGGTTGCTGCTATTCAGTGCACCCGCCACCCGACCTGAGGACTCAGCCGAGCACGTGAGGAGGGGGAGAATACAACTGGGGGGACATGTGGCACTGGCATGCAGGGAAGGGACACAGACTGATGTGCATGCTCTGTCCACATCATATCTCCACATCATCAGAATGCTGTGTCCTTCTCTTGTGCCCCTTTCACCTGTCCACAGGTCAGATCTGCCCTGACCTGTGGAGAGGTGAAAGGGGCACAGGAGGAGGACACAGCATTTTGATGATGTGGAGAAGTAATATGATGGTGGACAGAGTAGAGGAGGAGGCTATTGTGAGGGGATAAGGAGGACACTATTATATTTGCAGCCTCTGTCCCCCTCCTGTGCCATGTCCGCAGCCTCTGCCCCCCCCTCCTGTGCCATGTCCGCAGCCTCTGCCCCCCCTCCTGTGCCATGTCCGCAGCCTCTGCCCCCCCTCCTGTGCCATGTCCGCAGCCTCTGCCCCCCCTCCTGTGCCATGTCCGCAGCCTCTGCCCCCCCTCATGTGCCATGTCCGCAGCCTCTGTCCCCCCTTCTGTGCCATGTCTGCAGCCTCTGTCCCCCCTCCTGTGCCATGTCCGCAGCCTCTGTCCCCCCTCCTGTGCCATGTCTGCAGCCTCTGCCCCCCCCTCCTGTGCCATGTCCGCAGCCTCTGTCCCCCTCCTGTGCCATGTCTGCAGCCTCTGCCCCCCTCCTGTGCCATGTCTGCAGCCTCTGTCCCCCCTCCTGTGCCATGTCCGCAGCCTCTGTCCCCCCTCATGTGCCATGTCCGCAGCCTCTGCCCCCCCATCCTGTGCCATGTCCGCAGCCTCTGCCCCCCCATCCTGTGCCATGTCCGCAGCCTCTGCCCCCCCCTCCTGTGCCATGTCCGCAGCCTCTGTCCCCCTCCTGTGCCATGTCCGCAGCCTCTGTCCCCCTCCTGTGCCATGTCTGCAGTCTCTGAGGGGATCCTAGAAAGAAGTCAAGAGTGGGAGCGCCGGGATGGGGGTCGCAGGAAGAATCAGACGCGTGGACTGTGGAGAGGAGATCGGAACAGCCAAGCTGGAGCCGCCTGACTGAGCCCTGCACGGTGCACCTGAGAAGAGGTCAGTGACAGTGCCACCAGGCCAGTCTGAGGGGGGGGGGCACTGATCTATGGAGTGGGTTAGTGGTCAGTGTGTGGCTTAGTGGTGTGTGGGTTAGTGGTCAGTGTGTAGTGGTGTGTGGGTTAGTGGTCAGTGTGTAGTGGTGTGTGGGTTAGTGGTCAGTGTAGTGGTGTGTGGGTTAGTGGTCAGTGTGTAGTGGTGTGTGGGTTAGTGGTCAGTGTGTAGTGGTGTGTGGGTTAGTGGTCAGTGTGTAGTGGTGTGTGGGTTAGTGGTCAGTGTGTAGTGGTGTGTGGGTTAGTGGTCAGTGTGTAGTGGTGTGTGGGTTAGTGGTCAGTGTGTAGTGGTGTGTGGGTTAGTGGTCAGTGTGTAGTGGTGTGTGGGTTAGTGGTCAGTGTAGTGGTGTGTGGGTTAGTGGTCAGTGTGTAGTGGTGTGTGGGTTAGTGGTCAGTGTGTAGTGGTGTGTGGGTTAGTGGTCAGTGTAGTGGTGTGTGGGTTAGTGGTCAGTGTGTAGTGGTGTGTGGGTTAGTGGTCAGTGTGTAGTGGTGTGTGGGTTAGTGGTCAGTGTGTAGTGGTGTGTGGGTTAGTGGTCAGTGTAGTGGTGTGTGGGTTAGTGGTCAGTGTGTAGTGGTGTGTGGGTTAGTGGTCAGTGTGTAGTGGTGTGTGGGTTAGTGGTCAGTGTAGTGGTGTGTGGGTTAGTGGTCAGTGTGTAGTGGTGTGTGGGTTAGTGGTCAGTGTGTAGTGGTGTGTGGGTTAGTGGTCAGTGTAGTGGTGTGTGGGTTAGTGGTCAGTGTGTAGTGGTGTGTGGGTTAGTGGTCAGTGTGTAGTGGTGTGTGGGTTAGTGGTCAGTGTGTAGTGGTGTGTGGGTTAGTGGTCAGTGTGTAGTGGTGTGTGGGTTAGTGGTCAGTGTGTAGTGGTGTGTGGGTTAGTGGTCAGTGTGTAGTGTTGTGTGGGTTAGTGGTGTGTGGGTTAGTGGTCAGTGTAGTGGTGTGTGGGTTAGTGGTCAGCATGTGGGTTAGGAGGGAAAGGGAAATTTGGCCATGGGATGGTTGGAAGGCCAACCATGGATCTAGGATTTGTAGCAGTTAAGTTGTGGGTTGCTGAAACAGCTTCCATCAAAGGCTTCCCTTCTCCTGCAAGATTAAGGGTACTTAGACAATGCAATGTTTACTATGTGTGACTAGCCTTGGTCTACAGCAGGGGTGTCAAACTGGCGGCCCTCCAGCTGTTCCGAAACTACAAGTCCCATCATGCCTCTGCCTGCGGGAGTCATGCTTGTAACTGTTAGCCTTGCAATGCCTCATGGGACTTTTAGTTTTGCAACAGCTGGAGGGCCACCAGTTTGACACCCCTGGTCTACAGCAAAACAGAGAACATCAGGATATTACAAGTACTGTGCCACCCTAGGGAAGAACAAATTGTTTCTAAGACCAACTGACGACATAGAATAAGAATAACTAAGAGTGGCTGGCACCATAGACCTTAAGGTTGACCGGGACCATGGAACCTTAGACTGGCCTGTACCATAGAACTCAAGACATGTCAGTATGTGTGTGTGTGTGTGTATGTACTGACATACTGTGTGTGTGTGTGTGTGTATATTATATATATATATATATATATATATATATATATACACATACATACATATATACATATATACATACATACACACACACACACTGACAGACATACACACACTGACATGTAGGTAGGTCAGTGTATGTGTGTCAGGTAGGTCACACAACCCCACTGCCCAGCCAAAAAACCCAGCACCACTCCACCGCGACCGCGGCGCCCCCCCCCGGGCCGGCTTCGGGCTGAAGCCCCTGGTCTTTTTGCCACCTAGCAACGCCCCTGGTACAAGGTAACGTCAAGTCGCCTCCAGGACAGGAGGCTTTCCAGTGGCCAATCAAACAACAATCAGCTCTGTAGGAGGGAGGGGGTTTGCCTGAGAAATGTATTTTATCTTCCTGTATTGTTGCTTCAGTTAAGACAGTGATCAGACTTCTGAGGCAACTCAGAAATCAATGGGTACAAGTTGCTTACAAGTCGGATTGAAGTAGTACAGGAACCTTTTTTTTTCATTGAAAAGCCTGTGGCGTGCAAAACACAACCTCAAAAACTCCACCCGATGCAGAAAAAAGTGCACACATAAAGAGTGTTCACAAAAACGTGCAGACGGGTGCACATGTCAAATGGTCCTCCAAATAGGACCCAACCCTGAAGAGTGTTCACAAAAACATGCAGACGGGTGCACACGTCAAATGGTCCTCCAAATAGGACCCAACCCTGATCCCCGAGGCATTAGGCTCCTGGCAGGGACTGAGGTAATCTGTGGAGGGTGTGCCGAAACAGAACCCTGGGGTTCTGTTTCGAAGGGAGACCCCATGAGAGCAGGTCTGACACCCTAATAGTCACACATAAAGTGTACATAACGTGCACCAAACAAAAAAAGACGAAAAGTGACAAACACGGGGAAAAATACAAAAGAAAGTGGGGGGAGAAGGAAGGTGGGAGATCCAAATATAAAGTGACCATCGTGCAATACGATGGCCGGCCCTCTGGCCAGGAAACAAAAATTGCCCTGTTCCTAGCAAAAGGCTCGGCCCTAGAGGCAGGTGTAAAAAAAAAAAAAAGTGTATGTGGAGGTGTGACCAAGGTGCCACACTTGTAAGTGTCCCTCTTAAAACACTTGTGCAAAGTATGGCACCCCTGAACTGCCACTCCAGGAGCACCATCTCCACAGGCTTTTTAACGGACCCTGACCCCCGGGCCCGGACCAGCAGCACCCTTCCTAGCTAGGAAGGTAGGAGTTCTGAGAGATTAGGGAGAGCCCACCTCAGCAGGCTACTCCCATCACTCCCACCTAATCACATTCGGGAAAGATTAACCGCTCCACCCAAGGGGAAGGAGGAGCAAGCGGTCTCTCCAAACAACTGCCCGGGGCAGGCACCACCAAATCCAGGCCAAAGACCAGGCCCCTCAGCATCGGCCTCATGCCTCTCCATCCAAATCAGAAGGCTTCCACCTCCATACTTCAGTTAAGACAGTGATCCAACTTCTGAGGCAACTTCCATTGAAATCAATGGTACACGTTGCCTACAAGTCAGATTGAAGTAGTACAGGAACCTTTTCTGAAGTCAGAGCGACTTCAGTAGTGTACATAAAGACGGCTCCATTCACTTTCATTGATTTTCTCAACCGCGCGACTTGGGGAGACCTCAAGTCGGATCCCAGGTCGCCCCTATGTGAGAACCGACTTTTAATCCGTGTGAAATACAATGTAACCAAATTGAAAATGGCAGCTCTATAATAACCCTCCTCCTGTATTTGAACGCGCATAGCACTTGTAAAAGATTTGTACAGTGTCATGGCTTTAGCCATCAATCGCAGCTGATGCAGAAGTAGTATGGGTGATGGTGAATTGTGTAATGTAGACAATATAGTCCTACCATGACTAAAGCTTTGGAAGACTCTAGATTCTGGGAAGGCAGTGGGCAGCGGGAGCCGGGACTAATTAACTTGCAGAGCAATGTGCGGCACGTCTTTATGTAAATGCGCCCGAAAAAGGAGAAATAGTCCGAACACTGCGCTCATCTCCTGGGGCCCAGGAAAATGTAATACAACCCCCCCATTCTCTAAGCAAGTAGTAGCGGGGTATGGTTTAGACAATTTTAATATGCATAAGTTAACTGTTGCCCAGGCCCCCCTGTGGAGCTGATGGGGGCCGGGCCCGGTACAACAGGGCTAGCTGTACTGCCCAATCAGTGGCCCTGGTAACTAATAGAAGTTCGTTTTAGAGAAGCAACATAATGCATGAGATTATTTACTTAGTAAAAGGCAAAATCAGTTTTCCAACTTAACTGTTTGCATTGACAGGTTTGATTTAAAACAGCTTGCCTAAATAGAAGAAGCACCTAAACGGGGGGTGACCAACAACACTACACAGTAGTAGCTACATTTCTTATTCCTGAACCTGAAGAGGAAGTGGTTAATCTTTGCCCATCTGTCACTGACACAAACCAATTAACATTGAAATTTCTTACTTGTAAGAAAGTGTGACAAAGTGACTAAAGCAATCAATGTGACTCCTGCACTACCACTAGGTGGTCTTCAGCTTGATGGTCTAGAGCAGTGATGGCAAACCTTGGCACGCCAGATTTTTTGGAACTACATTTCCCATGATGCTCATGCACTCTGCAGTGTAGTTTAGCATCATAGGAAATGTAGTTCCAAAACATCTGAGGTGTCAAGATTTCCCCTCACTAGTCTAGCGTAAGAGTGTACCGAAGCCTGCACTAGAAGTCTTGTCAACTCCCTAACCTCATATACTGTACAGTTTCTAAATGTTCAACTGTAGTTACTACAGCCATTCATATGACCTGCTCATGAAAAATTTAACTAGACAACCATACCCTAGATAAAGTTTCTTCTAATTTAGAATGTCATAGCTTACTCCCATCTGGGTACGGTTTAATGCCTCTTTGGAGCTGACCAGTTGTATCCAACACTTTTGCCTGCATGCCCCACTGTGGCCTGTGATTTTATCTACTTGGCCCTACATCATTACAGGACACAGTAGTAACAGGGCCACCGAAACAAACTAGAGTGCAGCAGATGTGTGCCAGATGTTGAAGGGGCTTCAACAAGATTATCTCAATATGGCCAAGTTTGATGCTGTGGGTGGTGGGACAGATAGATTATAATTTATCAAAGGCTTACGAGTTAATTTTTTTTTTTTTTTAAACTGACTCAAATGTAGTTAATGCTTAAAAAAAAAAAAAGGAGGTTCAATTAAATATTTCAGGTAAGTCTTCATAATGAAAATTATTAAATATAGTGTGAAAATGTGCAACGTGTAGTTACCAGGCATGAGTGATTCACATTAGGTTGGTAAATCTGCAGAACATGGGGTTTCAAAATCATTACTATTTTACATGTGCCTTCATTCTGCAGCAGTCTGAGAAAGATCCAATGAGGATCTCAATTTTGTTTGTCAACACAGGATTATGGGGCAGGATTTTTACCTATGTGACAGGATTTCTACCTATGTGACAGGATTATGGGGTGGGAGTCCCCATCCATGTGACATTATTTCCTCAGTAATGAAGAACACCCAATGCCCAATAAGTATTGTACTTGCTAATTATGCAAGATCACCACAAGGGACAGATACCCTCACCTAAAACTGTCCAGTTCCCTTTCTTAGACCCCATACACACTATAAGGTTGTCTTCAGTTTAACCAAAACCATACAATATACGAGGTCAAACCTTAAGGCCCCGTACACACAAGTAAATCTATCTGTTCAAATCGGTCGGACAGACCGATTTGAACAGATCTGTCTGCTGGGATGTATTGGTTTGACCGTGTACACACGATCAAACCAAAATCCCTGCCGGCAGACAGCACGCTGACGTGGCGGTGACGTGGTGGTAACCTTGACACCGCCACGTCACCGCACCAGGAAGTAAAACACTTCCGCGCACGCGTCAAAACCATTCAACGCGTGTGCGAGCAGATATGTCTGCTGGTTAGCATACTAACCAGCAGACATGTCAGGCGGACGGGTTCCCAGCCGACAGATTTGAAAGCATGCTTTCAAATCTGCCGGCTGGCCAAATCTGTCTGTTTGCCCGTACACACGATCGAATCTGTCTGTTGAAACGGTCTGGCTTTGATCGTGTGTACGCGGACTAAGAGTTTCAATTTGTATTCAATCAGGCAGGTCCTTGCACTACAAGGTTTTGAAAAATCTGAAGACAAAATCTGCAGAAAATCTAATGGTGTGTATGGGGCCTTAGGCAAAGGTTGAAACCAGACTGGATCCCACTCATGATACCATAATGAGCTGAGATAGAGGTCCATTCAAACATATACTAGTTATTTAAGCATGGAAAGCACCTAGCTATAAGAAAGCGTCACCATCCTCTTCCCCAATTACCAGTAAAGCACACCATTCAACATCCTTCCATAACGAGCAAAACCACAACAACCAATCAGAATTCTCCTTGCATTGATCACACTTCAGTAAACAGAAATATGACAGAACTTTAATAATGGCATGTTCATGCCAGTGATTATGGTAATGATGCGTTAGTATTTTGTACAAGCATTTGAAAAATAACATGCGAATTACAAATGCTGAATAGTTCCAGGGTTTATTGAATATCTACACTTATGAAAGGTGCTTTTCATTTTTAAAAGTATCTTGGATTGTACTGGCCTTATATAAAGTGCATCGATATAGGAATATGTTTACAGGTACTCAGCTGTAAATGTCAATTCTTCTATAATACTGGGTTCACAGGGAAGATTTTGTTCATGGTGGCCCTGAAATAAAATTATTTTTTACATCGAATGATTATGAACTTGGTTTGTTGAAAGATACTCAGATATATTCATTATCCAGGAGAATGGTCTGTATTATAGTGTTCTATATAGCTTTAGGATACACTCAAGAGACGCGACCCATTTCTTCCAGTAGATGCTCAATATAATATTTGAAGCACATACTATTGGGGGAAATCGATTTCAAGGTAATCTATATGGCACTTTTTTTTTCATCATCATTTGTTCAAGAACAATTTCAAACAAATGAAATCAAGCAGTGGACTACTGTGCTAGTCATAAGTATAACACGAAAGATAGAAGTGGAGTTGATTTACTAAAACTGGAAAGTACAAAATCTGGTGCAGCCCTGCAGAGAAATCGGCTTCCAGTTTTTTTTTTTGTCAAAGCTTAATTGAACAAGCTGAAAATAGAAGCCGATTGGCTATTAAGCACAGCTGCACCAGAATTTGCAGTCTCTGGCTTCAGTAAATCAACCCCAGAGAGTGCATTAAAGCTCCCTTTCACACAACTACCGTAGTTTTTCAAGAACTTTGGCCTTAAAAAAAAAAAAAGCACCTGAAAAGCTCCTGAAAACTGCTTCCCATTAAAATCATTGGATGCCTTTACACTGGGGCGGTGCACTGGCAGACAGGTGAATAAAACTCCTGCAAGCAACATCTTTGGAGTGCTTTTTGCAATTTTCTGATTTGCACTACAGAACGTGTTCCATAGGAAACCATGGTAAATGGACTGTAGTGTAAATCTGCAAAAAAAAGAGTTCAGATTTCACGTGAAGAGTTTGTGACTCAAACTCTTGGCGCAGCAGGACCCTAAAATATGCTGCTAAGCAAGAATAAGTCCTGCCAATTTACTTCATGCAGCAACATCCCATTTTTCTTTTTGAAAGAAGGGTAGGTGGGCTTGGGAATGCTTGTCCTGAATTATCACAAGGGAAAGCAGCTGGTGTTCCAACACCACCATATTATTAGCAATAATGAATCTGAGGCAGTGGTTGGTCTGAATGAGAAACAGAAGTCCCCAGCAGGTCGGTTGTATTCTCATATTGTGTTCCCATGTGCAATTCAAGGCTTCAGTTTCATTCTGCAGAAGGCGCACCATTAAATTCCAATTTCTGATGACTATGCTGTTCACTAAAACATCATTAGTATATAGTATTGTCAGTAGGACTATGGTCAAACCCATGAGGGTTGATTCACTAAAACTGGAGTGAAAAATCTAGCTAAGCTGTGTATGGTAGCCTAATCAGCTTCTAACTTCAGCTTGTTCAATTAAGCTTTGACAATAAAATCTGGAAGTTGATTGGTTTTCATGCATTGCTGCACTAGATTTTGCACGCTCTATTTTTAGTAAATCAACCCTATGGTCTCAGTCTCCTGTGGGAAATACTGGAAAGTACCACTAGCTTAACCACTTAAAATGTTTAAAAGCATTTTTTCAAAATTTTGCAGGCATCTGTTATTATTGCTAAGCTGGTCATACAAAATGGCTTCTAATCACCCTAGAACAGTGATGGCGAACCTTGGCATCCCAGATGTTTTGAAGCTACATTTCCCATGATGCTAAACTACACTGCTGTGTGCATGAGCATCATGGGAAATGTAGTTCCAAAATATCTGGGGTGCCAAGGTTCGCCATCACTGCCCTAGAACATTATTTTGCACTTAATATGCGGTTTCATTATACAGTCCAGATGCCCAAATGACTAGGCAGCTTATCCCTTATTTAAAAGAAAACAATCCATATTGTCTGTAATGCCCCAACCAGTGGATAGAGCAGGCACTAATCCATTGGGATTTTGTCTTTCATACATTTAAAGAATTGAATGGTTCAGAGCCACAGATTTAATCACAGGCAATTTAACTCCATATATAGGCACCTTGATATACTTTTCAAATTGGTATCCACTAATGGATAATCTTAAAAACAGAAAAAAGCTTGTGTTCAGAGAAATATGCGGCCTGCTGAAGCATCTGGCAGTCATGATCATCTGGCTTCAATAGACCGAGTCACTGACCACAAACAGAGGCGTTCAGACTTCATGAGCCACAAGTTCCAAGATAGGGACTGAAGGCCAAGGACAGCCAGGAACATTGCATTTACAAAAAATGGTCAGCAATAGTATCTTACCATTTCCCCACTACAATTCCTTTTAAACCTTAAGCCTGGAATTCTGAAACTATTACAGATATAAAAATTAACATGTAAAATTCAGAGCATACGAACCAACAATTTTAACGTTTAAATCCAATTATTATTGGGTATCCTTTACTTCAATCCTACCACCACTTAAGTTCTTCTGCATAGCACAGTTCCAATTCTTTAAGGGCGTGTCATGATATGCTGTGACGTATTTTACTCTTTTTTTTTTTATGAACATGCGTCCATTTGTCAATATAAATAGAAAAAAAAAATACACTAAACAATTTCACAGAACTTTCATAAATAATAAATCACAAGTACCCATAATATTTTAAACACAAAATCACGTTAAGTCTTTTTCTCTAAATTTGAGATATCAATATTTAAGACGAGCTTAGCAACCTGTGACTTTTCTGATGGCATAAAAAAATCCCAAATGACAGGTGCTCTTACTTGTAATTCAACCAATCAGAAATCCACAGGTTGCAAAAGAATCAGAGCAATCTTGCACAGACCCGTAAATCAGCTTTACAAAGATTGATTGTGTTGGTTTGGCAGATGTTACCTTTTTGATAGAAGGCTATTTCTGAAATATATAAAGATTAACATATTTAAATTAACATTTCCTAATAAACAAATCTGCTTAGATACTTTTTTTATACATTGTTAAACAGTGTTGTTGTGCATTGCCATGGTCATTATGTTAACATAAAAACATAAATCTCAAAATCGAGTAAGACTAGGACAATAACTTGTTCATTTCCATTTCCTTGGGGGTTAACTTCAGTTTTGTAGGAAATCAGTAAATCCCAAGACGTTTTTCATTTCATTTATACACCGTTAAACTGGAACAGTCTCCACTACAGGGGATTTCATGCAATCCTCATGAAGTTTATTTGTCTCGGAGAGTGCTATGGCATTATCATTAAGGTCAGGTACATGGTGACCATTACCATTTAAATTTGATACATATCCTTCAGATGAAGGGCTTTTTAAATATGAGCAGAACCCTACTGGTGGGAGGCTTGACCGATGTTCAGTGTACAAAGGATTGCAGTGACCATTGTCGTTTTCTGAAGCGGCCCGACAAACTATCACTGAGGGACTTGATGTATAATGACTATTGGTGTATTCTTCAACCGACTGGCTTGAATAGTCAACATACTTGTACTGCTCTGGTCTCATGTTGTAAGGCACCATATTTGTAGCCCCATTTTTCAGCGAGTCCCGATCTGAGTAGACCTCTGTGAGCTGGCTTGTGGCAGCAGAATTATTATTGTCTATTTGATAATACAGGGTTGAGGGGTTAGTATAATATGGAGAATTTTTTAAATGGTTTTCATGCAAAGCATTGGCATCAGAATAACAGAAGACTGAAGATACAGGTAGATTGTCAGCATGGGGTACAATTGCATCATTAAAGTCATCTGATTTGTCACAGTCTTCGTCATCGTCCTCGGCGTCATTTTCTTCTGACTCGCTTGGCGCTAAACTTTGAGTGCTGGAATCCGTTGCTTCACTGCAGTAGCTGCTTCCATCTTCCTCCTCATCATCCTCTTCCTCCTCCTCTTCTTCACCACTACAGTCTAACTCATCAGAATTCTGAAAGTGCATCATGGCAGTCTGAGGGTCACTTTCAACCTCAAAATTCTCAGCAACCGAATACTCTATGGGGTGGCCTGACTGGACCATTGAATTGGCAAGTGTACCAACTTCTGCAGGGCAACCATTAGCTGCAGAGAGCTGTTGTTCTCTATTTTTTTCGAGTTCAAGCTTCATGATTGTGTGCAAAAAATGTGTCCGTACTCGGATTGGGTTAAACTCGATTCGGCCAGCGGTATTGCTACATCCTTCCTTAGAACATCCACATGGAAAAGACATACGATCCACCTAGTGGGAAAAGATAAAAAAAAAAAAGTTTAAAAATATGAAGAGAGACAACTATATATTATATATATATATATATACATATACATATATATACACACACACACACACACACACACACACATACATACGACCAAAACCATATTCATGCATCCAGCGCTCTTAGGATTATAGATAGGATACAGACAATCGGACAGAGAGCAAAAGAAGTGCAGACTTTTGGCCTGGTCCACTTGCAATTCATCCAAGTGAACCAAAAAAAAAATAATTAACTGAGCTTATCAATCCTTAACCATAGTGACTGCGTACGTTTTCTTTTATTTACAGACTACTTATTTTCCCCTAGTAATCCTGCCAATAACTCTTCCTATCAAAACTCACAGTATTGTATCCATCCAGAAATCGCTTGTTTCCCCAAGAGAGGACGTGTGTTCGGACTAGAAAACACGTCCCCCTCTCATCTCCATAACATGGGGGGGAGGGTAGTCTCTCAGAGATGTACTGTATGGGCGGATAATAGTGCTTATGATAATATTACAGCACGTAGAGGACATTTTGAGCTCCTTGGATTTCAGGCAAGATCATAAAATATTTTAATCTATTGAACAGATGTAAACGAATTCTTAGATGGTGCATTTAACAGACCAAAAGGTAATAATTAAAAAAAAAAAAAAAAGGCCAAGCCTTTTTGTTTACATGCAACATCCGGTCTTTTTAGCATCCCCAAGCATTATATATATATTATTATATATATATATATATATATATATATATATATATATATATATATATATATATATATATATATATATATATATATATATATATATATATATTAAATATTTATTTATTTATTTAAAGGAGAGGTCCTAGAGAATAAATTGGTAGGTTTTGCAATTTTTCTATGTCACACTTATTGCACAGCTGTTTTTCTTTTCCAAAGTTATTAAAAATGTATCTATCGATTTCCAAGACAAAAGATTGTTTACATAGGATAGGTGTTTCAGTATGCCAAAAAGATACATCAAGGTGCTAAAAGTATAGACATACTGATACATTCCAACAAATATACCGATTATATTTCTAATATATTGTTGGCATTGTCTAGGGTCCCCGTCGCTCCTTTAGACTCCATAAGGAGGAAGAGGAGGGAACCACAACTGCTTGGCTGTGTGGTTAATATCTTTAAGGCCCCTTTCACACTGGGGCGGGAGGTGCGGTGGCGGTATACCGTCGGGATTGTGGCAGTATTCAGGCCGCTAGCGGTGTGGTTTTAACCCCCGCTAGCGGCAAAAAAGGGTGAATAACGACGGCAAGGTATAGCAACGGTTTCCCATTGCATTCCAATGGGAAAGAGCAGTAAACGCACCGCTCCAAAGATGCTGCTAGCAGGACTTTTGGTAGCGGTCCTGCTAGCGCACCGCTCCAGTGTGAAAGTGCCCACACACACACACACACCAGTGTGCAGTCCCCCCTAGCAGGGGAGTCAGATGGAATATGGAGATGGAGTGACGAGGAGGCCATCGGTGGCCCTTGAGGGTGCCCCTATACTGGGGAGTGACCTTGGGCCTGGGGCTCGGGTGCTGGAGGGATTCTCTAACACACAGAGGAGTCCTGTCCTGGATGGAAGCAGAGGAGAGCGGCCGAGATCAAGCATGTTCAGAAGATCTCCAGGGAGAAGTCAGCCCGGTAGCTGCTGAGTAACTGCTAGTGAAAGGGGCAGCTGCAGCCAGGTGGGCTGGCAGTGCCTGGAGAGGTGGTACTGGGATCAGTAGCCACAGGGAAGTAAGCTGGACACTGTATTTGCTATACAACCCAAGGGGTCGGGTACCCTGTCTGTAAAGGGCTTTTGTTTCAGGATCTGACTGTCAGATTAACTAGTGTGCCAGCTAGGACTTCTGCAGGCAAGTGTGCTGGAGGAAGCAATGGACTGTATCCCGACTGTACATAGGAACATTGTCACTTAATAGTTGTTCCAAGTCAAGTGGGTGATCTATAATATCCCTATTCCCTATCCAAGTTTTATCCCCTCAAAAATACATAAACAAGCACTGAACTTTTTCTTAACTGTGGGAACCTGTCTGTGCAGGGTGGAGGATCCCTATTCACCATCAGCTCTTACTTGGGGTTCAGTACACGTTCAAAATTCCTGTAGGGAATGTCATTTGTGCGATTTCTCCATGAGTCACTTTGTATATTAGAATGGTGGCTCACCTGACATTTGATGCCTGCAAGGCTGCATGTGCAAGTTTCCGGGTCACAAAATATTCTGCAGTCACAGCCACAGTCTTCTCTGGACAGCCGGATGGCTCGCAGCTCATGTTTCTCTTCCACATCAATCTTCTTAACCCCTGATGCCCGCAACAAGGCTCGCCGTTTCTTTGTTGGCAGAGGTTGTAGAAAGAAATATTCATCTACTTCTGTGTTATCCAAGTCAATGTCATCATCTGAAATATCATCCAGTGTGAGAATGTTGGCTTCATCAGACTCTATTGTGCCATTCTTTGTAATCTGAAATCAGAAATGGATAGACCGGTCAAGAGATTATGTTGCATTTTATTGTACAACCTCACATAGGACTCTAGGGCAAAAAAATAAGCATACCCCCATTCCCTTGGTAGTGTCCTCATGCAACAGAAGGCCATGATTTTCTCAAGAACTTCTCCTACTCACAGTAATCCTCTAGGAGGCATAATATCTCATTAAAATATATGTCTGAGCACAATTATAAAATAGTATAATAATAAAAAACAAAGTAAACCCCATGCAGTACATCTGTCCAATACACACACTTTCCCCCATAACAGCCTGGGCACTCTGCTGCACGTAAATCCCAAGCAATGTTTTAAGCCCTACTCAAGTTCTTTCTGAATGGAATATAAAACACCCCCTCTTTATGGAGATAAGGACAGAAGAGCGACAGGTGTTCTGTAGTCCAGCAAAGAGAACTTGGCATGCTTGACAATACTGCTTGGCATTTCAGGACAGAATGTGTTGCAAACTGTATAAAATCTATTTTTTTTGGCTTTGCCAGGACATACACTATCATTTAAGGCCACCAATTTAGCATTCCAGGGTCTCGCCTTATCAGGAATCTTAGAAGAGTATGAAAGATGAATGCAAGGCAATTGTGAGCTTACAAAAAAGATACCAACCCGTATTAAACAATTACCCAATGAGAACAAAAATGGGGTGGGACTTTACATGTACCTTGCAGGGTTTAATAAACACTCATGTGTATTTATTAGACCCTACAAAATGGTACATGTAAAGTCCCACCCCATTTTTGTTCTCAATCGGTAATTATCAGGAATCTTATCAGCTCCTAAATGATGAATACTTCCCTACACTATCTAAACTAAATTTAGTTTAGGGGAAGTCACAGATGGAGGAAGAGGAACAGCCCGTTATGTTTCACCTAAGGCCTCGTTCACATGGGGTGTACTAAATTATTCACCTGTGCAAGGGCCATGTTTACCCACACAGGGATGCACAGGTGTGTGCAAGCAGTCCCAATGAGGTCAGTTGGGTCGCAGTGGCCACAGAACTTAGCGTGAAAAGCGGTGGTGTACCTGTGGTTGTTGCATCAATAGGACTGCATGTGGCTGTAAACAGCCCTCCCTGCACATGCATTTGCCGTAGTACTTTTTTTTCTTTCAACAAGGCTTAAAAGAGGAGCTCCAGGCTCCCCCCAAAAAAATGAAAAAAAATCAGCGATGTCCTCCCTCGAGCCGACTCTTCAATTGTCTGCCGACACTGCTACCTCAACTTCACAGCAGATTTCCTACCGCACATGCACGAAGCACGCAGTGCTCTGAATGGGCTGCAGTCCCGTTGCCACACCCCCTAAAAGGTGCCAGATGCGTCAGGGGAGGGGGATGTAGACTAGCAGAGTTTCCCTTTTGGGTGAAGCTCAGTTTTAGGCAGTTACACTAAAGCAGAAGAAAAAAACAAGAACTAACTTACTCTGAATAGCCTGCATGTCTAGGTCTAATACCTACTATATTATACACAGTACTGTGCAATAGACATGTGCACTGCCGAAAAAAATTGTTCATTTCATTTGTTTGTTTTTACTGAAATTAGAAAATTTTGAAATCCGAAAATAAGAAAAAAGGAAAATCCTAAAATTCAAAAGAACGAAAATCCAAAAATTCTAAATAATGACTAATAACTATTATAGGTGTTGGAATTTATTTTCAAATTTGGCTGTTGGTGAACGTAACAAATACAACATTTATCTGAAGTTACGAATTATCCGAAACAACGAATGCCACATCTAAACACATGGAACCGAATACAATACAATACTTTTTATCATCATTTATTATTATTTTGTTACATTCCATTTTTTTCCCCGATATTTGTCATTACGGATAATTCGTAACTTTGGATAAATTCGTATTTGTTATGTTAACCAACAGCCAAAATTTGAAAGGAAATCGCAATACCTATAATAGTAATAGTTTTGAATTTTCATATATTAAAAATATATTTTTGGATTGCGGAAAATTCGAAAAAAACTCTGGAATTCGAAAATTCAGAGATTTCCGAATTAACAAATTTGTCTAAAAATTTGTTAAGAAAACGTATTCGGAACTAAACTAAATTATTGCGCAAAGCTTTTAGGCAGCTGTGAATTTTTTTTTCATACAGGTTCATTAAGAATGCTTTCAGATACAGAAGTGTTTATTTCTATCAATTAACAAAATGGAAAGTAAATGAACAGAAGATAAATCAAAAATTTGGTGCGACTACCGTTTGGCTTCAAACCAGCATCAGTTCTTCTAGGTACACTCAGTGCTTCTGCACACAAATTTTTAAAGGAAACGTCTTGGAGAACTAGCCATAGCTCTTTTGTGGATGTAGGCGGTCTCAAATCCTTCTGCTTTTCATGTAATACCACACATACTGGAAGTTGAGATCAGGGCTCTGTGGGGGCCAAACCATCACGTCCAGGTCCCCTTGCTCTTTACTCTGAAGATAGTTCATAACGACATTTTGCTGTATATTTGGGGTCATTGTTCTTCTGCATAATACATTAGGGACTAATCACTCTTCTCCAAGTATATGCCTGAATTTCTCAGAATTGAGAACACTGATCCTGACCAAATCTCCAAATCCATTTGCACATATGCAACCCCAAACTTGCAAGGAACCTCCACCATACTTCACTGTTGCCTGCAGACACCTTGTTATACCGCTCTCCAGCCCTTCGGTGAACAAATTGCCTCTTGCTACAGCTAAATATTTAAAATTAAACTCATTAGACCAGAGCACCTGCTGCCATTTTTCTGCACCCCAGTTCCTATGTTTTCATGTATAGCTAAGTTGCTTAGCCTTGTTTCCATGTTGGAGGTTTGGCTTTTGGACGCAATTCTTCCATGAAGACCACTTCTTGACAGACTTCTCTGGACAGTACATCGGTGTACCTGGGTCCTACTGGTTTCTGCCAGTTATGTGTTAATGGCACTGCTGGACATTTTCCACTGTTGAAGGGAAGCATGATGCATCTTCCATCTACTGCATTAGGTTTTCTTGGCTGAGCATTGCATCTATGTTCCTCAGCGTTGCCAGATTAATGGTGCCCTCAATGCCGAGAAATCCAGAAAGATTCTTATCCATCATGAACTGCCATTAGGGAGGTGTGTGATTAAAGAAACAAGAACAAGGAGACCTGGAAGTGTCTGGAAAGCAGGGCACCTGGTACTGTGTATAGAATCTGCTTCAGCAAAACATTTATAAAAAAATAAAAAAATTACATTTAAATGACTGGCGTTACAATACCATCGCGCGGCCCCCCCAAATCCCAAAGGGCCTGATATGGATTTTTAAAGGGAAACCCCACACCAAAAGAAAAAAAGAAAATCAGACACACAAATGCATGGGGTCCCCACATCCCAAGATCCACAGCCTTATTCGAGCATGCAGCCTGGCAGGCTAGGAAAAGGAGGGGCAAGTGAGCGCTCCCCCTTCTGAATTTGACCAACCACATGCCCCAAAGTACCTTGTCCCCAATGTTGATGGGGACAAGGGCCTCTTCCCATCAACCCTGGGCTGTGGGAGTCTGTGGGCAGGTGGCAGAATCTGGAAGCCCCCTTTAACCAGTGCATGCTAGGTCGATGACATCACAATGGGCGTGTCATCAGGTGAGGACACCTGATGGCCCTGCACGCCCCTTAACTATATAAGAATTGTCAAACGGCAGAGCCTGCAGAACTTTTTTTTCCTACTTATTTCAGGTCTAGTGGTGGCAGTAGGTGTGGCAAATGACCATGGACAGGTCTACAATCTGGGGGACATTTTTTTTTTGTTGTTAATTCCTTCATTTAAAAAAAAAAAAAAAAAAAATGCACACTATCCGTTTTATTATTTTTTTACACTTTTTGGGCGAATGGGTACAATGTAACCCATACTTATTTCACATAGGGGGGGCCAGGATAAGCTGCCTGCCTGAAGACCTCCACAACCACAGCCCAGGGTTGTGGGGGGGGGGGAAGAAGCCCTTGTCCCCAATTAACATGACAAGGTGCTTTGGGGGTGCTCACTTGTCCCTCCTTTTTGCTGGCCTTAAAAATCCATACCAAACCCAAAAGGGCCTGGTATGGATTGGTGGGGGGGGGGGGTCCACGCCATTTTTTTTTAAAACATATTTTCTCTTCTGTCTAGATACAACGCCCCACCCCTGCGATCTAGTAGAAGTTCATTCTAAAAACAGCATAGAATTTTCTGTAGGAAGAGCACATCTTATATTTCTATCTTCCTAAAAAATTGTTATGCCTGTGTATTTTCATGTTTTTGCTGAATTAATTAATTTCTTACTTAAATTTCCAAAAAGCTATTTGAGGATCTCTCAGGGGCTGACACAAATTAATAATAATGAGCCCATTTGCATAGCAATGGCCTCATTATCTTGCTGACTTCTGAGAAATGCTACATTCGGAATCTTAATGTCGTCGCTGCAAATGCCGTATTTCCTCTCTAGTGGATACAGCGGAGACGCTGGCTAATAAACATTGCCTCCTTCAATTTGAAGCATCTTCAAGCCCTAACTGGGAATTTACACTTCATGTTCAAAATTAATATAATATATGCTTATCTCTGCACAAATCTTTCTTTGGCAAGGTATCATCTATATGCAATGAGAACACAAAAGAAAATATAATCAAAGCCTTGTTTTACAAGCTCGTATTTTACACCTCGACAATTTAGGGAACCCATTTAAAAAAACAAAAAAATCCTGCAAAGTGATAGCTCACAACTGCACCTCATTTGGAGCAACCGTTCCTCTTCTGGAACCAAAACCATCTGCTCCTCTTTTTAAGGTCTGATGTATAGACCTCTATGAAAAGAAGTGGATGCCACACTAAACCTTTCATCCAACTCCTATTATTGCAGGTGTTAATTTTTTAAATCCAGAAGTGGGTGAAAAAAAACAAAAAAAATTGCAAAAGTGAGGTTGACCAATTATTTGTTTTGTATTATATCTTCATTGCCGACATAACTGGGCGTGTGGCAATAGTCTGTCCCTTACCTATATACTTTGCATAGAATGCATGCCCTCGGATTTCAGAGGCAAATGTTTATGCGCTAGTCATAGAATAGGTTCACAACTGTTATTTTTGTCAACGTTACTTAGAAGGTTATACCACTAATAGCCAACAATTTATGGGGGCTTAGTTGTAAAACACTAATTGGCATTTCTTGTACAGGGCACTGCTCTGACATTACACAACAGCTAGACAGACTTGGATCTAAATGTTACAATCTGCATTCACTTCTATCGATTGAAGACTAGGATTCAGACACATCAGTGATAAGGCAGGCATTTCATCCATAAAGGCATGCTCATCCACAGAGATGATTAAATGGAGATTGTCACATCTGCTTCAAAGTTTTTTTTTTGCTATTGCAAAAGGTCAAAAAGCAGTGATCATGATCAAGAGCTGTGGTTTGTTACCTCTGAATGGCACTTAATGGCCATGTTAATGAAGAACCTATACCACAACCCATTTGCCTGAGATTATATATGTATTGCTCACCACCAAAGGAGTCGCTGAATAGTTTGGGACCGGCGTATTAAGTTACCTTTTTATTCTTGTCTAGGGGTGAAACTTGTGAGTGTGGATAAAGAGCAAGTGTCCAGACATCAGCTTGAGTTTTCAGTGCTTTATTCCAAGACCCATCATGGCCAACATCAACATGGCACACAATAGAGAAAGGTTGATGAGCAAAGAGAAAACTGCAGTATCAGGCCTTGAATATGAAAGAGAGCGAGCCTGCTCTCAGAACAGTCAATTTTCAAACGTCACCACTCTCGCAGGAGTGGGTAAAATGCCCCTGGATAGGCAATTAACTTGGGCCTGGCAGCCGGAGGGCCACTTGCAAAAGTCACTGGGAGGAAACAGGGCCTCTGCCACAGGCTCAGTGAATTTTCCGTTGTCAAGGATTAGAACTACTGAATCCTCCCAGTAAATCGAATTTAGGGTCACCAATTTACAGCTGAAGTGTACCTGTCATACAGCAGGGTGACCGGATCCCCGATGGTTCGTCTAGACCTCCCGGGCAACCTCTATCTCTAGGTTCTCCCGAGCCGATCCCCCACCGCACAGCTCTCAGCTTAGGATCTGGGACCCAGCAAGTCGCTGGGGCCCCTTTCAACTCCAGGGTGAAACTCCGCTCGGTGCGCAACCTCAACCAGACAGGCCTCGTCGGCGGGGCCATGGATGCACGCACCCTGAAGGTGGATGCTGCATCTGGAACTTGGGCCCCGCGTGAAACAGACCCAAAAAATGGCGGCTGCCACAGATATACCCCTCTCCGGCCTGCCCAGGGAGGGAACCACTCCCCTGATTGGCTGCCGGGGAGGAAGTGAATCTGTCAGAACCCCTCTAGCGCCAACTGTCGCCTAGGGGTGATAACACACCCCTCGAGTGCAGACCGACCCACAGAAAGTTCTAAACTGGCAGCAGCCGAATTTCAGAAATTTTGAATGGGAGCAAATTAACTCTCACATTTCCCACTAACTTTAGTGTAACGCCCCACACAGAACGGAGGGGGGCGCTACATATATATATATATTTATATTATATGTAGCGCCCCTGTAATTCCAAGTACGGACGCTATTCAAATTTAGAGGGAGATGAGAGAACTACTTAGCTCTCATCAATGTAAATTATGTTAGTTTAGTGTGGGTGCTGTGCTGTTGCTCCATTCTTTGTTCCAGAGATGCTTTTCCATCCTGGAATGACAGATGGCAGCAGTGGAGACCAATGAGATCACCTTCTTGCCAGCAGCCAATTAGAGGAGGTTTTCCCTCGCGGGGCATGCTGGGGGAGGGTAATTCTTTAGGGCGCCATCTTGGCGTTGGGAGTTCGAGCTTGGATCCGGGTTCGGCACCCATCTTTAGGGTGTGCGCACATCACGGGCCCCGGCGATATGGCCTACCAGGCCAGGCGCACGTGCTACCTGGAATTCCTGACTCTGGGCCCTCATGGCCTGGAGCAACTAAAGCTGCAGAGGGGCCCCACTTCTATGAGAAGATCCCAAGCGAATTGTGCTGTTCGGTGGGGAGTCAGTCTGAGGAGAGCCCGGAGGCAGGCGATCCAATAGGGCCTAGACAAGTTAACGGGGGATCGAGGTGACACTGGGAGTTTGTTTTGTGGCAACCTGTCAGTCGGTCACCTATATCAAGAATTATCTGAAGAAAATTCAGCCAATTGCTTACTGAGAAGGAATAGCTCCATCAAGTCGCATTCCAGAGCAAGGGCCTGCGGCAGAGGTACCACTCCTATTTTTTTATTTGACCAAGTCTGTGGCAGAGACTTGTATTCCTTCTCAGGGTTCTGAGTGATACCCCGGCTGCCAGTTCTGCGAGAGAGACTGTCTGGGTACACTACACATATCGAAAAGAGTGTCATTGAAGCAGGACTGCTTCTGCATAACTTAGACCTGAATCTGCAACTTCTTCTTTCATCACTTTTCCTGTATTTACCTGAAGTTACCTGTTGCCGTATTTGGTGCAAGAAATAAAAGCACAGGAAACGACACCTTGCTGTTTGGACATTCTACTACTGCTCACATCATCTACTTTCATCATACCCCTAGACATGCTACAAAGATAACACGCCGATCCCAAATCTAACCAGCAGCTCCTGTGGGGGTAGCGCTACATACATACATACATATACACAAAAAAAAAAAACACACACACACACAGCCAATATATATATATATATTTTTTTTTTCACTGGACACTTTTCAGTTGGAGGGGGCAAATCAGTTTTATAGAAATCTGGCCATTCTGCAATCCATTGTGATGTCACTATTTTCTCACTTCGTTGGCTAACAGATGTTGTAAAATTGCTGTTTATTGTACAGAACCGATTGTTTTTAGTTTAATCTGCAGGTGAATATGCACCTTCAACAGGAAGTTACCCTCACCCTGCCACCCAATAATGATTTTACTTTGTTGAAGAGCTGAAGCAGCTAATGGGATAAGAATCAAAAACGTGACTATTTCAGCTTTTATTGAAAGATGCCAGCTCAACTTTTTTTGGATACCGAGCTAGGTGTTGGAGGGAACCCCCGATCCTAATCCTACCTCCATAAAATTTCCCACAACTCTGGCAGAGTGGCATAACTGAAAGTGGGACTTATGTGCAGAGGGAATGACAAAATGCTTAGTTGCCAGAGATAAAATGTATACAATACCTAACCATCAGCTAAAATTAAATTACTGTATGTTGTATCTTCAGTGTATATACACCTGGGTCATTGCCTAAATAACCTTTCCCCCAAACCAATCTGTGAATTATATATGTTTATCTATTTCTTCTATAGTGCAATATAGTCATGGTGCATTAGGTGAAAGCAATAAAAAAAATTAACTTTTAACATATTCTAGATTTATTATTATAATCATTCCCCCAACCAATTGCAAACGGTTTCCCGCACATGCTTCATTTAAAGTCCCGCTCTTTCCTGTTTTCAATATGTATTCGTTGCAGATTAATCCCCAAAAGGGCCGTATTGTACATTTCACATAAAGGTTCTCCATAGGGATGGCAGAAAATTTGACACCTGGTACACATGCAGGTAATCCTTCATAATTGCAGTGATCATTATCCAAATAATGCAGAGTTACTGGGTCAGAATTAATAACTGACAGTTGGTCATGAATGCTGGACTAATGCAGAGTCCAGTTTTAAAGTTTATAACCATACTCATCTTTTTTTTTTTTTTACGTGGGGTTGTCCTGTGTCCTCCATATACTGCAAACTTCTGACCACTTGATACACATTTATCATATTGGTCATTGCACTAAATACCCCCGATGTGAGGTTCTCTCAGAACTGGTCAGTACAAAAGATGTATTGGTACATTCTGCAATGCTTTTGGGCTCATGAAAGTATGCCACACTTTACTGGCTGAAGGATCATTCAAACTCAAAAATGTTCATAAATTCTATATCTCTGTGCAATAATAGCCAGATATCTAAGGCCATTCACAGCTCTATGTTAATAAGTTGAAGCTGATCATCCTTAACATATGCATTGGTATACAGAAGTTAGAATAATGTCCGATGTGGAGAACATGCATGTGTGGTATGGAGGAGTAGATGTAGGCTGCCGTTAAAGGCAAGAAAATTAGATTGTAGATTTATATAAAAAACATAATTTTTTATTACATCCATATAAAGTATAAAAATTACAATACAAATAGTAAAAACAAAGTCGTCAAAAATAAATGGCTCAATTATTGATATTATACATACGTTCATACATACCTTACCTTTGTTCGCGACACCATCTTCTCTAGGTCCCCTTATGATCACAAGAAAATGAGCCATTCAGCTCCTTGATTTAATTAAATTGGCCCCAGCAGGTGTCTGGGCCCCCCTTTTGAACTGATGGGGCAAGGCCCAGTACAGGAGGGCTGGTTGTACTGCTTTATCAACAGCCCTGGGTAGCTCATTTCCATGTGATCATTAGAAGTGCAAGCAATGTCAACCAATCTGATGTTCAAGCATGGATTTATGGTCAACCACCTGTCATGAGTTCCATCGCAGTAACTGTAATTTATGTACGTTAACGAGTGTTGTGGTAAACACTTCACATCTAGTCTGAGGGTACTGTTGCAATCTGTTACTTCTAACCCCCTATCTGGCTGACATTTCCCATAAACATTTGTCCATGTGTTTTTTTATTACCAACTGTGTCAATTATTCTATCAGCTAGGTTGCCTTGTTTGTGCTTAAAAATGTATTTCTCAAGTACCTCGTTTGTTTTTTTAAAGAGCAATATTGTTTTTATTGCACTATGATCAATTTTTTTCCCCAATGGGAGAGAAGCTAATGCACAATCCAGTATGAGAAACATTTTCTCATCCACCACCTGAGCCATTATTAACCCCTATATCTTGTAAATGGACAGCACAGCTTGAATATAGAAAAAAGAATTGAATATAACAAGGAAAGATGCTTTTAAAACATAGGAACTGAGCATTTTCTCTGGTTTAGACCTATTTAGCTAAAACAAGGTGATGAACAAAAAATTAATTACAGTATCACATTTTATTAAAAGTAAAGTGATTTTGTATTACAAAGGTTTGTACGTTACTTACATGAAAAGATTATTTAAAGTGACAGGGGTGGTGGTGGAAGGATGTCACATACTCCCTAAAGCGGAGCTCCACCTTGTTTTTTTTTGGGGGGGGGGGTGCCTGGTTTTGACAGGTATCCACTCCCACTTCTGAGTAAGATTGCCTATGTGCATTTCCGGCCCCACCTCCTCGCTGCCTTCTGGGACACACACACGTCCCAGAAGATGGTGGGAGCATTCAGAAAGCGCAACGCGACTCACACATGTGCAGTAGGAAGCCAGTTTCTCTTACTTACAGTGCCAACATCACGAGTGTCCTTATATTAAAAGGCAGCAGCTACAGTATTTGTAGATGGTGTTTGCAGACTACAGCTCCTTTTTAAACATGGAAGCAATGGAGTATTTTTGCTTTTGGCAGTGGGAACAATGCAGTTGGGAAGTGGAACAAATCCCTCCTATCCTTTGCAGTTGAAGATCGTGCCAATTTATCCTCTTTTCTGCAGTTGCCTTGGTGTTGCATGTGACCAGCTATGGCAGCAGCAAATTGGAGAGCTTGAAAGTTTGGCTGAGAACCAACATAAGCACACTGGCATTTGTGACAACCATCAAGCGAAGCATATCATAACGGTTTTGGGAAATTGTTAAAAATCAGTGGGTTTAGTTTTGCTTGAAATACATTAAAGGCTACATTCACCTTTTACATAAACTGGTCCTTGGTAACTAGGGATCCCAGTAGTTAAAAATAGACTGTGCCTTGTATGCTCCATTGTACTGTGTTGTAGAACGATACCTTAGCAGTTTTGCCGACTGCATGTACCATTGTATGTTGTTTTTTTTATGTACCATCTCTTGTTCTCAATAAAAGACTTGAAATAAAAAAAATAAAAAATAGACTGCCATTTGTAAAAATATGTAATGCAAATGCCAGACGGCTTTTGTTGTAACCCATGTCCTGGAAAAAAGCCAGATTGATTGGTGACAGCAAACTGGCAGTTGGGCCTCCTCCTTTGAGGAGTGATCAAGTTGCTCATCAAAAGGAGTCTCGATAGCCATTTTGATGTACCCCATGTCCTGAAAATTAACTGGGGCGCAAGAATGTAAACATTGAGTTTTTCAGTCATTTTTTCCAAACACCTCAGTGTGTGTTTTCAGTGTATTTTTTACTGGGGTCCCTAGTCTACATGGGCCAATTTCTAAGGTGCACCAAGCCTTTAAAATAATGGGCAAAGCACAGGTTTGCTTTAAGATATAACTAGCCTTTAAATGCCATGCCACCAACTGGGCCACCATTAAAAACAATCCCTTTATATCCAATTCAGAGCCCTTATCCTTTAGGCAGACTGGTTGAGAGGCCCAGAGATGCTCTCACACATGCAAGTCCCTCTGTGATTTGCCAGGGTTACTCAATGGCCAGTCCAGCCTCTAGGCTTAGTTCATACCCCAAATATAAACATTACCTTCTGTTTAAGAGAGTTAAGTTTTTCTTCTCGCAGATGATCTCTCAACATTTCCTTATGCAGCCGGTCTTGCTCTATAGCAAACTCTCCCAGAGTGTACTGACGTATACTGTTGTGACGGCTGGACATTCCCAAGGTACTTCCGCCTTGACTGGGTACACTGGTGAAGCCTTGTCGCCTGGTGAAATAATACACTGTGACACAGTTGAAGCGCACATTCTTGGCTCTCAGCCTCTTCTCTCGCTTTAGAATGGATGATGCTGGTAAACAAAAAAGAGAAACAATTTCAGAGATTACCTCCTATGATGCAAAACTTGCTGCTTTCAGAGTGAAGTATATTGTAAAAACAAAACTGAAGAATTCCGACACATTTCATACATGAATTAAGACCTACAAAACAAAAAATAGACTAAACTGACATTCCATATGTGTGAAAAGAGCTAAACTCTAGGCAACACTTTTCATACAAATAAAACCTTTATCCCAAAAGGGAGGGAAAAAAAAAAAAGTTAAAAGGGTTGTAAAGGTTTGTTTTTTTATTTTCTAAATAGGTTCCTTTAAGCTAGTGCATTGTTGGTTCACTTACCTTTTCCTTTAATTTCCCTTCTAAATGTTTTTTTCTTTGTCTGAATTTCACACTTTCTGTTCCTTCTCAGTAAGCTGTTCTGGCTGACTAACCCCCATCCAGAACATGGGGACAAGCTTACTGAGGAAGAACAGGAAGTGAGAAATTCAAAAGAAAAAAAAACAAACAAACAAGGAAAAGTAAACCAACAATGCACTAGCTTAAAAGGAACCCATTTAAAAAAAACACACACACACACACTTATAACCCCTTTAATCTAACTATACAAAAAATCTGATCATTGTACACATTGTAAATGGGTTGTTTCGATCCTTTAACTGCCACCTTTTGCTGAATAACTGGGTCTGATAAAAAAAAAAAAAGGGGGGGAGGGAAGCAAGAAGGTTGAAAAGCGGACATACTGGCAGGAACAACATAAAAAGAAAAAAAAAACGTTATGGGAGGGACTCAGAAAAACTGCTACATATAAAACAATGTAGCTGCTGACTTTTAATAAATAGACACTTACCTGTTCCACGGTCCAGCAATGCGGCCACCCCAATCGTCGCTCCTCTCCGCCGGCGCCTCCATTGCCACCCTGGATACCCGGCCGTGATAGTTTTCGGCTTCACAGCCGGGCATTCACTGCGCGAGTCGCAATGTGCTCTAGAAGTGGGATCTACTGGGACCTGTCACGTGTCCCAGGAGATCGCCTAGAGGGAGGGGCTACCCAAGGTGAGAGGAGGAGTCGCCTGAGCAGCCCGTAGGTGAAAGTAGGAAGTGGAACAGAAGTCCCACTCCTACCGAAGCCCCTACTCCCCCCAAAAAAAATTACATGCCAAAATGTGGCATATAAGGGGATGAGGAGTGCTTAAAGTGGAAGTTCCACTTTGGGTGGAGCTTTGCTTTAAGGTGCGCTTTCTTTCGTTTTCATCTGGTGATGCGACCAGTAGGTCGGTTTTTCAAAAGAACACGCTTTCTTCCAGAGTGTGAAAGCACTCTTAAAGAAACCAAATGCAGACATCGCATCTAAAGATTGGTAAGCTGCAATAAATTCACATTGGGTTTAATACCACTTTAACCTCCCTGGCGGTATGATTCTTTCAGATTTTAGGTGCTGAAAGCGGTACCATTATTTGCAAGGGAATTTGGCGTTTTATACTGTAGGCTTGTAATTCTTAGGAATAACTCACTGAAATCTATCCAAACAAGAGTCTAATAGGCATCCCGGGTATGATTTTTTTTTTTATTAAAAATTATAATATAATAAATAATTATAAAAAATTATAACAAATAATAATATAATTATAGTAAAAATTATTCAATAATGTAATCAAATCAAAATCACTGAAATTTGCTCAGTTGCAGAATTTTTGCTGTCATTTTTTTTTTTTTTTATGACGAATTTCCCCATAAATCGCTATCGCTAAATTCTGCAAGTGATTCTGATTTATTATCGCTGTTTTTTAGCTGCTCTAAAACAATTTTTGCCATAAAGGGACACTTTTGGTTGCTATGGGCAATCTACAGTTTGCAGGGAGAAAGAACAGTTTTTATTATATAAAAGGACATGTAGTGTACAGGGCAGACCACTAGGGACATGGGGGGTGTGTATTTTTTACATACAGTACTGTAATCTATAAGATTACAGTGTACTGTATGTATAGTGTTTGTTTAAATTTTTGAATTTGGCGCCGTTCCCCCCCCTACGTCGCGACGCTCGCAGGGAAGGGAATCGGCGGTACACACAGAATCAGGCGGACATCCGGCCGCCGTGTACTGCGGGGATTCATCGCTGGATCGCAGAGAAAAGGTAAGTAAACTTTTTTTCTGCATCCAGCGAGGCAAGTCCGTGTGTGGCACGGGGTTACCGATCGTAGCTTGAAAATCTCACCCCGTGCCACACACGGGAAGACCGACAGGGAGGTTAAAGAAAATCTTCACCCTTTGGTCATAGTCGCACATTGGCAAAGAGCTACAGAATGTAAGAGAGTAAACATTTCCCCTGTGCATCTTGGAAACTGACAAACTACAATGCTAAAAGAGCGGAAAATAGAGCATACCGAGTATGAAGAATACCAGTTCTACACAGGGATGGACTGGCCATTGGGACTACAGGGAGTTTCCCGGTGGGCCAATGGCTCAGTAGGCCGGCTTCAGTGACAGCTGACCGCCGCTCACCTCCTCTCCTTCCCCGCAGTGCTCACCTGGGGGGAACAAAGAAGCAGGGGGAGGACCAGAGGAGCAGGGGGCGACAGAGGAGCATGGGGGAGGGGACAGACAGCTGACTCAACAGCTATGGCCTGGGAGTTTCTCACTTCTGCCCAATCTTGACCCATAAGGGGGGGGGGGGCACCGAACTGATTCTTTCCCTCGGGTGAAATAATGTCTAGCTTCCTCACTGGTACTGCCTATAAGAGTACCAGCAGCCGTTCTACTCTTATAAAGTAAAACGGCTAGTGGCTAGTCAGGGGGAGAGGGGGCTTGGATGGCCGGGGTGCGGGAGTTGTCCGGCCACTATGGGAGTGACCTGTCAAAGTGGGCCAGTCTGGATGAAGTCCAGGGACCAGCATAGATTAAGGAGAATCAAATGCTACTTAATGAAATAATAAATACACTGCTTGCAAAAAAATTCAAATAAAGCCACACACATACACACAAAAAAATAAATAAAAAATAAGCCTTATCCCAGCCAGGCACCAATCAGTTCCTGCCATCAATCATATACATTTTCTTCTTACTGGAAGGAGAATGCGTCATGGTCACCAAACACAATCTGTTCTGGCAGGACTCCAACCTGGAAGCACTCTCCTCTGCTAGTCTCATGGTGTCAAAGCAGCATTAATGAAACCATATTGCACCTCAGCAGAAAATCAGCTGCCTCCTATTCAGCTGGTATTCATAATTATTACCTTCATGGTACACTTTGTCCTTGTATAAAAATACGATACAAAAAAATCAGAATATTTATTGTGCTTTGCATGTGGCAGAAATAAAAAACTAAAAAATTCTGTCCACTTTTTAATACGACTGCTTAGCAATCAAAACACATGGCGACATTACCATGCACTGCTTGATTAAATTAGACTGGCCTTTTTTTCCAGTCCATATTATGCAGAATCTCTCCTTTTATCATCAGATTGTATTTTCACGCAAGCTGCTCATGGTCTTTTCTGCCTTCATTCTGTGATTATGAACACAAAACACTCACTAAAGGTCCATCGACACCAATGGGTTGTGTTACCATGTGTCAATGCATGCTTTTCTGCAATGCACAAACCACAGTGGTATAACTCCATTGCACTACTACAGTAGTGAACAGTGTACCCAAGTTGCAGTGCACATACTGTGCATTGATGTGCGCTGAAAATAAAATAAATTAAAAAAAGTAGCACACAATAGCTTATACTTCATTTTGCCATCAGGTCCATTGACTGCCTAGGACCTGTTCAGCAGAGACACATACTGCCTCATTTGAGCAGACCCGGCCATGGGCGTCCACTGAAATTTTTTATGGGTGTGCGCTTCAGCAGCGGCGATACACAGCTGCATTTTACCCTTTCTTCGACCACTAGCGGGGGGTTAAAAGCAACCCCCCCCCCCATGTTAAAATGTAAAAACACCCCACTGTGCCCCCTGTATCTTTCAATATCTCTTTGTCACTACTGTGTACTCCCTCTCCTCAACTGCACCTCCAGATCCGTTTACATTACACAGCACCCTGCACCACTGGACCCCTTTACATTACACAGCACCCTGCATTACTGAAACACTACATTATATTGACAGTATATTTATTTGAGGTCTAACAGAGGAACCTTTTGGAATGAGGGACAAATGGATTTGATTCCAAAAGAGGGAAAGGCACTCTAAATAAGGGACAACTAGAAACTATGCCGTAGGCTACAACTCTGTTGCGTTTGCTCTGTGTTTCCAGACTTGCTAAAAACACATTAGAAAATAGTCTAGTGTTACCTGTGGCAACAGATGTTGGAACAAACAAAGCACAGGCCTGGTTAACGATATAAAACTGCGCTCTCCTCCCTCTGTCCTCCGGCGCTCGTATCGTATGTCACGGAGCTGGGTCTCTGTGCAAGGTCCCGCCCCCTTAGATCTGCTCGTGCGATAGTCTTCTAGTGTTCCGCCTATCAGACGAGCCGAACTAGGGGTGCGGGACCTTGCACACAGACCCAGCTCTGACATACTATACAAGCGGGAGGAAGGAGAGCACTGCAGTCGCCACTTAAAGCGGCCCCAGGGCCAGTCCTGGCAATTCCAGGGGGAATCCCACCGAGCACTTATCTGCATGCTTACCCCTAAGCATAACTTCCCCCAGAGTCAGGTTCATGGTAGGATCCCGAACATGCCTGAACCCAACTATAATCTCCTGACTTACCCCTAAAGCATAACATTTCCCCTCCTCCCGGTACAAATCCACCACCCTGCTGAAATCCCCCCTTCCAATACAAACCCCCTGCCCCCCCCCCCCCCCACACACACACACACACACGCTCCCAGCAAAAAAAAAAAAATCCCTTTTCCTAGCAGAAATCCTCAACCCCTTACATTTCCCCCCTCTAAGCACAAATCTACCCCCACTCCAAATCTCCACTCCCAGAATAAAATTCCACTCCCCAAAAATGACCCCTCCTACCACAAATGCCCCTCAAACATCCCTCTGGCACAAATATCCCCTCACAAAAACTCGCCGTTTAGCACAAAGCCCTTGCCATATTACCTTTTCTAGCACATAAACCCCTCAAAAATCCCCTGTGAAGCACAAATCCTCTACCCACCAATCCAAATACTCCCTCACAGAACAACATTTCCCTCCTCCAATACTCCATCCTACCAACCCCCCCCCTAAAATTTCCCCTCCTAGCACAAACGCCCCCAAAACATTCCTACTAGCACAAATCCCCCTTACAAATAAATCTTCCCGCCTAGCACAAAGCCCCTGCCCCCACCATATTAACCTCCCTCCTGCCCACCTCTTGGATTGGTCCCGATTGTAGCATCTGCAATGGTGGTGGCGCGAGTTGCTGCCATGCTACCCAATAAATGTCCTACTTTAAAAGTCTACTGAAGAGATCAAGCAACCCTGAGGCAGAGGCATATCTAGTGAAACTAGCGCCTATGGCAATCACTGAAATTGCGCCCCTGTCGAAACATTTGAAACCCATCTTTCAGATAATCTTAACAAAAAAAAAAAACGCTAACAAAACTAATGAGATTTATCATCCCTTGTGATACCTCGGGTAGTGACATTTCCTCTTTATGGAGAAATCTGGGGTTTATTAGACCCCTGATCCCTCCTCTGCCCTCCAAGGCCAGGTAAATGCAGAACCAATACTGGAAGCAGGGGCGTTGCTAGGTGGCAAAAAGACCAGGGGCTTCAGCCCGAGGCTAGCACCGGGGGGGGGGGGGGTCGGCGGCTGCGGCACGGTTTTGGAACCCGGGATGGTCATGGCGTGGTTTTTTTGGGCTTGGCGGGGGGGAGGGGAGCTAACTTGCTGGTTGCTGCCTGGCTTACCATTGCCCATCAATTTTGAACACTAAACTCACCTACCTGACACAGTGACCATTACACTGACTACCTGACATACACTGACATACATACACCTACCTGACATACATACACTTCACTGAGTGGGCTTCACATCATTTTTTGGGTTCTGATTTTTTTTTTTCGAACATGTTACATTTTTAACTATGTTTTAAACAATGTCGTTTTTTCAGGTTGTACAAAAGGATTGTGTCTTTTTTGGGCAGTTAACCCTTCACAGATTTGCTTTTGGAATTAACTCTTCACAGACTGTATAATGTTCTTTTTGGACTCTGCATTAGTTTTTCTTTTAATACATTTTTCACATATAATTTGTTTACACTTCAAGGTATAACATTTATGTCACACATGGTTTTAACCACATAGCAAAACATGGAAAACCATATGTGACATAAATGTTATACCTTGAAGTGTAAACAAATTATATGTGAAAAATGTATTAAAAGAAAACTAATGCAGAGTCCAAAAAGAACATAATATAGTCTGTGAAGAGTTAATTCCAAAAGCAAAATCTGTGAAGGGTTAACCCCCCCAAAAAAGACACATTGCTGGCCAAGAAAGTGAAGATAAAGTTTGGTGAATAATAAGTCCCAAAATAAACCAGAATTTTGGGACTTTTCTTTGACCCCCTCACCCCCCCCCCCCCCTGGCTGACACCTACACTGACCCCCGGCCACCTACACTGACCCCCGGCCACCTACACTGACCCCCCCACACTGACCCCCCCACACCTACACTGACCCCCGGCCACCTACACTGACCCCCCCCCACACCTCGGTGCAAATCCGTCCTCCTTACCTGTGTCTCTGTCCCGACTTCCCGCCAGCGACATCCACCTGCAGCCCTCTGCAGTCTGCACCTCCATGATGATCTTTCTCTGCCGAGTCACCCTGCCCCTCCGCTAGACAAGCCGCCGCCGCTGCTGAGGAACACAGAGCAGAGGGGAAGAAGATCGCAGGCAGCCTTGGCATCTCCCGCCATCGCATTCTGTATTTCCCCGCCGCACTGTGATTGGGCCATGCGGGTCATGTGCGGAGGCGGGACTTCAAGACGAGCACAGACAGGCCAGCCCCACGCCGCACATGACCCGCATACTCCCAATCACAGGGCGCCGGAGCCCGGAGTCAAGTGAGACTGTGAGAGAGAAAAAAAACATGGCGGGCGAGATCTGCTCGGCGGACACTCGGGGCTAATAATTAAAAACTCCATGCCCGAGACTCGGGGCTTTTCGGCGGCATATTCGGGGCTCCAGCCTCCTTAGCCAGGGCCTAACGACGCGCCTGACTGGAAGTGATAAAATCTTCATCACTTAAGGCCTCAGTTTTCACAAAGGAGAGGGAGAAACTGATGTTCCTCCTTCTTCCATGTGCGCGACCAGATGAAATGGGAGAGCCTGGGAGAACAGGGGAGGGCTGTGGCTGAATGCAGCAGGGATAGTGCTGCCATTGTCCTTTAGCAAAGGTGCTGAAAAGAAGATCCTGCCTAGGCTCGGGAGGAGGGAAGAAGAGACCCTCAGACCCTGGTAAGTGCCTTGCTGCCCAGTCACTCAACAGCGCCCCCTTCATATGGCGCCCATGGCACTTTCCATGGCTGCCATACCCTAGATACGCCGCTGCCCTGAGGACCCTTAATCTTTTTTTGACCCCAGTGCGGTAACACTTACAGACATTCCATTCCCACTAGTAAAACTGGCAATTATTCTTTGGGGGCAACATTTCTTGAGTATACAGTTGTAGTGGTAAAAAAAGCAGCAAAGGGAGAAGCACATTTTTAATGCCCCCCAGGTGGCAAGACTAACTTTGCCATAATACAAGAGCTGCTTGAACAGACTACACCACAGGTAGTCTATTCACCCATGCAAAAATCATCAACTGACCAGTTACCAGCCGCAAGGTCTTACAGCAATAAAAACAAGTCTGACATTCAGAAATCTAAACGGTTTGTCGTCATCATTCTCGATGTAATATTCACAGAACATCTGGAGGCAGTAGAGCATTCATCCATTTTTAAACCTCTTGTTTCACATGAGTGAGCGAATGACTGCAGAGAAAGAAAACCAACTGCACAGCATCTATCAGGGTCAAAGCTGGAATCCCTGGACCAGTGCAGCTGACTGGAAATCACTGTTCCTCCATATTCTACATAAAAAGCCGTTTCACTAATAGGCCCAATTAACATTTTTTTTTCTTCTGCAGACAACATAAATGCAGCCTTTAAGAGTCGCAGAAGCGGTAAAATGGAGGTAATTAGCAGTCTTGCAGAATAGGGGCTGCTGGGAATGATTGGCTGGGGTTTCTGTAGAGCTATTTTTAAACTAAAAAGTGCAGGCATGTTAAACCCTGCACCAATTCTTGGCACTGCTGCCGAGAAGCATTAACCAACAACTGAATAAGGAAAAAAATAAAAGCCTTGATTGTAATTATTCTGCAAAGTATAAAGCACAGTGTAAATAGAGCAGAATATATTTAAAGCACATGTAGATGATATGCATGAAATGTATTCATGCACTAAAACGGTTACTCTCTCCAGGACACAAGCATTTGGGATCTAATCTCTTTGCCCTCTACTCTAAAGTCTAAAGCCTGGTACACGAATAGGACTTTTGTCCGAAGGGCGCTGGCCGTGAACTTGTATTGCATAAAAAACGGCAAAGAATTGTCAGCCAACAAACACAAAACAACGTGGTTTTTCAGCTCTTTAGCACCACCCTTTGGGCAACTTCTGCTAATGTTGTGTTATGGTAAGCATTGCTTCTGAGCATGCGTGTTTGTACTTTGGATTTTTTCAGAAGTACTTGTCTACACACGATCAGATAATCTGACACCACATATTTGTTTTCGGAAAATGTTAAAGCATGCTATCCAATATTTGTTGGCAAAAAATCCGATGGAGCATACAAAAATGGTCGGATTTTCCAACAACATCCTGCCATCGGAAAATCTGATCATGTGCACGGGCCTTGACAAGGCCACCTCTCTTAGGTATGATATACAAGTACACATGAAACGATCATAAAAAAAAAAAAAAAAGTCAAACTTGTCCTGACATCACCCAAATTTACCCCCAAACATCCCTATCTGGCGCAGGTCATTATTTTTTGCCCTTTCACCTTGTTTATGCACCGACAAACATCTTTTATTACTTCATGGGACAGGTTTGTAAAATTCTTGCAGTAGCAGCTGCTGGGGCTTTGTTCTTAGTGGTGTATTCACGCCACAAGAACGACCACAAAAAGGCAAAATAATCAAGAAGATTTATTTTATTTTATTTATTACTCACATTATACAAGTGAATTTCACCAGTATAAGCAACCATTTTTACTGAATGAAATGGATCCAGTCAGTGTGTTTTGTTGCAATCAGCCACAGCTAATCAGATAGTACAGGTGGGCTGCGATTCCCCCGTCTGTACCATGTGATCACTGTGACCAATCATACCTAGCAACACACTCACACACAATGGATGGCATTAAGTAAGCCATCCATTGTTTACAATTGTCATGTGACCTGCTGTGATTGGTGACAGCGGTACTAGCAGTGGGCCAGTACACTAATCACTCATTTGTTGGTGGATAGTTGAATGTTTTTCACTTGTTCCTAGACTTTACCATTTTTGCACATCACTAATGTTTTCACTTGATGTTTAGGAACTTTTATTTATGCAGATGCGCACTCATTGTATGTGCGTATATAGACTCTGATATAGACTCAGACATCCAATTTTAGTACTGCTCTGTGTACACTTTTTCACACGAAGCGCAACATATTTTTGTATACAACAGCATTAAATCGGTGCAGTAGGAAAGAGGAAAATGCACACCTGAGCAAGTTCCTAGTTCCCAAAAGCTTTAGTAAAGTTAAATGACCAATACTGACTATGCCAAGTTTGGTCTAGGCATCTCAGCATCAGGGCTGAAAAAGAGTCAGGGACTGTTGGTTGAGTAACTGAGAAACTATCGATTTGGGATTCATGCCATGGGTCCTAGCTTACTACCCCCAACATTTGTTTTCAGAGTTACCTTCCACTGTTGCTTGCCCCCTTTTTCCCTAAATACCATTTTCATATAAAATAAAATAAAAATCCAAAAAAAAGCCAGTGGCAGGTGTGCAGATCCAGAAACCCAAGAGCATACATCTTACCACCCTTACAGCGGAACGATGGCACCTCATTAAAAAAAAAAAATCAATATGTACTGCAGCATTTATTAAGGGCATCTTACTTTTGGCTTAGTACCACAAATACCTGTTGGGTCTGCCAGTGAACTTCACCCAATGCAGCTTCCTGTGATGAGATGGCAACAATACTGCACTGCTCCTGCATTCAAAGCATAATTGCCCCTTATTAGGCTAGGCCTTTTTTGAATTACAGTGGGATCAGTAGATGTTTTGCAAGGGGCATGGCTATCCGCATGGTCACTGCACCCGGCCACAGCTATTCCCATCTACTGCTTTCTGAATTGACAGCACTGTCTTTGTTGCCAAAACTTTCCGACTTTGATCTTCAGTGTCTAGAAGGGGGAACACGTGAGACAAAGTGAGGATTTGGCTCAGTCAAGGAATGTAAAAGGAATTTTTATTTTTGCTTTATGAGGCTTGTGCATCAGATAATAACTGGATTTGGTACTTGTTTAGACTGTCATACGGAGCTTTTAGTTGTACTTTAAAAGCTTCAGCATTCAGTACAAATCCAAGAACGTTTTGAGTAGACCAAGCTAAGTTTTTAAAAGGAATGGTAAAGTCTATTTTTTTTTCAATTAACAAACATGGTATACTTTCCAATTTGATTGGCTGAGACACAGCAGCGACCAATCAGGCAGGAGAGTCCCGGAAGGCCGAGGCACTTGTGGATCGAGGGGGCGCTCAGGTAAATATCAGAGGTGGGGCTTCTGCACACAGAAGGTTTATCTTAATGCATAGAATGCATTAAAGCGGAAGTAAACCCATCGATTTAACAGTTTCAAAAAGCAGTTAAATTTCCGGCATGCCGGGATTGCCAACTGTCACATTGGTTGTGCTCTCAACCAAACTGTCAAACCATCCAATGGCTGGTGTCATAACTGATCACCTGTGCAGCACCACGGCAGTTGAAGATTAAACATAGGCCAAGATGGCAGCTTCCTTGGCTGAAAATGATAGAAGGGTTTACTTCCACTTTAAGACAGTGGTTCTCAACTCCTGTCCTCAGAACCCACTAACAGACCAGGTTTGCACGATAACTGAAATATATCACAGGTGATTTCAGTATTCTAGTTTTCAAGTATTACCTTGGGGAGATGCAATCTGGCATGTTAAGCCTTGTACACACGATCAGTCCATCCGATGAGAACGGTCTGATGGACCATTGTCATTGGTTAATCGATGAAGCTGACCGATGGTCCATCCCGCTCACACACCGTCGGTTAAATAACCGATCGTGTCATAACGTGGCGACGTAAAACACAACGACGCGCTGAAAAACAAATGAAGTTCAATGCTTCCAAGCATGCGTCGACTTGATTCTGAGCATGTGTGGATTTTTAACCGATAGTCATGCCTACTAATGATCGGTTTTGACCTATCGGTTAAAAATCCATTGGTTAAAATTTAAAGCAAGTTGGCGAAGTTTAACCGAAGGTTAAATAACCTATGGGGCGCACACACGATTGTTTTTGACCGATGGAAACGGTCAATCAGACCGTTGTCCTCTGTTCAACTGTTCGTGTGTACGAGGCCTTAGTGGGTCCTGAGGACAGGAGTTGAGAGCCACTGCATTAGGATAGAATAAAATAAAAAAATACAAATTAAAAAAAAAAAAAACCCCACCCATCTTAAAGTGTGTGGGTGGGCTTTTTTTTTTTTTTTAATTTGTATTTTTTTTTTATTCTATCCTAATGCAGTGGCTCTCAACTCCTGTCCTCAGGACCCACTAAGGCCTCGTACACACGGACAGAGGATATATATATATATATATATATATATATATATATATATATATATATATATATATATATATATATATATATATATATATATAAAACTTCAGAAATACATGAAAAGTTAGACCTTGATACTTGAGAACAGAGTGCACGTGCAAAATTTGTTTTTATAATTAGCATTTTTTATTATTCTGTTTTTGGACTGATAAAGCAAGCTATATTTATATGCTCATTTGGCGATGCTTTTCTCCAAGAAATGACAGGCCTATTATACAGAGACTAAGACTATATCTGCAGGAGCCAAGCTGCAGATGAAGCCAAATGCTGCTTTGTGATTGGCAGACTGCCACTAAGCTCCTTAGAGGGTAAACTGCCTCGCTCTCAGTTCTGGAAATATTGCTTTGTACATTACATGCTCCATGTGAAAAGGCAACACACTGTGCTTTGACCAGTGTTCTCCAGTACCTAATTAACGTCCTGTTGCAGAGATTAATATTTCCATGTACAGCAAACACCACCTCTGAAAGTAAAATCGCCTCGAAGCTTGCAGCCAGTATCATTTTTTTCCAGAAAAGAACAGAACAAAAACATTCAAGTTTGTTCAGTAACACTGCAGAGAGGATTAATGATGTGTAGTAACCAACTGCACAATATCACCAAATCATTACTGAACAAGTCTGTTAAATAAAACAAAAAAATATATTATTATTAATGCATTTAGAGAGGTGGTTTCATCTAAAAAACGGTGTTACTATGATCGTTTTTTGCTAGCATCAGTGGGGACCACGTACCCATGCCTACTGGCCCAACACCGTGATGTATCCAGAAGCAAAGACCACAGCAGATCAGACAAATGCAGATCAGCCAAATATTTGGCAGAAGCCAGCCTTACTGACCAGTATTAAAAGTGTGGTAGGGATGGGTCAGCTCACAACACTGCGGTTTAGACTTTCGCATATTAAGGCTCCCTAGGATTTAGGGCTCCTAGGTCACTCAATTTTCAAAAGGCAGGGTCTACAATTTATTGCCGTGGCCCAATTTAAAAAAAAAATAAAATGTTGGCTACAGCAAGATAAAATACACCTTTTTTTTTATTTTTTCTAAAGATCAGAGATACAAATTTTATGGGGAATTAAGAATGAGTGTTCCATTACTGAATTATACCATTGACCAGATTACAAGGAAGATCAGCGCGTCTTTGAGCTACAACGTTAATTTTAAATAACCCAAGTCAAGTACAGTAAAACCTTGGCTTGAGAGCATACTTAGTTTCAGAAACTAAATCCAGAAACTGTAATCCAAAGCACTTGTATATCAAAGCAAATTTCCCCATAAGAAATAATGGAAACTCAGATGATTTGTTCCACAACCATTTATTAACCACTTAAGACCCGGACCAAATGCAGGTAAAAGACCTGGCCAGTTTTTGCGATTCGGTACTGCGTCGCTTTAACTGACAATTGCGTGGTCATGCGACGTGGCTCACAAACAAATTTGGCATACTTTTTTCCCCCCACAAATAGAGCTTTCTTTTAGTGGTATTTGATCACCTCTGCGGTTTTTGTTTTTTGCGCTATAAACAAAGATAGAGCGACAATTTTGAAAAAAAAAAAAAAAAGCAATATTTTTTCCTTTTTCGCTATAATAAATCTCCCCCAAAAATATATAAAAAACTATTTTTTCCCTCAGTTTAGGCCTATACGTATTCCTCTACCTATTTTGGTAAAAAATCGCAATAAGTGTTTTATCGATTGGTTTGCGCAAAATTTATAGTGTTTAATAAAATTGGAATAAAACCATCCCCTATTTTGTATTTTTTTTTACTACTAATGGCGGCGATCAGCGATTTTTTTCGTGACCGCGATGGCGGACACATCGGACAATTTTGACACATTTTTGGGACAACTCATTTTCACAGCAAAAAATGCTATATAAATGCATTGTTTACTGTGAAAATGACAGTTGCAGTTTGGAAGTTAACCACTAGGGGGCGCGGAAGGGGTTATGCGTTCCCTAACGTGTGTTTACAACTGTAGGGGGTGTGGCTGTAGGGTGTGGCCGTGCGTTTACAACTGTAGGGGCTGGACGTGTGATGTCATTGATCGTGTTTCCCTATATTAGGGAACACACGATCAAGAACAGCTCCACAGTGAAGAACGGGGAAGCTGTGTTTACACACAGCTCTCCTCGATCTTCAGCTCTGGGGACCGATCGCGGGACTCCAGCGGCGATTGGTCCTGCGGGTCCCGTGGCTTCGGACTGGGTGGCGGGCGCACGCCCTTGACCCACGGCTGAGCACTTAGAGGACGTACAGGTACGTGCCTGTGCCAAGCCGTGCCATTCTGCTGACGTATATGTACAGGAGGCGGTCCTTAAGTTGTTAATAAGTCCTTCAGTTTTAGTCCATTTAAAAATTTTAGCAATGTGATAGATTGTGTAACCATAAAATGTCCATCCACAAATGGAAGCCTCCACAAGGGGATTAAAAGCAAAACAGGAGTTTTAAAGAGAGGAGAGGCGCCTAAGTGTAGCAATAGGTTGCTAAATGTTGTACCTTCATTAAATGTAACCATATTGCTACACTTAGAGGCACCTCTTTTCTCTTGTTTATGCTCGGTTGTGACATGACGCTACTTGTATATCAAGACATCGCTTGTATATCAAGTCAAAATGTGTTTCAAAAGTCTTGTTGTGCGTTTTGCTCGTCTTGCAAAACGCTCTCAAGTCAAGTTACTCTTAAACCAAGGTTTTACTGTATTTGGAAAAACAGCAGTGCGCTACTTCTAACTGCCTAGGGAAACCAGATCCTAGTCCAGGACAAATCTATACAGTGGACTAGACAACCCTCTTCCAAACTCCTACATGTACATTTTGTGTTTGCATTAAATTATGTCCAATGGTGGGCATCCCCCTAATCACTGGAACCATGCGTCCCCCATCCCATCATGGCTCAAGCATGAATGAGCGCTTACAAGTCTCTAGTCTTTGTAAGAAGATGTATACATTACATGTATCCATCTCTTGTTATAGAGAATGCCATTGTGCTGACTAACAGTAGAATCATCTTCAAAATGAAAACTTTTGGATTTGGACTAGCAATTCAAGTAGGACATTTAGCAGAAGGTGAACAAGCCACAGATTCTGGTCTTGTTGGAGGGCATGGAGAACCAAACTTAACCTGCTGGGATCCAACTTGCTTGTCTTCAGGTCATTCAATCAGAAGCTGCAATAGGGCTTCTTATACATGTAGCACCCTGATGTTTAGTCAGGGTTGCTATCAAATTCGTTTGCCAAGTGATAGTTGTCTTGGCTAATTTATCAATTGATCCCCCCCCCCCCCCCCCAATTCTGGAATTGCTGTACTTCTCTCTTCTGTCACTAGATGGCCGGGTATCTGGTGGCATTAGATAATACAAGGGCAGTGCAAGGACAAATTATGAATGAATGGGGCGTCTTAGCCAATGGACAGGGATTTTCTTGGGTTCCTTGGCCTGCTGGAAGGGCCTATTTGGGAGGAGTCAGGTGATCATGGGTTCTGGGCCACCTGGACGGCTGAACATGTCCTGTAGTTCCCCGGCTGCTAGGCCATAAGCCTTGGGCCTATCCTGGGGACATTTGGCTGCTAGGCTGTCTGAGAGCCTATCAAGAAGAGAGTAGTGTAAGGCTAGGACTGTCGCTTGCAGTCCAACCAGAAGTAATGGTTCTGCTGGCCGGTCCCAGTACTTTTGCCAATATAATGTATGTCAGACTAGCTGAAGCATAAACCTCTATAAAGACCTGTGGCCCTGGAGGTTTAGCTTTGACTCAAAATATTTGTTACTTACTCCACTTGTTGTTCAGTGGTTCATGCTATGCGCGGTGCGCGTCGGAGGGTCTGTGAGGCTGGAGCGCACATGTTGGGCAAATGGTGAAAGTGACTAAGGGTCCCGGAGGTGAAGTTTTTCGGCTGGTTAGTGATCCTCAATACTACACCACCAGATGTATCTATAATCGTTACAGTTCTGCTCCAGATAAGTGGCTATAAGGCCCCAAAACATGTTGAGATAATAACTACCATTTACAGCAACTATCATGGGCTATCAAGGTTTCCCTATGAATCATGTCTATATTCAATTTGTTATGGATGTTCTTTCAACATAGATAGATTTCATCCTTTATTGCCATCAAGAGATATTCTAGTAGGTCCATAGTCTGCATAGGTATCAACTGCAATGTATGTAAATATGTATCAACTACTCCATGTATCTAGATATGATTTTTTTGTTGGAATGTCAAGCTTTGTGTAACATCAGGTTTGAAAAGTATTAATGTATAGCAATATGCAAACAATTTAGATATGAAATTATGTGACAATATGATTCTATTAACCACTTAAGCCCCGGACCAAAATGCAGCTAAAGGACCAGGCCCCTTTCTGCGATTCGGCACTGCGTCGCTTTAACTGACAATTGCTCGGTCCTGCGACGTGACTCTCAAACAAAACTGCCGTCCTTTTTTCCCCCACAAATAGAGCTTTCCTTTGGTGGTATTTGATCACCTCTGCGGTTTTTATTGTTTGCGCTATAAACAAACAAAAATAGGAGCGACAATTTTGAAAAAAATGCTATGTTTTTTACTTTTTGCTATAATAAATATCCCTCAAAAATATATAAAAACATTTTTTTCCCCCTCAGTTTAGACTGATACGTATTCTTCTACCTATTTTTTTTTTTTTTTTTTAATACCAAAATCGCAATAAGCGTTTATCGGTTGGTTTGAGCAAAATTTATAGCGTTTACAAAATAGGGGATAGTTTTATTGCATTTTTATTAAAAAAAAATTTCCACTACTGGCGGCAATCAGCAAATTTTTTCGTGACTGCGACATTATGGCAGACACTTCGGTCAATTTTGACACATTTTTGGGACAATTGTCATTTTTACAGCAAAAAAATGCATTTAAATTGCATTGTTTATTGTGGAAATGACAGTTGCAGTTTGGGAGTTAATCACAGGGGGCGCTGTAGGGGTTATGTGTTCCCTAACATGCTTTTACAACTGTAGGGGGGTGTGGCTGTAGGTCTGATGTCATCAATCGCGTCCCCCCTATAAAAGGGATGACGAGATCGATGCAGCCGCCACAGAGAAGCACGGGGAAGCCGTGTTTACACACGGCTCTCCCCGTTCTTCAGCTCCGGGGGGCGGTCGCCACACTCCAGTGGCGATCGGGTCCGTGGGTCACTCGGTCCCGGAGCTTCAGACTGGGTCGCAGGCCCGCGACCCACGGCTGGGCTTAAAGGGCAACGTACATCTACGTTGGTTTGCCCAGCCATGCCATTCTGCCAATGTATATCGGCTGTAGGCAGTCCTTAAGTGGTTAAAAGTTTACTTTGTATAAATATATATATATATATATATATATATATATATATAGTGTAAGGTGTATATACACACACACACACACACACATATTTATCTGCTCCTGTGTGCTTCATACAAAGTTCTACCTCTTACCCCCTTTTTAAAATAATGAATGCTATGCAGGTTTGTTATACTGTGTGAAGGTTTGTTGCTAGGTCTTGAAGAAGGGTTATGCCGTGTACACACGACTGTTTTTAACGTCATGGAAAAAAAAAAAAAAATTCTCAACGCGATTCTTGACAAGCCTGCCTTGCATACACACAATCGTGAAAAAAAAAAAAATGCTCGTTGACGTACGACGGCACTATAAAAGGGTAAGTTCCATTCAGATGGCACCACCCTTTGGGCTGATTTTGTGTTAGTAAAAGTTTGGTGAGAGACGATTTGCGCTTTTTAGTCTTTGTGCTTTTCAGTCTGTTACAGCGTGACGAATGTGCCATCTCTGTTACGAACACTAGTTTTACTAGAACGAGTGCTCCCATCTCATTACATGCTTCTGTGCATGCGCGTTTTTTTCCCCATTGGTAAAGCCTACACACGAAAAATTAGAGCATGTTCTAAATTTTTAATGCCCATTTTTAACAGCGGGAAACATGCTCTGGAGCCCACACACAATCATTTTTAATGACCAATTATAAAAAATTGCATTTTTCACGTCATGAAAAACGGTCGTGTGCACACGGCATTAGGGTTCTATAAGGTTCTAACTTTACATTAAGACCAAGGGTTGTTCAATGCCACCCATACAAAAATTCACAAGTGATCAACACTGGTACTCCCTCACAAGTCAACAAGACATATGCAAAAAGAACTCCACATACGTGTGACATGACTTGAGCTCGAAGGATTGACACTGTCAAAACTGTCCCCACTTTCACTACTGGATATGTCTTCATCCGATTCCTGGATAGAAGAACAGGGTGAAGATCCATCGACTTCTTCAAATTTCCTCTTCAGAATCCCACTCATAGCTGCAGTGCTGTCACATGTGTCTGCGGGAAATGAAAAGATCAGAATTAAACGAAACTATAATGTGAGCAAGAGTGTAGAAAGGCATAAAATAATAAAGCAATACATGTTTTAAAGTAAAGTATAGTAAAAATTTCATAAAGTGGTTACTACTTCTATAAAAAAGTGATCGATAACCTCTGCTCTAGATAGCCGATCTTAGTACCAATTATCTTGCTACCATGGTCATTCACAGCATATTTAGCAGTGATATTGCTTGCACTTGTATCCAACAGAGCGAGTGTCTTCAAATCAGGGTATAGAATATAATCATTAAAGAATGGCGCAAACCACATAACCTTTTAGAGAATACAAGTTCCTTCATCCATTACTATTTATCCCCACAGATGTGAACATTTAGACCCTTCCCTTTTCCCACTGGATTTACATCAGGGGCCTCGTAACAGGCATCCAACTACTAAGGGACATTTGTCTGTCCCCCAGCTTTGGGTCAAGAAAAAGCAAAAAAGGTTGTGTCGTCTATACCTGGGTAGTTATGCATACATAGACCACTGCAGGATAAAGGGGAAGAAAAAAAAAAAAAAAACACACATTTTTATTTTTATTTTTTTAAGAAAAGAGGAATTGCACCCCCCCCCCCCCACGCAACTGCAACTCACATTCTACGAGCTGTGATCGCCGCAAGCGCACCTGTTGCCTATGGCGCTGTGTCCTACCACTCGTGTCTCACAACTTTGCTCACTTTTAAAGATGTTACACACACACATCCACCTTCTGACTGCAACAGCACTAGAGAGTTCATGGGATTTAGTCATAAAATGGCTTAAATGTAGGTATGGTTTTTATTACTAATTAATTATCCAAAAGCGTTACGACCCCCTCAGTGACCGTCAAACAACCCCCCCCCCCCCCCCCAAGATAAAAAAATAAATAAAAATACTCTATAGTTCTCCCTCTGTCTGATCTCACCAACTATGCTAGTTGTATTACTGTTACCATGTACATTTGCTCGCGCGCGCACACACACATGTATGCATGTTCCCCTTTCTACCATACTGTAGAGCTTTTTTTTTTTACATTTTTCAAAAACTTTTTTGAATTAGCACTGCTTGGACTTTGACGAAGGGGGAAATAGCCCCGAATGTTTTTCCTGAAATTTTTTATGTTAGTGCAGATTGAAAGAAAGGGGGGGGGGATTGGGTAATCACCGATAGTACTTGAGTGATATAAAACTAAACTCACCAGTGGATGGCTTTGATATGGTGAGTTAGGCCGGCCATTCGAACAAGTAATGGGCAGGCTGAATGTATAAAGTTGATCGATCAACTTAGGTACAACCAGCCTGCCGGATTCTCTTGTGACTTTTGCTAGCAGCTGCTATAGCCACTAGCAATAAATCACAGGTCTTCTCCCATAAAGGTATGGCTTCCCCCACCGGGAGAAGACAAATTGCTGATTCTTCCCATCAACACTGTGTGTTAATGGTGGAATCGTGCAACTTTCTTTCAAAAATAACTTTGCACCATGTATGGCCAGCCTTAGAGCAGTGAGATAATTAACTTTATGACAGAATGTGTCAATAATGAGGTTCCTAATGCCTCTGCACACGTTTAATAGTTTGCCGTCCCTGGACACAGTTGTACCTATATCTCTCTATCTATATCAAGAGATCAGTAAAGGTGTTAGGCAATATAGAAATGTTTATACACATATGAAAAAGGAACAGCTTAAAGGGGGTGTTCCAGCCCAAAATTGTGTTTATTAAAAGTCAGCAGCTACAAAATGTGTAGCTGCTGGCTTTTAATAAACAATCACTTACCTGCTCCTGCGTTCCAGCGACGCGCCGACCGTGGCTCCGCTCCTCCCCCCCCCCCTCCCCAGCCGGCGTCTCCATCCCGACTGTGGGCACCCAGCCGTGACAGCCTTCGGCTTCACGGCCGGGCACCCACTGCGCATGCGCGCGGCGCAGCTCGCCGGTGATTGGAGAGGCAATCGCATGGGACCTGTCAGTGTCCCATGTGATCGCCTACAGGGAGGGGCTGGTGTAGGCGATTAAGGCTTAATCGCCTAACCAGCCCCTCGGCGGAAGCAGGAAGTGGGACAGGAAGTCCCACTCCTACTGAAGCCCCCACTCCCCCCCCAAAAAAATGGACATGCCTAATGTGGCATGTAAGGGGGAGGGGATTAAAGAAAAGTAAAAATTTAGGGTGGAACTCCTCTTTAATGTAAAATAACTTTACCAATATTGCAAGTATGCAGCGCTGTGTTCTGCCAGTGGCAAGGCCCACACACACACACAATCTGACTTTTTGATAACAACGGTGCGACGGACGTGTTGATCGGACAATCCAACTGTGTTTGCTTCATCGGACAATAGTTTTCAGTTTTCAAATCGGACAAATGTTCACTGTAAATGCTCTTAAACTTTCCGGCAACAAATGTCCGATGGAAGATAATCCGATCATATGTACACAAGTCCATCAGAATAAAGTCCAAAATACAAAAAAACACACATGCTGAGAACCAATGCTAAAGATCAGCCAACAATAGCAGAAGTTTCCCAAAGGATGGCGGTAAAGAGCTGAAAAAACATGTGATTTGGTGAAAGTTGGCTGAAAAATGTTCTGCCGTGTTTATGCAGAACAAGCCCACGACCAACGCCCATTCAGACTTCCAGTCTTGTACCAGGAACATAATGGAGTACTGCTCAGCCAGTCTCAAAACACTTTTTTTTTTTTTTAAAGAATACAAGGCTTCCACTGAATGGCCAAATGTGGTGATCGTGATGTCATCCATGTCAATTAATTCAGATTAGCATGGGATTGGTCCAATTTAACTATTTGAAGTAACAACAACAAGCTGGAGTTAGTTTTTGAATATGCTGCTAATGCACAGGAGCAGGAAAAAAAAAAAAAAAAACACACAATAGTGCATTATTGTCATCTTTACCTGAAAAGTTTGTTTGTAGCTAAAATATTGGTTAGCAATCCAGATGTGAACTAAAGCCCAAAACTTTTGAAATACGACTTACTGGTGGTTTGGTACGGGAGTCGTGAGAATATCAAAGTCAGGGGTTGTGTCCCACCAGCTCCAAACTTCTTGCCGGCCCTCACATAATGGACATTGAATAGCACAAGCTCTTCTCACCCAAAGCGTCGGTGCCACCTAGCTTGGCTCGCATTAATTAAGTTTTATTTTTGTGTCACACAAAAAAAAAAAAAGTAAAAAAAAAAAAAAAAAATACTGTATTTATTGGCGTATAACACTCACTTTTTTACCCTGAAAATAAAGGGTAAACTGTGCCTGCATGTTATACGCAGGGGGCTGTGGAAAGTTTTATTCCTGATACTTCCCTCTTAAAGTTAGGGTACGTGTTATACGCCTGTGCATGTTATACACTGATAAATACGGTAACCTTTTAAATTAAATTATACACGTTGGTATTTGCAATTTCTGTTGTCTGGAGCTCTACTATTATTTTTCTAATTCCATTCTAATCCAGAAGGTAGGCCATACGTTGGATAGTGCGATTTCCTCTAGGACATATTCACATCTGCTGTATCACAGAAGGAAAGAATTATTTATTTGCGGTCCAAGGGTCTATTGTACGTGGGACTTCGCTTATAACTACACTATACATGTATGCCAAGAACATTGTATACAATGTTTGATTTCCTAAACACCAAATAAAAGAAAGGAGGAAGGATGGAGAGATGGCTTCATAAAAAGGACTTAAATGTCTGATGGGAGTCAGGTTAGTATGATAATTATCCGATCTAAAATGGATATGGAATAGGGACGTTTACCCTCGGAACTTCCGGTTTCCACTGAGCTCCTGCTTTCTCTGGATGGAGCGCAGCATTTGTAGCTAGGAGGCTATCCGCAGAAGGTTTGACTGTCAATGTCTTATCTGCAGCCTGAAGGTGGATGTTCTATTAGGATGGTGGGGGATGGGCTGGGTAGTTAACCCTCTCACACGTCATACTGATTTATAGAGGCCCCCTGAAGGAGACCCGCTTCCTGTCAACCGATTTCACAGCTTGTCCACTACAGGAAAAAAAGTACACCATCTGTTCTGTGCAGGATTAACCTTTTTGCACCAAAAAATAATATCCGGGCTGAACACACATCCCCCCCCCCCCCCAGACATTCTATTCTATATTTCCTTAAAAGCAGACAAGTTCATGTAAATGTGCACTACATGGTGCCATCATCACGCAGATTTTTTATTTTAACATTACACTTCTGTCAAAAAAAATATTCTTGTAACGAAACTTGGTTTACCTTAAAGTCTAAGAACGCCCCCCCCCCCCCCTAGTTTTCAGCCAAGGAAGCTGCCATCTTTGCCTCCATTTATTCTACAACTGTTATCATGCTGAACATGTGATCAGTTATGACACCAGCCATTAAATGGTTTGACAGTTTGGTTGAGAGCACAACCAATGGGAGTATTACATTTACGCCACGCAACCGTTTTATGGATGGTTTACTTCCGCTTTAAAGACCTTATATAAAATGACTAAATCCGTGTCACATTCAAACCTTAATGCCATAAATAATAACTTATTCAATTTTTTTTCACCACAGGAGTATATAAAAGGAGTTTGGAAATTGTAGAGAAATGGATAAATAATGCATTACAATGTAACTACACACATTTGATTTTAGTCGACTAATAGGTCAATTTTAGGCTTTTGTACACCTTTATAATGCTCCTGGAATGTATCCAACTGATTTAAAGGTTAGTTGAGCTTCAATATTTGTATGATAATCTGAAATCAATATTTTAGATAAACTTCTCATAAATCACATTGGAAACTGGGAATGTCAGTACTGAAAGTTAATTTGTTCTTCCACACAGCATTATACGCCCCCAGTGACCGGGGTCAGGGAGTCCACCCCAGGAACAGCCTGTTGCAAGATGCCATGAGAGCAGGCACAGCCAGGCTAAGAAACGGCTCATGACCAAGGGCATCATGAAAAGCAGGGGTGGCACTTGGCACTGGTCTAAACATTTGATTCTTCCCATGCAGACATCTTATTAGCCAGAAATGTTATAATTTGCATATCGTAATTGCTTGACTCACTTTCCCTGAACACATGTAGCCAGGTGCAACAGCAATATGGAGAATGAGACACCGGGGGAGATTTAATCAAACTAGAGAATGCAAAATCTGGTGCAGCTCTGCATAGAAACCAATCAGCTTCCTTTTTTTGTCAAAGCTTAATTGAACAAGCCAAAATTTAGAAGCCGATTGGCTACTATGCACAACTGGATCAGATTTTTCACTCTTCAGTTTTAGTAAATCAACCCCACTGCATTTTATCCTTCTCTCCCTCTGCCGAGGTATGGATGTTATGCTGCATCATTTCTCCTCTGGCCAGCAGGGGGAGAGCTTAAGCCAAGCAAGTCCGTAGACTTCTATGCAGAGTACTTTGAATGCTGAGACTTGTAGTTAGAGACGGCAGCCATATAATGGCTAGGTTTTTTAATGGTTACCCTAAAGATTCCAATATGCAATGTTTAGTAGGAGTGGAGAGAGGATTTTTATGAAACGACCTGAGAAAGTTCTTCATTTTGGTGCCAAGGAGAGTGTGAGAGCACCTCTGAGAATTCACCTGCCAGCTAGGATGCCCGAGTATAGACACCTGGGGGAGGGGCAGCACACCATCACAGATTGTGTACCACTGTGGCAGAAAGGCTGGGAGCAGCCACTCGCCCTCTGCTTCCAACCGCTGATCAACAGAAGCTTTTAGGGAGAGACCGAAGAGGCCCCCTTCTACAGCAAACATCCACAGCAGCATCCTGTGAACTGATGAGATGGCTATATGCCCATTTTTGACATGGCTAGCATAGAGTGAGCCACAGGAGTAGGGCATTAGGTGTACCGAATCCATACCACACCCATACTGCACGAATGCCAACCCTATACCATATAATACATTTACCGCATCTGAACCACATCTACCATGTGCCCGTACCAAGCCTATACCATATCGATACAGTAATAATTGAAACAAAAAAAGGGGGGGGCATATAGGTGTGCAAGGCACACTAGTGTTGACCCACTTGCATTGTGTACCCATGTGGGCAGTGTCCCTCTAGTCAAATAATATAGCATATAAACGAAAAAATTTCCCATACCGGACCAGTAGGGGACTAGAAGACCAAATAGTCTCCACATGTGCAACTAATAAAATTACAAAGCACAGGACAAAACAAACAAAGGCAACAAAACATTAGTCCGGACGCCAAAAGATCTTTATATGGTTTGGCATGTCACGACAAAAGGTTGTATTATAGTAATATAGCATCATAAGACATGCACATCTCTATAAGGGTCCATGGAAGGCTATAGCCCATAAGGGGAGAAATCGGGGAGGGGGAAGGGAGGGCAAGTAATGCAATGGGTTAAAAAAAAAAAACACACTGGAATAAATGAAGGGATCCCCAATATTGTAACCAGTCCAGTTGAAAACAAAAAAAGTGATAAGCAGCAAAAATATAGCACCATCAAAAAGTTCAACTGTAGAGTGTTACAAACCATAATATTACAAGTCCATAATATTGCTAAAAAAGGCATGAAGTTGAAAACCACAACTGGTGAGATTAATGGAGATTTGGTAATTAAACTGAGCCACATTCTATAGAGATCCTGTTGTGGAACTATGGTATAAGTATGTGGCGATATACATAGGGATAGCATGCAATACCCGTCTTGGGGAGCCTAGGAATGAAGTGGTCTGCCGATCAACATCTGTGTACTGTCCCTGTATCGATTTGATCCACTCTGGCAATATAGTTCCAGCTCTCGGTTGATTAAACTTTACAACTGCTCACTACTGCACTTAAGGTGGCCTTGCATTGCTACCGTTTATGCTGATGTGGACGCCAAATGTCATCTTTTGCTTAGACTTTACATTCAATCACTATTAAATATAGTAAAAATTGTGTTATTACCATTGTTAATTCAAGTTCTGTTTACCAACCCTACTGGGTGACACTATATATTAAGTTTGTCTTTATTATCTGTTTTGGTGCCGTTTCCTTTGATATAGCACTACTATTGGATACCAAGTATTACTTTCAGTGATTTCCTGTGATATTTCAGTTTGTACACTCAACCTGGTGTGTCGAGGGGCTGAGGTTCTTGGGAAGGTCAAGACAACAGAGAACTCATCCCATTCAGCAGCTTCTACGGAGCTAATGCTACACACATGTAGATAAAATACTTCTGATCTTTTCCCCACTTCCTAATAACCATTACAGATCCATATTGAATCCAATGGGGGAGCATATTAGCAAGGTGAGAGGCATTTTCGCAATGGTTGCCTCATATAATTCTTTGGAAAGGTCTACAGATGACCCACTTGTTAAAGTAATATGTTGAGATTAAAGATGTTGTAGAAAGTTTTCTATTGGAAAGGTAGCAAAACAGCTCCAGGGTTGACATCCTAATCCTGGTTTTGCTACCTGGCAAATGACCGACTTGGAGGGAGCAGGCAAGCAGTGAAGGCAAAAGTCCCATCCTATGCTGATTTGGGCTTTAAAAGCATGTTCTAGCATATTAAGCTTGTACATTTATTGGCAAGAAAAGTTATAGCCACTGCAGCCAGCAAATTATTACACTCTGTTAAAGGGTTTGTAAAGGATTTTTCATGTCCTCATTGTTCGTTTTTGCTCTCAAGTTGCTGTAATTCTTCTCTGATCTCCACACTTCCTGGTTGTCCGTTTCCTAATAACCACAGTCCTGGGAGCTCTCTCTCTGTGGTCACTAATCAAGGAGGTGTGATTATTGTGTGTCTAAAACCCCTCAGCACCAATCAGTTTAGTTTTCCAAACCATCACTGCCCTGTATTGGCTCTGTGGCTCTGTACAGCAGAGGCATGAAACAACATGCAAAAACTAAACTAGGAGGTAAATTATATATGATTGATTTTTAATCGTTTTAAAAAGGAATCAATTAACCATTATGTATCTATACCCTGTAAACAATCATTTCAGCTTAAAAATGTTTATTTTATTTGCAACTCCTTTAAGGTTTAAACAGATATTAGACATGAGAAATTAGTTAAATTTTAGACAAATTTGTTAAAAGCCCCCAAAAAAATTTGGAAATCCAAAATAAGAATGAAAAAATTCAAAAAAGTTATTACTTAAATATTAAAATTATAAGTATTGAAATTCCCTTTCAAAATCTGGCCGTTAGTAAACTTAACGAATACCAATTTTTTCCAAAGTCATGGATTGTCCGTAACAACAAATGCCGTAGCTAAACGAATGGAACACGTAACAAATAATAAAAAAATTAATTATTTCATTCCATTTGTTTAGATGCGGCATTTTTTATTTCAGATAATTCTTAACTTCAGTTCGTATTCATGATGTTCACCAACAGTCAAATTTGAAAAGGAAAATTCCAAATACCTATAATTGAATAGTTCTTTAGAATTTTGGGATTTTCATTCTTTTGAGTAAAGTTAGTTGTTTTAGTATGGGGCTCTAAATAGAGAACAAGGTGAACAGCATTGCTAAAGTTCATACGCATCCAAGGTTGAAAAGGCATATTGTAACAAAATCTTGCAGCTCCTATTGGCTGAGGAGAGAGAGGGCACACATAGCTTAAGCATTATAAGACATGTATTATAATAACAGCCAGTAAGGCAGTCACAAGGGTAGTAGGGGAAAACACCCATTACCTTTGTAATATTGATTTTTAATATAATAAATGTGCCTTTTATAATACACAATGGAATTTACTAAAGCTGGACAGTGCAAAATCAGACTAATTTCTGCACAAAAACCAGCTTCCAACCCCTGCTTGTTCAATTTAGCTTTGGCAACAAAACCTGGAAACCAATTGGTTTCTATGCAGAAGTAAGCCTGACTTTGCACTCTCCAGCTTTAGTAAACAAACCTCAGAGTCTATGCAACTTCTCTGCTCTTATCAGAGTTTTAACCTATTCTACTAAAATAAAATATAATATCAGTACCGTTTTTTGAAGAAGCCACTGTGCGCTATTTGAAATGTTTAAGTTCTTACAGGGCCATTAAAGGCCATAGGAGTGGGTTGGTCTACAATGGCTGTATAGGCAACATTGTATTTGTGTAGCACTACCTGGTTGTTTTGGGTGGCACATTTACCTCGTGGCTCTTCCAAATTTCTAGGGGTGCATGATGCATTTAGTAAAAGTAAAGGAATGTCCGCAACAGGTGCTTTTTGCTGTTCTCTTTATTACGCAGCCGGGTAAAAACAATAAAACTTGTGATGGGGAAAGTAAAGTTGAAGGAAGAAAGAAGAATAGCAAATTCAATGATAGGGAAACAGACCTGCTCCCAAGTGTAACACTTCTCTGCACCACACCTGCTTGAGTGGGATTAGCGTATCCAGACAGGCCTCTCTCACTGACCTGGCAGCCCGGAGTATCACTCGAACATTTGTAGGATAAAGTCCCTGCTGCAGACCCTCCTTGGTGAACATCAGGGAGACACCTCTGCCACGGGCCCTCTCAGATTTAAGTTACGGAGTAGATCCTCCTTAGGTGAATTACGACTGAATCTCCCTCAAATTGTCGCCCAGGTACCGACTGACAGGTGATCAATCCTTCAGTGTCCGGCTACCTTGATCCCCGGTGGTTTGTCAAGGCCCTTTTGGACCGCCAGCCTCTCAATGGCGCGTCTCAGACGGACTCCCCACAGAACAGCACTACCTCTTGGATCCTTAAAAGAGAAAACCTAGGTCGCTCACTGGTTCCTCGTCGCTGCTCAAATGTTCCAGGCCAACGTGGCCCCGGTACCAAGAACACCACGTGGCACGCACGCCCAGCCAGGTAGGCCATAATGCCAGCGAGGACAAACCCCCAGCATGCACAGCGAGGCCAAACCCCCAAATGGCTGCTGGGGAAGAGCACCCAAACCTTGACTCCACTGCTGTCACCTACTGCACAGGGGTGGGAAGAACACCCCAGTACAACAGAATAAGCCCACAGCACAGCTAAGCCGAGACAGAGACCCTGTTTTGCAGATAACCACTTGGATCAGAGTTTAACTACACTCTGATCCCCCATTAACATTTAAATGGCACCGGTACCTAAAGTAACCAGGCGCTACATTTGGTTTTTTTAATTCCCACATTGCAAGTTTTAAAAATGTGAAACCATTTCAAATAGGCAAATATCCTGTACAAGCATAATGGAAAAAGGGAAGCAATGCTTATTACTTAAAAAATTGACTTAGCATATCAGTTTTGTAGCGGATGTTTAAAAATAATAGAATGGATTTACCACTCAAATGTCAGCCATAGAGCACCTATGGGCTATGGCTGCACAGTGGATTAAAATTGCCTCACAGCTCAAAATATTTAACCACTTGGCATGTTGGCTGTAACCTCATTTATCAATGTGCTGCTAATCAAATAACGATCTGCAAGCAGTTAAATCTTTCATTAGTGTGGTGCATGCGGGTTTCTTCAGTGCAAGTAAAAAATTGCATACATGGTTAACTGCTTGTCTTTTGGCTTATTGTTGCATTTGGATCTTGAACCCATCAGGCCCAAAAAAACAGATATGCCAACATGTTTTTAACCACTTCCTTACTGGGCACGTATACCCTCTTCCTGACCGGCGCTGCGTCGCTTTAACTGACAAGGGATGAGTGGCAAAGATATCCGATCAGTTGAGGGATCAAACTCAAAATTTTCACTCCTCTTCTCAATACATTCAGCCGACAACGTGACTCAGAAGGCCCAATGGCAAAGAAGGAAATAATAGAACAAACGCGTTTCGTTTCACAAACATCTTCATGGGAATTGTCTCTCTCTCTACGTTCCACTCTTTGTTTCCGGGAAAGTGGAACGTAGAGAGAGAGACAATTCCCATGAAGATGTTTGTGAAACGAAACGCGTCGGGAACCGATTGACCCTACTGCCTGTATATTTATACGCCCATGATTGTTCATACCAAATCTGAGTGTATTACTTTTTGTTTTATCTTAGTAAAACTTTATCAGAGTTACGCTGTTTGTTCTATTATTTCCTTCTTTGCCATTGGGCCTTCTGAGTCACGTTGTCGGCTGAATGTATTGAGAAGAGGAGTGAAAATTTTGAGTTTGATCCCTCAACTGATCGGATATCTTTGCCACTCATCCCTCTTGAGTCCGTCTGTGAGCAGTCCTTGGTTTAACTCTAAGCTATAGCTGACCAAATAGGTGTATACCTATTGTGGTCGCTATCCATCTGGTAAGCCTCTTCAGCCATATCTACGGTGGTGGACCATTAAGATCTCACTCTGTCACCTTATTGATCCCTTTGGATTATATATCACCTTTTAAAGACACTTCAAGTTCACCTATGGTGTCTAGTATCCAGCTTATATTATTCGCCATTCATCTATGTTTAAGTGCTACATATTTCTTTGTTTTTTGATCATTTAGTTATGTTTGCTGCTGTATTGTTTTAGTAGCGCGGTGAGTGTACATACTTAGGTATATACCAATTTTTTCAATATTTTTTACTTGTTGCTATAATAAATAGCCCAATTATTTTAAAAAAACTTTTTTTTTCTCAGTCTAGGCCGATACGTATTCTCCTACATATTTTTGGCAAAAATAAATAAAAAAAAAAAAAAAAAAAAAATCGCAATAAGCGACTGGTTTGTAATGGCGGCGATCTGCGAGTTTTATTGGGACTGCGGCATTATTGCGGACACAGCGGACACTTTTGACACATTTTTGGCGCCATTCACATCTATACAGCGATTAGCGCTATAAATATGCACTAATTACTGTATAAATGTGACTGGCATTGAAGGGGTTAACACTAGGGGGTGAGGGAGGGGTTAAATATGTACCCTGTATTGTGTTCTAACTGTGGGAGGTGACCGTTCTATGTCCCTATGTACAAGGAACACAGCATCGGTCTCCTCTCTCCCCTGACAGGATGTGGATCTCTGTGTTTACACACACACACAGATCCAAGTCCTCGTCCTGTAACCGCCGATCGCGAGTGCCTGGCGGACATTACGGCCGCCAGGCACGCGCATCGGCATCTCAGCGATGCGGCGGGCAATGACCTTCAAATGAATTCCTTGATTACGGACACAGGTGTACACACATGGCTCAACTTCTACCAAGGGCACATTAAGCATCCTAGGTCTGATACCTGTATTTTCTTAATTTTTTTAAATGAGAACATTGCAAATCAGTTTCAGCTGGAAACTATGAAGGCCTATGGAGAAACAAAAAAAAGGCAATGGCTCACAAGACAAGAGCCATACCCGATGTAGGGTGTTGGGATTGATTGATATCCTTTGCATCACTTTTCCAGGTTCCTGAATATGTACTACATGTATCCATCTATTATATGGAAATAAGGCAAAGACCTACTTTTCAATGCATGCACTGGTGCCTCATTTGCATAATAAAGTCAGACCAAAGACAGATTTTGATTGCGAGTCCATATTCTTAATAAATCAATCAATCTCATTTTGATCCTTATTTACAACAGTAGTTTGTTTTACCAGTACATTTTCTTGTCAAGTGCCTAGATCAGCACTAGGGATTAAAAAGCAGAATTCTGGCATTTCTGCACAATGGGAAAAAAAACTAAAACCCAGGTAAAACACTGCGCTAGACAAGTGTCAAAAAAAATTGAACAAATTCCCACAGTGAAAGTGAGATGTGGAGCTGCCAGTACCAAAAAATTTGATCCCAAACTTGATAAAAAATAAAATAAAAAAGCAAGTGAACAATAAAATAATAAAGTGAACGTGGGCATTGACAATGTGGATGGTATAGGATAAACAAACACCTAGAACCAAAAAACACAAATCTTAAATGTGCCTAAATGATCAGAGGCAAACAGTGATGAAAAACATATAAGATGAAAAAGTGAAAAAGTCCCACATTAATGATTAAAACAAAATCGACCAAAAAAATGCAATATTTTTAAATTGTGATACATAATTGTGCACAAAGTTGGACATGTGAAAAGAAGAGAAGGAGGGGGAATCTTCACCCATCAGTAAGACACCCAAGCAGTGGTGTTGTAGTCTCCTTACCCTAAAAGGGTGACCTCTGTCACGGTAGTCTCTCTGAGCACAGGGGTTTAAAGTCTCCCAACAGACTCACTCCAGATGATTGGCAAGCACAAGATGGTATCTTAATGTCTCAAGGATAAAAAAAACAACAGAAAAACTTCATAGCGTAATACTGCCGCCAAAATATTTAATTTGCAGAAAAGTGTTGCACTTACAATGTAGTTGTTGCGATATTGCAGTGTATAAACAAACACAGGGACGTGGCCTCTCCTCGAGGCTTCTCTTGTTTGTTAGGGTCCTTTCACACGGAGCGGACCGTTTTTCGGTCCACTCCGTGTGCCCGTCAGCTCAGCGGGGGGGTCTCCGCTCAGTGTGAAAGGGCCCTTAAGCTCTGTGTCAGTGTAAGCTCTGTGTCAGTGTATCCTCGTATGGAGAGGCATGATGACGTTGAATTCTGCACAATGATTCAATTCCTTCTATTGAAAATTAAAGTTCTATGTCATCTATGTCAGCCAAGCTGAGACAGAGACCGCAATTTGCTACCAACAATATGGATCATAGTCTAACTACACTCTGATCTGCCCTTAAAATTTCACTAGCACCAGTACTGTAAGGTACATAGGCGCTACATTTACATTGTAGCAAAGTGTAATTTCCTCAGTGTTGTCACAAGATAGGATATAATAAAATATTTTTAAAATGTGAGGGGTGTACTCACATTTGTGAAAGTGTGTATGTGCGTGTGTTAAACAAAAAAAAAAAAAAAAAAAAAAAGAAGGGGGAATTCATTATAAAAATGCATTTTTGGCAACATTCATCTTGCGGTGTCCTCCATTTACCTTTGTCTATGGTAGTTTATCCCTTTATCTCACCTAGGGCGTTTCTTTCAACAGTTCAGTTTTTCACCTTCCCCACACAACTTTTTTTTCACTCTCTTTCTCCTTTCTATCTTCCATAGCCTCACTATCAATCCTCATTATTATTATGTAGCGCCCCCTTACTTTCAGTATGGGCACTACGCTAAAGTTAGTTGGATTGGGAGAGTTACATTGCTCCCATTAATGATTTACCTAAATTGTGACCTCTGTCATTCCAGAAAGGACCACTGGGTCACTCTGCATTCTGGGGATGTGGCATCAACTTTGGTCGGCAGTTGGCGCCAGAGGGGTTTCTGGCACAGCAAGTCTTCCCCAGCAGCCAATTGGAGGAGTTCTTCCCTCACGGGGCATGCTGGGGAGGGATATATCTGTGACAATGTCATCTTTGTGAGGTCCCGGTTCCAGGTGCGGCATCCACCTTCAGGGTGCACGCATCCATGGCTTACTGGGTTCCCAGTTATATTGAGAGGATCCCAGACTGGGTGCAGTGCGATTGGGGGGGGGGGGGAATCGGCTTGAGGGGAACCCGGAGGCAGGTTGTCCAACAGGGCTTGAACGAACTAATCGGGGATCTGGTGACCGGGATGCTGACAGGTACGCTTTACTGTCTCCCGGTGACCTGTACTAGAGTCTACTGTGAGGATTCGCTCTGTTCATCCACCTAATCTCATTTAAAGTAATTGGCCTGTGGCTGAGGCCCTAGACCCGGGTCTGTGCGAGAGGCCTGTTCCTCCCAGGGATCCAAATTGACAACTCGGCTGCCAGGTTTGCGAGAGGGACCTGTCTATGTGCACTTCACCCACTTAGCAGAAGTGGCGACGAGTTTCGAAATTGGTACTACTGAGGGCAAGTCTGCCCTGTTCCTATCCAGGCCTGACACCGCAAAGTTCTCCTCTTCCTTCATCAACCTTTTTTCCTTCCTAACTGAAGTTGAAGTTGATGTTGGCTGTGTTGGCCTGGAAATAAAGCATTGAAAAACCTTTGACTGTCTGGACCTCCGCTCACTACTTTGTTCCTGCATCACACCCCTAGACAACGCTGGGGTAACTTAATGTGCCGATCCCAACAAATTAATCAGCGTTTCTTTCGAGGTAGCGCTACAATTATTATTGTTACAGATGCCTATATGGGCTCCTACATATCACTAGAGCGTCTGGATGAGTTTTTTTTTTCTTCTAGGTTCTTCTTGCTATTCTTGGCATTCGTATTGTCCCGCTCCATCGCCACATTGCCACGTCTCAGCTCCCGGGGGGGGGGGGGGGGGGGGGGGTTCTGTACACCAAACCCCCGTTTGCCTTCAATCTTCAATAATACTATGTACTCCCTTAACCAATTATTTTATTACATACCCTACAGGTAAGAGTGCTAGGACTACATTTGTTGTGTCCGCTCTTCCTGCCTTAATTATTATTTATTTTATTTTTGACTATCACAGGCATTCAATTAACTGCTCCTGATGAGTGGATACTACTCCACGAAATGCGTCAAGCTTTTTATTTGATGTCATATCACAGTTATGATTTTACTATAGGTTTGGAATGTAGGAGTCATCAATTATTTATTAGAATTAAGTATGTTTGTACATATTTTGGGCATCCTGCTGTGAGGCATGTAATGGTGGCACACTGAGGCATGTAATGGTGGCACACTGAGGTGAGGCGAGGCATGACTAGTAGGAAGGGGTCGTCTTACACAGTGAGTATATCCTAAACCCAACATTTTAGCTGGAAAATTAGGGGGTCGTTTTATATGCCGGCAAATACGGTAACTAATTTTACTATTAAGTGATTTACTAATCATGTACCAGTTTATTGTGTATCATTATATATATTATAATCATGCACTATGCTCAATTGTGTCATTAATAAATATTTTTTATAACTTATATTGATTGACTCTTCCTACCCTAAGTCTGCGTTTTATATAAAGTCCCATTGCCCCCATTTTTACCCGTTTTTTCCCCATATAATCAGGGATGGAGACCTGTGTACTGGACAGTCATGGTCTCATATAAGGTCACACCTTTTCTTTACCTGATTAGATTCAAATTTGTAAAAAAAAAAAAAAAAAATCTTAAAATGTACAAGCTACAATACCACATTTCAGGTGCATAGACAATGAGAGAATTTTCTTCAATAAGCCTAAGAAAAAAAAAAAAAAAAAAAAAAAAAAAGGGGGGGGGGGGGGGGGAGGTACAAGGTACAGAAAGGGACCTTTTTTTCTGAAGAATTTATGTGGTCTCTTTAAGCAGATTCTCCAAGAGCCATTATTCAGAAACCAAAGCGCTAGCCACAAATATACAAACACAGATTTTGTTGGAGGTGTCTCCCTTATATCTCCTCCATCATTTAAATGGAAATAAAAAAATAAATAAAAAAGGAGGGTGGGGAATTGAAGCTGATGTGTTGTGAAGAACAACACAGTACAAATCGATATGCCCATTTTAATGTAGGTTTCCTGTGGTCACACAGAACAATAATTTGCATGAAAGTATAATTTTATACATCTAAAATAAAAGTTACATAAAATAAATATTGCATATATATCCTAAGAATCCAAGTTGATTTGTCAGTTTACTCCTATCAGGAACGTGACTCATTCTTTCAGTATGTAACCTCTTTGCCGCATTACAAAAGGTCACAAAATAGTTCAGTATGCTGTCTTGCCTAATTAACAAGGGACCACTTCAGACGTGATCCATTGTACTCGTCGGCACACTGAGGATAATCCCGTGGATTTCGGGACAATGCCTAATTTGGACCACAGTATGAGATGCGATCTTTGGATGAACCAAGACTTTTCAGGGCTGATTATTAAACAGATTAACATTTAAATATATGGTGAGCCATGTTACATTAAATTGCTAGATCATATGATTTTTTTTTTCTGATTACCACGTCATGCTAACAGCTATGGCCAAATTTTAATTTTTTTTACAAAAATAGAAGAACGTTCTTAAAAATCACTTCACTCCTTAATTACAAGATTTTTACATAGTTTTATTAAAAACAATAGAAGGTCTTTGTCTTCTTGGCTGAAAAGCAATTTTAGAAGGCACTTGTTTTTGTCGCTAAACTATTGATTGTCATTTTCTCTGACTGCCCATCAACATAAGACGAACACGATTTCATCGCCCTCAGGACAGTAGATCGCCTCATAAGCTTGCAAGGTCCTCTGACCCAAGAGGGGAGGGGGGAACCGAAGAGAAGTATGAGCAGACGCCAATGCTGCTTATTGCAGAGCAGAACAATAACAACTGGGATAGGTTTTGCAACCTGCCCAAAGGGGTTCCAAATCAACTCTTGGCTGGCAGGGGTTTGCTTGCTGCCACAGACAAAAACAAAACAAAAAAAACCCCATGTGATTTCTCAGACACATCTTTTGCCTATGGGCTGCTCAACCTGTACTTAAAGTGGACAATGAAAACTAGCCAGCTAGTCATAAATAATCTGCTACCGCATGCTCCATTTTCTGTAGGAAAACATGTAAAACACAATATTGCATTGTGAAGAGATACACTTTTACCATACACATAGACCGCATACATAATACCATACTTGCAAGTAACCAGCTTGAGCAATAGAAAAAGTTAATGACAGAGACTGCCCAACATTATGGAGAAACTCTGAAGTCTACAAGTGCCTGTATCATTTTTTTAAATATTACAGAATGAGATTAATCCTATTAAGAATACAAAAAGGGTAGGTCTATTTATTACCCTTCCCGTAATGCCGCGTACAAACGATCAGAAATTCAGGAAATGTCCGATGCAAGCTTTTGTTTGGAAATTCTGACCGTGTGTAGTCTCCATCAGAATTTTTCTGTCAGAATTTCCACCAGGAATAAAAATTGAGAGCGGTGTCTCAATTTTTCAGACTAGAAAAGTTCTTGTGGGAAATTCCGACACGCAAAAAAAACATGTATGCTCAGAATCATTGAACTTCATTTTTCTCGGGTCATTGTAGTGTTGTACGTCACCGCGTTCTTGACAGTCACAATTTGGTGTGACCGTGTGTATGCAACACAAGTTTAAGCCGGAATGCCGTCGGAAAAAAAATCCACGTATTTGTCGGATTTTCCGATCGTGTGTAGCCTCGCATTAGCCTCTGTTAGAGCCTTGTGACCATAGGACAGTTTCAGGCAAGGGCTGCCCAGCAAGGGAGTCTTTTTTGGGGTGAACATTGCTCTAGGTGTCTGTTTGACGACCACATCTAGGCCAGGCCACAACTGAAGATCTTCAAACTTTGTTTCTATATTATCTGCCATTAAGTTATATGAATTTTCCCACCTGCCCCCTCTTCCGCCAGGAGACCAAGGACTAGAATAGGCAAAACTTTGGTAATAAACACGTGTTGATGAGCTTTTTTCCACTCGTTAACATATGCATTAAGACAAACCATTTATTTGAATAGGCTTCCCTAAGGTATCAATTCAAAAATGTGCAGCACACAAGCTGGCATGCATTGGAGCGTTACAACACAACACATTTGCTTTGATTTGCCATCAAGAATGAATGGCACACAGCATACCAACAAGATATTCATATTTTTGTTTTGCAAAAACCATGCGCAAAATCTCACACATTCCCGCAGTGCGCAGATGTGAACAGAGCCTTATTGTCTTGACATTTAGTCAATGGAGGGTGAAGGGCTAGAGGAGTATATGCACTAGTGTCTTCAATAACTATGGTGCCCAAACAATCTTCTGAAACAAATTGTGTTGGGTGCCTTAGTCATGTGGCAACATGTGGGTGTCCTATGAAACCACATCACACAGCAAAGGACTTGTATATGAACCCCTATGCCAGGGATATGCAATTAGCGGACCTCCAGCTGTTGTAAAACTACAAGTCCCATCATGCCTCTGGGTGTCATGCTTGTGGCTGTCAGTCTTGCTATGGGAATTGTAGTTCTGCAACAGCTGGAGGTCCGCTAAGTGCATATCTCTGCCCTATGCCATATTAACCTTGTATATTATTTTAACAGGGTCATTAGGAGTGTCAGAACCTATAGTCATATATGCCAAGTGCCCATAAACTGTGGCAGTAGGAGGAGGGGTTTAGGTTACTTAACACCTTAAAACCTCTAGTGAGCATCTGCTTCAACTGCATCAACTCAGTATAATATTTACTAAGAATCAGCTTCCCTGGCATACAGGTGAGAAAAAAGAAAGGAAAAAAAACAGCCGCATGTATGTGGTTTACTGTGGAAATGCATTTGCAGGTAACTATGGGAAAGAGCTGCTTAAAAATAAATGATCCATGGAGGTAAATTAAATTTCTATGTATAGTAGTAAAAATAGATGATAATAATAATTCTCTCATAATTATATATTTTTTCTATTTATACATTTATGATAGTACCTTGCTGTGTTTACCCAAAAGGGTCTGCACACAATAGACTCGCTGCCATCTTTAATGTCATAAAACACCCAAAAAATGATCCAGGTGGCTCCCTGGGCCAGAGACTAACCTAAAAATTGTATAGCCAGATCAAAATAAATCCACATAGAAATATTAGTAATTTCTCACAACCAATGGCATTACATTTAGATGTGTATTAGTTACTGACGTACTTAGCAAACACCTAGAAGTGATCATAAAAATTATAAATTTGAATTATATTGCCTAACACAATCATGAAAAGGTGAGCCGTCTTTGTTTTACTAGCATACTACATTAAAAAAAAAAAAAAAAAATCTATCAAATACAGTATGTGCAGTAAAAGCATTTTGTGTTCATAGTAGATACAATTCTCCAGACAGAGCAGGGATGTTTAATTGGCCCTAGAGCTTTCAAATCCATAGGCAGTCAAAGACGCACGTTGCCTGATAGCAAAGGATGATGCAGTTTAGTTGCATCCAGCATTTTTCCCCATTCAGCTTTTTAGCTGTACAATGACCTTTGAGCCCCAGGCTCCTCCTTCTGTCTCTGCAGTTAGAGCTACTGTATTCTAATTTGCATGAGGCCGGTATAGGCCCAAATAGCTTAAAGAAAACATTGAGCAGTAAATAACTGACACTTAACATTGTATTTTAAACATCGGACAAGTTTATGAATGTATAGCCTTTGTTGCATTGGCTTTTTTTTTTTTTTTTATTCACAAACAAATGAAATGCCTAGAAATAAGATTATTGTATTTGCTTTTTTTTAGTATTATTATTTTTATTTTAGTTCTTGAAATCAAGTACATTTTTTGTTTTTTATATTCAGAACATTGTAGAAAAATATCCAGGTTAATTTACCATCAGACAGTATTAAGTATCTGTGGAAACAACATATTTACATCATGATCACAGTCTTGTTAGTCCCCAATTTACGTTGTGTTTAAGCTTCGAAGTACACACAATTAAAGGCAATTGTTGAGCAAAAATTTCCAACATCCTGCTGATTGGTTCTCAGTTTGCTTAGAATTTGCGTAGCCAGCAATTGTTAAGTAAATCAGGGCCAAGACAAAGGCGCTTTAATTGAAAATCAGAAAGCCTAATATTAAGTGCCGTAAATATTAACTGCTGTATTGTTTAGGGTAAAATGCTGATGGATGAGGATATCATTTGAGGAACCCCCTCTCTATTCTGCAGGCAGGATTTTTATTTTTTAATCAAGCAGAAATACTGTTTGCCCTATGGTGTAGAACCAAAATTATATAATAAGAAATTGCATTTTCTAGAATTCAAAATGCTACACAGCAAAAAAAATAATAATAATAAAAAAAAAAAAAGTATTGCCCAATTTTAGCCGTTTATGAAAATAATAATATCTTACACTCCATTACCTGCTTAAGACAACTATTAATTCTAGCAAAAAATAAATAAAAATGATACACATAAAATAATATGCATGCTATTTTCTGCATAAAAGACAGAAGGCCATTCTAGCAATAAAATGTACAATCACAGTCAAATATCCATGCAAGCAATTTTCTATATACATATAAAAAATATATGAATACAACAGAGACCACCAACCTGCTCACACTGCTTTTCCCCAATCCATGCACTCTTCCTATGCACAGCGTCTAATTACAATCCATAGAATCTGGATGATTACTGCTTTCTAAAACATAGAAATCTCATAGATTCAAAATGCCTTCTGCGTAAAAATAGACCATTTTTTCCCACAAGTTTCCCAAAGCAGTATTTTATAGCTGCTAGCATATGTTTTATTGTTCACTGTCAAGAGCTCTAGCCTGCACAAAGACTCATTACCTACTGCTTGTAGAACAGCTACACAATCTCACTGAGCTTGCCTGGATGCTGATCACATGGGAGGCTTGTCTGAAGAAAAAAAAAAAAAAGCAGGCATCCACTGATTTCACTGTCTAGGGATATTTTTATCAGCTGAATCTTAGCAAGAGGAAGGGCCAGCAAACCAACCAAGCTGTTTGAAGTCATTAATCCATGGCAAATCATTAAAAGGCCTCGAATGATGTGTTTGAAAAAAATATTAATATATTGTATATATTGTTAATAAATGTCTAATACATTAGGGAAACAACCTTACAAAGCAGTCAGCCCATCAATCCGTGGGATTCCCAGAATTGTATTGGCTTTTTGCATTACAATAAAACACTGCAGATAATTATTTTAAGGCAACACGCGTTCAATGATCCACGGAAAGGTTGGATTTTTTTTAGCTTTCCGTGAAACATAAATATCGATCTGTTCAGGCAACATCGCTAAGAAAAAAAAAAATGTTTTATTTGGTCACTGTCACTGGTGGTATCAGAAAATATATTACTTTTTTATGATAATTATATTAATGTTAATTACTTGGCAACTAAGTAGTAATCAGAAAAAAAAATATATAAAGATGTCGTTAATTTCCTATTAAATTAACGATTACCCAAAGCCAAAAGAGGTTTTTTTTTTTTTTTTTTTTTTAATTTAACGGATAGACTGGTGATAGGTTGGAAACCCTGTCAGTTTTTTTTTTGTTTGTTTTGCTGTAGGACGCTCCATCCTATATATTTGTTCTGGTGATTATTGTTCACAGGACTAAAAGATAAAAAACAAAATTTGGAGTTGTCACTGAAACATAAATAAAAGGGTTAACCTTCCAATGGGGACACCTGTCTACTAGAGCTTACCTTTAATTAAAGGCCCTACCCCCTTGAGCCATGTGATTATTTCAGTAAAAAACACATTTAGAATATGTGATTGGAGGCAGTGTTCCTTTTAACTATACCACAATTTCATAAACTCTACAGAGCATTTGGACTTCTTCCCTCTACAAATTAACCTTCTAAAGTTAGCCACAATAGTCCAGATTTGGCAAGAGGATGTAGGCAAAACAAAAAAAATAAACAGAAAAATGACCAATATCTCTGAATGTTTTGGTCATTTTAGTGTGCGGTCTTCCCTGAAGGTAACTTTTGCTTTTATATATATATATATATATATATATATATATATTTATTATTATATATATATATTTTTTTTATTCTATGCTCTGGATTGTAAAAGTTTTGTCTTAATGAGGGAAAATTGCATAAAATATTAGGAATGATGTATACTAAGTTAAAATGTTTCTTTCCCATAGGGATGGGCTCAGGCATGTTCGGATCGTAGTGCCAACCCATCTGAGCAGTCCCACCAGGAAGACGTCAATGCACACTGCCAATTGTAGGCAGTGAGGCATTTTCTTGTCTGCAGTTGCACATACACACTCTGGCTATGATTGGCGGTGTGCAGTGACGGCTTCATGCGGGATTGCTCAGGTGGGTTGGGACTATGATCCGAACACACCTGAGGCCTCCCCTATGTAGCACCCTAGATATAGATATGGCCCAAAAATCACTAAATGCAACATCTTTTTGTCTTGAAGGGGAGTCCAGAGGCCTCCTACATATTCATATTGTGTATACAGTGGTTCTCCTTCACCATGCACTACTTAGAGACATGTATATAGAGCAGGCTTACAAACTGGTCAGTGTATTACTGACGTGGATGGGGGGAAAAAACATGTTGCCAACTAGGGTGACCACATGTCCCGGATTGCCCGGGACAGTCCCGCATTTTGCAGGTGTGTCCCGGGCACATTTATTCCAGGACAATACAGTGTCCCGAAATGAAACTGACACAACCCCACCCCCCGCCGGGCCAATCTGATACCCCTGACTGTGATTGGAGAAATCATAAATCCAGCCTCTTGTGTCCAATCACTGTGCTGTTACAGCACAAGCTGATTTTTGGGAAGGGAGGGTGTCCCTGAATGGTAGTTAGGAAATGTGGTCACCCTATTGCCAACATGAGTTAAAGAGGAAGGGATGTTTAACTAGTGAAGATGGAAACCTTACCCGAGAGCAGAGAGAGTCCTTCAAACCTCACCATGCACACCTATTATAAAGGCCAGATACACACTGGCTATCATCATAGGCCTATATTGGTTATGTAGCAATCTGGCCCTGGCTATAACATGGGTTCCCCACTGCAAATTAAATCATTATTGTGGGACCTCCAAAGTTTATTAGGGACTAGAAATATGTGCATGTCCTCCATAATCACTGTTGTCCTACCTACGTTCTAAAAATCTGAGACGTTGCGAACATTTTTAAAGGCTTGAAGCACCCCAGGGCGCATTAATTGAATACTAGTGAGGATTGAAGCATACCATGTGTAGGAGGTCCTATCCCCAATATCACCTCATTTTCCTCTCTTATCCTTTCTTATTGTAGTCTTCTCTCTTTTTGGTGCTGCTGAACTTATGTAGAATTAAACCATTAGTGTGCTGGTTCAATGCTGCCAGCAATACCAGGATATAGAACCAAAGCAATCACAAGGATACCCAGGATGCATACCTCTAATTATGATATATAGAAGTAAGCTGATAGATGTTCCAAAAGGGTATTGTACAGAAAATATATAATTTAAGGGACATATTTATAAAGCAGTGATTCTAACATTCAGCAACTATTGACTGCAGGGGAATCTTCTTGGTTCATGTGTTTCAAATGACAGTGATTGATTCACCACTAGTGAAGCCATATAAATATGCTCCAAAGCAGAGGACAATGAAGTGTTGGAGTGAAACTACATAGCAGAACCATAGTTCAGCAATGATTCAAAGTCCACTAACTTAACATCTTATCCCAGGCCTTGTAAAATTGTCAATGACGTCCTTCATTGTCGATAATAGTACTGCTGCCCTTGGAGGAAGATATAAGTTCCACATTGAATTATAATTGGTACCAAACTGTACTGAATAAGTATGGAGGCTGCTGATCTCTCCTCCTTAAAATGCTAGCTGCCTGGCTATCATGTTGAATTAATGGCTTCCAGTGGCCTCCACAATATCATAATATAAGTCACTGATCGCCGCCATTACTAGTAGAATAAATTAATACAAATTCCAGTATGTATCCTATAGTTTGTAGGCAATATAACGTTTGCGTAAACCAATCAATATATGCTTGGATTTGGGTTCAGTGTAATGCCTCGTACACACGATCTGAATTTCCGATGAAAAAAGTCTGACCTGTGTATGCCCCATCTGTTTTTTTCTGTCAAATTCTGATGGACTTAGGGTCCTTTCACACGGAGCGGATCGTTTTCTGGTCCGCTCCGTGTGTCCGTCGGCTCAGCAGGGACCGCCCTGTCTCTCCTCCGCTCTCCCCTATGGGGAATCGGATGGAAACGGACCGTCTGTCCGTTTGCATCCGATCCGTTTGACCGGACGGAAGAAAAATAGGACATTCTTCTGTCCGAAAAAACGGATGCGGATGTTAGCGGATGCATCATCCGCTAACGGATCCGCTCCCATAGGGGTTCATTACAAGTCCGTAAACGGACTTGTAATGAACGGACGAGTGGAGCGGACATGTGAAAGGGGCCTTAGAAAGAGAACGTGTTCTCTTTTTTTTCCCGGCGGAAAAAACTTCGATCGGAAATTCAGTTCGTCTGTATGGAACTCTGACGGAGAAAAAAAAACACATGCTCAGAATCAAGTCGATACATGCTCGGAAACATTGAACTTAATTTTTCTCGGCTCATCGTATGTGTTTTACGTCACCGCATTTTTGAAGGTCAGTGCGCCAATCGGAGCTCTGGCGGACAGGAAGCCGGAGCTCTGGAGGACAGGAAGCCGACAACAAACCAGCAACCTGTCGGGGTACCTGGGCTGCCTTATATAGATAAGGCAGCCCAGGTACCCCGACAGGTTGCTGGTTTGTTGTCGGCTTCCTGTTCGTACCTTGTTCCCTGTTTACCTTTATCTGAATTTCTGTTGTGACTCGGACCGGCTTGACTACTCTGCTCTTCTCTCCTGTACCTGACCCTTGGCTTGTTTTACGGATCTGCCTCTCTACCTGTGTTTGACCCCCAGCCTGTGACTCGGATCTGCTACCTGTCCCCAGCCCCTGACCTTCTGCCTGCACCTTGGATCTGCTACTTGTCTCCAGCCCCTAACCTGCTGCTTGTACTTCTTGGACTTTACTTGTCCCTTGTACTAGACCCTCAGCCTGCACCTTCAGCACTGAACCCTCAGCCTGCACACAGACTCAGTCTGATGCCTACTTGCTCTAACCCCTGCTGTGCTCTGGACTTGTGTCTTCAGCTGGGATCCCGCAAAGAGACACACCCGTCCCTGTCTCACCTCCAGGGGGCGGAGTGCGTCAATTCGCAAGGGTGAACCGCTCTCGGCATCTCGGCCTCGGTAAGTACACACCTGACATTGACTTTGAACAGTGGCCTTTATATGTTTACGTCCGACGTACTTGGGCTGTAGTGCCATGCTCTCATTTATCATCTGTTATATGTAAGGGTACTACTAATTTCAGATCCCTATATTCTAGCAGCAAACAACACTGGTTTAGGTTTTCATAGTTTCTCCACCTATTATAGTTTAATTATATGGGCTTTGCTGTATTACTTTGCACTTATTCCTAAGAATAGTCTGCAATGTATTTCTCATTTCATTTTTCTTCAGCAATTTGAAAATTTACCAATCGTCTGTAATACATTCCTTCTGTGTGTGTTATTGCAGAAACCTTGTCTTATCGATACCTTTGACTGAATATGTAGAACATACAGTAGGTGCATGTCAGCATTGATATTGTTGCTTTATTCCCATTTGAATTACAATAAAAACTGTTTTGGATTAAAAAAATTCCCAGCTCTTGCTGCTCCTTTATTAATCACCAGCTGAGTGTGCTTTGCTTCAGATCAGCCAGTGTCTGGGATTACTGACAGTACTGCAACCTGTATGGGAATGACCTGGACAGCCCAGGTTTCTGTCCTGAAACCTGGACACAACAAAATACCTCCAGTCCCAGGCAGAGTGGGAACTCAGTGTGGGGGGGTCATACCTCCATCCATGCCAACACTGTGTACGTTGAGTCCCTTACTAATACAGATATACCATGGCCCTAAAAATTCTCAGGGAGACAACTGCCAAGCAAATTGTTGTGGGCTCATATTAAGGTGATTGACGGCTTTCCTGACAAGAAGTCATTCTGTTTCAATATTTTTATTAAAGATTTTCACAGAACAAAAATAAAGACATTTCAGCATTGATTTCGAACAATTCATAACTTCCACAATTGGAATTGCATACGGCAGGGGTCTCCAAACTGCGGCCCGAGGGCCAGATGTGGCCCCTTGCTAGCCTTTATCCGGCCCTTGGGGCACTATTCCTCCCACTGGTATGAGGCACTATTCCTCCCACTGACACCAACAAATGGGGCACTATTTCTTCCACCGATACCAATGATGGGATACTATTTATTCTACTAGTAGGGGCACTACTCCTCCTCCTTTTGACCACTAATCCTGAGGCCATATTTATTGTCACCGATGTCTGGCCTAGGATATTTTCTGCCCCTGCTGGCCACAATCTGGCCCTCCTAAAGTCTAAAGGACAATACACTGGCCCTTTGTTTGAAAAGTTTGGAGACCCCAAAAAATAGAAAGTCATGCTTTATAATTGAGTACAATGCGAAGGACATATTACCACAATCCGCATGGCAATAGGCCATGCTCCCTGAGACAACTAGCCTCTTATATTTCAGGGGTATATAACCACAATCTGTAATAATAATGCTCTATTAACCAGTCTGATTTGCTTGTTTCAAAACAGACTGTAAAACTGACTGTAAAACCTAGAGGTCTCAGTATGTCCTTCTACGTTATGGTAACAACGCAAAATTAACAGGGTTCAGAGTATGTTTTTCTTTTTGTGCATCCCCTCAATCAAATAGAGGAGGACGCTCCATCCCTCAAAAACATAGAGTTACGCAGTCCGAGTCCCTTAATACCAAAATTCAACAAAAAAGCGGACCAAAAAGAACAAAGAAGGGATGAAAGGAGGAGGGGAAGGGCGAAAGGACTCTGCACTCTGGTCCACATCATCCAGGAGGGAACCTAGCCAGGGATAGTGCGAGGATCATTAGTCAAGTATCTGATCCATAGACCCCCTTACCTTTTCAAACACCTTTAACTTATCCTGGAAATTTTTTGTCAACTGTTCATTTAACATAAGCCAGGAAAGTTTGTGTTTCAGTTGGTCAAATGGTATAGCAGCCGGCCGCCAATTCCTGGCTATCGTAATCTTAGCGGAAACTAATATAAACGTGATGAGTCGTCTTTGGGTTTTGGAGGCCTCCTCAACCTTACATCCCAGTATTGTGTGTTTTAGGGCATTGATAGGTTCATTTTAGTAACAGTAAGGCCTCGTACACACTATCGGACATATCCGATGAAAACGGTCCGCGGACCATTTCCATCGGATATGTCCGATCGGGAGTTTGATCCGATGGCGTGTACACACCATCGGATCAAATTCCCCGCCGGACGGCGCGGTGACGTGGCGGTGACGCGGCGGTGACGTTGACGCCGCCACGTCACCGCCACGTCACCGCACCAGGAAGTTAAACACTTCCGCGCATGCGCCGAATCCATTCGGCGGCGCGGCGGCGGTGGGGGACGACATGTCTGCTGGTAAGTGTACTAACCAGCAGACATGTCGGGCGGACAGATTCCCACCGGATAGATTTCAAAGCATGCTTTGAAATCTGTCGGGTGGAGAAATCTGTCCGCTAGCCCATACACACGAGCGGAGATGTCTGCTGAAACGGTCCATCGGACCGTTTTCAGCGGACATATCCCCTCGTGTGTGCGAGGCCTAAGGCTGGGTTCACACCTATGCGAATTGAGTGCGGCTTAAACCGCATTTAATACGCAGAACATTTCTAAATACATTGTTTTCAATGAGGCTGGTTGCAGAAAAAACATGTGCAGATTTTATGCCTTGCGGTGCGGCTCAGGTGCGAATTCAGTCCCATTATCTTCTATGGGTACGCAGCTGATTCGCAGAAGTCATTCTAAATAGACAAAAATACATGACAATTCTTAGGACTTATTTATTAAAAGGCATGAGCGAAATAAACTGTTTGCATTTTATCAAAATGTTGGCAAATTTTTCCAATTTTGGTGAAATGCTTCTGAGCAAATGGGGAATGAGAAATCAAAGTGTTTTTTTGTTGATTTTAAGTGACTTTTGAGGCTAAGGGTCCTTTGACACGGAGCGGACCGTTTTTCGGTCCGCTCCGTGTGTGTCCGTCGGGTCAGCGGGGGGTCCCGCTCATTTGTCGGCGGACAGGGCGGCCCCCGCACACTGTGCAGAGACCGCCCTGTCTCTCCTTCGCTCTCCCCTATGGGGAATCGGATGAAAACGGACCGCTTGTCCGTCTTCATCCGATCTGTTCCGCCGGACGGAAGAAAAATACGGTTTTCTTCCGTCCGAAAAAACGGATCCAGACGGACACGGATCTTTGCGGACGTTAGTGGATGCATCATCCGCTAACGGACTTGTAAAAACGGACGAACGGAGGCGGAAATGTGAAAGAGGCCTTGCAAGACCTCTTTCCAACTATTCTAAACATGTTCTCATGCAAAAAAATAGCCCCATTATTTTATTTCTCACAGAAGATTAAAAAACCCAATAGAAAACATTTTAACAACCCTTTTTTTACACAAAATCTTGCCAACACCTAATTTTTTTTTTTTTTTAATGGTGAAATTAATTTCTCTGAAAACATTACACTCATTCCTAATAAAATATTGGATTTTTTTCCTTTTTCTTTTTTTGTGCGCATGTTGCGTTTCGCTTAATTAAGCACACCCTATTATGTTGGTGTAATATAAATAAATAGATAACGCAAAATGTGTTGCAATTGAAGTATCGCCCAATAGGATAACATCCGTTTTAGTCGAAGAATAATTCTGCAGTCTAGTCACGTTTCAAGCAAGCACTGAATACTTAAAAAAAAAAATCTCGTCTGTATGAGACCTTTGCCTCACTGGAGTATTTTTTCCTCTGAAAGCTCGAGCTTTCTCCTGGATTAATTGTACTTCCTATACAATATCGACGACTGGCACACACCACTCATACATTAATGTATGTAGCCCATTCATTAAGAAGCTTGCTGTCCTTGTAAGAATCTCTTTCAATGATGGAGGGGAGGAAGGGAGTAAAATATGATTCATTTGGCATTCTCTGCTGTGTATGAAATATGCGTGGGAAGGATGCCTTATAGAGCAGCTGATGAGAGCAAAGAACGCGTGGAAATGGATGATCATAAAGGAAATGAAAATGAAGGAAATGAGGAAAAAAATGAATTAAAACAAAGTTCTTCAGCTTTCTGCATGTCATTGCTTGGTGCGGTGGTTTGCTGGTTTTCATCATCATTCGTAGCCCTGGTCAATGAATAGCACAGTTACTAAAGCTGTGAAGTGCTAGTTAGGTTTCAGAAAAAAATAAAAGGTGAACATCATACACCTGCCCCACCTCCACACCCTTCCCGGACCCTGATGTACTTATTTCTGTGGGTGATGAGCTGTCAGTGCAGCAGTTTGGGATAGTGGGATTTGAAATCCCTGCTATTCTCCCTCTTCTTTCTGTAGGGCTTTAAGGATGGATCAGAGTGATACTGATTGGTTAGTCTCGGCACGTGACTACTATGAACCAATCAGTATTGCTCTGATCTGTCCCAAAGTCTTGCAGAAGAAAGAGTAAGAAGAGTCAGATATCTGATAAAGCTGACTTTCATCAGTCTTGCCTACACACCATCAGTCAAAAAATCAAATGCGGTGACGTAAAATGCTACGACGTGCTGGAAAAAATGAAGTTCAATGCTTCTGAGCATGCATCGACTTGATTCTGAGCATGCGTGGATTTTTGACCGATGGACTTCCACACAGACGATCAGTTTTTTTCTGTCGTTTTTTTAACCATAGGAAAAATGTAAAATATTTTCTATTTTTTTCCACCGATGGGAAAACAAACCGATGGGGCCCACACACGATCAGTTTGTCCGATAAACAGTCCATCGGTCTGTTTTCATCGGACATACCGATCGTGTGTATAGGGCTTAAGGATTTCAAATTCCCTGCACGGCTTCACCAGCTGTGTAGGTACTGAGAGCTCTTCAGCTACAGAGGTAAGTACAGCGGGGATCGAGGATGGGGCGGATGTTCACCTTTTTTCTCTTTTCTTTTTTTGAAAAAATAAATAAAAAACACTTGACCATAACCAGGTCATTATTTGCGATATGGCACTGCGTAACTTTAACTGAAAATTGCATGGTCACGGTACATAAATAAAATGTATGTCCTTTTTTTTTTTTCACGAATAGAGCTTTATTTTGGTGGTATTTGATCATCTCTGTGGCTTTTAGTTTTTGTGTTATAAACAAAAAAGCCAACAATAATATATTTTTACTTTCTGCAATAAAACATATCCAATAAAAAAATGTAAAAAATCCAATTTCTCTATCAATTTAGTACTCTGCTACTTATTTTTAATAAAAAATCCAAATAAGTGTATATTGATTGGTTGCGCAAAAGTTTTATAGCGTCCATATATTTGATGGAGTTTTTATTTATGTATTTTACTAGTAATGACGGTGATTAGCGACTTAATCGGACACCTAACTGACCCTTTTGACACTTTTTTGGAACCAGTGACACCAATTTAGTGATCAGTGCTAAAAAATATGCACTGTCACTGTACTAATGACACTGGACAGGAAGGGATTAACATCTAGGGCGATCAAGGGGTTAAATGTGTCAACATGTTACTGTGAGGTGTTTTTACTAATTGCACATTGCTGGTGTCAGAGAGCCCTGTGTTTGTTTACCTTTGGTAATTTCTGGAGCCGATGGTTGGGTATCGGCGACCAATCAGCGACTGGCATCCACTGATTGGTTTGTGCTGCAGCCAATCACAGTAAAGCCGGGGTGACAAGAGCATTCCCTAGCATGGTGCGTGGATCACATACTAGGTACATGATTCTGCGCATGATTGCCGCTGTATTTGTACGGTATGTGGTCGGCAAGCAATTAAAGAATACCTGAACTGAAGAACAAAAATGTAATATATTGCAGCTTACCAGTCCTTTAGAAGTGGTGGCTACATTCGTTCTTTTTTTTTGTTTCTCATTCTGTACTAGGCTGACAGCACTCATTTATCATACTATGATTAGGGAGCTGTGTTGCTCCAGGGCAGGACTACACCTTTCCTTATTTTCCTCTTCATAACATGAGGGGGGTTATGGAAACCATGCTAACAGATAAAAGTGCAGCACAGACAGATTGTTCAGGGGGCTATCAGCTCACACAGGATTTCTGTCAGGGTCAACAGATATTTATTTACATTTGTTTGGTATCCTATCCATTTTCTTTCTTTCTTTCTTTCTTTCTGTCTTTCTTTCTTTCTTTCTTTCTTTTTCTTTCTTTCTTTCTTTTTCTTTCTTTCTTTCTTTCTTTCTTTCTTTCTTTCTTTCTTTCTTTTTCTTTCTTTTTCTTTCTTTCTTTCTTTCCTCACCCTGCACCATAACCATCTTCATAGTTTCTCCCCCCTTTTCTGATCCATCAGCTTTTTTTATCTACACCAAGAAGCCTTCCATTCTCCTCTGTCGAGGTGGGGGAGAGGTGTCCCCACGGGCTCCCAGGTCTACTCGTCCCTCCGAGACACTGTCCTCCAACTACAGTTCCTGGGTGAGTTTATACAATGTTTATGAATGTGGGCCAACTGTCTTCAATAATACACATATCTATACATAAAAATTACAAGTTTAATGTGTAGATGTAACAGGCGCTCCTTGCGCTGTCATAATGCGTTCCACACTTGAATGCATACGGCGGCCGCACAATGACGTCTTTGCCCGGTGCCGCGTGCATTCCAGCTTGGAATGCGGAAGTGCGCTGCGGATCACGACAGTTTCTTGAATCTGTGCTTATGCACTGTACCTGCCTCTACCCTATAAACATAGTGGTGTGCAGACTGCACACCGTTCTATAATTGGAGGCTGTAGCCCGCCTGGCTGCAAGGAACTACAGGTACCATAAATCCCAGGCTGGAAACAATCTCACTCCTGCAACCCATGCCATCCTGGATGTCTGCCATAACAAAGCAAATCCAGATTTCCATTGCTGGGACACCCTAAAGAGACACGGGACACCCTACACTGCTACCAACCTACTGCAGCCATTCATCCCTACAAAACGGATAAGTAGCAATTGTTTCACTTGTAGTTCTATAGGAAAGCCTGCTACATATAATTTCTCTTAAACTCTTAAAAATGTATTGTAATTACTTTGGCTTGTGTAAGGGGTTAGCTCGGTAGCAGGGGTGTGTGACCCCCTGGATGGGTTCACTACACACTGAACTATACAGAGAGGCAGCCGAAGACGGTTGAAAACAAAGATTATGGTTTATTCTTCCATATTGCTGGAAACAAGTGCAAGCATCCAAACAGCATATACAGAACAAAACATAAAATAAACCCTGGCCACTTGGGGCGTCTACCTTCCCAACACAGGAACCTACCTATGGAGTCTGTCACAACCTACTGCTGGGCAGACACTGGTGGTCATACAGCAGAGAAACAATTAGTCTTTTTGATTTGTATCGCACAGAAAAATCAACAACCACCTCACCTCTTCAGAAGTCTTTCTCACTGCTCTCCTTAACTCAAAAAGCCTCAGGATGCAGCAATCAGTAGTCATCCTCTGGGTGACTTTTAGAGGCCTTAATTGCCTCATACTGAACAGCTGAAGTTTTCCAACGCCCTAAACCTTTCTGGCTACCTATGTAGCCGACACCTGGTAGTAATTGGTGTATTGTCTAAACAAGGCAGAAATGTATCTCCCGTCTGTGACAACACCCACAGATTTACCTGATTTCCTGTCACACTTGCTAACTATTAACATACTTCTTGGGATTGACTGGTGTGTCTTTAGCTGTCGCTGTAGAGTATATTAAAGGGACATACACTCTCAAAATACCTCTACTATATTTGTCTCTCTTACGTAACTACCAGTTGCCTACACCTTGCTTAATTACTACGCTCTTGACATAAGTTATTACTTGTTAAAGGGTCCTCGCCCTAAGTTGCTGAACATGTTTGCTCTAACTTTTCTATGCTAAGGGTTGAAGGTAATTCATACCTACTCCCTTAGTGGCCTAATGCACTGCTGTATGTTTAAGTGATATGATGTAGAGAACCCCCAAACTCCTGTTCTCTGATTGGAGTGATGCCTGGGGTCCAATATTGATAATCACTTGCATACAGTTGTGCATTGAAATCTTCACGTGCATCATATTCTTTTAACGCTACGGTTTGGTCACATGTTCTAATACGTCCTCCCCTAGTAGCTTAACACCTTCCATTATATGAGAGAGAGATGATGTAGAGAACCCCCAAACTCCAGTTTGTGTGGAGTGACGCCTGGGGCCCAATACTGAATCCTCACATAGAGAAGTGCACTGAAATCCTTGCTAACTGCAGTTGTGGTTCACTCCCGTTCACCGGAGCCGTTACAGTAGACTACTAACATCCCATTGGTACTCGTACCCAATTCCTCTCTATGCAAAGCATAGCTGCACATCAATAGGGATTTTTAATGCAATTGTTTGCTTTAGACATTTTGATATTGACTTTTGTTCAATGTGATAAAATATGTATCAACCTTTTTTATCTTCTAGATATTTGTATTCTTATATACAATCATGTTATTTATGTATTGTTTATCAACATTTTACTCACATAATCTTTGTGATACCCCACTGTGCTATTGCTAAAGGCCCCGACGAAGTGGATCTGTCCGTAAAACGCGTAGGCATCCAACCACAACTGCTGGGGTGTCCCACACCCTGAATTCAAATTCCAAAACTGTAACCTATTTACACTTGATTTTATTTCTAGATTTTACTGTCCTATGGCAGAAAAATAAAATTTGTTAGAGTTTTTGGATAGAGTAAGTATTTATGTAAAACTTCTATCCCGTAAGGAAAAAGAGACTGCTTGCTGTAACACGTTATAAAGTGCTAGCTGGAGTTTGGCTTCAACTTGCTAAGCTGGTCATACATGGTTCAGCAGGGAACGGCCGAATTTTAATCCACGTGTGACCAATGTAGTTGAACAGAAGTTAATCTACCGAATAACTTCTGTTCAACCGCCCTATCTGATTAAAGCCACTCGACCAGAGACTGCAGCCACTGAGCTCTGTGATCCGACAGCGGGAAGACTCGATGGCGCCCCAGTAAAGATTCTAACATCCACCTCAATTGTGTGGATGGGGGAATCAGATCAGTCTTTTTTGTTCAGCCCGTTGGTTGAATGAAAAAAAAACATGAACAGTGTATGGCCAGCTTTAGTGTATCTAAGTCTGTTAGTACATCTAACACTCCCCTCCCTCCAGACTGACATTGCTGCTGTCCAAAGGTGCTCCAGTGCTCTTTCATTCAGAGTAGGGGCACTCTAATACAAGAGGTCTGTTACTGGCCAAATCACTGTATATACACCCACACATGTGACTCTAGTCATGTGAGCTACACAGATAAGAAAAAGGAGGCAATTAAGAGCTTAGAAGGTACTGAAATTGAACATGCTCTGTAGAGGACACAAGCTGATCTACACAATCTCAACCTGCAGTGGGGACATAGACAAGATGGGTAGGAAAGCTGAAGGCAGCATGAACCAAGTATATTTCACTCTACACAAAACAAATGCTTTAGTGGGTTTGTAATATGAACACGCTTTCAGGCTCCATTCACTCCCATGCTGTTTTTTTATGCCTTTTGCAGAAATGCAGGGCACTTTTTTTTTTTTTTTAACACAGGTTCCTGTTTTTAGAAAGGGTCAGGGACTCTTTTAAATGCAAAACAGTGTGTTTTTGGCTCAATAGAGTTTAACCTAAAAGAAGCTGCAAATAAGCATGTAGTGAGATTTTACAGCGTTTTTACCACCATTTGCATATTTAAGTCTGACCAACCACAAAATCCCCCCCTCCCTACAAAAAAAAGCATTAAAAACACAAATTGCGGCAAAATAGCAAAATAGAGGTAAGCACAGCAAAAGGCAGGCAGAAACGCTCAAAAGCCGATAACTATCAAGAAACATCCACTGATAGGCCCAACATTGAAAGTGGCCTATGGGCTATTTGTGAAGGGGACACTGTCCACTTTGGATTCACCACTTTATCAAATCCTGGGGAACCCACAGTTTGTACCAGGGCTGATGAAGGGGCCTTTCAGTGGATTAATAGACCAGGGCCTGGTACAGGCATCCTATTTCTTGAAAGAGGGCTCATGGCATACTATGCAGGAGATGGTAACGGGTGGGATCCCTTATCAACTGGATATTTGGAGGGCATTACAATTGTGGCATTTCTTGGACACTTTGAAACCCCCAACAAAATATGAGCGCAAACTAACAAGATTTGAGGGGTACTGTAGTGGGAGTGGAGTGCTTCGGCATGCCCTCACAAGAATCAGTGTATTATTGAACGCACCGATGGAGGATTCTCAAATCCCTTTTTTCAACAAGTGGGAGGTGGAGCTGGGAAGACCCTTTACAGAAGAACAAAAGTGTGAAGACACAGGAGATGAATTATAAGATACTATCTCAGTGGTACTGTACTCCGGTAGTATTAAACAAGTGTTACCCAGACATCTCGGATAGATGTTGGAGGTGCGGTAAGCAAGAAGGATCCTTATTACACATTCTGTGGTCGTGCCCAAAGATTTTAAGTTTTTGGACAAAGGTTCAGGGAATAGTGCAGAAATTTAGCAAAGAAAAATTACCAGATGAATGGCCCTATTATTTATTACAGGACTCAGAGCTATCGGTAAAGTGTTAATTGGAAATCCATGTCACCTTCTGAATGCTGCCCGTGCCTGTATCCCTGGGATGTGGAAACAGACACAACCGCCAACTGTAAAGATGTGGCTTAACAGAGTAGAAGACATGAACAGAATGGAGGACCTGGTGTGGACCTCCAGACAGAAACGTAAGGTATATCTTGACACGTGGGCCGAGTGGAATGTGTTTAGATACTCAGAAAAAAGGGAAGGCTTTGATAGATGCGCAATAAGGGAGGGATCCAGCTCTACGGACGGTGAGGGGGAGGGGAGGATCGACCGAGAAAGGGGTGTTTTTTTTGGGGGGTTACGTTTCCGGTTTGTTGTGTTTGGAAGGGGGGGATGGGTTGGAACGACAATGCAGAGAGTGACACTACGAGGGCCGGCCCAACTGCCCCACCCTGTAGGGGACACACGGATCCCCCGGAGGAAGGGGGGTTCATCGGCTTGATGTGGTGAAGGAAGGGTACCCACAGACTCAAAGGTTACCAGAGGTATGGAGGACGGATTGTAGGTCGAGAGAGAAGTGACAGGACGCGCTCTGGAAAATATAAGATATATGATGTAACGATTTTATGGCCAGAGGAATGGCCCTTCACCTGTATGTCACTTTGCATGTTCGAAAACAATAAAATAAAAAAAAAACGCTCAAAAGCAACATGCACAGATGTGACTCAAGCTTTATATAGCATGTAAAGAGAGTTTTTCATAGTCTGGGTTTAATGACACTTTAACCACTTGTCCTCTGCCCACCGTCAAATGATGGCGGGGGGAGGACTCCATTATCCTGACATCACGTCATATGACGTGATGTCCTTTTAAAGTCGCGGGCGGCCCAGTGGCAACGATCGCCGCCGGGCACACGCGATTGCTCAGTAACTGAGCGGGGATGTGGAGCTCTGTATGTAAACACAGAGCTCCACGTCCTGTCAGGAGAGAGGAGACCGTTGCTGTGTCCCTTGTACATAGGGACACAATCGGTCACCCCCCCTCCCCCTACAGTTAGAACACTCATAGGACACACATTTAACCCCTTCCCCGCCCCCTAGTGGTTAACCCCTTCACTGCCAGTCACATTTATACAGTAATCAATGCATATTTATAGCATTGTTCACTGTATAAATGTAAATGGTCCCAAAAATGTCAGAAAAGTGTCCGAAGTGTCCGCCATAACGTCGCAGTCCCAATAAAAAAATCGTAGATCGCCGCCATTAATAGTAAAAAAAAAAAAAAAATGCCATAAACTATCCCCTATTTTGTAAACACTATAAATTTTGCGCAAACCAATCGATAAACGCTTATTGCATTTTTTTTTTACCAAAAATATGTAGAAGAATACGTATCGGCCTAAACTGAGGAAAAAAATATTTTTTTTATATATTTTTTGGGTTATTTATTACAGCAAAAAGTAAAAAATATTGCATTTTTTTAAAAATTGACGCTCTATTTTTGTTTATAGCGCAAAAAATAAAAACCGCAGAGGTTATCAAATACCACCAAAAGAAAGCTCTATTTGTGGGAAAAAAAGGATGCCAATTTTGTTTGGGAGCCACGTCGCACGACCGCGCAATTGTCAGTTAAAGCGACGCAGTGCCGGAAGCTTAAATTTTGTCTGGGCAGGAAGGGGGTGTAGGTGCACAGTAGGCAAGTGGTTAAGAAGCATGCATGGAGTTGTCTGCAGTGATTTTGAGTTGGGACTTTATTATGTGATTTTAAAGGAGAACCGGGGCCACACCTCATTTGACCTTACTTCTCCTGTGAACCGTATTCAGCCAACAGTGCAATAAAGTCTGCTGTCAGCTGACATCACACAGGCTCTGGAGGGATCTCGACTTTAATGTCTGGAGCCACTGAGATGTCTGAGCGGCAGCTGGCTCAGCCTCTGTGTGCTGCTGAGAGCCTGAGCCAGTCGGTCCCACCTCCTGCATAGACCAGAGCTCCTGGAGGGGCAGAGCAGAGAGCCAGTGGCTAGCGGTCATTGTCTTTGATTGCTCAGTTCTGAATTTAAGAGGCAGCGGGGACAGATGCAGCATCAGACCAATGTTGCATACACCTAGGTCAGTATGTATATTTGTTATTTTTTAATCCCACACTTAATGAAGGCAGGAAATCCCATTTAGCCCTTATTTTGAAAGATTTCAGCAAATGCATTTAAAAATCCTTTGTCATTACTATTAGAACAGAAGCAGGTAATACTATACAGATGGTTGGACTGGAGGGGGCTGTTTTTCCCAACCAAGCTCAGTTCAGATCTTCTGGAGCAGATCAAGTTCACAAAGCCATGAATTTCAGACAGTGTTAGATCTGGCCTGTTATAAATTAGAAGCATGGAAGCACTTGCTTCCAAAGCTCCCGGGCAAGATTTCTATTGCCTTCAATGTATTTCAGAAAACAGCAGGCAGCCGCTACATAGAAGCTGTGCTATTTTTATATTACTGAAGAAACTGAAGCGGAGACGAGCAAACCAGCATCGGAGACGGTAATGGTCCAAAGCTTTCATGAAGTGGTTCTTGCATGAGAAAAAAAAAAGCAATATTCTAACAGTATATTCCACATTTCACACTCAGCATTTAAAGCAATTGTCATACTTCATATGTTTTTTATTTTTACAACTATATTTAATAATCTTTTCTTGGAATCTGTCATTTTTACGTTCATTCTAAGGGCACAGAACACAATGACAGCCAGGGGTACAGCAGGTTCAGCAGCCTCAGTAAAGAGGACCTGTCCCTGCATGTTATCACACAAGATGTTTAAATTTCTTGTGATGGCAATAAAAGTAATAAAAATAAAATCAATAATAAAATCGGTCTGCCCCCCCATCCATACGTCCAGCCTCCTAATCTACATTTGGGGAGCCAGATGCATGAATTCCAATGCAGGGGGCTCTAATAGGCTTTAAAATAGGGTGGGCTTGGGCGCTCCAACCCCACCCAGTTATGTGAAACTAGCGAATGAATATTCGCTTGTGTGACACCAATTCTCTCAGCCCATCAGGTCTAAAACCTGTTTCCCGATTTACCGAAAGGAGAAGCTACTGTGGCCGCCTGGAGGAGGAGGGAGGAGACGAGATGCAGAGGGAAGCCCAGGGTAAGTGTTGCAGCCGGGTGACTGACTGGGGGGGTGTGGAGATGCGGGTGTCCAAACCGGGGGGAAGATGGCTGGCAGTGCTCTGTTTGCCACCCCTCCCCCACCTACCGTCACCAAATAAAATAATAACAGGAAATTTAAAGTGCCCCTGTCCGCCTGTGCTCACACACAAATGTGAGTGCACGTGCCTGTCTGTCACGTACCTGGTGGTGCGAGCCCGGCGTGCAGGGAGCGGCAGCTCTTGCTTCTCTGATCCCGGGACCCCTGATAGTGCAGACAGGAGGATCGGGACTACAGAGTCGCACAAGCGCCTGGTACTGGCGAGTGCGGGGCCCGTGAGCTGAGTCGGTGGTTCTTGGAGTCAGATTACAGGCTGGTGCAGGTAGAAGATCCAAGCTCACTGTCGGGCAGTTGGAAACGGGAGTGCAGCAGAAGCGGGGGAGGTGTCCTGTAGTACCGACTGGAACAAGTCCTTGCAGGTAAGCCCTCTAGCGGGGTAAGGGTTCAGTAGAAGACAGTGGTAGTACAAACGTGGTCAGGTTCAGTCCGGGTCGTTCAACAGGCGGGCAGCGGAGGTACAACGGGTTAACCAAAGGAGAAGTCAGACAAGCCGAAGTCAGGGCAGGAAGCAGACGGGTCAACAGGTACAAGCCGGGTAGTCAGGATCAGATTCAATCAGGTTCACAGATGCTGGTGTCTCACAGAAACGCTATAGACAGGACAGCAAGAAGCACAGGGATCAGGATTCTTTTAAAGCCAGATTTGGCGCCAAAACGGCGTCTCCACGTGCACGCGCGCCGCCGCCGCTAGTGCGCGCTCCCGTGCACGCTATGGTGCCGCGAATGCGCGCGCCGCTATCGCGAACGCGCACGCCGTTATCGCGAATGCGCGCCGATGTGCCCACAAGTGAACCAGACTGTCCATGACATTGCCCCCCCCCAAGGGGCAGCCTCCGGATGCCCAACTGGGCCAGCTTGAGTGGGTGAGCATTTTTAAAGGACTGGATCAGCTTTTTCGCATGTATGTTACACTCTGGTTCCCACGAATTGTCTTCAGGCCCATAGCCTTTCCATTTCACTAGGTACTGAACCTGGTTGCGCCTCTTTCTGCAGTCCAGGATGGACTCGACCTCGAACTCCTCCTCTCCGTCAACTAGCACTGGTTTGGGGGGACCAGTGTTCCGGTCAGGAAAGGGGTCCGAAACGTCAGGTTTGAGGAGGGCTACATGGAAGACCGGGTGGATGCGGAATGTTTCGGGCAGTTCCAGTTCGTAGGCCACGTTATTAATTTTTCTTTTGACTGGGAAGGGACCTATGAATCTGGGACCCAGTTTCTTGGATGGGCAGGCAAGCTTTAGGTTCGCGGTAGACAGCAACACTAGGTCTCCAGGTTCTAAATTAAGTTCTCCTCTCCTCTTTTTGTCAAATATTTCTTTGTTGTACTGTTGAGTTTTGGTCATTGTCTCCTGTAAGATTTTATTGTTTGTGTTGAAAAAATGTAAAGTTTCCTGGGCGGCAGGTACCGAACACTCTGGGACGGAGTTGGACATGAACAGCGGGTGGAAGCCATAATTCGCATAAAACGGAGACTGTTTGGTGGCTGAATGGACAGAGTTATTGTAAGCAAATTCGGCCAACGGCAGCAGGGATACCCAATCTTCTTGAGAGAAGGAGGAAAAACAACGCAGGTACTGCTCCAGAGTCTGGTTCGTTCTCTCCGTCTGGCCGTTGGACTGCGGGTGATAAGCCGACGAGAAGGACAGGCCGATCTTGAGGGATCCACAGAGAGCCCTCCAGAATCTGGAGGTAAACTGTACTCCACGATCAGACACAATGTTTGCCGGGATCCCATGGAGCCTTACGATCTCTTTGATAAATACTTTGGCCGTTTCTGGGGCCGAGGGTGTGCCTTTCATAGGCAGAAAGTGTGCCATTTTTGTTAGTCTGTCCACTACCACAAAGATAGTGGTAAAGCACTCTGAAGGAGGAAGCTCCACGATGAAGTCCATGGAGATCATCCTCCATGGCTTCTCTGGTACTGGCAATGGTTTAAGCAACCCCCAGGCTCTTGAGTTGCCTCCCTTGTTCCGAATACAGGTACTGCAAGATTCCACATATTTCCTGCAGTCATTTGAGAGTTGGGGCCACCAGAACATGCGTTGTAGGAGTTCGGATGTCTTGTGCACACCAAAATGACCTGCCAACTCATGATCGTGGCACAAATTCAAGACCTTGACCCGTAGACCTTCTGGCACGAAGATTCTGTCTTGGTGCCACAGTAGGCCGTCTTTGAGTTGTAGGTCCGGATCGGGTAAGGAGGTGTTTCCGGACGAGGCTTGTCTGATTTGGGCTAGTAGGTCTTCTTGTAGTAACAGAAAGTTTCCTGCTGACAGAATGGTATCCGGAGGGGCATGGTTTTCCGAGTCCCCGTACATGCGTGAGAGGGCATCAGGTTTGGTGTTTTTCGATCCTGGCCTGTACGTGATATGGAACGAAAATCTAGAGAAGAATAGTGCCCACCTGGCCTGGCGTGGCTTCAATCTCTTGGCGGCCTTCAGATACTCGAGATTCTTATGGTCGGTAAAGATCAAGATCGGGTGCGCTGCACCTTCCAAGAGATATCGCCATTCTTCCAAGGCGGCCTTGATGGCCAATAGTTCTCGGTCCCCTACATCGTAATTTCTTTCTGGGTCGGATAGCTTGCGAGAAAAAAAAGCAACGGGGTGTAAGAGAGCCTTAGGGCCCTGTCTTTGTGAAAGAACTGCCCCTACCGCTATTTCGGAAGCGTCAACTTCTAAAATGTAAAGCAAACTTGCGTCAGGATGTCTGAGGACAGATGCGGAGGTGAACAGTCCTTTAAGGGTTTCAAAGGCCGATTGGGCTTCTGGTGACCAACGGAATCGGACAGTCTGTTTAGTGAGGTTGGTGATCGGAGAGATGATGGTAGAGAAGCCCTTGATAAACTTTCTATAAAAGTTGGCGAAACCAACGAAGCGCTGAATGCCCTTTTTGTCAGTGGGTGCTGGCCAGTCAAGGATTGCGGAAACCTTCTGGGGATCCATCTGAATGCCTTTTACTGAAATTATGAGTCCCAGAAATTGTATGCTTGACTGCTCGAATTCACACTTCTCCGGTTTAGCATAGAGACCGTGAACTCGAAGCCGACTGAGCACCTTCTTGACGTGCTCCCGGTGTCTTTCTAAAGAAGAAGAAAAGATAAGGATGTCATCTAAGTAAACGATAACGAAAAGGTCTAGATAATCCCTGAAGATATCGTTTACAAAGTGCTGGAAAGTGGCCGGGGCGTTGCAAAGACCAAAGGGCATGACCAAGTATTCGAAGTGCCCGAAGCGTGTGCGAAAAGCGGTTTTCCACTCGTGTCCGTCTTTGATACGCACAAGGTTATAGGCCCCACGAAGATCTAGTTTGGTGAAAATTACTGCGGATCCTAGGCGTTGGAACAATTCGGGTACCAAGGGAAGCGGGTACCGATTTTTGATGGTTACTTTGTTAAGTTCCCGATAGTCCACACATGGGCGGAGAGAGAGGTCTTTCTTCTGAACAAAGAAGATACCTGCTCCTGCAGGTGAAGTGGACGGGCGGATAAATCCTTTCCGGAGACTGTCGTCTAAGTAAGTTTTTAAGGCTTTCAGTTCAAGCTCTGTTAGAGGGAAGATCCTGCCGAAAGGGACCTCCGCTCCCGGGAGGAGTTCGATGGGGCAATCATAGGCCCTATGTGGCGGAAGAGTCTCAGCTCCCTTTTTGCTGAACACGTCTAGAAAGTCATGGTAAGGTTCTGGGACGGCTTGACGGGCCTCTGTATCAGAATCCATGCAGAGCAGAGAGGGGGCTGATGGGGACACTTGCAGACAATGTTCCAGGCAATAAGGAGAGTTGAAGTGAATTGCCCCTGTGACCCAGTTGATTTGAGGGTTGTGGGCGTGAAGCCATGGCATGCCCAGAATGATGGGGAACAGCGGGGAATCAATCACATCTAGGCATAACAGTTCGTGATGGGTTCCGGCAATAGATGTGGCCAGTGGCTGGGTTTCTTGGGTGACCGGTCCAGATTTCAAGATTGATCCGTCCGCTAAGTATACTGAAAGTCCCGAGGCTCTGGAGCGAAGAGGGATCTGATGTCTGATGGCGAAATTCCGGTCCAAGAAACAGCTACATGCTCCTGAGTCAAGGATAGCGCTGGCCTGGATGTTCCCCTCTGGAAGCTGAAAGAGAACGGAAACAGCCAGGTGAGTAGGGTTGGGTGGTCCAACAGGTACATGAGTAGTAGACATGGACAGGCACTTACGGATCTTTACAGGGCAAGACCTCACATAGTGTCCGGAACCCCCGCAATACAGGCACAGATTGTTGAGCCGGCGTCGCTGGCGTTCTTCGGGTGTCAGAGTAGGGCGAAGAAGTCCTAGTTGCATAGGTTCAGCAAGGTCATGAGGCTGCGGGGGTGTGGGAGCCAGCGGATTTGGGCTTGGGTAGGTACCCGCGGCATCATCCAGGTGGGGCGAGACGGACCAGTGGCCCTTTCAGTCCTACGCTCTCTTAGGCGCCTGTCGATTTGGATAGTTAAGTTGATCAGGGCATCCAGAGTTCCAGGAACACCCACCCTAGCAAGTTCATCTTTCAACGGTTCCGACAGTCCCAGGCGGAACTGGTAGCAAAGGGCCACATCATTCCAATTCGTATCCGAACTCCATCTACGGAATTCGGATACATAGTCCTCCGCTGGTCTGCGTCCCTGTTGGAGGGCATGTAAGGATGCTTCCGCGGTGGCCGTTTGATGAGGGTCCTCGTACAATAGGGACATGGCCAGGAAAAAGGTGGTCAAGTTGTCAAGGGACACATCTTTCTGCTCCAACAGGCGGTGAGCCCAAGCTTGTGGTTCCCCAGACAGAAGGGAAATGACAAATCCCACTTTGGTGGCCTCCAGGGAGAAAGTCCGTGGCTGGAGTGCGAAATAAAGTTCACAGGCATTCTGGAACGCTCGATATTTGTTTCGTTCCCCAGTGAATCTTTCTGGCATGGGAACCTTAGGTTCAGGTGGCAGCATGATTACGGCAGGTGAAGTAGAGGTGCCTGTTGTGGCGGAGGTGGCAGCTGGAGCGGACAAGGCCTGGACTCGGGTTTCCAGTCGGGTGTAACCCTCTTGTAAGGTTCGGACGGCTTGAGTCAGTCCGTCAAGGTGCCGGCATAGTTCCTGCATTGGATCCGCTCCCTGCGTGGGCTCGGTCATGGCTGTCCTGTACTGTCACGTACCTGGTGGTGCGAGCCCGGCGTGCAGGGAGCGGCAGCTCTTGCTTCTCTGATCCCGGGACCCCTGATAGTGCAGACAGGAGGATCGGGACTACAGAGTCGCACAAGCGCCTGGTACTGGCGAGTGCGGGGCCCGTGAGCTGAGTCGGTGGTTCTTGGAGTCAGATTACAGGCTGGTGCAGGTAGAAGATCCAAGCTCACTGTCGGGCAGTTGGAAACGGGAGTGCAGCAGAAGCGGGGGAGGTGTCCTGTAGTACCGACTGGAACAAGTCCTTGCAGGTAAGCCCTCTAGCGGGGTAAGGGTTCAGTAGAAGACAGTGGTAGTACAAACGTGGTCAGGTTCAGTCCGGGTCGTTCAACAGGCGGGCAGCGGAGGTACAACGGGTTAACCAAAGGAGAAGTCAGACAAGCCGAAGTCAGGGCAGGAAGCAGACGGGTCAACAGGTACAAGCCGGGTAGTCAGGATCAGATTCAATCAGGTTCACAGATGCTGGTGTCTCACAGAAACGCTATAGACAGGACAGCAAGAAGCACAGGGATCAGGATTCTTTTAAAGCCAGATTTGGCGCCAAAACGGCGTCTCCACGTGCACGCGCGCCGCCGCCGCTAGTGCGCGCTCCCGTGCACGCTATGGTGCCGCGAATGCGCGCGCCGCTATCGCGAACGCGCGCGCCGTTATCGCGAATGCGCGCCAATGTGCCCACAAGTGAACCAGACTGTCCATGACACTGTCTCACGCTCATATGTTAGAGGCAAGGCGACTGCACCAACGTGCGCGAGTCAGAGTGAGAGCAATATCTCTAGTGCCATACTTCCTAGGCGACCCTAAACTGGTAACTTGTAAAGGCTTTTACATTGTTGCCTATAGGAATTTTTAGGGACTGTAGTTTGGCACCATTCTACAGGCAGATATAAAGAGGTTTTAAACCCTTGTGTTTTTTCACCTTAATGCATTCTATGGGCGTGATCCCACGTCTCTCTCCCCACAGCTTTTCGACTCATCATTGCATAGATTGATAGATGCGCAGCCATTGGCTCATGCTGCTGTCAATCAAATCCAAAGATGAGGCCGCCGGGGGTTGGGGCCGAGTCATACACTTGTCATCTATGGACGCTGAATGTATGACACAGGAGTGTGCCCGTAAGGTAACCCCTAACGGAGAGAGCTTCACAGAGGGGGTTATTTAATGCGGGGAGGAGCCGCCGTGGGACAGCAGTAGCAGACGTTCAGGGCCACTCTGTGCAAAACTAACTGCACAGTGGAGGTAAGTATGACATGTTTGTTATAAAAAAAAAAAACCTTTAATGTCACTTAATTATAAAAGTGTGACATATTTGGTATCTTTTTACTTGGCGTAAAATCATCTTTTTTTTAGGAGTTTCTAAGTAGTTTTCTAGCGAAAAATAAATAATGTTTTATACAAGTAGGCAGGGCTTTTTTTAGCGGGAAAAACCTTGTCCGGGGAAGAAAAGGTGAGCGCTACCATCAGCCTTGTGTCATACCAACAGTAAAGCATCCTGAGACCATTTATGTGTGGGGTTGCTTCTCAGCCAAAAGAGCACAATTTTGCCTAATTTTACAGCCATGAATTAAAAATGGTACAAAAACATCCTCCGGGAGCAACTTCTCTCAACCATCCAAGAACAGTTTGGGGACGAACATTGCTTTTTCTGGTATGATGGAGCACCTTGCCATGATGCAAAAGTGATAATTAAGTGGCTTGGTGAACAAAACATCAAAATGTTGGGTCCATTGCCAGGAAACTCCCAGAATTTTCACAGGGGTCCTGTGCATCTTTTGGTCCATTTCAGGTCTGAATTCCGCCCAAAAATTCGGGCTGAATCTGACCTGAAACGATGAAAGGGGATGCATCGGACCCCTGCTGTGAGTAGTGTGAACCCAGCCTGAAACCAGAGTTTAGTGCCACTTTAATCATAAACTATAGTCACAGAGGATATAAACTCACTATGTGCAAACTAAATGCATTTGAAAACCTAGATATACAGTGGATACTTCTTTGTACAAGCAACAGTGATGTCACCAGGGGCGGACTGACCATTGAGGCACTCTGGCACTGCCTGGGGGCCCCATGCCACTAGGGGGGCCCCATCAGGGTTGCCAGGCTCAGTAAAACCAGAGACAGTATGTAAAAATCTATTTTTTTTTTTTTACATCTGTCCCTGTTATGCCCGAAACCAACATGCTTTTGATGTGAAAACCCGAGATTTTAGCTGCCCCGCCTCTGCACTGCATCCTGGCGTGGTGGCCATCTGTAAGTCCAGGGGCCCCATAATCTTCTATTGCCCGGGGGCCCCATGAGTTGTCAGTCCGCCCCTGGATGTCACCACTGTGCGTGTACATAGAGCAGAGCTGTGGGTGGGACCCAACAGATCCACCCACTACATGCTGCCTGTAGAAAACTATACGGGGGCGGAGACAAGACCAGGCTCTTTGTATTAATACAAGAGAGCAGCAGTGCCTGGTCTTTTCTATAGAAAATTCCTGCACAAAGGCAAAGTGCTGAAGTTGTTTCATGATGGATCACTGCACAGATCAGAAAGAATTACCAAGATTCAGGTAGGAATCCACATGGCCTTTTTATAAATTAAAAAATATGGTTCTAGCCCAGAGTTCAGCTTTAAACACTTTTTCATCATTGCTGGCTACACAATTTGTCTAGCATAAATTGGGGGGGGGGGGGAATGGTCAGCAGCAATCCAGATAACCATACGTACAATACTGGATGTTTATTTCTGTTAGCGTGGAAGTGGGGAGAATATAATGAAAGCACAAATTCCTTTAGCAGGAGAGGTAGAGCTTTTTTGGCCATTACTCTGACGCTCCTTTACCTCCCAAGACATGACATTTTAAAATCTGTTATTCCTGGGAGACCCAAAATTGGCCTCCAGTGAGCCAATTATGAGCAGTAATGCCAGTGAGATGTGGCAGAAGACAACATGGGAAATTAATCTGTATACATCCACTGAGCACATGTCGTATAATCATTTATACGAGGTCAAAGATGACTTTAAATATTCAGATGTCCTGGGCCTTCTGTTTAAAAGGTGAAAGGATACCGTCTGCTTTGTCTACATAAACTAATCGGATCATTTTTTTGATCTGTTGTAGAAAAATAGCAGCTGAAGTTTGAATGGTTTCTAGGGGCAGATACTTTTCTTTCAAATGCTTTTTATATATGAGGCCCAGAGACGTTCATTATCATGTTGTTTACCATCTTTATTGTCAAACACATTCGCTTGGCTGTAGAGGGTCCACTGTGACATGCAGACATACAGTATATGAAGTCCTATATTAGAGTTCATGCTTGCTGCTCTGCCCCACTTTCTTGTAATGTTTCCGTATTGTATTAAACTGTATAAAGCCCTGCACACACGATCGGTTTGTCTGATGAAAACAGACCGTTTTCATTGGACGAACTGATCGTGTGTTGGCCCCATCCTTCTTCTTTTTTTTTTCTTTTTTTTCATTGGTGGAAAAAAAATAGAACCGGTTTTAATTTTTTCCTATGGTTAAAAAACCGATAGGAAAAAAAAAAAAAAATTATCGGATTAGATTCCATCAGATATCCAATCGTGTGTACAGGGCTTTAGGGTCATTATTATTTCTTTGTAGTATGCTGACATATTGGTGGTTTTGGATACAAATTGTTCACTATGTGAGTTTGGTATCCCCCCCCACCCCCCTGTCCTCCCTCCTATTTAGTGCTAGTTAGTTTGTCTCAGCTAGTCTTTCCCCACCCTTTCTCCTTGTTCCCTCCATCACAGTGTTAGCTACTCACAGAGACAGGGATTAAAAAGATCACTGTCTTCTTGCACTTTAAAAGACTGCAAAAAACATCCTCACTACTGTAATTACCTAAACTACAATTGTGTTGGATTTAACTTTTGTGTATTATTGAAAATGTAAGCCGCCTGTGAATGGTGCCAAGTCAGCAGGTGACCATTCTGTCTGGAACAAGATCTAAAAGGAAGTATGACAATGAATAGGGCAGCATTTCAGACAGAACACTTGCCAGTATCTCTGCTTCCATACTGTACTATGACGATGCGCTCTTCTCCAGCCTTTGGAATATGTCAAGCTGACCTGAAGCCTTGGCCTAAGCCACGGACTCTGATTTTCACAATGGAGTTACTAAAAACAGAACAACCTCGAAATACATAGTTAACAGATATAGGAGGTCACTTATTGTTTTAAAGCGGAGGTTCACCCAAATAACATCTACAAGAGCAAATTCTTTATAATACTAACATGTACAGTAGCCACTTTTTTATTTATTTATTTTTATTTAGGCTGTACATACCTTATTATCGCTATTTTAAATTTGGCTTCCGGGTTCTCACTCCCGCGGGAGTAGGCGTTTCTATCCTGAGGCGCAATGTAATCTGGGAGTTCACCCAGATGATTGATGTCCGTCAGAAAAAGTTCCCCTCGGCGGATAAGGCCCCCCCCCCCCGTATTGCGTAGGCGCTTCATGGACATCAACAGAGTTTTCAAAAGTAGCTGCGAGTCAGCTCTATACGGCGCCTGTGCAGTCAGCTCTACACTGCTCCTAGTCGGTGCGCAGGCGCTGTGTAAAGCTAACTCGCGGCTCTACATGTTCGGCTACTTTCGGAAAAAACTTTGAGGTTCGTGACGTGCCTATGCAATACGGGAAGGGGGGCCTTATCCGCCGGGGGGAACTTTTTCTGAAGGACATCAATCATCTGGGCGAACTCCCAAATTACATTGCGCCTCAGGATAGAAACACCTACTCCCGCGGGAGTGAGAACCCGGAAGCCAAATTTAAAATAGCGATAATAAGGTATGTACAGCCTAAAAAAAAGAAAAAAAGTGGCTACTGTACATGTTAGCACTTGTATAGATGTTATTTGGGTGAACCTCCTCTTTAAGGTTGGGGCTTGTACATAAAATAACAGGTATTCAAAGCAAAGATACATTTGGGATGGAGCCAATTTTATCTACCGTTTTTGAACTGTTGGATAAAACCAAAGATCTTGGTCAAAATCAATACAAACAAGAAGAGAATGTTCAAATGCCAAGCAGACAATGGAAAGTGCCAGGGCAAAAGTGGTAAATGCCTAGCCCAGCCTTTCTCACTAAAACTTTTTAATATTGAGGAACCCTTGAAATAATGTTCTGGTCTCAGGGAACCCCTGCTAATAATTATTACTGCCTATCTACAGTTTATGGTTCAATAACATGATGGACATTGGGAGGAATCCTCCCCTTACAGATAGCTAAAATGAACAGTGTGGTTAGTGGCTACCAATCTGAGAGGTAAAAATTGTTAATTGATGGAGCCACTTGCCACAATGTTCATTTTAGCTATCTGTAAGAGGGGATTCTTCCCAATGTCCATCATGCTAATGGACCATACACTGTAGATATATTGTAATTGAATATTATTATCAGGGGTTCCTCCATGATAAAAAGATTGAGAAAGGCTGGGCTAAGTATTTAACACTCTTTCCATGCCAATTTCCATTATCTTCTTGGTGTTTAATTGTTCTCTTCTTGTTTGTATTGGTTTTGACCAAGATCTCTGGTTTTATCCAACAGTCCAAACACACAGTTGTAGATAAATTGGCTCCATCCCAATTTGCCCTTGATTTGATTACCTGTTATTTTATGTACAAGCCCCAAGCTGAAAACCATAAGTAACTTTCTATACCCTAGTTAAGAAAGGCTGGCTTAGCCACTGTTATACCCATTGATGACATGTTTACTTAAGTGAATGTACAATATTTCAAAGAGTATAGCCACGAGAGTAAGCATCGCTGAAATCCATATGTGGGGAGGTGCAGCGGGGTGCAGGCAGCAGCAGTAAACACTTGGAGTCCATTTGCAGTAACGGAACTGTATTGAAGTTAAAGTTCAATAAAGCCCAACTACCCAGCCGGAAGACGACCCGACCAGTAGGTTTTGGGTCAACTGACAGCATCATCTGTCTTGAGGGGCAGAGGGCAGCCTGGCAAGACCGTATACAAATGGTAAGGCTTCCAGGAAGGATACCATGTCCCTGCTCTTTCTCTACTCACCTGGAACCTCTCCCTGTTGCTAATTACTGTCCCTGACAGACAGGTGACCTGTCCCTACACTACCCTCATGCAAAATGTATGCCAAGCCTGGGAGCAAGGGTCTTAAATAACTCTGCTTGACCCAAGATGGGTCACATGGGTGCCAGTATGCAATTAGATAGCTCCCCTAGTGACCCAGGAAACCATAGAGGAACCATATTCCTGTTGACTTCTTCTCTCTCTGTAATGCTACTGTGGTTGAGTGCCACCTGGAGAACGGAGATAATGAATGTAGCCATCCTCTGATTGAATATTGGATAACAGCAGCAAAAAAAGGAATCTGGAGGTTTGGAGAAGGCTGGGAACAATATAAGTGACTTTGAGTTTTCTTAAAGGAACACTAAAGGAATTTATTTTAAATTTTTTACTACTGTTCTACTTACCTCCACTATGCAGTTCGTTTTGCACAGAGTTGCCCTGATCCCACATCTTCTGGGGTCCCTCGACGGCTGTCTCTGGTCCTCCCTGCAAGAACTCCACACATTCATGCGAAGGAGCTCGCATTGTGTGGAGTCCTTGCAGGCGTGCTCCCGTGATACAGTCGACGGCCATAGCCACCGACTGTATCACTCAGCCGCTCCCCCCGGTCGCACCGCGTCATTGGTTGTGATTGACAGCAGCGCGAGTCAATGGCTACGCTGCTTCAATCGACCAATGAGTGAGTCGGGAAGCCGGCCAAGATGCCAGCGTATTCATGGTGCGGGACTTTGGAGGGGTCAGGTAAGTAAATGGGGAGGCTGGGGAGGCCGGTATTTCAAACGTTTATTTACCTTTAATGCAGAAAATGCATTAAGGTGAAAAAACTTTTACCTTTTACAGCCCCTTTAAACCAGAGTTTAGCATCACCTGTTTTAAATATGTGGTTCTATTACCGTGGATTTCTATTCAGAGGCAATGGATAGAGTTTGAGGGGAAAAAAACATGACTCAACCTTTTCTGTCCTTACTGCCCCTTGGCTGCCTGTATAAATGTTACCTAGGGATTCTGACATGAAAGTCCTTATTTAGACACCTCCTGTTACAGGGTGACAACGCTTTGTCCCTGTCTTCTATTTGCTCTCCTGCATTGTCACACTGGCTTGTGATGGAGACTATAAGCGGCTCAAGCTGACGCATTACACAGACATTTTCTGCCATTGTATCTATCAGGAAATCTGCCCTGAGCTCTTTGAATAGCTTCAAAGAAAAAAAGAAATTGCTTATGATACACAAGGCTTTAGCAAATTCAATACCATGCAGTTAAGGTTGTCATTTACTTTTATTTTAAAGGTAAAATCAGAAAAAAAAAACTGTCACCAGTAAAATTGGATAACCTCTGAACATGAACCTTCTGAAAAGAGAATTTAATCTGCATTAAAACCCTTGGTAAAAGGAGGTACAGTGGATTTGTTTCGCACTTTGTGCAGCAGTTAGTTGGGACTATGACAACGCAAGAGCGGCATCGGATCAGACAAGGGTTTTTTTTGTTTTTTTTTGTACTACAGTCCCAAAACCTTATAAAAATTTATGTTTCTACCAAACAAATAGGCAGACTTATCTTAACAGCCCTTCATGTTCAAAATTTCTGTATCTTTTTTTTATTATTTCTCCCTTTTATAATTTTTCCCCAAATTGCCGGATGAGCACCTGTCTGACATCTCTTCATGTCATTATGGACAGATTCGCTATCAACCGTGTCCTGCATTCATCATTAAAGTCATTAAGAAATATTTTACATGACTGTGTATAGAGAAGCCTGGATCTGAACAAGCGGCTGCTGAATCTCATACTGCTGCTGTCTCATTAGCTGCTTTAATTATCTGGCTTCTGTTTAGTCGGAGCTTCACACCTAGAAGACCGATGGGAACTACTGACTTCCTGACACTGACAAAACTGCCATTTAAAATCTGTATAGGAAGCAGAATAGAATGGATGGATAGATACAGTATATAGTACATTGAGCACTCCTTTGGATATTATACATCTATAGTGGAGACATGCATTTTATAATTCCTCTATGCTATACTGCACTTCAATTAAATTAAAGGAACACTTTTTGTTAATCGGAGTATAGCATTAAGATGGACAAAAATGAGACGACCTCCAAAACATTAACGTTGGGTATACACTGGTACAACACGGCAGTCGTACTACTTTGGACCAGACTTTGCCCTGCGGCTTAAAGCCCGACATGTGCTCGACTTCAATGAACAGGGATCCGACTTTGATCCCCGACAATACCAGGCACTGTGACTGGTATGAATCTTGAGGGGGAACTCCACGTCAAATTTTAAATAATAAAAAAAAAAAATACATGGATTCCCCCTCCAAGAGCATACCAGTCCCTTCGATCTGATATGGATTTTAAGGGGAATCCCCTACGCCGAAAAAAAAATGACATGGGCGTCCCCCCAAAAATTCATACCAGACCCTTATCCCGGCATGCAGACCGGCCGGTCAGGAAACTGGACGAGCGAGCGGCCCCCCACCCCAAAGCACCTTGTCCCCATGTTGATGAGGACAAGGGCCCCTTCCCGACAACCCTGGCCATTGGTTGTCTGGGTCTGCCGACGGGGGGCTTAATGAAATCCAGGAGCCCCCTTTAATAAGACCCCAAAGCCTACTCCCCATGTTGAGGGAATGTGGCCTGGTATGGTGCAGGAGGGGGGGTGCTCTCTCATCCCCCTCTTTTCCTGTGACATGCCAGGTTGCCTGCTCGGATAACGGTCTGGTATGGATTTTTGGGGGGACCCCTACACCATTTTGGTGCAGGGTTCCCCTTAATATCCATACATGACCTGAAGGGCCTGGCATGGATTTTGGGGGGACCCCTGGGCACTTTTTTATTTTGGTTCGGGATGTTTTTTTCAATGAATTTTATCTGTATTGCCGGGACCCGATAATTCAGTACAGACGCGAGTAGTTTTAAATGACTTTTTCTTCCTTTAGAAATATAATTTGCTGTGGGACTGTTCTAAACATGGGGAAAAATACGCCACTTTACAGGCATACTTTAGACACCCACAGGCACGATATTTAAAGGAATATTTCATTTTTATCGTTTCACTTTAAGCATCATTAAAATCACTGCTCCCGAAAAAACTGCAGTTTTTTTTTACTTTTTTTTGCATTGATCTATGTCCCCTGGGGCAGGACCTGGGTTCGCCAAACATGACATGATTATTTTTGCTGCACCATGACAAAAAGCACTGAGGCAGTGCCATGAATAAACCCCTGTATAGTTGCCCTTGCAGTTTCACGAGAGGTGGTTGGAGTGTGGTAAAAGCTTAGCTCAACCACCTATTTTTACTGGCCCATAACAGCAGGTGTAAACTAGGCCTTAGAGGAAGGCTCTTAATAAAGAATTTATAAACTGAATAACTGAATCACAAACATACACTATATTACCAAAAGTATTGGAACACCTGCCTCTACATTCGCACATGAATTTTAATGGCATCTCAGTCTTAGTCCACAGGGTTCAATATTGAATTGGCCCACCCTTTGCAGCTATAACAGCTTCACCCCGTTATGGGAAGGCTGTCCACAAGGTTTAGGAGTGTGTCTATGAAAATGTTTGACCATTTTTCCAGAAGCGCATTTGTGAGGTCAAGCACTGATGTTGGATGAAGAGGCCTGGCTCACAGTCTCCGCTCTAATTCATCCAAAAGGTGTTCTATCGGGTTGAGTTCAGGACTCTGTGCAGGTCAGTCAAGTTCTTCCACCCCAAACTCACTCATCTATGTCTTTATGGACCTTGCTTTGTGCACTGGTCCAAATCATTTGGTGGAGGGGAGATTATGGTGTGAGGTTGTGTTTCAGAAGTGGGACTTGGTCCCTTAGTTCCAGTGAAGGGAACTCTTAAGGTGTCAGCATACCAAGACATTTTGGACAGTTTTATGCTGCCAACTTTGGGATGGTCCCTTACTATTCCAATATGACTGCGCACCAGTGCATAAATCAAGGTCCATAAAGACATGGATGAGCGAGTTTGGGGTGGAGGAACTTGACTGGCCTGCTCAGAGTCCTGACCTAAACCCAATAGAACACCTTTGAGATGAATTAGAGCGGAGACTACGAGCCAGTCCTTCTCGTTCAATCTCAGTGCCTGATCTCACAAATGTGCTTTGGGAAGAATGGTCAAACATTCCCATAGACACACTTCTAAACCTAGTGGACAGCCTTCCCAAAAGAGTTGAAGCTGTTATGCCCTGTACACACGATTAGTTTTTCCGACAGGAAAACAATTTTCTTTCAGCAGGAAAACGGCTCAAAATTGTCTTGCATACACACGGTCACTCAAAAAATTCCGAACGTCAAGAACGCGGTGACGTACAACAAATACGATGAGCCGAGATCAATGAAGATCAATTGGGAGTTTGGCTCTTCTGCTCGAATCTGAGCATGTACTTTTTTTGCGCGTTGTAATTGCATACAGACGAACGCGATTCGCAATAGGAATTTTTCCTGCCGTGAAAATTGAGATTCTGCTCTCAATCTTTTCTTGGCAGGAAAACTGACAGAAAAAGTGTGATGGAGCATACACACGGTCGGTTTTCCTGACAAAAACCTCACATCGCACTTTTCCTGTCAGGAAAACTGATCGCGTGTACGAGGCGTTATAGCTGCAAAGGGTGGGCCAACTCAATATTGAACCCTACGGACTAGGACTGGTGTAGCGGGGGTCATATTGTAAGAGACTTTTGGTAATCTTTCACATCTAAATTTCTCCCCGGGAGTTCCAGTTACACTGTATATATGTGTTTTGTTTACTTCTTTCTTAAAGCAATGCATTGTGGGATTAGAAGTACCAGGAGAAACGGACTCCATTGACATTGGTAGAAACAGATTACACTTCCCACAATGCCTTGTCTCCCTGGAGCACATGAAACCTCCGCACAGCCTTATGGGGGAGGTTACTTAAAGACTGGGGGAGCCGTGCTTGCTCTCTTGGGACCTGCACTTCTCCCTCTGCGGAACGAGAGGGAACATCACAGCCAAGTACCTTGATGCGTTTGCCGTGAAGAGCGCAGGCGGGCTAGGCCTGCTTGGGTGAGAGGGCAGTTGCCCAAATGCATTAAATGCTGCTTTAGCCTTGTGACTGTAGTGCTTCGTTATTGGAATATCAGTCTATGATTGGCCTACCCGAGAGACATAACGTCTAGAAGCCACTCTAACCAAGGTGACCGGAACTGCTGTAAGTATCGTTCCGCAAATACCCATATAGATTGTTGATTGAACCTTTAAACTTAGTTCTACTACCCTTTTGGATTACAAATAAAAGTGCACCAACGTACTCATCGTTAATCTCACCCCTAAGGAACATTCTGGAATTGACTGAGCCAGGCCTGGTCAGGTTTTTTTTGCAATTGTATTTGAAGGGATTGCCAACTAGGGGAAGCTCGCGAGGATAGACAATTAGGAATTATCTTTAGGACATATAGTATTAGTATTTCAGTGGTTTCAAGGGCCCTTGCAGAGTCGGCTGTATATATGCATATGTTTGATTCATTGTTGATCTGTTATCTTTTCTTAATACATGCCAAGTAAAGTTACCCCTGTGGTTTACTATATTGATTGTGTGAGGTGTGTTTGCTCCTAGGACTGCAATCAGAGAAAGGTAACGACAATATTGCATGTTACTGTGTATTCTGTGTGTGTGCTATTGTGGCCCTAGCCAACGTGGGATTCACGATATAGTTGCATTTGCCTGGTGTGCCAAGGGAGGGTTCGAGTCACTTAAAGGGGTGAATAGATTAGATAGTAATCCCCCCCCCCCTTCGGGGGTAGTGCTACACTGGGATGGCATTAATGTTCATGTGTGTGTAAAGGCAGGTGTCCCAATGCATTTGGTAATGTAGTGTATCACAGAAACTTTAATGTGTTAATGCAATTTTCAACATTTTTAGCATGCAGCTTTCATTAAATAATACCTGGTAATCCTGTCATGAAGGTTCATGTTCAGTTACTTGTTGTTCTGAAGGGTTATTTACAAAAGGCTAATCCACTTTGCACTACAAGTGCAAAGTGCACTTGAAATTGCACTTGGAAGTGCAGTCACTGTAAATCTGAGGGGTAGATCTGAAATGAGGGGAAGCTCTGCTGATTTTATCATCCAATCAAGTGTAAGCTAAAAAAAAATGTTTTCCTTGCATGTCCCCCTCAGGCCGTGTACACACGGCAGAGAACCTCGACGGGCAGAACACATCGTTCCGCCCGTCGAGGTTCCCTGCCGGCCGTCGAAATCGGCGACCCGCCCGTCGGGAATGGCAACCAGCCATTCTTCCAGGCGGGCCGTCGAGCAAATAGAGAGCGTGCTCTCTATCTCTGCTCGACGGGCTTCCCGACGGGAAGCTCGCCGAGAGCGTACACACGGCCGAGGTCCTCGCTGGAATGCTTTCCAGCGAGAACCTCGGTCGTGTGTACACGGCCTTAGATCTACAGCGACTGCACTTCCAAGTGTACTTTCAGTGCAATTTCAAGTGCACATTGCACTTGTAGTTTGCACTTGTAGTGCAATGTGGTATTGCATTTTGTAAATAACCCCCAGTGTCTCCTAATGTGACCCTGTCACACCAGCTTCCAGTGAAGACTACAACACACACTATGCAGGCATGGTCCATTGTAGTTGTACAGCACTGTAATATAGATTTGCCGTTGCCACCAATATCCACAGGATACTGTGAGATAATTTCAAGCTTGCTTTACCATATAAATATACTGCTGGGATAGAGAGTAGGATGGATATTTTTGTTAGTGGGGGTTGGGAATAATAATGAATGCAGATATTTCTGGAGCAGGAGAGGTGCATTTTCTGTTGTCATTACTCCAGCAATTCTTCACCTCCCATGACATGACATTTTATAATCAGATATTCCTGGGAGATCAGAAATTGGCCCCCAGTGAGCCAATTATCATCAGCAATGTCGGCTTGAGGTGGCAAAAGACAGAATATATACACACGAGATGGAAAATGAACAATATTGGTATACCGTTTATTCATGGCTATTCGTTCTTCAAAAGCTGTTAGCAAACCACAAAAGGTAGCAATATATATACAAAGTAAAATGCTAAAGTCATTACCAATCTCTACAATGGAAACAGAAAATAATAATCTCTATGAAGATGTCTGCCTTGGTGCTCCAAACAAGTAGCCATTACACATGATGCTCATCCCTCCAAAAGTGGTTCCTTTCAACCACGCCCTTTTATTGATTAAACGTCGACTTTCGGGCTGAAAGAGATTTACAGCATCAGTGCAAGGAGCAGGCTACTAACCAATTTCCGACCAGGCTTTTTCTGGCACTTTTTGTTTACAAGTTAAATCAGTATGTTTTGCTAGAAAACTACCTATAACCCCCATTTTTTATTTTTTGCAGAGATCCTGGGAAATAAAATGGCAATCATTGCAATTTTGTATGTCACGTGGTATTTGCGCAGAAGTTTTGCAAACACAATTTTTTTTTTAGAAAAAATACACTTTAATTGATTGAAAAAAAAAAAACATAATTTCCCCAATATTTTTGCATAATGTGAAAGACAATATTATGCTGAGTAAATAGATACCCAACATGTCACTCTTTAAAATTGCGTGGAATGACAACAAACTACCCTACTTTAAAAATCTCTATAGGCAATGCTTTAAATGAAAGTTGTGGTGTAGCGCTGCACCACAACGTTCATTATCTGGCGCTACACCACATTTTCATCATTTTCCATTGTATCCAACAATATTGTGTCAGCTGCTGTAGTTTGTTTTTTATTTTTTTTAGATTTAGCACAACAAGCACTCTATTACAATATCGATGCTTTAAATGCCTTTACATGTTAGCGCTAGAATTATTCTCTCGCTCTAACGTTCACGGTGATACCTCACATGTGTGGTTCAAATACCATTTACATATACGTGTTCAACTTAGGTATGCATTCGCATCTGTGTGCGAGCATGGAGGGATGGGGGCACTTTTTAAAATATAATTTTTTTATTATTTATTTAACTTTTATTTTTACACTGTCCTTTTTATTTGTTCCTATTACAATGAATGTAAACATCCATTGTAATAGAACTAAGGATGACAGGTCCTCTTTATGGAGAGATCTGGCAACAAAGACCCCAAATCTATTCTTTACCTTTTTTAAAAGCCACAAAAAATTGATCTTTTCCCTTTTTAAAAAATGTAATAAAAATTCCTTCCAGCCTGGTCTGTTCATTTAAGGCCATAAAGTCGATCAAACACTATTAACTGTTTGATCGCCTATTGGAGCAGCCAGCCACACAGTTGTATCGTTTCTCGCACAAGAAACACCGGTGAGTGGTGGTGGGGGTTGGTTGGATGACTGTTCCAGCGGCTCATGAGCCCCTTGGACCGGTTTCATGAGAAAACCATTTACTAGTAATGATAGCGATCTGCAATATTTATCGGAACTGCAACATTGTGACGGATAGGTCGGACACTTTTGACACCATTTTGGGACGTTGTCATTTATACAGCAATCAGAGCTAAAAATAGCCATTGTGTAAATCTCACTGGCAGGGATTGGGCTAACAGTAGGGGGTGATCAAGGGGTAAAATGTGTGTCCTAGGGAGTGTTTCTAACTGTGGGGGATGGGACTGCCTGGAGGAGGAGACAGATATGTCTCCTCTCTACTGACAGAACAGAGATCTGTCTGTTTACATTGACCGATCTGCATTCTGTCCTCCTCAGGAGCGATCACTGGTAGCCGGCGGCCATCATGGCTGCCAACCACGTGCATTGGCTCCTACATCAGTGTGGGTGCGCCCCATACTCCTTAAAGTGCCATACAGCTATGGCATTTTGCGCAGGCGTGCCACTCTGTTGCCATCAATCGACGGCGGCAGTCGCAGGGAGTTCAAGTGTATTTAGACCCAAACTCGCTCACTGTGTCCATTTATAACTAAAGAATAGTAAACCATGTTCACTATGCTTCAGTTCGAAAAATGAACAGGAAGCCGCTTAGCACAGAGCACTTCCCATCCATTCGCTGTCCAGTACATCCGAGGATGCAGAGAAAGGCATGTGTGTTTTGAGCTTTGGGATGCACACCCTAATGTAATGGGCCACGCACACCTATGCCCCCCATTGATTCATTCCCTGGCAATATATCACAGGTTGACTTACTAAAACTGGAGCACATCTGGTGCACCTCTACATAGAAACCAATCAGCTTCCAAGTTTTATTGTCAAAGCTTAATTGAACAAGCTGAAGTAAGAAGCTGATTGGTTACTATGCACAGCTGCACCACATTGTATGTACACTAGATTTAGTAAATCCCCACCATTGCACACATAGGCAGACCGGTTCATTGCCAGCCTTTTTTTTTTTTTTTTAGGTATCGCTCATCACAAAGTAAGTTCTGTGACAGCAGAAATGGTGTCATGGAGACAATGGCGCATTTGAACCCGTGGCTGCTGTGTCAGTACAGAGAAGTCACATACTGCTGCTACCTCGTTGGCTGTTTAGTCAGATCTTTGCACCTTGAAGACCGCCAGGAACTGCCGCCTTTCTGACACCCACAATTGTCACACAATGTGATATCTGTAAGATCGACCTGATGACTTACAGGTGGAAGGTTCAACGTTTTTACTAGCTACTCATATATACCTGAGCCTGCACAAATAGGACCACCGCTCATTTATTCCAAGTAAACTGAATCATTTTATTTTCTGTTTTAATCATTTCTAATAATTAAAAAAAAAATGAAGTATAGCAACAGTGGAGCCCATGCAGGGGCAATAGGGCAACAACAAAACTGATCAACACCTGGCATGAAAAAAGCAAAGAGATGCAGAATATACGACAATAAATTGGCCTATACATGAATAAAGTGTATCAGAGAATCTGCCCCAAGGGCAGTATAATGTAGGCAACCATGATGCTTCTTCCACAAGGGAATGGGGGACCAACCGGGAAGAAGGGGAAGAGGGAAAGGAAGACAAGGAGGTTGGGTATTCCCTCCACAGATACAGTGCATATAGTGCCATCAGGAGACACTAGCCATCATCAAGCCTAAATGCCAAGGGCGGCCTGTCCATTAAGGGCGCACGGGCGCCGTCCCCTCTATTCATGCCACCCCCTATACGGTTAATGGATAGATTCATGAATCTATCCACGGTCGCCACTGCCACCCCCTATTCAGGCATCCAGCCCCTTTCAGGATGCCGGGCACATGAATTACAGCAGCGGGGGTGTTTTTTTGAAGCACCTGATTAGAGACATAGGCTCTATCAGGCTTTAAAATAGGGTGGACTCGGAGCCCAGAACCCACCCAGGTGTGTTAGAAAGCCAAATGAATATTCGCTTTTCCGAGACTGAATCGCCTCTCTGCTAATCAGGAAGCACGCGGGTCTAAAACCCATTTCACAATTGTCTGAAAGGTCAAGCGATCCTATTGGACTCCTAGAAGAAGGTGCCATGATCCACACCACAGGAGGAGGAGGAAAGCCCGCCGGACACTCTGCCCACCTGCTTCCTAGATGGGGTAAGTACAGGGCATTGATGTCCTGTCGACCGACAAGGGGGGTGGTAACTGTTTGCCACCCCCCAAAAGACAAAAAACACCAGCCACCACTACCGAACGCATGTGCATTCTATTATGATTTTATTAAAGGGGCATTAAACCATAGCTCCCTGCTGTCCCTGATTTCGAGAAACTGAGCTCTGATGAAGAAGGTCGTTCTTCGAAACGCGTAAAACGGCAGTGGGCCTCATGACATCCCATATGATTATCTGGAGTGCGTTTGGGCTCGACCTATTGTCGCCACGTGTGGGAAATTGTTACGTTGTGAACCTTTTAGCTACACTTGTGTGTACCTTTTTATTTATCTTTTTTAATAAATATTTATCCAAAGGATAATGCACTAGGCTGGTGCGCCCCCTGTTTTTATTTTTCTCGTTTCGAGGGACTGTCCCTAATTTGGAGCAATGCCCCTCCTCATTTGTCCCTCATTTTGGTCTGATCTATATAGTTGTATATAAAATGCACTTTTATCCTTCAAAAGGTGTTTCCCAGTGATAAACCCTTCAACCAATTTCTAAATTGCTGCATATAACCATTTTAAAAGCCAATATAAAGGAATAGTAGTGGTAAATAAAAAGCACTTGTGGATTTAATTAACCTTTTTTTTTTTTGGTTAATTCTCCTTTAAGGGGTTGAAGCAAGGGGTGTGTCCTATGCCTACATACGTTTGTTAGTAGGTGTCCCTCATTCCTATCTCAAAATGTTGGGAGGTGTGATTAAACCCAAAACCAACATCATAGCAGCACTTCTGTTTCTTCTGATGAGTGGTTCAAACTATGTGGACTATGTCCAAGATATACAGTGCAGAAAATAAGTATTTGAACACCCTGCTATTTTGCAAGTTCTCCCACTTGGAAATCATGGAGGGGTCTGAAATTGTTACCGTAGGTGCATGTCCACTGTGAGAGACATAATCAAAAAAAAAAAATCCAGAAATCACAATGTATGATTTTTTTAACTATTTATTTGTATGATACAGCTGCAAAGAAGTATTTGAACACCTGTCTATCAGCTAGAATTCTGACCCTCAAAGACCTGTTAGTCTGCCTTTAAAATGTCCACCTCCACTCCATTTATTATCCTAAATTAGATGCACCTGTTTGAGGTCATTAGCTGCATAAAGACACCTGTCCACCCCATACAATCAGTAAGAATCCAACTGCTAACATGGCCAAGACCAAAGAGCTGTCCAAAGACACTAGAGACAAAATTGTACACCTCCACAAGGCTGGAAAGGGCTACAGGGAAATTGCCAAGCAGCTTGGTGAAAAAAGGTCCACTGTTGGAGCAATCATTAGAAAATGGAAGAAGCTAAACATGACTGTCAATCTCCCTCGGACTGGGGCTCCATGCAAAATCTCACCTCGTGGGGTCTCAATGATCCTAAGAAAGGTGAGAAATCAGCCCAGGACTAGACGGGAGGAGCTGGTCAATGACCTGAAAAGAGCTGGGACCACCGTTTCCAAGGTTACTGTTGGTAATACACTAAGACGTCATGGTTTGAAATCATGCATGGCACGGAAGGTTCCCCTGCTTAAACCAGCACATGTCAAGGCCCGTCTTAAGTTTGCCAATGACCATTTGGATGATCCAGAGGAGTCATGGGAGAAAGTCATGTGGTCAGATGAGACCAAAATAGAACTTTTTGGTCATAATTCCACTAACCGTGTTTGGAGGAAGAAGAATGATGAGTACCATCCCAAGAACACTATCCCTACTGTGAAGCATGGGGGTGGTAGCATCATGCTTTGGGGGTGTTTTTCTGCACATGGGACAGGGCGACTGCACTGTATTAAGGAGAGGATGACCGGGGCCATGTATTGCAAGATTTTGGGCGACAACCTCCTTCCCTCAGTTAGAGCTTTGAAGATGGGTCGAGGCTGGGTTTTCCAACATGACAATGACCCGAAGCACACAGCCAGGATAACCAAGGAGTGGCTCTGTAAGAAGCATATCAAGGTTCTGGCGTGGCCTAGCCAGTCTCCAGACCTAAACCCAATAGAGAATCTTTGGAGGGAGCTCAAACTCTGTGTTTCTCAGCGACAGCCCAGAAACCTGACTGATCTAGAGAAGATCTGTGTGGAGGAGTGGGCCAAAATCCCTCCTCCAGTGTGTGCAAACCTGGTGAAAAACTACAAGAAACGTTTGACCTCTGTAATTGCAAACAAAGGCTACTGTACCAAATATTAACATTGATTTTCTCAGGTGTTCAAATACTTATTTGCAGCTGTATCATACAAATAAATAGTTAAAAAAATCATACATTGTGATTTCTGGAATTTTTTTTTTGATTATGTCTCTCACAGTGGACATGCACCTACGATGACAATTTCAGACCCCTCCATGATTTCCAAGTGGGAGAACTTGCAAAATAGCAGGGTGTTCAAATACTTATTTTCTGCACTGTATGTCATGTAGTGGATTTGCAATGTTATGCCAGATTCAGGTAGAGTTAGGCTGGAGTATCAGTGATACTCCAGCCTAACTCTCACTTTGAGCCGGCGTTTCTGTTTTCAGTAAGCAGAAAACAAGAAACGCCGGGTTGGAGTTCCTATACGAGCGGCGTAATTGTATTTCGCCGTCGTAGTGGAACTGCAATTTTAAGAATGGCGCTCGGGGCGTTCCCGCTGATTAACGCCGAGAATATGCTAATCAGCGAGAATCGGCAATTCACGATCGTATTCGGGCCCGACGCAGTGACTTTCCGACGTTTCCGTAAGAGATACGCGGCGTAAAGAAAAACTAGCCCCCTAGTGGAGTATCCTATGTTAAGTATGGTTGTCGTCATCGCGTCGAATTTAAATTTTTTTGCGTTGTTTGCGTAAAACGTCCGTGAATGGGGATTGACGTCATTGACGTTCAATGACAGAATTTGAAGCATGCGCACTGACGTCGACGCATGCGCAGTACGTTCGCCGCGGGATCGCGCCTAGTTATAATAATACACGCCCCCTACCCGCCCAATTTGAATTCCGCCGGCTCATTTTCGCTACGCCGCCGCAACTTTAGGAGCAAGTGCTTTGTGAATAACAGTACTTGCTCCTAAAGTTTCGGCGGAGTAACGTAAATGAGAAACGTTACTCTAAAATAAAGATTCGCCCATCTACCTGAATCTGGCCCAATGTGTTTTTTTTTTGTGCTTGATTTTTGTATCTGAGACTGCATTTTGCTTGTCTTCTTTTTTTTTCTTGTTGTTTTTTCAATACATTTTCAATACATACAGAATGCAAAATAACCCCCAGAAACCAAAAATGTAATATATTGCAGCTTACCAATCGTTAGATGTGGTGGCTGCATCAGTGTTCCTTTCTTTTGGCTTTTTTCACCTCTGTTTTCACCTGGTGATCTGCCCAGTAACACACCTCCTGTATTAATGAGACACAACCTTAGAGGGATGAGCACAGGAGACACAGCAGCATATTAGCTTATTAGCAGATTTTAAACCACTAGCAAATTTAAGCCAAACTCCGGCTCACACTTAATAAGCAATTACAGCAAACAGTTTTTTTTTTCTTTTGGGATAAATGTTTTGCATGAATAAATAAAAGCTGCTGATTTTAATCACCCCTGCCAGTGTTTTGTCTCATCCATGTAAACTGATACATCCTGCTGAAGAGTTTGTGCTGTGAAAAAAAAAAGACTTGTTGGCTGAATTTCCAGATGAATATAGAAGAAAGAAAGTCTAAAAAATGAAACTAATACAGCCACCACATGTAGGAATTGGTAAACTGCAATATAATAAATGTTTGATTTTCGTTTTTTATTACTGCTTTAACATCGACTATCTGAAAAATGACCCTGAAACGCATTGGTTGTAACTAGGGATGCACCAATAGCATTTACTTTTACGAGTCCTGATACTTTTTTTTTACTATATTAGACAATACCAATTACCGATACCTACAGCAAAGGTTTTGTTTTCACTTCAGATGTCAGCAATGGTACAAAGCATTGAAAAGTTATTTACAAATAAATCGATTTTAATTTTTTTTTTTTAATTTGAGCTTTTTCAAAGTGAAATGTGTAAATATATGTTAATAAATATATGTCAAAATATTCACTAACACAGCAAATAATAAAAAAAAGTATATAAAATAGACGTGAACAAAGAAAAAAAATGCAGGAAATAATAATAATTAAATGGAGGAGAATAGGGAGTTAATTAGAGTAAATTATGGGTTAAGAGGGGTTAAACAGAGGAACATTTGTTCATCCCTTTGATCTGCAGATGAAGAAACAGAAAGATACAAAAAATAAACAATGTCTCTTTTTATTTCAGTGTTTCAGCTGCTAAACAATGTTGTTAATAAACACTGCTGGCGGCTGCTTTTTTTTTTTTGACAGCTCCAATTACTGGACTTCTTTAACACTTCAGCTGTCAACAGGGGAGACCCACTGACAACCTTAAAGAACTGAGCCTGAAAGTTCAGGTATCAGTGCATTTGCAGGAGTACCGATACTTGTGCAAACACTGGGTATCGACACCAATACAAGTATCGTTACAAGTCTATTTTTTTTTTTTTTTCAAACGGTTTTTATTATAGATAAAAGAAAAAAATACAAGCAATACTATATTACATGTAATGAAAAAGGATGTAAAGCCGAGTACACATGATCAGACCGGTCCGATGAGAATGGTCTGACCAACCTTTTTCATCGGGTCACCGCTGAATTGGCCTGATGGTCTGATGTGCGTACACACCATCAGTCCAAAATCTGATCGGGTCAGAACGCGGTGACGTAGAACACAACGACATGCTGAAAAAACGAAGTTCAATGCTTCCAAGCATGCGTTGACTTGATTCTGAGCATGCTGGTCCAATGCTTTTGCATACTAACCATCGCTGTGGTCCGATGGTCAGGCGTCCATCGAACCGATTTTAAAGCAAGTTTTAAAACTTTGGTCCGATGGACAACGGCTTAAGGCCAGTTTCATCGGACCGGTCTGATCGTGTGTACGCGGCCTAACCGTCCAAGCATGTGGTACAGGTTGTTAGAATTATCTTGCTATGACATTCACGTATCTAATCATTACATTGTTATAGAATAATGGTAAAGAACATCAAATAGACAGTTAATCAACATCGATAATTTTCTCAAACCGAAGAGAAATAATAGTCAACAACAAACTATATTTTTAATCAGAGTTATGAACACCATCGCATTATTGGAAGATAGTGAGCCAACCGATGGTGCGTGTCTAATATGAGATAGCAGACTTAGCGTTTTAAAACCAAGCATGGGGAAAGGCCAGAAGGGTCAGAAGGGGAAACTGGTAGGCCAATGCTCAAAATAGGGGGTAAGGGGATTAGGTGGACACTCCAAGCCAGATGGTCTTTCCAACCCGGGAATAGGTGGGGAATGAAAGATGCTGCCTAGTTGTAACCAATGCTCTTAACCATTAAATGGTTCAAAAAGTCCTTTAAGTGGGAGGGACTTTTGTACTAGGCACTCCTGTGTACACTTCCAGGAATTTACTAACTGGCGAGCGCTTCTTTTGTCGACATCAGAGAGGTAGCAGCCTAAGACCAGTACAGGGTCCACCCATACTAGGCTTCAATCACAGATTTGCTTCTTTGAAGGCAAATCACTTTACAATAGATGCATTACAACCAATTTTCACTTCTATTGGTCCAGCACTATGACATGCACACACACTGGGGACCAAAGGCTGGAAAAGGGGACTATAAATAACTGAGACTGGGGGGAGGGGAGGGCAAGGGGCATAAATAAACCTCCCAGGGTCCTCAAACACTGAGAATCAAATGGGAATGTACTATAGGTCTACTCCACCCAAAAACCCTAGTTTAGTTTCAGCCCTGGTTCACATTGATGCGATTTGGCATGTGATTTGACATTTGCTGGCAGTGACAGTGTCCGAATTGATGCAAAGCCGCATTTGTGATGCCACACTGATTCCCAAATGTACTTTTGGCGATTTTGGGGTGCGAATTCCATTTGGCATCTGTGCAGAAACCTGCACAGATGTCTCTGAAATCGCCCCCGATGTTGGGACTGAACTCGCACGATTTCATTCCCGCAGTCAGTGTGAACCAGGGCTCAGAAGGGTATCACTGTGCGCAAGTACCCACTGGTTTTTATATATTTTGGGAAACTCCTTAATTTACAGCAGTAACCATTAAAAAAGGAAATGAGTTTTCATTGGCCTGATGGATTTCCTATAATCTAACATCAACAAATCATTGGTTATTCGCGCTACAATAGAGCGACCATTCTGTGGCAGGAATATATTGCTTTTCTTACTGGGGCCTTTGACATAAGAGGCTGGTGGTTGATGCAACTTTCAGGTGCCCACTAGGGTTGGACAACATTGAGAGTTTTCATTTTCTCAAAATTGTGGTCAGAAATCATATTTCAGCAAAATTGCCTTTCCGGCAAAATGCAAAAAAAAAGTCACTGGGGAAATTAAAGTATATGTTGTGATCCCATTCATTTTAAAATAAAAATGTTTGTTTGTTTTTTCCTGATGTCAATTTGACCTGTTTTGTTCCTTTATATCTTTGAAATATAATGAATAAAAAATAAAAATAAGTTGACTACACAAATAAGAAACAAAAAAAGGGAAAAACACAAATAAAAAGAACGCTAATAAAATAATACATCCTCACCAAAAAAAATTGAAATAATAATAAAAAAAAAAAGAGGATTATATATTATTTGTAAATTCCACCTCACTTCTTAGGCCTCTTACACACGACCGAGAATCTCGTTGTAAAAGAAACATTGTTTTCCTCGAACAAGTTTCTTGATGACAGGCTTGTTGAATCTTGTCAAGCTTTCTTTGCATACACACTGTCGAGACAAAATCTTGTCGTTCTCAAACGCAGTGATGTACAAGACATACGACGACACTATAAAGGGGAAGTTCGATTCCACTGGCACCACCCCTGAGCTGCTTTTTCTAATCTCATGTTACTGCGTGTTAAGTAAATGTTTGAGAGACGATTTGCGCTTTTCAGTCTGTTACAGCGTGACAAATGTGGTATCTCCATTACGAACGCTACTTTTACCGAAGGCAAGCTCCCGTTTCATACTTTATTCTGAGCATGCGCGGGTTTCTAAGCATACACACAAACGTGTTTCTCGTCTTAAACCAACCCGACGAGAAACGCGACGAGGAAATTGAGACTCCCGATGAGAAAGAAAGAGAACTTTTTTTTTTCTCGTCGAGATCCACGACAGTTCTCTCGACGAAAAACATAGACACGACCGTTTTCCTTGGCAAAGAAGCTCTGCCACCAAGTTTCTTGATGGATTCTGTCGAGGAAAATTGTCCTGTGTACAAGTCCTGAGGCCTCTTGCACATGATACTCCCTGTTTGAGCATCTACTTTTTCAGACGTTTTCTTTTATGTATTTACACTTTTATGCGTATATATGCTTTGTGCATTTTCATTCCAAAGCGTATTCTCGCGTTCACGTTCTGCACAATATCTAAATGAGCATTTGCACACATTTGTGTGTATTTGCACGCATTAGGCGTAAATTACTGACCAAAAAAGCAGATTTTTCTATTTTTTTTTCCTGAAGAATGCATGGCGCTTGTTTATGCGCCGGTGTCTATAGGCTCATTACAATTAATAACGATTCAAACAAAGGTAGATCTCTTTCACATGAGTGGCAGACTTTACCACCTTATTAAAAATGATTCTCGGTGGAACAGATGGTTTAAAAGCTTTCTGGAGGCAATATTGACACCTCCTGCATTCCTGTTTTTTTGATCCCCAGGGTGTTAGGGCAATATCGCTTGTCAACATGGCAAATTAAAATTGCTGCATCGTGAAGAAAAAAATCGCAACCATGGCAATGTGAAGGTTGGGGGGGTGGTAAAAATATGGACCCACCACTTGTTTTCTCTGCCGCTCTTCTACTAGTGTGAACTCTGTAAGTGAAAACTAGAAGCTAAAGGAGTGGTCTTTGAAGGCACATGGGTAAACCATGTAAAATAATTATTAAATAATTATAAATTTAATATTTTTTTATTTTAATAATTTTATGTGTTTTTTTTTATTTTAGAAAAATATTTAAAAAGATTATATATATATATATATATATATATATATTTGATGCTATTGTTGTTAAATGATCCACACACACATTCTGATAACACTTCCAAAGTAAGCAATTGTATTGATTAACCCAGTGGTACAATGGTTGAAATTTGAATAACGGTAACCAAATGGATATGTAAACATGGAATAGTTGAATCAGAGGGTGAATCCAAATGCAAGAAATTCACTCTACATGTTACGCGTAGAAAAAAGCTTCTTCAGGAGCATATAGATCTAATAACTATATATGAAAAACATAAAATAAGTGAACAGTTTATAACATAGCATAAAATCACAATAGTCAAACGTATTTACAAAAATGCTCTGATAGGATCGGTGAATCACAAACATCATCCCCAATAGCCAGCCGAGGACAAGAAGAAAAGACACCTCAGTTGGGACACACGTATAGATGTAGTCCACATAAAAAGGGGTGAAAATGTGATAAACAAAAATTACTCTACATTGACTTGGTATCTTTTTTTTACTGACCATGACCATATAAAACATCCTGTTCACTGGTCCTATCAGAGCAATTACTTTTGACTATTGTGATGTTATGCTATGTTATAAACTGTTCATTTATTTTGTTTTTGATATATATATAATTTAATAGATCTGTATGCTCCTGAAGAAGCGTATTTCTACGTGTAACATGTAGAGCGAATTTCTTGCATTTGGATTCACACTCTGATTCAACTATTCCACGTTTACATTCCCATTTGGTTACCATTATTGGAATTTCAACCATTGTACCACTGGGTTTATCAATACAATTGCTTACTTTTGGAAGTGTATTCGGAATTTGTGTGTGGGTCATTTAACAACATTACCATGAATTTTATATCTATATATAATCTTTTTAAATATTTTTCTAAAATAAAAAAAACCTAATTATTTTACATGGTTTCCCTGTGTGCCTTCAAAGTCCACTCCTTTAGCTTCTAGTTTTCATATATTTATTATCGGGACGTTGGCACACTGCTATTTGTGTATCCAGTGTCACCCTGTGAGTATACACATTACATCCATAATTTTTCTGAACTCTAAATGTGTCATCAGCTTAGGTTGATGTTCAGTATAGCAAGATACAACACAAAGCATTGTCGCCATTTCTCTGCGCTCTTGTGTAGTGGCCCCTTTGGCACACAGGTGCCCTTAAATGCAGTAGAGATTTATTTTATCATCAAACCTTTGTTATACTAAAGCCCAACATGAACATTAACTCTACATGGGCTTAAGGTTGTACCATTTAAATGACTTCTTGGCGTGTTCTCAGAATTTTACGCCATCCATGCTTGGATGACCTTCACCCTGACGAGTAAAGGGAGGGAAAGCAATCTTTAGGACTCATTCCAATTACCTTTTACAACAGAAATGTTAGGGCCCGAGGTTCACCAAGAGGAGAGCAGCCAAAGGGCACCGGAGTCATTCTCTGTTGTGCTTTGCAGGACAAATGTTTAACTCTCTAAATAAGATGGAATAATGAAATCATGAAACTGACTGTGTGTGATTATAGGTCATTCACATCTGAGAGTTTTCAGGAAATGCATTTAAATTCTTGCCTAGGTTTGAGAATGGAACCATTTATACCTAAAGTGGATCTAAACCCAGGAATACATTTTTTTATATATTGTAGCTTACCAGCAGGGGCAGACTGACCATTTGGGCGCTCGGGCACTGCCCGAGGGCCTCATGCCACTAGGGGGCACCATCAGGGTTGCCAGCCTCAGTAAAACCAGGGACAGTATGTAAAAATCTGTGTTTTAAAAAAACAAAACAATATTATAGCTGCCCCGCCTCTCCAGTACCTTTTTCAGTGTGTGTGTATACTGTGTATGTATACTGTATGTGTGTGTATACTGTGTGTGTGTACACTATGGGGCTGATTTACCAAGCCTGTGCGCCAAGACTCATGGTGCACAAGCAGGAGTAAACCTGTTTTTGACATTTACCAAAGAAACACGCTGCTAGTGCAGCGTGTTTCCTCATTTACTAAAGTGCCTAATGCGCCCAGAAGAGGGCGCACAGCACGCCAGTACAGAGCTGGCGTGCGGCATTTAGTTATGTAAACATCGGGGATTCGGGCGGGAGTTTATGAGGGGAGGGAGGGGGGTGATGCAGGGGAAGTGTGGTGACATGTGTTTCAACTTGTGTGGCGGGCCGATTTGAAAGGGAAAGTGACTTTTGGGACCCGATCCCCGGGCGCTTGCAAAGTACGCTAGAACCTCGGAAGGTTCACTTGCATACTGGGCATGCGCAGAGGGAAAAATCGGAGCTCACCGCGCGCCTCTTCAGAACGCCGGGAAATCCTTGGTAAATACCAGGCGGCGTAGCAGTGTTTGCACTGCCTGGAGCGGCGTACGGCAAGCTCCGAGCTGTTCTCGGGCTGCGCTGACACTGAAGGGGAACTCCGCGCCAAATTTCAAATGTGAAACCGGCGCGGCTTCCCCCCCAGGGGTACAATAGGCTCTCCGGCTTGGTCCGGAACGTGAGGGGTTAACCCACGCCAAAATCGGCGTGGGGTTCCCCCCCAGATCCGTACCAAGCCCTCATCCCAGGCATGCAGTCTGGCCGGACAGGAATGGGGGTGGGGACGAGCGAGCGGCCCCCCCCCTCCTGAGCCGTACCAGACCACATGCCCTCGACATGGGGGAGTGTGTGCTTTGGGGGAGGGGGGCGCTGCCCCCCCACCCCAAAGCACTCTTGTCCCCATGTCGATCGGGACAAGAGCCTCTTCCCGACAACCCTAGCCATTGGTTGTCGGGGTATGCGGGCGGGAGCCAATCAGAATCTGGGAGCCCCGTTTAATAATGTGGCCCCCAGATTTCGGGCCCCCACCCTATGTGAATGAGTATGGGGTACATCGTACCCCTACCCATTCACCTGGTGAAGGTGGTTTGAACTTTGAGGGTCTTCTGCCGCCGCCCCCTTCGAATTTTTCGGCCTGGACGGGGGTCGTACATCCCATCCAGGACTTGGACGTGGCGGGCTTCTCGTCGCTGTCTTCTGCCGCTGCCCCCTTCACCACGAAGCTCCGTGCTTGTTTGATGAGGGCAGCGGGCTTCCGTCGTCTTCTCCGGGGCGAGGGTCGTACATCCCACCCCGGATTTCCTCGCCGGCTTCTGCCTGGCTCCTACTGGGGGCCAGGCCTTCTTTTGCCGTCTTCCGCCGGAGGGCGCCACTCTCCGGGCTTCTCGACGTTGTCTTCCGCCGCGGGGGCCAGGCCTTCTTCTTTGCCGCCCCCTTCGATTTTTTCGGCCTGGACGGGGGTCGCACATCCCATCCAGGACTTGGACGTGGCGGGCTTCTCGTCGCCGTCTTCTGCCGCTGCCCCCTTCACCACGAAGCTCCGTGCTTGTTTGATGAGGGCAGCGGGCTTCCGTCGTCTTCTCCGGGGCGAGGGTCGTACATCCCACCCCGGATTTCGTCGCCGTCTTCTGCCGCTGCCCCCTTCACCACGAAGCTCCGTGCTTGTTTGATGAGGGCAGCGGGCTTCCGTCGCAGTCTTCCGCCGCGGGGTGACACTCGCGGGCTTCTTCTTCCATTCGATGTTGACACGGCGAGGTCCGGCGCTGAAATGCCTTCTGAGCGGCGGGCAAGGACTTATATTGGCATTGGGCGTGGGCGTGGTTATGCCAACATGTGACCTTAACCCATGTGACAGTGATGTCACGTCACATCACTGTCACATGGGTTAAGGTCACATGTTGGCATAACCACGCCCACGCCCAATGCCAATATAAGTCCTTGCCCGCCGCTCAGAAGGCATTTCAGCGCCGGACCTCGCCGTGTCAACATCGAATGGAAGAAGAAGCCCGCGAGTGTCACCCCGCGGCGGAAGACTGCGACGGAAGCCCGCTGCCCTCATCAAACAAGCACGGAGCTTCGTGGTGAAGGGGGCAGCGGCAGAAGACGGCGACGAAATCCGGGGTGGGATGTACGACCCTCGCCCCGGAGAAGACGACGGAAGCCCGCTGCCCTCATCAAACAAGCACGGAGCTTCGTGGTGAAGGGGGCAGCGGCAGAAAACGGCGACGAGAAGCCCGCCACGTCCAAGTCCTGGATGGGATGTGCGACCCCCGTCCAGGCCGAAAAAATCGAAGGGGGCGGCAAAGAAGAAGGCCTGGCCCCCGCGGCGGAAGACAACGTCGAGAAGCCCGGAGAGTGGCGCCCTCCGGCGGAAGACGGCAAAAGAAGCCCTGGCCTCGGGAGGAGCCAGGCAGAAGCGGAGGAGCCCGAGGTGGGGCGACACCCCCGTTGTTCTCCGCTGTTTTCGGCCGGCCCCCCCCGGATGTAAAAGAGCTTCATTTTGGAGTGGGGGCACAGTCGAGCATGGCGGAGAGCATGGGTGGGTGTTTCCCCCCCCCGGCAGAAGACGGCTAGAAGACCGAGGAGTGGCGACGCCCCCGTTGTTCTCCGCCATTCCCGCCGGCCCCTCCCGGATGTAAAAGAGCTTTGTTTGGGGTAGGGGGCCTGGCCGAACATGGCGGAGAGCATCGGTGGGGGTCTCTCTCCCCGGCGGAAGGCGGCGGCGAAGACCGGGGGGGGGGTAGGTGTACCCCCGCGGCGGAAGACAACGTCGAGAAGCCCGGAGAGTGGCGCCCTCCGGCGGAAGACGGCGAAAGAAGCCCTGGCCTCGGGAGGAGCCAGGCAGAAGCGGAGGAGCCCGAGGTGGGGCGACACCCCCGTTGTTCTCCGCTGTTTTCGGCCGGCCCCCCCCGGATGTAAAAGAGCTTCATTTTGGAGTGGGGGCACAGTCGAGCATGGCGGAGAGCATGGGTGGGTGTTTCCCCCCCCCGGCAGAAGACGGCTAGAAGACCGAGGAGTGGCGACGCCCCCGTTGTTCTCCGCCATTCCCGCCGGCCCCCCCCGGATGTAAAAGAGCTTTGTTTGGGGTAGGGGGCCTGGCCGACCATGGCGGAGAGCATCGGTGGGGGTCTCTCTCCCCGGCGGAAGGCGGCGGCGAAGACCGGGGGGGGGGTAGGTGTACCCCCCCGGCGGAAGGCGGCGGCGAAGACCGGTGCGGGGCTGGAGCCCCCCCGGCAGAAAACGTCTGGAAGACCGAGGGGCTCCGCCCCCGTTGTTCTCTGCTTCTTTCGGCCGGCCCCCCCCGGATCTGAAAGAGCTTATTTTGGGGTGGGGGCCTGGCTGGACATGGCGGAGATCATCGGTGGGTGTCCCCCCCCGGCAGAAGACGGCGAAGCCCGGGGCCCAATGGGCTGGTGGTGGGGGGTCCCGGCAGAAGACCCCCGGAGCTGACTAATAAATTATTTTTTTCTGTGTGTTTTTTTTTGTTTACACTTTTCCACCCGGTGAATGGGTAGGGGTACGATGTACCCCATACTCATTCACATAGGGTGGGGGGCCAGAATCTGGGGGCCCCCTTAATATAGGGGGCTCTCAGATTCTGATAAGCCCCCCGCCCGCATACCCCGACAACCAACGGCCAGGGTTGTCGGGAAGAGGCTCTTGTCCCTTTCGACATGGGGACAAGAGTGCTTTGGGGTGGGGGGGCAGTGCCCCCCTCCCCCACAGCACACACTCCCCCATGTCGAGGGCATGTGGTCTGGTACGGCTCAGGAGGGGGGGGGGCGCTCGCTCGTCCCCACCCCCATTCCTGTCCGGCCAGACTGCGTGCCTGGGAGAAGGGTTTGGTCTGGATCTGAGGGGGAACCCCACGCCGTTTTTTTGGCGTGGGTTTAACCCCTTATGTTCCAGATCAAATCTAAGAGCCTGTTGTGCACCAGAAGGGGGACCCCCACGCCGTTTTTTTTTCTAATTTGGGGTGGAGTTCCCCTTTATCCCGGTCCTGTCAGGGGGGGGGGGGGGAATGCCTGCTCGTCTGTCCCTACAATGTATGAACAGCGATCTGTCATTTCCCCTACACAGTCCCACCCCCTTTACAGTTAGAACACACCCAGGTAACATATTCAACCCCTTCCGCGCCCCTAGTGTTAACCCCTTCCCTGCCAGTGTCATTTTTATAGTAAGCAATGCATTGATATACCATTGCTCGCTACAAAAATGCCAAATCTCACAAAAATGTGTCCGCCACAATGTCGCATTAGACAGAAAAAACAAATGATAGCCACCATTACTAGTAAAACAAAAAATTATTCAAAAAAAACCCATAAGACCAACCCCTACTTAGAACTTTTGCCCAAACCAATCAAACGCTTATTGTGATTTTTTGCAACCAAAAAGATGTCCAAGAATACTTATCGGCCTAAACTGAGGGCAAACATTTTTTGAATATATTTTGGGGGAGATTTATTATAGCAAACCGTAAAAAAGATGTTTTTTTAGTTACCAAATTGTCGCTATAGTTTTGGGTCAAGCAAAAATAAGAAAAAACGCAGAGGTGATCAAATACCACCAACAAAAAAAAAAAATTGAATTTTTAGGGGGGGGGGGGGGGGGGAGGATGAGGACGCCCAATTTTTTTGGGGGCCACGTCGCACAACCACGCAATTGTCAGTCAAAATGACGCAGTGTTGAAATGCAAAAAATGGCCCCGTCAGTGACCAGTAATATGCTCTGGGGCTCAAGTGGTTACAAATTAAGAATACACTAAAGTTAGCCCAATTTATGGCCATAATGTGAAAGATGATGTTACACCGAGTAAATAGATACCCAACATGTTACACTTTAATATTGCACACACTCATGGAATGGCGCCAAACTTCAGTACTTGAAAATACCCATAGGCAACGCTTTTTTATGTGTTTCAGGTTACCAGTTTAGATTTACAGAGGAGCTCTAGTGCTAAAAGTATTGCTCTCGCTCTAACGTACGCTATGATACCTCACATGTGGGGTTTGAACGGGGGTTCAATATGTGGGCGGGGCTTACACATTTAAGGCCCGCCCCCATATATGGAAACATTCTTCAAACCACACATGTGAGGTATCATAGCGTGCGTAACAGCAAGAGGAATATTTATAGCACTAGACCTCATCTGTAAATCTAAACTGGTAACCGGAAACAATAAAAATGCTGCTTGTTCGCTTCTGACTGCGAGCTACTAGGGACAGGGGCGTTTAAATTATTACTATTTAGGTTTGTTACGTAAAAATTCTATAAGACCTCCCGTTCAGCTTGTAAAGCATCACTTCAGGGGGACCAAAAAAAAATTTAACACCTCTAATGCTTTCATCCGCCATTGCAGATTTGATTCTGGTACTGCATTTCGAGTGAACTGGGCATGCTCGAACAGTTAGAAAAAGAAGTTGGAAGTTTCATCCTGAAAATGACTTGCATCTTTCTGAGCATGCTCAGAAAGCTCTTTTTTTGGCTTAGTAATTTAAGGACATCCTTAACAGGTGTAAGCAGTTCCAAGTGCACACAAACTAGAGGCTGACATTTCTTCATGTGTTTCCAATTGGTTCATTAGCACACATGTTATAAAAAGCGTGGATACTGCACGTGTCAGCTGCCCCTCAGAGGGGGCAGATTTGCTGGCTGGAAGTAATGGTGGAGTGAAACAGAGATGTTTTGGAGCAAGTTTTGTATTTTTTGATGTTTTCTCTGCTACATAATTTTGCTAAATGTTTCTCAAGATGTTAATGACTAATGTTTTAATCCTGTGGGTCTATCCTGTTATTTCAAAAGCATGATTTATTTTCCAATGACTGTGAAATAAACGTTGGTCTTTTTTGTTTTTAGGTGTTTTTATATATTTTTGGTGTGTTTATTTGTAATTTTTTGTTTTGCTTTCCTTGTTTTGTGGACCAATAAAATTTACTTTCAAATTTTGAAGTTTGTTTTGTGATTATTTTTTTCCTGCTATGGATTTCAACCGCTGCAGCTGAACTAGTTTGGGCCTAAACCATCAAGTGTGATTTGTCTCTAAGCTCTTTCCTGGTGTGTATGCATGAAATGTTTAGTCACCAGAAAAGGAAGGACAAAGCGGTAAGTAATGTTTCCTAGAACTGATGTCCAGACTGACTTTTTAAAGCACATGTGCAAGATGTAGGAAAAGCTGCAAACAGGGCCTGTTGGAGGGGGGGGGGGGGGGGGTGGTGTGTTTTTTTTGGACAGGCTTGAAGTGCTGATTTACAGCGCTGTGCTTGAAACTAGCACAAGACAATCCTATTCTAATTGTGGGTTGTTTGAGGGAAGCCAATTGAGTGTTAGAACCCCTGCTAGTGTTTTTAGGTTGGGCTTTGTGTCCCTTTTCCTAAAATTGGCTTCACTTCCTGTCACACAGCTGAACAGGAAGTGAGGTTAAAACCCTACCAATGGTCTTTTCTTTGGGACACAGGTCAATCTAACTAGTGTCACCATTAAGCAAATTGCACTGCAGTGTACACCCCAAATGATTAGTTTTTTTGGGGTTTAGTAAAGGCAAAGCCGCTCTGCAGTAGAAGCGTAGGCAATGAAAATCAGAAGGGAAGCACTGATGGTTTTTACTTCCAATCCCGCCAAGTTTTGAGTTTTCTTCCTTGCTTGTCCACTTGTAGTGCAAAGTGGATTTGCCTTTAGTAAATGGACCCCAAAGTCCAAGATTCCTACTAATTTGGGGTGTACACAGCAAAATGCCATTTCCAAAATGGGAAACTATTTATATTGATCTGTGTGTCCCCAACAAAACATTACTCAGGTGTTTCCCTCACTTCCTGTTTGGCTGTGTGGCAGGAAGTGAATGAATTAAGTAGAAAGTGACAACATTTGTGAGGTGTCTTTACCCTATCAGGGGTGCAGGCATCCCCAAAACAAACATGAAAATAGTTGATTTAACATTGGGTGGTGTTTGTGGGGGTCCCTAACACACATTCATACATATTAGCAACGCTGGATCGTGGCCTATTGGCATGGTTATATTTTCTTAAGCCTCTCAATAAAATGATCTGAAATTTGGGGTTAAACTGGAACAATAATCATCACTTTTATTTTTTGGATTTCTTTCATTTTGGATAGAGTTGGTGGGGGGGGGGGGGTTAGAAGCTCTGTCAGTTTATTTTGTATTATCCCTGTCCGTTTGGGGAGATTGGCCTTCACTTCCTGCCCCATAGCCAAACAGGAAGTGATCGAAAAAGTAGGCAAATTAAGGGCCCCCCCAAGTCCCCCCCCACAGAACTTGTGTGTGTCCCCTGAAAATTCCTGGGTGGGTCATAAAAAAACAGGGTGTGGCCTTGACAGGAAGGGTGGGTCATTTTTCTATTAGGGGGGTGCCAAAATTTGGTCAGGCCTAGGGCAGCACAAAACCTAAATCTCCTACTGCACATTAGGGCTTATTTAGACAGGATCCAATTTACAGCATGTTTTTAGATTGTGGGAGGAAACCCGCACAGGGAGAACATGCAAACTCCAGGCAGATAGTGTCACGGGTGGGATTCGAACCAGCAACCCTTTTGCTGCTAGGTGAACATGCTACACACTACGCTACTGTGCTGAACGAACATGATCGCAGCTGAAAGCATGAGATGTTTTTTTTTTTACCAATTCCATGCTTTCCAGCCTGGAGGACAGATGTGGGGTCTAATTGACCCCGCCTTTCTCTATAAAGAGGACCTGTCACACACTAGTCCTATTACAAGGGATGTTTACATTCCTTGTAATAGGAAGAAAAGTGAAAAATAATACAAACAAAGGGACAAACAAGTGCAAAAAATAAAATATTAAGTAAAAAAATAAAATAACAAAGGAATTTAAATGCTCCTGTCCCTAGTAGCTCGCACTCAGAAGCGAACACGCATGCAAGTCCCACCCACATATGTAAACATCCTTCAAACCCCACATGTGAGGTATCATAGCGTGCGTTAGAGCGAGAGCAATAATGTTAGCACTAGACCTCCTCTGTAACTCAAAAGTGGTAACCTGAGAAAAAAAGTCAAGCGTTGCCTATGGAGATTTTTAATAACGAAGTTTAGCGCCATTCCATGAGTGTGCGCAATATGAAAGCGTGACAAGTTAGGTATCTATTTACTCGGTGTAACATCATCTTTTACCTTATCCCTAAAAATTGGCCTAGCTTTACTGCTTTCTTATTTTGTCATTCATGAAACAGGTTTTTTTTTTGGAAAGCCAAAAAAAAAAAAAACGTTAGAACATTTTTGGCACAAATACTGTTGGAAATGTGTCCGAAAAAATGGCCGCCACTTTATTCCCTAGGGTGTTTGTTAATAAAATATATATAATGTTTGGGGGTCCTGAGTAAGTTTCAAGGAAGAAAATATAATTGTTACATGAAGGAGAGAAGTGCCAGAATAGGCGCGGTATGGAAGTGGTTAAAGTGCACCAATAAAAGTGAAAAATTCCTTGAAATTTCGTACCATGGGGGGGGGGAGGCAATTAGGGGCGCCATCAGGAATTATGGGGCCCCTTACACAGCTTCAGGCATGGGCCCCCTGGAGCAGAGAATAGGGGGGGGGGGTGCCGCCTGATATTAAGAAGGGGGGGGGGCTGCCGCAATTTGATAAGCGGGGGGTTCCTTTACTAAAAAATACATATAGAAAAATATATATTAAAAAGGGTGGTAGCCATCCGGGGGCCCTGGGGACCACTGGGCCCTTTAATAAAAAGAAACTTCTGGGCTCTTTAATGAAAAATAAATTACAATATCTACATATATAAAATAATAAAAAAGGGGGTTGCCTTGGGAGCTCTGGGCCCTTTAATAAAAAATAACTACCAAAAATCTAAAAAAAAAATAACATTGGGTGGGAGCTGTGGTGGCTCAACGTGAATGGCACTGCGCTGACAAACCGTTCACCTCTGCAGCCAAGGGTTCGGATCCCGGTCTCGGCTACATGTGAATTGAGTTTGGTGGTGTCAGCCCGGCTCCCGATGGGTGTGCTATGCAAGGTACGCCTGTGCTTAGTATAACCACCCCCCCCCCCCCACAAAAAAAACACCACACTTGCACACACTTTGGCCATGAGGTCTCCTAAAATAAAGGGAGGTGAAGGACCTACAGGGCTGGCTGGGTGGGCTACACTCCTTCATAGGGGGAGTCCCTCTGTCCCATTGGGCTCCCAAGTGTAGCAGGTGGGGTGAGGCCCCCCTCACACCCACCATTGCCACCGGGGGCATGGAGAAGGATGGCGATTGCAAGTCCAGCTCCTCTCTCTCGACTTCACGCACAAAATACACTTTAAAAAAGAAATTAAAGTAAAAAGTAACAAACCTGGGGAAAATGTTTATAACATTTTTAGAAGCAAAAAGGGGCCCTCTGGGAGCTTTCAAAATTATATTATATATATATATGTTTAAAAAATAACCAAAAAATATATCATATGTTTTTTTTTTTGATTTTTTTGTAAAGGTGGGGGGTTGTCATCTGGAGCCCTGGGGATCTCCGGGCCACTGGGGACCAGGCCACTGGGGACCTCCAGACCCCTAAACCAAAACATTGGCCCTTTAATAAAAAAAAATTTGGGGGGTTGCCACCCGGGGCCCTGGGGACCTCCAGACTGCTAAAAAATATTAAATTCCAAAAATTGGCCCTTTAATAAAAAATCCTACAAAAACCAACTAACAAATATATATACAAAAAAAAAAAGAGGGGGGTTACCATCTGGGGCGCTGGGGGGCCTCCAGGCATCTGGGCACCTCCGGACCCCCGGGCCCCTTACAGGTGTACAGGGCCGCCATCATGAATTTTGGGGCCCCTTACACAGCTTCAGGCATGGGCCCCCTGGAGCAGAGAACCGGGGGGGGTGCTGCCGCATGAAATTGAGAAGCGGGGGGGGGGGGGGGTGGTGCCACAAATTGAGGAGCGGAGGGGCCCTTTACAAAAATTTTGACAGAAATAAGAAATAAAGAAAAATATATATAAAAAAGGGGGGTAGCCATCCGGGGCCCTGGGGACCTCTGTGCTCTTTATCAAATAAAAATACAAAAGAGAGAAAATACATATATATATATTTTTTAAATATAACATTTATCGAAAAAAAGTAAAAAAACAAGGGGGTAGCCTTCCAGGGCCCTGGGGACCTCTGGGCCCTTTCCTTAAAAAAAAAAAAAAAAATAGATTAAAAAAATATATATATTTTTTTAAATATATATATTTTATTTTAAAAAAAGGGCTTGCCATCTGGGGCCCTTAGTGGCCTCCGGGCCCCTGGGGACCTTCGGAGCCCTTAAAGAAAAAAAAAAAAAAAAAATTTTTTTTTTTGTTTTAGGGTGGTTCCCATCCGGGCCCCTGGGGGCCCCTGGGGACCCCCGGGCGGTGTAATGCCTGTACCCCCCTAATGGCGGCCCTGCAGGTGTACTGCCTGTACCCCCCTGATGGCGGCCCTGGGTGTAATGTCAGCATGTGAAAAATGACATTCTGAAGGAAAAAAGCCATTTAAAACTGACTCGCGGCTATAATGAATTGTCAGCTCTTGGAATTTGCAGGAGAATTCATTCATTAAAAACACCAAAAAAAAAGCGTGGGGGTCCCCCCAAATTCAATAACCAGACCCTTTAGGTCTGGTATGGATATTAAGGGGAACCCCGCCATCAATTTTTAAAAAAAATGACGTGGGGTTCCCCCCAAATATCCATAACCAGACCCTTCAGGTCTGGTGTGGAATTTAAGGGGAACTCCACTCCAAATTTAAAAAAAAAATGGCGTGGAGTCCCCCCTAAAATCCACACCAGACCCCTTATCCGAGCACGTTGACCTGGCCGGCCGCAGAAAAGAGGGGGGGACAGAGTGCGGCCCCCCCCCTCTCCTGAACCGCACCAGGCCACATGCCCTCAACATTGGGAGGGTGTTTTGGGGTGCCCCCCAAAACACCTTGTCCCCATGTTGATGAGGACAAGGGTCTCTTCCCCACAACCCTTGCCCGGTGGTTGTGGGGGTCTGCGGGCAGGAGGCTTATCGAAATCTGGAAGACCCCTTTAACAAAGGGGCCCCCCAGATCCCGGCCCCCCCCCTATGTGAAATGGTAATGGGGTACCTTGTACCTCTACCATTTCACGAGAAAAAAAATGTAAAGGGTTAAAAAAGACAAGAGCCGGTTTTTGACAAGTCCTTTATTATCTTCTTTCTTCTTTTCTTCGGGTTTCTTCCTTCTTCTTCTTCTTCCTCTGCTTCTGTCTTGGGTCTTCTATTCCCGCATCTTGCCCGGCGTGTTCTTCCATCTTCTTCCGCTGTCCTTCTCGTCCGCATCTTCTTCTCCTTCTTCTTCTTCGCCGGAGGCGCCGCTTCCAATTGAAATCCCCGCTGTCTGCCGGACCACGCCCCCCCCCTCTGACGCCTCGGGCAAGCTCTTAGGAGCGTGCTGCCAGTGCGTCAGAGGGGGGCGTGGTCACATGTCAGAGGGCGGGCAATTCAATTTGAAGCTCGTGCGCGGCTTTTTCTTTGCCAGAGTCGCCGCTTCCAATTGAATTGCCCGCTTTCTGGAACATGTGACCACGCCCCCCTCTGACGCACTGGCACCACACGGGGACTTTCCTAAGAGCTTGCCCGTGGCGTCAGAGGGGGGGCGTGGTCCGGCAGACAGCGGGGATTTCGATTGGAAGCGGCCGCTCCGGCGAAGAAGAAGAAGAAGGAGAAGATGCGGACGAGAAGGACAGCGGAAGAAGATGGAAGAACACGCCGGGCAAGATGCGGGAATAGAAGACCCAAGACAGAAGCAGAGGAAGAAGAAGATGGAGGAAGAAGAAACCCGAAGAAAAGAAGAAAGAAGATAATAAAGGACTTGTCAAAAACCGGCTCTTGTCTTTTTTAACCCTTTACATTTTTTTTCTCGTGAAATGGTAGAGGTACAAGGTACCCCATTACCATTTCACATAGGGGGGGGGCCGGGATCTGGGGGGCCCCTTTGTTAAAGGGGTCTTCCAGATTTCGATAAGCCTCCTGCCCGCAGACCCCCACAACCACCGGGCAAGGGTTGTGGGGAAGAGACCCTTGTCCTCATCAACATGGGGACAAGGTGTTTTGGGGGGCACCCCAAAACACCCTCCCAATGTTGAGGGCATGTGGCCTGGTGCGGTTCAGGAGAGGGGGGGGGCCACGCTCTGTCCCCCCCTCTTTTCTGCGGCCGGCCAGGTCAACGTGCTCGGATAAGGGGTCTGGTGTGGATTTTAGGGGGGACTCCACGCCATTTTTTTTTTTTGGGGGTGGAGTTCCCCTTAAATTCCACACCAGACCTGAAGGGTCTGGTTATGGATATTTGGGGGGAACCCCACGTCATTTTTTTTTTAAATTGATGGCGGGGTTCCCCTTAATATCCATACCAGACCTAAAGGGTCTGGTTATTGAATTTGGGGGGACCCCCACGTCATTTGAATAATTAATTTAAAATTCGTACCATGGGGGGGGGGGGGAGGTCAGCAGGTGAATAAAGCGCACTTTTCATGTGGTTAGAAATATGTCTTTGCACAAAATGACATTCTGAAAAAAAAAAAAAAAAAAAAAAAAGCCATTTAAAACTGACTCGCGGCAATAATGAATTGTCGGCTCCCGGCAATTGCAGGAGAATTCATTCATTAAAAAAAGGGAAAAAAAAGCGTGGGGGTCCCCCCAAATTCAATAACCAGACCCTTTAGGTCTGGTATGGATATTAAGGGGAACCCCGCCATCAATTTAAAAAAAAAAATGACGTGGGGTTCCCCCCAAATATCCATAACCAGACCCTTCAGGTCTGGTGTGGAATTTAAGGGGAACTCCACTCCAAATAAAAAAAAAAATGGCGTGGAGTCCCCCCTAAAATCCACACCAGACCCCTTATCCGAGCACGTTGACCTGGCCGGCCGCAGAAAAGAGGGGGGGACAGAGCGCGGCCCCCCCCCTCTCCTGAACCGCACCAGGCCACATGCCCTCAACATTGGGAGGGTGTTTTGGGGTGCCCCCCAAAACACCTTGTCCCCATGTTGATGAGGACAAGGGTCTCTTCCCCACAACCCTTGCCCGGTGGTTGTTGGGGTCTGCGGGCAGGAGGCTTATCGAAATCTGGAAGACCCCTTTAACAAAGGGGCCCCCCAGATCCCGGCCCCCCCCCTGTGTGAAATGGTAATGGGGTACCTTGTACCTCTACCATTTCACCAGTAAAAAAAAAGTGTCAGTGTAAAAAAAGACAAGAGCCGGTTTTTGACAAGTCCTTTATTATCTTCTTTCTTCTTTCCTTCGGGTTTCTTCTTCCTCCTCCTTCTTCTTCCTCTGCTTCTGTCTTGGGTCTTCTATTCCCGCATCTTGACTGGCGTGTTCTTCCATCTTCTTCCGCTGTCCTTCTCGTCCGCATCTTCTCCTTCTTGTTCTTCTTCGCCGGAGCGGCCGCTTCCAATTGAAATCCCCGCTGTCTGCCGGACCACGCACGCCCCCCCTCTGACGCCACGGGCAAGCTCTTAGAAAAGTCCCCGTGTGGTGCCAGTGCGTCAGAGGGGGGCGTGGTCACATGTTCCAGAAAGCGGGCAATTCAATTGGAAGCGGCGACTCTGGCAAAGAAAAAGCCGCGCACAAGCTTCAAATTGAATTGGCCGCCCTCTGACATGTGACCACGCCCCCCTCTGACGCACTGGCAGCACACTCCTAAGAGCTTGCCCGTGGCGTCAGAGGGGGGGCGTGGTCCGGCAGACAGCGGGGATTTCAATTGGAAGCGGCGCCTCCGGCGAAGAAGAACAAGAAGAAGATGCGGACGAGAAGGACAGCGGAAGAAGATGGAAGAACACGCCGGGCAAGATGCGGGAATAGAAGACCCAAGACAGAAGCAGAGGAAGAAGAAGGAGGAGGAAGAAGAAACCCGAAGGAAAGAAGAAAGAAGATAATAAAGGACTTGTCAAAAACCGGCTCTTGTCTTTTTTTACACTGACACTTTTTTTTTACTGGTGAAATGGTAGAGGTACAAGGTACCCCATTACCATTTCACACAGGGGGGGGGGCGGGATCTGGGGGGCCCCTTTGTTAAAGGGGTCTTCCAGATTTCGATAAGCCTCCTGCCCGCAGACCCCCACAACCACCGGGCAAGGGTTGTGGGGAAGAGACCCTTGTCCTCATCAACATGGGGACAAGGTGTTTTGGGGGGCACCTCAAAACACCCTCCCAATGTTGAGGGCATGTGGCCTGGTGCGGTTCAGGAGAGGGGGGGGGCCGCGCTCTGTCCCCCCCTCTTTTCTGCGGCCGGCCAGGTCAACGTGCTCGGATAAGGGGTCTGGTGTGGATTTTAGGGGGGACTCCACGCCATTTTTTTTTAAATTTGGGGTGGAGTTCCCCTTAAATTCCACACCAGACCTGAAGGGTCTGGTTATGGATATTTGGGGGGAACCCCACGTCATTTTTTTTAAAAAATTGACGGCGGGGTTCCCCTTAATATCCATATCAGACCTAAAGGGTCTGGTTATTGAATTTGGGGGGACCCCCACGCTTTTTGTTTTCGTTTTTTTATGAATGAATTCTCCTGCAATTGCCGGGAGCCGACAATTCATTATTGCCGCGAGTCAGTTTTAAATGGCTTTTTTTTTTTTTTTTTTTTTTTTTTCTCAGAATGTCATTTTGTGCAAAGACATATTTCTAACCGCAGGAAAAGTGCACTTTATTCACCTGCTGACATCCCCCCCCCCCCCCCATGGTACGAATTTTAAAATAATTATTCAAATGACGTGGGGGTCCCCCCAAATTCAATAACCAGACCCTTCAGGTCTGATATGGATATTAAGTGGAACCCCGCCATCAATTTATTAAAAAAATGACGTGGGGTTCCCCCCAAATATCCATAACCAGACCCTTCAGGTCTGGTGTGGAATTTAAGGGGAACTCCACTCCAAATTTAAAAAAAAATGGCGTGGAGTCCCCCCTAAAATCCACACCAGACCCCTTATCCGAGCACGTTGACCTGGCCGGCCGCAGAAAAGAGGGGGGGACAGAGTGCGGCCCCCCCCCTCTCCTGAACCGCACCAGGCCACATGCCCTCAACATTGGGAGGGTGTTTTGGGGTGCCCCCCAAAACACCTTGTCCCCATGTTGATGAGGACAAGGGTCTCTTCCCCACAACCCTTGCCCGGTGGTTGTGGGGGTCTGCGGGCGGAAGGCTTATCGAAATCTGGAAGACCCCTTTTACAAAGGGGCCCCCCAGATCCCGGCCCCCCCCCTGTGTGAAAAGGTAATGGGGTACCTTGTACCTCTACCATTTCACGAGAAAAAAAATGTAAAGGGTTAAAAACGACAAGAGCCGGTTTTTGACAAGTCCTTTATTATCTTCTTTCTTCTTTCCTTCGGGTTTCTTCTTCCTCCTCCTTCTTCTTCCTCTGCTTCTGTCTTGGGTCTTCTATTCCCGCATCTTGACTGGCGTGTTCTTCCATCTTCTTCCGCTGTCCTTCTCGTCCGCATCTTCTCCTTCTTGTTCTTCTTCGCAGGAGCGGCCGCTTCCAATCGAAATCCCCGCTGTCTGCCGGACCACGCCCCCCCTCTGACGCCACGGGCGAGCTCTTAGGAAAGTCCCCGTGTGGTGCCAGTGCGTCAGAGGGGGGCGTGGTCACATGTTCCAGAAAGCGGGCAATTCAATTGGAAGCGGCGACTCTGGCAAAGAAAAAGCCGCGCACGAGCTTCAAATTGAATTGGCCGCCCTCTGACATGTGACCACGCCCCCCTCTGACGCACTGGCAGCACACTCCTAAGAGCTTGCCCGTGGCGTCAGAGGGGGGGGGCGTGGTCCGGCAGACAGCGGGGATTTCAATTGGAAGCGGCGCCTCCGGCGAAGAAGAAGAAGGAGAAGAAGATGCGGACGAGAAGGACAGCGGGAGGAACAGAAGATGGAAGAACACGCCGGGCAAGATGCGGGAATAGAAGACCCAAGACAGAAGCAGAGGAAGAAGAAGGAGGAGGAAGAAGAAACCCGAAGGAAAGAAGAAAGAAGATAATAAAGGACTTGTCAAAAACCGGCTCTTGTCTTTTTTAACCCTTTACATTTTTTTTCTCGTGAAATGGTAGAGGTACAAGGTACCCCATTACCTTTTCACACAGGGGGGGGGCCGGGATCTGGGGGGCCCCTTTGTTAAAGGGGTCTTCCAGATTTCGATAAGCCTCCTGCCCGCAGACCCCCACAACCACCGGGCAAGGGTTGTGGGGAAGAGACCCTTGTCCTCATCAACATGGGGACAAGGTGTTTTGGGGGGCACCCCAAAACACCCTCCCAATGTTGAGGGCATGTGGCCTGGTGCGGTTCAGGAGAGGGGGGGGGCCGCGCTCTGTCCCCCCCTCTTTTCTGCGGCCGGCCAGGTCAACGTGCTCGGATAAGGGGTCTGGTGTGGATTTTAGGGGGGACTCCACGCCATTTTTTTTTAAATTTGGAGTGGAGTTCCCCTTAAATTCCACACCAGACCTGAAGGGTCTGGTTATGGATATTTGGGGGGAACCCCACGTCATTTTTTTTAAAAAATTGACGGCGGGGTTCCCCTTAATATCCATACCAGACCTAAAGGGTCTGGTTATTGAATTTGGGGGGACCCCCACGCTTTTTTTTCCCTTTTTTTAATGAATGAATTCTCCTGCAATTGCCGGGAGCCGACAATTCATTATAGCCGCGAGTCAGTTTTAAATGGCTTTTTTCCTTTGAAAAATGACATTTTGTGCAGAGACAGTTCTAACCACGGGAAACATGCGCTTTTTCACATGCTGACATTAGAGACCCCCATGCTACGAAATTTAAAGGAAAATTACACTTTTATTATTGCACTTTTAGCATTATTAAAATCACTGCTCCCGAAAAAACGGCCGTTTTAAAAAATAAAAAAAGCATTGGTACATGTCCCCTGGGGCAGGACTGAGGTCCCCAAACACTTTTTAGGACAAAACTTGCAGATTAGCCTTTAAAATTCACTATTAAGATTTTCCCCCATAGACTTATACAGGGAGTTCGGCGGCGGCTTTAGTTATCAATCACATCGCGCTGCTGCTGCCGCCGGTTCATGCGCCTAATTAGGGCTTCATCCAGCGCACTAATTAAGGCATGTACCGGCGCAGCGCAGAGTCATTAGTAAATCAGCCCCTATGTATGTGTATATGTGTGTGTGTGTGTATACTGTGTATGTATACTGTATGTGTGTGTGTCTATACTGTGTGGCCCCATATTCTATTGTCTGGGGGCCCCATAATATCCTATTGCCTGGGGGCCCCATGAGTCAGTCTGCCCCTGCTTACCAGCCTGTAGATTTCAGTGCATTTCATGTACATCTACTGCAAGCACGGAAAAGTACCTGTTGATCCTACCAGAAATATATTGTCCTTGTAACTTCATCTGTATTGAACTGAAACCTTATCCACTTAAGGACCAGCGCACGACTATATACGTCGACACAATGGCTCCTGAGGGCAGAGGGACGTACCTGAACGTCCTCTTTAAGATACGGCATTGTGGGTGCACGTGCGCCTGCCACGAGCACCATGAGTGCGGGGATACCCGCGATCGTCTTACTGAGAGGAAGAACGGGGAAATGCTGATGTAAACAAGCATTTCCCCATTCTTCCTAGTGACAGGACACTGATCACAGCTCCCTGTAATCAGGAGCGGTGATCAGTGTCATGTCATACATAGCCCATCCCCCCTACAGTTAAAAGCACTACCTAGGACACACTAAAGCCCTTCAGCGCCCCTACTGGTTAACCCCTTCACTGCCAGTGTCATTTTTACAGTTATCAGTGCATTTTTATAGCACTAATCGCTGTAATAATTACAATGGTCCCAAAATGGCATCAAAAGTGTCAAATCGCTGCCATTGCTAGTAAAAAAAAAAAATATTAATAATAATGCCATAAAACTATTCCCTATTTTGTAGACGCAATAACTTTTGCGCAAACCAATCCATAAACGCTTATTGCGATATTTTTTTTATTATTTTTTTACCAAAAATATGTAGAAGAATACGTATCGGCCTAAACTGAGGAAAAAAACATATTTTTATATATTTTTTGGGGGATTTTTTAAAATTGTCGCTGTATTTTTGTTTATAGCGCTTTGTTTATAGCGCTAAAAAATAAAAACCGCAGAGGTGATCAAATACCATCAAAAGAAAGCTTTATTTGTGGGAAAAAAATGATGTCAATTTTGTTTGGGAGCCACATCGCACGACCACGCAATTGCGAGTTAACCACTTAAGGACCGCCTCCTGCACATTTACGTCGGCAGAATGGCACGGCTGGGCACAAGCACGTACAGGTACGTCCTCTTTAAGTGCCCAGCCGACTTAAAGCAAGTTTATTGTGAAACGCGTCGGGTGATTCCACTGCTGCCCAGGACATGTTGATCGATGTGCTGTTTATATCACTTGGGTTCTATACATCCGGTAAGCCTCCGGTATATCGGTGGTGGGTTTTTTTCACTAACGTTCATCACGTTCAAGAGATAATCACTATTTTGGAACCATTTACTGTGTTTACACCAATCACGTTTTTCACTTCACTCATTTGGACTTTCTTTGTTTTTCCTAGTTTTCTAGATTAGACATTCTGTTTTTTGGATTTATTCACTGTATTCATTTGTGTTTTCATTAGTCCCCTTCTATTATACATATTGGGACTCGTTCATCAGTTATTTGATTGTTTTATCATCTGTCAGCGCTACATTTTGTATGTTGTACATGATAGGCATTTGACACTGTGTTCCGCATATCATGGAGACTGTGCCCGAGTACCTACATTTTTTAAAAGTCGCGGCTTCCTCCTAGCGTTCTGTTCCGTGATAGGCAGAACACAGTGTCAAATGCCTATCACGGAGGTCCACTCATCCTCAGACTCAGTTTCCCAGCAGACACTGTGTTCAGTGTTCTGCCAATCACAGACATTCTTTCATCCTCCAACAAGAGGACGTCCGCGATGGGCGGAACACTGAACACACAGTGTCTCCTGGGAAACTGTCCGAGGATGAGAGGACCTCCCTGATAGGCAGAACACAGTGTCAAATGCCTATCATGGAACGGAACACCAGGAGGAAGCCGCGACTTTGAAACAAATGGACGCCTGTCAAGAATTCAGGTACTGACTCGAGTGTAAGCCAAGGGGGGTATTTTCAGCCCTAAAAAAGGGGCTGAAAACTCAGGATTATACTCAAGTATATACGGTAATTATAATAATGTATAAAAACAAATGTAATAATGATTATTGGGCAGCTTCTTTTCCTGAGGCAAAATAGTCACTCTCTCCACAGTTTCTCGGAGCTTCATTGGATACATTGATAGCAGCGCAGCCATTGGCTCCTGCTGCTGTCAATCAAATCCAATTATGCGGTTACTAGGGGGCGGGGCCAAAACATGACACAGGAGCTCGCCCGCAAGGTAACCCCCTCGGGAGAGAGCTTCCTAGAGGGGTTATCTAATGCGGGGAGGAGCCGCTGAGGGACCCCAGATTGGGGCCACTCTGTGCAAAACTAGCTGCACAGTGGAGGTAAGTATTGCATGTTTTTGTTATTTAAAAAAAAAACACAAACCTTTTAATATCACTTTAAAGAATGAAATGCATTCTGCGGCGCACTTCCAAATTACTGCACGCAGCAGCTTAGGTGTGCTTTCCATATGGTGCAGTAATGGTAAAATTATGAGCATTTACCAGTTAGAAATTTGAAAATGATGACTTGAAATTATGAAAATTTAATTCATTTAGTTTTGATAATGTTCACATAATGTTGATGTACTGAACTGAGGGCAAAATTATTATTTTGAGAATATTTTACTTCAACATTTCATTCCTGATATGTACCTGCTGTACCGTGTACTTGTGTGAAAAAGTATCCTGTTCTCTTTGTATTGCTTTCTTTGTGTAAAATCTCTGGTATTCCTGCCAGTCCCTCTGCTTTCCTATTAGAAACTGACGACACTAGGCATGAGAGCACAGTGTGGTCAGTTTTGCTCGGCTATGCAGAGACCTCAGTCTGCTCTTCTCCAATAACTAGTCTTGTGCTGCCATGCACCCCCTGTACACCCATCTTTCCTGAAGATGCCCTTTCAGGGGAAACGCGTTGTGTGGAGCTGATCTTGTGACGTTATTGTGCACCCATGCCGCTGGATCTCGCAGTGGTGTTCGGAGCTTATTGTGTTGTTTGATCCACTGCTTGGAATACTGCTAAGCTTGTAAGTGCAAAAATTTCATTATTAAACTTGAATGGATGAGGATTCTTTATTTATTCTTTATCTTCTAACCGGGGTGTCTGGTCATGAATGACATGTGAGATTGGAGTTTCTGTGCTGTGATCCTTATCAGATGGATGGCATCCTGAGCTGGCTGACGGTGTCATTTACCATTTACAGTGGAACCTTGTGGTTTACGAGCGTTTAAGCAATACAAGTTTTTTTTTTTGTAAACCCTGACTCACTTTGTGAGCGTTGTCTCACAAGATGAGCAGGATTCAAGCCACTTGGGTGTGCAGTGCCGCATTTGGCCAGAGGTGCGGGGGGGGGCCGTGACCTTCGGAGACGCTGGGAGATACTCTATTCCTGAGTGTCTGCGGTGCCCTTGCACCTTCGGCCACATACAGTACTGCATAGACCAGCAGTGGCTGTGGAACGGATTATCTGAGTTTCCATTATTTTCTATGGGGAAACTCGCTTTGATATACATCGGGCCTTTAAGGGCCGCCAGAGGGTCACACGTGCGCCGCCGGAAGCACGTGCGCATGCCGCTGCATGGCGGAGGACCTGATGCCGCGATCGTGTGCTCAAAAGCCAGCACAGGGATTTGTGTAAACGCACAAATCCCTGTGCTGTCAGAGGAGAGGAGACAGATCATGTGTTTCTACAAAGAAGAAACAGCGATCTGTCATCTCTCCTAGTTAGTCCCATCTCCACATAGTTGGACCACACTGAGGGAACACACAGTTGACCCCTTGATCACCCCCTAGTGTTAACCCCTTCCCTGCCCATGACATTTATACAGTAATCGGTGCATTTTTGCATGCTCTACAAATGTCAATCGTCCCAAAAATGTATCAAAAGTGTCCCATCTGTCCCCCCGCAATGTCACAGTCAAGATAAAAATCGCAGATCGTCACCATTACTAATAAAAAAAAAATCATAATAAAAATGGCATAAATCTATGCCCTATTTTGTAGACGTGTTAACTTTTGCGAAAACCAATCAATATATGCTTATTGCGATTTTTCTTTTACCAAAAATATATAGAACAATATATATTGGCCTAAACCGTGGAAGATTTTTTTTTTTTTCAAATACCACCAATAGAAAGCTTTATTTGTGGGAAAAAAGGACGTCAATTTTGTTTGGGTATAGCATCGCACGACCGCGCAATTGTCAGTTAAAAGGACGAAGTGCCGAATCGCAAAAAAGGGCTTGGTCAGGAAGGGGGTAAATCCTTCCAGGGCTGAAGTGGTTATTTGTGTTATTTATTTATATTCATGCAGTTATGGGGTGGGTTGCTTCTCTGTATCCAAGTCCATCAAGTGAAGTTTGTTTCAATGGTGGGCTCATAATCATCCACCACCAAATATGTATCATAATAATAATGTAGCCTACGTTGCTTGTAATTGTTATGAAAACTCTGGAATATGAAGTTCCAGCACAGATCGGCCCCCATAGCCTTGTATATGAAAGAAACTACCAAGACCAGCATTTTCTGTGGGCAGGAAAGAGAGAGACTCCATTTTGATTCCTCTAAGAGAAGTCAGTCAGCATGAGGAGGTGAAAGATCAGAGCTGAGGGAGAGATGCTGTCTCTCAGGTGACTTCACAGTGTGATTCAGGCCTCCATCGCCAGTCAGGACATTCAGCTCAAGAGAGGGGGTTTTCAGGTGGCCAGCCAGGTGCACATGCACTGACGGTGAAGCATTCCAGTGAGGGGACCATTTAAGTCGCCGGCAGTGGCGGTGCGTCCATAAAGGGCGCAGGAGCGCCGCCCCTCTCTCCTGCATCGCTCTAATCCCTATAGATAGATACATGCAATGCATGAATCTATCTATGGTCTCTGCTGACACCCCCTATTCAGGTGTCTGGCCCTTTTTCAGAAATCGGGCCCCCGAATTACAGTGGTGGGGGTGTTTTTTGGAAGCACCTGATTGGGTCGGCTCTAATAGGCGCCCTAAAATGTGGAAAAGCGGGCGCAACTCTGTGTGTTTGCTTCTCACTCAGCTTTGTGTTAGCAAAACAAAAGAAATTTGCTTTGCTAATATTGAACCCCATTTCAGCCAATCGGGTGCAACATTTGGGGCACGGGGGCAGCATATGGGGCACGGTGGCAACGTTTAATGGGCACAGTGGCAGCGTTTGATGGGCACAGTGGCAGCGTTTGATGGACACAGTGGCTGCGCTTTTTTTTTTTACTTTTTCAGTTTGTTTGTGCCCCCTTAAAAATTTGGAGCACCAGCCACTACTGGTCGCCAGGAGAGCCTGCCTGTTCATGAAACTTTCGTTTGGGCCTTTTCTTCAAGAGGACTGAAGCTACTAGTGCCATACGGATCCACACGTATTCAGGGCTCTGGGTGTATAGGACAGTTCACCTAGGTAGTTAGGCCATTGCACATTGATTTGAATAAAGTCTTTTAGGTTGGGCCTGTGGTGTCAGGGGACAGAAGAGAGAGGCCTGATACAAAGGGAGTCATTCCTCTGTTCTCATCCAGTCTGGACTCATAGAGCTAACCTAAGTAAAAGTACTGTAACCAATCTAATTTGAAGTGTCATATTGTGCTTTATTTACATTTGTGCTTTCAGGGACATTCTCAGGTTTGGAATTCCCCAAAAGCAGCTTAAATATAGGATTGAGAGCTATATTGCTCTTAAATCTCAATTATTGCTCTTTAGTTAATTACTTGAATATATATTGTTACTGTCTATTATTCTTTCACATAAATATTGCATTAAAGACAATTTCTGTGTTATCATAACATGCATGTTTCTCATTGGTCATTGCACTTACACTATTGCCAGGTGTGCCAGAGGGGGCTGATACTGTTATTGGGGTTTAGAGGCAGAATAATGGACTGAACATACAAATAAGCTCCTTTCCACGGTATTGCTACAGTTACATAGAATGCCTCTATTGTTTTTTTTTCCATCGGAAAAAATATATAAACATGTTCTATTTCTAAACACCAACTGAAAAAAAGTCCGATGGGGCCCACACACGATCAAAATTACGATTGTGTGTACGCGGCATTAGATTTTCAAAGGGACATTGCTACTAAATAGGGTAAATTTTAGTAAATACACATATCTGGCTGCACTTATGAAGCAAGTTTTGCAGCATCCCAGAGTTCAGCTTTAACATAATATAAAAGCCATAGCGTTCGTATACTTTCGCTGATATTGTTACGTTTCGCACCACCAGCTTCTCAGAGTTTTATTATTAAAGCTTCAAAACCAGGCAGAACATTCCAGTAATAAATCCATGACATTGCAGATCACAGAAAGCTCTCTATGTAAACAAAAGACTTTTATTAGTCGTGGTCCTCTCCTAAGTCTCCTAGATACTAGTGCGAAACAGGCTTAAAAAGTACAGTGCTAGCGCCTCCCCTTGTCTAATCCTGTTTTAATTAAAAGTATTTTCAATCACCGCATTTGTTCTGCTTCATGAGCAATCCAACAAAATGACGCAGACAACATGTTATTTTAAAGAACATTTAACTAGTAGTGTGTGTCTATATATTGTTATGCATTGGTTTGCATATATAATCTATAACATTCATATAAAATAATGTGGATGGTTCACACAATGATAGAGCAAATCCAAAAATGTAAATCTGCCACATAACCCGACCCAATGCAAAAAAATTAAAAAATTCTGTGTAGAAAAAAAATCTCTTTTTCAAAGCATAAAACATATTTTTTTTTAAGATCATATGTTGTTAACACTACGGTGAAAATCATCATATTCAGCAAGCATTTACAAAACAATCCAAATTACACAGCAATTTTCTGGAGACCCTTAAAATATCTAAATTTCTCAAAGGTAATTTAAAGCAAAAGTACAGTAGATGGCAACATCTAACACATCAAAAGGCTTATGCGGTCTTTTATGATGCAGGTATGTTTTTCATCCATTGCAGAACATTGGCAGTCAATTTACAATTAATAGGCTGCCTTAAGGTGGAAGATAAGGCGAATTCTAACGTATTTATCTGCCTATAGCGCGCACCGGCGTATAGCGCGCACCCCTAATCTAGAAGGAAAATTCCTGGAAAAAAAAATCAATTACTTACAGTTTTGGTGTCTTGCCCGGTGTCCATCGGTGGCCTTGTTTGGTCCGGCGTCCATTTGCGGCCGTGCGCAGGGTCCATCCAGCCTTTCTCGCGGCGTCCATCTGCAGCTTCCTCGTGGCGTCCATCCAGGTGTCCGTCTGAGGCTTCCTTGCGGCGTCCGTCCAGGTGTCCGTCTGCAGCTTCCTCGCGGGGTTCGTCCGTCTGCGGGGTCCATCCAGTCCATCCACACGTTGCCCGGGGTTGCGGCGGTGTTCGTTTTTGAATTAGGCGCCAAGCCGAGAGGAGCCGGTTTTTCTGTTTGTTCGGCTCCTCTCGCATGGCTGCCCACGATTTCCCCCTGATTTTAAGGGGAAAAAAGTGTGCGGTATACGCCAATAAATACGGTATTCTTATTGTTTCCCCCCCCCCCCCCCCTTACCTATCATGCATACCCTGTATATAAAATATATATTTTATTGTATTTATTAAATCAACCTGATTCTCTATGTGTCTCTTTTAAGGCTATAACATATCTCTGCAACACACATGCACTAGTGCATACAGTGCCTTGAAAAAGTATTCATACCCCTTGAAATTCTCCACATTTTGTCATGTTGCAACCAAAAACTTAAATGCATTTTATGCGATAGACCAACACAAAGTGGCACATAATTGTGAAGTGGAAGGAAAATAATAAATGTTTTTCAAATATTTTTACAAATAAATATGTGAAAAGTGTGGCGTGCATTTGTATTCAGTCCCCCTTGAGTCAATACTTTGTAGAACCACCTTTTACTACAATTACAGCTGCAAGTCTTTTTGGGTATATCTCTAACAGCTTTGTACTAGAGAGTGAAAGTTTTTGCCCATTCTTTTTTGCAAAATATCTCAAGCTCTGTCAGATTGGATGAAGAGCGTCTGTGAACAGCAATTTTCAAGTCTTACCACAGATTGTCAATTGGATTTAGGTCTGGACTTTGACTAGGCCATTCTAACACATGAATATGCTTTGATATAAACCATATTGTATCTCTGGCTGTATGTTTAGGGTTTGCATTGTCCTGCTGGAAAATGAACCTCCACCCCAGTCTCAAGTCTTTTACAGACTCTAGCAAGTTTTCTTCCAAGCTTTCCCTTTATTTGGCTCCATCCATCTTCCCATCAACTCTTACCAGCTTCCCTTTCCCTGCTGAAGAAAAGCATCTCCACAACATGATGCTGCCACCATCATGTTTCACAGTGGGGATGGTGTGTTCAGAGTGATGTGCAGTGTTAGTTTTCTGCCACACATAGGATTTTGCTTTTAGGCCAAAATTTTCAATTTTGGTCTCATCTGACCAGAGCACCTTCTTCCACATTGTTTGCAGTGTCCCCCATTATGGCTTCTCACAAACTGCAAATGGGACTTCTTATGGCTTTCTTTCAACAATGATTTTCTTCTTGCCACTCTTCCATAAAGGCCAGATTTGTGGAGTGCACCACTAATAGTTGTCCTGTGGACAGATTCTCCCACCTGAGCTGTGGATCTCTGCAGCTCCTCCAGAGTTAGCATGGGCCTCTTGGCTGCTTCTCTGATTAATGCTCTCCTTGCCTGGTGTATCAGTTTAGGTAGACGGACATGTCTTGGTAGGTTTGCAGTTGTGCTATACTCTTTCCATTTTCGGATGATGAATTGAACAGTGCTCCGAGAGATGTTCAAAGTTTGGGATATTTTTATTACCTAACCATGCTTTAGCCCAGGTTCACACTGGGTACGATTTGCTTCGATTTGAGATGTGATTGACAGCAATGACACTGTCCTAATTGGTGCGACGCCTCATCTGCGGTGCTGCACCGATTTCAAAAAGTAGTTCCTGTACTACTTTTTGCGATTTCGGGCCGTGATTTACATTGACATCTGTGCAGAAACCTGCACAGATGTCTCTTAAATTGCGGCCGAAATCGTGACTGCCAGCAGGAGTGAAACTACTACAGGCTTCACTACCGCAGCCCAGTGTGAACCAGGGCTAAAACTTCTCCAAAACTTTATCCCTGACCCTGTTTATTCACTAAGTTTCTCTAACAAACCTCTGAGAGCTTCACAGAACAGCTGTGTTTATACTGAGATTAATATACTGACAGGTGGACTCTATTCACTAATTAAGTGACTTCTGAAGGCAACTGGTTCCACTAGATTTCAGTTAGGGGTATCGGAGTAAAGTGGACTGAATAGAAATGCACGCCACACTTTTCAGATATTTACTTATAAAAAAAATTGAAAACCATTTTTAATTTTCCTTCCTTTTCATAATTATGTGCCACTTTGTGTTGGTCTATTGTATACAATCCCAATACAATACATTTATGTTCTTTTAGGAGGTATGAATGCTTTTTCAAGGCACTGTATTGTTTCATATGTTGTTTTGCATTGCATTAGGTCATCCCATCCAGTGCTAATGCATAGGAACATACCACAAAATAGATATGCAGCATTTTTTTCTGATGCAGTACACCACCCACACAACAGTGTGTTACCATGCATTGTTGTTGTGCTGTAACACCTAAGTGCATTGGTCTGTCATTTTACAATAATGCTACTGCAATACTCAAAGCATGTGTTAAGGTGGTTGTAAACGTTAGTCACAAAATCTGAACAATACATACAGTACAGTATATCTGTAGTGTTAACATGTCTCTCTCTATAGCTCTAAGTGTTGTTTCTCTCTGGTGCTTCAGTCCTTTGTTATCAGCATAAGTCCCTTCTGACAGGTGAATAGGGGTGTGTTCCTTTCCTACAATCAGCTCTCACACATTGTCTCAGACATCTAACTGTAGCTTTCCACCCCCTCCTCTGTGATACTGGAAAATACAGAAGGAGTTAATCTAAAATCCGCACTTTTGAAGGGATGTAGAAAATAGATGACTGCAAATATACATGTAAAACTTATGTAGGAGGATTTGTTTTAATCTCTGTGTATCATCTAAGGTGAGTCACTTCACTTACAACCACTTTAAGTTGACGTGCAATGTGACGTGCATGTTACCACAATGCACCCAATCTAAAAGGTGAGTTTCAGCCTTTAAAGTTGCTAAAAGCACAGTTCACTGCTTTTTTTTGCCAGGTATTACACAGAATTGTTTGTTTTTATCTTTGTTAGTGGATTAGAAAATGAAAAATTGTCAGCGAGGAACAAATGCACCAACTAGTAACTCATAAACACATTTGTTTTTTCGACTATCTGTAACATTACTTCAACTACTTAGAAAATACAGACAATAGTGGAGAGTTCAGTCTGGAATTTGGATTTAAAAATACTTTCTCATCTTCTTTTTCTTATCTTCTATAGTTAATATATTAAAATAAATTGTAAACATGCAAATGGTTATGCAGATGCTAAAAATACCCCAAGTTTACTCCCTCTCCCAAAGAAATAAAACACAAACTGTACCCACTATGATTTTACATCCTGGGAAAATAATAATAATAATTTGGCACCTTACACATTTCCATACCTCCAATACAGAACATTTTGCCAACTGAAGTATCTCATTATCCAGTGTGTTCTAGGCTTTTTATTGTTATAGGCTTTTTTACGCCTGTATAAAGGAAAATTGGGGGGAGATTTTCTGGTGCACACAAAATCTGGTGCAGCTGTGCATTTTCAGTAAAAAGGGGCTGTAAAGGTTTTTTTTTTTTTTTTTTTTTTCTAAATAGGTTCCTTTCAGCTAGTGCATTGTTGGTTCACTTACCTTTTCCTTTAATGTCTTTGTCTGAATTTCTCACTTCCTGTTTCTTCTCAGTAAGCTTGCCCCCATCATCCATGGGTGTTAGTCAACCAGAACAGCTTATGGAGGAGGAACAGGAAGTTAGAAATTCAGACAAAGAAAACAAAGAAAAAAAAACATTTAGAAGGAAAATCGAAGGAAAAGGTAAGTGAACCAACAATGCACTAGCTTAAAGGAGTTGTAAAGGATTTTTTCCCCTAAATAGCTTCCTTTACCTTAGTGCAGTCATCTTTTACTTGCATCATCCTTCAATTTTGCTTTTAAATGCCCTTATTTCTTCTGAGAAATCCTCACTTCCTGTTCTTCTGTCTGTAACTTCACACAGTAATGCAAGGCTTCCTTCCTGGTGTGGAGTGTCGTGCTCGACCCCTCCCTTGGACAGGAGAGTCAGGACGCTCACTAACACACAGCTCCTTTCTCTATCAGCAACGTAGAGATTGTCCTGACTCTCCCGTAGTCCAAGGGATTGCAGGGACTGTAATGCTCTTCATTGTTATTTATTGTACACCTAGAAATTCAATACAAATTTGAAAAGAAAAAACTGAGGAATTTGTTTTTTTATATACATTTTGTGGGGATAGTTATTATAGCAAAAAGTAAAAAATATAGGGCCAGATTCACAGAGCCCTTACTCCGGTCTATCTCGCGTTAGACCAGAGTACTTTCAAATTTCCCGTGTCGTATCATTAGTTTGAATCCTCAAACCATGATACGACGGCTTCGGGCTTCGATCCGACAGGCTTACGTCTTCGTACGCCTTCGGATCTACGCTGCAATCTTTTTGCGGCCGCTGGGTGGAGTTTGCGTCGTTTTCCACGTCAGGGTATGCAAATTAGCTTTTTCCGGCGATCCACGAAGTTACGATCGGCATTCTCTAACGTAGTCCCTAGTCGGCTTTTTCCTGCGTAAAGTTAAAACTGCTATTATCCGGTCTTTATTTAGTCATGCCATGTTAAGTATGGCCGTCGTTCCCGCGTCGAATTTCAATTTTTATTTTTTTTGGTGTAATTCGTCCGGGAATAGGAATGTACGTAAACGACGCTACTCAAAAAAAAAATGACGTTACGTTATTTCGCGCAATGCGATTCACGCCCCCTAATCGCGTAGTTCGATTCCGCCGCAAGAAATACACTACGCTGCCGTACCTTACGGGCCGAAATCTTCCTGGATTCGTCTTAGAGCCAGGTAAAATACGGCGGCGTAGTGTATCTCTGATACTCTGCGCCAGGGCAATTCTCTCTGAATCTGGCCCATAGTTTTTTTTTTTTTTTAATTGTCGCTCTATTTTTGTTTATAGTGCAAAAAATAAAAACCGCAGGGGTGATCAAATACCACTAAAAGAAAGCTCTATTTGTGGCAAAAAAAGGACGTCAGTTTTGTTTGGGAGCCACGTCAAACAGCTCAATTGTCAGTTAAAGCAACGGAGTGCCGAATCGCAAAAAGTGCTCTGGTCATTTGGCAGCCAAATCCTCCAGGGCTGATATGGTTAAGAGAGAAAAGATCATGAACCTGGGCAGCAAGACGGGTAAGTACGGTAATAAATCCTTAGAGGGAGACATTACTTTATTCTAGTGACATTATTCTAGTGAAAGTCACTTTAACAAAGGTCAAGGCCTGTATGGCACTTGGTTATGGTCATATCTCAGTTGACAAGGGGGATAAGCCAGTATAAACTCCAATTTACCTCCTTCATCAGGCTGTAAGTCCACTTGAAGGCCTTTAGGGAAACCAGCACAAAAGAACACCACACAAAGCATACTAATAGAAAAATTACCAAGTACAAAATGTAAACAGAATTGTGCTGTGTTTGCCAGGGATTCTTTAATCTATGTGGTTTGTGTTTCAGGCTTGTCACTTGCAATAACACAAGATTATATGTAATGATAGAGAATAGGTGAGGGATTGCAGTCTAGCAGAAAAGCAATCCCTGAACGCGAGCCCCTTGATTCCAAGCTAAGATTAAAAACTGCTCGTTTTCTTCCTCAGAGTTCCTTGGCCAGAAGCCAGGAACAGCATCAATTAAAGTATTGCCAACTTGACAAAAAAAAAATTATTAAATAATCCTGACAAGATTTAGTGGTCAAGCCTGTCCTTAGTTGCCCTTCTCCTGAGGAATTTTGGGTACTTTTTCATTACAGGATAATTATTTCTAACCTGTCGGTTCAGTAGCTAACGAATGACATTCGCAAGCAAAGCAGTGAAGTTGGTTGGCTTGCCAGCAAGCATCAAACTGTGAGTGACTAAGCAGTCTCTGTGTGTTTTAATTATTCGGTGGCGTTTATGTTGAGGGGAGCCGCTCTTGCAGCACATTATGTTCTTCACGTTCATGTTCTATTTAATACATACAAATCTGGAAGGACTATTATGAACTTGTGAAGAATGCAGCAACGTAATGGGAGGTAGGAATCCAAAGTCATATATAACAAGGTGGAAATTGGATTGTTTTGTAGTGCTGGTTTGAAAATGCTGGTAAAAAGCTTGTGCGCAAGCTGTGAAACGCATTAGGGCCTAGCGATGGGGATGTATCGCCTATTATTGCTGTGCTGTTTCAATGTCACTGCGGTGACAGCTGGTTTATAATTTACATTAATAGACCAAAGCAGCAAAGCTTTAATTGATGCAGCTACATAATAATAAAAAGGATTTAATATCTGCAAGGACGGTAACAAAAACTCACGCCAAATGATAAAATAGTAAAGTACAGCTCAGGGAAGAGAGTGGGCCGCTTTGATATCCATGCATATGATTAAAACACCAATCGGATTTAAACTTTCCATGACGAACAATCTCTTTCCAGTGCCGGCTTGCATTGTTATGGTGACTATTGGGTATCAGTTGTTTTTATATCAGAAAAGCGGATATATAAAATATTTTATCTGATTGTCTGTCCTATTGGCTTTTTAGGCTTGCAAGTCAAACTAAGTTAAAGGGCTGTGAAAAAAACGGCGTGGGGTTAATTTACTAAGACTCCTTTCACAGTGGAGGCGTATTTCAGGCGCTTTAGATCCCTTTCACACTTCCAGCGCCCGCAAAACACTGGGAAAGCACCGCTAAAACTAGCGACGCATTACCAGTGTTTTTTCAGGACGCTATGGGTGCTTTTAACCCCCGCTAGCGGCCAAATAAAAGGTTAAAAGCGCCCACAAAACACCGCTGACGAGGCGCCTTTCAGGCGATTTGGCGGCGCTTTCCATTGATTTCATGCTTTTTTTGACGTCCTGCCAGCGCAGCGCCCCAGTGTGAAAGCACTCAGGCTTTCACACTGGGATTGCACATTTTTAGTCCCTATTTTTAGCACTAAAGCGCCTGAAAAACGCATCCAGTGTGAAAGGGGTCTTGGCACTAAAAATAGTGCCTATAAAGCGCCTGAAAAAAAGCCTCATTTGCAATGCCAGTGTGAAACCCCACGAGTGCTTTAACACTGGGGGGCTGCGCCAGTGTGAAGTAAGAAAAATCATGCACGCAGCTTCTTTGAGGCGCTTTAGGAGCGGTGTATACATCGCTCCTAAAACGCCTCTTCCCATTGCAATCAATGGGCAGCACTGCCAAGGGGCCTGCAAAGCGCCACAGCAGTGGTGCTTTGTGGGCACTTTTAACCCTTTATTCGGCCACTAACGGGGGTTAAAAGCTCCCCGCAAGCGCCCGAAAAACGATGGGAAAGCGCCACTAGTTTTAGCGACGCTTTACCGGCGTTTTTCGAGCACTGGCGGTGTGAAAGGCTCTAAAGCAAGAGAGTGCAAAATCTGGGGCAGCTGTGCATAGAAACCAATCAGCTTCCAGGTTTTATTGCCAAAGGTTAATTGAATAAGGTGAAATTAGAAGCTGATTATCTACCATGCACAGCTGTACCATATTTAGCACTCTCCAGTTTTAGTAAATCAACCCTGTGTCTCCCACATAGAGCATACGACAAATAGGGCCAGATTCAGGTAGATGGGCGCATCTTTAATCTGGAGTAACGTTTCTCATTTACGTTACTCTGGCGAAATTTTAGGAGCAAGTGCTGTTATTCATGAAGCACTTGCTCCTAAAGTTGCGGCAGCGTATCGCAAATGAGCCGGCGGAATTCAAATTGGGCGGGTACGGGGCGTGTATTATTTAAAATAAGCGTAATCCCGCGGCGAACGTACTGCGCATGCATCGACTGTCAATGCATCCCAGTGCGCATGCTCCAAATTCTGTCAGTGAACGTCAATGACGTCACATCCCCATTCATGAACGTTTTACGCAAGCGGCGCGATTATTTTTTTTTCCGACGCGATGACGACGCCTATACTTAACATAGGATACTCCACTAGGGGGCTGCTTTATCTTTACGTCGCGTATCGCTTCCGGAAACGTCGTAAAGTCACTGTGTCGCGCCCGAAAAAGATCGCGAATTTCCGACTCCCGCTGAGTAACATATTTTTTCAGCGTTAATCAGCGGGAACGCCCCCGGAGCCATTTTTAAGTTGAAGTAACGATGCGATGGCGAAATTCAATTGCGCCGATCGCATCGGAACTCCAACCCGGCGTTTCTTGTTTTCTGGTTACAGAAAACAAAAACGCCGGCTTAAAGTGACAGTTAGGCTGGCGGATCCATTGATCCGCCAGCCTAACTCTACCTGAATCTGGCCCATAGTGTGTTGGTAGAGCATGGGACCCAAAACAGGAGAGATAAGGTTTATAGATCTAGATTCCAGGGGCAGGTCGCTATCACCTGTGAATCTTTGGTGGTCTTCAGAGCATATGACAAATAGTGTGTTGGTAGAACATGAGACCTAAAAACAGGAGAGATAAGGTTTATAGATCTAGATTCCAGGGGCAGGTTGCTATCATCTGGGAATCCTTGGTGGTCCTCACAGCATATGACAAATAGTGTGTTGGTAGAGCATATGACCCAAAAACAGGAGAGATAAAGTTTATAGATCTAGATTCCAGGGGCAGGTCGCTATCATCTGGGATTCCTTGGTGGTCCTCGAAGTATCAATGAGAATTAAGACAGTGGGAGCTCCTCAGATACAGTATTTTTTTTTTGCACAGTGATATATTGCAAGAAAATCAAATGCATTTACAGCTCAACACTCCCCCCTTTACCAGGGCTTAGATGCTAATAATAAATATGCAGAAAACTGGGCAACAATTTTGCCCTTCCAGGCAAAACGCGTTGGTCTGTATATGTCATATCATACATTGGTGCACAGATGGCTATACTCTCCGCAGTGATGATACAATATGTTTTAAGAGGCTTCCTTTTAACTTTGTGTAAATAAAATGTTGGATATTTATTTATATTGTGATACGTGTTTACTATTTTTAGGCACTTTAAAACCTTTCCCATAATCTCTCCTTTTGGGGGGGTATGGAGACTTTGTCTCTAGAAACTGTGTCATACAGGGAGTGGTGCCAGGTTCTTTATGCAAGGTCCCCCCCCCCCCCCTCACCCATCTTAATACCCACAAGGATAAAATATTGGTCACTCCAGTCATCAGTCAGATCTGCCTGTTTTTAGGAAGTTTTTATTCCTGTGTCCTATGTAAACTAGGAGATTTTTCCCTCCCTTTCATTTGCTGCTCTGGAAGAAACGGAAGATGCAAAAAGTTCAACTTCAGTCAGAACTTTTTTTTCTGTTTAGATTTAATACAGTCGAGAAAAATGTGACATTCTGTTACTCTTCATTGCTGTTTGAGTTCATTGACAAATCTCCCCTTGCGTTCAGCCTGTTGACTCAATGACAAGAACATCAAGAGGACCACTGGGGCCGGAAGATACAGGCACCTGACAGAGGTTCCAGCATTTCCCTGCTCTAGTGAAAAAGAGTAATGTTGGTAAGGTAGCCGGCATCCTTAACACAGGCTGTAAATATCTAGTTGTTCAGGAGCAGGTGGCCACAATGTGGAAAAGAACATCACTCAAGGTGAAGCCTGGAAGTCAAATCCACCAAGAATCTCTCTCGACGGGTGCCGGCCCAGCTTACTACAGGCATACCCCGCTTTTAAGTACACAATGGGGTATATTTACTAATGCTGGAAATCGCAATATCAGGCTCATTTCTGCATAGAAACCAATGAGCTTCTAACTCCAGCTTGTTCAACTAAGCCTGGTAATAACACCTGGAAGATCATTGGTTTCTGTGCAGAAGTGAGCCTTATTTTGCGCTTTCAAGCTTTAGTAAATAAACACAATTGTGCACTTAAAAGTGGGGTATGCCTGTACTGCAGTAGTCCAGGAAAAAGAAAAGGCTGGCTGTACTCCACACAGGGCAAGGATGATAATGATAGTTTATTATAAACTGACAGGATAAATGGCACAGGGTCAAGCACTTTATTGTGTGAAAAATGTCAACATTTCTGGGTTCCTGTGCTGTTTATCCTGCCAGTTTGTAATAAACCATTTTTATCATCACTATCCTGTGTGGAGTGCGGCCAGCCTTTTCTCTTTCAAGGAGCAGGCAGCTGCCGGTATCCTTAACAACCAGTAACTGTCATGGTTGTTAGGGAGTGGGCGGCCACTGTGTCTTTAACAATCAATGAGTCATCAACTCGCTTACAGCTGAATGTAAAAAAATCCTGGCAATGAAAAATTAAGAAAAAAAAACAGGGTTCCCCCCCCAATCCATACCAGACCCTTATCTGAACATGCAGCCCAGCAGGTCAGGAAAGGGGGAGGAGCTGCCTCCCTCCTGAACCATACCAGGCCACATGCCCTCAACCTGGGGGGGGGGGGGAGTGCTTTGGAGCTTGTGGTGGAGCTAACAGACAGTGGGAACTGAGTTTTTTTGTTTTTTCTTTGGGGGGGGGGTTGGCAGTGGAGGTGGGCATCGTAATTGACGATGGAGCTACACCACGGGACACTTTTTAAAAAATAAATAAAGCCCCACCTCAACATGTTTCGTCATCACAGGCATTGTGAAGGGGATCACTTGATGATATTTTCCGGATTTAAGGAGTAATTTATGTAGGAGCAAAAACTTAAAAAACAAGAAGTTGTATTCACTTTTGAATGCACCACCATGGGCAAGGGAAAAAAACAGTATTTTTAGTCGTAATTTAATGCAATTGGATGATTGTGAAGTGAACACAACTTCAGCTAATTAACCAAGATAAGCAAACACTTGTAAAGTGAAGTCTTTATTTTTTCATATACTAACCTCAAGGAATCTCCTATTTGAATACATAACCAGTAAATAGTAAAAGATGCTACAGCCATCTTTACTACATTTCTATGGGATACTCACACGTTCTTGCCTGTCTATGAAGTGATATCTAACCTTTTGAGCAAGGTAAACGCTGACATAGGTTTTCTATGTGTTACCCATTACATCCAATACCAAGGACACCAATTACTTGCTCAAGACTTGACAGCTGGTGCCACATTGCCCAGGACAGGTGAAATCATCTCTCACTTTATTGCCTATGGCAATAACTCTGCACCAGTCTTGTCAATTTTAATAGCTCGTCTGTTGGATTTTATTGCTTAGCATTGTTAACATTGACAGATCTATGGCCTTGTATACTGCTAACAGGTGACTTGTCTTTAATTGCTCAGACTAGTGTAGTTGTCACTTAGAACGGAGACCAAATGAATGACGGGATATTTCCTTGACTCAGATGTCTTTAAAACCAACCTATTCAGAATTGATAGCAATGAGCCTTGCATACACATGTCAATTACAGGGATAGGAGACTTGATTGGCTGTCGAGGTGCATTTAGAATGAGGGTGTATATGGTTTGTAATGAAGTTTGAACAAGTTTTTGACAGAATTAAATGCTTATGCATGCATTGGCCTCCAATTTTTCTCTTAAAAAACAAACAAAAAAACAACTCCAGATTAATATATGTGGAAATCTTCCACCGTAATAACATATTCCATCAAAAATAATGGACTTGTTTTCCTGATCCAGTGATAGGAATTATTTGAACGTTTTCGTTATAATGGGATTACGTTAGTAAACAAATTGATTATGTAACTTTGGATTTAAATATTAATTTAGCCTAGTGAAAGAGGTCAGATTGGGGTTGGTTTACTAAAGGCAAAAGGCGTGTGCACGTTGCAAAGCGCAGTTACTCCAGAGCTTAGTAAATGGGATAAAGCTTAATTTTGCCAAGAATACCCAATCATGTGCAAGGGAAAAAAATAATAATGCATTTTTGCTTGCACATGATTGGATGGTGGAAGTTAGCAGAGCTTCCGTTCATTTACTGAGCTCTGGAACAACTGCACTTTGCAAAGTTCACAAGTCTATTTGCTTTTAGTAAATAAACCTCATCTTGTTCAGTTCAAACAGCCAATCGTGTAGATGTTTGATAGGTAAAGAGGTTTAGATAGAAGAGGCATAATTCAGTGTGGTGTACAGGTGTACTTAAAAGTGGGGTATGTCACACTTGCACGCACACAAAATTGGTTTAACACGCACGCACTTTGGCCATGCGGTCTCCTAAAATAAAGAGAGGCGAAGGACCTACGGGGCTGGCTGGGTAGGCTGGGCCCCCTCACTCCCTCATAGGGGGAGTCCCTCTGCCCCGTTGGGGTCCTGCTGGGCCCCAGTTGGGCTCCCAAGTGGAGCAGGTAGGGCAGGGTGAGTGGGAGGCCCCCCCTCACACCCGCCATTGCCACCGGGGGCATGGAGAAGGATGGCGATTGCCTCCGGGGGGAGGGTCTGCCTACTCCCAACTCCTGCAGTCCGGCTCCTCTCTCTCGAGTTCACGCACAAAATACACTTTAAAAGAAAAAAGGTGGGGTATGTCTGTAGTTTAGGGATCTAAGGAGTTGACTTTGCAAGGCATTTTTCCTCAGAGTTTAGTGAATGTGGTGGTTTCATAAAAAAATAATAATGCATCAATGCTTGCACATGATTTGATGATAGCGGCAGTGGAGCCTCATTCTGGACACTCATTCATCAGTGCACTAACTGACCACTCTCCCCTGATAGTATTTGTTTTCACATAAAATAATACCTATAAGGATAGTATATTTAAAAGTATTAAATCATGGGTACCTGATAAGTGTTTATATAGTCCCACCTCTCCCTGACTCTTTCATACCTTGGGGAGTGGTGAAATAGGTCAGCCTGTTGAGCACTATAAAGTTCCCGTCTAGAGCGATACCATCTCTAGTGGGGTTGGTCATAAACACGAAGATGAATTGAAAAAAAATATATATGGCCAGTGCCTGACCACTCCTCCACTCATCCTGCTATAGCTGTCAATAGCAGAGCAGAGGTGGGCACATATACAATGCCAACTCCCAAACAACAAATTATTCTGCGTTTCTGATTTAAGTGATCAGCTAATCTGCATAAAGTGAAACTCCATTTTTGACTATTGTTATATCTATAGAAACCGTTGTGTTGTGGTCAGAGTTTTTAACGTAAGACTTAATCCAATGTATGCCGAACAAACTATTTTTACTTTAGGTATGACAGTAAATTCAGATAGACAACAGTAATGCTGCACAATGTGTTGGTCAATAAAGCAGTGGACCGTCTTATTATTTAATTGGCTTCTAAGTTGTACAGTAGATGATTGAAGGGTTTAGAACGTTAGACATTGGACCAATCATACACTCACTTAAAAAGTTGATCAATACATTGATCTTAGCATCACTGTTCTATTTAATTGCTCATTTTTTATTATTTCTTTTTTTGACACAGTAGTCGGTTATTATAATGAATAATTTTGTTAGATACTCCCAAAGTATGTTTTCAATAAAATGTGAAATTCAGATTTTTTTAAATTAATTATTCAAATGTATAAACATATGTTGTGTAGCTCCTTCTTACTTTCAGAAAGGGTGTTACGCTAAAATTAGCATGGTGAGAGACTTACTTGTTCTCACCCAGGTTGATTTGTTCAGGTTTGGCAGCTGTCAGTTCTGAATTGTCCTGTGGGTCATTCTGCGCTCCAGGGATGTGATCCCATCTCTGGGTGGCAGGTGGCGCTAGAGGGGTTCAGGCAGAGCCACTTTTCCCCAGCAGCCAATTAGAGGAGCGGTTCCCTTGCGTGGCATGCTGGGGAGGGGTATATAATGTGGATGTGAAAAAATGTAAACATCCCTTGTAATAGAAAAAAGCATAACTGGTCCTTTTAAATATGAGATCTGGGGTCAAAAAGACCTCAGATCTCATATTTAGACTTAAATGCAAAAAAAATAAAAATAAAATTGTCATTTGAAAAAATGACAACTAGAAAATATTGCTTTAAGAAGCATTGGCGGAAGTGACGTTTTGACATCACTTCTGCCTTGCTATGCTCTGGGCACGGGTGGGGGCCATCTTGCCTTCACTCGTATCCCAGCCGAGCAGGGGACAGGACCTGATCGCCTTCGCCGCTGCCGACGGCTCCGGTAAGCGGCGGAGGGTGCGGGAGAGCGGCGGGAGGGGGGGGATAACCACAGTTATCGTTTACAGCAGCCCTCAAAATTTCCACTCGCCTGCTAGCATTTGGCAAGTGGATTTAAGCTGGGGGTGAGTGATGACAGGGCTGCATGACCAATCTCCCTCCAATCTGTACCTACACTTAGACCCCCGATGCGATTGGCCGGCCGAAGAGAAAAGGTGCATGCTCGAGAAAAGTAGTCTGGTGAGCCACGCACAGGCAGAGCAGTACACAGGTGCTCTCCTTACAATTCTCATTAAGCCATGGGACCTAACAGTATGACCTCTCTGAGCCTGCCCCCCGACCAATGTAGCTGGAGAGCAGAGAGCAGGAAGTAATGAGTGAGGTGGAGGATTGCGAAAATGACCACTCCGGGTGTCCCAGGTAGGCAGTGCAGCGCTCACTGAAAGTTGCCCTGACATGAGAGCGACAGCCTTCCAGTTTGTGCAATTTTCTTCTCCTTGTGCTCTATGTAAGTGTCCAGCAGTTCAGCCTGAGCACTGCGAGCAGACTGATCTCAATGTGTGCTGTGCGGTGTCAGTGTGCGCTGTGCTATGGTGTCAATGGCTGTGCAGTTGGCGCTGGATTGTACTCCCTCCCGCTGTGCTGCAGCTCCTCTCTTCACTGCCAGCCTGAATAAAAGGGGGAAGTGGGGACATGCAAGCGTGGAGCCGCACACAGGGGCTCCTGATAATGAAAGGGAGAGAGGGAGGGAGGGAGAGAGGGAGAGGGAGGGAGAGAGGGAGAGGGAGGGAGAGAGGGAGAGGGAGGGAGAGATGGAGAGGGAGGGAGAGATGGAGAGGGAGGGAGAGATGGAGAGGAAGGGAGAGAGAGAGTTGCAGAGGAGACTGGATGGATGGGAGTTGCAAGAGAATTGGGAGAATGTCCCTCTGGTCTGCCCCCAGTGCCCTGTCCTTCTGGTCTGCCCCCAGTGCCCTGTCTTATTTTGTTAAAAATTATTGGTAATATTTAATTGTGTAACTTGATTTTGCATAAAACATTTAACAGTGTCATTCCATGAGATAATCTATTAGGGCATGTTTAGGGGCGCAATTAGGCACGGGGCAGTGTATGAATGGGCTGTTAGGTGGGGCAACTGGTGGCGAGTAACTCTTGAGGCCTGGCTAGTAGCTCAGGGCTTGAAATTTTGAGCCCTGGTTCACAGGACCGCTCACAGTAAAGATGGATATCTCGGTTGTGGCAGCAGCTGCTGCCATTACCAAGATATCCATCTTTAAAAACGGGACGTCTATAGTCGTGAGCGGGTCCTTAAGTGGTTAAAACCTTTTGAACCACCAAGTTCTACAATTCCTCGTCATGGGTCCGCGTGGCATCATGCACCACTTGCATATAAACATTACCTATCCATTAAAGTTGCCATGTTCCCTAAGCATACAATACATCAGCATACACACAAGTATTAGCGGGAAGTGAAACATAAACATTAAATATTGATGCTCCAGTATGATGTTGGTTCTATTACTTCATACTTAGTGGTGCAGCTAATGTTTTTCCTTTTTGTGGTTTTCTGATCTAAAGCTGTCCAGGAGATCTTTAATCTAAAATGTAAAGCTTATCTGTTTCCCGCAGTATAGTATTGATTGTAAAGTCGTATCAGGCTGTTGATGTTGTCCTAACATATGCAGATAGCGTCATCGCTGAAGAACATCTGCAGGTTGCTTCTATGCTGCATTTTATTGATGCAGTTCAGAAGATAATTGCAGGCTGGCTACCAGAGCCCAGACTGAAGTTCAAATGAGTCACTTGTAACAACATCCACTTGCGTGTCTTCTCGATTTTCACAACATCGAACTAAAGATTGAGCGGCCGTGAATTACAGGTCTGGATTTTGGATTTGCGATAAAGGTCAAAACCCACCGGAATCAATATGTCTCTTTGTAAAGAGCGAACAATGCCGAATGAAATACCAGCATGACTTTAAAGAATGTCTAGCTCACATACAACTGACACATATGTCAATTGTGCACACAGATCTACCGGTTATTAGGCTAGTTTAAACTTCGATGCTGAATATTGGTATGCAGAAACCTCAAATAAGTAGCCATTATTAGGAAATAATACTGGGCTAAATACGACATTCAGGAGATTTGGCGTTTCAAGGAATAGATAATTATCTTTTGGCTTAATTTTATATTTGGATGCACCTTTAAAAATTTTTAAAGTCAATTCACTACAACATAAGACATCATCCTTGCTCGATTTACAGTGCCCGAGTTCCGCCGAGCTCTGTTCCCTGCGACGTTACGACACACTGGGACAGAGTTCGGCACCAAATTCAAAAAAGTAAAAACACAATACACATACAGTATACTGTAATCTTACAGATTAAAGTACTGTATAAAATAATTACACACACCCTTTGTCCCTCGTGGTCTGTTCAGTGTCCTGCATGCACTTTTATATAATAAAAACTGTTCTTTCTGCCTGGAAACTGTAGATTGTTCATAGCAACCAAAAAGTGTCCCTCTATGTCAAAAGTCGTTTTAGACCAGCTAGAAAACAGCGATAATAAATTAGAATCACTTGCAGAATTGAGCGATAGTCATTTGTGGGGAAATTCATCATCAAACACAAATTTCAGAACTTTGTAAAATCCCTTCCCACAATGGCGTCATGTGGCAGTTTGGGAACTAAACCCACCTGGTGACACAAGTTACTGAGAGAGGTTTCCAAGGAAACCGTAGTCACCGGATATTCTCGAGTGTTCCAATGTACACAAACTACAGCCATTTTCCTAGGATGTAAGGTTTTTCCCACCACTAGATCACTTTTCACTAAGGTGACCAGGCTACCTGAATCCAACAATACCACAACATCTTTACCATCTAAGCACATTCTACATAAAGGTTTCTCATTTCCCTTTACTGCAGTGCATGTGGTTGCAAAAAGGGACTGTCGTCTCTCTGTCAGAAAGTCACAATGCATGGGTTCATCACCCGCTGGGCAAACCGCTGCTACATGTCCCTCTTCCTGGCAACGGTAAGAAATCAATCTTCTGGTCCTCTCCTGTGGGATGGGTCTTCCAGGCCGCTCTCGCCATTAGCAGTAGTCCCGATAATAGTTGCTCTTTGGTCCCTCTCTCCACCCCCATCCCTTGATGCAGTCTTACCTATAGGTGGGGAGGGTCTGGTCTTGGGATGGAAAGTCTGTGCGTCTCTGGTGGAAGAGGACAAATTCTCTTTTGTTGGGTACCTTTTGACCAGGTCTACAAGTTTGTCTGCGGTTTCCTGACCACCATGGTTCACTTCTATAGGGTGTTAGGAAGAGACCTAAGAAATTTGTCCATGACTACTCGCTCCAAACTTTTTTGTCCGGACAGAGTTTCTGGCTGCAGCCATTTCTTAGCCAAATGGATGAGGTCATACATCTGCGACCGAGGTGGCTTCCTCAGCTGATAACTCCAATTGTGGACCCGCTGAGCACGGACATCCAGGGTTACACCAAAACGTGCCAATATTTCCTCTTTTAACCGATCATAGTTTTTTGCATCTGCAAACTCCAAATCAAAATATGCCTTTTGGGCTTCTCCAGATAATAGGGGGGCCACTAGTCCAGCCCACTGTTTTTTAGGCCAACTCTCTTTTTCCGCTGTTCTCTCAAACGTGGTCAGAAACATCTCAGGGTCATCATCTGCAGTCATCTTTGGCAATAAGTGTCTTTCCCAAAAAGTCGGTATGTTACTGGCCTGACTCCCAGCCTCGGTCTGCTGTCTCTGAAGCTCTTTCACGATGGCCTCCATTTGCTGCTGGTGTCTCTGTTCCAAGCCTGCAATGCTCTCTCGGTGAGCTGCAAGGCTCTCTTGGTGAGCCTGTTGTTGAGCTGCAATGCTCTCTTGGTAAACCTGTTGTTGAGCTGCCATGCTCTCTTGGTGAGCTGCAAGGCTGAGCCTGTTGTTGAGCTGCAAGGCTCTGCTGCAAACCTGCATTTGTCTGCTGTTGATTTGTATTTGCTATAGCCAGCTGTTTTAGTATCTCCTCCATTTTGGGTTTACTTTAACTGCCCGCGGCACTCCACCATGTGTAAGGGGTTAGCTCGGTAGCGGGGGTGTCTGACCCCCTGGATGGGTTCACTACACACTGAACTATACCTAGAGGCAGCCGAAGACGGTTGAAAACAAACAGTTTGGTTTATTCTTCCATATTGCTGAAAAAAGGGCAAGCATCTAAACAGCATAAACAAAACAAAACATAAAATAAACCCTGGCCACTTGGGGCGTCTACCTTTACCACACAGGAACCTATCTATGGAGTCTGGCACAGCCTACTGCTGGGCAGACACTGCTGGTCATACAGCAGAGAAACAATAGTCTTTTTGATTTTTAGCACACAGAAAAATCAACAACCACCTCACCTCTTCAGAAGTCTTTCTCACTGCTCTGCTTAACTCAAAAAGCCTCAGGATGCAGCAATCAGTAATCATCCTCTGGATGACTTATAGAGGCCTTAATTGCCTCATTCTGAACAGCTGAAGTTTTCCAATGCCCTAAACCAGGGCTCTCCAAACATTCTAAACAAAGGACCAGTTTATTTCCCTTCAGACTCTTGGAGGGCCGGACTTTGGCCAGCGGGGGGTGGAAATTTTCCTGGCATCAGTGGGAGTAAAGATCTGGCACTGGGGGGGGGGGGGGGCGTCCCATTGTTGGTATCATAGGGAGCAATAGTGCCCCATTAGTGGTGTTAGTGGGAGAAATGGTGCTCCATTGTCTGTGTCGGATAGCAGAGTAGGGTCTTGTATCAGTGGGAGGGACAGTGCCCCAAGGGCCAGATAAAGGCAAGCCAAGGGCCGCATCTGGCCCTCAGGCCACAGTTTGGAGATCACTGCCCTAAACCTTTCTGGCTACTTCTGCAGCCGACACCTGGTAGTAATTGGTGTATTGTCTAAACAAGGCAGAAATGTATCTCCTGTCTGTGACAACACCCACAGATTTACCCGACTTCCTGTCACAGGGCCCCAGAGCATTACTTTGCCCAGGGGCCCATGATGCTATTAAGACTGCCCTGACTTTAATACCTTGTCTTTTTATGTGTTGATAGTTTTTACAGATTCTGGCATTATATCACACACAAAGAACAAATATTCCTAACTTGTGCTTCTTCTTTCCACACGTTTCTGTAGGCTACACTGTGCATACCTGGCAGTTGCAATTTGGTTAGGGTAATTATTTGTCTGTACCGATAAAAGATGATCTACAGCCAACACAAATTGGGCATCACCAGAGGAACTCAGCAATGTAATGAATTATATGAACAAGAAAACAAAGTTAATAAATGAAAAACAGAACTTTCAAGGTTTAGTAATTGGTATTATTTTCTTACAGTAATAAATGATTAAATTGAACATTGTCATTGTCAAGGCCATCAAACCCATAAATGTTGTTCAGATACGATTCTATTGTTGCAGCACCGTCATATCAAGGCAAGGACGGCACACAGTTCCTTCATGCAGGCCTTTTATCATGTAAAATCTGGGGTGATGTAATCATGCCATAGTTTGCTTTTTCAGCTGTGTCAGTGATATATCTGCCCATTAATGCTTCATTCATGTACAGCAGACAGCTTTGATTTTATGACAGCCTTTTGATAATGCTTTTAAATGCCAGCCGCCTTCTATAAAGTCTTTTCTCTTCATTGCACTCTCTTTATGACAGATCTTTATGTTTGTATCCCAAAAGATTAAAGCAGTATATATTTCCAAGACTTTCTGTGATACATGTTTTTCAAAATGCTACTTTTAAGTCTTTTAATCGTTTTAAAGGTTCAATTCACTCAAATCGAATAATTCAGCAAGAGACAGAAACTGTTGGGCATCATAAAGGCATGACCTTTTTCCAGGGACTTTGGTTGCTTCTGCAGCCGTGACAAACAGTATGTTCCCTGAAGGCCCAGATTAAGGGCAACTGATGCCCCAAGCACAGCCCAACAATTGTGCTCCCTTCGGATCCCACCCTCCCTCATGTATATTTGTCAAGTTGTGACTGCTGTGGCTTCAGTTGTTTGTTTTCATCCTGTGCTGCAAGTCCCGTCTTTTCTGGATTTGCAGGTGTACTATAGCATACCTCCCAACATTTTAAAATTTCCCTGCAGGACATTTTTGTTGAGCAGGGGGGGGGGGGGTTGCCGTTGATCGGAGTTGTTGAGCGGGGGGGTGGTTCCGCGGATCAAAGTTGTTGGGGGGTGATGTGGATCAGAGTTGTTGAGCAGGGGGGTTCCGCGGATCAAAGTTGTTGCGCGGGAGGTGGTTCTGCGGAGCTGTGTTGTTGAGCAGGGGGGTTCCGCGGATCGCAGTTGTTGAGCGGGGGGGGGGGGGGGGTGCCGCGGGTTTCCAGCCAGGATCGTGGGGCCGGAGTCACGGGACTTCAGCATTGATCGTGGGACCGCGAGATTTATCGCGAATCGAGGGACAGTCCCGCGAAATCCGGGATGGTTGGGAGGTATGCTAAAGTCCCTACGGGGCTTGTCTACTGTCATCTCCCAGCTAGGAGAAGACTTTTAGAAGTCTATTGGGCTGTAATGCATTTGCATGGCCTGGACAGACAGAAGTTGTGGCATGAGAAGTGTGCCGCCCAATGGGCATATCATTTGTTATTTTTTATATATTGTTTCTCCAACCATTTTCTATTAATGTTATGTTTTGTTTACATGCTGTCATCTAGTGACCTTTTGTGGTAATGCACAGTATCTGTATTTCTTTTGTCTGATCTATGACACACTTCCTCTCTGTGTAATGCTCCACCCTTCTTCCTGAATTTGTATTTCCTGTCTAATGGAGAACAGCTTAACAGGCCTCATGTAACATGGCCACATGTGTTCTGCATTGTAAGCTACAGGCAGTATCATGTTTTGATCGCACAATACTAGAACTTGTTCATCTGCTGTAACCTGTCATCTGATGTATTCTGATGTTTGGATTAAAGCAACTTCTGCAAATAGAATTGGTATTGGCGATTTTAAGCCATCTGATAATGATTGTCCTCAGTGATTATATCTGCTTATACAGGCCAGGCATAGAGGTCTCACAAGGGATAAGTCGCTTCACAACAATCGGAGTCAGAATAAGATATACATAAACAAGTTCTCGGCAGTCGAGTCTTTAAGCCTCATACACGCGATCGGATTTTCTGCAGATAAAGCGTAGGATTTTTGTCCGAAGGGCATTGGCCAGGAACTTGTCTTGCATACAAATGGAAACTAATTGTCGGCCAACAAACACAAACCCATGTGGGTTTTCAGCTTTTTAGCGCCACCCTTTGGGCAACTTCTGCTAATGTTGTGTTATGGTGAGCATTGCTTTTGAGCATGCGTGTTTGTACTTTGGAATTTTTGTCTGACGGACTTGTGTACACACAAACTGATAATCCGCCAACACACATTTGTTGGCGGACATTTTTAAAGCATGCTATCCCACATTTGTCTGCGGAAAATCTGACAACAATTGTTCGATCTACACGGATAGATGAAAAAGCGGGCATACGGTCCGTCCATGTGAAAGAGCTCTTAAGCTGAATCAACCTGTGTACATGTAGGCGGAATACCGGACGGCATTGGCTGGTTCAATTAAAACCAGCTGTCATTTGTCTCATGTGTACGGTAGCTCGGCTGGTTTCTGTTGAAGGGATAAAATCAAAAAGGTCTGCCGATCGGCATCCGATCAGCGCTCTCATCCAATGGCTCAGAGTGCTGACCAATGTGTTCTGACGAGGGGAAACCCATGTCAGAATACAATAGCTCAGAGAGGGAGATCGCTTAACTAACATCACATAGTTAGTAAAGCAGCTTCTCCCGAGCTCCTTCGTTTTTTTTCACCCCAAAGATGGATTGCAAACACAGGGAGCCAGATTCTCAAAGGAGATACGACGGCGTATCTCCAGATACGCTGTCGTATCTCTGTTTTTGTGGCATCAGATCTATGCGCCTGATTCTTAGAATCGGTTACGCATAGATTTGCCTTAGAGCTGACTGGCGTAAGTCACCTACACTGTCATATCGAAGTTGGATATTTACGCTGGCCGCTAGGTGGCGTTTCCGTCGATTTCCGCGTCGAATATGCAAATAGGCTACATACGCCTATTCCTAAACGTATTTGCGCCCATTGTCGTAGTTTACGTCATTTGCGTAAGCGTAAAGTTACCCCTGCTATATGAGGGGTAACCTTGCGTAGGTCCGGCCTACGCAATGTTAAGTATGGACGTCGGAACAGCGTAGTTTTTTTTACGTTGTTTACGTCGTTTGCGTAACTCGTTCACGAATAGGGCTTTGCATAAGTTACGGTCACGTCGAAACCAATGTATTTGTGGCGTAATTTGGAGCGTGCGCACTGGGATACGTCTACGGATGGCGCATGCGCAGTTCAAAAAAACGTCAAAAACGTGGGGTCATGATTGATTTACATGAAAAACACCCACCTCATACACTTTTGAATTACTCTGGCTTACGCCGGCCCATTTACACTGCGCCGCCGCAAATTATGGAGCAAGTGCTTTGAGAATACGGCACTTGCGTCTCTAAGTTGCGGCGGCGTAGTGTAAATAGGCTACGCTACGCCCACCGACATCTACGAGAATCTGGCCCAGGGTGTTTGTGGTCAGGACATTGCATAGTATCGCAGTACCATGGTTTTTTTAACCACTTGCCGACTGTATAACTTAAATATATGGCGGCTAGGTGGCAAAAGAAAGCTCTATTTGTGGAGGGAAAAAATGACATACATTTATTTGGGTACCGCAACTCATGACCGCGCAATTGTCATGTGACGCAAAAAATGGCTGGTCGGGAAGGGGGGGGGTAATCTTCTGGAGAGCAAGTGGTTAAACGTAGTGCATTCACTAGATTTTGGGCATCTAAGCGTGATTTTCAGCCCATTTAGATAAGTGGGCATCAGATTGCTCTGCGCAGGAATGGGGACTGCGTTCCTGTCCAATTCTGATGTGAACCGGCCCTAAAGCAATTAAGGACATGGTGTGCACCTGTTGATAAACACAGTGTACCTGTATTCATCTATAGAAGAGGCGGCAGGAATGTCACAGTGAAACGTTTGCCAATGTTTCCTCAGTTGCTCATACTGCTGATGAGGAGTAAGATTACAGAACAATTCCCAGCGACCGACACAAAGGACTGGCCAACTCCCAGCATGCTCTGCGTGCAGCTAATAGGATGCTTCAAAGCCCTCACAGATTCCACTACGCACACAAGATGCAGTTTGATTCTGACACGTCGCTCAGAATCCTTTTTTTTTTCTCTCTTAACAATTATGTATTTTTCCACTGAAAACCATCTAATAAACTGAAGTGGGCATCTGCCTCGCCCGCTATCTCAGAAATAAAAATGTGTCCAATCTTATAGAGATCTGGTTGGGGGCACTGTATATTTTCATTGCTCGAAAGAAAGCAGATATCGCACAGCCATATGGTATGGTTTGCAGCTCGGAAACATGGTTGCCATGACAACTGAGAAAAGAACCAAATCGGGGCCTGCAACAGAGAAATGGATGACATCTGGTAGCAGCTTACTAGCCGGCAACAGGAAGCGTTCTGTGAATGTATCCTCAAATTCTATGATATAACCATTTTTACTCCATATAAATGTACTGTGTACATATGTGTATGTGTGTATGTGTATATATACAGTATCTCACAAAAGTGCATTGAGTTGCTGCCATGTGATTGGCTGATTAGCAATTTGTGTTACCAAGCAATTGAACAGGTATACCTAATAAAGTGGCCTGTGAGTGTATACTGTATATCTATCTATCTATCTATCTATCTATCTATCTATCTATAGATATATATATATATATATATATCTATATATAATGGGCTAGATTGACGTAGCAGCGCGTATCTTTGTGCGGGCATAACGTATCCTATTTACGTTACGCCTCCACAATAGACATGTGCAATTTTTTTCGTTACGAATACGTTTTCCGTCATTATTCGTTATTTTCGTTGATTCGTTAACCTACGAATAAACGAACGGTTTAGCGCAAATAATAACGAATAACGATATTTCCAAAATTAACGAATATGGAAAACTACGAAGATACGAAACTACTAAATGTAAAAGAACAACACAACGAAAGAAAAAATAAACAAAAACATAGAAATAACGAAAATACCGAATAAAAAAAAAAATCATAATTACGAAAAATAAACGAAAATGCAAACTTACTAATATTCGAAGAACGAAAAGAAAACAACCGAAATGCCGAACAAATAATAAAAAACGAAAAGCAAAACTAATGAGGCGGCATCAACGTCACCACCACGTCACCGCGCTGTCTGCCGGCGGGGATTTTGGTTTGATCGTGTGTACACGATCAAACCAATCTATCCCAGCAGACAAATCCGATCAAATCTGTCTGTCCGACCGATTTGATCGGATTTATTTCATGGTGTGTACGCGGCCTAGGAGTTGTACATATATTTATACACTGTATAGCTTAGGTAGATCAGTTCTTCCTAATTTACTAGCAGGCAGGTGATTGCGTTATTTAAAGACATTATCACAGGTATAGACACCCAGCAGGTACAATATTTAAAGGAATTTTATTTAAATTGTTTTAATTTAACCACTTTAGCCCCGGACCATATTGCTGTCCAAAGACCAGAGCACTTTTTGCGATTCGGCACTGCGTCGCTTTAACTGACAATTGCGCGGACATGCGACGTGGCTCCCAAACAAAATTGGCGTCCTTTTTTTCCCACAAATAGAGCTTTCGTTTGGTGGTATTTGATCATCTCTGCGGTTTTTATTTTTTGCGCTATAAACAAAAACAGAGCGACTATTTTGAAAAAAATGCAATATTTTTTACTTTTTTCTGTAATAAATATCCCCCAAAAATATATAAAAACTATTTTTTTTCCTCAGTTTAGGCCGATACGTATTCTTCTACATATTTTTCGTAAAAAAAATCGCAATTAGCGTTTATTGATTGGTTTGCGCAAAAGTTATAGCGTTTACAAAATAGGGGGTAGTTTTATGGCATTTTTATTATTATTTTTTTTACTAGTAATGGCGGCGATCAGCGTTTTTTTTCAGTACTGCGACCTTATGGCGGACACTTCGGACACTTTTGACACATTTTTGGGACCATTGGCATTTTTTTAGCGATCAATGCTATAAAAATGCATTGGATTACTATAAAAATGCCATTGGCAGTGAAGGGGTTAACACTAGGGGGCGGGGAAGGGGTTAAGTGTGTTCCTATTTGTGTTCTAACTGTATGGGGGGGAGGACTTACTAGGGGGAATCACTGATGTTCCGTTCATACATTGTATGAACAGAAAATCAGCGTTTCCCCCGCTGACAGGAACGAGCGCTGTGTGTTTACACACACAGCTCCCGTTCCCCGCTCTGTAACGAGCGATCGCGTGTGCCTGGCGGCGATCGTGCCCGCCGGGCACACGCACGGGACTTGGGGGCGAGCGGGGGGCGCCGGCGGCGCGCACGCGCATCCTAGTGGCCGTCGAAAGTGGCGACGTAGAGCTACGGGCTCTCGCGCAGGAGTGCCGACCTGCCGCCGTATTACTGCGGCGGCTGGTCGGCAAGCGGTTAAGCATCATTAAAATCACTGCTCCTGGAGCAGTGATTTTAATAATGTTTAATTAAAAAAAATATGAAAGATTCCTTTAAATATTGTACCTGCTGGGTGTCTATAGTTTGCCTGTGAAAACGTCTTTGAGAACCCGGGTCTTGCCCGAGGGAACATGTATCAATGGAAAATAAGTTTTAAAAACGGTCATTTTTTCAGGAGTCCTGCTCCTGAAAAAACGACCGTTTTTAAAACTTTTTTCACAGGCAAACTATAGACACCCAGCACTGCAGGTACAATATTTAAAGGAATTTTTCATTTTTTTTTATTTAAACATTATTAAAATCACTGCTCCTGAAGCAGTGATTTTAATGATGCTTAAATTTAAAAAAATAAAATAAAATTGAATTCGAACGTTCGAGTCCCATAGACTTCAATGGGGTGTTCAATGTTCGGCTCATCCCTAGTAAAGAGTCAAGTTATTAACTAGTGTAGCAAAACACAAAGGCCAACACTACAAGTAGCAGTAGAGGTCACTTTGAGAAAGGAGACATCTGTTTTCTCAGAAATATCAGTATTTTCTACTGTATGGCCTCGTACACACGACCGAGGAACTCGTCGGCGAAACACATCGTTTTCCTCGTCGAGTTCCTTGTTAGGCTTGTCGAGAAACTCGACAAGCTGTCTTTGCGTACACATGTTAAAGACCAAATCTCTTCGTTCTCAAACATGTTACTGCGTGGTAGGAAAAAGTTTGGTAAGAGACATTTGCACTTTTCAGTCTGTTACAGCGTGACAAATGTGCTATTTCCATTACAAACGCTACTTTTTACCGAAGGTGGACGGGTTTCTTAGCATACACGCGCTCGAGTTTCTCGTCGAAAAGCAGCCCGACGAGCCAATTTTACTCCCGTTGGAAAAAAAAAGAGAACTTGCTTTCTTTTTTGCTCGTCGAGTTCCTCGACAGTTTCCTCGATGAAAAACATACACACGACCTGTTTCCTCTGCAAAAATGCTCTCCCACCGAGTTTCTTGATGGATTCTGCCGAGGAAACCGGTCGTGTGTACGAGGCCTCAGAGTTATATTTTGCTACTAAGATCACTTGGAGTGCTGGACATGTTTAATTAATGTTTACATGGTGTCTGCATTACCATGGTACATGCACCATTTATTAGATGTAAAAGGTGAAGGCACGGGGTGACCGTTTTGCCAAGTTGGTGTAGAAAGACTGGGTGAACTTTAATTATTCATCGTATAGAACATTGAAACGAGCATAAATCTGTTAAAGTGGTTGTAAAGGCTGAAGATTTTTTACCTTCATGCACAAAGGTAAAACAATTGGGGCTGCTCTGTGCAAAACCACTGCACAGAGCAGGAAAGTATAACACGTTTGGCAAATTGTAAAAAGAAACAAATAAGCAAAGGCTACCATCATCAGTGAAAAATGTATATGACAATCTCAAGTCGCCTGACGAGTCACACCTGTTTGAACCCGCTCTAACTCATAACATTGTATCTTCCTGCTTTATCTAGAACAGGGGTCTCCAAACTTTACAAACAAAGGGCCAGTTTACTGTCCTTCATACACTACGGGGCCAGACTAGGGCTATTGGGAGTAGAAAATGTTCTGGTGTCCAGTGGGAGTATACCATGCCAAATCTTTGGTGTCAGATGGAGGACTAGTTTCCCATCTTTGGTGTCAATGGAAGGAATTGTGTACTATCGTTTGTGTCAATGGAAGAAATAGTGCAGCATTGTTGTTGTCAGCGAAAATAATTATGCCCCATTTTTGGTGTCAATGGAGGGAATAGTGCCCGATGGGCCAGAAAAAGGCAAGCAAAGGGCTGCATCCGGCCCCAGGGCCACAGTTTGGAGACCCCTGATCTAGAACATTCCCCAGGAGCAGGCAGAAGTAAACAATGTTTCATAGATGATAGTGAGATGATATTGTTATTTAACAATAAAGGCATATCGAGCTCACTTCTGCATAGAAACCAATGAATTTGCAGGTTTTATTATCAGGCTTAATTGAACAAGCTGGGGTTAGAAGCTCATTGGTTTCTATGCAGAAGTGAGCCTGATTTTTGCACTCTCCAGCAATATTAAATAAACCCCATTGTGTACTTAAAAGTGGGGTACGTCTGTATATTGCATATTGTTAAAGGAGTTGTAAATAAAATAAAAAAGTATTTGCTGAAATTACTGTTTACAGGGTATAGAGACATAATAGTTAACTGATTCCTTTAACCACTTAAGGACCGCCTACTGCACATTTACGTCGGCAGAATGGCACGGCTGGGCACATCAACGTATATATACGTTGATTTTAGTACCCAGCCGTGGGTCACGGGCGCGCGCCCCGCGACCCGGTCCGAAGCTCCGGGACCGGGACCACGGGATTCGCGGACCCGATCGCCGCTGGAGTGCGGCGATCCGTCCCTGGAGCGGAAGAACGGGGAGAGCCGTGTGTACACACGGCTTCCCCGTGCTTCTCTGTGGCCGCAGCATCGATCGCGTCATCCCTGTAATAGGGGGACGCGATCGATGACGTCACACCTACAGCCACACCCCCTACAGTTGTAAACAAACACACATAGGCACACATCCCCTACAGCGCCACCTGTGGTTAACTCCCAAACTGCAGCTGTCATTTCCACAGTAAACAATGCAATTTAAATGCATTTTTTGCTGTGAAAATGACAATTGTCCCAAAAATGTGTCAAAATTGTCCGAAGTGTCCGCCATATTGTCGCAGTCACGAAAAAAATCGCTGATCGCCGCTATTAGTAGTAAAAAAAAAATAATTAATAAAAATGCAATAAAACTATCCCTTATTTTGTAAACGCTATAAATTTTGCAAAAACCGACCGATAAACGCTTATTGCGATTTTTTTTACCAAAAATACGTAGAAGAATACGTATCGGCCTAAACTGAGGAAAAAAAATGTTTTTTTATATATTTTTGGGGGATATTTATTATAGCAAAAAGTAAAAAATATTGCATTTTTTTTTTAATTGTCGCTCTATTTTTGTTAATAGCGCAAAAAATAAAAACCGCAGAGGTGATCAAATACCACCAAAAGAAAGCTCTATTTGTGGGAAAAAAAGGACGCCAATTTTGTTTGGGAGCCACGTCGCACGACCGCGCAATTGTCAGTTAAAACGAAGCAGTGCCGAATCGCAAAAAGGGGCAAGGTCCTTTACCTACATTTTGGTCCGGGTCTTAAGTGGTTAAAAAACGATAAAAAATAGATAAAAACCAATCATATAATGTACCTGTAGTTTCTAGTTTCATTTTTGCATGTTGTTTCCTGCCTGTCTGCATTACAGAGCATACAGAGCCATAGAACAGTGATGGTTTGGAAAACAAAAACTATAAACTAGACACACAGTAATCACGCCTCCTTGAAGTTAGAGACCACAGAGAGAAAGCTCCCAGCACTGTGGTCATCAGGAAACAGACAACCAGGAAGTGTGGAGATAAGAGAAGAATTACAGCAAATTGAGAGCAAAAACGAAGAATAAGGACATGAAAACAGCACTGCATTAAGGTAAAGGAAGCTATTAAGATAAAAAAAAAATCCTTTACAAACCCTTTAACTTTGCTTAACTTCATAGATGTAACATAGTTTCAAGCTTTCTTGCAGTCCCGATGAAGCAGAAAAGCCACGAAACATGTTGACTGTTTCCTGAAGTTGAAGACATATATACTATGTATCATCTGTGTTGGATGTAACTTTTAAAATGTTTTTTAATAATTATTTGTAATAAAGCTTTGCTGTTTTTTTTTTTTTATACTTGGATGTAAAGTTCATTCTACATATTCTGGGGTAGTCATTTTAAATCCCTTTCTTCCATATTCTGTTTGGTTTGTTGTACATTTAGTATGGCAGGATAGCCCCAGAAATTAAGAATTAAAATATGATGTGAATAAACCCCTGCTATATAATTTGGACATCTGTTCCTAGAAAATCACTAGAGACTGAGAGGTGTCTGGGACAGTTCAGTCACTGTGCTGGTAGTAGTGAGTGGACCCATATGTTGGATGTGTGGGCATTAAAAGAACGAATGTATAATTGGGAATCACATTTCCCAATGCACATCAAAATGCTGTCATGGCAACTTGAAGCCTCTTTTAGCCTAACATGGTGACTTGCTGTATGTGGAACAATGAACTGCAAACCAAGGTGTTTTTTGTAAATCGGCCCTAAAAAAATCTTAGCCTATGTTTTCTGCAAATACCTGGGGGATTATAGTAAGGGCAGTGAAGGATGAAGATTACTTCTGAGTAAATTAATCCCTTAAAGCAGGTGACGGCTATGGAAGAGCACCATGTACAGCATCTCTACATTTCCAAACCCCATCCCCCTGGGTGTTGGAGCAATCCCAGCAGAAGTCTGCAGTGAAAATGAGTAGGCTTGTAGCATCAGACACAGCTAGGCACTCATGTGTATTGAGCCATTCTGATCAATATATTATTTCAGGCACTGTGTCCAGGGAGAACTCATAGCCCCCCCCCCCCTTCAATGACTTTGTGAAAGAGGCCTTCCTATGAAACATCTCATTTTCTAGGTATGTACTCTATTTAAGTTCTTGTAAATATCTATTTGGATGTCTGCACTACAGCACTTACAGGGGTTGTAAATGTACAATTTTTTTCTTTTTTCCTAAATAGCTTCCTTTACCTTAGTGCATTCCTCCTTCACTTACCTCATCCTTCCATTTTGCTTTTAAATGTCCTTATTTCTTCTGAGAAATCCTCACTTCCTGTTCTGTCTAACTCCACACAGTAATGTGAGGCTTTCTCCCTGGTGTGGGAATTGTACCTTTACAACCCCTTTAATAAAGTGAGGTCAGGCACTGATGCTGGATGAGAAGGCCTGGCTCACCGTCTCTGCTCTAATTCATCCTAAAGGTGTTCTATCAGGTTGAGTCATGCCAGTAAAGTTGCTCCACCTCAAACTCGCTCATCCATGTCTTTATGAACTTTTCTTTGTGCACTGGTGCGCAGTCATGTTGGAACAGGAAGGGGCCATCCCCAAACTGTTCCCACAAAATTGGGAGCCAGAAATTTGTCCAAAATGTCTTGGTATGGTGACACCTTAAGAGTTCCCTTCACTGGAACTAAGGGGCCAAGCCCAACCCCTAAAAAAAAAAAAACCCACACCATAATCCCCCCTTCACCAAATGATTTGAAACAGTGCAGAAAGAAAGATTCATAAAGACATGGGTGAGCGAGTTTGGGGTGGAGCAACTTTACTGGCCTGCACCGAGTCCTGACCTCAACCCGATAGAACACCTTTGGGATGAAATAGAGTGAAGACTGCAAGCCAGGCTTTCTCATTCAACATAAGTGCCTGACTTCACAAATGCGCTTCTGGAAGAATGGTCAAACATTCCCATAGACACACTCCTAAACCTTGTGGACAGCCTTCCCAGAGGAGTTGAAGCTGTTTACAGCTGCAAATGGTGGGACAACTCAATATTGAACCCTACAGACTAAGACTGGGATGCCATTGATGTTCATGTGCGTTTAAAGGCAATCATCCCAATACTTTTTAAAATGTGTGTGTGTAGAGATGTATACATTTTTATATATACAGTCCTGATCAAAAGTTTAAGACCACTTGAAAAATGGCAAAAAATCATATTTTACATTGTTGGATCTTAACAAGGTTCCAAGTAGAGCTTCAACATGCAACAAGAAGAAATGAGTGAGGCCGAGTACACACAATTGTTTTCCTTGACAGAATCCATCAAGAAACTTGGTGGGAAGCTTTTTTCGGTCGTGTGTATGCTTTTCATCGAGTAAACTTTCGAGGAACTCGACGAGGAAAAAGAGCAAGTTCTCTTTTTCCATCGATGGGAGTCGTCGTGTTCCTCGTCGGGCTGGTTTTCCACGAGAAACACGTTGGTGTGTATGCTTAGAAACACGCGCTCCTTCGGTAAAAGTAGTATTTGTAATGGAGATAGCACATTTGTCACGCTGCAACAGACTGAAAAGTGCAAATGTCTCTTACCAAACTTTTTCCTAACACGCAGTAACATGAGATTAGCAAAAGCAGCCCCTGCCATTGTATGTGTTGAAGTCACCGAGTTTGAGAACGAGGAGATTTGGTCTTGACAGTGTGTACACAAAGACAGCTTGTCAAGTTTCTCGAAAAGCCTAACAAGGAACTCGACGAGAAAAACGATGTGTCTGAAACAACGAGTTCCTCGGACGTGTGTACGAGGCCTTAGACAAAACATTTTTTGAGCATTCAATTAAAGCGGAGTTCCACCCAAAAAAGGAACTTCCGCTTATCCCACTCCACACCCCTTACATGCCACATTTGGCATGTAATTTTTTTTTGGGGGGGGGGAGTGGGGGCTTCAGGAGGAGTGGGACTTCCTGTCCCACTTCCTGCTTCCGCCGAGGGGCTGGTTAGGCGATTAAGCTTAATCGCCTACACCAGCCCCTCCCTGTAGGCGATCGCATGGGACACATGACAGGTCCCATGCGATCGCCTGTCCAATCAGCGACGGCTCGCGCATGCGCAGTGGGTGCCCGGCCGTGAAGCCGAAGGCTGTCACGGCTGGGTGCCCATAGTTGGGATGGAGACGCCGGCCGGGGAGGGGGGGGAGGAGCGGAGCCCCGGTCGGCGCGTCGCTGGAACGCAGGTGCAGGTAAGTGAGTGTTTATTAAAAGCCAGCAACTACACTTTTTGTAACTGCTGACTTTTAATAAACACCATTTTTGGCTGGAACACCCCTTTAATTGAAAATAACGATTAAACTAAAACAGGCTGTTTTTCAGCTGATCAAAAGTTTAGGACCCCATGCCTTTAAAAGGCCAAATCTGTGCAAAGATGTGGATTCATTGTCATTTTCTGTCAGGTAGTCACACGTTGTGATGGCAAAGGCAAAAAAAACTCTTCTTTTTTGAACGTGGTCGGGTTGCTGAACTGCAAAAGCAGGGTCTCTCATCAAGACACTGGACGATCCTCAACCCAAATTAAGGTCCTTACTGGTGCTGACTGCAGCCCCATAACCAGACGGCATCTGAGACTGAAGGGCTTCAAAAACAAAAAACGTCTTCAAAAACCTTGTCTCCTTGAACGCCACAGAACTGCTCGTTTGGACTTTGCAGAAGAGCACCAAACATGGCACATTCAAAGGTGGAAGAAAGTTTTATTCTCTGATGAGAAAAAATTTAACCTTGATGGTCCTGATGGTTTCCAACGTTACTGGAATGACAAGCAGATCCCACCTGAGATGTTTTCTATGCGCCACAGAGGGGGGGGGGGGGGCACCATAATGGTCTGGGGTGCTTTTTCCTTCAGTGGAACAATTGAGCTTCAGGAAGTGCAGGGGCGTCAAACTGCCGCTGGCTAAGTCCAGATGTTGTAGAGAGCATTTCTCATGACTGAGGGCCCTCATCTGTGTGGCAAAGACTGGATTTTTCAATAGGACAACACTACAGTACACAATGCCCACAGGACAAGGGACTTCTTCCAGGAGAATAACATCACTCTTTTGGCCCATCCTGCGTGTTCCCCTGATCTAAATCCAATTGAGAACCTTTAGGGATGGATGGCAAGGGAAGTTTACAAAAATGGACAACAGTTCCAGACAGTAGATGGCCTTCGTGCGGCTGTCTTCACCACTTGGAGAAATGTTCCTACTCACCTCATGGAAACGCTTGCATCAAGCATGCCGAAACAAATTTTTCAAGTGATCAACAATAACGGCGGAGCTACTCATTACGGAGTTCATGTTTGGAAGTTGGATTTCTGTTTTGGGGGGGTTTAGTTTTTTTTTGGAGGTGTAGCCCTAAACTTTCGATCAGCTGAAAAACAGCCTGTTTCAGTTTATTCGTTGTTTTCATTACATTTCATTAAATTGAATGCTCATGTTTTGTCTCGCTCTCATTTCTTGTTGCATGTTGAAGCTCTACTTGGAACCTTGTTAAGATCCAACAATGATTTTTTGACATTTTTCAAGTGGTCTTAAACTTTTGATCAGGACTCTGTGTGTGTGTGTGTGTGTGTATATATATATATATATATATATATATATACACACACACACACAGTTTGCCAGATTCACTTAAATCCCGCGTCGGCGTAGCGTAAGCCATTTACACTACGCCACCGCAACTTACTAGCGCAAGTGCCGTATTCTCAAAGCACTTGCTCCGTAACCTGCGGCGGCGTAGTGTAAATGGCCCGGCGTATCCCCGCGTAATTCAAGTAATTCAAAGGGGGCGGCTTGTATTTAAATTAACCGCGCCCCCGCGCTGAACGAACTGCGCATGCGCCGGCCGGGAAAAAAACCCAGTGCGCATGCTCCAACTCACGTCGGAAAACGTTGATGAAACCAACGTGAAAACGACGTGATCGTCACTTACGCAATGTCCTATTCGCGAACGACTTAGTTAAACGACAGAAATAGACAAAGCGGTCCCAACGCCATACTTAACATGGCATACGACGGACCTTCGTAAACTTACCCCTCATATAGCAGGGGTAAGTTAACGCTTATGGAAACTATGTAAACGACGACGAGGCGGCGTAAAAACGTTCGGGAATTGGCGTACCTTGCTCATTTGCATAAGCAAATTAGAAATCGACGTAAACGCCACCTAGCGGCCGGCGTAACATTACATTTAAGATCCGACGTGTAAGATTATTACACGTAAATCCGGCATATCATGTTTTCAGGATAGAAAACAATTATACGCCGGCGGGAAATTCGAATTACACCGGCGTAATTCTTTTGAGAATCTGGCCCAATGTGTGTATGTTCGTGTGTGTATGTTCGTGTGTGTATGTTCGTGTGTGTGTGTGTGTATATATATATATATATATATATATATATATATATATATATATATATATATAAATATACACAATACGTGTGTGTGTGTGTGTTTGCGCACGTGTCTGTATAAAATATATATATACAGTGCAGAAAGTAAGTATTTGAACACCCTGCTATTTTGCAAGTTCTCCCACTTGGAAATCATGGAGGGGTCTGAAATTGTTATTGTAGGTGCATGTCCACTGTCAAAAAAAAAATTCCAGAAATCACAATGTATGATTTTTTTAACTATTTATTTGTATGATACAGCTGCAAATAAGTATTTGAACACCTGAGAAAATCAATGTTAATATTTGGTACAGTAGCCTTTGTTTGCAATTACAGAGGTCAAACGTTTCTTGTAGTTTTTCACCAGGTTTGCACACACTGGAGGAGGGATTTTGGCCCACTCCTCCACACAGATCTTCTCTAGATCAGTCAGGTTTCTGGGCTGTCGCTGAGAAACACAGAGTTTGAGCTCCCTCCAAAGATTCTCTATTGGGTTTAGGTCTGGAGACTGGCTAGGCCACGCCAGAACCTTGATATGCTTCTTATAGAGCCACTCCTTGGTTATCCTGGCTGTGTGCTTCGGGTCATTGTCATGTTGGAAGACCCAGCCTCGACCCATCTTCAAAGCTCTAACTGAGGGAAGGATGTTGTCGCCCAAAATCTCGCAATACATGGCCCCGGTCATCCTCTCCTTAATACAGTGCAGTCGCCCTGTCCCATGTGCAGAAAAACATCCCCAAAGCATGATGCTACCACCCCCATGCTTCACAGTAGGGATAGTGTTCTTGGGATGGTACTCATCATTCTTCTTCCTCCAAACACGGTTAGTGGAATTATGACCAAAAAGTTCTATTTTGGTCTCATCTGACCACATGACTTTCTCCCATGACTCCTCTGGATCATCCAAATGGTCATTGGCAAACTTAAGACGGGCCTTGACATGTGCTGGTTTAAGCAGGGGAACCTTCCGTGCCATGCATGATTTCAAACCATGACGTCTTAGTGTATTACCAACAGTAACCTTGGAAACGGTGGTCCCAGCTCTTTTCAGGTCATTGACCAGCTCCTCCCGTGTAGTCCTGGGCTGATTTCTCACCTTTCTTAGGATCATTGAGACCCCACGAGGTGAGATTTTGCATGGAGCCCCAGTCCGAGGGGGATTGACAGTCATGTTTAGCTTCTTCCATTTTCTAATGATTGCTCCAACAGTGGACCTTTTTTCACCAAGCTCTTTGGCAATTTCCCTGTAGCCCTTTCCAGCCTTGTGGAGGTGTACAATTTTGTCTCTAGTGTCTTTGGACAGCTCTTTGGTCTTGGCCATGTTAGTAGTTGGATTCTTACTGATTGTATGGGGTGGACAGGTGTCTTTATGCAGCTAATGACCTCAAACAGGTGCATCTAATTTAGGATAATAAATGGAGTGGAGGTGGACATTTTAAAGGCAGACTAACAGGTCTTTGAGGGTCAGAATTCTAGCTGATAGACAGGTGTTCAAATACTTCTTTGCAGCTGTATCATACAAATAAATAGTTAAAAAAATCATACATTGTGATTTCTGGAATTTTTTTTTTTTTGATTATGTCTCTCACAGTGGACATGCACCTACGATGACAATTTCAGACCCCTCCATGATTTCCAAATGGGAGAACTTGCAAAATAGCAGGGTGTTCAAATACTTATTTTCCGCACTGTATATAGTTTTTTTATTTATTTTTTGACCATTTTTAGTCCCGAGAATAATAAATTATTTATTTATATACAAGCTTCCTCTTGGAGCCATCTGAAACACTACTTCACTACACAGAAATGCTGTTATCAGTCTAATAGCCTTTATCATGAAGCCTCTAACAATACAAAGAGGCAGCCTGACTCCTATATACGTGTGGAGTACCTGGAGCTAATGCACTTTCAATTTAGCATGGCTTTAGACCTGCGTGTACAAATACAACAGCCTGATACTTTCCGACAGCTTGAACATGCATGCCCAGACAAAGGGGAATACATGCACAATCTGCCCATGGAAAAGTCGCTTTGTATTATCCTCCAGAAGCAGCCGTATTGAAGAACACAAATGTGAAAGCATCACTCCTATTTATGTTACTGTGTGTTTAATAACTGTGTAACAGCTGAGAGGGGTATAAAGACATACAGTCTCGCTGTAACAGAGGATGTATCACTTTTCCTAAAAAACATATCCAACAGCAAGGCGTCACTTATGTAGCTCTGTGTGTGAGTGAAAGCACCTCTGTGGTTTTTATTTTTTGCACTTTAAACAAAAATAGAGCGACAATTTTGAAAAAAAACCCAATATTTTTTACTTTTTGCGATCATAAATATCCCCATAAAAGATATAAAAACAAAATGTTTTCCTCAGTTTAGGCCGTTACGTATTCTTCTACCTATTTTTGGTAAAAAAGCATTTATCGATTGGTTTGTGCAAAATGTATAGCGTTTACAAAATAGGGGATAGTTTTATGGCATTTTTATTAATCATTTTTTTTTACTAGTAATGCTGCCGATCAGCATTTTTTTTTTTTGTGACTGCGACATTATGGCAAGCACATCGGACACTTTTGACACATTTTTGGGACCATTTTCGCAGCGAAAAGTGCTATAAAAATGGTTACTGTGAAAATTACAATGGCAGTGAAGGGGTTAACCACTAGGGGGGGCTAAAGGATTAAGTGTGCCTTAAGGGAGTGATTCTTACTGTAGGGGGGGCATGGCTGTAGGTGTGACGTCACTGATCGTTGTTCCCTATATGAGGGAACAGATGATTAGTGTCACTGCCACACAGAAGATGGGGGAAGGTGTGTTTACACTCACCTCTCCCCGTTCTTCAGCTCTTGTGACTGATCACGGGATACCAGCAGCGATTGGGTCTGTGGGTTCTGCGGTCATGGAGCTTCGGACCGGGAACTTGCACGCTCGCGCTCACTACCCCATGGCTGTGCTCTTAAGGAGGACGTACAGGTATGTGCTTACGCCAAGCCATGCCCTTCTGCCAACGTATATCGGTGTGTAGGGGTCCTTAAGTGCTTAAAGCACATGCCTTTTTGAGATGTCTAGTGTCATCTATTAATTAATATTGATGTACAGTAATCTCTAGCAACAAATCAACAAGCATAAATCATGTGCTGTAACCTCTCAACTAAGTGAGCCGTAATGTGTGCTGTAACCTCCAGCAACCAGTCAGTGAGCTGTAATGATACACTGTAACCTCTGGCAACCAATCGCAATCGCTGCCTGATCTGATTCGGTCAATGGATTTTTAGTCTAGCTGCTTTTTATTTCATGCCTCAAAGCAGGTGGAGAGAGAAACTGCATGGGGGGGGGGGGGGGGGGGGAAGAAATGTTTTGTCCAGGGTCTAATCAATATTAACCACTTCCTGCCCAGTCAATAGCAGATTGACATCCGGGAAGTGGTTCTGAAATCCTGACGTCTATTGATGTCCTGCAGGAATTCTTGCTGGCGCGCACCAGTAGGGGCGCACGGCGATCGGTGATGCGGGGTGTCAGTCTGACACCCTGCATCGATTACCACGTGATCAGCCATTTCCAATCATGGCTGATCACGATGTTAACAGGAAGAGCCATTCATCTGACAGACGTGAGTACAGGAGAGCCGATCGGCGGCTCTCCTGACAGGGGGGGTTCACGCTGATTGTTTATGAGCGCATCCCCCCCTCGGATCGCCACACTGGACCACCAGGGAAGCCCACACTGGATCACCAGGGAAGGGCAAAAAAAATAATAATCAGTAAAAAAAAAAAGGCAGTAAATAATAAAGATGCCAATCAGTGCCCACAAATGGGCACTGACTGGCTACATGGATCCATTAGTGCCACCCCTCAGTGTCACCCCACAGTGTCCATCAGTGCCAACCCACAGTGCCCATCCATGCCCAGTGCCCATCTGTGCCACCCATAAGTACCCATCAGTGCCATCCATGAGTGCCCATCTGTGCCGCCTATGAGTGCCCAGTGCCGCCTATTAGTGCCCATCAGTGGCGCCTATGCCTGCCCATCAGTGCCGCATACCAGCAACGCCTATCAGTGCCCATCAGTGCCCATCAGTACTACCTCATCTGTGTCCATCAGTGCCACCTCATCGGTGCCCATCAGTGCCGTCATATCAGTGCCCGTAATTGAAAGAGAAAACGTATTTACAAAAAAAATGTACAGAAAAAAATAAAAACTTAATTTTTTTTCAAAATTTTCAGTCTGAGCAAAAAATAAAAATCGTAGAGGTGATGAAATACCACCAAAATAAAGCTCTATTTGTGGGGAAAAAAGGACGCCAATTTTGTTTGGGTACAGAGTAGCATGACCGCGCAATTGTCCTTCAAAATGGGACAGCGCTGAAAGCTGAAAATTGGCTTGGGCGGGAAGGTGCGTAAGTGCCTGGTATGGAAGTGGTTAAAGACGGCCCTGGGTGGGACGTAAACATGGAAACTACAGAAGAGATCTTATGAGCGATAAAAGAAACCAGCATTTTGTGGCCACCAAGACAAAGAAAACCAAAAACCCATCCAAAGCTGAAAATAACGGTTTTGGTTGTAGTTGGGCTTTCAATTGATCGATGGGAATCAACAAGAAAATTCCCAGTAATAGAATTTCCAGAGAGCAATCTTTAAAATCTTAAACCGTGGATAGCAATTGGGGGGCAATTGGCAGCTCTGTATTTTCTGCTTGTCCCTGCCAGCAGGAATGAAATGGTCTTAATAATATGGTATAGGAAAACACATTTTTGAGGAGGTCAATTATGTTGTCAACTGCTTCACACATATAGCATTCTCACAAGCGGGATAAAAATGGTGCATTAAAAGTCACATTGCATTACCCCCTGGTGCGGTAAAAAGTAGGAAATGTTATCCTCATCAGTTTAAATGCTCTTTAGAACAGAAAAAAAAGACCACTAGCCCCATAGGGTGCCGAGTATATTCAGTGCTCCAGCACAAATAACTGCTTATTTGATGTTACTCTGGAGACTAGGATTTTACCACCATTAAATAGCCACGCTTAGGCTGAAGCCTATAGAATGGAGAAGAATTATAGAGTGGCTCAGAGTGTTACCACTAATTTCAGTACATAAAATACAATCATTATTCAATTTGATTATAATTTCTATTTATGACCGCTATTTCATTCTTTGCTATGTACACCTGCTTTGTACGTTTTAAAATCAATATTATTTAAAGTGGTTCTAATGTCTAAGGGCCAGATTCTCAAAGACTTACGCTGGCGTATCTCCACGTACGCCGTCGTAAGTCCGAATCTGCGCCGTCGTATATGCGCGCCAGATTCTCAGAATCAGTTGCGCATAAATTCGGCCAAGATACGAGCGGCGTAAGTCTCCCACGCTGTCGTATCTTGGGTGCATATTTACGCTGGCCGCTTGGTGGCGCTTCCGTTGATTTCCGCGTTGAATATGCAAATGAGCGAGATACGTCGATTCTCGAACGTACGTGGGCCCGTCGCAATAAGTTACGCCGTTTACGTAAGATATACGCCGGCGTAAAGATAAAGCTGCTCTCTAGGTGGCGCAGCCCATGCAAGGTATGGACATCGGAACAAGCGTATCTTTTTATGTCGTTTGCGTAAGTCGTACGTGAATAGGGCTGTGCGTAGGTTACGTTCACGTCGTAGGCAGTGTGCGACGTATCTTAGGCATTCTATCCGACGCATGCGCACTGGTATGAGCCGTTCGTTAAAAGCGTCAATTATGTGGGGTCACGATTATTTTGCATAAAACACGCCCACCTCTTCCCCATTTGAATTGGGAGCGCTTACGCTGGCACATTTACGATATGCCGCCGTAACTTAGGACGCAAGTGCTTTAAGAATACTGCACTTGCGTTCTAAGTTGCGGCTGCGTAGCCTAAATACGATACGCTACGCCTGCTCATAGTTACGCCGCCCTACGTGAATCTAGACCTAAATGTTTTTTACCTTAATGCATTCTCCCTCGTACCTAAACACTCAATGGCTCCATGTCACTGCTCAAGCATTGTCTCTGGCCATAAGCTCCTGTCAAACTCATGTAAAGAGGGAGTGGGGGCGTGGCTTACTGACTGTGTGTGTCCAACAACACACAGCTCGGCTCAGGAGCGTACATGCACGGGTGCCTCCTTACCACCTAGTTTGCTACTGGAGGCACCCAGGGGAGGAAGAAGCTGACAGCGGCAGCAGGAAAGTGCCAGCAAAGGAAGCAAATTGGACACAGAGAGCTGCAGCTCGGCTCGTGTGCCCCCATAGCAAGCTGCTTGCTGTGGGGGCACTCAACAGGAGGGAGGGATCGGGAGCGGCAAAGAGAGACCCGAGAAGTGGAGGATCTGGGCTGCCCTGTGCAAAACCCCTACACAGGGCAGGTAAGTATAACATGTTTGTTATTTAAAAACAAAACAAAATAAAACAAGACTTTACAATCACTACAGCTGCCTCTAAACTACTATAAACGACTGAGTGTACATGTCCACATAAGATGACATAGAGGAGAGTTCAGGATCTGCTGAAAAAAAGGGCCAACTCCTCCTAAACTTCAAATGATATTAAAGGTTAATTTGTTTTTTTTTCCTTTAAAATAACAAACATGTCATACTTACCTCCACTGTGCAGTTCGTTTTGCACAGAGTGGTCCCAATCGTCCTCTTCTGGGTTCCCACGATGGCTCTTGTGGCTCCTCCCCGCAATAGATAAACCCCCCTGGGAAGCCCTTTTTCTGAGGGTGTTATCTTACGGGTTCACTCCTGTGTCATACACTTGGCGTCCATAGCCACAAGAGTATAACTCAGCTCCGCCGACCGCGTCATTGGATTTGATGACAGCGGTGGGAGCCATCTATCCAAAGAAGAAGCCGTGGAGAGAGCAACGCGGGATCGCACCAACGGAAGTTCGGGGCTCAGGTAAGTAAAAGGGGGAGGGCTGGGGGGGTCAGACAATGCAAGGTGTTTTTTCACCTTAATGCATAGGATGCATTAAGGTGAAAAAACACAAGGGTTTATAACCCCTTTCAGTTTAGCAGTAGAGTACATAAGGCCTTTTTATTGGTGCCTGTGTCTTTGTTGGGGAGATTCCCTTTCCTCCTGCCAACGTCAACCAACAAGACCCATCGGGGGTTGCTTTTGACATCTTATTATTTCCCCTCACCTTCCACTCTAGAGACAACTGTCATATTTTACATTTCTGTTAATTTCCCCGTCCTTCGAGGAAAAAATCTCCCCAACAGTGATACACACGGTAGAAATAAGCCTAACCTTATCCCAATGTTTTCTCTGGAAATCTACTTTAACAACTAACATTTACTTTGGATTCAAATATTCTTTCTGTTTAATGAATCAGTCTTTGTGCAGTTCCTCCTGATTACCTGTCTATATATTACACAGAATGCTATGCCTATGTACAAGAGATGCTTGTTGCTATGGCAGCAGATTCAGTATTCACAGACAGTCATGTGACCTTTATCTATGGGAAAGAAGGCACAGCTCCCAGCTTGGCTATGGTGTGCTGGAAATCGCTAAACCCAATTTTGCTTATACATTCATTTTACTGCCATTTTTAAAATTGACTTTAATAGATTCAATAGTGTGTACCTGCATCAAAGCTGAATTCCAATGATTTAAAGAAACGATAAGGGTTGAGCTACTAAAATAGTAAGACATTTTCACTTAGCAAAAGGGAATTTTCATTTAGCTCACTGAACAAGGCGAAGCTGTGCTCACATGCAAGCGGCTAAACATTTTTTTTTTTTTTTAAATTGCTGGCACTTGATTGAATATTGTTTGCAAAGGGAATTTTCACCACATGCATTACCATTTCACAACCAGAGGCATTTTTGCGTTTTTGTTCACACGTTTAAAAAATCAATTTAGGCCCAAAGATTCGTTGAAACAAACATGATATATTTTGTGAATACAGAGACCATAAGGAATAAAATAGTGGTAGTTCCATTTTTTATGTCACACATTATAGCGCAACACTTTATGAAACACAAGACTTTGATAAAAAATACACTAAAGTTAAAAAAGATCTATCGGCAAAAAATGTTTTTTTCATTTTGGAAAGAGTATGGGAAGGTTATAACCCCTGTCAGATTTTTTCCGCCACCCATGTCCCATTGTGGAGATTTCCCTTTATTTCCTGTCCAATAGCCAAACAGGAAGTGAGAGGAAATCCTTGCAAATTAAAGCGGAGTTCCGCCGAAAACAAAATAATTAAAAGTCAGCAGCTATAAATACTGCAGCTGCTGACTTTTAATATATGGACACTTACCTGTCCTGGGCACCTGTGATGTCAGCACCCTAAGCCGCTCTGTCCCTTGGCTCTCAGGTGGAGGTGCCTCCATCTTCGGTAAGTGAATCAGGAATTTAAACCTTGTGACTTCACTTCCTGGTTCCCTACTGCACATGTGCGAGTCGCGCCGCTTGATCCCATTGATCCCTGCTGTGTTTTGGGACTCCCAGAAGACAGTGAGGGGACAGAGTAGGCACCGCATGTGGCGTGGAAACCTATGCCTGGAAATGGGAGCAAATTCCTGGATTACACAGGTATCTGCTCCCTCCCCCCCTGAAAGGTGCCAAATGTGACACCGGAGGGGAAAGGAGGATTCCGAAAAGCAAAATTAATTTTTGGGTGGAACTCCGCTTTAAGGGAATTTCTTGGGGACCACCAGGCCACCAGAAATAGTCACCATTAGAGGATTCCCCCTCTATTACTTTTCTGAGGACAACCCAAAATGTAGGATTTTCTTTTGCTTTCACTTTCAATGATAATAGTAAACAGGACAAAAAGAGAGGTTCAATCTCTTTCCCCGGGGTGCAGACAGCAATAAAAACTGACATGGGTTCTAATCTCTCTGAATTCTATCCAAAAAAAAGTTTTGGCTTTAGTTAAACTTTAATTTTAGTGCACACAAACGCAATAAATGATCCATTTTGTTGATAAACTATAAAAGATGCGGTTGTGCCAAACATATAGATACTCAACGTGTAAAGGTTTTAAAATTGCGTGGCTGTGAAACGGCGACAAACCTCTGTAGCCTATACTTTCCATAGGTGATGCTTTAAAGGTCAATACAGGCCATCAGTTTAAAGGCAGCCTATTGTGAATAATGGGCCTAAAATTATTGCTCTCACTCCTGTGTGCACAGAGGGATGTAACATTTATCGCAATCAATGTTTTAATGCGTAGGCTCCCCCAACACATGTATTTACGTTTGTACAAGCATGATTTTTTTGGGCGGGTGAAAACATTTTTGAAAGGCTTTTAGACGCTTAAGTGTAATTTAATTTTTTTTACACATGGTTTGATGAGTTAGGTCTGCCCTAACCCTAGTGCACACATTTGGGATGAATTAAATTGCGTGCATGTATGTGTGCTTATTGGACAACTCATATACAAGGGATGGGGAAAGCCATTGCCACATATAACTTTGTGATGCCCCTGGCTACAAAAATTCTGATCTACCTTATTTGTATGTTTTGATGTTCTTTATCCTTGTACATACGATCTATAAATGTCATTTAATTTGATTTATTTCTGGTTTGATAGCAAGGATAACTTGCCACAAATTTGTGGCAGTGTTCAATTGTAAGTTTGTTAACTTGCTGCACATTTTCACTGGCAAGTTATACATTTGCAGAGCACTTCAAGCACACGTTTTAGTTGACACTTTTCCAATTTGAAGCAAATTTGCGTGGCAAGTCTCTAGCAAGAGCAAAGTTGCAACAGTCTACAGCAAGAGCTCTGCAAGACTACAGCATTATGCCACAGTGACCCCTGTGGTGGGATGACTATTGCACAACACAACTGAACCAGAAATTGCAACAGACTTGCAGAATGTTTGCAAAGAAATCTGATCTGGAGTCATGCAATGCAGATTTTGTGGATTGGAATTATGCAACATACTTGTAAAGCCTGGCATGTCTAGCAATGGCTTTGAAAGTCTTTTTATTTTTTTACTTGCAGCACAAATGCTTGCTATCAAGGACAGATTACTAGTAAAAAAAAGTGGGAGTTCACATTCTCTGGAAACTAAGGGGAGAGAACTCAGTTCTATAAAATGTATAATCTGTGATGTTCATGGTTCAAGGTATCCCATACACCCAGCAGAAAAGCATTATCAGCAGAAAGTAAGTCCAATTGGAGTGAGTGGCCCCTTTATAGTTTATCTAGAAAGCAATAGGCTGCCTTGAAAGAACTTCCAAGTTAAATATGCAATTTGAATAGCTATGAATTTGCTACTTATTGTAGAGCCTCCCCTATCTATAAATAAGGTCAGGCATTTAAAAAAAAATTAAAATCTGTGCAGTTTCTCTAAATTGATCAGTAACTATCACTGCAGGTATAGTGTATATGCACATAGCAAGAGAAAGAAGCATCCTAAGTACATCCAGATTTGCAAATCTGAATAAAATTAAGCTTTTTTTTTTTTTACTATGGTTTCATTTATTTAAAATTGTTCTAGTTTAAAAAAAAAAAACATTTTACCAACCCATACAAAGCAAAGTAACTGCCATACTGTTAAAGTGTGCATACACATAGTTATATATATGTATTATTATTATTATTATTATTTTTATTGTATAGCTTCCTGAGAAATCTATGCAGATCTCCTGTTCTGAGCTGCAGATAATAATTCTATATGGCAATTAGACATGTGCATTAGTTTTCGTCCAAGCGCATTTTAGCCGAATTTCAGGTATTTTCGTTATCGTTTTAACAAACGAAAACAAACGCACAGAATAAGAAAACCGAAAGATCCGACATAAACAAAATGCTTTATTTTCGTTTTCGTTGGTCGAATGTGCCTAACCTTAACTCTATTAGTCCAAGATTATTCTACATAGAGAGAAAAGATTCAACATTATAGAGAGAAAATATTTGACATTTATAGAGAGAAAAGATCGCTGCTGGAATTGGGTGGGGGAAGTAAAATAAAAATAATGATGATGATGAATGTTATTGGCTGATTGTAACCAAAGAGGAGGAGCAGCAAAATAGCTAGAACTAACTTGACATTTCAACATGAACGACGAAGATTCGACAAAGCATCGAAAAACATACAAACGTTGAATCTGTCATTGAAGGCTTATGGTGTCTGTTGATAGTTCTAAGAAGATTTGACGGAGCAGCTAAACTGTCCGACGCTGCAATCATACATTTCCGGTCAAATGCTCCGCCCATAGGCTATAGAAAAAGTTCTATTGTTGGTTGAGTAGTAATAATAATTAATAAATATAATTATTACTAGTGTCATACACCATTAGAATTCTACTATAGCTTGTAGGTGGAACATTCGACCGGAAAAGTATGATTGAAGCGTCGTACAGTTTCGCTGCTCCTTCGAATATTCTTTGAACATTCGTCAGACAGTCAGACACCATAAGCCTTCAATGACAGATTCAACCTTAATTTGTTCGGGTTTTCGGACAGATGCAATTTCCAACGAAAAACAAAATGAATAAAAACGAATTTCGGGAGTAACTAAATAAATGTATTTTTTGGACGAAAACGAAAATCCAAAACGAAATATTTCAGCGTGCAATGGCAATGCCAGCAGTGAAATGAAAGCAGACCAGTACCTCAACCATAAATATTTATTACATGACAAAGAATTCTCAAAACAGTACAGGTTAGCTAAAGAGGCTGGTCAGCAGATGCTGCTTGCTTTTCATCTCCCTTTCCCTGATTGAGGCCTCGTTCACACCATGGTGCAGAGACATCAGTTTTTTTGCACACGTTCTGCAAGGACACAAAAAAAAACAACAATTGTCCTCTATGTGCCCTGTTCATACTACAACACAACACTGGTATAGCGTGCAGATTTTCTGACGGGGAAAAAAAGGTGACATTAACACTGTGGTGTAAACATGGCACATAACTGATACGCATGAAAACTGATGTCAACGTGCATAGAAACTCCCGAACATGCACATGAAAATTGATGTAAACCGATGTCTCTACAAGTGAAATCTGCACGTTTTTTCCCCATCATTTTTTTATGCATGTATGCAGAGCAAGGGGGGAAGAAGGTTGGAACTTTAAATGAGGCATACATATTGTAATATCTGCCTCCATCTATTTACATTCCATTTTTTGTGTGCAAAGTGTATACGAGGCCTGAAAACTCAAGATAAAAACTTTTTATTAAGAATAATGGGGTTATTATAATTAAACTGGAGAGTGCAGTTATGCATGGTAGCCAATCAGCTTCTAACTTCAACTTGTTCAATTATGCTTTGTCAATAAAACCAGGAAGAGGATTGGGTTATATGCACGATTGCAAGATTTTGCACGCTTTGGTTTTAGCAAATCATGTCCATAGTGCTTTGCTATGGAGTTGACCTACTAAAGGGAAATAGATTGTGCACTTTCAAATGCAGTTGCATTCTGCAAGGGCATTTGTTCCAGAGCTTAGTAAATGAGGGGAAGCCCAGCTGACTTCCATCGTCCAATAATGTGCAAGCAAAAATTATGTTTTTTTTTTTTTTCATTTTTTTTTGCATGTGATTGGGTGTTCTTTGCAAAGTGAAGCTTTACCACATTTTCTCATTTGGACAATCCGGGACCATTGAGGCTTCCTCATTGAAAAGTGGTAGATATATATACTACTCTGTTATATTATTGAGGGATCTTCTATTAAATACTACAAATTGGGGTGTGCAGCATCTACAACTCAGCAACTGCACTTGCAAAGTGTACATCCAATTTGCCTTTAGTAAATAAACCCCTGTGCGTCACTGGGATGAGTCACCCTTGATTTGTGTAAATGTCATCTACAGAGCCTATAAATAATTTTTTTTTTTTTTGTACATTATAAATAGATTAACCTACAGATGATCAAAGTTGCTACAGCTGCTGTTTAAATAAAATATATGACATAACTATATAATCGTTCATGTGCTGTATACCTTTAAAAAAAAAAAAGCAATATCATTTTTATATATATATATTTTTTTAATCCTGACAATAATAATGCATAAAAAAGAAAATACATACAAAACCACTATACAATTTTTAAGGGGATGCCAAAAATACACTAAGGATAGATCATCAGTGAACCATGATAAAGTTATCGCATGTCTTCTGCTTTGGAAGTCCTGTGATCGATTATACTAAAAATCCTATTTTATGTTAAGCTAATTCATTTATTATAATCGCTGAAATGTTTTCTCTTCTTATATTCTTTTATATTGTTATATTGTTTTTTATATTCAATATATATATATATGCATGTGTGAAAGTATGTACCACAACAGTGTTTATTTTCCTTGAGAATTTTTTATATCAGAAATGATATATGATGTTTTAAAGAAGTTATAACTCGGCATTGGAAAAGGGACAGAGGAGAGTTCAGCTGCCATTTGCCCCTTTTTGCTTCTCATCTTCCAAACCCCCCTCCCTGTCTTCATTCTACTGAAGGAATTTTGTGTTCCATGATGAGGGAACTGTTTATGTTAAATATGGACTTCCCCTCCTCCCTCTCTCTCTCCCTATGAGCCTACATGGGTTTGAGGAGAAGACCCTTGCAAAAGTTGGCCGAGATCCCCTGTATAAGAACTTTGGACAAAGGATATTACATATGCTATGGAAATGTGTGCAGCATACCAGGAACAGACGTCATAGGGGGGCGTGTAAAATGGGAGTGGACTCTATGAACTCACCAATCAGTGTGTGCACGTGTATGATGTCATGTTGTTAATAAAAGAGCAGTGAAAGCTCCACCCTGTCTCTTTTTGACACGGGATTTGAAGAGAGAACGTGGTTTGTCATTTTCTCGTTCATTGATTTGGCCCAGCAGGCAGACTAAAAGTAATCTAGAGTTGGTCTAGAGATATCCATTACAGTCCGTTTGACAAAGTGACCATGCAAAAGCACATTTGGGAGATAGGGAAATAATTCTGTACCAAAACAAGGACCTCCATGGCAGGATCACCAGAAATTATTTTAACTAAAGCTACAGATTTATAAATATTAAACATGACTTTTGAAACTACTTGAATATGTTGAAGCTTAAAGTGTTACTAAACCCACAACAGTAAATCAGCCTGTATATGCAGTAAACCATGTTTGTTATGCACACTGTGGAACCTAAGGGGTTAATCCTCTGCATTGTGAAAAAAAGGAAGTATGCACAGATCCTCCTTTTCTTCCACTGACTCCAAAACATGTCTGGATAAAACAGAGTTATTGTAGTCAGGCTGCACATGCTCAGTTTGGTGTGTGTTGCCAGAGAGTTTTTTCTGAGTGCATGTGATCAGCACAGGGCCAATCGGCACTGTTCAGACAGAGGGTCCTGGATCTTGATAGGACAGCCAGTGCAGTATGAAAAATCCTCCTATAAGGTTTAACCAGTCACAAGACTGCTGTATACTGCCGATAAGAGAAGAAGTTTATATTTACTAAAATACTTGCATTTCAATGTTCTATGTACTGTGGGAGACCAAATATAGTGAATGCAGGGTCCTGGGTTTAGTAACACCTTAAGGTTTTAGTCATTCTGTTAATATTTGCTTTAAATATAATACTTGATGCCGTGTGGTGATGTATTCTCTGAATGGTACTAAGAACAATTGTATATAACAGAATTGTAATAAGGCCTGGTTCACACATGCATTTTTTAGTTCAGAAACACACTACAGTCCATTTAACATGGTTTCCTATGGATGTAGTTGATATATGTTCCTTTTTTTGGGAGGGGCCAGTTTTTTTTTCTGGTTTTTAGTTGCACAGACTTCAGTGTTTTACCCACCTAAAGACCATCCGCCACTGTTATACTACGGCAGGTTGGCTCTCCTGGGCCAATCGCTGTCATGGTACGTCGGGTGCTTTAAGACCACTAGGGGTGCACGCGCCCGTGGAGCGGCACTGGAGCAGATGTGCGCGGTCGGTGGCCACGATGTCCACTAGCCACCCGCGATCGCTCCTGAGAGAGGCAGAACGGGGATCTGTCAATGTAAACGGACAGATCCCCATTCTGTCAGGGGAGGAGACAGATTGCTGTTCCTAATCACTAGGAACAGACAATCTGTCTCCTCCCCCAGTCACTACACTGCCCAACACACTTAATTGATCGCCCCCTAGTGTTAACCCCTTCCCTGCCAGTGACATTTATCAGTGGCTATTTTTAGCTCTGATCGCTGTATAAATGTCACTGGTCCCCAAGAAGTGTTAAAGGGGTCTGATTTATCCGCCGCAATGTCACAGTCCCGCTAAAAATCACTGATCACTGCCATTGCTAGTAAAAAAAAAAAAAAAAAAAAAAATGACATAAATCTTTCCCCTATTCTGTAGAAGCTGTAACTTTTGCGCAAACCAATCAATAAATGCTTATTGTTTTTACAAAAAATATGTAGAAGAATACATATCAGCTTAAATTGATGAAGTAATTACTTGTTTTACTTTATTTTGGGATATTTATTATAGCAAAAAGTAAAAAATATTGTTTTTTTTGTTTTCAAAATTGGCGGTCTTTTTTTTGTTTATAGCGCAAAAAAAAAAAAATGCAGAGGTGATCAAATACCACCAAAAGAAATCCGTATTTGTTGGAAAAAAAAGGATTTTAAATTTTGTATGGGTACAACGCGGCACGACCGCAAAATTGTCAGTTAAAGCGATGCAGTGCTGCATCGCTTAAAAAAAATGGCCTGGTCATTAAGGGGGCAAATCCTTCCGCTTCTTAAGTGGTTAAAGATGTGTATTGAAAAATGCAAAATGCATCTGCAATATGCAAACTGCACAAGTGTGAATCAGGCCTAAGTCCAGCTTTGTTTGTAGTCCAAATTGTCGGATAACATTATTGAATGGAATTTTGATTAAAAAAAATTCCACATTTTAAAATGCTTATAAAGAGATACTTAATGAGCCACACGTTTCTACTCATTGTTACCTACAATCTATCTAATATCTATCTACATGTGAGCTATTTAGACCGGTTATCTATCTATCTTTCTATCTCATGTTCTTGGGCTTGTATGAAGGAAAATGGAATATCTAATACACCATTTAATATTAAAACATGAACTAAAACCCAATGTGAAACATTTCATTTTTGACTAATGACATTTGATACAAAATCACAAGAATTTAGCTAGTGGATGCAATATTTATTATAGAAAAGAAACCCATTAAATTGGTGGCCGATGTATTATCTGAATGTTTTATAACATGCCTCGTTCACTTTTGCCAGCTGCCTGATTTAATCTGGAAGAACACAGCATGTACAGTTCATCTTTCTGGCATTGTTCCAGATTGCCATCTCATTCTAACCATACAAGCAGGTCAACCTCTTCTCTGTAGTACATTAACGATACATACAATAGGTGATAGTGCTGCATGCACAAAGCATTGGGTGAAAAGAAATAAAAATATGCAAGCAAATCTGACTTACCAGGATCAGCCGGTATAATGGTGACACGGTGGTAGCGTTTACATTGACCTAGAGTAATATATTTCGACGGAAGATGATGATGATTTCTTGTGTTGCCTTGGCTCAGTCAGTGCCTGCTACGCCGAGCGCTGTGTTATTCTGCATCAGTTCTGCACTGTACACAAAAGCTCATTTCCTACTGCGTGCGACTCACTGCACAGCCTCTGACTGGCCGCTGCTGCCTATCTGATCACATGGGACTTGTCTGTGAGAGAGGAAGAATCCCTCTGATCATAGAGCTTTATAAAATTACAGGACCAGAGAAGGCTAATGAAAGCGGGGGCCTGCTGTATTTGAGAAAACACAGCCTAGCCTTAATTAAAATAAAATGCTAAATGTATACCCTATAAAAAAAAAGATATGCTTTTCTATGCGATTGTATATATCCCGATGCACAACCTGCATCCCTCTGGCACACATTGTGCGGCCCATGGGGCCCCTGCAGACAGTAGGCTGTGTTTCTGTATTTACTAAAGTCATATGAAGGAAACATATTCTTTAGACTGGCTTCAAGTGGTTAACTGATATGGTTATTCATGCTGACTATCTGACGTTTTTCTGTTTTGACCATTCCTTTTCTCGTTTTATGTTTTTTCCTCTGATCTTTCATAATGAATATTGCTAAGAGAAGTCTCAGATGTGGCACAGGTCAATTTTAAGGGGGCTGTAGGGAGCGGAATATGAAAGCATTGATTTGTAAAGAGGGGGTGATAGTATTAATCACTAGTAGTCCTTTATAGCTTTACTGCAGTCTGACTCCTCTTGTGCTGAAGCACATCCCCAATCTTTTACCGTCTCTTGTACCATGTCTGCAGCCTCTGACCCTCTCTCATAGCATGTGTTTAGTCTCTGACTATCGCTCATAGCATGTCTTTAGTCTCTGACTATTACTCGTAGCCAGGGGCGGACTGAGAACTCATGGGGCCCCCGGGCAATAGAAGATTATGGGGCCCCTGGGCTTACAGATGGCCACCACGCCAGGAGGCAGTGCAGAGGCAGGGGAGCTAAAATCTCAGGATTTTCACATCAAAAGCATGTTGGTTTCGGACATATCAGGGACAGATGTAAAAAAAACATTTTTACATACTGTCCCTGGTTTTACTGAGCCTGGCATCCCTGATGGGGCCCCCTAGTGGCATGGGGCCCTCAGGCAGTGCCCGAGTGACTCAATGGTCAGTTCGCCCCTTCTCGTATAAATCTGTAGCTTGTAGTATGTCTGTGTTGCAAAGTACGATTGATAGGTGCAGTGGAGTCAGTTGAGATCAGATGTTGTGTAGTAACAGGAACTGGCTTCTTTATTGGAACATCATCACACAGACAAAGATGTCCCTGCACATGGTATGAAGGACACACACAGCTCACAGGCAGGAAAAAGAAAAACAACAAGTAGCATCTCTGTGGGCAGGAAAATACAACACATATCATAGAGAATACATAGCATAGCATATCATTGAGCATTAGTGACATCTTGTGTCCTTTTTGTAAACTGCATTCCATATAATAGGCTAAGCTGAAGGTTTTGTTGTATCTCCAACACCCCTTCTCAACAACTAAAGCTTAGTCTGTTAAACCTATCTTCTTTGTGAGCCTTGAATGTCTTTCGGCGGTCAGAGGCTTTGTAAGGATGTCTGCTGTCATATCCTCGGTCGGGCAATAAATCAACTCAAGAAGACCTTGCTCTTGAAGATCCCTAAGAAAGTGAAACTTCACATCAATGTGCTTGGTTCTTGAATTAACTCCTTCCGTATTTGCAAGTCCAATGCATCCTTGATTGTCCTCATAGATTTCTGTTGGTCCCAACTGTGGTTGACCTAAATCTGTTAATAGCTGTCTTAGCCATATACCTTCTTTGTTTGCCTGTGCTGCAGCAATGTATTCTGCTTCAGTAGAAACAGAGAGTTGCTTTTTACTAGTCCAACTGATGGCACCTCCTGACAGGAAAAATAAGTAGCCACTGGTAGATTTTCTGTCACTGGTGTCTCCTGCCCAGTCAGCATCCACATATCCTGTTAAGGCGCTTTCATCGCTTTCTGGTAACTTGAGCTTGTAGTGCGAAGTCCCTTTAAGATAGCGAATGATTCGTTTTACTGCATTCCAGTCTTTTTGGTTTGGCATTGAAACCTTTCTGCGTAGGATTCCAACTGTTGCTGCAATGTCTGGTCTTGTAGCAGTGGTAAGGTACAGCAATTTCCCTATTGCTTTACTGTATTGAGTATTAGTAGGTAATGGGTTATGGTTACAATTCATCTCCTTTAGGTAGTTGGTTTCCATGGGAGATTTCACTGGTTTGGCGTCTTCCATTCCAAAAGTTTCAAAAATGTCTTGTATTTTGTGTCTTTGATTCAGAAGAAAGCTGCCATCTTACTCTCGATCTGGATGCCGAGGTAATTATTTATGTTACTGAGGTCTTTGGTGTCAAAGTGCTGATTTAGTTTTTCCAGTATTTCTGCTTCATCCCCTTCTTGCTCAAAACAAATCAGGATATCATCCACATAAATGAGCATATAGACCCATCTGTTTGCCAATCTTTTTGTGTATAAGCAGGGGTCTGCTTTACTCCTTTGAAACTTTTGATGTGTAAGCACTTCATTTATTTTTATATTCCACGCTCTGGCTGCTTGCTTTAGACCATATATACTCCTGCGAAGTTTGCATACTAGGTCTGACCTTTGTTCATCTTTGAATCCTGACAGCTGTTCCATATAGATTTCTTCTGTTAAATCGCCATGTAGAAACGCGGTTTTCACATCAAAATGTTTCACTTGCATTTTCTTTGTGACGGCTACTGTCAGCAAAGTCTGTATTGTAGTGTGCTTGACTACTGGTGCAAATGTCTCATCATAGTCTTCCTCGTATTTTTGAGAATAGCCTTTGGCTACTAGTCTTGCTTTGTATCGTTCAATTGTGCCATCTGCATTGTATTTCACTTTAAAAGTCCATTTACAGCCTATGGCTTTCCTTCCGGGTGGTAGTTCTGTAAGCGTCAATGTTTTAGTGTCATGTATGGATTTTATCTCTTCCTCAGCAGCCTTTATCCATTTGGTTGCTTCTTCTTCTGAAAGTTAAGATATGTCTTCCCAGTTTACAGGTTCATTGATACTGGCAGTACTTGCTTTGTATAAGAGACGTCTCGTTTTTGTGTCTGAGCCTTCTTGTATCTGCTCTTCAGTACTGGTTGAGTCTATACTCACTTCAACTGTTTGTTCGGAAGTTACAGAGATGGGCTGGTCAATGTCAGGAACTGGCTTCTTTATTGGAACATCATCACACAGACAAAGATGTCCCTGCACATGGTATGAAGGACACACACAGCTCACAGGCAGGAAAAAGAAAAACAACAAGTAGCATCACTGTGGGCAGGAAAATACAACACATATCATAGAGAATACATAGCATAGCATATCATTAAGCATTAGCAACATCCTGTGATCTTTTTGTAAACTGCATTCCATATAATAGGCTAAGCTGAAGGTTTTGTTGTATCTCCAAGACTATCTCTCGTAGCATGTCTTTAGTCTATCTCTTGTAGCATGTCTGTGGCCTCTGACCATCTCTTGTGGCATTTTTGCAGTTTCTGTGCAGTCTCTGACCCTTTCTTGTAACATTTCTTCAGTCTATGACCATCTCTTGTAGCATGACTGCATTCTCTGACCATCTCTCGTAGTATATCTGCAGTTTTTGACCATCTCTCGCAGCACGTCTGCAGTCTCTGACCATCTCTCGCAGCATGTCTGTTGCCTCTGACTATCACTCATAGCATGTGTTTATGGCCATCTCTTGCAGCATTACTGTCAGGGCTGGGCTCAGCCTTTCCTTCTCTGAGCTGGCCGTTTAGCTGCCGGCTAATTGCCAGCTCCTATCTCTCCACAGTGACTCACCTGTTGATGATATCCTGCTTGTTAGTCCTGCCTACTTAAGCCGTCCAGCTTATTTGATCTCTGCCTTTGCGTTGGTCAACATCTCCTGCATTCCTTTTGAAGACTTGCTTGGCTGACGTTCCTTCTGGCTCCAGAACCTGGTTGCTGTTCTACTACATTTATCTCTGGCTTGGCTGACTATTAGATCCGGTTCCTGAACTCTGGCTATGTTTTGACCTACGCTTACTCTGTTTATCTTTTTATTATTATTATTAAATAAGTGTGATTTAACTGTACTTCTGTCTCGTTCTGATTAATGGTTTCTAAAAACTACTTTAGTCTATGACCATCTCTTGTAGCCTGTCTGTCGCCTCTGACTTTCTCTCGTAGCATGTCTGCAGTCTATGACCATCTCTCCTAGCATGTCTGTTGCCTCTGACTATTTTTTGTGACATGTCTTTAGTCTATGGCCATCTCGTTTAGAATATATTTAGTCTATAACCATCTCTCCTAGCATGTCTGTGGCCTCTGACCATCTCTTGTAGCATTTTTGCAGTTTCTGTGCAGTCTCTGACCCTTTCTTGTTACATGTCTTCAGTCTCTGACCATCTCTTGTAGCATTTCTGCAGTCTGTGGCCATCTCCTATACCATGCCCATAGTCTATCAAAAGAAGGCAGCAGTCTTTGAGACACTGTAACCACCACATATGGCACAAGCATTCCTTTCACAGTTCAAAAATCTTGTAATTTTTTTCTTGTGAAAAAAAAAAAAAATCTTGTAATTTTCTCATTTTTATATTTGGTCAATCAAAAACTGAATCTCTTGACAAGGAGCTGTAAAGTTCCTATTTGACAATTTGTAATGAGAAGTAGTTCTGCCCAATAAAATGGATAATGAGTAAACATAGAAGACTTACACAAAGTGAGGACTTTAGAATGGAAATCCAGGTGGCCATCAAAAAAACATAGTGGTAGCCAGCTCCCTTCTCAGCATACACTGGATATATTACCCATTTAATCTTCTACTAATCTAATAGAATACAATAATTACCTTGCCTCATGGTTTTTGCAGGCTTCCTTTCCACTGGACGACTTGTTCCCTGAAGCCCATGCCTGCCCATATTCCAGGCCAGGAAAGGATAAAAACGGAGTGTTGGCTGCAGTGGGACCAATATGTAAGAGAAGTAATTGTCCATATTAAATACTCTAGATCACAGGTGTCAAACCTGAAACTCCTGAGGTCGACTTTTCGCTTCATTGAGGAATCGCATAAGATCTCCATTGTTAATGCCATTATCGGAAGTCGATTGGATTACTGCAATGCCTTGTACCTGGGTTTACCTAATAACATCTTGCACAAATTACAGCTTATTCAGAATGCCGCTGCGAGGCTACTTACGGGTGTGGGTCGCCGTGACCACATTACTCCATCGTTGAGAGCCTTGCATTGGCTACCCGTGAAGGAACGGGTTCTGTTTAAGACTGGATGTATGGTGCACAGGGCCACCCATGGTCGGCTAATTTGGAAACTTTGGTGATTCCTAAATTTCTAAAGAAAAAATGCGGAGGGAGGACGATTGCGGTTCAGGGAGCCCAGTTTTGGAACTTTTGGAACTAATGTAAAGGGAAGGGGATGCGCTGGGCATCTAATCTTACAGATACAACCGGCCCTTTTGAGGGCAATCATAATGCTGATACGGCCCACGATAAAATTTAGTTTGACACCCTTTCTCTAGATCAGTGATGGCGAACCTTGGCACCCCAGATGTTTTGGAACTATATTTCCCATGATGCTCATGCACGCTGCAGTGTAGTGGAGCATCATGGGCAATGTAGTTCCAAAACATCTCGGGTGCCAAGGTTCGCCATCACTGCTCTAGATACTAAAAAATCATAACAATTATATTATGCATGTGGAGGGAAGGACCACATGAAACATTAGGAATGAGATCCCTTGTGAAATGATGGAATATGAAATGTATTGCTGGCCATGGACACTTGCAGCTAATTTAATCACTTTTACCCTTGTTTTATTTGCAAAAGGGGCAGAACAGATCAAGAAAACCTACCTCTTACCATTTAATATAATTCTAACATAGAAACAATTTTTTTAGTAGCTTTCCTTCATCTTTTCATGTTGGTGATTGAAAGTGTTGGAAATGTCCTAGAAATTGCCATATGTAAGACTAGCCTAAAGCATGGCAATTTGCTAAAGCACTTGAAGTTTGGATTCTATTTTCTGTTGAAATCATAAAGCAGTCGGCAAGATAAAATGGGGGTTCTGATTGACCGCAAAAGGATGAGATTGAAAATGTAGTGAAAAAAATCAGATCCCTTTGATTACATTGCTGAAGTTTTTCTATGTTTCAATTCAAAATCAACTTGAACTTTTAATAAATTGTATTTAAAGTGTTTTCTAAAGGTAGAAGGCTTTTTTTTTAACCTTAATGCATTCTCTACATTAGAATAAAACACCTTGTGCATGAATTGCCCCCTGCCACTGTTGTCAATCAGAGCCAATGAGGAGAGAGCAGGAGGGTGGGGCTAAGATGTGCTCTGTGTGTCTATGGACACAAACAGCTGGCTTGGGAGCCAGCATCCACTAGTGCCCCTAGAGCAAGCAGCTTACTATGGGGGCGCTCAGCAAGGGGGAGGAGCCCAGAGAACTGGCGGGGGACCTCAGAAGGAGAGGATCGGGGTTGCTCTGTGAAAAAAACATTGTATAGAGCAGATACGTATAACATGTTTATTACTTTAAAAAAATGCATTTAGAATCACTTTAAGCTGTTCATGCCTATTTTTACAATGGTGGTCAATTGCACTTGTGATAGATTTTTTTGACATTTACTTACAAATACTTCTGTAATTCCTGGTAGCTCAAAAGTCATTGATATTAACTGAAAATTACCAAATGTATTGCCAGCCTATGGGTTAAAATTCAGGAATTTTTAACACATTGAATGGGGGTTAAGCAAAGGAGATGTGACTGGAGTGAATGCAGGGTATGATTAGAATGTGAATCTGTACTATAGCTGTATCATGCATGAGAAAAGGATGTTCTTAGCTGAAAGCAGCAGGCTGTTGAGCTTTGAGCTTGAGGAGCTGATCTAATGGGAATGTTTTCAATGATGACTGTTATTTTAGGCAAACAAGTACTGCAGACTAGGTAAAGATACTCATGCTCAAAATAAAAATAAAGTGAAGTAAAAAAAAAAAAAAGATACTCATGCTTGACTGTAGGCAAGACACACTTGTCTATGTACTCCTTACCTGGTTGCCGCCACACACGATTGACACCATCTGAACCAAATACGTTTATCTTGGTCTCATCAGACCACAGGACATGGTTCCAGTAATCCATATTCTTAGTCTGCTTGTCTTCAGCAAACTGTTTGCAGACTTTTTTGTGCATCATCTTTAGGAGCTTCCTTCTGGGACGACAGCCATGCAGACCAATTTGATGCAGTGTGCAGCGTATGGTCTAAGCACTGACAGGATGACCCCCCCACCCCTTCAACCTCTGCAGCAGTGCTGGCAGCACTCATATGTCTATTTCCCAAAGACAACCTCAGGATATGACGCTGAGCATGTGCACTCAACTTCTTTTGTTGACCATTGCGAAGTCGGTTCTGAGTGGAACCTGTCCTGTTAAACCTGTTAATCTGCTGTATGGTCTTGGCCACCATGCTGCAGCTCAGTTTCAGGGTCTTGGTACACTTCTTATAGCCTAGGCCATCTTCATGTAGTGCAACAATTCTTTTTTTTTAGATCCTCAGAGAGTTCTTTGCCATGAGTTGCCATTTTGAACTTCCAGTGACCAGTATGAGAGAGTGAGAGCAATTACATCAAATTTTACAACCTGCTCCCCATTCACACCTAAGACCTTGTAACACTAACAAGTCACATGACACCAGGGAGGAAAAATTACTAATTGGGCCCAATTTGGACATTTTCACTTAGGAGTGTACTGACTTGTGTTGCCAGCGGTTTAGACATTAATGACTGTGTTGAGTTATTTTGAGGGGACAGCAAATTTACACTGTTATACAAGCTGTACACTCACTACTTTACACTGTAGCAAAATGTAATTTCTTCAGTGTTGTCACATGAAAAGATATAATAAAGTATTTACAAAAATGTGTACACTTTTGTGAGATGCTGTATCTTTTGGAATTATTGCCAAAAAGTTCAACCTTTGTTTCATCAGACCATAACACATTTTCCCACATTCTTTTGGAAGACCTCAGATGTGTTTTTGCAAAATGTACATGGGCTTGGCTGTTTTTCTTCATAAGAAAAGGCTTTTGTCTTGCCACTCTACCCCATAGCCTAGATAGATGAGGGACCCAGGAGGAGATCGTTGTCACATGTGCCACACAGCCAGTACCACACAGCCAGACATCCCCATATATTCAGCAAAGCGACTTCCCAATCCAGCTAAGATATGGCCCAATCCAACAGAGACATCCCCATATAGCAAGGAGACTTCCCCTATAGCAAAGATACAGCCCAATCCAACAAAGAGACAGTCGCAGCACAGCTCCACATCTAGCAACATTGTCGATCAATTTACCATTGTGATATCTAACAACTTGTCTCCAGACCAGTCCACAGTGAGCACTGGGCAGTCCTGCAGGCTACACACCGTGCAACTCTTCAATGTGGCTGAACTACAACTGGCATGGCGCCCAAACAAGCATCTTGTCTGCAGTAAGAGGCGGAGTGCAGATGATATGACTCCACCTTCCCCCTGCAGCTGGACCTAAGTGAGCTGCATCGGTTCACTCGGTGCCCACTATGCTTTAGCAATTGCTATAGTTACTACAGCAGCAACAACTCGTTGGTTGGGACCTGGGCCCCTTGGAAAACCGGGGCCCCTTACATGTGTGTGGGCTGTCCCCCCCTGATGGCTGCCCCGGTTACATTAAAGGTGGAAAAAGTTCTGAAAATATTTACCTTTGTCTGTTTTTTTTAAAGAAACCTGACATTTTAACAGGAGGCTTTTTATATTTTCTCTATACATGGAGGCAACGTAATGCATTTAGACATCTAGACGTGGTAAAGATGACTTGCTGAAGTTCAAACCAAGCATCAGAATGCATAACAAAGGGGATTTAAGTGACTTTGAACATGGCATGGTTGTTGGTGTCAGACGGGCTGGTCTGAGTATTCCCGAAAATGCTGATCTACTGGGATATTCACACACAACCATCTCTAGGGTTTACAGAGAAGGGTCTGAAAAAAGAAAGTATCCAGTGAGTGGCAGTTGTGTGGATGGAAATGCCTTGTTGATGTCAGGGGTCAAAGGAGAATGGGCAGACTGGTTTGAGATGATAGCAAGACAACAGTAACACAGATTACCACTTGTTAGAACCAAGGAATGCAGAATACCATCCCTGAATGCACAACGCATCAAACCTTAAAGAAGATGGGCTACGGCAGCAGAATACCCCTCTGGGTGCCACTCCTGTCAGCTATGAACGGGAAACTGAGGCTACAATTCAAACAGGCTCATCAAAATTGGACAATTGAAGATTGGAAAAATGTTGCCTGGTCTGACGAGTCTCAATTTCAGCTGCAACATTTAGATGGTAGAGTCAGAATTTGGCGTAAACATCATGAAAGCATGGATCCATCCTGCATAGTATCAATGGTTCAGGCTGGTGGTGGTGTAATGGTGTGGGGGATATTTTCTTGACACACCTTTGGCCCTATAGTGCCATTTGAGCATTGTTTAAATGCCACAGACTACCTGAGTTGCTGACCATGCCCACCCCCTTTATGACCACAGTGTACCTATCCTCTGATGGCTCCTTCCGGCAGGATAATGCACCATGTCACAAAGCTCAAATCATCTCACCAATGGTTTCACTGTACTCCAATCGCCTCCACAGTCAGCAGATCTCAATCCATTAGAGCATCTGTGAGGTGTGATGAGACTAGCCAACAGGCGACTTTTGTCATTCACTGCATGTCAAAGCTTACTGAGTTTCAAAGTAGGCAAATGATTGGTGCCCACTTAGCTGGTGCCTCTGTGACTAAAGTTGCCAATTTAGTGGTGTGGCAAGGTAAATTCTGAAAGGTTATGAAGGCATATGTTGGCATGGTCAACTGACCGAGAGACAAAAAAACATTGTGCTAGGTTTTTCCCTAAATTTTTGAATGATGGGTGGTATCAGATTCCATTATCCACTATCCAAGACTTATCTCTTGGATGCCAAAGGCGGTCCAGCACCATATTGGGTAACAATTTTGTTCTTTAACCATAATTGTTTCCAGAATTGTGTCCAAGCCCTATACAGGTCTTTTCTCTTCTCCTTTCGTAGTGGTGTTGGCGGGGGGGGGGGGGGGGGGGCGGGGGGCAGATTTTACTAATGCACTGACATACACAACAGGTGGCAGGTCCATGACAGCCTGGGGTTAGAGAAAGTGAGCTGAATGATGCTGGCTGTGAGAATATGGGGGTTATTTACTAACAGCGGAGCGTGCACATTTTGGTGCAGCTCTACACAGAAACCAATCGGCTTCCAGGTTTTTTTTGTCAAAGCTTAATTGAACAAGATGAAGTTACAAGCTGATTGGCTACAATGCACATCTACACTAGATTCAGAGTGCACCAGTTTTCGTAAATCTCCCCCTATATAGACTTTCTATTGGCTGTTTTAGTATCTGGGTTATTCTTGTATCTGTTCCGGTGGATGTACATGGTGTCTTGTTGCTTGTATGAGCGGACTAACTTAGCAGCTATTAAGAAGTACATGAAAGAAGAGTTCTGTATTCAGCATGGCGATATAAAAACAGTGCGTTTCCAGGGAAACCTTCATTATGGCCTAAGTAAAAGGGGCATTTCTTTCAGTCTTTGAAACGTGTCTGAGGCACCATTAGATCACTTTGATACTTTGGAAATGTCACATCATGTCTTACAATTATTCTGCTATCCCTCTGAAGCACAGACAGTCATCCTATTCCATGGCAGACAGACCAGACCAGCTCCTTTAGATGTAAAGAAGAACTCCAGATAATCGTCTACTGAACAAAACCCAACTGTAGGTGTACAGAAAAACATCCCTTCCTTTGTGAAAACAGATTCTACTCTTCTGGTCTTATGCCACATACACACAATCGGTTCATCCGATGAAAACAGACCGATGTATTTTTTCATCAGATAGCTGACTTTCATCAGTCTTGCCTACACACCATCAGTTAAAAATCCGATCGTGTCCAACGCGGTGACGTAAAACACAACGACGTGCAGAAAAAATTAAGTTCAATGCTTCCGAGCATGCGTCGACTTGATTCTAAACATGCGTGGATTTTTGACCGATGGATTTCCCCACAGAGGATCGTTTTTTTTCTATCGTTTTTTTTAACCATCAGAACATTTTAAAACAGGTTCTATTTTTTTTCACCAAAGGGAAAAATAAACGATGGGGCCCACACACGATCGGTTCGTCCGATGAAAACGGTCAATCGGACCGTTTTCATCAGACGAACTGATCGTGTGTACAGGGCATAAAAGTGTTAGTAAAATATATATTTTTTTCATTTAAAATAACAAACATGTTATACTTACCTCCACTGTGCAGTTCGTTTTGCACAGAGTGGCCCCGATCCACATCTTCTGGGGTCCCTCGGCGGCTGTCTCTGGTCCTCCCCGCAAGTACTGACCACAGTCATGCAAGAACGCTCGCATGGTGGTGGGTAATTGCGGGCGCGCTCCTGTTATACAGCTAGCGGCCATAGCCCCTCACTGTATCACTCGGCCCTGCCCCTCGGCGCGCCGCTGTCATGGACCATGAAATGCTGAAGTGTTTCTACGTGAAATCCTAATTCATGTATTACAGAAGATGGGACATTACGGATAGTTCATATTCCAGGATGTCTTAAGATTACAGGAGATTTTATTCTGAACCCCCAACCAGGTCAATAGACTCAGAAGATTTATACTCATTGTCCATTGTGTGATAACCCTATTTAAAGCCTTTTGATTATCAGGTGTAAATGTCTTCTGCCCTGTCTCAACTCTCCAGACGGTTCCATTGTTCTGTGGCTGGCTATTGTGTACATTGATTGCCCCCCCTGGGGCTTTTGTCTCAATACACATAACAGTCTTTCTATTCAAACTTTTCTGACCAATCTCTGCTATGTCATTTTCAAGTCCCCATTTGCATGGTTAAGGAGGACCTGATAGGAGACTGCCTGGACTTTAAAAAGGACCAATAAGAAAGTGGTTGTTGGGGGCGGGATGTTCCAAATGCTGTATAAAAGTGTGCTGTGTACTTTTAATAAATGTGTCCTGTTTACATCCAGCATTAAGCTTTGGCTCATGTGTGGATTATTCGGCGATTCCAGGAATATTCCTACTCGTGGAATATTGGGTGATTTTCTTTTATTAGAGAAGAAGGGAATGCTTGACGGGGATATATTCTACTACCGTCACAACTGGTTGGCAGCAGCGGGATTTTCCCTTCTACTTTCCTTTACACCAGGATTCCAAGCAGACACTGGGAACAGTGAATGGAAGGCTGGTACACCCGGCTTAAAAGAAATACACTGAAAGAACTACTGGAAGTTCGTGGAAGGATTGCTAGCGACAAAACCAAGCGGGTCATCATAGCAGAATTAATGGAGCTAGACCAGGAGAACTCGGTTGCAGCAATGCCAGCAGTACAAGAGATGGAGACACCAGTGATTCAGGAGGAGGAATCACCAGCCAACAAGCTAATAAGAGAGAAACTAGCATGGTTTGGTCCGAACCCAACGGCGGATGTGGTGCTGAAAGTGATGGACCTGTTAGCGGAGGAGGCTAAACAAATAAGAGACGCAGAGCTACAGTTAAAACTGGCAGCAGTCCAACAAGCAGCCGCAAATTCTCCAAACAGTGAGTACAGCACAGCAGACACAAGGAAGATTCCGTTTAGCGCTTTTAAAGCTTTTGATGAGAAAGAACGAGAGCGGCAACATGAGCTGAGAATTGCAGAAATACAACGATCGGTGACAACGCCTAAAGAAGCAGCACCAAATGAAAGACGAGGAGAGGTACAGATACCAGTAACCATGGAAGAGGAATTCAGAAGGAGGTTGCGAGAGAAGCAGATACAGAACAGAGGACCAGTATCAGAGGAGGTCCTGCTTGGATGGTCTGATTCGATCCGCTGCGAACTCTGGAAGGAAGCGCTACCTCTCGAGCAGCGACACCAGGGAAAAGCTCTCCCCTCCATCCATGTAAGGTACTGGTCACAGTATGAAGTAAGAATGCCGTTGTTGGGGGAACAACCGAAGCAGGAGTGGACAGCAGAGTTAAGCAGGCTGATCCGGGCAGAGATGCGGTTGGACGAGAGCTACAGAGCCCTCCAGTGGTATGTGTTCCAAGAGTGCCCGTGGTCAGCGGATGGCAGCCCCATGGAAGGCGTTGACTATGATGGCCTGGGATTGTTGTATTGGAGGATGTCCAGGGATCCCAACTTTGGGAGCGATCAGGAGTGGCGTTGGGAGGACATAATGGAGCACAGAGAGCAAAGACTGGATCTCTCGAAAGTGCACTGGCTACAGGAAGATTTGGAATTTCTGACCGCTCAGGAATGGGACCTGGAAATTGCCTACAAACAGCTCCTAGACTCCGCTCAGGATATTTTCTACTACCGTCACAGCCGCGTCACTGGATGTGATTGACAGCAGCGCCAGCCAATAGCTGCGCAGCTTTTAATCTATCTGCTCCAGCCAATTAGCGGCCAGGCTGATCGGCGAAGATGATCTCGGGACCGCACGCGGGACCTTTGACGGGTCAGGTATGTAAAACGGGGGCTCGTGGTGGAGGTATACACTGAAGTTTTATGGTGAAAAAACATTTTCCTTTACAGCTCCTTTAAGCCTAGTAAATACGATGAGAAAGACTGATGATAAATACCACTTTCGAAGCAATCATCCGATAATCTGATCGTTAGTACACAGCTTTCCAGAGCCGGTCACGACAATTAATGTGAAATCATTTGAAGGGACAAGCACAAAAATATTTCACATAAGATAACAAATGATTTTCATTTGATCAGTACAAATATCTGTAAAAGAATCAAGCGACCAATACTGCATATGCTCAGAAACAAAAGAGTACATTGCAATACAATATTCTGTCTTTCAAGAATTTTGATAACTCTAATAACTTATTAGTTTTCGATATGGGACTAGCATGCGAAAAAGGCAGACTATTAACCCCGACCCAACTTCGCTGAGTTCCTTTTACTTCCATGGATAGCAGCCCCTTCCTGGATTACATATTGATGTGATAATCTCGATCCATCCTAGAGGCACCTGGAATTTCTATCTTTGTCCCCACCCCCTCCCTTCCATCTCTTGCTTCCTCTGGCATTTCTTCTTTCTCTCTCTTTTCCTACTCTGCTCTCCATATGGTCTTTTCTTTTTTTGGTAGCCATCTACTTGGAAATCACCACCGCCTATAATGCCCTGTACACACGACCGGTTTTCCCATCGGAATAAACTCGGATGTTTTTTTCGACACAATTCTGGTTGAATTCAGCTCAAGCTGTCTTGCATACACATGGTCAAACCAAATTCCGTCCGTCAAAAAGCACGTACAACACCTACGACAGCAGTATGAAACGAAAGTTCAATTCCAGCGGCGCCACCCTTTGGGCTGCTTTTGCTGATCTCGTGTTCGTAAAAGTTTGGTAAGAGACGATTCGTGCTTTTTAGTCCGTTACAGCGTGACAAATGTGCAACCCCCTTTACGAACGCTAGTTTTACCAGACCAAGCGCTCCTGTCTCGTACTTGATTCTGAGCATGCTCGGTTTTTAGTGCATTGGAATTACATACAGACGAAATCATTTTCCAATAGGAATTTGTTCTCTATTTTTTTCCATCTGAAATTTTGACCGTGTGTACAGGGCATAATGGTGTCTACACGCAAGCTCCAGCTCATCACTACACAGCGCAATTCTTACTCATCCAGTTCAGTATTTTCATGTAACCTATGAACTCTTTGTTAGAGCAAGCTTATCAGTTTTCTGGTGTTGTGTTTCAACATTCACCACATGTTCTGTTCAATTATATGTAGTATTTTGCATGTTGTATTCTCTTTGTTACCATTGTACCACCCATCTACTACTAGTCGTTGCATGGACCACAGTTTGACTGTATCATTCCTTTTCATGATTAATTAAATACTTGAACAAGTAAAAAACGTCGGATATATTCATTGCGTTTACCAGGTTTTAATGGCTCTAAAAGCTGTACAGAAGTAGAATACGTCTATCATATATGTGTGACCCCCCCCCCCACCTCTGAATGTCACCACTTGTTTCTCTATAAATGTGGATTTTCTTTTGCATGCCACTTAATTGTGCTGGGCATAAAGGAAGAATATGGTTTGCAGCATTGATAGCGTAAAGAAAGAAATCCTAGATACAGGAATATGTGACCAAGCCAGTGCACCCAAGAACTGTCAACTCACATGGGTACCTAAACGCTGTTTATATTGTAGAAATTGAATGATCACAGAAATAAAGCGATGGCACTATATATTCTGCAGGTTAGATGCTTCTTCAGGCAGAAGAGTGTAATATCTATCTACAAGGCACTTTTGAAAAGTAATATACCAGTGCTTAGAGACCACAGAATGGTGGAGGAAAGCTTCCCTTGGGGTCAACGGTGTATCCTGGCCTAGGCCAACAAGACCCAGGCCTAGGGCAGCACTTTGCAGGAGGGGGCATCACAGAAAGAGTCTCTGCCAGCTTGCGCTACACTGTTAGTGTAGCGCCAGTCTTATGGGGCTGACTTGGCTGAGAGGCAAATTAGTCTAGCGCCCCCATAAAGCAGCCACACTGCTTTTGGTATGCGGGCTGCGGCATTCTGCAACTGCGGCGTGGAGAAGCAGAGAGGAAAGACACTGATTGACAGTCAGCAGCTCTCCTCTCGGAGATCTGTGAGAACCAAGCCATCGGCGGTGTTCTGTGGCTCGGTTCTCAATGCAGAGACGCCAGGGGACAGATGGAGCATCAGTCTGATGCTCCATCCACCGAGGTAAGTATGAATCAAAAAAAAAGTAAACCCATACTTCTCTATTGAGTTATATCAGCTTGGTATGTGTTTGTTTTCAAAGTGAACTTCTGAATAATACCTGACAGGATAGAAGCACAGAAGCTGGAAAACAACATGCTTATTCTACATAAATAACCCAATCAATGACATAAGCTCTCAGACTTCCTCTTTACAGATTTTCTTTAAACAAGAACTTCAGTATTGCTGAGAAGAAATTACTTCCTTCCAGGTGGACAATATACAATGCAAGGATATTAGCACACTTAGCAAAGTTTTTTGCAGATCATATCTCCCTGTCCTTAACACTTAAGGACCGACTCACGTACATATACGCTGGCACTTTAAAGATGGATATCTTGGTAACGGCAGCAGCTGCACATCCGAGATATCGATCTTTTCCGTGGCCGGTCCTGTAAACGATAATGGTGGTCTCCGCTGCGGATTCGCCGCAAGATCACCGTATCACTGTTATCTGCGGAGGCGATTGGGTCCTTCTCCCTCTGTGTCATGGATACGAGTGAGGGCAAGATGGCCCCCACCGTCTCCATAGAAGAGCGGAAGCGACGTAAAAACATCTCTTCCGCCCATGCGTCTTAAAGGCACATTTTTTTGTTGTCATTTTTTCAAATGACAATTTTTTTTTTATTGCATTTTAACCCCAGATCCCATATTTAAGAGGACCTGTCATGCTTTTTTCTATTACAAGGGATGTTTACATTCCTTGTAATAGGAATAAAAGTGACCCATTTTTTATTTTTTTTAAACAGTGTAAAAATAAATAAATTCAAGTAAAATAAATAAGAAAACAAAAAAATATATATTTTTTAAAGCGTCCTGTCCCGACGAGCTTGCGCGCAGAAGCAAACGCATACGTGAGTAGCGCCCGCATATAAAAACGGTGTTCAAACAGCACATGTGCGGTATCCCCGCAATCGTTGGAGCGAGAGCAATAATTCTAGCCCTAGACCTCCTCTGTAACTCAAAATATGCAACCTGTAGAATTTTTTAAATGTCGCCTATGGAGATTTTTAGGGGTAAAACTTGACGCCATTCCACAAGCGGGCTCAATTTTGAAGCGTGACATGTTGGGTATCATTTTACTCGGCGTAACATTATCTTTTTGCCTAACTTTACTGTTGTCTTATTTTTTTATTAAAAAAAGTGAATTTTTTCCAAACAAAGTGCGCTTGTAAGACCACTGCGCAAATACGGTGTGACAAAAAGTAATGCAATAACCGCCATTTTATTCTCTAGAGTGTTAGAAAAATATATATATAGGGCCAGATTCAGTAACAGTTACGCCGGCGTATCAGTCATACGCCGGCATAACTCAGAATCTGCGCCGGCGTATCTTGTCTTCTGTATTCAGAAAACAAGATACGCCGGGTTGCAGCTAAGCTACGAGCGGCGTAATTGTATTACGCCGTCGTATCTTAACTGCAATTTTAAAATGGCCGCTAGGGGCGTTCCCGCTGATTTACGCCGAGAATATGTAAATCAGCGGGATACGCCAATTCCCGAACGTATGCCCCCCCGCCCGACGCAGTGACTTTACGCCCGTTTCCGTAAGTAGTTTCCCGGCATAAAGATAAAGCACCAAGAAAGTATAGACGTCGTGACCGCGTCGAATTTGAAAATGTTTACGTCGCTTGCGTAATTCGTCCGTGAATGGGTTTGTAAAGGATTTTTTTTTATCTTAATAGCTTCATTTACCTTAATGCAGTGCTGTTTTCATGTCCTCATTGTTCGTTTTTGCTAAATACCCGTTCTCATCAGCAATATATACAGTAGCAGTCTTGTGACTTCTATCAGTGCCTGGTTAAAGCTTGTAGGAGGAGTTTTTATACTGCACTGGCTGTTTTATCAGGATGCAGGGCCCCTGACCCTCTGTCTAGACTGTGCTAATTGGCCCTGTGTTGATCACATTTCTCCCAAGATTTTTTTTTTCATCTCTAGCAATATAGCAATACACACCAAACTGAGCATGTGCAGCCTGGCTACATATACTCTGTCTTTTCTGGACATGTTTTGAGGGCAAGAAGGGGTGGATCTGTGCATACAGGATCAAACAGCCTTTTTACACAATGTAGAGGGTTAACCCCTTAGGTTCAACAGTAAGTATAACAAGCATGCTTTACTGAATATACAGACTGATTTTACTGTTGTGGGTTTAGTAACACTTTATTATATTATAGTAAGATTGTAGAGTCACCTTTAGGGTAACCAAAATTATATAGATTGAGAGCCTCCCTGGAAGGATACAAATTCATACAAATTGTTTAAGTAGGTGCTCATAGTACATGGGTTGGAAAATGTGAATTTATTTATGACTGTTTCACTAATTCTTCCACCATAGGTGGAAAATTGATTAATTCCCCCATCAACACAGTCAGTATCTAGCATATTAAAATAACACAGGCATTTCATGCTTTGCCTACAAGCATTCTATAGATTGCCTAAGCTTTCCATAGAATGTTTAATTTCACATATTGCCTGTAACATACAGTACACTATATTACCACAAGTATTGGGATGCCTGCCTTTGCACGCACATGAACTTTAATGGCATCCCAGTCTTAGTCTGTAGGGTTCAATACTGAGATGGTCCACCCTTTGTAGCTATAGCAGCTTCAACTCTTCTGGGAAGGCTGTTCACAAGGTTTAGGAGTGTGTCTATGGGAATGTTTGACCATTCTTCCAGAAGCGCATTTGTGAGGTCAGGCACTGATGTTGGACGCAGTCTCAGCTCTAATTCATCCCAAAGGTGTTCTATCAGGTTGAGGTCAGGACTCTGTGCAGGCCAGTCAAGTTCCTCCACCCCAAACTCACTCAACATGTCTTTATGGACCTTGCTTTGTGCACTGGTGCTCAGTCATGTTGGAACAGGAAGGGGCCATCCCCAAACTGTTTCCATAAAGTTGGGAGCATGAAATTGTCCAAAATGTCTTGGTATGCTGACACCTTAAGAGTTCCCTTAACTGGTACTAAGGGGCCAAGCCCAACCCCTGAAAAACAACCCCACACCATAATCCCTCCTCCACCAAATGATTTGGACCAGGGCACAAAGCAAGGTTCATAAAAACATGAATGAGCGAGTTTGGGATAGGGGAACTTGACTGTCCTGACCTCAACCTGATAGAACACCTTTGGGATGAATTAGAGTGGAAACTGCGAGCCAGGCCTTTTTGTCCAACATCAGTGCCTGACCTCACTAATGCGCTTCTGGAAGAACGATCAAACATTCCCATAGACACACTCCTAAACCTTGTGGACAGCCTTCCCAGAAGAGTTGAAGCTGTAATATTGAGACCTACGGACTAAGACTGGGATGCCATTAAAGTTCATGTGCATGTAAAGGCAGGTGTCCCAATACTTTTGGTAATATTATAGTGTATATAGTATATTAACTGCATTGGTATTTATTTGAGTTTTTTTAGTTATACTTATTTAAAGTTGATCTCTTGTCAAAACTTTTTTTTTTTTTAAAGCTGGATATGTCTTTTTAGTTATTTGAGTTTTTTGAGTTATACTTATATAAAGTTGATCTCCTGCCAAAACTTATTTTTTTTAAGTCGGATATGGTGAAGAGGGGGCACGTGAGCACAGTCCGTAATAAAAACCCTGTAAATGATTGCAGCACCATGGACAACATGGACCCCTTGCTTGTGTTTCTTGAGTGCACTGTCCAAGGTGCTGGAATCCATTTTGCTGTGGAAGAACTGCACACAGGATAAAGTCAACAGTACCTTACCTTGGGCAATGTGCACTATTTTATTTCTGTTAGTAAGTTGATGCAGTAGAAGAGTACAATGTACATTCATTTGTTTCCTATGCATATCACCAAAACAAACCCAAGTGTTCCGCTAGGAGTAGAGTTTAGTGTATGTGTAGGCATATTATTGCAGCTGTGTCAGACGACTAATTTTGCAGCTAACAACATTTAAATTAAATATAAATATCTGTTATCTCAACAAGATGCATATGTACAAAAATGCCATTTAACAAACATTTTATTTTAATTATATGTTGGGAAAAAGAAGTAAATAAAATTGTGAAAATCACATCATAGACTCCTTTTTTTCCTTATAACAACACTGAGTCCCAGAGTGTTTTGTTTATTCTGGTAATGTCTTGGTTTCATATCTTATACAGTGAAACCTTGGATTGCGAGTAAGGTGGTTGACGAGTGTTTCGCAATACAAGCATTTATTTTTTTAAATCCTGACTCGGTTTGCGAGTGTTGTCTCGCAAAATTAGCAGGATTTTACCATCCCTCGTAGCGCAGGCTTTTACCGCTGTCAGTCTGCAATTGTGACCGGGAAGACTACCCTGCAGTAGAGCGATCTGAAAGCAAAACTTTAAGGGCTCATGAAGCACAGAGTGGAAGGGATGACGTTGATGGCCATGCAGAGGATGGTCTATGTGGGCAGCTTTACCCCGGATGCCTGCATACTTAGATGTGCCTCTTTTAATCATCAACCATGTGAGTTATTACATGTTGTACATTCATTACATGTAACCATATTGCTACACTTAGAAGCACCTCTCTTCTTTTTTATACTCAGTTGTGACATGACGCTACTTTTATATCAAGACATCACTTATATATCAAGGCAAAATTTGTTAAAACATTTTACTTGTCTTGCAAAATGCTCTCAAATCAAGTTACTCTCAAACCAAGGTTTTCCTGTATTTTCCTGTAATTGTTCCTGATACAATTTTTATGTAATTTATACAGCCCAGATATGTACACCAAAATAGAACAGTCAAAGCCTGCTAATTAAAAGGTTATCACGTAAGTTTGATTTTTATGTAACGTGACAAAATGGTAAAACGCAAAATGGATTTGCACTTTAGAACAGTTTTGTTGGCTTTTGAATGTTACAGTGTGACACATACGGTACAAAAAAATAATTGGCTTGCGTAAACTGTTAACATGACATTCAGATAAGATCACGTCAGGTTGGTGAGGACACAAATTAGCATGATGGCAACTTTTTTCCAGGTTTGCAATCATGGAAATTCCAAATTACATTGCAGTACTTTACAATAACCCCCAACATTGGTGTCAGTAGATAGAAAAATAACCCCCAACATTTGCGTCGGTTATCAAAATAATACACCCCAACATTTGTGTCAGTGGATGCAATAAGAGCCCCATCACTGATGTCAGTGGAAGCAATAATAACCCCCAACATTGGTGTCAGTGAGTGCAGCAATAACCCCCAGTATGGTGTCAGTGAACCCATAAATTTACCCCAGCATTGGTATCAATCTTTACAATAATAACTCCAAACATTGGTGTCATTGGATGCAATTATAACCCCCAACATCAGTGTCAGTGGTTACAATGATAACCCCCTACATTGGTATAAGTGGACACAATAATAACCCGAACAGTTTTGTCAGTGAATTCAATAATAATTCCCAGCATTGGTGTCAATGGACACAATGATAACCCCCAATATTGGTGTCAGGAAAAGCAACAATAACCCCTAATAATAACCCCCAGCATTGGTAACAGTGGATGCAATAATAACCTCAACATTGGTGTCAATGGATGTAATTATAGCCTCCAGTATTGGAATCCAGTATTGGTGTTAGTGGATGCAAAAATATGAATCCCCAACCTTGGTGTCAGTGGATGCAATAATAATTACCAACCATGGTGTCAGCGGACGCAATAATAACCCACAACATTGGTGTCAGTGGATGCAATACTAATCCCTTACATTGGTGCCAGTGGACCCAATAATAACACTCAGCAGTGGTGTCAGTGGGTGCAGTACTATTTACACCCCCCTCCCCCCACATTGGAGGTCAAAGGCAGTAAAATGTAATCCCCTCCTCTAAATTGGTGGTCATGACCACCAATATATGTGTGTGTGTGTGTGTGTGTAGGTGGGGGGGGGGGGGTGTTAACTTTGACTGCCATGACTACAAATGCAGGAGGGTGAATGTGGGGTTAAATAAAATTGAAGGGACACACCTCTGCTAAGAGGTCCAGATACAACTTACAACTTTATTCCATTAAACGTCAGGACTCAGGAGTACATGCCAAAAAGTACTGTAGGCAATGCATTGCGGGGGTGCACCAAGGATGCGACCTTCATCAGAGCTTGACTGACTACAATGTGAACAAACTAGATGTGAACTGGACCTACAATGGTATTATTACAGTGTGAATTATAAGCATTATTATTCAGCCACTTGTTTATCACTGACCACCAATGCAAGGCGGGAGTAGTGGGAGGGTTAACTTTCACTGCCACTGACCAAACATTATATAGAAAACATGTAAGCACAATACTGTAGCCCCTTGGTCCTAAACTGAGGCTATCATGCAAACATAGTTTTTGGTTGGGCTGTAGACAGCTCAGACTGATTGTATAGTTTATCTGGTCTTTCCTTAAAGGAGTTCTCTAAGCTAAAACGTTTAACCCCCGCTGTGCCCGGGCTGTAAAACTATACAAAATAAACTTTCACTTACCTGCCTACGATCCCCCGTTGTTCCGATATCGCCGCCCGTGCTCCGGTCCCTGCCAGCTTCCTCTTCCTGCGGGTCGGTGACTCACTCTGCGCTCAGCCTATCAGCGGCCGCAGCAATGTCCCGCCGCGGCCGCTGATAGGCTGAGCGCAGAGTGAGTCACCGACCCGCAGGAAGAGGAAGCTGGCAGAGACCGGAGCACAGGCGGCGATATCGTAACAACGGGGGATCGTAGGCAGGTAAGTGAAAGTTTATTTTGTATAGTTTTACAGCCCGGGCACAGCGGGGGTTAAAAGTTTTAGCTTGGAGAACTCCTTTAATCTCAATAAGGTTTTCACCAGTAGGTGTCACTGGTACCACAGGCCAGTATGAGGCCTCGTACACACGACCGTTTTCCTCAACAGAATCTATCAAGAAACTTGGTGGCAGAGCTTTTTTGTCGTGGAAAGCGGCCGTGTGTATGTTTTTCATCGAGAAAACAGTCGTGGAACTCGATAAGAAAAAAAGAGACAAGTTCTCTTTTTCCTCGTCGGGAGTCTCAATTTCCTTGCCGTGTTCCTCATCAGGCTGGTTTTCGACGAGAAACGCGTTTGTGTGTATGCTTAGAAACCTGCACATGCTCAGAAGGGTGACACCAGTGGAATCAAACTTCCCCTTTATAGTGCCGTTGTATACGTGTTTTACGTCACTGCGTTTGAGAACGACAAGATTTTGTCTTGACAGTGTGTACGCAAAGAAAGCTTGTCAAGATTCTCGACAAGCCTGACAAGGAACTTGTCGAGGAAAACGATGTTTCATTTATGACGAGTTCCTCGGTCGTCTGTACGAGGCCTGAGACAGTACAACTATCTTAAGTTATGAAAATGTATTCTTCTTCCAGCCAGCCCAGTAGGAGGTTCTTGGCCACTGGTGCATTCTGGGAGAGGATATATATTTTGGCGGGGCCATGTGCTCGCTATTTTGCCTCAGGCCCTCCTGGCCTGGGGATGTGCTGATAAAGTGAGCTCAGAAGCCTGTATGGGACATACTAATCCTGAGGTGGTCCTTAGGCTGTCTTGACTGGTGTGGAAGAAGCCAAGCCAAATTAAGAAGATCCAGGGAAGGACCCTTGTTGGAGAGAGCCAGGATGAAGGCTGGTCTCTCAGGAGGGCCAGGTGACTCATATGGAGGACACATCTATATCTAAACATGCTTATAATGGTTGGCTTAAAGGTTCTGACATGGTGAAGCTGGATCTTGCTCTCCAATCTGAAAACTCATTTGTAGGCTTGCTGAGTCAACTTAAAGGTTTTGGTACAATAAGGCTGTATTTTTTTTAGATCCATTGAGTCTGTAAGTGATCTGCTACTGGTACCTGAGCCCCCTAACCCTCTCTCCTACTACCCTCTTCCAAGTTCTACATTAAAGCTTTAAAAAGATCAAAAGTAACTGGCACCCAATTTCTGTTCAAACCCCCACATTATAGCCGTGGACTCAGCCCTAGGGTGAATGCTAGCTCGCGCCCTGCCCCTGGAGCTTTTATCTTGCCCCTAGAAGACCCAGGGGGGCACTACAATACTTTCACCATCGTGTTTACAGTGATCTTTGTTCCTGTGGAGTGTAGCAGTATCAGAAGTCTGAGAGCTGATCAATTCTACAGAAAAAAATTGACATACAGTCAGGGAATGCCAGTCATTTCAACTAGTGACTTAACAACCTCTTTAGGAACACAGAGCTACACAAAATGGAAAGAGAGTGAAAAGCACTTACCAAGTGCTCTAACCGAGTGATAATTCCTACCATCGTAGAAGCATGCATTAACCATTCAGGGCCGTGCGCGCCTGCAGCTCTTCTCTCCCCTCACTTCCGCGTCTCGCTGGCTTTGCTGGGGCACAGGGAGTCATTGGCTCTCAGTGCTGTCAAAGCCAGTGACAAGGGATTTGGGGGAGGGCGGGGCTGAATCCCACTGTCTGTCGATGGACGCAACAATGAGACTCATGTGTGAGCACGCACGAGTGCCCCCATGGGAAGCGGCTCTCCAAGGGGGCACCGGACAGGGGGAAGGGGCCCGGAGGGTTGCCGGAGGGGGACCCAGAAAAAAGGAGGTTCCATTGCACAGAGCAGGTAAATATAGAAATGTTTGTTATTTAAAAAAATAGATAGTTGAATGCTTGTGTATGTATATATTATATTCACAAGTCTCTCTCTGGCTTTTGCCCTAATGAACTCTCTCTGCAAGCCTTATGTAATACAGTGGAACCTCGGATTGCAAGAAAGGCGGTTAACAAACGTTTCGCAATACGAGCACTGTATTTAAAAAAATCTTAACTCGGTTTGCGAGTGCTGTCTCGGCGCCGTTCGGAAATGAACGAAAAGGCCCAAGGACGGCTTGGCTGACCTTGGCAAATCTCGGGAAAGGAGTCTTTCCGAGGTTTGCTGAGGTCAGCCGAGGTGTCCTCTGGCCTTTCCGGCTGTTTGCGAGGCTCTTCGGTGCCCCCCCACCTCTGGCCGCATGTGGTATTGCATGCCATTGAAGTCAATGCGGAACAGATTATTTTCATTTCCATTGACATCAATGGGGAAACTCGCTTTGATATGCGAGTACTTTGTATTATGAGGATTCCCCTGGAACGGATTATGCTCTTAATTCATTAAAGATAGCATTTGTTATCCCACTATCTGTAAAATGCCTATATGTTCCTGAAGATTGCTTTACAACCCAAGAAATGTTTTTGACAAAAGCAAAGGAATTGATTAATTAAAAGCAAATAGGCTGTTCACTTTTCCTTGTCAAAATATTTTATTTTGAGATCATCATAACAATTGTTCAAGTAGAATAAAACAAAAGTGCTACAGATAAAGGGTTACAGATAAAGAGAGAAAGAGAAACTCCTTCGCTTAATGATCATTCTAATTTCCTTCTAGTTGAGAGAACACTATAACGATACCGAATAAGTTCGCAGTAGTTTGGTAAGGATTGCTCAAGGGATGACGGATTTTTGCTTGTTCTTTTGCCGTCTTGGCGTCTTGTGGTTATGTATAAGCATTTCCTCTTAAAGTGTTCGTGCCTCAAAGTATCTGAAGGAGTTTCCTTGAAATATTAACATCTTAAAGGTTCCTAGACAAAGTGTATATCAATACATCGAAAACAGTAAGTTAAAAAAAATAAAAAGGGGGGGGGAGAGAAAGGGGAGGAAGGTTGGGGGTGGGGAGTGTGCAGGACTGGGCCAGATTTCCATGAAGTTAGGCTAGAAGTATGGCAGCCTTTTTCGATGGCTGGGCTACCATGGCATCATCACATCATTGTTGAATTCATTGCGTATTGTGTGTGTTATTCAAGGCTTCCATGTTTGTTCAAACCTGGTGATCGTGTCTGTGTCTATGGCCGACATCTTGGCATAGGTCATTGCTGCATTTGTTCTATTTATTACTTCGCTTACTGACAAGTTTGGGGATTTCCAAGCTTTCGCTAGGGTTTGCTCCGCGGCTGTGAAAAGCTGCCTTATCAGTTTGAATTGTGCATGTGACAAATTGTCAGGTTTCAAGTTAAGCAATGCTGTTTTGGGGTTTAGTGGGAGATTAACGTTGGTTAGAGTATATGCCAATTGGAAAATTTCCGACCAAAATGTCTGTGCCTTTGGGCACGACCGCCAGGTATGAAGATACGTGCCAATGTTTGAGCAACCCCTAAAGCATAATCCTGAGCAATTTTGGGTGTACTTTGCTACTCTGGCTGGCACCAAGTATCACCTAAATAACACTTTGTAGTTCGTTTCTGAAGCTTGTATGTTTATGGATGCAGTTTTGGTATTATACCAGATTTGGTTCCACTCTGCGGTGCTCAATTCAGTTTCTAGGTCCTCCTCCCATTTGCGGACATATAGTAGTTTTCCAGTAGTAGGCTGCGTTAGCAGTTGAGAGTATAGAGTGGATATCACTTTTCAGGCGTGTGGGTTCTCTTTGCAGATGCTCTCAAAGATGGACGGTTGTGTTGACAAAGATGTTGGGTTTACAGGTGGTTGAAAAAAGTTTTTTATCTGCAAATATCTAAAAAGCTCACTTTGTGGGATATCGTATGTGTCACAGAGTGTTGGGAAGGGGATAAAGGATGCAGAGTCAAAGAACTTGTATCTTTGTATGCAGTCTCTTTTAGTCCATTCTTTAAATGTGTTGGGGTATATCCAGGCTGGATAAAATGCGGGGTTCCTGTGAAATGAGAGTAGCGGAGTTTGCGGTGATTGCAGGTGTTTTTTAAATTTGACTTTATCCCAAAGGGTAGTGAATGTTTGGTGATGGGGTTGCTTATGTTTTTACGCAATTTTGAAGAGATCCACAGTACGTTAGAAATTGGGATGGGGTCACAATCTATCGCTTCAAGCGATACCCAAAGGGGTGGTTCATGTTTTGCGTGGTATTTTACTATTATCGCTAGTTGGGCCGCTTGGTAGTAGTGTATAAAGCTAGGATAACCCAGGCCCCCGCTGTATTTGGGAAAGTGCAGAACTTGAGGCTTACTTCTAGGTCTAGAAGAACCCCAGATAAAGGAAGACACCCTCTTTTGGATTACTCTGAAATAATAAGCCGGTATTGGGATGGGGAGTTTGGGTAATATAGTCATCTTTACAGCATTAATTTTCCCGAACCACGAAAGAGGGAGTTGTGACCATGATTTTAGTAGGCTAGAGATTTGCTTTAATATTATGGGGTAGTTGTGTGAGAATAAATCTGATATGTCTGCCGTTAAGTGTATTCCTAGGTAGGGAATGTTCTTTCCTGGCCATTCAAAGGGAAGGCCAGATTTAGTGGCTCTTAGCTCTGTGTTGGAAAGAGAGATGTTTAGGGCTAGACATTTTTTGGGATTAATTGCTAGGCCTGATATGGATGCAAATTGATTCAGAATCGGGATAAGATTAGGGCCTGAAACTTGAGGGGAAGAGAGGAATAGCAGGATGTCGTCCGCATATAGACATAGCTTGTGTTTGAAACCTCCCATTTCTATGCCTAGAATTTTAGGGTCTGATCTGATCTTTTGGGCAAGGGGTTCTATGAGGAGGGCAAATAATAGTGGGGATAAGGGACAACCTTGCCTCGTACCTCTCTGTATTGTAAACATATCTGATCTATACCCTGCGTACTTTACATATGCTTTCGGGTTGCTGTACAGCTCCAGGACCCATTTTATATAATTGGGACCGAAGCCCCATTTCCGCAAGGTGTATTCCAAGTATGTCCACGAAACTGAGTCGAAGGCTTGCTTGATATCCAATGATATGAAGCATGCTGGGATTATCCTTTTTTTCGCAAAGTACGCTAGTAGGCTTGCCCTCCGAATATTATCTTCTGCTTGTCTTGTGGGCATGAATCCCACTTGATCTCGATGGATGAGTGATCCGATAATCTTGTTTAAACAGTTTGCTAGTATTTTCCCTAATAGTTTAATATCTGTGTTCAACATGGATATTGGACGATAGTTTTCGCTAAGGGTTGGCTCAGTATTTGGTTTAGGTATCATACAAATCGTGGCTTGTAGTGACTCTTGCCTGAAGGATTTTTGGTTTAACAGATCATTGAAGGCGTCTGCCATCGTGGGGGAGATTAGTTCTGCAAAGGTTTTGTAATAACGGGCTGAGAACCCATCAGGTCCTGGTCTCTTGTTTAGTTTTAGTTCTTTTGTAGCTGCCATGACCTCTTCTGGAGTAATTGGTTTATCTAATTGCGTTTTTTGGGCTTCTTTCATTTGTGGAATTTGCAACTGTGTGAAAAAGGAGTCAGCTTCCGACATGCTGAATGTGTTTGTTTCTGTGTATAGTTTTTTTAGGTGCTCGCTGAATTTTTTCACTATTTTAGTTGGGTTGCTGGTGAGGATATTGTGCGCTATCTTCAATTTTATAGGTTTGTATGTTTTGTTAATTGAGTTTAGGGATTTTGCTAGGAGTGTCCCCGGTTTGTTGGCATTTTTGTAGAAGAAGTGTTTGGATCTATTTAGTGTTTTGTTTGCGGAGTCTGTGAGGAATAGATCGTATTCTATTCGTGCTTTGTCAAGGCGTGCTTTAGTTTTGGGAGAATGGTTTTGTTGAAAATCCAGGAACGCAAGATTGTGTTCTGTTTCTAGTTTCTTTGCTAGTTGTTTGCGGGTTTTTTTGAGAATCCCGAGTTGTCTTTGCATTGTCCCTCTCAGCACCGGTTTATGGGCTTCCCAGAGTGTAAGGGGGGAGATTTCTGGATTCGTATTAATGTCCAGGTATTCTTTTAGGTTTTGCTCAATTGCTGAGCAGTGCGTTGGGTGTTTGAGTAGTACTTCAGGGAGGTACCAGGTTGGGTCCTGTTTTTTAGGAAGTGCGGATGCAACTGTGGTGAGCACTGCATTGTGGTCTGACCAGGGGATGGGGATAATGTTGGAATCCAGCAATTCTGGCAGCATTCCTATCGTTATAAATATATGATCTATGCGGCTAGATGAACGATGGGGGTTAGAATAAAACGCGTAGTTACGCTTCGTAGAGTTAGATTCTCTCCATGTGTCTGTTAAGTTATATTTAGATAATAAATTTGGAAAGGACCATTTGATTTGATGCTTCGGGGGGAGAATGGGGTTTTGTCCAAGAAGGGGAGGGGGACCAGGTTGGAGTCTCCGCTTACAAAAAGGGCTCCTATTTTGTGCGTGTTGATGATTTGAAGGAGATGCGACATGAATGGCAGTGGGTTCAGGTTTGGTGCGTAGTAAGACACTACCGTCACTGGCGAATCCATGATGTGGCCTGTTAGGATGATATAGCGACCCTCTGGGTCTCTGATTTCTGTTTTTAGAGTAAGTGGACCTGTGGAACGCTATGAGGGTACCTCTTTTTTTAGTTGAGGCAGATGCTGTGTACACCTGTGGGTAGGATGCACTGTAGTACTTGGGGGTAGTGTTAGGAGTGAAATGGGTCTCTTGCAAGCAGATTATATGTGCTTTTTTGGCCTGGAAGTATCTAAATGCCTTTGAGCGTTTCTGTGGTACATTTAGGCCTTGTACAAGTTCAACGGAGCCATGGCAGCCAAACCATCATGTTGTCCTTACCGTGATTCTTTGGGTGGCGGGTTCCCGGACCAGTCCGTGCAGACCAAAGGAGAGAAGAAGAAGGGGAGGATTTGAATACTGTAACCTTAGAAATAAAGTGAGAAACATTACCGAATAAAGAATTATTAAACAACAGTGCTCTAAACAGGTATTCAGTGTTGGCCCGTGAGGGGGAAAATGTGTCCCCATCAGGGGAAAAGGTGCCCTCGTCTGGTCTCCGCATATTATTGCGGGGACCAGAGGAAAGCTTAGTGTGGCGCATGTGGTTTCCGTGCATCGGAGGCCCGCGCTTCAAATATTTTGTATGTACTTCAGCGGGTACATACTGTACGTATGCTGTAAGAAAAAAAAAATAATGCGAACAGGGTAATCTGGTTGAGCCCAGGGGCTTGCAGCTATAAGAGGAGAGGGGGGGTTATGGAGAGTATCTAGTTAGCGTAGAATAGGGTTATGTTATTTCCTTCTTTACTAGCTGGAAATCTATTTAGTGCAAAGAAGAGTTTTGGAGAGAAAAAAGGAGAGATTCTGGGGGGGGGAGTGAGGCAGGATGCAGAATCCTCTTGTAGAGTGAAATGGGTAAGTGGTTGTCCAGAATTCTGCACTGGACTAGACTAGATGCTCTAAAGGTGGGAAGGGGAGCGGATATAAATCTAGTTAAGATAGAGAAGTGGTGTAGAGTCCTATGTGGGGGTGCGCTGTGGCCTCGGTGGAAGGCAATAGAACACAAAATAAACGTCAGGATTAAGGGATAAAGACAGTTTCGGATAAGTTTTGTGGATAGAAGCAGAACAGAGAAATTAGGAGATTCGTGCATAGAGAAAATCAGTCCATTGTGTCTTCTTGTCCCTGGGGCTGGTCCACGAATCTACCATGCTCTAAAGGTGGGAAGCGGAGCGGATATAAATCTAGTTAAGATAGAGAAGTGGTGTAGAGTCCTATGTGGGGGTGCGCTGTGGCCTCGGTGGAAGGCAATAGAACACAAAATAAACGTCAGGATTAAGGGATAAAGACAGTTTCGGATAAGTTTTGTGGATAGAAGCAGAACAGAGAAATTAGGAGATTCGTGCATAGAGAAAATCAGTCCATTGTGTCTTCTTGTTCCTGGGGCTGGTCCACGAATCTACCACGTTTATTTGATTGTTGTATGCCGTTATTTTGTTCCTGGTAAGGTGAGTCGTTGCGTGGAGAGGAGGATGCTGTTCTCCTGAGTGCTGCGTTTGTTGATGTTGGTCTGTCAATTATCTTGAAGTCTAATGCCGCGTACACACGATCATTTTTTGTGATGAAAAAAAAACGACGTTTTCTGTGAAGTAAAAAATGACGTTTTTGAAACGTCACTTTTCAAAGACGATGTTGCATACACACCATCGTTTTTTTCACAAAAAGCGAGGTTACGTTCACCACTCTTTTCCATTGAAGCTCGCTTCATAACTAGCTTCTGGGCATGCGCGGGTTGAAAAACGTTGTTTTAAACAACGTTTTTGCTACACACGGTGACTTTTTGTGAAACAAAAAACGACGTTTTGAAAAACGACACAAAAAATTCAAGCATATTGGAATTTTTTTTGGGTCGTCTTTTTGAAGACAAAAAACAACGTTTTGCCCACACACGACCAATTTAAATGACGTTTTAAAAAACAACGTTTTTTTTCATTGCAATAAAACGACCGTGTGTACGCGGCATAAGAGAGCTTGGTGTAGCTGGTCTGGTGTTCTGCAGACTATTTTTGTTCCCCGATACGTGAATCGCAATGAGAAGGGGAAACCCCATTGGTATTTTATTTTGCGGTGTTGTAGCTCCACTAGGAGAGGTTTCATAGCCCTTCTTTTAGCTATAGTTAGTTGCGATATATCTGCAAAAATCTGGTAGTTGTGGCCCTGAAATGATAGGCATTCCTTTCCTCTGGCAGCTTCCAGTATTTGTTCTTTTGTCTTGTAGAAGTGAAATTTTGCTATTATGTCCCTAGGGGGACCGTCTGCTTTCTTAGCGGTGAGTGCCCTGTGTATTCTGTCCATTTCTAGCCTTTCTACCGGTATTCCAGGGAGTAGTTCTTGACATAATGCCAAGGTAGTGGCTTGCAGGTCTGTGACTGACTCAGGGATACCTCTAAACCTTAGGTTAGACCTCCTGGCTCTGTTCTCAAAATCCTCCAATCTGCTTTGCAGCATTAAATTTTCCTCTTTAAGATTGTCTATTTCTGTCAGGCATTCTTGGGTGTATATTTTTATTTCTTCCACTTTAGTCTCCAGGGCTTCCGTGCGGCTGCCCAGCTCCCCGATTTCCTTGGTAAGGTTGGCTGTAATCTGGTCTGAGGTGACTTGGAGTGCTTTGTGGAGCATTCTTTCAAATTGTTTTAATATACCTGAGGGAATTGTGGCGTCTTGTGTTGTGGATAGTTTTTCCACATTCCTGTCATCCTCCTCACTATCTGAATCAAAGTTTCTGAGGGATGCCATAAATTTAGCAGTTTTAACAGCTTTGGCTGTGCTTTTGTGTGCCTTCTCTGAGGTGCGGCTCTCTGGGGGGACAGGTGCCTTCTTTGCGGCGCTCTTAGCCTGCTGAGCGCCGCTGACAGGATTCGTTTTGTTCTTGTTTCTTGCTCCCCCAGCACCATTTTTTCGAATAAGAAGTGTCCCTCACCTCTGTGGAAGATCCCCGTTCGTTTTCGCCCGCGATTTTCGACACTTTAACGGCGGGTTTTCTCCTTCACGGAGCAGAGCTCTAGCCCGACATGTCCGTCCCGCTAGGCTTCGCGCATGCGCCTTGGCTGTTCACTTTTCAAAGGAAGTTGCACTTTGGAAGGGAATTATCAGAGCTTGGCAAATAATACCCAATAATGTACAAGCATTTGCTCACACATGATTGAATGATAGAAAGCAGCAGAGCTTCACCTCATTCACAAATCTCTGGGGATAGTTCCCTTGCAAAGTGTAATGTTCCTTGCAAAATGAACAGCTATTTGCCTTTAGTAAATCAATTCCAAGGTCTTAGGACATTTGTCAGACTGCACCGGTAGGTCTCCGATTACTGAAATTGTTCATTAAAGTTTGTTCATGGATCTGTGCCAAGTCTGCTGATTGGATAATACAGGAGTAGCAGTAGCCCAGTTTATCCCTGTGCTTTTCTCCCCTAAAACAATATTTACAGCGTTAAACTGACAAGGCTGTGCAAAGCATTTTAACACAATGAAATACCGACTGGACATCATACTGTGCTATTTAAATTTAATAGCGTTTTTGAGTTTTTATTTCATCTATCTTTTAGGGCAAGTTCACACCATTGATTACGCACTGCACTTGCCATCTGCAGCGGGTGTCAGTGTTAAAGTGGATGTAAACCAAGAGGTGATTCACAGTATAAAAAGTGAGAAATCCACCCCTCCACCACATAACACATCCTGGTACTATACAATGAACTTTGGATCACCTCATGTTATGATAAACATAACATATGATAAACATGTCCAAGCTAGATATGTAAATAACCTGTAACTCAAAGCAAGAACAGACTTTATAATTTGGCAGGATTTTATCTGGAATTCTGTTAATTTTCACTGAGCATTAAAAGAGGATTACTCAGCGCTGGATTAACTCTGTGTGGCAAGACTGGGCACAGATGGTAGTAAATCTTATACTCTACATTGTAACATAACAAATAAAAAAAATTGACACTGACACTAATAATAAAAAAAAAAATCATGCCACAAAAAATCCGGGCCCTGACCTTTGACCCTGACATTGTCCCAAACACTAACCCTGGCACTGACCTAGAGCAACCTTGATCTAGGTATTTTTTTTATATTATTATTATTTTATTTTTTTACACGCAGTTTTTTTTTTTCTAGGAGAGAGAGAGACACACACACAATCATAGTGACTGATCACTAGTGTTGAGCGGAATACGCCATATTCGATTTCGCGATATTGCGCGAATATATAGAACAATATTCGCGAATATTCGCTAATATCGAATATTCGTGATATTTTATCCAAAAAAAATGTTGCGAAAATGATTGTGAAATTCTCATAAACGGAGATCATTTCCTGTATTACTAAACTAATATGCACTAAACACTAACTCTACACTAACTCTACTTAAAAGAAAGGAGAATAAGGGGGAAAAGAAGGGCGGAGAAGATAATCGCGCAATATTCCTATTGCGCGATTATCTTCTCCGCCCTTCTTTTGCATCAGAGCCAATCAGAATAACTCGAATATTCGGCAAAAGGAATATCGCGCAATATTCCTTTTGCCGAATATTCGAGTTATTCTGATTGGCTCTGATGCAAAAGAAGGGCCGAGTAGCTGATGCGATTCTTTTATGTTGCTGAAAATTCGCAATGCGATTTTTCGGCAACATAAAAGAATCGCATCAGCTACTCGGCCCAGGGTCTCTCTCTAATCATACCAGCAATGCTTTTAGACGTCGATGGAGATCACTAGGATGTGATCTGTTTTAAAAATAAATTTGAAAAAATACGAATATTCGCCGCAATATTCGAGTTATTCGCGAATACTCGAATATGCAATATTCGTAGCGAATATTCGCAATGCGAATATTCGTGAGCAACACTACTGATCACTATGATAGCCAATCAGAGACTATAACAGCGATCATTAGTATGAAACCCGGGGCACTCCAAGCACAAAGGCAAATACATGAATTTGCGGCCCTTATGGAAAAAAGCCCAGTCCAACGGGGCCGCATATTTGTGTATCCCTGGTGCCAGGGGGTTAACTTAAGGACACCCCAAACGCAATGCGTTTGCCTGCACTGGACCGCATGGTACAGCAGTACCATACAATTCAGTTGCTGTGCATTTTATAAAGTAGTGCATGCACTACTTTTTGTGCAGTCCAGCACGATTAAAAAGAATGGGCTGAAATCGCACTGCACCCGGATTGCATGTGAAATGCACAGCACGTTTGTGTGTGTTTCATGGTGTTCCCAAAGCCACAACAGTAAAATCAGTTTGTAGAGGCAGAATTGCATGCTTGTTATACTCACTCTGGAACTTAAGGGGTTAATCCTCTGCATTGTGTAAAAAGGCTCTTTTATCCTGTATGCAGAGATCCTCCCCCTTCTGCACTGTCTATCTGGGGAAAGCCAGCTAACGCAGGCAAGGTAGCCGACCTGCACATGCTCAGTTGTGTCCTTTATGCTAGAGAGAACATTTACTTGTTCTCAGAGCTACCCAGGTCACATGATGTTGACATCACACATGTGGGCATGCATACAGACTGTAGTGGTAATCTCCTCCTACCTGAACGCTCAGCACTGGAGAACCTGTGCAGTTTATCATGTGACCGTGGTATACAGATCATCCAAAAAGGTATATAGCGGCAATATTTAAATATAAAAAAGTTTTTTTAAGCTGTGGGCACTGTGTGGGGTGGGATGAACTGTTTTCATATTACTGGGTTTAGTAACCCTGGTAAATATTTTCTGTTTTATATTTATAAGGTGCCAGCACCTGAAAGTAGCAGCTAGGATGGCTTGTGTTATGTTGCATACACACCATCGTTTTTTTCACGAAAAGCGAGGTTACGTTCACCACTCTTTTCCATTGAAGCTCGCTTCATAACTAGCTTCTGGGCATGCGCGGGTTGAAAAACGTCGTTTTAAACGACGTTTTTTCTACACACGGTGACTTTTTGTGAAACAAAAAACGACGTTTTGAAAAACGACACAAAAAATTCAAGCATGTTGGAATTTTTTTTTTGGTCGTTTTTTTTAAGACAAAAAACGACGTTTTGCCCACACACGATCAATTTAAATGACGTTTTAAAAAACGTAGTTTTTTTTCATCGCAAAAAACGACCGTGTGTACACGGCATTAGAGTTTGCTTGTTTATTTAGCCCTTTCATACCTAATTTTATGTATCATTATTTCTATTGCTTTTATGTATTTTTGTTCATAACATATCGTTCCTTCCTTCCATATTGCCGTGTAGAATCCTGCTGTAATAAGGGAGCACATTGATAACAAAGAATAATATAGTGAGTAATAAAACAAAATAATAATGGCTTACTTGATTCAGAAATGTATGATCAAGAAATATCAGTATTCTGTCTAGTAACGCAATACAATACCTTGTGGCATTTGGATTACTGACAGCTAGATGAGGCCTGTTTGAAACACTTGGTTTCCCTGAAGAAATAAAGCACTTTATGTAACATTAGAAATGCAAAGCACACGATTGTTGCTACTTTTTTTTTTTAACGGAATCTACTGCAAACCTGGACAATCCAAACATCATTTGAAAGCAAAAATGCATTTTTTATTATTTTCTTGCACATGTTTGGGAATTTTTTGCAAGGTGAAATTTCTCCATGTTCATAAAGCCCTGGGGAAAAATTACCTTGTAAAGTAAACCAACCCCAATGGCTAAGGCAAACTTACTGTGCCTTTAAGATGGAAATAATAACCTGGCAATCATGCAAAGATACAGATGGTGGGGTTTATTTACTGAAGGCAAACCCATTGTGCACTACAAGAGGAAGTGCAGTCACTGTTGATCTGAAGGAAAGCTCTGATGATTTCTATCATTCCATCACGTACAAGCAAAAATGCTGTTTTTTATTTTCCTTGCATTTCCCCCTCAGATCTATACAGGGCCGGATTTGCTCTCCCTGCTGCCCCAAGGCCAGGTTCCGCAATGCACCCCCCCCTCAAATCAATGGAGAATGGCAACCGGATGGCAGGGGCGGCATGGTTAGTTCAAATATTTTTTGTTTCTTTTTTTTTTTTTTTACTTTTGTATCTTTTTTTTTTTTTATGTAGCTTGTCGTTTACTTTTTTTTGTATCATTTTCTTATTATTTTTACAATTATTTTTCTTATTCTTTACTTTTTAATTACTTTTTTATTTTAATAATTTAATTATTATTTCTTATTTTTTTAAATAATTTTTTTCACTTAACTTTATTGCTATCACACAGGAGAAAACAGGAGTCCTAGCACTGTGCTAAAACTCCTGTCAAAGCTGAGATGGTAAGAGCACAGCTCACCCCTCTCACTGTGTACATCGACGGCAGGGACAGTCACAGGAGACAGACTCGGCGGCCGGGGGAGAGGACAGAGTCCGAAGACAGGGCCAGTAGAGGGAGGTATGTGGGGGGGAGGGGAGGACGGATGACAGCACACAGTTTACAAGATTATTTTAGCGACATCGCCGCAATCGCTTGTTAATGAGCGAGCGGATTCCAGAAAGCAACTTACCGCTCTTAACTGGGCGTCGGGGGACTCCATTCTGCTGCTGCCCCTTGGCGCCCTGCCGCCCCGAGGCCTGGCCTTAATTGGCCTTGTGGGAAATCCGTGCCTGGATCTATAGTGACTGCACTTGTAGTGCACAGTGGATTTGCCTTTAATAAATAAACCCCAATGTGAGGAGTAAAAAAAAAAACAACAACCCTTTTGTCCTTTCCACGTGTCTTTTATGATTTTTTTTTTTTGTGTATTTTAACCACTTCCATAAACGTAGAGGGATAGCTCGCTGCCATAACACAGGTATCCTCGTCTTCAGCCGGTGGTCTGGTTTACGATAATGTTGGTCTCTGCAGCAAATTCGCTGCAAGATCACTGTTATTAGCGGCGGGAAAGGGCCCCTCTCGCCGCACTCCGGTGCTCTCCGCCACTTACCGGAGCTGTCGGTAGCGGCGGAGGCAATGGGTATGGATACGAACAAAGGTAAGGTGGCCCCCACCCGTCTCCATACCATAGCAGGGCGGAAGTGACGTCAAAACGTTACTTCCGCCCATAGCTCTTAAAGGGTCATTTTTATTTTTTCAAAAACATTTTTTTTTTTTATTGCATTTTATACCAAATGTGAGATCTGGGGTCTTTTTGACCCCAGATCTCATATTTTCATATTTAAGAGGACCTGTGATGCTTTTTTCTATTACAAATGACGTTTATATTCCTTGTACTAGGAATAAAAGTGGCACAATTTTTTTTAAAAGAACAGTGAAAAAAAATTGCTGCAAAGGGTGAACCCTATGGGCTTTCTTGCCGATTAAACCGCGTGTGTGTACAAGGCTGAGGTTTCTCGTCGAGAAAACTTCCCAGAATCTAGACGAGAACAATAGAGAACCTGCGCTCTATTTTCTCGTCGTGATTCCTGCCGAGAAACCCGAGGATGTGTATACTTACCTGTCTGTATGGAAACCCGCGCATGCTCAAAAATACTTCAACGCATGTGCGGTAGCTTCCAAGGCATAGGTAGGGTGAAGCAAGATGACGGCGACGGCAGCTAATGTGACGAGCGCATGCTCGTCGTAGTCGATGACGTCACAGTGTTCCTGCCATTCTTTTGAATCGCACATGTGTACACTAGGCCGGCAAGAGAATCTTGCCAGGAATCTCGTCAGGAAAAACAACGTTTTTTTTCCTGACGAGAATCCGGGCTGTGTGTACAGGATTTCAGACTGGGATTCCATTAAAGTTCATGTGCGTGTACAGGCAGACGTGCCAATACTTTTGGTAATATAGTGTGTGTGTGTATATATATATATATATATTTATTTATTGCTCAGTTGCCCGGTGTACGTTCATTTTAGCCCAAAATGTGATAGTAAAATGGAAAAGGAAATACAAATAACCAATTTTTCAGGTTGCCAATAAGACCTCATGCACACTGGATGTTTTCTAAAGCCTTCCTCCTGGAAGCAGCGTTATGCCTGACGCTGGCAAAAGTGCATAACGCGTTTAGCTGTGTTTACCCACGTCAAGCATTTGGGTGCTAATTTATTTCGGCTACTGAATTGAATTAACACTCAAATGCTAAACGTGCCTAGCGTTTAGACGCATTTACAAGCATTCTTTCAAGCCCATACTTTGCTGCTCCTGGATGCACTGGCAGTGTTTTTTTTTTTTGTCATTTAAACTCTCCTGCCACCAAATGCTACTAGAAGCCTGTGTGTACATGGACAAATAGGGGGTTATTTACCAAAGGCAAATCCACTTTGCACTACAAGTGCAAATTACAAGTGCAAAGTGCACTTGAAATTGCACTGAAAGTGCACTTGGAAGTGCAGTCACTGTAGATCCGAGGGGGACATGCAAGGAAAATAAAAAAACAGCGTGCACATGATTGGATAATAAAATCAGCAGAGCTTCCCCTCATTTCAGATCTACCCCTCAGATTTAGGCTGCTTTCACATTGGGCAGTGGAGCCGCGGTGGCGGTATAGCAGCACCATTTTTAGCGCTGCTATACCGCCGTATTTACCACTGTATTCGGCCGCTAGCGATGCGGTTTTAGCGGCCGAAAAAGGGTTAATACCGCCAACATTGCGCTTCTGTAGAGGCCTATTGCGGGCGGTATTACTGCGGTTTCCCATTGATTTCAATGGGAAGGAGCGGTATAGGAGCGGTAAACACACCACTCCTATACCGCTGCAAAGATGCGGCTAGCAGGACTTTTGGAGCGGTCCTGCTAGCGCACCGCTTCAGTGTGAAAGCCTCCAGGCTTTCACATTAAAGACTACAGGGCAGGTTTTTTTCATGCGGTATAGCAGCGCTATTTTTAGCGCTGTACCGCCTGAAAAACGCCTCAATGTGAAAGGGGCCTAATAGCGTCCGCACTTCCAAGTGCACTTTCAGTGCAATTTATAGTGCACTTTGCACTTGTAGTTTGCACTTGTAGTGCAAAGTGGATTTGCCTTTCATAAATAACCCCCGTAGGCATTTATAGGCAGGAAAAAAAGAACGCTAGATGCCCCTAGGAGCAGCTATAGAAATGTCCAATGTGCATGAGGCTTTAGATTCCAATTGTCTTTAAAAAAAAAAACTCAAATAACATCACAACACACAACTGTATTTATTTGTATTTTTTTTTTATGCATAATTAGTTTTCAGTGAGCATTATTACATTATTAACCAAAAATTGCAGTATTAAGGTAAAATTAATGGGAAGTTTTGGCATTATTGCCATTATGTGTATGTACAAAATAATTGCATATTATGGCAAACTTACCTGTAAATGTTCAGTGTTCCAGCAATAACAGCTCCATGCTTTCTGGTGCCTTTCCATTGACGCTGCACAATGATACGCAGTGGAGCTGTAGAAATATAGTCTCAGATCCTAGTAAGAAGGCACATTTTTTTTCTATTGCATACAATTCTTTTTTTTACCAAAAAGTTGTGCCTACTAATATTTTTTAAGAGTTTCATTTCAGTTTTCTTAAAGTCTTTCAATATAAATACTAAAATAATTAAAGGACTGTCTATCTTAAAAATCTATAGGAGGTGAGCAGTTTCCCAGCAACCTCTGGATCAGGCCTCCGCTAAGAGAGCCCGACCTTGTGTACAATATAGATTAATGGACTGCCCACAGACTTTTTGGGCCAGATCCACATACCTTTGCCGCCGGCGCGGCGTGACCCTTTTACACTATGCTACTGTAAGTCACAGCGGCGTATCCTTATCCTCAAAGAAATGCCGCTGTAACTGACGGCGGCGTAGCGTAAATAGGCCGGCGTACGCAGGTGTAATTCAAATTTACTAGGGGGGGACGACGACGTGTTTTATTATAATTATGAATGACCCAACGCAAACAACGCTTTTTTTTAACTGCGCATGCACCGGCCGTGGACGTATTCTAGTGCGCATACGTGAAACACGTCGCAAATAGTCAATGAAAACGACGTGAACGTAACTTGCGCCCAGGCCCATTCTGGATCGGCATACGCAAACGACGTAAACGACGTCCAATACGACGCTGTCCCGACGTCCATACTTAACATTGGCTGCGCCTCACTTCAGCAGCTTTATCTTTACGCCGGAGATACACTTACACAAATGATGTAAAGAGAATGCGCCGGCCGCTCGTACGTTCGTGAATTAGCGTAACTCGCTCATTTGCATATTTTACGCTGAAAATAGACGGAAGGGCCCCTAGCGTCCAGTGTAAATATGCATCTAAGATACGACGGTGTAAGAAACTCACGCCAGTCGTATCTTAGCGTAAGTCCGGCATATCATGTTTTCTGGATAGAAAACAATGACACGCCAGCGGGAAATTCGAATTACGCCGGTGTATCTGTAGATACGCCGGCGTAATTCCTTTGTGGATCTGGCCCTTTAAGTCTATCAAAACAGCTTTTTTTTTTATTATGTTTTTTTTTGCATTTACCACAGTTGAGTCCTCCAACATGTGCACTACCTTCACTTGTTTTGTTTGTTACATTTAAGGTTACTGTATCGTAGATCAGAAGAGAATTACATTTTTGCCAACAGAGACCTGAATAAAATTCACCAAGAATCCGCACAGCTGGAAAGTAAGTCACACTAGCTCCATCTAGAGGCAATTTCTGCTAACAACAGATTCACATCTTGAAATAATATTAATACATTCAGATCTCTTCTGGATTACTAATAATTTTACACATCGGTTAGCACAAAAAAAAATATATATTTTACAGCAGATGGAATAATTATGAATTTTAAAGTGAGGAAGCCAATGAGATTTTGCTCTTCCAATGTTTAGCATGTGCAAAAGATGACTCTGTTCTAATTATAACTGCACTTCAAATACTGCCTTGCTGTAAAAAAAGTTGCTCTCTTGTATCCTGAAATAGATAAACTCCCATGAAATCTGTGAGTGGCTGCTTTTCCTTTTGGGTAACTGCAAACAGATTTTAGTTGCAGAAGCTAGCGATGTGTGTAAGAGATGTGTGCAATCATAGAAAACTCCCTCCTTTACCTTCTTTGGGCCAGATTCAGGTAGAGTTAGGCTGGAGTATCTGTGATACTCCAGCCTAACTGTCACTTTAAGCCGGCGTTTCTGTTTTCTTTAACCAGAAAACAAGAAACGCCGGGTTGGTGTTCCGATGCGATCGGCGCAATTGAATTTTGCCATCGCATCGCAACTTTAATTTAAAAATGGCGCCGGGGGCGTTCCCGCTGATTTACGCTGAAAAAATATGTTAATCAGCGGGAATCGGCAATTCACGATCGTATTCGGGCGCGACGCAGTGACTTTCCGACGTTTCCGTAAGCGATACGCGGCGTAAAGATAAAGAAGCCCCCTAGTGGAGTATCCTATGTTAAGTATAGGCGTCGTCATCGCGTCGGAAAAAAAAAAAATCGCGTCGCTTGCCTAAAACTTTCATGAATGGGGATGTGACGTCATTGACGTTCACTGACAGAATTTGGAGCATGCGCACTGGGATTCATTGACACTCGACGCATGCGCAGTACGTTCGCCGTGGGATCGCGCTTAGTTTAAATAATACACTACCCGTACCCGCCCAATTTGAATTGCGCCGGCTCATTTGCGATGCGCTGCCGCAACTTTAGGAGCAAGTGCTTCATGAATAACAGCACTTGCTCCTAAAATTTCGGCAGCGTAACGTAAATGAGAAGCGTTACTCCAGAGCAAAGATGCTCCCATCTACCTGAATCTGGCCCTTTGTCTTTACAGAGATCAGATTTACATATACAGAGATCAATTTCACCAACCAGGTTTACTGCGTGCAAATTGTCCATTTTATACAGGTGTAAAATCTCCCTGGATTTGCACTGCTGAAAACACCTATATGATCCCCACCTTTACACCTATTTTTTTTTGGGGGGGGGGGGCTACCTATTTTTGACAGTTACCCAGCTCCCACTTTCGCTCATGGCGCCACACAGAAGTTCTCCTCTCCCTCTTCCTCCCTGCAATCTTTTGAGACATGTCCCAGAAGATTGTCCAGCCATTCAGAGAACGCGCAGCGCGTCTTGTGCATGCGCAGTGTGAAGCCGCAAGCTGTCACAGCAGGGTGCCCACACTTGCAATGCCAGGGCCGTGGAGAGAAGGAGGCAAGCGAGGCTTCGGGCTTCCGCATCACTCCACTGTGGGATAGGTGAGTGTCTGATTATTAGGTCATAAATAAATACACTTTTTGTATCTGTTGACTTTTAATAAACACATAAATGGGTGGAACTCCACTTTAAGCTTTCTTTTGGTGGTAAATGGTAATGGATATCTCCTGAATTAAAAAAAAAAAAATGTATCAAAGGAAAACTGGCCCAAAATAATAAATATATATTTTTTATTATTATTATTTCGCTGTATATTTTTTGCTACTACCATTACCTTCCACAAAAGAACAACGCAAATTCAATCCTCCCGGTCCCGCCGGTTGCAGTGATACCACATATGTGTATGTTAGTTGTTGTTTGTACCTGTAGTACATCCCAAAAACAATGGTGCCCATTTTGCTATTTTTTATCCCACCTAAAACACACTGACACTTTTACAAAAATATATATATATTAGGGTTGTCCCGATATAGATACTAGTATCGGTATCGGGACCGATACTGAGCATTTGCGTGAGTACTTGTACTCGCGCAAATGCTCCCGATGCCTGGCCGAATACTTTTTTTTTTCTCCAAGAGCGGGTGGAGTGCGGGTGGAGAGGGAGCGGAGAGCGGAGCAGAGCAGTCCTCGTATGGGGGAGAGGAGAGCTGCTGCCGCTGCCGCCTAGTCCCCTTAGACAAAGCCAACTCAATCCCCCCCCCTCCCCCCGCCGCTGCCGACATCTATTTAATATGCGCTGGGGGAACACAACAGCTTTCATTTGAATAGCTGTGTGTTCCCCGCCGTGCCTCGTCATGTATAGCCCCTCCCCCTTGCCCAGAAACTTTGATAGACAGGTCACCCGTTCCAGGATTGGACGGGTGATCTGTCTATCAAAGTGCCCGGGCAAGGGGAGGGACTATACATGACGAGGCGTGGAACACACAGCTATTCAAATGAAAGCTGTTGTGTTCCCCCAGCGCATATTAACTAGATGTCGGCAGCGGCGGGGGGAGGGGGGGGGACTTGGCTTTGTCTTAGGGGACAAGACTGCATTAGGGACATGGCTGAATTAGCGACATGGCTGCATCAGGGACATGGCTGCATCTAGGGATATGGCTGCATTGGGGACATGGCTGCATTAGGGACATGGCTGCATTAGGGACATGGCTGCATCTAGGGACATGGCTGCATTAGGGACATGGCTGCATTAGGGACATGGCTGCATCTAGGGACATGGCTGCATCTAGGGACATGGCTGCATCTAGGGACATGGCTGAATTTAGGGACAAGGCTGCATTTGGGGACACAAGGCTGCATTTGGGGACACGTGGCTGCATTTAAAAAAAAAGTATTGGTATTCGGTATCGGCGAGTACATGAAAAAAAGTATCGGTACTTGTACTCGGTCCTAAAAAAGTGGTATCGGGACAACCGTAATAATGTATATATATATATATATATATACTGACTCTGACCTTGACACAAACACTGAGGCCGCGTACACACGATCGGTCAAAACCAATTAAAACTGACTCAAGGACCGTTTCATCGGTCCAAACCGATCATGTGTAGGCCCATCGGTCACTTATCCTTCGGTCAAAAAAAAGAGAACTTGCTTTAAAATTTGAAAAAGAAAAAATACTGCGCTATCTTAAAATACAAAAAGCCGCTAACACAGCAAGAGAGATCAAAAAATTGCTAATAGAAAATGTGTGGAAAAGTGTAACGCTAATAATGACACAAATAATGATAATACAATAAAGATTAAATCATGCAACACCACATGTGAATTAATGGTATTCAAAAGTCCATAAATGTTTTGAATGAATCGGTGAGTCGGTTTCTTTGAGTAAAACAGATACACAAAATCCAGTGCATAAAGAAGTGAAAAATCCACCACCGCTTATGACAAGGGGCTTACCGCACCGATTGGACCTAGACAGGCATATACCCACTAGGCCAATCAAGCTTTGTTAAAGTTGATATACTGAAGCGGGTACACCATACACGTCATGCGATTCGGTATCAATGAAGGCAAACCTCAGACAGATGATTCAAAAATACTTCCCAGCAAGCAGCAACTCTCAACAGATCACTCAGAGGGCAAATCAGTACTCCAACCGATAAGCATGAAAAAGAGAAGGCAAGGCGTACATAGCGTAATTCCGTAATAAAAATCGATATTTATTATAAAGAGAAAAACTCACATTTTGCAATGGTCAATAGAGCTTATAGAAAAAGGGTAGCAGGAACAACAGTAGTCCATCCCGACATGTTTCGTTACAAAAAGAACACCCCAGACGATGTTCTTTTTGTAACGAAACATGTCGGGATGGACTACTGTTGTTCCTGCTACCCTTTTTCTATAAGCTCTATTGACCATTGCAAAATGTGAGTTTTTCTCTTTATAATAAATATCGATTTTTATTACGGAATTACGCTATGTACGCCTTGCCTTCTCTTTTTCATGCTTATCGGTTGGAGTACTGATTTGCCCTCTGAGTGATCTGTTGAGAGTTGCTGCTTGCTGGGAAGTATTTTTGAATCATCTGTCTGAGGTTTGCCTTCATTGATACCGAATCGCATGACGTGTATGGTGTACCCGCTTCAGTATATCAACTTTAACAAAGCTTGATTGGCCTAGTGGGTATATGCCTGTCTAGGTCCAATCGGTCCGGTAAGCCCCTTGTCATAAGCGGTGGTGGATTTTTCACTTCTTTATGCACTGGATTTTGTGTATCTGTTTTACTCAAAGAAACGGACTCACCGATTCATTCAAAACATTTATGGACTTTTGAATACCATTAATTCACATGTGGTGTTGCATGATTTAATCTTTATTGTATTATCATTATTTGTGTCATTATTAGCGCTACACTTTTCCACACATTTGCTTTAAAATTTGACCGATGGAAGCCTGACCGATGGATCAAAACCGATCGTTAGTATGCAAAAGCATCGGTTAAAAGGCAGCGCATGCTCAGAATCAAGTCGACACATACTTGGAAGCATTGAACTTCGTTTTTTTCAGCATGTCGTTGTGTTAAAACATGTAAACGTCACCGTGTTCTAACACGATCGTTTTTTTGACTGATGGTGTGTAGGCACATCAGACCATCAGTCAGCTTCATCAGTTAACCGATGAAAACAGTCCTTCAGACCGTTCTCAGCGGATGGACTGATCGTGTGTACGCGGCCTAATCCTGACACTGACCTATTGTAGATCAAAACTTGATCACTGTATTTTTTTATTTATTTACTTCTTTTTTACGCACACTTTTTTCTCTAGAATTCTCCATTCATAGAGAAAGAAAACACGGGGTGGGATTCACAGTGACCGATCACTGTGAAAGCTAGTCAGAGGATGATTGATGTTAATTTTAATTTGCCTAAAGGTGAACTATTATTTTACTAATTATTTTTTACAGGTATTTTTTACAGGCGCCATCAATTAACGCAGTGCTTTATATTTCCATTATATTGTACATTCAAATCAGTCCCTACCCTCAAGGAGCTTACAATCTAGGGTCCCTAACTCACATTCATACATACACATAATCCTTTAAGTTTAATTATGCACACACACATGCAGTATGTATACACTATATTGTCAAATGTATTGGGACGTCTGCCTTTACACGCACATGAACATTAATGGAATCCCAATATTAGTCCGTAGGGTTCAATATTGGGTTGGCCCACCCTTTGCAGCTATAAGAGCTTCAACTCTTCTGGAAAGGCTGTCCACATGGTTTAGGTGTGTGTCAATGGGATTTTGACCATTTTTGTGAGGTCAGGCACTGATGTGGACAAGAAGTATGCACATTTGTGAGGTCAGGTCTCTGTGTAGGCCAGTCAAGTTCCTCCACCTTAAACACGCTCGTCCATTTCTTTATTGACCATGCTTTGTGCACTGGTCCAAATCATTTGGGGGAGGGGGGATTCTGGTGTGGGGTTGTTTTTCAGGGGTTGGCTAAGTCCTGACCTCAACCCCATAGAACACCTTTGGAAAGAATTATAGCGGAGACTGTGATCCAGGCCACCTCGTCCAACATCAAATGTGCTTTCTGGAAGAATGGTCAAACATTCCCATAGACACACTCATAAACCTTGTGAACAGCCTTCCCAGAAGATTTGAAGCGGTTATAGGTGGTCCATTAAAGTTCATGTGTGTGTGTAAAGGCAGGTTACACAAGCCCATCTAGTTCAACCAAAAAACAAAAAATAATAATAATAATACAATCCCATATACACAAACCTTGATCCAGAGGAAGGCAAAAACCCCAGCAAAGCATGCTCCATATTGGTACTGCAGGGGGAAAACATTCTTTCCCGATCCCCCCGAGAGGCTACCGGATTTTCCCTGGATAAACTTTACATATAAATTAGAGGTTGAACGATATATCGGTCGATATTTGGCCTTTTTTAAGAAATTGGATGATTATTATGCAAATTAGACAGATTAACACAGCGGCTCGGTGTACCAGAGCCAGAAGGTGAGTGCAGGGATCGGAGGCAGGGGTGAACTGGGCTGGGGGGCAGGGTGGAAACTTCCCCCCAGGCCGCCTACCTTCTATTTAAAATGGCCGCTGTCTACTGACGTTTTTTTTTTGCAAAGGAAGTCAGCCGCGGTGGTCGCTGATTGGCTGTTACCACACGCGCTGCATTCTGGGAGTTGCAGTCTGGAGACAGAGGTGGGGGGTGCAGTGCATCAGGGGATGAATGGAGCTCTGTCTTCTGTCTGTGGCCAGGGGAGGGGCTGAAATGGAGTCGGGAGCACTCTGCTGGTGGGCATTAATGAGGTGACAGTGAAGGCCACCCAGATTTTTAAATATCAGCATCGGCCAGAGAAAAACCCACATCGGTTGATCTCTACTATAAAATGTTAGTACCCACTGAGAGTATTGTACAACTGCCCCCACCTACAGTGACATGAAGACTCGGCTCCAACGTTTCCTCCCAGGCAGTCTTGGTTGTCGGGAACCCCTAACCAGTTTCTCCCATGGGGGGTGTGGGGGGGTATTCCCTGGGCACAGCATGATCCCCAAAAGGGGCGCCCGGAGTGCTCTCCTGATCTCCTCGTGGGTCCCCTGAAAATATGGAGGTTCACATATGTGGGACTTTTCAGGTTGTCTATCCCATGTCCTTATGCATCCTCAACATGTATTATGAACTTGATGGATACTTTCACACAGGACTAAGTGTATGTATTTTATTTTGTTATTCTTTTGTTGGAAAATAAAAATCTTTTGAAAGAAAATGTTAGTACTCAGTTGAATGTCCCAATACTTTTGACAATATAGTGTATAAATATATATATATTTATGAATACTTTATTGAACTTGAATAAACCAGAACACATATAGTTACCACATGTAGTGCCTTTATTTTCAACTTGTGATAATAACCAGATTTAATAGTGAAATAGCTGTGGTTATCAATACACAAACCCATATTTTTTTTTTTTTTTTACTTTTATATACAAAAGGCAAAGAAATATATTTATACAGTATATATACTGTTTTATAAAGAGTATGTTGGAATATATTTCCTTATATTTGGCTATGCATCAGTTAGGATCCAGGCAAGTGTTACAAATGTATACTATCTTCAAGTGTACACCCTGATGTAATATAATGTCCTTATGACTCATTTAAATTATGGCTTTCTACTATATGAAGATTCCCTGGACATTATACACAGTAGCATCAAGGCAAATATAAACACACAACTGTAACAAGTTAAACTTTGAGAGCAGCCCACTAGCTGGGTTGACTCAAAGTGAGTAAACATACATAGGTAAATTAACTGAAAATAAATTAATAAATAAAAATGACAAAAAATATAACCTTCAGAATAACATGTGATGCATTCGTTGGCTTAAAAAAAAAGCTGGAGCAAACCTGGCTCCAGAAAATATAAATATATATATATATAAAAAAAGAAAGGTTCATGAGTTTACGCTGTATTAAAACACAGCATATTTGCATTTGCAACAAGGCCCCCAAGTTTTTGAAGGGAAAGGTGCTGCTATCGTGGCCTATTACATCACGCTCCACGGGCGGGCACAGCCTGTCCATTACCTAGCACTGCTCAGAAATCCTGTACAGACTGACTTCTCCCCCATGCAAAGTTATCAGTGCATGCTTTCAGGCTAATGTAATTAGAAGCAGGGGCGGACTGACAACTCATGGGGCCCCCGGCCAATAGAAGATTATGGGTCCCCTGGCCTTACAGATGGCCACCATGCCAGGAGGCAGTGCAGGGGCGGGGCAGCTAAAATCTCAGGATTTTCACATCAAAAGCATGTCGGTTTCGGACATATCAGGTACAGATGTAAAAAAAACATAGATTTTTACATACTGTCCCTGGTTTTACTGAGCCTGGCAACCCTGATGGGGCCCCCTAGTGGCATGGGGCCTCTAGGGCAGTGCCGAGTGACTCAATGGTCAGTCCGCCCCTGATTACAAGCCACTACATCATCTGCATGGGGAGTCACATTGCTAAACATCTTGGAAGGTAAAGGGACAAGGAGGCCATGACGCAACAAAGGAGTGTGGAGGGGGAGCACTTAAGGATGAGTAACCTGTTGACTTTTTGAAAAGTGTAGCTGTATCTCAGCTTAAAAGCAGCACTTTTCCATAGCAATTGGATTAAAGTTGTTTGCTTTATATATTCTTCGTAGATATGACATTTTAAAATTGGTTTAGTGACAGATGTAGTTAAAAAAAATAGGTATTAAAATAAATAAAGTATACATATTACATTAATATCCGAAAGTGTAACCTTGACAATATGTTGGTGAATTATAAAACATGAAAAAATATAAAAAAAATAACTTTTAAATATCCAATGAATATTTTGTAATAAAGTTGAAAAACAATACATTAAAAATAAAATAAATATTGTGAATAAATAAAAAGAAATAGTTCAGTTTTTTTTTATATATATACTGTCCTGGAAAAGCCTCGTTTGTGATATGCATCACATGATTTATGATGTGTGCATTACATAGAATTTTCAAGAACTTAACAAAGACTTTAATTTAAAAATAAATAAATAAAGAGTTTACAAAAAAAATAAAAAATAAAGTAAAAATGTAAAATATTATTATAGGAGCTGTAACCATCTTGTAGAATCTAGAAGCATCTCAAACACTTTGTGACATATTCAGTTTTTTTTTTTCTATTTTTCCCTTTTCTTTATATAGAAGAGCACTTTACAGACGCATATCACTCGCTGAAGCTGAAAACCAGAACCATTTGTGACGTCAGAGGCACATAAACATTATTGAACAGATTATTAAAACTTCAGGATGTCTCCTGATCTCCTACAGTCATCAGAAGATTGCAAAAAAAAGTGTTCTGATGGTGTTGAGTTGCTCACAATCTGAATTCTTTCTCAAGTTCATTCCGTCACCATGTTTTTAAAGTCACTACAGAATTTCTCTATCCCACAGAATGCATCCATTGGTGATTATATGAATAAGTCACTGATAGAATGGCCTAAAAAAAAGCAGCAGTCAGTGTGATTGTCCAGCAGATTATAGAGACACCTAATGTCAAGTGACCAGTTGTTTAACATACGGATCTTGCATCAGTTCATGAGTAGGTTAATCCGAGTACAGAAGAACCCTAATAAAAAGCTCACTAACTTACTGAATTCATACAAAAGTTCATTTCTACGTGTTTTTATAGGCACTAAACTTACATCATACATATAATAGACATTTTGGCATAGAACTCCAAGAAGAAACCTGTGGATCATATCAGCTGTCGAGATTTCATAAATGCTGCCTCTTGTGATCCCCAGTTATTTTTTGCATCCCTTTTTGTCCCTACAAATGTCGTCTTTTTGTGACCGTTTTTTTTCATATTTTTCCGGTGTCTTTTCTATACTGTCATAGGAAGGCGGTGAGGTTGTTGAGGTGGTCATGTCAGATTCGACTGTAGATGAGTTTTCATTGTATTTATTTAAAGCACTTCTGTTGTTCTTAGCCCGAACACTAGCATGTTTATTTTTCTCTCTTTGGCCTTCTAGAGATGTCCGTGCTAGCTGTTTTTTTGAGTGGTAACGTCTGTAGCAACGTTGAATGGCAACAGCCGACATTTCTTCTTGTTTGCGAAGTAAGGTAGTTGTAATGGGCTCATAAGGAACCTTAGATGGATTTGATGCCATAAACCGTTCTTCCATTGGTAAACGCAGATTGTCCATGTCTTCTCCTTCACCCAAGACTCGTTTGGTGAAAGCAAAGAGGATGTCAAGGCAATGAATTCTGTCCCCACTTACCATGGGGAGATCCATTGCAATCAGCTGGATGCGATTTGGTTTTGGTACTCTTAAGGGTGGTTCCAGGGAATCTGCAAATTCAAAGAGTTTACTGTATTCAATGAACTGTGATGCAGTTGAGTCAAACTTTTCCCAGACTTCATAGAACATCTCAAAGTCATCTTCTCCTAGTGGTTCTGCGCTCTCTTCAGTGGCAACACTAAAATTTTCCAGAATGACAGCAATGTACATGTTGACCACAATGAGAAAGGAAATTATGATGTAGCTAACAAAGAAGAAAATTCCTACTGATGGATTGCCACAATCACCTTTCACAGAACTTCCAGGATGCTCAAAGTTTGGGTTACAATCTGGTGCTGCACTATTCAGAATTGGTGCTAACAGAAGATCCCATCCCGCTGAGGTCGTAATCATAAACAAGCAAATCATACTGTTACCAAAAGTTTCAAAATTAAACATGTCATCAATTCCACCTTCTTTCTTGACATAGGCAAAGTTGGACATTCCAAATATAGCATAAATGAACATCACTAAGAAGAGTAGAAGACCGATATTAAATAAGGCAGGAAGTGACATCATCAAAGCAAATAGTAGTGTACGAATTCCCTTGGCTCCTTTTATAAGTCGCAGTATTCTCCCAATCCTGGCAAGTCTTATAACTCTGAATAAGGTTGGAGATACAAAATATTTTTCTATGAGGTTTGCCAGAAACATACCTGTTAAGATGAAATTAAAAATAGATTAACTTATTGGGTTATAATCAAAAATATATTTAAAGTTTATTCACTTTTTCACTACAGGGTGAGTTTATCAGGAAGGCTCTATTGTAGAGTCAACTTGGTAGTCCTATTAGTGTAGCCACTACTGTATCATGGGCTTTTTAGGCGAGATTGCTCATGTCTTAAAGGACCTTTTTTAGCGAGTGGGACTGCATCAGGTTTTTCCAGTGATCTGGTAGCTAATTACCTCCCTGTTCATTATTGAAATAGTGTAATCACTCCAACTGGTGATTGTTAGATAACTTGGATGTACTTTGGCACTTTGATATAGGTGTACTTTATCCGTCCAAAATCAGGTGATTTTTTGGGGTGTTGGGAGATGAGTTGGGGCAGGGGGAGAGGGATGGACAAAGGGTATGTTTTTGTTTTTAGCAGAGATAGTTGACCTTTGTTATTTTAGACAGTGGTGCAGATACTGTACCATTGCCAGTGTATTGACATGTAATGTTAATATCAACCCTGCGTGGCCTGTTGTATGGTGGCTTTGTTTGTGTGGGCACCACTATTTTGTATATGCACCTTGAAAATGTTTAATAAAAATAATCTTTAAAAAAAACAGTTTATTCACTTTCTTATTTTAAATATTTACAAAGCGATTAAATAAGGCATGGTGTTTGAGGAAAAAAAACAACAAATTAATTCCTGGAGGGTTGAGAAATATTTAGATATTTACAACTCTCCACTCAGATAATTAACTTCCAGTATAGAGCTGAAGAAGTCACAAAATTGCAGTAATGGTGAAAAGAGCTGTTAGGGTTGTTAGGGGAAGTGCAGCTAAAGGTACATATTTTGTACCTACGACAGCAACTAAAACTGGAGAGTGCAAAATCTGCTGTGCATCCAATCAGACATCAGTCCTACATTCATCCGACATGAATGAACAGGATACTACTTTGATCCAACTTTGTGATAGCCTGACTTGTCCTTTGACCAAACCTCGCTCCATGCCAATATAAGCAGTGGCACCCTGCACATCGGGCATTAGAGTGGGGGAGAGTGCCGTGTCAATATCAGAAGAAGAGCAAGGGGACGAAGACAGCGGAGAAAACCGGGCAAGAGCAAGCAAAAGAGCAGAAGATAGCGGAGGAGACCGGAAGAAGACAGAGGGACAAGAACTGGAGAGAGAGCAGAGAAGAGCCGGAGAGGGGAGGAGACATCAGTGGAGGAGGCAGAAGAGCCAGAGAAGAAGTCGAAAGAGACCCCTGGAGCTGCCTAATAAAATTACTTTAAAAACCTGTGTAGTGTGTTTTATTTTTGACACTTTTTCTTTCCAGGTGATTGGGTAGGGGTACAATGAACCCCCATACTCATTCACATAGGGTGGGGGGCTGGGATCTGGGGGCTCCCAGATTTCGCTAAGCCCCCCCGCATGCAGACTCCGACAACCAACGGCCAGGGTTGTCCGGAGGAGGCACTTGTCCTCATCAATATGGGGTCAAGGTGTTTTGGAGTTGGGGGGCACAGGGCCCCCCGGCCCCAAAGCACCCACCCCCCCACGTTGAGGGCATGTGGCCTGGTTTTGTTCAGGAGGGGGGCGCTCGCTCGTCCCCATGCCCTTTCCTGACCAGCCGGGCTGCATGCTTACATAAGGGTTTGGTATTGACTTTGGGGGGACCCCCATGCTGTTTTTCTCGGCATGCTGTTTTATTTTATTTTATTTAGCGTGAAGTTCTTCCTCAAGATTATTCGAGCACAAGTCCCATTCCAAAGTCAGATTAGACAAGACGGCGATCCGACTTTGATCCGATGTCAGTGATATTCAATGGGCTGAAGTAGGATCAAAGTCGGACCAAAGTAGTACAGGGAGCATTTTCAAAATTGGACCGACTTGTGTCGGACCAGTTAAGACGGCTCCCATAGAGAAAAAGGGATTTTTAAATACAGCTTACCTGTAAAATCCTTTTCTTGGAGTACATCACGGGACACAGAGCGGCATATTCATTACTATATGGGTTATATGGAGTACCTTCAGGTGTGGACACTGGCAATCTCAAACAGGAAGTCCCCTCCCTATATAACCCCCTCCCCTAGAGGGAGTCCCTCAGTTTTGTAGCAAGCAGTATGCCTCCCAAACTGGTCACCCAAAAGAGGGGTGGGAGCTCTGTGTCCCGTGATGTACTCCAAGAAAAGGATTTTACAGGTAAGCTGTATTTAAAAATCCCTTTTTCTTTCTCGTACATCACGGGACACAGAGCGGCATATTCATTACTATATGGGATGTCCGAAAGCAATGCTTTAATGAGGGGAGGGAGACATCTTCCAAAGAAGGATTTAATTTTAGAGGTATACTCAGATACTAGTAAATCCAACTTAAACGAGAAATGTAAATCTCAAATCAAATCAAGGGAGCCCCCTCAGATCCTGAGGAGCTTGAATCGCTGCCTGTAGTACTGACTGCCCAAAGGCTGTATCCGCATTCCTTCTTACGTCCACTTGATAAAATTTTGTAAACGTGCGGACTGATGACTACGTTGCTGCCTTGCATATTCGAGCCATAGAGATCTGATGATGTGCTGCCCAGGAGGTGCCCCTGGCCCTGGTAGAATGGGCCTTTACCGACAAAGGAGGAGGCACCTCTTCAAACCGCAGGCCCGAACAATTAATTGTTTAATCCATCTTGCGATGGTGGATCAAGCGGCTGCCTGACCCATCTTGGGCCCTTCCGGTAAAACGAACACCACATCTGTTTTCCGAACCTTCTCTGTAGCTTTAAGATAGGCCCTTACGGCCCTGACAATATCCAACGTATGCAGCAACCCCTCTTTTCTAGAGGTGGGTTTTGGAAGAAGGATGGAAGTACCACATCCTGGTTCAGGTGGAAACTGGATATAACCTTTGGTAGAAAGGAAGGATGAGGACGGAACCCCGCCCTATCCTTATGCAAAATGAGATATGGTTCCTTACAAGATAAGGCTGCCAATTCCGATACTCTCCTGGCCGAAACTATGGTGATCAGAAATACCGACTTTCTAGTCAGTAAAATCAAGGTACCTCAGCCAACGGCTCAAGAGGTTGTTTCTGTAGGGATGACAGAACAAGATTTAAGTCCCATGGACAAAGTGGTGACTTGACAGGAGGATTAATACGCAAGACCCCCTGTAAGAAGGTCTTTACCAGCGAGTGGGTGGCCAGCGGCCTCTGAAACCACACTGACAGAGCTGAGATCTGTCCCTTGATTGTGCTTAGTGCCAGGCCTTTATCCACTCCTAGCTGGAGAAAACTTAACACCCTATCAATAGTATATTTGCGGGAATTCCATCTTTTGGATTCACACCAGCCTACGTAGTTCCTCCACACCCTGTAATAAATCACCCTGGAGACCGGCTTTCTAGCCCTAATCAGGGTAGGGATTACCTGCCTAGACAGACCTCTACCCCTGAGAATCAGGGATTCAGCCTCCAGGCCGTCAAATTTAGACGCCGTAATGTAGGGTGGAGGATCGGGCCTTGTGAGAGTAGGTCTGGTTGTAGAGGAAGAGTCCAAGGGTCTCCCACTGCCATCTTCAGGACTAGTGAGTACCAAGTCCTCCGGGGCCAAGCCGGAGCTACTAAAATGACTGGCTTGTGCTCCACTCTGATCTTGCGCAACAGGCGAGGGAGTAACTGTAGCGGAGGGAATGCATATAGAAGTTTGAATTGATGCCAAGGGCAAACCAACGCATCGGTTCCGCAGGCCATAGGATCCCTCGTTCGAGACACGAACCTGTCTAGTTTCTTGTTGAACCTGGATGCCATTATATCTACGTCTGGCATTCCCCACCTCTGGCAGATTGTCTGAAAGACCTGGGGATGCAGAGACCACTCCCCTGGCGACAGACTCTGGCGACTTAAGAAGTCTGCCTGCAGGTTGTCCACTCCGGGAATGAATATCGCCGAAATGCAGGGTACATGAACCTCTGCCCACTAAAAAACCAAGCTCACCTCCCTCTGAGCGGCCCGACTCCTGGTTCCCCCTTTGGTGGTTTATGTATGCCACCGCCGTGGCATTGTCTGACTGGATTCTCACCGGGAACCCCTTTAATCTGGAGGTCCATGCCAGAAGGGCTAGGCGAGCAGCTCTGATCTCCCAGATATTGATGGGGAGCTGCCTCTCTGCTTTCACCCCAGTTCCCTGGCGAGAGGACCCCTCGAAGACCGCCCCCCCAGCCTGCCAGGCTGGCGTCTGTGGTAACTACCTTCCAGACAACAGGGCTGAAGGATTTTCCCTTTAGAAGATTCTGGGGGTTCAACCACCAGGCCAGGCTTTGTCGGACCCTTGATGATAGCGTCAAAGGGGACTCTAAGGCATGTGCCCTCTTGCCCCAGGCTGCTAGAATGGCTGCCTGTAGGACGCGAGTGTGGATCTGAGCGTATGGTACTGCCTCGAACGTGGCCACTAGCTTGCCTAGTAATCGCATACACAGGCGAATAGTTGGTTTTTTCTTGTTTAGAACCAACTGAACCAGCCCCTTGATAGCCTCGATCTTTACCAGGGGCAGGAACACTCTTTGCTGTTCTGTGTCTAACCTCATGCCGAGGTATTCCAACTGCTTTGTAGGCTGGAACGCTGACTTTCCCCGGTTTAGGACCCAGCTGAATTCTTCGAGGTACCGAACCGTGAGGTTTACTGCCTTTTGCAGACCCGGTCGTGAGTGATCTATGATCTTCGTGAATACCCGGGGGGCCGTGGCCAGCCCGAAGGGGAGCGCCCTGAATTGGAAGTGTCGCTGCCCCACCGCGAAGCGTAAAAATCTTTGATGCGACTGAAAGATTGGTACATGAAGGTAAGCATCCTTTATGTCTATGGAGGCCAGAAATTCGTCTTTCTGAAGCGCGGCGGCTGCTGACCAGATGGATTCCATCCGGAAGGAACGAACCTTTAGGTAACCGTTTAACCTCTTTAGGTCCAAGATTGGCCTGACATCGCCGTTGGGCTTTGGTATGACAAAGAGATTGGAATAGAAACCTAGCCCTTGCTCTTGGGCTGGCACCTCTATTATTACGTCCTGGTAGAGCAGGTGATCCAAAGCTGCCAGCAATGATGCCTTCCTTGCTGGATCCCTTGGTAGCCTTGATTCTTGAAAATGAGGCGGAGGATACCTTAGAAACTCCAGTCTGTAGCCAGATGCCCGGATCCATTTGTCGGGGATCTTGGCTTCCCAAACTTCTGAGAAGAAACGAAGCCTTCCCCCCACCCGCGAGAGTGGGGGCGCCCCTTCATAAGGCAGACTTAGGGGCTGTCTTTGTCGGCTTGCGATACCATGGCCTCTTACCACCAGGGGCCTGTCCCTGCGATCTACTGTTAACGTTGGATCGTGCAGGCGGCCGTCGATACTGCCTGGAATTTGAGGGCCCCGAGACAGGAAAGAGCTGCCTTTTAAATGTAGGACCCCGGAATGTCTTTTTGACCGGTAAAAGGGTACTCTTGCCATTTGAAATAGTCTGAATATATTTATCCAGATCCTCTCCGAAGAGTCGTCCTCCATGGAAGGGAAACCCTGCCAGAAGCTTTTTGCATGGGGGCTCCGCCGCCCAGTTCTTCAACCATAAGAGCCTTCTCATGTGCACCAAAAATAGTGATAAACGAGAGGCCTGCTGGATGGAATCCTTTATAGCATCTACAGCAAAACACAGAGCTCTGGGAATGTCAGAAAACTCTTCTGCTTGTTGGGTAGGCATGTCCTTTAACATTTCTTTTGTCTGGTCTTTTAACGCCTGACAAACACCAATTGCAGCCACAGCTGGCTGTACCACTGCTCCTGCCGTAGCAAAGGATGCTTTTAAAAGTGTCTCTAACCTTTTATCAACCGGATCTTTAAACATATGTATGTTTTCCACCGGGCAAGTTAGTGATTTATTCACACATGAGATGGCTGCATCCACTATTGGGAGCCTCCACCTCTTGGAGAATCTTTCCTCCATGGGGTAAATGACCGCAAATCTTTTCGGTGGCAGAAAAATCCTGTCCGGCCGTACCCAATCCCGAAAGATCAATTCCTCCAAGAGAGGATGGACCGGAAACACTGCGTTGCTTAACGGAGCTTTCAAAGAGCCCAGAGAGGCTACCGGAGGAACCTGAGGCTCTGGCAATGGTAAACTAAATGCCGAGCGGACCATGTCCGTCAAAGACTGTACCCACAGTCTTTCTGTCTGGGAGTCTGAAAATGGTTCCTCAGAGGCAGATCCCTCAATCCCTGAACCCTCTTGGTTCAGGTCTAGTTGATCCTCCTGTGATTCCAATTCCTCCGGAGAGAGAATCTCAGCATCTGAGGATACACCTCTTGGTGATGGGGATCTAACCCGTTTCTTACCAGGAATAGCTCTAGCGATCAATGCTGCTATTCTCTCTTCTAGCCCCCCTAGGGATACGGCTAGCATCTCCTCTGTGATAAACACAGGGCTGGGCTGATCTGGGCCAGCCTCCGCACCAGATCCCCCTAATGGCTCATCCAAGGCACCCTTTATGTTAATAAGTTGCGGGGAAAGTATCGGCATATCATCAGAATCAGAAGGGGAACCCCTTTGTTTTTGTTTTTTGTTTTTTTTTGGTCTTTTTTGTACCCTTTGACCCCGAGCCTTTGGAAGCCATAATACAAAATCGAGGGACTCCGCCCACACAACAGACTGTAGTGGCCAGGAGTACAAAACCAGAGTTTAGGGGACAATAGATCACTAATGCCCAAAAACTGATGGGATCTCGTATGTTTTTCTCTTTTTTTTTTTTTTTTTTTTTTAAATATATATTATATATATTTTCTTTTTTAGAAACATACAGTGACCCCAAACTTAGTTTGCCAGCCTCCAACCTGTATGCAAAAAGGGGGATTTCTTGGCTTAACAAAAAAGGCATTGGAACAAAGTCCAGCATGTACTACCCCTCTTCCGCCACCGGGAGTCACTGTTCTGCCGCTCTGCGTCCTCTCCTTCTGAAATCAGCCTCAGACTGAGCACTGAAATTGCCTGCTGATCTATAACAGCACAAGGCGCGCCCCTGTATGACGCCGCAGGCACGCCCCCCCCCGCCCTCCTGTCTGAACGGCGCGAAAAACGTCTATAAGACGTGCGCGCGCGCGCGTATGCCGGAACAGGAGGAACATGGAGGAGCCGCGCTGCTGGAGCCCAGGACTGCAGAAACAGGCGGCAGATTCAAACCCCCGCCCAGGTAGGACTCCAAAAGGCCCCTAGGGATCCTTACTAGTCCTAGGAAGAAAGCAGCAGGTTAGCTAGCAACACATTCTTAGACAGGGGAACCTAGTGATGGGGGAAAAAGGTGTCATCCTGTCTCTCTTAGACATAGTGAGCAAGGTTGCCCATGCAGAGCATACTTAGGCTGTCCCCCCTTTTAGGTTACCCCGGAGAGCCTGCTGTCGAACCAAGTCCCGCAGGCTCCCCATTACCTGCTCCATGCTGCAGGATGTTTGTCCAGCAAACTGATCCAATCTTCTCCCATCGCCGTGGGTAGCGTAGTAGACCTTCAGGCCCTGGGGTCCTATGAAGGTACCCACTGTCCTGGACCTATATAGCACCCTGGCAAACAGGAACTTATGTTTTTTACAAACTCCAAGTCCTGGGCCCAGGGTCCAGCCCTCCAAAGAGGAGCATTATAGGCAAAACCCCACGGTTTGGGGCCCGGGTACTGTCCACTTTGGCACTGAGGCTCCTTGGACAGATCCGGTTAGCCCGCCCTTAATCCCAAGGATGTGGAGCAAAGCTATTCCGTGACCAACACCTAAGACACTGGCGAAAAAACTGAGGGACTCCCTCTAGGGGAGGGGGTTATATAGGGAGGGGACTTCCTGTTTGAGATTGCCAGTGTCCACACCTGAAGGTACTCCATATAACCCATATAGTAATGAATATGCCGCTCTGTGTCCCGTGATGTACGAGAAAGAAAGATTGATTTTCACATGTCATGCCAAGTGAGCTCCCAATGACGGAGAATTTGTTGTACCAGTGTGAACCCGGCCTAAATAAATCAACACCTGTGTATCACAGCACAGCTGATTTCAGAAAACACACAGATAACATGTAGATATTGTCTTTCCATTGGAAGTTAATGAGTTGGGGACTGTAAGGTGCATGGTACAACGGCATACCAGGAATGCTGAGAAGTGCACAGAAATGCTCAACTATTTCCATACGTCCCTCCCTCACTGGCCAGATGAATAACATGTTACTTCTTTACCTGACATAAACTCTGCAGAATTTCACTCCCAGTGATGCCTCCCTCATTTGGCCAGCAAGAGATCAATATATTGAACAGAAGAGTATCTCTCTGCCTTGTATAGCGATCCAGTCATTGGCGAGTTGTCGCTAATGTACCATGGCCCTAAAGCACCCCACAGCCCCATTCTGTCACTATCTAGAAAAAGTTTAAAGTCAAAGCCTATCCTGGATGGTATGTCTAAAGCTCCAGCATAAATGTAAAGGACACAGGATACCTTTGTTCCCCAGTACTGTCTTGGGAACATTATAGTCGTTGTGCAATGATGCTATAATAATAGCAAACATCTTCTATTATTGAGCACTGGGGCAAATGTAATCTTTACATTTCTCCAGTGTGCATGGGTATTTAGCAATTATGTTCAGCTAGTCTTGCCATTCAATCATTTCTGCCTTAATAGCAGAACCATATCTTTTCTGTAGCCTCTCTGTAAATGTAATCAGCAATACAGACTAGTCAAGGACTCATCCCAGCTTCTGAACGGACTATGAAAGAGCAGAAGGTCATTCTTGTGTTTCTTCTCCTTGAATGTTCAAAGCAGTAACGTCTAAGGCCTCGTACACACGACCAGTCTCCTCTGCAGAATCCATCAAGAAACTTGGTGGGAGAGTTTTTTTGCCGAGGAAACCGGTCGTGTACGTTTTTTATCGAGCAAGTTCTCTTTTTCCTCGACGGTAGTCCTAATTGGCTTGTCGTGTTCCTTGTCGGGCTGCTTTTTGATGAGAAACTCGAGTGTGTGTATGCTAAGAAACCCGTGCACCTTCGGTAAAAGTAGCGTTTGTAATGGAGATAGCACATTTGTCACGCTGTAACAGACTGAAAAGTGCAAAAGTCTCTTACCAAACTTTTTGAGAAACGTTTGAGAACGAGGAGATTTGGTCTTTAACGTGTGTACGCAAAGCAAGCTTTTCGAGTTCCTCGACAAGCCTAACAAAGAACTTGACGAGGAAAACGATGTGTTTCGCCCGACGAGTTCCTCGGTCCTGTGTACGAGGCCTGAGATGGATTAGCATGAGGATGCTGTCAATATACAGTAGATGCAGGCATCTATTTTGGTTCTATAAAATACATTTGAATTATAGCTGAAGCCAAACAGACATGCAGCAACATACCTTACAGCACCCTCTGCTGTTCTTTCTACACAGACTGTCCTCCTTCCAATACACCAGCAATTTTTACAATTTTATTTATTTGAGTTACTTCTATAGCGCTGACAATTTACACAGTGCTCTACATATATATAATATATACATATATATATATATATATATATATATATATATATATATATATATATATATATATATATATATATATATATATATATATATATATTACATTCACATCAGTCCCTGCCCTCAATCTAGGGTCCCTAACTCACATACACATACTAGAGTCAATTAAGACAAGAGCCAGTTAAATTGGTAGCGAAGGCGTTCTTTTTACATTTATTATATATAAAAATAATAGTGCGCTAAACCCCCCAAAAAAACAACAATATATGATGCAATATATGAAAATAAATATATAAATTGTTGTGCAATAGTCCACATGCAACACAGATGAAAATAAAAACTTCAGTGATGAATTCCAATTTTCTTCCATCTGAAAAAACTGAGCTTTACGGAGGCGGATGTTTACGGACGTTAGCGGATGCTCATCCGCTAACGTCTGCGATCCCATAAGAAAACCATTGCAGTCCGTAAACGGACGTATGAAAGAACGGACGAATGGTCCGCACATGTGAAAGGGCCCTAAGTCTTGCAGCAGCATTCATGATAGACGGAGAAGGGGATAGCCTATGGAGAGGCAGGCCTATGAGAAGGGAGTTGCAACAGTCAAGGTGAGAGATAATAAGGGAGTGAATGAGTAGCTTGGTGGTTTAATTTGTTAACCACTTCCATGCCGGGCCTATTCTGACAATTCTCTCCTTCATGTAAAAATCATATTTTTTTTTTGCTAGAAAATTACTCAGAACCCCAAACATTATATATATATTTTTTTAGCAGACACCCTAGGGAATAAAGTGGCAGTCATTGCAACTTTTTATCTTGCACGGTATTTGCACAATAATTTTTCAAACACCATTTTTGGGGGGAAAACACAGTTTCATGAATTAAAAAATAACAAACCAGTAAAGTTAGCACAATTTTTTTGTATAATGTGAAAGACGATGTTACGCCGAGTAAATAGATACCTAATTTGTCACGCTTTAAAGATGTGTACACTCATGGAATGGCGCCAAACTTTGGTACTTAAAAATCTCCATAGGCAACGCTTATTTTTTTTACAGGTTACCAGTATAGAGTTACAGAGGCGGTCTAGTGCTAGAATTATTGCTCTCAGGCCCCGTACACACGACCGAGCTTCTCGGCAGAATCCAGCGAGAAGCTCGCTGGGATTCATATTCTGCTGAGAAGCTCGATCGTGTGTACGTTTTCGCCGAGCAAACTGTTGAGCAAGGCGTCGAGCCAAAATAGAGAGCAGGTTCTCTATTTCCTCGATTGGGCCATCGGGACTAATGGCTCGACGCCTTTTTCGACAGCCTGGTCGACGAACTCGACGTCCGGCCGAGAACCTCGTCGGGCGGAACGATGAGTTTAGCCAGACGAGGTTCTCGTACATGTGTACGCGGCCTCACTCTAACACACATGGCAATACCTCACATGTGTGGTTTGAACGGCGTTTACATATGTGGGCAGGACTTACGTGCGTTAGCACTGGGTACAGGGGGAGTTTTACCAAATGTTTTTATTTTTACACTTTTTTTTTTGATCACTTTTATTCCTATTACAAGGAATGTAAACATCCCTCGTAATAGGAATAGTGAGTGACAGGTCCCCTTTATGGATATATACAGGGTCAATAAGACCCCACATCTCTCCTCCAGTCTGCAAAGCATGAGATTGTGAAAAAAAATTCACCAATCTCATGCTTTCAGCTGCGATTGCGGCTTTGTTTACTTCTGGGCACCCAGGCATGACGTAATAACGTCATGCCTGGGCCTCCGACAGTCATAGAGATGAAATAGATAGAGGAAATCTCTATCCTCCTCATCCGGCGGTGGTGGATTCATTCTCCGGGCCTTTGGTGGCACGGGAGAACGCGGAGAAGCACCAGATGGCTGCGGGAGGGGGGGACATCCCCTCCAACGGCCTATAAGAACGATCAAGTGGCGGAACCACCGATATGATTGTTTTTATGGTGCACAGAATCGCCGCCTGAAAAGAAGGATATCTGAATGATGCTTGTAGCTGCACCCATCATTCAGATATCCCCCTAAAGTACAGGACGTCATATGACGTCCTAAGGTAGGGAAGTGGTTAAAAAGAGGCACATTTTAGAGATGTTACGGAGGTGAATTCTACAAACCTTTGACGATTGGACTTGAGGCTGAAATGACAAGTCAAAGTCTAGGATTACACCTAGTACTCTGGCATGAGGGGAGGGACTGATGGTTGCATTTTGATTTAAACAGTCATGGAGGGGGGCACAGGCGGGGGGGTAATATTAATAGCTCAATTTTAGAGAGATTTAGTTTAACCACTTGCCACCCGCCTTATGCAAAAAGACGTCGGCAAAGTGGTTTCAATATCCTGAGTGGACGTCATATGACGTCCTCAGGATATTGAGCCGATGCGCACCACCGGGGGCGCGCATCGCGGCAATCGTTGTTACAGGGTGTCAGTCTGACACCCTGCAACACCGATCTATTGAAAGAGTCTCCGACGGAGACTTTTTACCACGTGATCAGCCGTGTCCAATCATAGGTGATCACAATGTAAACAGGAAAATCCGGTAATCGGCTTTTCCTCACTCGCGTCTGTTAGACGCCAGTAGAGGAGAGCCGATCGGCTGCTCCTCTGACAGGGGGGGTTTGTGCTGAACGATTATCAGCACAGTACCCCCGAGGATGCCCACACTGGACCACCAGGGATGCCACTAGACCACCAGGGATGCCCACCACAGGTATGCCAGCCTAGACCACCAGGGATGAAAATTTACAAATAATGGATGCCAATCAGTGCCCACAATGGATGCCAAACAGTGCCCACAATGGGCATTACTGATTGGCAGACATTGTGTGTCACTGATTGACATCCATTAGTACAACACATACATTAGTGCCACCTATCAGTGCCCATCTATGCCCATCCGGGCTGCCTATCAGTGCCCATCCATGCCGCCTATCAGTGCTCATCCATGCCGCCTATCAGTGCCCATCCATGCCACCTATCCGTGCCCATCCATGCCACCTATTCATGCCCATCTGTGTCGCCTATCCGTGCCCATCCGTGCCGCCTATCAGTGCTCATCCGTGCAGCCTATCAGTGCCGCATATTAGTGCCCATCAATGCCACCACATCAGTGCCACTTCATCGGTTCCCATCAGTGCCGTACCATCAGTGCCCATCCGTGAAGGAGAAAACGTACTTATATACAATGTTTTATAACTGAAACAAAAAAAAACTTTTTTTTCAAAATTTTCAGTAATTTTTTATTTATTTTTTGCAGAAAATAAATATCCCAGAGGTGATCAAATACCACCAAAAGAAATCTCTATTTGTGGGAACAAAATGATAAAAATTTAGTTTGGGTACAGTGTAGCATGACCGCGCAATTGTCATTCAAAGTGCAACAGCGCTGAAAGCTAAAAATTGGTCTAGACGGGAAGGTGTATAAGAGCCCAGTATGGAAGTGGTTAAGGAAGTGGTGCAACATCCATGCTGATATGTCAGTAATGACATTAATCTGCATAGAGAAGTTATTTTTGCAGTTTATTACCGCTTTAACCTACCAGCATGTCTTTGGAGTGTAGGAAGAAACCCATGCACAGGGAGAACATGAAAACTATAGGATTGATTCACAAAGCTTTACACAAGGATAAGAATATTTATGGTATTTACAGCCATGTGGCTTCAATTATTAAATCTCATTAGGTTCAATTCACAAAGCTTTACGTAAGCCTAAGACTCCTTTCACACTGAGGAATTTTTCAGGCGGTTTAGCGCTAAAAATAGCACCTAAATACCGCCTGAAAAACTCCTGCCCTGCAGTCTCAGTGTGAAAGCCTGAGTGCTTTCACACTGAGGTGATGCGCTGGCGGGACTGCTCCAAAAGTCCTGCCAGCAGCATCTTTGGAGTGGTGAGAGGAGCGGTGTGTTTACCGCTCCTCCACATTGAAAACAATGGGACACCACGGCTATACCGCAGAGGCGCATTGCTGGCGGTATTGACCCTTTTTCGGCCACTAGCGGGGGTTAAAACTGGACCGATATCGGCCGAATACCACCACAATTCTGATGGTATAGTGCCGCTAAAAATATATACCGCCACCGCACCTCCCGCCCTGGTGTGAAAGGGGCCTTAGGCATAGCTCCCAACTGTCCCTGATTTCGAGGGACTGTCCCTGATTTGGAACAAAGTTTCTCTATCCCTTTTTCCTCCTGCATTTTTAAATTTCAAAAGCCAGTATAAAAGGAATTATAGTGGTAAAAATAAGCAATTGGGGGTATAATTGTCCTTTAAGGGGACATGACAGAGTGTGTATCCTATGCCAACATACTCTTGCTAATAGGTGTCCCTTATTACCGTCTCAAAAGTTGGAAGCCATGCTAGAGCACTTCATTTTCAGCCATGTGACTATAATTTTCAAATCTCATTGGACTCAACTGGAAATAACTAACTGTTGTATTTTTTTTAAATTAATATCCCAATGTAGGTGTTTCTAGTCTTAGAGTTGGTTCACACTGGGGCGACGTAGGATTTGACTTCAAGTCACCCCAAGTCGCACGGTCGAGAAAATTAATGGAAGTAAGCCATCTTAATGTACACTATTGAAGTCGCTCCGACTTCAGAAAAGGTTCCCGTACTCTTCAATCCGACTTGTAGGCAACTTGTATCCATTGATTTCAATGGAAGTCGCCTCAGAAGTCTGATCACTGTCTTAACTGAAGCAACAATACAGGAAGATAACATACATTTCTCAGGCAAACCCCTCCCTCCCCCTCCCTCCCACAGAGCTGATTGTTGTTTGATTGGCCACTGGAAAGCCTCCTGTCCTGGAGGCAACTTGAAGTTGGGTTGCCCCTGTGTGAATGGGCTCTTATTTTTCAGAGGCAGCTAATGTATCCAAAATGTACCCAAAATGTGTAAAGTAAACTGATTATGATAAGAAGGTCAGCATCTTACCTACAATAGAAAGTATAACAACAACTAAATCAAATATATTCCATCCAATGGTGAAGTAGTATTGTCTCAGGGATATGAACTTTAGAAGGAATTCGCAAGTGAAAAGTATAATAAACACCACATTGATCCAATACAATCTGTTCTCCATGTCTTTGCTTTGGTCGTCAGTTTCGATCATCATTGTGACCATATTAAGGAAAATGAGACACATAATGCAAATGTCAAAGGTTTGTTTTGTGACAAAGTCAAATATCATTCCTTGGAAAAAGTTCTGCGGAGACAAAAAATATTAATACTAGTTATATATATATATATATATATCATTAGAAAGAGTATGGAAAAAAAAACTGCGCTAAAAGGAATAAAAACCAGATCAAATGATCACAAGCAGCAATTCTTCTGTATGACATAAAACACAGTATAACATGAACAAAGAGAAAATAGAATCGCGCTAAATCAAGATTCCAAATCCTGATTCTGAAGCATTGTCACTTCTCTTTTTTCACTCAATTTGCACCGTATATCGTCATATTTCGCTTTCTTTTTTTTTCTTCTGTACCCTATTTTGTATAGTTAATTCTTTGTTTCCTGAATTGAGAAGTAACACGTAGACATATTTTACTTAAAATAATATATACAGTGTCTCACAAAAGTGAGTACACCCCTCACATTTTTGTAAAATTTTATTCTATCTTTTCATGTGACAACACTGAAGAAATTACACTTTGCTACAATGTAAAGTAGTGAGTGTACAGCTTGTATAACAGTGTAAATTTGCTGTCCTGTCAAAAATAACTCAACACAGCCATTAATGTCTAAACCTTTGGCAACAAAAGTGAGTACACCCCTAAGTGAAAATGTGAAAATTGGGCCCAAAGTGTCAATATTTTGTGTGGCCACCATTTTTTCACAGAAGCCCTCAGAGGTTTGTTAGGCCCCATTCCCACCTGAACAAAGGCGGGGTTTTTTAACGCATTTTGCCGCGATTTTGTACTTGTTTGAGCTTCAGGCTTTTTAGAGCTTCTGGCTTCAGGCATTTTGGAGTGGAGATGTAAACCATCTGCATAGAGAATAATTGATTTTTTCCCCTCCAGCGTTTTGTAGGCTTTAAGCTACAAAATGCTCAGGTGTGAATGGGGTCTTAGAGAACCTTAGTGAACAAACAGCAACACAAAGGCCAAGGAACACAACAGAAAGGTCAGGGATAAAGTTGTGGAGAAGTTTAAAGCAGGATTAGGTTATACAAATCCCAAGTTTTGAACATATCATGGAGCACTGTTCAATCCATTATCCAAAAATAGAAAGAGTATGGCACAACTGCAAACCTACCAAGACATAGCCGTCCACCTAAACTGACAGGCCGGGCAAGGAGAGCATTAATCAGAGATGCAGCCAATAGGCTCATGCTAACTTTGGAGGTGATGGAGAGTTCCATAGCTCAGGCTGGGAAATGTATTAGTCATGCACTCCACAAATCTGGCCTTTATGGAAGAGTGGTAAGAAAAAAGCCATTGGTGAAAGAAAGCCATATGAAGTCCTGTTTGTACTTTCATCAGATGAGACCAAAATTGAACTTTCTGGAATAAAAACAAAATGCTATGTGCGGAGTAAAACTAACACTGCATATAACCCCAAACACACCATCCCCACTGTGAAACATGGTGGTGGCAGCATCATGTTGTGGGGGTGCTTTTCTTCAGCAGGGACAGGGAAGCTGGTCAGAGTTAATGGGAAGATGGATGGAGCCAAATACAGGGCAATCTTGGAAGAACATCTGTTAGAGTCTGCAAAAGACTTGAGACTGGGGCGGAGGTTAACCTTACAGCTGGACAACAACCCTAAACATTCAGCCAGAGCTACAGTGGAATGGTTTAGATCAAAGTATATTCATGTGTTAGAATGGCCCAGTCAAAGTCCAGACCTAAATCCAGTTAAGAATCTGTGACTCGAAAATTGCTGTTCACAGACGCTCTCCATCCAATCTGACAGAGCTTGAGCTAATTTGCACAAAAGAATGGGCAAAAATGTCACTCTCTAGATGTGCAAAGCTGGTAGAGACATTCCCAGAAAACTTGCAGCTGTAATTTCAGGTGGTTCTACAAAGTATTGACTGAATACAAATGCACGCCAGACTTTTCACATATAAAAAAAAATTGAAAACCATTTATAATTTTCCTTCCACTTCACAACTATGTGCCACTTTGTGTTGGTCTATCACAAAAAATCCAAATAATTTTTTTTTACATTTTCGGTTGTAATATGAAAAAACTTGGAAAATGTCAAGGGGTATGAATACTTTTTCAAGGCACTGTAAGTTATGAGATATAATATATATAATATACAAGTTATAAGATGTAATAGTATAAAATATTACACAGTTCCAAATCAATACACAGCATTTTCATTCAACCTAACTATTTAAGAATACCGAGAGACAATGGAATGTATTTCATAGATTTTGGCAAATCTCAAGAAAAGGATTTTGTATTTTCTCCAGAACAGAAGCCGGTGTGAATTATTGCAATGCATGCAGCGGGTTTCTTTCTTTCAATAAATTTTTATAAAAAATGTTCAGGTTTACATGGCTTTTTTTATGGTACAGTCACAAAATACATGCAAATAGCATAATGTTGACAAAACCAGAGATGTTTTTTTTTTTTTTTTAAGAAATGCATTTCCTAAATGGAAAGTGATCATGTAACAGAAAATGCAGTCTTTGACTGCTATAGAACAATATAATACAATTTGAGAAGCAGCCACTAATTGTGGCCCTTAGGGTGCAAATAGAAAATTATCAATTGCATAAACATAAAGCGCACATATTTCTTTCTAAATAAACAAATTTGAAATTTGAACAAACATGCAGATAACATTTCAAGTCACGGCCATGTCAAGAGAAAACCAATGCAACAAGGGAAATCTACCAATAAATTGTTAATTACTCCCACGATGCAATGCAGTAACTATGAAAATAACAACCAAAGCTTTACAGAGGCTGCCATTTCCCATATCTTACCAACTGGGGTTTCCAGAACATCACAATACTGAGTTTACAGGAAACATGGTGATTGTAACCAGTGGGATGAACTGGTGCACTACTGGATAATTCTAAGCCAGGGGTAGGCAACCACGGCACTCCAGCTGTGGTGAAACTACAAGCCCCATTAAACATTGCAAGACCCTGAAAATCACAGGCATGACTCCTAGGCCTCGTACACACGAGGCAATCGATTTGTTCAAAAAGGTCTGTCCGACCGATTTGAACAAATCTGTCTGCTGGCATTTTGGTTTGCTCGCGTGTACACACGAGCAAACCAAAATCCCCGCCAGCAGACAGCGCGCTGACGTGTCGGTGACGTTGACGCCGCCACGTCACCGCACCAGGAAGTAAAACACTTCCGCGCATGCGTCGAAACCATTCGGCGTGTGTGCGAGAAGACATGTCTGCTGGTTAGCGTACTAACCAGCAGACATGTCGGGCGGACGGGTTCCCAGCCGACAGATTGGTAAGCATGCTTTCCAATCTGTCGGGTGGCCAAATCCGTCGGCTCGCCCGTACACACGATCGAATCTGTCTGCTGAAACGGTCTAGCAGACCGTTTCCAGCAGACAGATTTGATCGTGTGTACGAGGCCCTAGAGGCAGAGGCATGATGGGATTTGTAGTTTCACCACAGCTGGAGTGCCGAGGTTGCCTACCCCTGTTCTAAGCAGATACAGCAGTTGTCAGATTTTGGTAATCTCTGACTCTGACACTCAAGATGACTTTTAAGGCAAAGTAAGTAAAGCTTAATAAGTTACAAATATGACCCAAGTGGCTATTAAGATTTTGTTTTCAATCCTGGCTCAGATCTTTAAAGCTGAACTGTAAGTGGATATAAAAAAACACAACTCAGCTCTGTAATCATTAATACATCCTTAAATGTTTTTTTTTATATATACAGCAAAGTTCAGATTAAGGGAGGCAGAAGTATCAGAAGGAACCAATCAGTTGTGCTGCAGTACAGGGAGCATGCTGGTAACGGGAAAGGGCAGAGCTAGGACAGCCATGCTTTCTTTTATTTTTAATTTTTTCATCCGATCGATGTGCAATTTGATCAAAATAATTGAATTTGCAAGCAATTGAATAGTCATAACTTCCTTTCTGATCATATTAAACTCAATTTCTCTTTTAATATTTTTTTATTGTCTGTATATCAAAAAATGTATACCAATACAAACGCACCTTGTCTGCCCATGGAAGGGCTGTGACTGGCAACATGGAGAACATAAATGTACATACACAGCAAAAGCAAAGGAGGAAGGGCCTCCTTTTTGCCAAGGACCTTTGTCAACACCTTCTTAGTGGGCAGTCCTGACATCTATTGGCAGCCAAAGAAGGCTGTAAAATCCATCAAAAGGAGAAAACCAGAGCAGAGAGCAAGACGGGAGAGAGGAAAAGGTAAAGTAGAAAAAAAAGTAGAAAAGAAAAAAGAGGGGTAGGGACCCGGGATCATCGGAGACATCAGTTAGAGCCAACCCACGCTGGTCATGGGGAGATTAGGGAAGGCATACGTCAACCATGGTTCTCAGACCTTAAGAAATGTTGGCGTGTGTGTCGTGGAGAATATTAGATGTTTGTTCATTTAGCATAATGACCGCAAGTCCCTCACTCCCTGGAAGGGGACTGTGTTTTTTTTTCCAGGCCTGGACAATCGTCCTTTTAGCTGCTATGAACAAGATGCCAATTTTTGGAGCAAATAGACCCAGAATGGGGAAATGCAACAAGCCAAATTTAACCTCTTTCCGAATATTTAAATGGAACACGCAATACAGCAGGCCAATCACTTGGTACCAGAAGCCCACCAGTCGAGGACAGGTCCACCAGATATGTAGAGCATCGCCATGATGGCCACACAGCCGGAAGCAGAGATCACTATAAGTCGGATTAGCATGGGCGATCGGTGCTGCAACCCAATACCATCGCAATAACACTTTATACGATGCCTCTAAAGGGGCTGTATTAAATTAACATTTAGCAATCGAAGATCAGGCCTTGCTCCTATCCGCCGAGTCGATTTTCGTATCCTGATCTCGCTCCCACTGAGCCACATAGGAAAGACACAAGAGTAGAAATAAGACCAGATGAACCCGGAGAGTGCTGGCAGATATGCTCAAAAGTGGTTTTCTGAAATGGACAACAGGAAGCACGTCTGAGAAAAGCTATCCAATGTTGGAGCTGAAAAAAAAAATAGTCTGGGGAGCATCATAGGATTAAAGAAAAGCGATCCAGGTCGGAGGGGACTGGGTAGTCAAAAAATGGCATACATGGGTAAAACCACAAGAGATCCACCAAGTGAATGTCTGGGGCTGTTTCAGACCGGGAGGAATAAAATAAGGGGTTGTTAGTAATAGGTAACAAGGGCAGAAAGGGGGACATAAGGGAGCTTGAGTACCTTACTGAGACCCATAGCTTCAGACTATGCTGCATTAATAGTATCAAAGCCCCAGGGCGTAGTTTCTGCAGAAGCCATAGAAGTGCCTGTATAGAAAGAGAGAAACAATTAGGGAGCTCCAAGAACACCCACAATGGAACGGTGGAGGAGACATGGAGCAGAGTCAGTTGGGAGATTTGGGTGGCCAGATAATATTTGGAGACATGTGGAACCCCCTGGACCTCCTGTAATCTATGTATAAAGAGAGTGGTCCTAGATATTCTAGGGTGTTTATTAGCCCATATAAAGTGTAAGATCCTGTTCTGGAGCAAGCAGGGGAAGTGTGGAGAGACTCGCACAGGTAGGGTACGGAAATAGTATAGAAGCTTAGGTAAGATCATCATTTTTACAAAATTGATACAGCCTATGCAAGGCAGGTGTGGGAACTGCCAAGACTGCATTCGAGCGGTCAGTGATCGAATTAAGGGATAATAATTGGCAGCAGAGTGGTATAAGTAGGGGTTAATCGGACTTCAAGATAGTTAAAAGTTGAGGACACCCAGCGAAAAGGATAGTGGGGTTGCAAGCACGCGACCAGGTCAGGATCCAGAGAGACGTTTAAAGCTACACATTTCTCCAGATTGATACAAAGGCCCGATATAGCTGAGAAGCGCATCAGATGGCATAGCAGATTGGTCAAGGTCAGGAGGGCATTGTCTGCGAATGAGGCTCAATTTAAAGTTACGGTCTGCATAAAGAACTCCAGTAACATTTGGGTCTCCCTGAAGTTTGAACGCCAAGGGTACTAGTGCAAAGAGAAATAAGACTGGGGATAGATGGCAGCCTTGTCTAGTACCCCTGTAGACTGAGAAAGGCGCAGAACAATACCTGGCATATTTGACCAAAGCTGTAGGAGTAGAATATAAGGCTTTGATCAAGGTCCGCACAGCTTCACCAAAGCCCCAATGGGAGAGGAGTAAAAATAGTAGGTATTTCCAAGACAAGGTGTCAAAAACCTTGTAGATGTCCAAGGAAAGAAGGATTTTCCAATAATGTAGAAGTTGGATGAGGTGGACAACTTTACGGACATTGTCACTGGCCTTCGTTCTTGGGACAAAACCCACCCGATCCCTTTGCATGAGTTGGCACACATATTCATTGATGTGCATGCTCAAAATCTTCCCTAAGATCTTTAGATCCTCGCTCAGAAGGGAGATAGGCCAGAATTCCTAAGGTTCTTGGGGATCATCGATATATGGGCCCTAAAGGCATCAGGTGAGGGCATTGATCTGTGTTTCAGAGTGTTAAAGTAGGTAGGAAGCCAACAGGGTAGAGAAAGTCTTGTAATATAGGCCTGAAAACCTGTCTGGGTCTGGAGCTTAAAAAAGATTTAATTGCTCGGAGAACTTCAGCCTCTAAAATGTTGGCGTTAAGGGCATCATGAGCCCCTTCTGAGAGGTTAGGAAGGTTCAGTTCACTAAAAAACTGTTTGGCTTGATGTAGGCGAAATGGGCCTGGCTTGGCATAGAGCGTGGAAAGAAGCTCAGAGAAGCCAGTTAAGATCTGTAGAGGATTGGAGGTAAGACCCCCCTGTCCACGTCCGAAGCCAAACTGGCCTATGCAGTTTTCCCACAGAGTTCAGTTTTTTGGCCAACATGGGCCCAGGTTTATCAGCGAATGTATAGAACTTGTGTTTGGTCAACCGCAAACCCTTTTCAGCTCGAGAGGCGCAAAGGAGATCCAACTCAGTCACCAGGGTATCGTGAGCCTTTCTATGCGCTGCAGTGGGGTGTGCCTTCCAAAATGCATCCGCTGCCGCAAGTGAGAATGAAGTTCAGTGATGCAACATTTCCTGTCCCATTTACGTGAGAAAGAAAATTGGATAATGTGGCCACAAACTATGTAGCCTTATGCGCCTGCCACAGGGACACAGCTGAAGTAACCAATCCTACATTGTCAGGAAAGTATATTTGTATGGAAGACTGAATAGGCTGACATGTGGCTTGAGTAGTCAAAAGCAATTAATTAATCCGCCAATGAAAGGGATGTTTGGTGAGGTCCGAAAAGGAAACAAGAAAGACCAAGGGGTCATGGTCAGACCATGGTGAGGAAGGGATAGATATTTTGTGGACTAGTGGAAGATGTATTTGCATAAAAACGTGATCAATCCTACAAAAGCTTTCATGTGTGTTGGAATAGTATGTAAAGTCATGATCATTAGGATGGGGCTCCCTCCAGACATCTATCAAACCGAAGGCTTGGAGAACTGTGACACACACACACACACATGAGCCTCATGTGCAGATAGTACACTCAATTTCCAATCAAATTTGATCAAACTGAATTCAATATTGAGTTGGCGCACCCTTTGCAGCTATAACAGCTTCAACTTTTCTGGGAAGGCTGTCCACAAGGTTTAGGAGTGTGTCAATGGGAATGTTTGACCATTCTTCCCAAAGCGCATTTTTGCAGTCTCCGCTCTAATTCATCCCAAAGGTGTTCTATCTGGTTGAGGTTAGGACAGTCAAGTTCCTCCACCTCAAACTCACTCATCCATGTCTTTATGGAACTTGTTTTTGCACTAGTGCGCAGTCATTTTGGAACAGGAAAGGCCCATCCAAAAACTGTTCCCACAAAGTTGGAAGCATGAACTTTGTGGGAACAGTTCTCCCACAAAGTTGCTCCCCACAATAGCTAGCCCCCGAGGGGGTTACCTTGTGGGTGCGCTCCCCTGTCATACACTCGGTGGCTGTAGCCGCCGAGTGTATGACTCGCCCCGGCGGCCACATTATTGGATTTGATTGACAGCAGCGGGAGCCAATGGCTGCGTTGCTATCAATCTATCCAATGAAGACCCGAGAAGCCGCGGGGAGAGCAAGGTGGGATCGCGGGCACGGAAATTTGGTGCTTAAGTAAAAAGGACGGTGGGGTCTCAGACACAGCAAAGTGTTTTTTCACCCTAATGCATAGGAAGCATTAAGGTGAAAAAAAACCCCACAAAGGTTTACAACCCCTTTAAAAAACGTGTGTGTTTTTCAGGTGCCATATTAATGTATATCTTTTCATAAGCCCATATCTGATTCATGAAAAGCCAAAATACTATTGCTATTATATGAAATGAGGCATCTCTGGTGTCCCTCCAGACAACAATGTTACTGCTCCGTTGCCAGAAAGAAAATCAAAATGAATCGTCCTCATAAGTACACTGTATTTCCCATGAAAGCTTGTGGCTCCTACAGATTCAAAACCAGAACAGAAACTTAGAAGGAAATTAAACTTGTATCACGGCTGAGCATCGTTGAGAGATTTGGGGATTGTAACATTGATGAAGTTATTAAACTTACCTTAGGTCGCGGGATTGGCTTTTGAGGCTTTTTGGACCCAAGTTTCTTCATTGCATTGTAATACTTCTTCTGTTCCTCTGTCATAAAGATATCTTGTCCTCCTAAGTGCAATATGGAATAGAAATAAATCATAATGCAGAAAAGCGTACAGACGAAATAGTTTAACCAGTTAAGGACCAAAAGGATTTACCCCCTTAATGACCATGCCATTTTTTGTGATACGGCACTGCATCGCTTTAACTGACAATTTCCCACAAATAGAGCTTTCTTGTGGTGATATTTGACTACCTCTGTGGTTTCTATTTTTTGTGCCATAAACAAAGAAAAAGAGAGACAATTTTGAAAAAAAACAACAATATTTTTTTGGTTTTGCTATAATAAATATCCAAAAAAAGAAAAAAAGTCTTCATCAGTTTAGGCCAATATGTATTCTTCTACATATTGTTGGTTAAAAAACAAACAAAAAAAAAAATCACAATAAGCGTATATTATTTGGTTTGCACAAAAGTTATAGCATCTACAAAATAAGGGATAGATTTATAGCATTTTTATTATTTACCGTTTTTTTTAACTCCATAAGACGCACCTGACCATAAGACTCATCTAGGTTTAGGAGCAGGAAAACAAGAAAAAAATATTCTGAACCAAATGGTGTACTAAAATATTTTCCAGTGCCCATGAAAGGCAGAGTAGTGATCATTGCCCATGAAATGCAGAGTAGTGATCATTGCCCATGGATTACAGAGTAGTGACCATTGGTTATCTTATCTGCCTGAGCCAGAGTGTCCGAATTCTCGGTCTTCTGTCTCAGGCACAGTGTCATGCCCAGTCAGGAGATTGCCTGGCGCCCGGGGGTATGGATGTCTGTCATTGCGCTCTCTGCCTCTCTTCTGGCATTGATCAGTGCCGTTGGTGGTGGGGCGGAGCCTGACGTATATATGCATCATAAGACGCAGAGACATTTTGCCTATATTTCTAAGGGAAAAAGTGCGTTTTATGGTGCGGAAAAAAGGGATTTTTAAATACAGCTTACCTGTAAAATCCTTTTCTTGGAGTACATCACGGGACACAGAGCGGCATATTCATTACTATGTGGGTTATATGGAGTACCTTCAGGTGTGGACACTGGCAATCTCAAACAGGAAGTCCCCTCCCTATATAACCCCCTCCCCTAGAGGGAGTCCCTCAGTTTTGTAGCAAGCAGTATGCCTCCCAAAATGGTCACCCAAAAGAGGGGTGGGAGCTCTGTGTCCCGTGATGTACTCCAAGAAAAGGATTTTACAGGTAAGCTGTATTTAAAAATCCCTTTTTCTTTCTCGTACATCACGGGACACAGAGCGGCATATTCATTACTATGTGGGATGTCCGAAAGCAATGCTTTAATGAGGGGAGGGAGACATCTTCCAAAGAAGGATTCAATTTAGAGATAAACTCAAATCATAATAATAATTCCAACTTAGTCAAGAAAAAACTTTTTTTTTTTTTTTTTTATAACCAAGGGTGTTTCTGATCCCGAGGATTTCAAACTGCAGCCTGTAGTACTGCCTGACCAAAGGCAGCATCCGCATTTCTTCTCACGTCTAGTTGATAAAACCTTGTAAACGTGTGGACTGATGACCACGTTGCCGCCTTGCATATCTGAGCCATAGAGATCTGATGGTGTGCTGCCCAAGAGGCGCCCATGGCCCTGGTAGAATGGGCCTTTACCGACAACGGAGGAGGCAACCTCTTCAACCCGTAGGCTTGAATGATTAATTGTCTAATCCATCTCGAGATGGTGGATTTTGCAGCTGCCTGCCCCTTCTTGGGGCCATCTGGTAGAACGAATAACACATCTATTTTCCGGATCCTTTCTGTAGCTTTAAGATAGGCCTTCATGGCCCGGACAATATCCAAGGTATGCAGCAACCCCTCCTTTCTAGATGTAGGTTTTGGAAAGAAGGATGGAAGTACCAAATCCTGGTTCAAGTGAAAATTTGGATATAACCTTTGGTAGAAAGGAAGGATGGGGCCGGAGAACTGCCCTGTCCTTATGCAGAACGAGATATGGTTCCTTACACGATAAGGCTGCTAATTCTGACACTCTCCTGGCCGAAACTATGGCGACCAAGAAAACCAACTTTCTTGTCAGTAAGAGTAAAGGAATCTCAGCCAACGGCTCAAAAGGCTGTTTCTGTAGAGTGGACAGGACAAGATTTAAGTCCCATGGACAAATTGGTGACTTGACAGGAGGATTAATACGCAAGACCCCCTGTAAGAAGGTCTTTACCAGCGAGTGGGTGGCCAGCGGCCTCTGAAACCACACTGACAGAGCTGAGATCTGTCCCTTGATTGTGCTTAGTGCCAGGCCTTTATCCACTCCTAGCTGGAGAAAACTTAACACCCTATCAATAGTATATTTGCGGGAATTCCATCTTTTGGATTCACACCAGCCTACGTAGTTCCTCCACACCCTGTAATAAATCACCCTGGAGACCGGCTTCCTAGCCCTAATCAGGGTAGGAATTACCTGCCTAGACAGGCCTCTATCCCTGAGAATCAGGGATTCAGCCTCCAGGCCGTCAAATTTAGACGCTGTAATGTAGGGTGGAGGATCGGGCCTTGTGAGAGTAGGTCTGGTTGTAGAGGGAGAGTCCAAGGGTCTCCCACTGCCATCTTCAGGACTAGTGAGTACCAAGTCCTCCGGGGCCAAGCCGGAGCTACTAGAATGACTGGCTTGTTCTCCACTCTGATCTTGCGCAACAGGCGCGGGAGTAACTGTAGTGGAGGGAATGCATATAGAAGTCTGAATTGATGCCAAGGGCAAACCAACGCGTCGGTTCCGCAGGCCATAGGATCCCTCGCTCGCGACACGAACCTGTCTAGTTTCTTGTTGAACCTGGATGCCATTATATCTACGTCCGGCATTCCCCACCTCTGGCAGATTGTCTGAAAGACCTGGGGATGCAGAGACCACTCCCCTGGCAACAGACTCTGGCGACTTAAGAAGTCTGCCTGCAGGTTGTCCACTCCGGGAATGAATATCGCCGAAATGCAGGGTACATGAACCTCTGCCCACTGAAAAATCAAGTTCACCTCCCTCTGAGCGGCCTGGCTCCTGGTTCCCCCTTGGTGGTTTATGTATGCCACCGCCGTGGCATTGTCTGACTGGATTCTCACCGGGAACCCCTTTAATCTGGAGGTCCAAGCCAGAAGGGCTAGGCGGGCAGCTCTGATTTCCAAGATATTGATGGGGAGCTGCCTCTCTGCTTTCACCCAAGTTCCCTGGCGGGAGAACCCCTCGAAGACCGCCCCCCAGCCTGCCAGGCTGGCGTCTGTGGTAACTACCTTCCAGACAACAGGGCTGAAGGATTTTCCCTTTAGAAGATTCTGAGGGTTCAACCACCAGGCCAGGCTTTGTCGGACCCTTGATGATAGCGTCAAAGGGGACTCTAAGGCATGTGTCCTCTTGCCCCAGGCTGCTAGAATGGCTGCCTGTAGGACGCGAGTGTGGATCTGAGCGTATGGTACTGCCTCGAATGTGGCCACTAGCTTGCCTAGTAATCGCATACACAGGCGAATAGTTGGACTTTTCTTGTTTAGAACCAACTGAACCAACCCCTTGATAGCTTCGATCTTTACAAGGGGTAGGAACACCTTTTGATGTTCTGTGTCTAACCTCATGCCGAGGTATTCCAACTGCTTTGTAGGCTGGAACGCTGACTTTCCCCGGTTCAGGACCCAGCCGAATTCTTCGAGGTACTGAACCGTGAGGTTTACTGCCTTTTGCAGACCCGGCCGTGAGTGATCTATGATTAAAAGGTCGTCCAAGTATACTAGGACTGTGACCCCTTGGATCCTTAAATTGGCCAGAATTGGGGCTAGGATCTTCGTGAATACCCGGGGGGCCGTGGCCAGCCCGAAGGGGAGCGCCCTGAATTGGAAGTGTCGCTGCCCCACCGCGAAGCGTAAAAACCTTTGATGCGACTGAAAAATTGGTACATGAAGGTAAGCATCCTTTATGTCTATGGAGGCCAGAAAAGCGTCCTTCTGAAGCGCGGCGGCTGCTGACCGGATGGATTCCATCCGGAAAGAACGAACCCTTAGGTAACCGTTTAACCTCTTTAGGTCCAAGATTGGCCTGACATCGCCGTTGGGCTTTGGTATGACAAAGAGGTTGGAATAGAAACCTAGGCCTTGCTCTTGGGCTGGCACTTCTATAATTACGTCCTGGCAAAGCAGGTGATCCAAAGCTGCCAGCATTGAGGCCTTCCTCGCTGGATCCCTTGGTAGCCTTGATTCTTGAAAATGAGGCGGAGGATACCTTAGAAACTCCAGTCTGTAACCTGTGGTTACAGATGCCCGGACCCATTTGTCGGGGATCTTGGCTTCCCAAACTTCTGCGAAGAAACAAAGCCTTCCCCCCACCCGCAAGAGTGGGGGCGCCCCTTCATAAGGCAGACTTAGGGGCTGTCTTTGACGGCTTGCGATACCACGGCCTCTTACCCCCAGGGGTCTGTCCCTGCGATCTACTGTTAACGTTGGATCGTGCAGGCGGCCGTCGATACTGCCTGGAATTTGAGGGCCCCGAGACAGGAAAGAGCTGCCTTTTAAATGTAGGAGCCCGGAATGTCTTTTTGACCGGTAAAAGGGTACTTTTGCCATTTGAAATAGTCTGAATATATTTATCCAGATCCTCTCCGAAGAGTCGTCCTCCATGGAAGGGAAACCCTGCCAGAAGCTTTTTGCATGGGGGCTCCGCCGCCCAGTTCTTCAACCATAAGAGCCTTCTCATGTGCACCAAACATAGTGATAAACGAGAGGCCTGCTGGATGGAATCTTTTATAGCATCTACCGCAAAACCCAGAGCTCTGGGAATGTCAGAAAACTCTTCTGCTTGTTGGGTAGGCATGTCCCTTAACATTTCCTTTGTCTGGTCTTTTAATGCCTGACAAACTCCAATTGCAGCCACCGCTGGCTGCACCACTGCACCTGCCGTAGCAAAGGATGCTTTTAAAAGTGTCTCTAATCTTTTATCAACTGGATCTTTAAACATGTGTATGTTTTCCACCGGGCAAGTTAGTGATTTATTCACACATGAGATGGCTGCATCCACTACTGGGAGCCTCCACCTCTTGGAGAACTTTTCCTCCATGGGGTAAATGACCGCAAACCTTTTCGGTGGCAGAAAAATCCTGTCCGGCCGTACCCAATCCCGAAAGATCAATTCCTCCAAGAGAGGATGGACCGGAAAAACTGTGTTGTTTAACGGAGCTTTCAAAGAGCCCAGAGAGGATACCGGAGGAACCTGAGGCTCTGGCAATGGTAAACTAAATGCCGAGCGGACCATGTCCGTCAAAGACTGTACCCACAGTCTTTCTGTCTGGGAGTCTGAAAATGGTTCCTCAGAGGCAGATCCCTCAATCCCTGAACCCTCTTGGTTCAGGTCTAGTTGATCCTCCTGTGATTCCAATTCCTCTGGAGAGAGAATCTCAGCATCTGAGGATACACCTCCTGGTGATGGGGATCTAACCCGTTTCTTACCAGGAATAGCTCTAGCGATCAATGTTGCTATTCTCTCTTCTAGCCCCCCTAGGGATACGGCTAGCATCTCCTCTGTGATGAACACAGGGCTGGGCTGATCTGGGCCAGCCTCCGCACCAGATCCCCCTAATGGCTCATCCAAGGCGCTTCTTAAATTAATAAGTTGCGGGGAAAGTATCGGCATATCAGAATCAGAAAGGGAACCCTTTTGTTTTTTGGTCTTTTTTGTACCCTTTGACCCCGAACCCTTGGAAGCCATAATACAAAATCGAGGGACTCCGCCCACACAACAGACTGTAGTGGGCAGGAGTACAAAAATCAGAGTTTAGGGGACAATAGACCACTAATGCCCAAAAACTGATGGGATCCCGTATGTTCTTTTTTTTTTTTTTTAAATATATTATATATTTTCTTTTGACAACATACAGTGACCCCAGACTAAGTTTGCCAGCCTCCAAACCTGCTGCAAAAAAGGGGGATTTCTTGGCTTAACAAAAAGGTATTGGAACAAAGTCCACATGTACTACCCCTCTTCCGCCACCGGGAGTCACTGTTCTGCCGCTCTGCGTCCTCTCCTCTGAAAATCAGCCTCAGACTGAGCACTGACCATGCCTGCTGTCTATAACAGCACAAAGGCGCGCCCCTGTATGACGCCGCAGGCACGCCCCCCCCGCCCTCCTGTGTGAACGGCGCGAAAAACGTCCATAAGACGTGCGCGCGCACGCGCGCGCGCGTATGCCGGAAACAGGAGGAACATGGAGGAGCCGCGCTGCTGGAGATCCAGGAACGCAGAAACAGGCGGCAGATTCAAACCCCCGGCCAGGTAGGACTCTCCAAAGGCCCCTAGGGATCCTTACTAGCCCTAGGAAGAAACAGCAGGTTTAGCTAGCACACATATTTAGACAGGGGGACCTAGTGATGGGGGGGAAAAGGTGTCATCCTGTCTCTCTTTAGACATAGTGAACAAGGTTGCCCATGCAGAGCATACTTAGGCTATCCCCCCTTTTAGGTTACCCCGGAGAGCCTGCTGTCGAACCAAGTCCCGCAGGCTCCCCCTTACCTGCTCCATGCTGCAGGATGTTTGTCCAGCAAACTGATCCAATCTTCTCCCATCTCCGTGGGTAGCGTAGTAGACCTTCAGGCCCTGGAGTCCTATGAAGGTACCCACTGTCCTGGACCTATATAGCACCCTGGCAAACAGGAACTTATGGTTTTTACAAACTCCAAGTCCTGGGCCCAGGGTCCAGCCCTCCAAAGAGGAGCATTATAGGCAAAACCCCACGGCTTGGGGCCCGGGTACTGTCCACTTTGGCACTGAGGCTCCTTGGACAGATCCGGTTAGCCCGCCCTTAATCCCAAGGATGTGGAGCAAAGCTATTCCGTGACCAACACCTAAGACACTGGCGAAAAAACTGAGGGACTCCCTCTAGGGGAGGGGGTTATATAGGGAGGGGACTTCCTGTTTGAGATTGCCAGTGTCCACACCTGAAGGTACTCCATATAACCCACATAGTAATGAATATGCCGCTCTGTGTCCCGTGATGTACGAGAAAGAAATACGGTATTTATTTTTTACTAGTAATGGCGGCGGTCTGCGATTTTTAGCAGGACTGCAACATTGCGGGACTGCTTGAAATAGGTTCACTAGAAAATAAGATGACATTCTTGCATAGCTGAAGAGTTTTACAATACACCAATATGAAGTTTCTCTCATATAAATCTTATATCTTCAGCTCTCCTGTAGCACAGTGTACAGGCTGCGGCTGATGCCTAGATTTTTTTAATAATTTGCTCATCTTTGCTGACAGTAATAGATGTAGTCGTATGACCCCAATGAATAATAAACCAGAGAGTCGCATTGCACAAAAGCTCAAGAGACTAAGCTGTAAGGAAAATTACAGACTACTCTGCAGACGACTGGTAACTCCCCACTACATATCTTCACTGTGCACAGCTTCAATAAACTGGTCCTGAAGGAGATAATGGCTTAGCCACTTCAGTACAGGCACTTTCACCCTCTTCCTACTCAATTTTATCACTTTGAATGACAATTGCGCAATCCTGCAACACTGTACATTTATCATTTTTTTTCACACAAATAGAGCTTGCTTTTGTTGATATTTAATCACCACTGTTTTTTTTTTTTTTGTTTGGTGAAAAAAAACAATAAAAGATGAAAATCTTGAAGAAAATGGGGCAGATTCACAGAGAATTAGATTCTCGTAGAGTATCAGAAATACACTACGCTGCCGTTTTTTACCTGGCTCTACGTGGAATTCAGGTAGATTTTGTCCAGTAAACGACGGCGGCGTAGTGTATTTATCCCGTCGCAATCCATCTGCGCGAGTAGGGGCGTGAAGCATTTAAAATAGGCGCGTTCCCGCGGCGATCGAACTGCGCATGCTCCGTTCGCAAATTTCCCGCCGTGCATTGCGCGAAAACACGTCGTCACGTCGTAGTAGCGTCGTTTACGTACATTTCTATTCCCGAACGAGTTACGTTAAAAAAAAAAAAATATTTTCAAATCGACGCGGGAACGACGGCCATACTTTACATGGGTTACGCACTGTTAGACCAGCAAAAAGCTCCTCTAACATTACGTAGCCAAAAAATGACGTAGGCGATTGCGAGGGACACTCGTACCTTCGTGGATCGCCGTAAAAAGTCATTAGCATATTCCGACGCATGAAAACGACGCAAACTCCTCCCAGCGGCCGCAAAAATATCGCAGTGTAGATCCGAAGGCTTACGAGGACGTAAGCCTCTCGGATCGAAGCCCGAAGCCGCCGTATCATGGTTTGAGGATTCAAACTAGTGATACGGCGCGCGAAATTTGAAATTACTCCTGTCTAACACCAGTTAGACAGGCGTAATTGCTCTGTGAATCTGGGCCAAAGTTTCTTAATTTCTATTAAAATTTTGCAAATAAATAATCGTTCTTCATAAATTTATGCCAAACTGTATTCTGCTCAATTTCTTTAGTGAAAATAACCCAAATCAGTTTATATTATTTAGCCCGTAGAAAAGAGGCCCGAAAACACCAGAACAGTACAAATAACCCCCAAATGGCCACATTTTGGAAAGTAGACAGTCTAATGTATTTAGTAAGTGGCATGGGGAGTTTTTTTTAAGTTGTAATCCTTTGTCACAATTTTTTGAAAATGAAGAAATAGAAAATTGTGAGATTTTTTATTTTTTTTCTTACATACTGTCACCAGTGCAGTACAGCGTCATAATATAACTGGTGTGGCGGTAATTAGGGACACTGACTGGTGACAGTATGTAAAAAAATATATATATATTTTTACTTTTTGTAATTTTTTACCTTTAGATTACTTTTTTTTATGATTTTTTTTTTAACATACTGTGACCAGAGCAATACAGTGTTACTACAGTAACACTGTACTACTCTGAGGAAGTGGTCAGGATTTTTTTTCCTTTTTACAGGTCATGATTGCTTATACCAGAGAATTTCACTTTTATAAGAAACCATTTTTACTGAATGAAATCGACTAATTCAGTGTTTACAAATGTGGTTAGCTGTGATTGTCTATAGCTAATATATATTGGCCCTGTCTGTATCATGTGATCACTGTGGTCAATCACAGCGATCAACACAATGGGGGTTATTTACAAAAGGCAAATCCACTTTACACTGCAAGTGCACTTTGAAGTGCAGTCACTGTATATCTGAGGGGACGCTCTGAAATGAGGGGAAGCTCTGCTGATTTTATTATACAAGCTAGAATGCTGTTTTTTCCCCTTGCATGTCTTCCTCTGATCTACAGCGACTGCACTTCAAAGTACACTTGTAGTGCAAAGTGAAGTTGCCTTTAGTAAATAACCCCAATAGTACACAATGCATGGCATGAATGAAAGCCATCCATTGTGTACAATTGTCATGTGATCTGCTGTGATTGGCCACAGCAATCACATGGTACAGGCAGTGGCCAGTACACTGATCAGTAATTCGCTGTGGCCACCAGGTGACAGATCGCCCTGTTTGAGGGCCACCCCGAACAGTGAGTGCTCGGTCCAGCCATCATTTGTCCATTAGCCAGGAACTGGTTAAAGACCAACGCTACCTTTTCTAGGTGTCCTCAGGCAGGTCATGTAATGCTGCAGTGTCCTTTTTTTTTTGCCTCTTCTCTGGGCATGGAGGTCCTCATTGATAGTGAGAGTAATGCTGACAAGATGACATTAGCACTGCTCTCTGTATTATTATGCTCTAAATGAAGGTGAGTACATGGTGATGTTCCTCAGTGGTGAGCCCTTGACACCCGGTGCTCACAGTATGTCCTCATTATAATGGGTTGTGTGATACTAGGCATCATTTAACCCAGAAGACTGAGGGCATCTTGTATCAGAAAGCAGTACTGGGGAAGACAGCCCTGGATTAAAAAGGAATATAGTAGTCTGAACCGCTTCTTTAAAACTGCCTGTCCAAACATAAAAAAATTGAGCCTGAATTTGGGCTTTACCTGACTAATTTGTCTCGAAATACCGTATATGCATACATATAGTATAGACAGTATATCTTTCCAACCAGTCAACATTAGAAATTGACATGTGATACTTATCTTCTTTTTCTGCTGATTGAAGTTATCTATGATAACACCAATGAAGAGGTTCAAGGTGAAAAAGGACCCAAATATAATAAAGATTACAAAGTATATATACATGTAAAGATTGTCTTCATAGTTGGGTTGTTGATCTGTCTATGTAAAAAGAAAAACAACAGATTAGTATAAAATAGTGGTTCCCTGTTTTTAACCTGTTCTTGTTTAGTGTTAAGCGGAATACGCCATATTCGATTTTGCGATATTGCGCGAAAATATAGAAGAATATTCGCGAATATTCGCTAATATCGAATATTCGTGATATTGTATCCATAAAAATTTTTGTGAAATCTCGCTAATGCGAAAATGATTGCGAAATTCTCATAAACGGAGATCATTTCCTGTATTACTAAACTAATATGCACTAAACACTAACTCTACACTAACTCTACTTAAAAGAAAGGAGAATAAGGGGGCAAAAGAAGGGCGGAGAAGATAATCGCGCAATATTCCGTTTGCCGAATATTCGAGTTATTCTGATTGGCTCTGATGCAAAAGAAGGGCGCATCAGAGCCAATCAGAATAACTCGAATATTCGGCAAAAGGAATATTGCGCGATTATCTTCTCCGCCCTTCTTTTGCATCAGAGCCAATCAGAATAACTCGAATATTCGGCAAAAGGAATATCGCGCAATATTCCTTTTGCCGAATATTCGAGTTATTCTGATTGGCTCTGATGCAAAAGAAGGGCCGAGTAGCTGATGCGATTCTTTTATGTTGCCGAAAATTCGCAATGCGAATAAAAGAATCGCATCAGCTACTCGGCCCAGGGTCTCTCTCTAATCATACCAGCAATGCTTTTAGACGTCGATGGAGATCACTAGGATGTGATCTGTTTTAAAAATAAATTTGAAAAAATACGAATATTCGCCATAGCGAATATTCGCCGCAATATTCGAGTTATTCGAGAATACTCGAATATGCAATATTCGTAGCGAATATTCGCAATGCGAATATTCGTGAGCAACACTATTCTTGTTCTCAAATCACACCATTGCCGCGTACAGACGATTGGACGTTCCGACAACAAATCCGTGGATTTTTTTCCGATGGATGTTGGCTCAAACTTGTCTTACATACACACGTTCACACAAATGTTGTCGGAAATTGCAAATGTCAAGAAAAATTAAGTGCAATAGCCAGTGCTTGGTTCCGAGCATGCGTGGAATTTTGTACACCGGAATTGTGTTCACACGCTCGGAATTTCTGACATGATATAGTATTACAATGCAGCACTTTATGTTTTGATTATATAAAAACTGTGTTTGTTGGGTATATATCATCCCTATAGTATAGTAAATATATTGCAACAAAAGGTACCTTTGTTAGAGCCAGTTCACACTGGGGCAACTCGTCAGACGAGTCGTGTCCCATTGAATTCAATGGAACCGTTCTAATAGGAGCGACGCAAGTCGCTCCAACTTAGAAAGAGGTCCCTGTACAACTTTGGGAGCGGCTCGGGGCGACCTGCATTGACTTCTATACAGAAGTCATTCTGCAGAGTCGCCCCCGGAGTCGTGCCGCGGCTATGTGAACCGGCTCTTACGATATATGTTTTGATTATGAAGGACTTTTTATGGACACTGGAATTTACTGTGTATACTCTTTACAACTAAACCATTAATTGATACTCACGCCTCTTGAATCAACAGCTGCATACATGATTGGTGTCCATCCCTTAAATGTAGCCTTTAAGAAAACAGATGCAAATGTTACTAGTAAAAAAGGTATTATATTATCAAATAAGCAAATGCTACAAAATCCATACAGACAATAGGCACAATTTGCAAGGCCGTCACTGACTCACTGGAATAAGGATCCTTATTTTCCCAAATGTTTTAAGCTGTGTTCAATGAGATTTAAAAACGAAAACTACATGGATCAAATGAAGATCCCTACCCTTGTGTTAAGGCTATCGTTTAGACCCCATGTTTATATGATATATTTATCATATTGTTGTAATGCTTTTGGCCTTTGCCAGTTTTGTTTGCATTGGGTTACAGATCATTCAGGTCATTGGAATATTCAGTACAGAACTGCATTTCAACATTTCCAGAGGTTTGTTATGCCCCCCCACTGCCCCCAGTGAACATTTTAAGAAGACAGGATGTACAAAGAAACTTGTCCTTTCATCTTACACATAAAGGACCGGATGGTAATTTTGCATATCTGGGAAAGGGAAGCCTGGTGACAAAAAAAAAACAGATGTACTCACTGCACTGGCTGAATGAACAGTGGAAGGATCTTCATGAAGTGCCCTGCAAGGAGCATTTTGTCACAGAAAACCTTGGGATTTGGTGACCCAATGTGATTCTCTTGCACAGCTATATAAGATTCAAAAGCTCCAAATAGAAGCAACAGATCTGACTAAGCTAAAACTGTGCAGGGAGGTATAGCTGGTAAGGTGGAAAGCATGCCCCATGCTTATATTTCTTTCCTTGTTGGGGCAGCACTTATACCCCAAGGCCTGCCAATGTTTACGAATGAAGGTTTGGAGCAAATATTTTATTATTCTTATATGGTGGCATCTGGGGGTATTTTTTTTGGGGGGGGGGGGGGCAAAAAACAATGCACTCACAGCCAATCCCCCGGTCAGTCACTCAACCCCCCCAGTGAGTCGGTCCATTGGTAGGGGCCCCCTTCCGTTGGTCAGTTACCAGCTCCGCACTTTCCCCATCTATGGAACGGGCAGCGCTTCTGTCCAGAGCAACGGCTTCCCCTGAATCTCCTCCTCTGCATTACGGCCGGCCGTGCATCTCCCCCTTCTCCTCCTAAGCCAATAGGATTGCTTCTCATTTTGGCTAATCAGGAACCAGGTCTCATTACCCACTTCCTGTTTGGCCAGGAGGAGAATCAGTGTGACAATAGCGAACAGTGCTCTGCGCCCCAAGCCCACCCTTTTTTAAATCCTATTAGAGCCTTAGGCCGCGTACACACGATCAGACCGGTCCGATGAAACTGGTCTGGAGACCAGTTTCATCGAACCAATTAGATGGTGTGTACGGCCTATCGGACCGTTGTCCGTCGGACCAAAGTTTTAAAACTTGCTTTAAAATCTGTCCAATGGACACCTGTCCCTCGGACAGATTCGATGGTTAGTACGCCAAAGCATCGGACCAAAAACCCGCGCATGCTCAGAATCAAGTCGACGCATGCTTGGAAGCATTGAAATTCCTTTTTTCAGCACGTCGGTTCTACGTCACCACGTTCTGGTCTGATCAGATTTTTGGTCCGATGGTGTGTACACACATCAGACCATCAGACCACTTCAGCCTGGTCCTATGAAAACGGTCCGTCAGGCCAGTTTCATCGGACCAGTCTGATCGTGTGTATGTGGCCTCAGGCTCTAATCACCTGCTTCAAAGAAAAACAGAAAACCCCCCATTGGAATCCATGCATCCGTCACCCCTCATGTAGATTAGGGGGCTGGACGCCTAGATAGGGGGCGCATTACAGGCCGCCACTGGTGTTTAATATTTAAACTGTTTTATAAATCAATGTTGTTTTATATACACAAAAATGTTGTATACCATCTGCTTATGTATTTCTTTACATTATTGAGTTAGATAATTCACAGTGAACCATAAGCGGAGAATTAGCCCAAGGGCCCCAAAGCTATTTAGACTTCCACAAAGCTTTGTACAAAGGTGATATAAAGGGAGACTTTGATTAACTGTAGCCAGGCTGGTATAATGGGACTCTGTGCAAATTTTCTTTTAAGACCAATTAGCCTAAAGGTGTAAAAATAAAATAGATGAACAAGCAGTCTGGAGCGTATATGTGGCTATTCAGTCAAAGTGCTAATTTTTAAGTAACTGGATTTATTTTTCATTTTTTTTAGCTTCGCCCCTGGCCAACTCTCATATCAAGAAACACTATAGTTCTAATTTGGAAAGTGAAGTGATTTCCGCGCCAATAATAAAAGAATAAGTTAATACAATAAAATAAATATATTGTGTCTCTCGATAAGACAAAAGATTACTGCGTTAAGCAATTTAACGTAGTAAACAGCTGCTCCTCAGTGAAACAGTGGTGTGCTGTAAATATTGGGTATATAAAGTGGATGAGGGCGCTAAGAAAGGTATTACCTTATCTAGTAGGTTGAGTGAAAAGACCCAATTATGAGTGTGGATGGATGCATCATAGGGATGCCAGATTAGCAACACTCCATAATGACATTAACAATGGTGCAAAGTAACAATCAATCTGGCAATCAATCAAACTGGAAAGCTGGGTGAACAAATTAACTTTGTGAACAAAATGTATACCAAATAAAGTGCATAATACAGATTATCTTAATCGTGAACTGCTAGAAAGTGTCAAACCATTACACTCATAGGACAGTGGGAGATCTGTCTTGCAAAAAAATATATAAATAAATAATTTTTGTTGTAAAGTCCAATGCAAAACTGAGATGAAGATAGGTGTGCAAGAATGCAGGGTATCTGATCACAGACGTGCTTGTTAGCCTTTCACCATGGAAATTCTTAAAATCACCAAAACGTGCTGGAGAGTTATATTGCGCTTACCACAAATAAAGACCTCTTAGTTAAAAGCAGGTCATACGAGCTGAACAGGGTAAGTGCCTGTTACACTGGAGGCAAAACCTGGATTCAGATGCAGCAGGATCTTGGAACCGTAGCACTCATAATAAAACAGAGAGAGTATGGGGAAAGCCCATAGTGCTTTATCTTTTTAAAAAAAAAAATTTTTTTTTTTAAAATACACAAACAAACAGCCGAGTGGCCTCTTACTTTGTGACGTGCCTGCCTGGCACTGGGACTGACAGCGTATTGGTTGGTTCTCACCGGGGACCCGCTTGCGCGCACAGTACAACCCGATAGATGCTGAATGGAGTGTTGTTTCAGGCAGGAACAGGGCACTAGAGGATCAGCTGGGTACAGAGTATGTCAGATCTCGCACGCCGACATATGTTTCGTATCTGTGTACGTCATCAGGGGGGCGTCATCTGTGTATCTGTGTACGTCATCAGTTCTAATTTACCTTTAAGATCTTATGCACACTGGGCATTTAGCTCCTGTGGATACGATTCTGGTGTTTTTGTGCTAATGGAAGGCACAGGTGCACTGTCCGTCCCTACTGTCAACAGCCTGTAAAACTCTGACAGCCTGAAAGCTGCTGGGGCTAGAAGGGTCTGGATGATGCACCAACGTTAAGGGCAGTATACGCCCAGCGACAAATGCACAGAACACAGACTGCTTGCAGCTTACTAATCCTTTAGGTATGGTGGCTGAATTTGTTTTCTTTTTTCATTTTCCCCCTATATTCTTACCAGGTGATCCTGACAGTAACCCACTTCCTGTTGTAGGGTGACAACAGTCACACACACCTAATATTTGGAGGATCAGCACTGTCATAACCACTTCAACTGCCTCTGCAACAAAGCGGTACATTGCCAGAGGAGATTCAGTTCGCATGTGTTGCACTTTATACGTTTTTCACTCACTCACTCAAAGTGTTTTTCCCAGAATGATGCCGCCTGCTGCGAACAGGCATCATACTGGTATGTTTTTTTGTCAGCCTGTAAAACTGTGTAATATAAATGCAATCCTAGTAGCCAATTAGATGCTGCATTGCTTTTACAGGTGGTGGAAGGAAGCCTGGGACCGAAGTTGGCGATTCCCCTAGCTGAGAATTGAGGATCGAGGACTGGAACATCCTTGATAATCTCTATGGTCTAAGAAACTGGAAACGACGAGTATTTAGTCACGTCCTGTTTAGCCAAGATGTAAACAAGCCATTACATTACATGCTTGGAAAAGCATCAGTTCAAACCAATCTTTGTTTCGTCAAATGCCTTTAAGGGCAGAGGCGAGATCTAGGGTCTAATAGACCCCAGTTCTCACAGTAAAGAGCAGCAGTCACTGCCCATAATATCACAAGTGATGTTGTTTATCCCTTAAAATAGCAATACAAAAATTAAAGACAGTGCAATAAAATACAAATTTAAAGTTCCCCCCGTGCTCGTGCACAAGGGTGAACGCACGCTTCCTTCCCGCATGCATACGTAAACAGCAATTGCACCACCCATGTGAGGTATCACCACTGACATCAGAGCAAGAGCAATAATTCTAGCACCATGCCACCTGTCTAAATCTAAAGTAGTAACCTGTAAAGACTTTACAGCATTGCCTATGGATAATTTAATGCAACGTAGTTTGTCACCAATCCACAGGTTTGTGCAATTTTAAAGCATAACATGTTTGTTTATTTGACCTACTGTAATGTCATCTTTTATATTTCCCCCCAAAATTGGGCATTATATTGTGTTTATGTGCACTATAATTCATTAAAATGTATTTAAAAAAAAAAAATGCCTTTAACATCCGCTGCACAAATACCGCGTGACATAAAAAACACCCACAATTTTATTCTTTAGGGCCTCTGCTTAAAAAAAATTATAGGCCCAGATTCACAGAGCGATTACGCCTGCGCAACAGGAGATGCGCGTGCGTAAGTCGAAATGTGCGCATGCGTTTCGTTGCGCGGCATCCACAGAACGAGATACGCAAAAAAATTTTTTTGTCCCGCGTAATTTCGTTAGACTGGCGCATCCTTCCGCGCAAAAGTGCGCTAGACACACCATTGATTTGCTAGTCAAATATGCTAATGAGGGACTTACGGGGATCCACAAAACAACGTTGGGGCAGCGCAGGCGACGCAGTGTGCGCAACAGCAAAATGTCCTGTCTAAAATTAGAGCATATAAAAGCTGGTCTAAAAAGAGAAAAAAAGTCTACTTGTTAGATAAAGCAACACTGTTACTGAGCAGCTCAGCAGTCACACGTGTTGCACAACAATCTGTATGCCAACATGCCAGGGGCATCGTCGCACATAGCTATACTACTGACTTTAGATGAACAAAGAAGGATGAGGGCACAGAGGATGGCACGGAGGATGGCACGGGAGAGGATATACCGCACCCGCATAGACCTGTTTGGCATGAGTGATTCTGAGGTGTTTCGCATCTTCAGATTCACCCCTCATGCCATCCTGGAATTAACCACAACCCTGCAGGAGGACATCACCAGCCCAACACACCGCTCACATGCAGTGCAGCCACTGGTCAAGGTACTGGCAACACTCCATTTCCTTGCCAGTGGCTCTTTTCAGCGTACAAGTGGAGTGGTGGCTGGGATGTCACAATCCTCCATGAGCAGATGTGTGCACCAGGTTGTCCCTGCAATTCTCAGATGCATGGCCAACAAAATCATCAAACCCACCACTGAGGACCTGCGGCTGAAGGCAATGACAGATTTCTACAGAATTGCCAGATTCCCATGCACTGTGGGGGCCATTGATTGCACACATGTGGCACTCCAGCCCCCCCAGGAGACAGAGCACATGTACCGCAATCGGAAGCATTGGCATTCCATCAATGTACAGGTGATAGTCGATGCCCAAGGCCTCATATGGCACGTCCGTGCCAAACACCCAGGGTCCAGCCATGACAGTTACATATACAATCAATGCCACATCCGAATGGAATTCGATCAGAACGTGTATGGGGACACCTGGCTGGTTGGTGAGTGACATGGGAGTCAGGCATGACTATCCCCTCCCATGATGCACATCACAAGGGCCACATGCATGACTAACATCCTCCTGTCTTTTCCCTTACAGGTGACTCTGCATATCCACTGGGACCCCATCTCATGACTCCTATCCGGAACCCCCAAACCCCAGGAGAGGAAAGATACAATCAAGCACATGCCCAAACACGAGCAGTGGTGGAGCGCACCTTTGGCCTCCTAAAGTCACGTTTCCGATGCCTGGATAAGTCTGGGGGTACCCTCTTGTATTCCCCAAACTTCGTGTGCCAGATCATCGGTGCATGTTGCATGCTGCACAACTTCGCAGAAAGAAAGGGCCTGCAAATTGACCTACGTGATGACCTGACCCCTGAACCAGACAATCCCCCCCTAACCGAGGCTACCCCGTCTTCTGAGGGAAGAGCAGCCAGGAGACAGCTCACATTGGGCATCTTTGCACGTTAAACATACACATTAATCATGGCACAATGAGAATGCATGCATGCACAACACTGTGGTCCCTAGCACACACACCCCACATCCACATCAAATTGGATTGGCACCAGTCCACCATGCAGGACTTGTGAGCAGCAACGCCATGCCAAGGCTCCAATTATGTCACTGTACATTCATACACCATTCACACGGACCTGGGGATCACTTCTCCCTGGTCCTGGGGAACCCTTCTCCACCAAAATTGAGGGTGACACCCCTTTTCCGGCAGTAATGTCACCCCCACATTCACACAGCATTCACAACCCAAAAAAATAATTACCTGCAAAAGCAAAAAAAAAAAAATATTTAAAAAAAAAAAAAAAAAAAGGGGAAAAACAAATTATTGCCCTTTGTGTGAGCCACGCCTGGGGCGCCCCGGCCACGGCCCCGGCTTCTCAGGGGAGACTCATGGGGAAGGGGTAAAACCGGGGAAGGAGGAGCAGCCCCTGATCTCTGCCCACCTGGCAACCTGCCCTCCAAGGCCACGGCTATTCTGTCCAGGGCAGCACCAAGTGTTGCCGTGTTGGCCTGGATAGCCAGGGTAAGGGCCCTCACATCCTGCCCAACGCCTGCTGATGTCGTCTGCAGTTCATTTAGGCAGGTTGTGAAAGCCCGGGAGTGGGAGTCCAGGTTCCCCAGCGTATCCTTGATGGAGGACAGGCTCTCCTCCATCCGCACCAATGTCTGGCTGACCTGTCCCAGATGGCGGGTCTGGAGGAACTGGTCCCTTCTCAGAGTGGCGGGCAGGAGATCGGCCACCCCCCTGGTGGTCTGGGATGACATCCTGCCTCCAGCTGATGCTTGTGGCCGGGGAGAAGGGGAGGCCCTTGTGAGGGGAGCCATGTTGGGGGAGGAGGGGGGGGGCTCCCCCTTAGGGAGGCCTGCCTGCTGCCAGCCAGAGGGGAAGAGTCCTCAAAAACCAAATGTCCAGTGCCTGACATGGACTCCTCCTCCTCATGATTCTCCTCCTCCTCATGATTCTCCTGCTCCTCTTGAACCTCCTCCGCGGACTCCGGCCTTGTTGGGGGGGCCTCATTAGGCTGCTGTCCTGGGGTTGGTGCGGTCAGGCCAGATGCCCCTGCACCCTCCTGCACATCTGTGGATGACACAAAACATTCACAGGTTGGAGGATCCACACACTTGCCACATATTCCCTTTCACCCCCTCCCCCACACATGCTACACACCTGATATTTAAAAAAAACAACTTACCTGGCACCACGGGCTCCGGACTTGAGTCAAAGCCGGGCAGGCCCTCAACTTCATGCCGATGAAAGGTCAGGGCCACCGCACGCTCCTCCGCTGTCAGCCTAATACGGCATGGTGGGCCCCCTCCTGTGCCCCTGGCATGGGCATGCATTCTGGCCAGCTTCTGTTTGACCAGACGCCGGAGGTCATTGATTTTTTTTGTCAATCCCAGACCGGGTCCGTGTCTCCCCCTGCCCCGCTGAATTCACCTGGTCAGTGATCCTATCCAAAATCTCCCTCCTCCTGGCCGGGGTGGTGTTGGCACTCTCTGGGCCGTGGAGGAAACGCCCATACTCGCTAATGGCCCGGGCAAGAATCTGTTTTTCCACAACTGTAAAATTCAGCTTTCGTTTTCTCTCAGTCATCCTTCCAAAAAAACTCAGTCCCAGTCAACAAAATTCACGCACACCAACAAGCCCAACCAATCAAAAAAAAACACACACAGAGAGAAAACTACTCAGCAAGAAACAGTCACCAAAAAACAAAACAAAAATACAGCAGGAAAAGAAAGAAACACAAATATATCAATCAAACAAACAGTCTCTCAAACACTTATCAAAAACCACTTTCAAAAATCTACTAACAAACACTTGATCACACAGAACACTAATCTGACAACTACAAAACACACCGCAACGAACAACAGGACAAAAGCACTTGGTTAAATGGGAAGGGACAAAGGGATGTACTTTTGCAATGCAAGTGCGTTTGTGTGTGTCTATTTATGCTGTCTGCGTAGTTCACAACGTTGCCCTAGTCCATTTCCAATTTCACTGATTGCGCTGCTCCCGAGTTGTGAGCATGCGCACAGCGGAGCTGACATGGTATGCTTCAAGCGCGCATGCGCGAGCCGGCCGGCCCTTCATTTGCATGGGGTCACGGCTCATTTCAATGTAACACGCCCACGTCCTTCCCAATTTGTATTACTCCTCCTTACGCCTCTGAAAAAATGTTACGTATGCGCAATTCCCTGCGCAAAAGCTACGAGAATAGGGTGATTACGCGACAAAATTGCGCAAGTCTAACGTAAAGGCGGTGCGCTACGCCGGTCCAATAATGTGTTTGGGGATATTTTTCAAAAAATGTTGACTTTTACATACTGTAATGCCGCGTACACACGACCGTTATTCATGTCATGAAAAAAAAAAAAGTTTTTCTCAAAGTGATTCCTCTCAAGCCTGCCTTGTATACACACGTTTGTAAAAAAAAAATGCTTGAGCAAAGCGCTGTGCCGTACAACATGTACGACGGCACTATAAAGGGGAAGTTCCATTCAAATGGCGCCACACTTTGGGCTGCTTATGCCAATTTTCCCATCTTATAACTTGCTTCTGAGCATGTGCATTTCCCCCCCCCTCGTTAAAGCCTACACACAACCGTTTTTCACGCCGTGAAAAACGACGACGGGAAAAATTACGAGAAAAAATAGAACAGATTCTACATTTTTAACGGACATTTTTCAGGTCGAGAAAAATGCTCTGGAGCATAAACATGATCGTTTTTAACAACCAATTTAAAAAAATTGCATTTTTCTCATCAGGAAAAATGGTCGTGTGTATGTGGCATAAGGAGTTTCAAAATAGGCCTAGAGCGGTTAAACCACAAAACACCTGAATGGAAAGATCCCCCAGTGGGGCTGTAGGGCGGCATGATGTACACAATATAAATAGTATTTAAATTATTATAATAAAATCTTTACTTGTACAATACAGTAACAATACAACATGGTAAGAACATTTTAAAAAATAGTAAACATAGTACACTCTGGTTAGACATGAATGGAAGAAAAGTATCAACAGTGGCAAACAATCGGTAACAATACAATACATGATGGACCATAGTTCAATAGATTTCCACATGAGTACCCCGACGCGTTTCGACCAATTATTGTCACGGTCTTCTTCAGGGGAATTGTACTCTGATGAAACATGTTAAAAATATATATATTAGTGAGGTTCTAACCCTCTAAAAAAATGCAAATATCCGTTAGAGGGATAGTGTTGAAATTATATTTACCACTTGAGGATTTATTGGAATGGCAGCAAACCAGAGATCATTGCTAGGGAGTGTAAAGGTTAATGTATGTCCTTGGATAGTTGCAACAGGGTAAGTAACATATATTGAGTACAGAGTACAATTCCCCTGAAGAAGACCGTGACAATAATTGGTCGAAACGCGTCGGGGGACTCATGTGGAAATCTATTGAACTATGGTCCATCATGTATTGTATTGTTACCGATTGTTTGCCACTGTTGATACTTTTCTTCCATTCATGTCTAACCAGAGTGTACTATGTTTACTATTTTTTGAAATGTTCTTACCATGTTGTATTGTTACTGTATTGTACAAACCAAGTAAAGATTTTATTATAATAATTTAAATACTATTTCTATTGTGTACATCATGCCGCCCTACCGCCCCACTGGGGGATCTTTCCATTCATGTTTTTGCACTCGGGGTGTGCGGCCCATGGACTCCAACTATGCGTTTTTTCTCTTTCAACCACAAAACACCTGCCCTTCTCTTGTTCTGTAGATAACAGAAAATTAAGCTTTTTAAGATTTCAGTGCAGCTAAGGTACTCAGGAAGGTACAAGCGCACTGGATTTCTGAAAGGAGCAACATTTATTTGTATTTATTTTTTGCTCTTATTGACCAGCCAGTCATTACAAAATCTCAATGATATATTTAACTGAAAATAAGAAAAATGCTTGTTAAGTTTTAAACTTTATGTGGGAGGAGGCATTGCAGGCAGTCAACAAGTGTTCGCTTAACGTAGCACAAAAGGTGTCTCAACTATACATCCTGCTGAGGGCCCATTACACTCCGGTTAAACTTTTCAAGATGGGCAGGGCCCCTGACCCGTTGTGTAACAGATACAGGGTAATGTCTGGTGATTTGATTCATCTGCTCTGGCGCTGCCGCAAGCTCCACAGGTTTTGGACGGGGGTCTTGGCTACACTCAATTCGGTGTTCCAGACCAACGTCACTCCTGACCCGTTACATTGTCTGCTTGGAGTTTTGGAGGGCGTGATAACGGAGGAGTTGACTCGAATGGCGTTTGCTAGAGCGCTCTTTCAGGCCAGGAAGACTATTCTTCTGAACTGGAAATCGGAGGCGCCCCCCACGGTTAAATCTTGGTTGACACACATGGGCAGGATACTTATAATGGAGAGATACATTTATCAACACAGGGGAAATGCGGATTAATTTGATAGGCTGTGGGATACATGGCTTGCCACACCTGGCTTCAGCCCCACAGAACCTGTTCAAATGAGGCTGCTGAGGGGAACATAGTGGTGCAGGGGGTGGACTGGCTGGTTGCCAACCTGATCCACTGGACGGCCGGGAGGTTTTATGGTAATGTCTTGGGGTGGGGCCTGTGGGAGATGATTTGTGATTCACTGGAACGTGGGGGTTGTTGCTGGATATGCTCATTATCTGTTTTATGAATGATGGAGAGATGCATTGTTAATTAGTCTTATACATTTGTATGATATGTCATATTTTTATTCCATGTATGTTCTGTGAGCATTTAAAAACCTTTCTGATTTAAAAAAAAAGTTTTACATGCACTTTAACAACAAAACAAAAAGGACCATGTTACCTACCACTTGAAGTAAAGCAAGATATCCTGCGCCAACATTATCAAAGTTTACTTTGACATTCCTCCAGCGGGCATCTTTAGTGGTGTTACTGATTTGAAAGCAGTCACTGCGGTTGTCAACTTCAGTTATAGGGAACATGACACCGGATGTAGTATTATCACAGTAATAAAATTTACCCGCAAACAGATTTACTCCCATTATGCTAAATATCAGCCAGAATATAAGGCAGACCAGAAGCACATTCATGATGGAAGGTATGGCACCAATTAAAGCATTCACAACCACCTGCAAAGTCAAAAAATGGTTAAAAAACATTAATGTATAAAACATGATATTAAAAGTTCAAAGAAAAAAAACTTTTCAAAGTAAACTTTCCAAAGCGGCTCCTTATCCCAACCTCATAGTAGATTTTTCACACAACAAAAAGACACAAAGTCTTGCACATTCCTATGTCAGCTATTAATTGTGGACCAATATCTTCCTATTCAACATTGGAGGAAGAAGCAGTTTATTAGGCAAAGTGACATTTTCGCTATAATGATTCCAATGAAAACACATCTGTATTTATTGATGTTTTCATATTTGTCTGCCATTCAGATTGAAAGTGAGTGGACTGACAAACTTTAAAGCGGAGCTCCACCCATATAAACAACATTTTGCCATGTTGTTTAAAAAAATAAAAAAAATAAAACCTGAAAAAAATAAATAAATACTCACCCGAAATAGCTGTTGCTATGCGGAAGTCCGTAATCTGCCTCACCTGCACCGCGGTCCGATTTCTTCTTCTCCTTGTGAATGGGCGCGCTGCTTTCTGGGAACTGTGTGTGTTCTCAGAGAGCAGCGCGCCCATTCACAAGCCAGCGTGAGACTCGCGCAGGCACAGTAGGAAACGGGCAGTGAAGCCGTACGGCTTCACTGCCTGTTTCCCATAGTGTGAATGGCGGCGCGGGACTCGGAGCGATCGCGGGACCGGCATCGGGGGGGCCATCAGCGCGGGCGCCTAGGACAGGTAAGTGTCCTTATTTAAAGTCAGCAGCTACACTGTTAGTAGCTGCTGACTTTAAAAAAAAAATTTTTCGCGGCTGGAGCTCCGCTTTAATAAACCATCAAAAATGTTCCAATATTATCTAAAATAGCCCTCTGCCTGCCTCTATGCAGCCCACGGGGCACTTATTCCTTTCAATGGCACCAAAGACGAGGCACTATTCCTTTTACTAGAACCAACAATTGGGCACTGTTCCTTTCACTGACACCAATGATGGGGCACTTTTCCTTTCACTGGCACAAATGGTAGAGAACTATTTCTCCTTCCACTGACTGTAATGCCTGGTACAAACAAACCGTTTTCCCGACAGAATTCCTTTCAGGCTGCCTTGCATACACACACTCAGACAAAAGTCCGGCCGCCCAATGCGCGGTGACGTACAACACGTACGACGGCACTATAAAGGGGAAGTTCAATTCCAACGGCGCCACCCTTTGGGCTGCTTTTGCTGATCCCTGTGTTAGTAAAAGTTTGGTGAGAGATGATTTGCGCTTTTCAGTCTTCGTGCTTTTCATGGAATGTGCCATCTCCATTACAAACACTAGTTTTATCAGAAAGAGCGCTCCTATCTAATACTTGATTCTGAGCATGCACGGTTTTCTGCCCGTCAGAAAACCCTACAGACAGACGGATTTCCTGCTTGGATTTTTGGCCCGACGGGAAAAAAGAGATCCTAATCTCTTTTTTTGTCTGGCAGTTTTCCCATCGAAAAAACTGTGATGGAGCATACACACGACCGGGATTCCCGACCAAAAGCTCTCATACCGTGTTTCCCCAAAAATAAGACGTACTCCGAAAATAAGCCGTAGCGGGATTTCGACGCAAGATAGAAATATAAGACACCCCTCCGAAAATAAGACGTAGCGATGTAGTGTCGAATCTCCGAAAATAAGATGTAGTGTCGAATCTCCGAAAATAAGATGTAGTGTCGAATCTCCGAAAATAAGATGTAGTGTCGAATCTCCGAAAATAAGATGTAGTGTCGAATCTCCGAAAATAAGATGTAGTGTCGAATCTCCGAAAATAAGATGTAGTGTCGAATCTTGTAGTGATAGGCGTGTCGTATGCGGCGCGGCGCGGTAAACAACACGTCATAGGTGTATGTTACTGTACTGGTGCTCAGGAGCTGTGAGGAGAAGAACACTCTGTAAAGCAAAAAGATTCTCCCAGCATTGACCAGCAAACCCCTCTCTCACCCCACACAAACAGATCACCCCAGCTCCACTGTGCTCCACATCAGCTTTGCTGGCCTATCTTTTTGTACAACCAGACAAGATGAGTGCAAAAAGAAAGAGTTATTCTGTTGAGTACAAGAAAGGAATTGTGGAGGACTCCCGAGGCAAGAATCTTACGGCTTTTTGCAAAGAGAAGAAGTTGGATATCCGAATGGTCCAAAAATGGCGTGCAGAATACGATAATCTCAGTCTACAGGTGGACAGAGGAAATGCTAAGAAGCGCAAGTGTGGTTCAGGTAGGCAACCTTTATTTTCTGTAATAAAAATAAGACACCCCCCGAAAATAAGCCATAGTGTGATTTCTTGAGGAAAAAAAAATATAAGACGGTGTCTTATTTTCGGGGAAACACGGTAGCAGTTTTCCCCTCAGAAAAAAACGGTCATGTATACGAGGTGTTTGGATGTGAGTGCTTGTCTCTGAATGCCTGTCTATGTTTCGGGACATGCACATTTTGATTCGTTAATCTAGTAATTTTGTTTAGTTAAATTTGGTTGATTTGCTCAATTCATTTTCAGAATTCGTATTTGGAATTCAATTTAGAATTTCCAATTTTTCTTCAAATTTACAGTTTCTTTTTCGATTTAAAACGATCAAATTTATACATTTTCGAATTGGTCGAAACAAAAATGTTATATTGTTTTCGAATGCAGCAAAGAGAACAAACAAAAGAAAAATCTTCATCAAATGATTACAATCTCTCTTTAAATCACATTTGGCTTAACAAAAACAGCATTATTTCAAAATGGTACTTTAATAACACAAACAGTCTTTGATTTCAGCAATATGTGTAGTGAGAATTCGACTGGCGTTCAATGTAAAATTAGATTTAAATTTCAGTCCGAATTTCCGAAAATTCTGACAAATTTTGTTAAAGGGTCACTAAAGGAAAAAAATGTTTTTGCTAAAATGACTGTTTACAGGGTATAGAGACATAAAAGTTAACTGATTCCTTTTAAAGATGATTAAAAATAGATAAAAATCAATCATATAATGTGCCTCTAGTTTCACTTTCATTTTTAAAATGCTTTCATGTTTCTGTGAAGTAGAGAAGACACACAGAACAAAAACAAACAAATCCAGGGCAGTGTTTTGTTTTTAAAATGAATCTGATTGGTTCTGAGGAGTTTTAGACACACAGCTTAGACCACAGTGAAAATCTGCCATGAGTTTTTTCATAAGGAGCCAGACAACCAGGAAGTGTGGAGATCAGAGAAGTATTACAGCTACTTCAAAGAAAAAATGAACAATGAGAACATGAAAACAGCACTGCATTAAGGTAAAGGAAGCAATTTAGCTAAAAAAAAATCCTTTAGTGATCCTTTAAGTTATTCAGAGCATTCGGTAAAATTTGTTTATATTGTAATTCCGCCATTCAGATATATCCAAATAATGAAAAATGTGCTTGAATATTAATTCAGAACTAAATGTCTAGTGCAGTGTTTCCCAACTCCAGTCCTCAAGGCACACCAACAGGTCATGTTTTCAGGATTTCCCTCAATTGAAACAGCTGTGGTAATTACTAAGGCAGTGAAACTGATCGAATCACCTGTGCAAAATAATGGAAATCCTGAAAACATGACCTGTTGGTGTGCCTTGAGGACTGGAGTTGGGAAACACTGGTCTAGTGGGCATAGACAGCCCTTCACATGGGTGTACAGATAGGTACACCCAGGGCTTTTTTTCAGGGGGAACTCAGTTCCACCACCTCTGGCTCAGACCCTTTGATGCCTGCTCACCACAATCACTTGTCTGGTTTCTGTGTTTACAAGTGACAACTCTGCACTCTGTGTGTAGCCACCTGAACTCTGCACTCTGTATGTAATGCAATCCTGGTATTTAATGCCCCTTTGAGACCCTTCTACTGTTTGTGAAATCGAACGGGGTCGTGGTTGAGTTCCTGCACCTATTTTCTGAGAAAAAAAGCTCTGGGTACACCTATATGAATGAGGCCTGAGTAACCAACACAGAACTAGCATGTGCCTTTGAAGTTAGGATATGGCAATAATTCATGGTCAGGGGTTCTTCAGAAAACACTGAAGCCACTGGTTTGCAACAACGGGCAGGAAACAAGGATCTTCAGGTCAGGTCAGGAATGCCATCATATGCTTGTTTCTTTTAAAATGCATGTAAAGCATATAAAGCCTAAGGTCTCAATTACACAAGCATGAGATTATATTTATATGCATGTATAGGACATTTCTAAACTCATAATTGAATGCAATGATTGTAAATGGTATAAATCACACTGCGCGTTTTCTTGGGTTCAGTTGCTTTCAGTTTGGCTGCATTGAGAAAAATAGAAGTCTGTGCATCTAATGCAGATTAGATATTCTGATCATGTCTAAACACATGAAAACACACATAAACGCATGCAGACACATGTACCTTTTAGCTCCTTCCCTTGGTGCCGGGATGGATCGGCAATCATGTGACCACTGTGATTGACAGTGGTCAAATGATTGGGAGCCGGTCCCTCCAGCTACTAATATTTAGTCTGAGCCAAGAGCTGTCTTTGACAACTCGGTCTCTGTGCTGGGGGCATGCAGTGAGGATGGGTTATAACCCCTGTCAGATTTTCTTTGCCCTCTGGGGATTTCCCTTCATTTCCTGTCCCCTAACTTCCTGCAACTCTGGTGACAGACGCTTTAGTGACACAGATTAGTCGGGGGCACCGACAGCAATAAAAAAGCTGACAGATGTTCTTATCCCTCACCACTATTCGAAACTAAAAAACAGTTTTGCCTTTAGTTATACTTTTCACTTTAATACATTATTTACGATCACATTAAAAAGGCATTGCAAATAATTCATTATTCAGTTTTTAAATATAAACTCACCCTCATGCCTTCAAACCGTGACAGGGCCCTCAGGGGTCTCAATGCTCGCAGTGTTCTAAGAGACTTTATAGCTCCTAATTCTGAGTACCCCAAGGCATTGGCTACTAGGCTCACCAAAGATATCTTAAAAAGAAAAAAGCGACAGTTAGATATTTTACTAAATAAGGCCTCTTGCACACTGCACCTCATGCTCAGTACAGCTTATTTTTTTTTAGCTAAGCTAAAATACAGCCCATTAATTGTACTGTGCCTATGCACACAGGAGTGTAAACAAACGCTGTGTATTCTTTAGTAAAAAATAAATAGAAAAATCAGTATTTTTGGTCAGTAATTTACGCCTCATGCGTGCAAATGCACACAGATTTGTCCACCGTCAGTGTCAATCCGAGAACAAGCTAACAATGAGTGCAAATTTGTGCGAAAAAATTGCGCCAACATACATGCGCGAAAATACATAAAAAAAATATATCTGAAAAAGTAAATGCTCAAACAGGAGTATGGTGTGCAAGCGGCATTAGTGCAAACCGAATACATTGTTGTATATACAATAATGTATTATCTGTTTATAAATAATAAGTAAATAGAGCACTTGTTCCACTTCTGGCTATATAAAAGAATACTACTGTATATTTTGCAATATATACTGCAAAATCAAGTTACTAACCGGACAAAAATTGCCAATCTGACCTCAGCCAAATATAACTTGGATAATAGAGTCCTAAATGCTGATTTAATTGAAAAATACCTCAAAAATTAAATTCAGATATACCGTGTTTCCCCGAAAATAAGACCTACCCCGAAAAAAAGACCTAGCGTTATTTTCCAGGAGGGCTGCAATATAAGCCCTACCCCGAAAATAAGCCCTAATTTAAAATGCTTGTAAAATCATCCTATAATCCACTCTATTACAGTAGTATATAATGTACAATGTGTGTGTTTCTGTAATATAATTGCGGGGAAGAGAGCCTTGGTGGGTCACAGAAGCGCAGAGCTGCGCTACAACGAAGGTATTTGGCACAATTATATTACAGAAGCACACACATTGTACATCATATAATACTGTAATAGAAGGGATTATAGGATTTTACAGGCACTTTACATGGCAAGACCTACCCCGAAAATAAGCCCTACTGTATCTTTTGGGGCCAAAATTAATATAAGTCCCAGGCTTATTTTCAGGGAAACACGGTCAAACATAGGCACCTAGAGATGTCAGATCTCACATCTCAAGCAGCAGCCTCTCCAACAGGACCATCATGGCTGAATTCTCGCTGGTTTTTACAGGCAAAAATCCAACAGTGTCAAGTGGGTACTATCAAAACTTGCTGCCAACCTCTGCCTCCTCACATTGCTATTAACCTATCACTATATTGGGAAGCATCACTGACCAATAGGAAGGTAAAGGGCTCATAAAGGGGCAGATAAGCTTCAGCATCATCAGTTAAGTGCCAAAGTTCTGTCTGTCTGTCAGTACAGTCTTGCTTTTGACCCTGATGGGAGGCTGCTCCTTTAAAACTAAAAGCCAGCCATACAAGGGTGGAATTTCGAAATAATTTTCTTTCAAAAATCTTTACTAAGAATTTTTCATTCAAACTTGGCACCATTAGCGGGCTGCCCCAACGGTTGATTTTCGCGTTGCCATTGAATTTGAGTGATCGGGCATGTTGGAAATATTTTGATAAAGGAACAATTTTTGAATCAATGATGGGAGAATCGCGTGAGAAATATAATCGAAAAAGAAATGTGCATGAGCACAAGAAAAGAAAATTCTTGGAAAGGTAAAATTCTTGGCTACAAAAATTATTTTCTGTAGCAACAGGATTTGAAATGAAAGGCTTGGTTGGTCAAATTTTTAAATCAATGGTTGCGTAATCAGATCACAAAACACATTTTCTGATTTTACAAGAACATTTGATCAAAATCCAACCCATGTATGGCCTGCATAAGGGGTAGATTTACTAAAACTGGAGAGTGCAAAATCTGGTGCAGCTGTGCATGGAGGCCAATCAGTTTATAACTTCAGCTTGTTTAATTATGCTTTGGCAAAAAAAAACTGGAAGCTGATTGGTTTCTATGCAGAGCTGCACAAGAGTTTTCACTTTCCAGTTTAACCACTTGCATACTGGGCACATAAACCCCCTTCGTGCCCAGGTGAAATTGCAGCTTCCGGCACTGCGTCGCTTTAACTGACATTTGCGCGGTCGTGCGACGTGGCTTCCAAACAAAATTGACGTCTTTTTTTTCCCCACAAATAGAGCTTTATTTTGGTGGTATTTGATCACCTCTGCGGTTTTTATTTTTTGCGCTATAAACAAAAAAAGAGCGACAATTAAAAAAAAATTATATATATTTTTTTCTTGTTGCTATAATAAATATCCCAATTTTTTTTTTTAAATAACTATTTTTTTTCTCCGTTAAGGCTGATACGTATTTTTCGACGTATTTTTGTAATATAAGCGACTGGTTTGCGCATTATGATTTTTTTTTCTAGTAATGGCGGCGATCTGTGTTTTTTATTGGGACTGTAATATTGCGGCGGACATATCGGACACTTTTGACACAAATTTGGGACCATTCACATTTATACAGCGAGCAGTGCTATAAAAATGCACTAATTACTGTATTAATGTGACTGGCAGGGAAGGGGTTAACACTAGGGGGCGAGGAAGGGGTTAAATGTGTATCCTGGGTGTGTTTTAACTGTTTGGGGGGAGGGGGGTGACTGGGGGAGGTAACCGATGCTGTGTCCCCATGTACAAGGGACACAGATCGGTCTCCTCTCCTCTGACAACACGTGGAGCTCTGTGTTTACACACAGAGCTCCACGTCCCTGCTGTCATCTGCTTGTGTTCCCGCCGATCACATGTACCTGACGGACATCGCGGCCGCCAGGTACATGCATCGGCTCTTCAGCGATGCGGCGGGACAGTGTTTACCCGCGGCGCGCCACCCAGTGGCGCGCGTGGGTAATGTACTATAAATGATGTCCAAAGATGTCATAAGTGTAGTAAAAAAAAAAAATCAGCACAGGGGACATTACTTACTATCAGTGTGCAGCTGGCTCCAACAGTAGTTGAAATTATTCTCTTCCAATCCTACCCTAGCAGCCATAATTCCATAGCTCCCAACTGTCCCTGATTTTGAGGGACTGTCCCTGATTTGGAACAATGTCCCTCTGTCCCTCATTTTGATCTGATCTATATAGATGTACAGCTGTGACCAAAAGTTTTGAGAATGGCACAAATATAATATTTTCACAAAGTCTGCTCCTTCAGTGTTTTTGGATATTTGTGTTAGATGTTACTATAATATACTGAAGTATAATTCCAAGCATTCCAGAAGTGTCAAAGGCTTTTATTGACAATTACATTAAGTTTATGCAATGAGTCAATATTTTGAGAGTTGACCCTTCTTTTTAGGACCTCTGTCATTCACCCTGGCATGCTGGCAATCAACTTGTGGGCCACATCCTGACTGATGGAAGCCCATTCTTGCAGAATCAAATCAGAATTTGTGGGTTTCTTTTTGTTCACCCGCCTCTTAAGGATTGACCACAAGTTCTCATTGGGGTTCAAATCTGGAGAGTTTCCTGGCCGTGGACCCAAAATGTGATGTTTTGTTCCCCAAGTCACTTAGTTGTCTTTTTAGCCTTATGGTGAGGTGCTCCATTATGCTTGAAAAGGCATTGTTCCTCACCAGACTGTTCTTGGATGGTTGGGAGAAGTTGCTCTCGGAGGATGTTTTTGTCCCATTCTTTATTCATGGCTGTGTTCTTGGGAAAATCTGTGAGTGAGCTCACTCCCTTGGCTGAGAAGCAACCTCACACATGAATGGTCTCAGGATGCTTTACTGTTGGCATGACATATGACTGGTGGTAGTGCTCACCTTTTCTTCTCCGGACAAGGGCTTTTCCAGATGCCCCAAACAATTGGAAAGGGGATTCATCAAAGAAAATTACTTTACCCCAGTCCTCAGCAGTCAAATCCCTGAACCTTTTTCAGAATATCGGTCTGTCCCTGATGTTTTTCCTAGAGAGAAGTGGCTTCTTTGCTGCCCTTCTTGAAACCTGGCCATCCTCCAAAAGTCTTTGCCTCACTGTGCGAGCAGATGCACTCACACCTGCCTGCTGCATTGGTGGTGCCCTGATCCTGCAGCTGAATCGCAATGGAGATGGTCCTGGCACTTGCTGGACTTTCTTGGGCGCCCTGAATCCTTCACAAATGCAGTGGAATTTTTTTTTTTTTTTTTTTTATGGGATTAAGTTCATTTTAATGGCAAAGATGGACTTTGCAATTAATTGCAATTCATCTGATCACTCTTCATAATATTCTGGAGTATATGTAAATTGCCATCATAAACACTGAAGCAGCGGACTTTGTGAAAATTAATATTTGTGTCATTCTCAAAACTTTTGGCCACGATTGTATATAAAATGCACTTTTTATATATCAATAAGTGTTTCCCAGTGCTAAACCTTTCATCTGATTTGTAAATTGCTGCATTTGTAAATTCTAAAAGCCAATATAAAGGAATAGTAGTGGTAAAAAAAAGCACTTGTGGGTTTAACCAATCTTGTTTTTTGTACAATTCTCCTTTAAAGTGGAGGTTCACCCTAAAAACACATTTTTAACATTAGAGCCAGCCAGTGTTGCTCATCTTACTTTAAAAAAAGTAATTAGTTACAGTTACAAATTACTTCTCCGAAAAAGTAATTGCATTAGTGACTCAGTTACTACATTGAAAAAGTAATTAGTTACTCAGCAAAGTAACTGATTTTTTTTTTAATATTCTACAATGCTTTGTTGAGAAGCAGATGACGGGCGCTTGCCAGGGAGCAGTGAGTTAATACTCCAAGACAAAAGAATGTCAGATCCTTGAGAGAAGAAAACCGGAAACAAATGGTGATCTCGTGTATATCACAGCCTAGGTGCATCCGTCCCACCATGTATGTGCAGCTAATAGGACTTAAAACCCTTATCCATCTGCTACATATTACATTCAAATTATAAGCTGGATTAAAATGTATGTTTATAATAAACATTCCCTTGACGTTTACAGAGTCTGTAATTTAAAATCTTATATTAGACTTCATAAGAATTTTCTATAGTTTATCGTTTATTATTTTATTTATCTTATATAAGCTTTATTAGATGCAAGGGATCTGGAATGGGGATGTCAGATTTTTCTTTGTCTGATGAAGAGATTAAATCACTGACCAAAAATAACCTGCTGATCATTGGTCTGTATAGGTGTCCTGCACTTACCATGTTGACCACTAGATGTCGCTGTGTACACTGTGTTGTATAGGGAACGTTTGTTCTGTGGAACATTTTGCCATGTGTTCCCCGGATCATTGATCAGGTTGCGCACACAGTGTGTGTGATCGATGTGAGTTTTCCACCGGTCATAGGTCAGTGTGAGGCGGGTGGGGCTCATTGTATCCAGGGCTCCTTGCGATTGGGAGTTTTCAGACCGCTGTGACAGGCCATCACAGCGGTCACATGATTCTAAAGCGGAGTTCCACCCATATTTATGTTCACAGCGCCGGCAGAAGCAATTAATCTGCTGCCATCTAGTGGCGGTAAATGTAATTGCGGTAATGCCGCCCAAGTAATGGGAACTGCGTTACCGTGAGGGGAAGAGTAATCAGGTAGATTACTCGTTACCCTCAAAAGGGGCTGCGTTAGGTAACTGCGTTTATTTTAAATCCGTTACTTACAACACTGGAGCCAGCATACTAAGGACATTTACAGTACTGTATGCAGGTCTTTTTTTTTTTTTATTCGTACATACCGTTATATTCTCATTTTGTCCAGGGCTTCCGCGTTCTGATGACTGCGGGGCTGGGCGTTCCTATCCCTGCCTCAGGGTTCTGATGACTGCGGGACTGGGCGTTCCTATCCTTCGGTTAGATGATTGACGGCGTGAGTGGGCGTTCCTATCCTTCGGTTAGATGATTGACGGCTTGTGAAACAGTTCCCCTGTCGCACAACGCGTGTCACCAGATTTCCGGAAATAGCCGAGCTGCGAGTCGGCACTATACGGCGACTGCGCCCGCCGTGTAGAGCTGACTGTGCAGGCGCCATATAGTGCTCGGCTATTTCCGGAAATTTGTTGACGCGCGTTGTGCAACATGGGAACTGTTTCACAAGCCGTCAATCATCTAACTGAAGGATAGGAACGCTCACTCACGCAGTCATCAGAACCCGGAAGCCCTGGACAAACTGACAATATAACGGTATGTACGGACAAAAAAAAAAAAAGACCTGCATACAGTAAATGTGCTTAGTATGCTTAGTATGCTGGATGTAATTATTAGAATATTTTTTTAGGGTGAACCCCCACTTTAAGGGGCATGGCAAGGGGTGTGTCTTATGCCTACATACTTTTTCTGATAGGTGTCCCTCATTCCCATCTCAAAAAGTTGGGAGGTATGGTAATCCTCCGGTGCAGTGGGGGCTCAAAAAAGCAGAGATCTGTTATACGTGCTCATTAAGAGTGCCAATTATGCTCATCCTTTCCACCCCACCTCCTCAAGCTAGTTTGGAAAATAGTGGTCTGGCAAAGACTGACCATTACATTACAGCATTGTAATATTATCTTGGCACAGTAGTGTGGATCAGACAGGAATACGTACATCCACAATCAGGAAATCCAACCAGCACCAGGCATTAGTGAAATATGTGACAAATCCATAGGCGACCCATTTCAAAAGCATTTCTGCTATAAAGATGTAGGTAAAAACTTTGTCAGCGTACTCCAACACGGTCTTCATAGTTTTATGCTTTTCAATATGAATATCCTCAAAAGCCTATAAACAGTGAGGTTAAAAAAAAATAAAAAAAATAAAAAGTTAGTTTTGCATGTACTTTACACAACTCCACATTTTATGTAACATAAATATTCAAAGGTTAGTCAAGTTCCTTCACCCCAAACATGCTCATCGATGTCTTTATGGACCTTGCTTTGTGCACAGGGGCCATCCCCAAATTTTTCTCACAAAGTTGGGAGCATGAAATTGTCCAAAGTGCCTTGGTATGCTGATGCCTTAAGAGTTCCCTTCACTGGAACTAAGGGGCCAAGCCCAACCCCTGAAAAACAACCCCACACCATAATCACCAAATGATTTGGACCAGTGCACAGAGCAAGGTCCATAAAGACATGAATAACAGAGTTTGGGGCGGAGGAACTTGACTGGCCTGCACACCTTACAGAACACATTTGGGATGAATTAGAGTGGAGACTGAGCCAGGCCTTCTCATCCACATCAGTGCCTGACCTTACAAATGCACTTCTGGAAGAATGGTCAAAACAATTCCCATAGACACTTCTAAACCTTGTGGACAGCCTTCCCAGAAGAGTTGAAGCTGTTATAGCTACAAAGGGTGGGCCAACTCAATATTGAACCCTACAGACTAAGACAGATGCCATTAAAGTTGATGTGCCTGTAAAAGCAGGTGTCCCAATACTTTGGGTAATACAGTGTATGTGACCTATGATGCAATATCATGGATACATGTTACCATACCGCAGGAATTGTGTTTATTATAACAAGGAATATGGGCAGCACAGTGGTGTAGTGAGTAGCACTCTCGTCTTGCAGTAAAAAGGGTTGCTGATTTGAATCCCGACCACGACACTACCTGCCTGGAGTTTGCATGTTCTCCCTGTGCCTGCGTGGGTTTCCTCTGGGTACTCTGGTTTCCTCCCACACTCCAAAGACATGTTGGTAGGATAATTGGCTTCTGCCTAAATTGGCCCTAGTATATGATTGTGAGTTAGTGACTTTAGATTGTAAGCTCCTTGAGGGTAGGGACTGATGTGAATGTAAATTGTATATGTACAAGCGCTCCGTAAATTGACGGTGCTATAAAAGTACCTAGTCTTGGGCCATGCATTCGACAGGCCCAGGAAGCACCGAAACCCACCGGCGCCGACAGCCTGTACCACTGAACAGATGACCACGTTCCTCGTGGACCCCCCGGAAAGTGCCGATAAGGATTCTACCCCACACAGTGCTTAGTCACTGTGCATGCCCGATTTTAACTACACTTGTAAATAGTTTCATTTTTAACTTGTAATAAATCTTTGCAACAAAGCTACATTTAGAAGACACCTGTGCTTTTCCTTCTGTCTTTTCTAGAGCTACTTCTTGCATCTACATGGAGCTGCCTCTGGACCCTTATGGACTTCATCCACTGATGGACTCTGGTTCATGACCCATTTTGTTTGTAGCCACATATGTATTGATTATGGACCGGTTTCTTTTTATTTTAGACATTGTTTTGCAGAGCCAAGTGGCCATCTTGCATCAATAATCATCCCTGTTCCTTGTGTATGGTAGCCAGTTTATAACTTCAGCTTGTTGCTTTGACAATAAAACCTGGAAGCCAATTGGTTTATTTGCAGAGCTGCACCAGATTTTGTGCTCTCCAGTTTTAATAAATCTACTGCCTTGTATTCTTTCAATGAATGCAACGTGTAGTCTGATCAGCAGAGGGGGAGAGTAGGGGCAGTGACATGATACCAGTGATTAACAGCATCTTCAGTGGTGCTTCAGATATAGATAATTGCATCTAGTCAAGCTGGTCCAATGTAATGCATGCAAAAAATATAGTTCCAGGAGTTCAGCGTTAAGTGTTTTTTTAAAAGCAGCTAGTCTATATACTGCAATTATAATTCCCTGGGGAGTAAAAACTGAGAGTGGCAGGGTCAACATTAAAAACTAATGCTGTGTGATGCAGTGCCAACAAGGAACTTGCTGACAAGCAGAAAGAGCAGTGTGACCAGAGGGATGATCTCATCACTCTGCTGCTACTTCTTAACTGTCCAAACAGTTTGGGGGAAGTGAGCTAGCTGTACTGCTCCAACAATTTAGGTCACTCACCTGCCTGTGTAGTCCGGAAGGACTGTGCATATACAGCTGCTAAGATAGGTATTGAACACGTCACCATTTTTCTGAGTAAATATACTTCTAAAGCTGCTATTGACATGACGTTTTTACAACCCATGTAATCCCCACATACAAAGAAACCAAAACACATAAGTTCATAAATTAAGTTACCGTATATACTCGACTATAAGCCGACCCGAATATAAGCCGAGGCACCTAATTTTACCACGGGAAAACGTATGGACTTGAGTATAAGCCTAGGGTGTCCATCTGCATGCCTCACTGTGCCTTACTCTGCCCATACCTCACTGTGCCCATGACTAGACTGACGTTTAACATGGGACTCTATGGAAGGGGTGCCCGGATTTGAAAAATCGGTGCTCCCCAGCCGTAGGTCCCCCAGACAACACACTTTGCACACTTGTAGAGGAAGAGTGGGGCTACATGTGTGCCAAGTTGGGTCCAGGGGACCTACGGCCGGCACCGGGTCCCCAAAGTCAGGGAGATCAGGCACCAAAAGGTGACTGGAGTATAAACCAGGGGGGGCTTGGTTGCTGAAACACTCGGCTTATACTGGAGTATATACGGTATGTGTAATATAATGGAATGACGCAGAGAAAAAGAAAGGGATGTGCAAAAAGGCATAGAAAGCGAAGAGATCAGCAATCCTGCCCCTTGTCAGTGCAAATTAATATCAGCTGGTTCAGTTTCAATTGATGGCCTATAAAAAGGTGTCTCATTACCAAGGGGTCACAAAGTAAACATCTCATGATGGGTAAAAACAAAAAGCTCTCTCGTGACCTTCACAAACCTTATTGTTGCAAAACATACTTATGGCATTTATTACAGAAGGATTTCTAAGCTTATGAATGTTCCAGTGAGCACTGATAGGGCCATAATCAGGAGTGGAAAGAACATAATTTCACCATAAACAGGCCACAACCAGGTTCTCCTCGCAAGATTTCTGACAGAGGAGTAAAAATAATTATCAGAAGAGTTGTCCAAGAGCCACGAACCACTTGTGGAGAATTTCGAGAAGATCTGGCATTAGCAGGTACAATTGTTTTAAAGAAAACAAAACAATGCATTCAACTGCCATGGCCTGTATGCATGCTCAGTACACAAGGACCCATTGCTGAAGAAATGTTGAAGTTTGTTTAAAGTTCGCTGCACAAAATTTAGACAAGCCTGTGAAATACTGGGAGAAAATAGTCTGCTCAGATGAGACCAAAATGTAACTCTTTGAATGCCATAACATCACCCCAAAAACACCATACCAACTGTCAAGTTTGGAGGTAGGAACATCATGGTGTGAGGCTGTTTTTCAGCATACGGTACTGGCAAACATGTCATTGAACAAAGGATTAATAGAAAAATGTACCAAGACATTCTTGATAAAAATCTGCTGCCATCAACAAGGATGATGAAGATGAAACGAGGGTGGACATTTCAGCAAGACAATAATCCCAAACACAAAGCCAAGGAACTCTCAATGGGTTTCAAAGAAAAGAAAATAACGCTGCTAGAATAGAAAAATAGACTTGGTGAGTGTATCCTCAAATAGTACCACATCCAAAAATCTTTAGAAAAGTACTAACTACCCCTAGAGCCCCATCCGTACACACGGCCGGACTTTCCAAGAAAAAAAGTCAGACAGGCTTTTTTTCTCTGAAAGTCCGGCCGTGTGTAGCCTCCATCTGACTTTTTTTTGTCAGAAGTCCGACGGACCTTAGATAGAGAACCTGTTTGCTATCTTTCCATTGGACTTCCGATGGACTCACAGCAGACTTTTGCATGGTCAAAAGTCAGACCGTGTGTACAAGACATAAGAAGACTTTTTAGGCACTTATACATCTCAATATACAAGTGCCTAAAAAAGACGACTTAGGGGTAGTTATTTTCTAAAGCTGCTAGAATGGCCCAGCCTATCATCTGACTTGAATCCAATAGAAACTCTATGGAAAGTACAAAAAATCTGGAGTATGAGGAGGCCCACAGAACCTTCAAGATTTGAAGACTGTGTGGAAAAATCATGCATGTGTCTCCATACAGGTGTTTCTCCATACAGGAGGCGTCCTGAAGCTGTCATTACCAACAAAGGATTTGGTACCAAGCATTAAATACATTTCAGTTATCGTGTTCAATACTTTTTCCCTGTGTCATTTAATTTTATTACACATAACTTAATTTTTGAACGTATTTGTTTTTGTATCTTTGTATGTATGGATTGCATGGGTTGTTACCGAGGTGATGAAAATTTCATGTCAATAGCACCTTTAGAAATATATTGACCTAGAAAAAGGGTTACGTGTTCAATATTTATTTAACCCGCTGTACCAAGACTGGATGGAAAGACATACAAACCATTTGGGAAGTAAAACAGTTTCCATGTATGTATTCCAACTACGTATTAAGCTGTTTGCCTGGAGTTCGGTTTTAGACACAATTTCAGCATACTATAATTTCTCTCCAATCTGTCTGATTCAATAAACCTTTCTATGTAGTGTGTATAGTAATCATTTCGTGTTTTATCTATCAACTATATGCATCACTGACAGTGGCCCTGTCACACTCTTATGTCGCGTACACGCGGTCGGAATCTCCGACAAAAAAATATTCTATGTGAGCTTGTTGTCAGAAATTTCGACCCTGTGTAGGCTCCATCGAACATTTGCTGTCGGAATTTTCGACAACAAAAATTTGGGAGCTGGTACTTAAATTTTCCGACAGCAAAACTTGTTGTCGGAAATTCCGAGCTTGTGTACACAATTTCGAGGCACAGAATTCCACGCATTCTCCCAATCAAGCAGAAGAGCAGCACTGGCTATTGAACTTAATTTTTCCCGGCTCGTCATACTTGTTGTACGTCACTGCATTCTTGACTTTCATTTCCAACAACATTTGTGTGACCGTGTGTATGCAAGACAAGGTAAACCAGAGTGACCAGTTCTAATGCCCTTTTTCCTCTCGCTAGACCTTTTCTGTATTGAATTGATCTGCTAACTGTGCCTAGATGCTGGTAAAGACTCACTGATGTGTAATTCCCTAACTATTCACCTCCATAAAAAAAAACAAAAAAAAAAAACAACAGTACAAGAGAGAATTAAATAAGTCTGAATAGGTTGGCGTAGTGAAACACTGAGTGTGTTGTTCTCACCAAGGCCCCGCTGCTAAGTAGAATCATGAGGATTATAAATGATTCAAACCAGCTGTGTTCAACAATAAGGTAGCAGGTTTTCCTGAGGTTCCACCAGGTTTTTCCTCTCCCCTCTTCAATGTTGATCCGGCAGCATGTACATTTATTCACGCAGCCTGGGGACAGAAGAAAAGAGGCTGGCAAGTAATCAATTAACACTGCTAACAAGGGTTTTTCCTGCCCCTATGAAGTCCACAACCTGAATAGAGCAGCCGCTGCAGTTTTTACAGGGCTTACATCTGTGCTCTTAAAGTATGTTAACAATGTCTCTAAAAATATTTCCAAAGCAGCTGTCTTTAAATTTACATAAAGCAGCTTTTCAATAAAAAAAAAAAAAAAAAAATCAGCATATAAATCAAATCAGCGAACGTATATCAAATCTTAGTCGAAACTCTGAGCCCATCACTAGGATGTGAGAAATAGGCACACCAGATAACATGGACCTTCTAGCTATGGCAGTCCCATTAAGGGTGTGAAATAAAATAGTTAGTTGGTTAGGCCAGTAGTAGTAAATCACATACTACTGCACATGTTCTGTAATGTTAAAGGTATTTCACCAAAATTCCAAGTGGCTACCTGAGTTCAAATGAATGGCTTGTGCCAAGGCAAGTTTGATTTTCCAAACAATGGGAGGTTTAAAGCCAATTTGTGCGATACCAAATCCTACTTGAAAACCCTCATTAGCCACATTATTTTGTGGAAAAAAAGGTTTCCAGTACTAGAGGATAAGTCTAGTTGACTGTGAGTTATTTATACTAGCTGAACCATTACCTGGTCAGTACTACCCGGTGAGTGTATTCCTTGCACGGGAATAGGTAAGCCAATTTTTCTCTGTGACTAGCAGCTGCACACATAGTCATTCAGAGTCCTATGGCTCTCTGTATGACAGGCTACATAAAATTTGCATTGGAGGTTTAAGCTGGCTAAGGGGAGCAAGGGTGTACAGAATGTTGTTTTATAAAACAGTGCTAGTATTCTTTAAAGGGGATAAGGTGACATTTGTGTTTGTTTTCACCTATAATGCTGCGTACACATGATCGTTTTTAAGGGTCTAGAAAAAACAACGTTTTTTTCAACCCGATCATTAAAACCGCTTGCCTACACACGATCGTGAAAATAAAAATGCTCTAGCAAAGCGTGGTGACGTACAACACGTATGACGGCACTATAAAGGGGAAGTTCCATGCAGATGGCGCCACCCTTTGGGCTGCTTTAGCTGATTCCGTATTAGTAAAAGACGATTTGCGCTTTTCAGTCTGTTACAGCGTGATAATGGTCCTTACTCCATTACGAATGCTACTTTTACCAGAACAAATGCTCCCGTCTCATAACTTGCTTCTTAGCATGCCCGGTTTTTTCACATCTTTATAGCCCACGCACGACCATTTTTTAGAACCTTAAAAACGACAACGTTAAAAAAGTCATAAAAAAATAGAGCATCATCGGAAGAAAAATTGGTAATTTTTTAGAACCCGAAAAATGCTCTGAAAAACGATCGTGTGTACACGGCATAAGTCTCTTCAGGATCATTAAAAGAAGTTTAAGGTTTTTTGCTTTTTTTTTTAAATAAACATTTATACTTCTATTGATCCGATTCTGCATCTGCCTCCCGCTGGTTTTACACCAAGAACTGAGCGATCAAACACAGCACAGTTCTCACCTCTCTACTCTGAGCAGACGCTTTCTGCTTTGCCCCTCTAACATTAACAGGAGCACTGGGCTGTGAAAGGGGTGGCTCGCTGTGAAGCTGCAGGTCCAGGCATCTGGGAGGATTCTGACTGTAAAGTGGGGATCAATTCAGAGCCTGGAATGGCTGAGTCACATCAGCTGAAAGTGGGCTTTAGCCATCTCACAGGAGGAGAACTTTGGCCCTACTTCTCCTTTAAATTATTTTGTACTAGGATTACTAGAACAGATAAAGCTGAAATACAAAGGAATAAGGCAGGGCATTAAGAGGTCCTAATAGAGTCCCATGACACATAAAATGCCAGCAGGCAACCAAGCAAAAACCCAACCTTTTAACTGACCTTTTGTAATGTAGATTTTGACCAAGGTGGAAAATGCAATAAAAGGTTTTTTTTTTTTTTTTATAGATTTTTTTGTTGTTGTTGTTTTTTTGGTTCATTTAAGGTCAGTGGTCACTTTTTTTATTATTTATTTTATTAATTTTCAAAATACAAAATTATTAATTTCCCCTTCCCTTTACAAAGGGCACCCCCTCACACGCCTCCTCTCCTCCTCCTAGATTTTTACACTTCCACATTGTTCTCCACATATTTACTTTTTTACTTTTTTTAAATCTACCCACTTTTTCCAGATTCCAGAAAACGTTTCTGTCTGATCCTCCTCTTTACTACTCAAGTACTCCATGCTATATATATATATATATATACAGTATCTCACAAAAGTAAGTTGTATTAAATCTTTTCATGTGACAACACTGAAGAAATTACACTTTGCTACAATGTAAAGTAGTGAGTGTACAGCTTGTATAACAGTGTAAATTTGCTGTCCCCTCAAAATAACTCACAACCATTAAAGTCTAAACCACTAGCAACAAAAGTGAGTGCACCCCTAAGTGAAAATTTACAAATTGGGCCCAATTGGCCATTTTCCCTCCCCCGGTGTCATGTGACTAGTTAGTGTTACAAGGTCTCAGGTGTGAATGGGAAGCAGGTGTGTTAAAATTTGCTGTTATCGCTCTCACTCTCTCATACTGGTCACTGGAAGTACAACATGGCACCTCATGGCAAAGAACTCTGAGGATCGGAAAAAAGATAAGTGTTGCTCTATATAAAGATGGCCTTTGCACCCCAGATGTTCTGGAACTACATTTACCATGATGCTTCAACTACACTGCAGAGTGCATGAGCATCATGGGAAATGTAGTTCCAAAACACCTGGAGTGCCAAGGTTCGCCATCACTGGCCTAGGCTATATGAAGATTGCCAAGGCCCTGAAACTGAGCTGCAGCATGGTGGCCAAGACCATACAGCGGTTTAACAGGACAGGTTCCACTCAGAACAGGCCTCACCATGGTCGACCAAAGAAATTGAGTGCATGTGCTCAGCGTCATATCCAGAGGTTGTCTTTGGGAAATAGACATCTAAGTGCTGCCAGCATTGCTGCAGAGGTTAAAGGGGTGGGGTCAACCTGTCAGTGCTTAGACCATACTCCGCACACTGCATCAACGTGATCTGAATGACTGTCATCGCAGAAGGACGCCTCTTCCAAAGATGATGCACAAGAAAGCCTGCAAATAGTTTGCTAAAGACATGCAGACTAAGGACATGGATTACTGGAACCATGTCCTGTGGTCTGAATAAACCAAGATAAACGTATTCAGTTAAGATGGTGTCAAGCGTCTGTGGTGGCAACCAGGTGAGGAGTACAAAGACAAGTGTGTCATGCCTACAGTCAAGCATTGAGGGAACAATGAATGTCAACATGTACTGTGACATACTGAAGCAAAGCATGATCCCCTTGCTTCGGAGACTGGGCCGCATGGCAGTATTACAACATGATAAAAACCCCAAACACACCTCCAAAGGGATCCTTGCCTTGCTAAAAAAAAAGCTGAGGTTAAAGGTGATGGACTGGCCAAGCATGTCTCCAGACCTAAACCCTATTGAGCATCTGTGGGGCATCCTCAATTGGAAGATGGAGGAGCGCAAGGTCTTTAACATCCACCAGCTCTGTGATGTTGTCATACAGGTGTGGAAGAGAACTTCAGTGGCAACCTGTGAAGCTCTGGTGAACTCCATGCCTAAAAGGGTTAAGGCAGTGCTGGAAAATAATGGTGGCCACACAAAATATTGACAATTTGTACATTTTCACTTAGGGGTGTACTCACTTTTTTTACCAGTGGTTTAGACATTAATGGCTGTGTGTTGAATTGTTTTGAGGGAACAGCAAATTTACACTGTTATACAAGCTGTACACTCACTATATTACATTGTATCAAAGTGTAATTTCTTCAGTGTTGTCACATGAAAAGATATAAAAAGAAACTACAAAAAATGTGAGGGGTGTACTCACTTTTGTGCTATACTGCATATTCATTTATTTTAAACCATTCCCTTATTGTAGATCTTTCTGGGTCAAATCATTTTGTTTGGCATTACTTCTTTAGCTGAATTTCACAAAAAAGGAACTATTGCATTCTTATACTGATTTATTGTTTTATGTGTACTTTGGAATAGACAGCTCCATGGATTATCTGGTGCTCCTGTTTCAGTAATCTCGACTATGTTTTGCCGCACCTCCCGCCAATATTCTCGTATCTTTGTGCATTCCCAACATATGTGGGTCAAAGTGCCCTGTGAATAACATCCTCTCCAACACAATGGAGATTTTTCTGGTTGATATTTATGCGCTTTAGCCAAAAGGATTGTACAATCTAGCCAGAAATGTATAATTCATTTCTATGCTATTAATATCTACTGAACTATATACAGCTCTTAATATTTTATTTATTTGTTGCTCTGTTAATCGTGTACCCAATTCCCTTTCCTATTTTCCAATTTATGGAAATATTTTCGGCTCCGTCATTTCCGTAATTATTTTATACATATTTGCTGTACAATGTTTAATGGGTTCCCCATGAGTTACATAGCTTTTCAAATAGATTCAACTTTTCTTCTGATCTTATCGGATGTGGGAGTGTTGACACAAAATGCTTTAGCTGTACTACAACTCATAAAAAAAAATTCATTCCTCCCTTGTCTTTCAATTCTATAAATGGACATCATTTCCTTTTTTTATATCTTAACTCTGTGTTTTTGACGCAGTCCCCAAATAATTGTCCACTAATAATTGTCTACTTCCCACAATTCTAGTTAGTTCGGGGACTTTTTCATTTAGTGTTTTATATTTATGTGGAACCCAAATATTCTTATTCACCCATCTTTTGTCATTTTTTATCCTAGTCCACTCAACTATTCGTGCCAACACTACAGTATCATAATATCTTTTTAGATCTGGTGCAACTGACCCCCCCCCCCCCCCCATGTGCTTTATCCTTACTTAACACCATGTGCTGTATCCTCGGTTTCTTATTCTGCCATATGAACTTTGATATCATTCCTTTAATATTTAAAAATATGTCTGGGGTAATGCTATTGGGATCATCTGAAACATATTCAGTATATTCGGGAGTATTACCATCTTTACTATGTTTATTCGTCCTATCCAAGAAAGTTTTTTTTTCTAGCTATTTTTTTAAGTTCTATTTTAATCTAGTTTAGTAATGGAATATAGTTTGCTTGGTATAGTTTCCCTAGGGAAGGAGTTACATTGGAACCTCGGATTATGAGCATAATCCGTTCCAGGAGAATGCTCAGAATCCAAAGTACTCCCATATCAAAGTGTGTTTCCCCATTGAAGTCAATGGAAACAAAAATTATTTGTTCAGCATTGACTTCAATGGCATGCAATACCGCATGTGGCCAGAGGTGGGGGGGAGCCGGAGAGCCTCGGAAACGGCTGGAAAGGCCCGAGGACACCTCGGCAAACCTCGGAAAGACTCAGTTCCCGAGGTTTGCCGAGCTGTCCTCGGGCATTTCCGAACTGCTCAGATCTGCTGCAATCTGCGCCGTTTGGCTCCGACACCCCCCACCTCAGGCCAAATGCGGTACTGCATACCGATTTGTCCTGAATCCTGCTCGTTTTGTGAGACAACACTCACAAACCAAGGATTCTTTAAAATACAGTATTCGTAGTGCGAAATGCTCGTTAACCGCGTTACTCGCAATCCAAGGTTCCTGTACTTTTATTGCCAGATATTTTAGGTCTGTTTTCCACCCATGTAAAGGGGAACTCTTATTATAAAGTGTGTTCTTCCTTCTTACTTATACTTAAGTTTAATATCGCTGATGGATTTATCTTCAGGTTTGACAGTTCTGCATATTTTTTTCACTTGTTTATTAGATTTGGTAATTTAATTCTTGGATTGGTTATATAGCACAGGACATCATCTGCATGTGCTGCTACTTTATGTTCTTCTTCCCCGATCTTCATTGTTTTGAAAATGAAAAAAATTATGTTAATTGTTTATAGGGTAGGAGACGCTGCCCACATCCCTAAGTCAGACAAGTTATGATTTTTTTCCCCTCTAATAGGACTTTTGGGGGCAAGGGCTCCTCAAAAAACAAACAGTTTTGAAAAATAGTAAATTTTATTAGAAAAGCTAAAAAGCCAGTAGGAAAAAACTACTCCTTTGTAATAGTTACCTTCTGGTGAAGGTGACTGGATTGGAAGTTAACATATTGCAGAATAATGATAATGTTAATATACACGGACATTAAATTGGAACATTTGCTATATTGTTTTCATAAATAAATTTCAAAATGTAAAGAGATACAATGAAACTAATTATTAAAACAAAATCATAGTATGTTTAACTGGGAGGGTCCGCATTATGTCACATTGACACCTGGGACTTCAGTTTAAACATATTTTGTATTGTGCAAACTCCCAGTAAGTGCACTGGTGAATAACACACTAGGCCTGTCTTGTCAGTAGCAGAAAATGTTGGAAATTTTACAATATTAGAAGTATAAAGCAGTAGCAAAAACATTGGCAATGGGAAGGGAACAAACCATCTGTGAAGCATGGCTCTGGTTCAAGTGTCTCCTCATAGACATAACCCAAGTAATTATCTTCTCCTTCCAATCCTGGTGGTCTGATGTCTATCGTGCTACCCTCCGAGGAGCTGGAAAGTTTTACCTTCTGCAAAGTCAAACAATGAAGTACACTTACTTATAAGAAGTGTGAACTACTAAAACACCCATGTAACATGGTGCCAAGAACAATTGAATTACAATCAAGCAATCACATATCAGTTTTCAGATAACTGACTAAACTGCTAAAACTGACATTTTATTGATCACTGTGGGTTAAAGTGCATCTCCTTTCAGACTAATCATCTATTAAATCAGGAAGGTGGTTTCTGGTGTTAATTTGCAAGTATGTGTAATGTGGGAAAAATAAAAATCGAAAGCTTCCAATAGTAAAGTACAGAAGACTCAGAAGTATTAAACCAAAGCTGAAGTTGGACAAATGTTGATTTAAAAAAATTGTTGTCAACTTAAAGTTAATGGCAATTTAGCAGTTCTGCCATTTGCCAGAAGCTGATGGCAGAATGTCCGCAGTCTAGGCACATTCTAGTTAAAATTCATTATGCAATAAGCAAAGAGCAATATTATCAAATAATATTGTTAGGTACACATATGTATGCTGTGTATTTCATGGCAAGCTAACATTTTTTGGCACGAAAATAGAATCAGCTCATGTATAGAAACATGAAGTTGCCATCATCCCTTAATGATTTTAATTGTAGAAGATAACCTCTGTAATTGGGATTGTGCAGGCAACAAGTAACAAAATACAAAATAAAATATGTAGTCATTTATTGATACAACAATACAAAATATATATAAGATATATAATGTAAAAACAGGAAACAAAGGACAGTGTGCAGAAAAAGATATAATGCCAAAATTCTAGTCCTCCAAAGTGGAGACAGTTGAACAATGGCTCATCCAACGCGTTTCAAACAATAATTAGTTCTTCTTCAGGGATCTCAAATACTTCAGGGATATCTCACACTTGCAAAGGATTTAATGAAGTGAGTTGTCGTTTGTTTCATGTTTTTACATTATATATCTTATGTGTATTTTATATTTTTGTATCAATGTTACTACATATTTTATTTTGTATTTTGTTACATTTTTTGGCAAAAAGTCAATGTAGTTTAACGACTTTTACACTCTTTGCTTCAGATTAACAAGTGCACGTTAAATGCATCATGTGATTTTCAAGACCGTATATCACCATAATCCAGGTGTACATTAACCCACCAATACCAATGCAGCTTTACTTTTACACTCACTGAATCTTTTTGTACCCCATACTAGATCTTTCCTTTTACTTTTTATATTCTCCACATTAATGCAGGAACCACCAAAGCTAAGTTCTCCCAAAAGGACTAGATCAGACTTTCCTACACAATTAAGAAATTCGTTAAACATTTCAGCTGCTCTAATCTACCTAAAATGAAATTAAGTGCAATTTTGTATACTGTGGAAAGATTCTGCTCGTTGTGGTAAAACCCCCTTGCTCAAAGTTTCCTTCTTTTGGGAGCACCACTGGACAAATCCATGGTTTTTATATTCTGAAATGTGCTGGGCATGAATGTGACCAAATATGGTCATATGTGAACAGGTTTCTCTTAGATTAGGTCAGAAATTAAAGAAACTAATCCGTGCCATCCCCCTGCAGTTACTCATACTTATGTTTCATTATCACCCTCAATGATCCGATCAACCACCGGAGTAAAGAGAAGAAGCCACCCTATGACCTAATTGAAGCTTATATAACTCAAATTCAGTCATTATGCAAAAATACTGGGTGCCTGTGCAGTACCAGCAATGTCATGTCAAGGGTCACAAGATGAGTCACATGCTTCCCTATATCCGGGAGTATTGGATATCTCATGTCACTTAACGGGAGTGGCGGTGAGGTTACTACAAGGACCTTCAGAGGCTGGGATTATAAGTGCACCCATTTCCCTGCTCTGCAAGGGCATAGCACAGGTCCACTTTACTTATAGTATGCCTATAATAAAAGTGATCTAATTGAATATGGTTTATCACAAGCTTTTAAGACTGCTTTTCAAGTATAAGACAGAGTTGATTTTACCTTATACCCCCTGAAATAATGAGCCTATAATATCTACACAAAAGTTTTTTTATGGATTTAGAAAAAGTCACAGTTGTATATTTTAATTAACCTGAGGTGGGATACAGCCCTGCTGTTCTCCTTATATTAAATACAATTCTTAACTAGGAAACAGGTCTGTATCATACACTGTGGCAGCAAAAATTCTCTATCAGATAATGACATGCCTGCAAAGCACATAAGATAGTTAGAACGTCATAGCCATTAATTTCATTAAAAAAAATACAAGGCCGGGTGCAAACTGATAACATATTATGGAGGTGTAATTCCTCACTAAATGCTTATTAGATTTTAATCAGTGCAGATTAAAAAATCTATGAGCTTGAATTGGGTTACCTTTAGACGACTTTAATATTTCTGGTTTGCCCAGGTTCTTTAGCAAATTTTTTCAAGCAATTTTTTTTAATTTGCATTTGCATTATTTTTGGCTATTTTTATAGAATTTAGCAAACTTTTTTATGCTATAGAGTATGACACAGATTGGTCTGTGGAAACAGCAAAACTGTATAAAGTGTACATAACAGAGCTGTACCAGCTACTGGATAACAGATCTACAGATTACGTACACCTACATTTGCATTATCACAAACACAAAGTATTTGTACAAGCTGAAGGTGAAAAACCCTTTAGGCACTGTCAGATATGGTCAACTTACCAGGCCAAATTGAACTCTTGACTGTAACCAGCCAGGAGCTTCAGGCAACAAGGGTGGTCTAGTGATGTGACCTGTACCTCCTTTAACATAGCTTCCTCACTGGCCTCTGTTGCCTGAGCCTCACTGCAGGACTTCAAGTCTTGATAATGATTGCAGTTCACCAAGGTTTTTTGTTTAGTTAGCAGATTATGAATGGGATGGGGAAAGCGTTATATTAGCAATATTGATATACCATAAAGTATGAACAATGAGAAAGCTTTTTTCATATAAGTCAATAATAAAAGGTAGAATAACAGGGCCAAAAATATTGTTGCAATTACAAATGTTTAGGCATTCTCATGTCTTTTTCTTTTGTTTGTATTGGTATGACACAAAAAGTGGAGAGACAAAAAGCCAAATCTGACACATTTTAAGCAAAACTCCAAAAATGTACTGGATACAATTATTGGCACCTTCTCAAAATTGCAAAAATAATTGCATTCCAAGTTTGTGATGCTCCTGTAATTTTCAATTAAACTCGCCTGTATCAATTAACAGGTTCTGACAATATAGAAATCACACCAGTTAAAGAGGTGAACAATTTACTCAACCTTTCTTGTGTGTCTGTGCCACATGGAGCACAGAGAAGAGAAAGAGCAACAAAGAATTGTCTGAAGATTTGAGAACAAATATTTGGGAAAAGCATGGGCAATCTCAAGGTTACAAGGCTCACTATGTGAGTTGAGCTATGGAATGTTCTTGTTTTTGTTACAAGGCCATCTCCAGAGATTTTAACCACTTCAATACCCAGCCATAGACAATTGACGGCCTGGGATGGGATTTACCATCCTAAGTGGCCGTCAATTGACGGCCTGGGTATTGCAGGCGAATATCTGGATGATGCCTGCAGCCAGAGGCATCATCCAGATATCCTCTTCTTCAGCCGACGATTTTGCACATAGTAAGAACGATCATAGCGGCGGTTCCGCCGCTTGATCGTTCTTACAGGCCGCGGGAGGGGACATCCCCCCCCTCCCGCCGCCATCCGGTGCTTCTCCGGGCTTACCTGTACCTTCGGGGGCCAGGAGAACGAATCGTCGGCGGCGGCAGGAAGCATAGAGATGACTGGTGACCAGATGGTCACCAGTCATCTCTATGACCGTCGGAGGACCCGGGCGCGATCTGATGACGTCACGCCCGGGTCCCCGTATGTAAACAAAGCTGCGATTGCGGCTGTAAGTCACCATTCATGAGATCGGTGAATTTTTTTTCACCGATCTCATGGTTTCCAGCCTGGAGGTGAGATGTGAGGTCTTATTGACCCCACATCTCTCCATAAAGAGGACCTGTCACCCACATTTCCTATTACAAGGGATGTTTACATTCCTTGTAATAGGAATAAAAGTGGAAAAAAAAAAAATTGAAAAAAAGTGTAAAAATAAATAAAATATAAGTAAAAAAAAATAATAAAAGATAAAAAAAAATGAAAACGCCCCTGTCCCCGATAGCTCGCGTGCAGAAGCGAACGCACACGCAAGTCCCGCCGACATATGTAAACGCCGTTTAAACCACACATGTGAGGTATCGCCGCGTGCGTTAGAGTGCCAGCAACTAATCTAGCACTAGATCTCCTCTGTAAATCTAAACTGTAACCTGTAAAAAATAAATAAAGCGTTGCCTATGGAGATTTTTAAGTACCGAAGTTTGGCGCCATTCCATGAGTGTGCGCATAATTAAAGCGTGACATGTTGGGTCTCTATTTACTCGGTGTAACATAATCTTTCACATAATACAAAAAAATTGGGCTAACTTTAGTGTTTTGTTATTTTTTTAATTCATAAAACAATTTTTTTTACAAAAAAAAGCGTTTGAAAAATAATTGCGTAAATACCGTGCAAGATAAAACTTTGGAATGACCGTCATTTTATTCCCTAGGGTGTCTGCTAAAAAAAACATATATAATGTTTGGGGGTACTGTGTAATTTTCTAGCAAAAGAATGATGATTATTACATGTAGGAGAGAAGTGTCAGAATAGGCCCGGTATGGAGGTGGTATAAAAGCCTAGTATTGAAGCGGTTAATATTCTTGTGTACACTGTGCCCAAAATTGTCAAGAAGTTTACAGCTCATGGAACTGTAGCTAATCTCCCTGGACATGGATGAATGAGAAAAACTGATCAAAGAGTTTGCCAAAACTTACATGAGGAAGCCAAAATCATTTTGGGAGAATGTACTGTGGACAGACAAAACAAAGCTTTTTGGTAAAGCCCACCATTCTACTTTTTTCAGAAAAAGAAACAAGGCCTTTAAAAAAAAAAATACAGTCACTACAGTCGAACATGTTGGAGGTTCACAGATAATTGTTCTGGGGTGCAATGTAAGGCACAGTGTCAGAAAGTTGGGTTTCCATCAGAGGTCATAGGTCTTACAGCAGGACAATGACCCAAAGCACACATCAAAAACCACCCAGACATGGTTTAAAGTGGGATTCCATCCGCAATTTTTTTTTTTTAAAGTCAGCAGCTACTAACACTGTAGCTGCTGACTTTTAATAAGGAGACTTACTTGTCTTACATGCCCTCGCTGATGGCCCCCCCGATGCCGATCCCTCGTTAAGGATGAGGTAGATTACAGACTTCCGCATAGCAACAGGTATTTCGGGTGAGTATAAAAAAAAAAAAAAGGTTTTTTTTTGGGGGGATTTTTTGTGAATTTTATTTTGCTGGGTGGAACTCCACTTTAAGAAAAAGTGCTGGAGAGCACTGAACTGGCCAGCAATTATTCCAGATCTAAATCCCATAGAACACCTGCAGAGAGCAGCAGTTGGGAAAGGGAACCCTTCCAATCTGAGAGACCTGGAGCAGTTGGCGAAAGAAGAGTGGTCCAAAATTCTGTTATAGAGGTGTAAGAAACCCATTGATGTTTACAGGAAGCAATTGATATCAGTTATTTTTGTCCAAGGGGTGTGCTACCAAATATTAAATTGACGGTGCAAATAATTCTGTTCAGTACATTTTTATAGTTTTGTGTGGAATGTGTCAGATTTTACTTTAAAACATAAACAAGGGAATGCCTAAACATTTGTAATTGCAACAATTTTCTGGGCGAAGTGGTGTATTATCTGATAGAAATGCAGGGGTGCTAATATTTTTATATATATATATACACACACATACATACACACACATACATACACACACACACACACACACACACACACACACACACAAATACAGTATGCCTGTATATCCTTTCTGTGTCTATCATTTCATACAGAATTCAATATTCACCAGAGAGCTGCTTCAGACAGAAACACAGGTTCTGAAAACCCTGTTACTACTATAATCACCGTTTTAACTGTATGTCCATACCTCTATTGCTTTGCCATCTTCCTCACTGTATCAGAAGCCCTGAAGACACCTACAAACCTTCTATAGTTTACATGTTTGGCAGACACTTGCAAGAATTTAATTGCAAGTTTTAAGAAATACAATTTTTTTCCTCAAAAATTCAGTACAGCCATATCATGCATCACAGCACCTTTGTTTGGAACTACAGAGTCCTGGCACCAATTCTGACTTGCCCCCCCCCCCCCCTCTTGCAGATCTAAATCTCTGTCTATGTGACTTTCTCTGTAGACTGTACTAGGAGTAGAGTGGTGGAATAGCTAAGCTTTCTGAATTATAGCTGGTGCGCAAAATTATATTGCGTCAGGTGTTTGCATAAAAAACTTTCAGAAAAACTGTACTGGGCAGAGTTGGGAATCCCAGAGATCCTAAAATGCAGGCCTCTGATTAGGTGTTCCCAGAAATGCAAGCTCTGTAGAATGGTAGGAACAAACAATTTGAAGTCAAATCAAAGTATTCAGATCTTCCAATAAATACAAGAAAACCAAGTAAATACCTGATGACATCATGATTAAATGCAAGTAGGATCCATGCATTATTTTTTAAATTACATAACTACTTAAACACAATTATTTTTCTTTAATTTAGCTGTGAATGTAACCATTTTTAATTCCTGTATAATAGGGAACATTTAAATTGATACATATTTTTTAAAAATGATGCATGAACTCTTTTGCATTTCCACCCTCTGTTAAAATTGTAAAGTCAGTTAAGTTAGTCGTCCTGCAGAGCACAGCATGCACATCATTTAAGTAAAGTGGCATCAGTGACCACCCAGTACATGCAGCCTGTATATAGCAGCATCAACTTGACAGTTGATGAAACATATGATTGGTTAAAGCAACATGCTGCTCTTGTACATTTCAGCACCATGGAGAGTGGCAACTGCCCACCCTGTGTTGTGAACTTCGGAGACACTGCTGAATTCACAGAACAGGGCAGGTTTGCCAGTCTTGCATGATCATGCTATGGTCAAGTTAAACAGTTCAGCACTTTAGACAGCTGTGCCAAATTCTCATTGTGTTGCAATGGATGAGAAGGTTCGTAACTGCGCTGCATGCAGACTGATATTCATTGGTAGCATAACCATATAGATTACTTGAGGGGACACCTTGCTGTGTCTTGTTAAAAATAAACACCAGAGCTGTATTCTTGACTCCTCCAACTTGTTTTTACCCCTGTGAGAAGTGAGAAGGGGAAGCAATAAAGGTCAAAATTTGTCATCTTTCTGCAGACTTGCATGCGCCTAGATTCAAAGGCAAAGGACAAATGAATGCAGTCATAATCTGTATTTTTTAATGAAGGCACAAAGCTACACAGGCTGCTTTTAGCTGTTCCATTCTTAAATCAAAATCTGTCCACACATTTGAAATTGGAATTCCACAATCACATATTAAAAGTTGCACTGCTTTGTCACAACTACATTGTTGAGTATTCGTGCAATATCTTAAAGCGTGACTAAACCCACATCATACAAAACTATCACTAAATGGTGTATTACATGCTGTTTATACTTAGTCAGTATGAGATTTGTTTTCTGTGTTCTACAAAAAACCTGGTTGATCCTGCTCTCTAGCTCCACCTTCTGTTCATGTCCCCAATTCAGCTAGGGATGGAACGGCAATTCTGCACATGCTAAGTTTTTCAGTGAGCTTCTATGTCGGGCATTTCCTCCCTATCACATCTGAGCAGCCATGTGACTATAGAATCACACATGTGGGCGCATACACAGTGGTAAATGACAGCCCATTCCCTTCCTCCTCCATGTCCAGTAACCAACTAAACACACTGGGGAGGGATATTACATTAGATTGATGGAGGATCCACCTCCCTCTTAGTATAAGACACAGGCTGCGACTGGCAGAAATCCGCCCACATAATGTTTATCCCATTAAATAATAAAGCTTTGATTTCAAACATATATGTGTATGACAACTTAAAACTGTTTAATAGATCAATTAGGTTTTAGCTGTTAGTAAGGAGATGCTTTTCCTATTGACCACCAATATATAGGTGGTGCACCAGAATTTTTACATTGTCTACGTCTGTTCTGGCCACAACTTTTTTCAGCACCAAAAATAACTTACCGATATAAGCCAGGGAGGAGTGGTTACATTTTTTGGGGTAAAGTTAAGAAAAACAAAATATGGTTTAGATGGGTATATTCACAAGATACCCTGGAAATTAATCTATGAAGCGAATGTGGACACTTGTACCATAGTCTAATTTTAGGTAGAGGTACTTGCCTTTACTACCACCTTCTCCTCCATTTCAGAAATCAGGTGGACTCCATGGTTTGCTTTTTGTTACATTTATTTGTATTTTGTGCATATAATGATACAGAAGTTTCATATGTATGTACTTCAACTAAAAAAACTTAAAGCGGAGGTTCACCCTAAAATATACCCTCTCCCATGTGATCCAGCATACTGGCGTCAGCGCCAGTATGCTGTTTATTTTTTTTTAAATCCTCCACTCACTGTGAAATCTTTAATCTTTATTTCGTTCCCCCGCGGTGGCTGGCGCCTATACAGCTTGTTAACCACTTCCATACCAGGCACTTACGCACCTTCCCGCCCAAGCCAATTTTCAGCTTTCAGCACTGTCGCAATTTGAATGACAATTGCGCGGTCATGCTACACTGCACCCAAACAAAATTGGCGTCCTTTTTTCCCCACAAATAGAGCTTTCTTTTGGTGGTATTTGATCACCTCTGCGGTTTTTTTTTTTTGTGCAACAACTAAAAATAGAGCGAAGATTTTGAAAAAAAAATAAAGTTTTTATTTTTTTCTGTTAATTTTTTTGTAAATGAGTATGTTTTCTCTTTCAATTATGGGCACTGATATGGTGGCACTGATGGGCACCGATGAGGTGGCACTGATGGGCACCGATGAGGTAGTTCTGATGGGCACCGATTAGGTAGCACTGATGGGCACTGATAGGCGGCGCTGGTATTGGGCACTGATGGGCACTCATGGGCGGCACTGATGGGCACTCATGGGCAGCACTGATGGGCACTCATAGGCAGCACTGGGCACTCATAGGCAGCACAGATGGGCACTCATAGGCGGCACAGGTGGGCACTCATAGGCGGCACAGGTGGGCACTCATAGGCGGCACAGGTGGGCACTGATAGGCGGCACAGGTGGGCACTGATAGGTGGCACAGGTGGGCACTGGTAGGTGGGCACTGGGCATGGATTGGCACTGTGGGGTGGCACTGACAGACACTGGGGTGGCACTGATGATCACTGAGGGGTGGCACTGATGGATCAATGTTGCCAATCAGCGCCCATGTGTGGGCACTGATTGGCATCATTTTTTTTTACTGCCCCCCTTTTTTTTTTTTGTCATTTTTTTTTTTTGTCATTTTTTTTTTTGTCATTTTTTTGGGTCATTTTTTTTTGTATTTTTTTTATTTCCCTGGTGGTCTAGTGTGGCGATCCGAGGGGGGGCTGCGCTGATAAACAATCAGCGCGAACCCCCCCTGTCAGGAGAGCCGCTGATCGGCTCTCCTCTACATGCGTCTGTCAGACGCGAGTGAGGAAGAGCCGTCGGCGGCTCTTCCTGTTTACATCGTGATCAGCCGTGATTGGACACGGCTGATCACGTGGTAACGAGGCTCCGCCGGAGACTCGTTACCGAGATCGGAGGTGCAGGGTGTCAGACTGACACCCCGCATCACCGATCGCCGCGCTGCGCGCCCGCACGGGCGCGTGCGGCATGAAATCGTGCAGGCCGTTTGAGAACGGCCTGTCACGATTTCATAACCACTTCCCGGCCGTAAATCGGCTATTGGCCGGGCGGGAAGTGGTTAAAGCTTACGAAAATACCCGATTTAGGATTTGGGTATTTCCAGCGCCTGCGCACAGACCTAGGAGCTGACTGCGCAGACGCCGTATTTCTCCGAGTCCTATTTCGGCTTTTTAGCCATAGGACTCTGAGAAATATGGCGCCTGCGCAGTCAGCTCCTAGGTCTGTGCGCAGGAAATACCCGAGTCCTAAATCGGGTATTTTCGGAAGCTGTGACGCGCTATACAAGCGCCATCCACCACGGGGGGAAATAAATTAAAATTAAAGATTTCACAGTAAGTGGGGGATTTAAAAAAAACAAACAGCATACTGGCGCTGACGCCAGTATGCTGGATCGCATGGGAGAGAGAATATTTAGGGTGAACCTCCTCTTTAAGCCGGAACTTCACTCTCTCAATCAACATGGACTATTTGTAATTCTTATGGTGCTAGCATTAGTAAGTACAGTGCATCCGGAAAGTATTCACAGCACTTCACTTTTTCCACATATTGTTATGTTACAACCTTATTCCAAAATGGATTAAATTCACAATTTTCCTCAAAATTCGACAAACAATATCCCATAATGACAACATAAAAAAAGTTTGTTTAAAATCTTTGCAAATTTATCAAAAATAAAAAAGCAAAAAAATCCCATGTACATAAGTATGCACAGCCTTTGCTCAATACTTTGTTGAAGCACCTTTGCCACCATTTACAGCTTCAATGCTACAAACTTGCCACAGCTATTTTTGGACAGTTTCTCCCATTCTTCTCTGCAGGACCTCTCAAGCTCCATCATGTTGGATGGGGAGCGTCAGTGCACAGACATTTTCAGATCTCTCCAGAGATGTTAAAGGGATTGTAAAGGAAGATTTTTTTTTTTTTTCATAATAAGCATCCTTTACCTGCAGACATTCCTCTTTTCACTTCCTCATTGTTCGTTTTTGCTCAGAAGTTGCTCTATTTCTTCTCTGTTCTGTTCTCTTCCTGCTTGTCTAATTTTTACTCACCACCGTGAAGGGAGGCATTACTGCGGTGGTCAGTGACGTGCTGGGAACTACATCTGTGCAGCAGGACGCTCTCTACCTGAGACTTCAAGGAGGTGTGAATTACTGGGAGTGCCGCAATGCATACTGGGAAATGTAGTTCTTACATGAACGAGCACCGCAAACCAGGAAGTGAATGAAAGAACAGAAACTCGAATGCAGGAGGCGATATAGACGAAGGAATTTAATAGGTATTTACTTGTTTTTTAACAGAATCATTACACTATTCTGTCTGTCTACCTTGTAAAGCAAGATACATTTGTGCTTCCCCCTACTATAGTGAAAAAAATATATAAAATGAAAAACATCTGTGCTAACCGTGCAAAATGTGAAACGCTATTTTGTTTAAGTGTTACATTTGGTTGTTAACTTGTCTGTCTACCTTGCAGACATTAATTTTAGGCAAAAAAATGTTTTCCTTTACAACTCCTTTAACTCAGGCTCACGTCTGGGGTCTGGTTGGGCTATACTCAAGGACATTCACAGAGTTGTTCCATAGCCACTACTTTGTTGTCTTGTGCTTAGGGTCGTTGTTCTGTTGGAAGATAAACCTTAGCCCCAGTCTGAGGTCCAGAGTGTTCTTTATATTCATATTCCCCTCTATCCTGACTAGTGTCCCAGTTCTTGCTGCTAAAAAGCATCCCCAGAGAATGATGCTGTCACCACCATGCTTCACTGTAGGGATGGTATTGGGCAGGTGATGAGCGGTGCCTGGTTTCTTCCAGACATGACACTTGTCATTCAAGCCAAAGAGTTCTATATTTGTTTCATTCAGACCAGAGAATTTTGTTTTCTTGTGGTCTGAGAGTCCTTCAGGTGCCTTTTGGCTAACTCCAAGCGGGCTGTCATGTGCCTTTTACAGAGGAGTGGCTTCCGTCTGGCCACTTTACCATGCAGGCCTGATTGGTGGAGTGCTGCAGAGATGGTTGTTCTTCTGGAAGTTTCTCCTCTCTCCATGGAGAAATGCTGGAGCTCTGTCAGAGTGACCATCGTGTTCTTGGTCACCTCCCTGACTAAGGTCCTTCTCCCCCGATCGCTCAGTTTAGCAGGACGGCCCGCTCTAAGAAGAGTTCTGGTGGTTCCAAACTTCTTCCATTTACGGATAATGGAGGCCACTGTGCTCATTGGGCCCTTCAATGCCGCAGACATTTTTCTGTACCCTTCCCCAGATCTGTGCCTCCATACAATCCTGTCTCAGAGGTCTACAGACAATTCCTTGGTCTTCATACCTTGGTTTGTGCTCTAACATGCACTGTTAACTGTAGGACCATATCAACTGAAATCAATTGAATTTACCACAGGTGAACTCCAATCAAGTTGTAGAAACATCTCAAGGATGATCAGTGGAAACAGGATGCACCTGAGCTCAATTTTAAGTGTCATGGCAAAGGCTGTGAATACTTATGTACAAGGGATTTTTTCAGTTTAATAAATTTGCAAAGATTTCAAAACAAACTTCTTTCACGCTGTCATTATGAGGTATTGTTTGTAGAATTTTGAGGGAAATATTGAATTTAATCAATTTTGGAATAAGGCTGTAATATAAAAACATGTGGAAAAAGATAATTGCTGTGAATACTTTCCGGATGCACTGTAGGTATACTTCTATGGCTATGAATGTAATTTATGTGTATGGCAAATACAGCCGCCGCAGTTATACTGCGTCAGTTTCGGCTCGGCTGCCCGAGATCACGTAGATATACGTCATCTCACGAATCAGCCAATAGGGGCGCGTGCCCGGTGGGCGCGATCACCACCGGGCACCCGCGATCGATTGTTACAGAGTGAGAATCGGGAGCTGTGTGTGTAAACACACAGCTCCCGGTCCTGTCAGGGGGAGAAATGCCTGATCATCTGTTCATACAATGTTTGAACAGCAATCAGTCATTTCCCCTAGTCAGTCCACACCCAGGGAATATGATTAACCCCTTCCTCGCCCCCTAGTGTTAACCCCTTCCCTGTCAGTGGCATTTTTATGGTAATCAATGCATTTTTATAGCACTGATCGCTATAAAAATGCCAATGGTCCCAAAAATGTGTCAAAAGTGTCCGCCATAATGTCGCAGTACCGATAAAAATTGATGATCGCCGCCATTACTAGTAAAAAAAAAAAATATTAATAAAAATGCCATAAAACTATCCCCTATTTTGTAAACGCTATAACTTTTGCGCAAACCAATCAATAAACGCTTATTGCTATTTTTTTATGTAAAATATGTAGAAGAATACGTATCAGTCTAAACTGAGGAAAAAAAAAAATTTTGTATATATTTTTGGGGATATTTATTACAGCAAAAAGTAAAAAATATTGCATGTTTTTCAAAATTGTCGCTCTATTTTTGTTTATAGCGCAAAAAATAAAAACCGCAGGGGTGATCAAATACCACCAAAAGAAAGCTCTATTTGTGGGGGAAAAAACACGGCAATTTTGTTTGGAAGCCACGTCGCATGACCGTGCAATTGTCAGTTAAGATGACGCAGTGGCGAAACGCAAAAAAGTGGCCTGGTCATTGACCAGCAATATGGTCCGGGGCTGAAGTGGTTAAAGGCTAAGAAAGCTCTGCTGAAGAGATTGATTTGTGCAACTATTAAACAGTGTTTGGGGGTTTCCAAAGCTTTATTTACTGGGCAGCATTTTATTAAAAATAAATAAATAAATGCTTGTGTAGGTTTGGCCATGCCGTGATAAATATTCATGAATTAAAATTTCAAAGGTCACAGTCTCTTCCTATGATTCTGGCTATCGGCCACAACAGTTTGTACAACATCCATAAATACAACCATGTTCCTGAAAACCTCTTAATGTTACGCTTTGTAATTTCATGGTAATTTTGGAAGGTTTCTCACTCACTCTTTTTTTTTAAACAAGAGTACCGGGAATTAAATTTTCTACTCCAACCAATCCAATCATTTTCTGATTTTGATCAAACAGACAATTACAATTGTAAATCAATCTAAACCATTACAATACCAATCACTACATACAGTATTTCTCTGACATAATTCATCATTTCTGGTTCAAAATCAGGAAACAGAAATTAGATTGCTTCAAGCTGTCCTTGCAATCAGAAGCTTCCAAAATTGTCATAAAATTTAAGGATATAGGAATAATAAGACATGTTTTTTTTACAAATTTCCAGGTAGGCACACAAATGTATTATTAGTAAAGAAATTGATTATTATTTCAATATTCAAAAGAACTGGAAAGAAAACTGTTAATAATACATTAATCAAAGTTAAAGAATAAACTGCTATATGATAAAGTATTATTATTATGATTGTTATTATTATTATTTTAGCTGCCTGTGGTCTGCAGATTTTAGAAACACATTGTGGCCTTTATATAATATCAAAGTGGAAAAAGCTGCTTGTTGGTGGAAAACTGATGGGTAATTTTTGAACAGTTGCCATGGAGTATTGTTCTTTGTTACTATTAACCACTTTCCGACCAGCCGCCGCAGTTATACGGCGGCAGGTCGGCTCGCCCAGGCGAGAGCCCGTAGCTCTACGTCGGGCGCGTGAACGGCCAGGGAGCGCGCGCGCGCGCCTCCCCGCCGTTCCCGACGATCGGATTCGATACAGAACCGATCACTCACCAGGTCCAGGCCAATAAAATCTGGCCTGGACCTGGTGATCACCCTCAGCCAATGGTTGTTCTCCCCTGCCAATGTTTTGTAAACATTGATAGGGGAAATGCTGCTCTCTCCCTCGTGTCGGTCTTTCCGTTCCTGACCGTGAGGGAGAGAGCATCTAACTGTGAGTTGCACAACACTACACTGACACCAGGTCACGTAGGCACACAATTCACCCCTGTTAACCCCCCGATCGCCCCCCAAATTAACCCCTTCACTGCCTGTCACTGTGTCACCCAGTACAGCAATCAGATTTTTTTTTGATTGCTGTACAAGTGTCATTAGTGACTAAAATAGTTGTTAGGGTAATTAGCCTTAGACCCTAATAAGTCTAGGGACCCCCCCTAACCCCCCCCAATAAAGGTTTAACCCCTTGATTACCCCCTGTCACCAGTGATCACAGTATAAGTGTCACGGGTGACGCAGTTTAGCTAGTTTATTTTTTATAGCATCAAGGCACCCGCCATATTTTTTGCAATAAAGTTTTAACCCCCTGATTGCCCGGCGGGTGATCAAAGTTTGGTTTTAGCGCCGGATAGGGTCTGCGTTGCCCCAGGCAGCGTCAGATTAGTGCCAGTAGCGCTAACACCCACGCACGCACCATACACCCCCCCTTAGTGGTATAGTATCTGAACTGATCGATACCTGATCTGATCAGATCTATACTAGCGTCCCCTGCAGTTTAGGGTTCCCAAAAACGCATTGTTAGCGGGATCAGCCCAGATACCTGCTAGCACCTGCGTTTAGCACCTTCGCCCAGCCCAGCCCAACAAAGTGCAGTATCGATCAATCGATCACTGACACAAAACACAAAAACACATAACTGCAGCGTTCGCAGAGTCAGGCCTGATCTCTGCGATCACTAACAGTTTTTTGGTAGCGTTTGACTGTCGCTAACAGGTCAGGTGCTTTTTTTCCTGTGAATCTCACCACCGTACACCTAAATTTAGAGCCCAAAATGGCAAATAGAATGTTTGGTGATGAAGAGGCCTACTTGTTCATGAGCCTGTCAGATAGTGATGAGGAGGTCACGCATCTGTCAAATTCTAGCTCATATGATCCTGTAGACGACAGTGGCTCCCTGACAGATAGCTCTGACGACGGAGTGGTCCCTGCTAGGGTCAGGCGTACCAGATCCCGATCTTCTGCTGTCGCTGAGGTGCAAGAACCGCAGGGCTCTCGTATGGGGCAGAGTAGTACTAGCGCCGCTATTCCTTCGGGTGATCTGGCAAGCACCAGCGGCCTAGTACATCCTGGTCATACATCCAGCACTGCAGTAACACTTGGTGACGTGGCGAGTCCCATAAGTGCAGTTCAAGCTGGCGAGGTGGCAAGCACAAGTAGTGTCCCGCTGCCACCAAGAAGAAGAAGACAAAGACAGGCCCGTCGTGCCCATAGTGCCCTTCCTGCTGCATTAGCCAATCCTGATTGGGTCCCCGCCACTTCTGCAGCACCCATACTTCCCCCATTCACTGGCCAACCCGGAATTCAGGTGGAAACAGTTGATTTTACGCCACTGGATTTTTATTCACTGTTTTTCACGGAAGATCTCTATAGATCTATTGTGGACCAAAGCAATTTGTATGCTGGTCAATTCATCGCCGCTAATCCCCAGCTGTCCCTTGCCAGAGATTGGAAGCCAATTATGGTTTCCGAATTTAAGATCTTTCTGGGCCTTACCCTCCTCATGGGCATTACTAAAAAGAGTGAATTGCGGTTGTATTGGTCCACGCGCCCAATTTACTATATGCCCATTTTCTCTGCCTCCATGACCAGGACACGATACGAGCAGATCTTGCGCTTCATGCATTTTAGTGACAATCAACTCTGTCGTCCTCGGGGAGACCCTGAATTCGATCGGCTCTACAAAATTCGGCCCCTCGTAAACCACTTCAACGAACGGTTTGCAGCCTTGTATAATCCCAATCAAGTTGTCTGCGTTGATGAGTCCCTGATTAAGTTTTCTGGTCGCTTGTCATTCAAACAGTTCCTTCCCAGCAAGCGTGCCAGATACGGGGTCAAGTTGTATAAGCTCTGTGACAGGGCAACAGGCTATACATCTAGGTTTACGAGGGAAAAGACAGTCACGTAGAGCCGGAAAATTGCCCTGATTACATAGGGAGCGCTGGTAAGATAGTCTGGGAATTGGTGTCACCCTTATTCGGAAAGGGGTACCACTTGTACGTGGACAATTATTACACGAGCGTGCCACTTTTTAGTCATCTTTTTGATTATGGAATTGGCGCATGTGGCACCGTGCGACCTAATCGCCGGGGCATCCCCCAACGGCTTGTAGAATCCCGTCTTAGTCGGGGGGAGAGAGCCTGCTTACAGTGTAACAATTTGTTAGCAGTGAAGTGGAGGGATGCACGGAATGTTTTCGTTCTGTCCTCGCTTCACGCAGACACGGCAGTCCAAATTCCTACGGCGACTGGTGTTGTGTAGAAACCCCTCTGTATCCACGAGTACAACCTTAACATGGGAGGGGTGGACCTCAATGACCAGTTGTTGGCGCCGTACCTAATTACCCGTAAGACCAAACGCTGGTACAAAAAAGTGTCGGTTTATTTGTTTCAATTGGCTTTGCTGAACGCTCATGTGCTATACACAGCTTCAGGACAGGCTGGATCCTTCCTAAAATTCCAGGAAGAGATCGCCGAAGCCCTTCTGTTTCCAGACGGTGCTTTGCCCCACCTTCCCAACGCAAATGCAGTGAGCCGGCTGTATGAGAGGCATTTTCCTTTTATCATCCCTAGTACCCCTACCCAAAGAACCCGCCAAAGAAGATGTCGTGTCTGCAGCAAACTCGGATTTAGGCGTGACACCCGCTTTTATTGTCCCGACTGTCCTGACCAACCTGGTCTTTGCATTGGTGTATGTTTCAAACGCTACCACACACTAATTGAGTTTTAGCGTAGGGTACAGCACCACACAGTCCTAGGCACATAAACACAGGGTTTCAGAAGATGTGATGGCCATCACATTTTGAGAGACCATAATCTGCAACGTTCAGTTTACAGTTTATAAAAGTGAAAAAAAGTGGAAAAAATTAAACTCACACAAAAACACAAAAAAAATATAAAATAAAAAATCCAAAAATAGTTGTGGTTGTATTTTTCTCCTCTATTTGTTGTTCTCTTATGTTCACTCTCTACTGTCTACTCGCTATTGTTCTATATCTATTCTCTCTATTTTTTTTTTATAGTATTTGCTTTGCAGGTATGGTATGTTATACTGTAATGTTTGTTTTATTGTTAACCATCATTTACTTAGCAGGTACGCCATTTAGTTGCATCGCGGATTTATTTAGCGTGACAGCAACAGCGTTTGCTCCCACGATATATAAAGCCACGACTCCAACACTGTGGGAGGTGATTTCACCACCACAGCTAAAAAAAGAGCATATATGCCGAAGCATGGGGGCATTAGGGGCGGAGGAGCGATTTTGCTCCTAATGCCGCATACATACGATCGAAATTCCGTCGGAAGCTTTCCCGTGGAAAAGTTCAACCGTGTGTACGCGGCATAACTTTTTTTGAGGGAGGATGCCCCCATGCTTCGGCATATATATTTTTTAGGCACAGGTTGCGTTAATTTATTTTTTACTGTTTTTTTATTTTTTGGTATTTGATTTGCAGGTATGGTATGGTAAGATCTTACTGTTAGAATGTAATGTTACTTTGTTTTAATGTTAACCATCATTTGCTTAGCAGGTACGCCATCCAGTTGCATCGCCGATTTATTTAGCGTGACAGCAACAGCGTTTGCTCCCACGATATTTAAAGCCGTGATTCCAACACTGTAGGAGGTGATTTCACCACCACAGTTAAAAAAAGAGCATATATGCCGAAGCATGGGGGCATTAGGGGCGGAGGAGCGATTTTGCTCCTAATGCACGTACATACGGTCGAAATTCCGTCGGAAGCTTGTCCGTGGAAAAGTCCGACCGTGTGTATGCGCCATAACTTTTTATGCAGCGTACATACGTCTGTGAGCGGCATAACTTTTTTGAGGGAGGATGCCCCCATGCTTCGGCATATATAACTGGTGCATGTATGCCCATCATTAGAAGTGGGTGGATGAAGGGAGGTATTCTAATGGTGGGCATACCCACCGATCAATCAATTTTTTTCGTTCAGCCAACAGGCTGAATGAAAAAAAAAAGATTACAATACATGTCCAACAAGAACCATCAACATATGGTATGTTGCTGGACTTTGAATGGTTATACCAGAATGATGCCTGCGGGTTTAGGTATCATCTTGGTATCATTCTCTTCAGCCAGCGGTCGGCTTTCATGTAAAAGCAATTCTAGCGGCTAATTAGCCTCTAGACTGCTTTTAAAAGCAGTGGGAGGGTATGCCCCCCCCCGGATATAAACTGCGCCATTGGGAAAGTGGGAAAACATTTTATCACACCGATCTTGGTGTGGTCAGATGCTATGAGGGCAGAGGAGAGACCTAGGGTCTGATAGACCCCAATTTTTTCAAAAAAGAGTACCTGTCACTAACTATTGCTATTATAGGGGATATTTACATGCCCTAAGATAACAATAAAAATTATAAAAAAAAATAAAAAAAGGAAGGAACAGTCTAAAATAAAATTAAAAAAGCAAAATAAATAATAATAAAAAAAAAAAAAAAAAAGCACCCCTGTCCCCCCCTGCTCTCACGCAAAGGCGAACGCAAGCGTCGGTATGGCGTCATATGTAAACAGCAATTGTACCATGCATGTGAGGTATCACCGCGAAGGCCAGATCGAGGGTAATAATTTTAGCAGTAGACCTCCTCCGTAAATCTAATGTGGTAACCTGTAGAGGCTTTTAAAGGCTTTTAAAAATGTATGTTGTTTGTCGCCACTGCGCATTTGTGGGAAATTTTAAAGTATGTCGTGTTTGGTATCTGTGTACTCGGCCTACGATCATCTTTTTTATTTCATGAAATATTTGGGCAATATAGTGTGTTTTAGTGCTTTAAAATAAAAAAAAGTGTATTTTTTCCCCAAAAAATGCGTTTAAAAAATCGCTGCGCAAATACTGCGTGGAAAAAAAAAATGCAACACCCACCATTTTAATCTGTAGGGCCTTTGCTTTAAAAAAATATATAATGTTTGGGGGTTCAACTTAACTTTCTTGCAAAAAAAAAAAAAGTTTTTATGTAAACAAACAGTGTCAGAAAGGGCTTTGTCTTCAAGTGGTTAGAAGAGTGGATGATGTGCGACATAAGCTTCTAAATGTTGTGCATAAAATGCCAGGACAGTTCAAAATCCCCCCAAATGACCCCATTTTGGAAAGTAGACACCCCAAGCTATTTTCTGAGAGGTATGTTGAGTACATGGAATATTTTATATTTTGCCACCAGTTGCTGGAATATGACAAACTTTTTTTTATTTTATTTTTTTTTGCACAAAGTTGCCACTAAATGATATATTGCTCAAACATGCCATGGTTATATGTGGAATTACACCCCAAAATACATTCTGCTGCTTCTCCCGAGTACGGGGATACCACATGTGTGAGACTTTTTGGGAGCCTAGACGCGTACGGGACCCCAAAAACCAATCACCACCTTCAGGCTTTCTAAGGGCGCAAATCTTTGATTTTACCCCTCACTGCCTATCACAGTTTCGGAGGCCATGGAATGCCCAGATGGCACAAACCCCCCCCAAATGACCCCATTTTGGAAAGTAGACACCCCAACCTATTTGCTGAGAGGTATGGTGAGTATTTTGCAGTTCTTGCTTTTTGTCACAAAGATTAAAAAAAAAAAAAAAGAGAAAAAAAAAAAAAATATATCTTTCTTCATTTTCAAAAATAAATGAGCGCTGTAAAATACTCGCCATGCCTCTCATCAAATAGCTTGGGGTGTCTACTTTCCAAAATGGGGTCATTTGGGGGGGTTTAGTGCCATCTGGGATTTCCATGGCCTCCAAAACTGTGATAGGCAGTGAGGGGTAAAATCAAAGATTTGCGCCCTTAGAAATCCTGAAAGCGGTGCTTGGTTTTCGGGGTCCCGTAAGCGGCTAGGCTCCCAACAAGTCCCACACATGTGGTATCCCCGTACTCAGGAGAAGCAGTAGAATGTATTTTGGGGTGTAATTCCACATATGCCCATGGCATGTTTGAGCAATATATCATTTAGTGGCAACTTTGTGCAAAAAAAAAAAAAATTTGTCATATTCCAGCAACTGGTGGCAAAATATAAAATATTCCATGTACTCAACATACCTCTCAGAAAATAGCTTGGGGTGTCTACTTTCCAAAATGGGGTCATTTGGGGGGGTTTTGTGTCACCTTGGCATTTTATGGCCTTCAAAACGGTGATAGGTAGTGATAGGTAGTGAGGAGTGAAATCAAAAATGTATGCCCTTAGAAATCCTGAAGGCGGTTCTTGGTTTTCGGGGTCCTGTACGCGGCTAGGCTCCCAAAAAGTCCCACACATGTGGTATCCCCATACTCAGGAGAAGCAGCAGAATGTATTTTGGGGTGCAATTCCACATATGCCCATGGCATGTGTGAGCAATATATAATTTAGTGACAACTTTGTGCAAAAAAAAATAAAAAATTCATATTCCCGCAACTTGTGGCAAAATATAGAATATTCCATGGACTCAAAATGCCTCTCAGCAAATAGCCTGGGGTGTCTACTTTCCAAAATTGGGTCATTTGGGGGGGGTTTGTGCTATTTGGGCATTTTATGGCCTTCAAAACTGTCATAGGTAGTGAGAAGTGAAATCAAAAATTTGTGACCTTAGAAATCCTGAAGCCCATGCTTGGTTTAGGGGCCCTGCACGCAGCTAGGCTCCCCAAAAAGTCCCACACATGTGGTATCCCCGTACTCAGGAGAAGCAGCAGAATGTATTTTAGGGTGTAATTCCACATATAACCATGGCATGTGTGAGCAATTTATCATTTAGTGACAACTTTTTGTAATTTTTTTTTTTTTTTGTCATTATTCAATCACTTGGTACAAAAAAAAAATATTCAGTGGGCTCAACATGCCCCTCAGTAATTTCCTTGGGGTGTCTACTTTCCAAAATGGGGTCATTTGGGGGGGTTTTGTACTGCTCTGCCATTTTGGCACCTCAAGAAATTAGATAGGCAGTCACAAAATAAAAGCTGTGTAAATTCCAGAAAATGTACCCTAGTTTGTAGACGCTATAACTTTTGCGAAAATCAATAATTATACGCTTATTGCGATTTTTTTTACTAAAGACATGTGGCTGAATACATTTTGGCCTAAATGTTTGACTAAAATTTAGTTTATTCGATATTTTTTACTTTTTGTTATAAGAAAAATCATTTTTTTTCAAAATTTACGGTCTTTTTCCGTTTATATCGCAAAAAATAAAAATCGCAGAGGCAATCAAATACCATCAAAAGAAAGCTCTATTTGTGGGAAAAAAAGGACGCAAGTTTCGTTTCGGTATAACATTGCATGACCGCGCAATTACCAGTTAAAGTAACGCAGTTCCAAATTGTAAAAACACCTCTGGTCTTTAGGCTGACAAATGGTCCGGGGGGAAAGTGGTTAAAAAAACTCAATAAAAAGGTAGGGGCAGTGCAGATGAAGTAACATTTTCATAAACAGAAGACCATTAAGGCCTCATTCACACTGGCAATGGAATATATTTGTTTGTATGCATTTACAGAGCATAAACACTATATCAGAGGTAGGCAACCTGTGGCACTCCAGCTGTTGCAGAACTACAATTGTAACTGCCAACACCATCATGCCTCTGGGAATAATTGTAATGGCCAACATTACAATGCCTCATGGGAAGTGTAGTTCCACAACAGCTAGAGCGCAAAAAGTTTCCTGCCCCTGCACTATATTATCAAAAGTATTGGGACATCTGCCTTTACACTGTACATACACGTGAACTTTAATGGCATCCCAGTCTTAGTCCGTAGGGTTCAATATTGAGTTGGCCCATCCTTTGCAGCTATAACAACTTCAACTCTTATGGGAAGGTTGTCCACAAGATTTAGTAGTGTGTCTATGGGAAAGTTTGACCATTCTTCCAGAAGCGCATTTGTAAAGTTAGGTACTGCTGTGGATAAGAAGGCCTGGGTCACAGTCTCCTCTCTAATTTAATCTAATCTCAAAGGTGTTCCATTGGGTTGAGCAGGCCAGTCAAGTACCTCCACCCCAAACTTGCTCATCCATGTCTTTATGGACCTTTCTTTGTGCACTGGTCCAAACCATTTGGTGGAGGAGGGATAATGGTGTGGGGTTGTTTTTCAGGGCTTGGGTTTGGTCCCTTAGTTCCAGTAAAGGGAATTCTTAAGGCGTCAGCATACCAAGACATTTTGGACAATTTCAAGCTCCCATAAGCACACTTCTAAACCTTGTGGACAGCCTTTCCAGAAGATTTTAAGCTGTTAAGGGTGCGCCAACTCAATATTGAACCGTACGAAGACTGGAATCCCATTAAAGTTTAGGTGTCCCAAATTTTTGGACAATATAATATAAATATATATATATATATATATATATATATATATATATATACAGCCCTCAAAATTTACACTCGCCTACTAGCATGTGGCGAGTGGATTTAAGCTAAGGGCGAGTGATGACAGGGCTGCATGACCAATCTCCCTCCAATCTGTGCCTACACTTAGAGTCCCGATGCGATTGGCGACCGAAGAGGAAAGGTGCATGCTCGGGAAAAGAGGTGGGACCTAACAGTATGACCTCTGAGCCTACCCCCCCCCCCCCTGACCAATGTAGCTGGAGAGCAGAGAGCAGGAATTAATAAGTGAGGTGGAGGATTGCAAAAAATACCACTCCAGTGCAGCACTCACTGAAAGTTGCCCTGACATGAGCGGCAGCCTTCCAGTTTGTGCAGTTTTCTTCTCCTTGTGCTCTATGTAAGTGTCCAACAGTTCAGCCTGAGCACTGCGAACTGACTGGTCTCAATGTGTGCTGTGCGGTGTCAGTGTGCGCTGTGCTATGGTGTCGATGGCTGTGCAGTTGTGTGGATCTCAGCGCTGGATTGTACTCCCTCCCGCTGTGCTGCAGCTCCTCTCCTCACTGCCAGCCTGAATAAAAGGGGGAAGTGGGGACATGCAAGCGTGGAGCCGCACATACAGGCTCCTGATGATGAGATGAATAGGAGAGAGAGAGAGGATGGATGGGAGTTGCAGAGGAGACATCAAGAGAATGGGGAAGAGACCCAGTTATAGTGCCCTGTCTCTGTTCTGCCCCCAGTGCCCTGTCCCTATTGTCTGCCCCCCGTGCCCTGTCCCATTTTGTTAAAGTTGTTGTTGGTAATATTTAATTGTGTAACTTGATTCTGCATTAAACATTTAACAGTGTCATTCCATAAGCTAATCTACGAGTGCGTGTTTACAGGCACAATTAGGGGCAGGGCAGTGTATGAATTAGGTGGGGCAACTGGTGGCGAGTAACTCTTGAGGCCTGGCTAGTAGCTCGGGGCTTGAAATTTTGAGCCCTGTATATATATATATATATATATATATATATATATACACACACACACATATATATATATATACACATACACACACATTATATTATATATATATATATATATATATATATATATATATATACACACACACACACATACATAAAGGTTTATTTACAGTAAGAGCTGTTAACATGTGGAATAGACCACCACATGAGCTAGTTCTCTGTAGTTTGTTATTAGAAAGGCTGGATGTGTTTCTAAATGCACAGATTATAACTGGCTATTTATCTATCCATAATAACATCGCAAATTATTAAAATAAGGAATCAAAGAGTATTTGATTGCCTTAGAAGACCAGAAAATAATTTTCTTCATTGCAGCATTATTGGCTTTGATTTGTCAGGCCGCGTACACACGACCCAGAACCTCGACGGGCAGAACACATCGTTCCGCCCGTCGAGGTTCTCTCCCGGCCGTCGAATTCGGCGACCCGCCCGTCGGGAATGGCAACCAGCCATTCTTCCAGGCGGGCCGTCGAGAAAATAGAGAGCGTGCTCTCTTTTTCGGCTCAACGAGCTTCCCGACGGGAAGCTCGCTGAGACCGTACACACGGCCGAGGTCCTCGCTGGAATGTGCATTCCAGCGAGGTTCTCGCTGATTTTCAGCGAGAACCTCGGCCGTGTGTACGGGGCCTAACAATTTCATCGTTTTTCATTAATTCTATTTTGCTTTTTTCCAACAAACTGATAAACTTTAAATAGTACTTTTTTTTAAATCTCAATGATGAGTACGCCACACACTGGCAAAATTATATGACATTTTCTTATTTAATTTACTGTATAAAAACCGTAAAACATGCATTACCTATAGAAACCATGTCGGGCATTATTATTTAGATTCTTGCTAAAACTCAAAGTAATTATTGAATAGTTTTTGGTGACAAATCTAATTTTCTGTTCCTCAGTCTCAATGCTTTGGTGATTTGTTTTCTTTGATGAACTTGAAATAGATTATTAGGGAAGATGTAATGCATTTTTTGTATTAATTCTTACCTCTTTACTCTCTTCGGGGTCAGATTCACTACTGAAATCTTCGGTGTTTGGGTTATCAAAGTCCGACTCTCCGGCTGCAATAGGCACTGCAACGGTGAGGCACTGTTGGTTACTAACAGCCATACAGTCCTTCTCATCACCTCCATACTTCTCCACACTGCTGCCTATCCCACTTGTTGTCCCACTTGCTTCTCGATGGTAATCTTGTACTTTGATATTCTGCACAACAATATTGCTGTAAACTCCATTATCGCGTTTAATTCTCAACTCTTCCAGCTGTTTTGTGTCATCTGCATCTTTTTTAGCTCTTAAGAACAATTTTTGGAAACAATCTTGTAGGCATTTCCTAATATAGGACATCCCCCTCTGGATCCTGCCCACTGCGATCTGGAGATTATTCATTTCACCATCATCATCCGTAGCTGAAAGATTGTCAGAGCTGAAAGAGCTTAGGAGTAAGGCCAAGAACAGATTCAGCACCTACAGTTCAAATAAAAACAGAGTCAAATGTAATATATACAACCACTCGGAAGTAGGAATCTTAATCTCCACTTTTATAGGTCAATTTTTTTTTCTGTTTTGGATAGAGAAGGGAAGAAATCCCAGTCATTTCATTTTTACTGCCTTGGCAAAGGTTTTCCATTGCCTCCTGTCTTGGAGAGTCAACAAGTCTATGAACAGAGACAAAATCCACCCAGGCAAGTTTCACATCTGTGCTTTTTTAGTGTGTTTTGCAGAAACGCACTATAGTCCATTTAACATGGTTTCCTATGTGACACATTCACATTATGCATTTTTGGAAAGGGTCACTGACTTTTTTCCCCGCAGCATATTGCCTTTTGCATGTAATAGACGTTTATGGGCTATTTATTCACTTTGGAGATCATTTTATTCACTATTGATTGTCCACTCAGTAATCGACATTCATGATATTTGCGCAGCTTGTTTTTTTCGTTTTCATGTTTATGGGCCCACACCAAAAACGCAAGTGTTTTGTTTTTTGATGTGTGTTTGCATGTGTGGATAGCCAGTTAACGAGCGGGCAGCCATCTCATCCTTAACAACTGATGGCTCATCAGCTGTCAGTGGGACTCTCTGCTGACAGCTGAATGTAAACCAAAAAATGGTGGCATTAAAACCCTTCAGGTCTGGTATGGATTTTAAGGGGAACCCCATTCCAAAATCCATACCAGACCCTTTTTCAAGCATGCATCATTGCAGTCTAGGAAAGGGGGGGATGAGCGAGAACCCCCTTCCCCTATTTAATCAAACCAGGCCTCAACATGGGGGGTGCTTTGGGGCGAGGGGGGCTCAGCCCCCCAAAACACCTTGTCCCCGTGTTGATGAGTACAAGGACCTCTTCTACACAACCCTGGCCGGTGGGGGCTAACATTTAAGAATCTGGAAGCCCTTTTTAAGAAGGTGGTCCCCAGATCCCAGCCCCCCTCTATGTAAATGAGTATGAGTCAGTGGGGAGTCTTCAATTGTCAAGGTTGCGTCGGCCGTCCACTCCTTAAGAACATGCTATTCACAGTTTTTTAAGGAGCCTTCTCAATTACAAAGGAAAACCCCAGCAACATGCATGAAAAACGCATGCAAAAAATGCATCAAAATTATGTGTTCAAAAACAAGAAAAACCACATCAACCGCACGTGAACATAGCCTTTGACAGTAGTCACCAGAACAGGAGTCTCTCACCTCTTGTTGCAGTGACATCTGTACAATTTTGGATTCTCTTATGCCCTGTACACACGATCGGTCTGATGGATTTTTCCATCAGTTAACCAATGAAGCTGACTGATGGTCAGTCGTGCCTACACACCATCGGTTAAAAAACCTGATTGTGTCAGAATGTGGTGACGTAAAACACAAACACGTGCTGAAAATAATTAATTTCAATGCTTCCAAGCATGTGTCGACTTGATTCTGAGCATGCATGGATTTTTAACCGATGGACGTGCCTACAGACGATGTTTTTTTTTTCTATCGGTTAGGTATCCATCGGTTAATTTTAAAACAAGTTTCAATTTTTTTAACCGATGTATAAATAACTGATGGCGCCAACACACGATCTGTTTGGTATGATAAAACCGGTCCATCAGACCGTTCTCATTGGATTGACCGATCGTGTGTACGTGGCATAAAACTTCCTGTCTTAGTAACAAGGTCACCAGGACAAAGGAAGAGTGTGAATCAATTCAGCAGACACAAAAATATATATAGATTTACAGGGGTTCTAATCCTTCTCTAGACTGTCCGAAACTAAAACGAAAAGATTGGGCTATACATACACTTTAAGTTGTAATAATAGTGCAGCCCTAACTCTCCTGCACAGCTGCGTTTGCTGTAATTTACTTATTTTTTCTTCCTGTTAGACCCCTTTCACACTGGGTTGTTTTTAGCGTTAAAAAAAAGCGCCAAAAAGAAGCCTTATCTGCATTCGACTAGCAGGGCGTCAAAAAAGTCCTGTAAGCAGCTTCTTTGCAGCCCTTTAGGAACATTGAATACACCGCTCCTAAAGCGCCCCTTCCCATTGAGGCACTTTTTTTTTTAGGGTCAAAGCCCCTTAAAAACACCCCAGTGTGAAAGGGGTCTTAGTCAAGCTTAACCAGTGTTTTTCGGGCGATGGCAGTGTGAAAGGACTCTTAAACCACTTAGGCTTTCACATTGGGATTGCAGATGAGGCTTCCGCCAGGTGCTTTTTCTAACGCCAAAGCACCTGAAAAATGCCCCAGTGTGAAAGGGATCTTAGAGCAGCAATGTTGGTCAGTAAGGCACTACTGTAGGACGTCTCTTGCTTGAGCATATGTATAGCCATTTTGTTAGTTTTCAATATAACAAGGAAGGGTTAATACCCCTGTCTGGTTATTTATTGCTACCCGTGTACTATTTGGGGAAATTTCCTTTCAAGTCTTGCTACAGAAACACAAGCTCTTTTTTTCTTTATTTATGTTTTTTTTTTTCAAAATTTGAGCCCTAGGAGAAGGAGGTGGGCCTAGTGCAGGAATGTAATGTTTTGCATTTGGGTGCTGAAAATACGAAACGCAAGTTACTTGCTAGGGGGAAGAACCTCTGGGGAAATGTAGGATGGAAAAGGACCTCAGGTCCTAGTAGATAACAGGCTCAGCAATGACATGAAATGCCAAGCTGCTGCAAGCAAAGCCAACAGACTATTGGCATGCATTAAAAGGGGATTCACTCCAGAGATAAAACAATAATTCTACCAATCTACAAGACTCTGGTCAGGAGGCATTTGGAGTATGCCATCTAGTTCTGGGCACCAGTCCTCAAGAAGGATGTACTGGATCAGAGAGAGTCCAGAAAAGGGCAACACAGCCAATAAAGAGACTGGAGGACTTTAGCTATGGGGAAAGACTACAAGCAAGCACTGAACTTATTCTCTCTGGAGAGGAGACGCTTGAGGGGGGATATCATAGCTATATAAAAATACAATATGGTTAACCCTAGCATAAGTAGCCACCTTTTGCAGCAGACACATCTCTAGAACAACTGTTAAGAGGAGACTGTGTGAATCCGGCCTTCATGGTAGAATATCTGCTAGGAAACCACTGCTAAAGAAAGGCAACAAGCAGAAGAGACTTGTTTGGGCTAAAGAACACAAGGAATGGACATTAGACCAGTGGAAATCTGTGCTTTGGTCTGATGAGTCCAAATTTGAGCTCTTTGGTTCCAACCACTGTGTCTTTGTGCGACGCAGAAAAGGTGAACAGATGGACTCTACATGCCTGGTTCCCACCGTGAAGCATGTAGGAGGAGGTGTGATGGTGTGGGGGTGCTTTGCTGGTGACATTGTTGGGGATTTATTCAAAATTGAAGGCATACTGAACCAGCATGGCTAACACAGCATCTTGCAGCGGTATGCAATTCCATCCGGTTTGCGTTTAGTTGGACCATCATTTATTTTTCAACAGGACAATGACCCCAAATACACCTCCAGGCTGTGTAAGGGCTATTTGACTAAGAAGGAGAGTGATGGGGGGCTGCGCCATATGACCTGGCCTCCACAGTCACCAGACCTAAACCCAATCGAGATGGTTTGGGGTGAGCTGGACCGCAGAGTGAAGGCAAAAGGGCCAACAAGTGCTAAGCATCTCTGGGAACTCCTTCAAGACTGTTGGAAGACCATTTCAGGTGACTACATCTTGAAGCTCATCAAGAGAATGCCAAGAGTGTGCAAAGCAGTAATCAAAGCAAAAGGTGGCTACTTTGAAGAACCTAGAATATGACATATTTTCAGTTGTTTCACACTTTTTTGTTATTTATATAATTCCACCTGTGTTAATTCATAGTTTTGATGCCTTTAGTGTGAATCTACAATTTTCATAGTCATGAAAATAAAGAAAACTTTTGGAATGAGAAGGTGTGTCCAAACTTTTGGTCTGTACTGTACTATTGACATAAAGTACACACCACAGGTTGAACTGGATGGATTGGTGTCTTTATTCAACCTCATAGACTATGTAAAAATGTGCAGAACTCACTAATCTATGCTCAAACTCTCTCGCTATTTCCTACTCTGTCCAACTTTAGGCCATCCCTAAAAACTCATCTTTTAAAGGAAGCCTATCATGCCTCCACCTACAAACTGAACATTTACGTTCTTGCTCTACTCCCCACACAGCTTTTACATTTTCTACATTTCCTCGCCTTTTATAGTGTAAGCTCTTAAGAGTAGGGTCCTTCTAACCCTTTTGTCTCGAATTGTTTTGTAAATGTGCTGCCTCTCTGTTTTGTAAAATCATGAACAAGCTGTTGGAAATATAAAATCCTGAATAATAATAATTATCACAGCCTTTAGCCCCAGAAATACTTCTGCTTTTAACTTTTTTTTTTTTTTTTTTTTTTTAACCACTTCAGCCCCGGACCATATTGCTGTCCAAAGACCAGAGCACTTTTTGAGATTCGGCACTGCGTCGCTTTAACTGACAATTGCGCGGTCGTGCGACGTGGCTCCCAAACAAAATTGGCGTCCTTTTTTTCCCACAAATAGAGCTTTATTTTGGTGGTATTTGATCATCTCTGCGGTTTTTATTTTTTGCGCTATAAACAAAAACAGAGCGACTATTTTGAAAAAAATGCAATATTTTTTACTTTTTTCTATAATAAATATCCCCAAAAATATATTAAAAAAAATTTTTTTTTTCCTCAGTTTAGGCCGATACGTATTCTTCTACATATTTTTCCGTGAAAAAAATCGAAATTAGCGTTTATTGATTGGTTTGCGCAAAAGTTATAGCGTTTACAAAATAGGGGGTAGTTTTATGGCATTTTTATTATTATTATTTTTTTACTAGTAATGGCGGCGATCAGCGTTTTTTTTCGGTACTGCGATATTATGGCGGACACTTCGGACACTTTTGACACATTTTTGGGACCATTGGCATTTTTTTAGCGATCAATGCTATAAAAATGCATTGTATTACTATAAAAATGCCATTGGCAGTGAAGGGGTTAACACTAGGGGGCGGGGAAGGGGTTAAGTGTGTTCCTATTTGTGTTCTAACTGTATGGGGGGGTGGACTCACTAGGGGAATCACTGATCTTCTGTTCATACATTGTATGAACAGAAAATCAGCGTTTCCCCCGCTGACAGGAACGAGCGCTGTGTGTTTTCACACACAGCTCCCGTTCCCCGCTCTGTAACGAGCGATCGCGTGTGCCCGGCGGCGATCGCGCCCGCCGGGCACACGCACGGGACTCGGGGGCGAGCGGGGGGCGCGTGCGCGGGCCGCCGGCGGCGCGCACGCGCCCCCTAGTGGCCGCGAAAGGCGCGACGTAGAGCTACGGGCTCTCGCGCACCCGTGCCGACCTGCCGCCGTATAACTGCGGCGGCTGGTCGGCAAGTGGTTAATATGGCAGCTTTGAGATTATTGTTATTGGCACTGAACCTGGGCAGGAGACATGACGGCCTTACAGCCTGACACTAGTGCTCTGACATTTCTGAAGAGGCAGAAAGAAAATTCAAGTAAACAAAATAATCAAGTAATCTCTCAAAGGTACACTGCAATGTAACAATAATGTAGAAATTAAGATTTATATTTTTACAGAGGCCCATCAGTTACTTAAACCAATATCACTTCTATTTTCCATGCACAGAATAATTCTCTATAAAAGACAGCATCAAACTTCAACTCAAATATGGTAATCACAAATGCAACATCCTAGCATAAACAACATCAAAATCTGACCAAAGCTATACCAGAACAACAGGTTTTTGTTTCATTTCCACAGGTAATATGAATTTTACTGCATACACACTAAGGTTTAAATGGTCTCATTGTTTCTTTGCATTGGCTATTAACCTCCCTGGCGGTATGATTCTGTCTGGAATTACGTACCAAAAGCGGTACAATTATTTTGCATGGAAATTCTGCGTTTTATACTGTAGGCCTGAAATTTTTAGGAATAACTCACTTAAATTTGTCCAAACCAGAGTCTAGTAGACATCCCGGGTATGATAAAGTTTGAAACACAAAATCATAAAATTATAATATAATAAATAACTAATGTAATTATAATAAAAATTATTCACTAATGTAATCAATCAAAATCACTGAAATTTGCTCAGTTGCAGAATTGTCGCTGTCATTACTTTTATTTTTTATGACGAATTTCCCCACAAATCGCTATCGCTCAATTCTGCAAGTGATTATCATTTATTATCGCTGTTTTCTAGCTGCTCTAAAATCACTTTTGACATAAAGGGACACTTTTGGTTGCTATGGACAATCTACAGTTTGCAGGGAGAAAAAAAATGTTTTTATTATGTAAAAGGACATGTAATGTGTTTGTTTACTTTTTTGAATTTGCCGCCGGTCTCCGCCCCCGTGCGCCGTTACGTCTCAGGGAACAGAGATCGGCGGCGTGCGGGCACTGTGTGAGTCGAATGGAGGACGCCACTCGCTCACATAGCGTGGATGCATCGCTGGATCCAGGGACAAGGTAAGTACAGTACCCTGCCTGGATACAAGGTAAGCCAGCGCGCGCTGCAGGCTCTGCATATTGACCCCGAGCGTGACTCGGGGATATCGATATTTACATGAGAAATCCAACCCGAGTCGCGCTCGGGGATACCGGCAGGGGGGTTAAAAGTGTATTGAAAGCCAACTGTTATTTTTAGTTTTTGAGTGGAGTGGAAAATCTTAAAGCTCAGCGTAACATCTTTCACATTGTACAAGGAAATTGGACTAACTTAATATTTTTTAAATTCATGAAAGTGTATTTTTCCCCCAAAAATTGCGTTTGAAAAACCACTGCGCAAATACCGTGTGAGATAAAGTATTCCAACGCCATTTTATTCTCTAGGGTCTCTGCTAATATATATATATATATATATATATATATATATATATATTACACAGTATGGGCCGGATTCAGATACAAATGTGTATCTTTCCGGCGGCGTAGCGTTTCCTCTTTACACACTTATGGGCAAGTGCCTTATTCAAAAAGCACTTGCTCCATAATATGCGGCGGCATAGCATAAAGTGCACGGCGGAAGGGCGCGCAATTCAAATTGCTGAAGTGGGGGCGTGATTCATGTAAATTAATCATGACCCCACGTAATTCATGTTTTTTTTTGGACGGCGCATGCGCCGTCCGTGGACGTTCACAGTGCGCATGCGCAAAATCACGTTGCTTTTTCTTAATGTAAACGTTGTGAACGGAACTAACGTCGAGCCCCATTCCCGAACGATTTACGCAAACGACGTACAATTCGACGCTGTCCCGATGTCCATACTTAACATTGGCTACGCCTCCTATAGCAGGCGTAACCTTACGCCGCTCTAACGCTTACGCAAACTACGTAAAATACGACGCGCCGCCGCAAGTACGTTCGGTAATCGCCGTAAATAGCTCATTTGCATATTTTATGCGTAAACCGCCGTAAGAGCCACCTAGCGGCCAGCGTAAATATGCAACTAAGATACGACGGTGTAAGCGAATTACGCCGCTTGGGCCAGATTCAGATAGAATTGCCTATCTTTAGGCGGGTGTAACGTATCTCAGATACACTACACCGATGCAACTCAGAGAGGCAACTACAGTATTCATAAAGCACTTGCACCTAACTTTGCGCCGGCGTAACTTAATTCCTTCGGCGTAAGCCGCTGCAACTGCAAGTGGGTGTGACGTTATGCAAATGATGGTCTAGTGATTTACGCCCAGCGTATCTTGGACGGAGCATGCTCAGTACGTTCGTTTCCTTGTGAGCATGCTCACAACTATGCCGGCCCAACTTACAGAGATACGCCGGTCCAACTTACGCCCAGCCGATGCAAAAGTACATCCAGTTTTATTCCCCCCCCCAGGGAAGGTACATTTGCTGTGAGATGGCTGCTCCCGTTCCCCACAGGCAGAGGAGGAAAAAAAACTTTAACACCCAGGAGATGTCAGCCCTCATAACAGCAATGGAGACTTATGACCAGGGCCGTCCTCAGGGGTACAGGCAGTACACCTGTAAGGAACCCCCCCTTTTTTTATTTTATTTTTATAAAAAAAAAAAAAAAAAAATAATATATTTGTATTTATATTTTTTTGATGTACAAGAAGGCCTGGCTTGCAGTCTCTGCTCTAATTAATTTCTAAGGTGTTCTATCGAGTTGAGGTCAGGACTCTGTGCAGGCCAGTCAAGTTCCTCCACCATAAATTGGCTCATCCGTGTCTTTATGGACCTTGCTTTGTGCCATGGTGAGCAGTCATGTTGGAACAGGAAGGGGCCTTCCCCCAAACTGTTTCTACAAAGTTGGGAGCATGAAATTGTCCAAATTGTCTTGGTATGCTGACGCCTTAAGAGTTCCCTTTAATGGAACTAAGTGGCCAAACCCAACCCCTGAAATACAACCCCAGACCATAACCCCCCTTTTATCAAATGATTTGGATCAGTCCACAAAGCAAGGACCATAAAGACATAAATGAGTGAGTTTGGGGTGGAGGAACTGGACTGGCCTGCACAGAGTCCTGACCTCAACCCGATAGAACACCTTTGGAATGAATTAGAGCGGAGACTGTGAGCCGGGCCTTCTTGTCCAACATCAGTTCCAGACCTCACAAATACACTTCTGGAAGAATGGTCAAACATTCCCATGGACACACTCCTAAACCTTGTGGACGGCCTTCCCAGAAGAGTTGAAACTTTTTCAAGCTGCAAAGGGTGAGCCAACCCAATATTGAACACTACAGGCTAAAGGATCACACACACGATCGAATATTCTGATGGACGTGTTTTGTCCTATAATCAAATCTGTACGCTCCATCGGACAAAAGAGCAGAAAAACGACGTAGTTTCGTGAATGTTGGCTGAAAAAGTTCTGCCGTCTGTATGCAGAACAAGTTCACGGCCAGTGCCTTTCGGACAAAAATATATATAATTATTATTATCATTATTGTTATTAAAGGGCCCAGAGGTCCCAGATGGAAAGCACCCTTTATTTGGTAATTTCTTTTTATATAAAAAAAAGGGAGGTTGCCATCTGGGGCACTGGTGGCCTCTGGACCCCTAAAAAAAAAAAGAAAAAAAAAGGTTTCTTTTTTTTTTAAGGGGGTTCCCATCCGGGCCCCTGGGGACCCCCGGGCCCCTTACAGGTGTACTGCCTGTACCCCCCTGATGGCGGCCCTGGTGGCGGGGGACCCATTAGTAGTGCTAGGACCACGGCTGCCATGTGTTGTCCTGTAACGGTGCTGCTGAAGCTGCTCTCCAGCTGACATGAGCAAGTCTGGTGCAAAGTTACCCCTGCTTTTATGAGGGGTAACTTTAGGCCGGCCAAACAGCTTAGGCACACCGCGGGTAGCCTGCGCCGAACGGGCCTATGTACGGGAATCGGCGTATCTCCCTCATTTGCATATTTGCATAGGAAATCAATGGGCCAGATTCAGGTAGATCGGAGCATCTTTGCTCTGGAGTAACGCTTCTCATTTACGTTACTCTGAAGACCCTTTCAGCGCAAGTACTGTTATTCACATAGCAGTTGCGCGTAAACTTGCGCCAGAGTAACGATAATGCGCTGGCGTAACCCGACGCAAGTGGAAGTGGGTGTGATCATATGTAAATGATGGGCGGAGCCCAGCGCAGAGGCTTACGTTCAGCGCATCATCCACGGAGCATGCGCAGTGAGTGCGGCTCCACTCGCCCCCCTTGTGCGCATGCTCACAACTTCCGTCGGCACCACTTCACGGGAAACGTCAGCGCAATGCGTTCCGCTGGGCGCTTAAAAGCGCTGGCGGAAACGCCATTCCGGCGCAAAAGTATTTCCGTTTCCCCCCACCCCAGGGAAGATACTTTTGCTCGGTGATGGCTGCTCCCGCTACCCCCAGAGAGAGGAGGAACCTCAATTTCAACGCCCAGGAGGTGTCGGTCATCATTTCTGCAATGGAGACTGAGAATGCTTTGCTCCATGGCAAAAAAAGCCGGAAGACCAGCCGGGAGAGGAAGCAGGGCATCCTGGAGTCCATTGCTGCCAGGGTGAATGTGTTGGGGTATTCCACCCGGACTGCTTCTGACATTCAGAAGAAAATTAATGACCTGCGGCGCAAGGTGAGGGGCAAGGTGGCCACCATCAGGAGGCATGAGAGGGGCACAGGTGGTGGTCCCCCATGTCCTGTCACCCTGACCGCAGAGGAGGAGGTGGTCGCACGCTGCCTGGAGAGGGAGCAGGTGGAGGGGGTCCCTGGCTATGACTCCATGGAGGAAGGCTCCAGGACAGGTAAGTGTTTTTTATCCCCTATTTGATGTGTTGCAGGTGGGGGGGAGGGGGTACATGTGCCAAGTGTGTGGGACCACCAACATGTGTCTGCTTTGTGTCATCCACAGATGACGGAGCTGGGCCATCATCGGTCAGCGTCCATTCAACCCCATCCCCCCCACGCCATCGTGTGCCCGAGCCACTGGGTGGTGAAGAGGTTGTGGAGGAGAGTGGCCACACCACACCTGCCGAGGTGGTTGTGGAGGATCCTGCTGTGGCAGAGCAGGACTTTTCTTTAGTTTTGTCGGTCTCCTCCCCTTCTCCTGGGCCGTCTGTTATCCCCTCCCCCATCCTTGGAAGCCCCTCAAGGGCGACTCCCTCCCCCCGGGGACAACCATCTTCTGGCCCCAGGAAGGCCACCCAGAAGACCAGGGGGGTGTCGGATGATGTCCAGGACCAGTTGGCGAGGGATCACGCCAGGCAGACTGAACAAATGGGGGCCATAGTAGGCCATTTGGAGAAAGTGGCTGACAGCCTGGGCTCCGTTGCCAACATCAGCAACGCAGTGCAGGATGTGAGTTGCAACTGCGCTGCAGTGGTCACCAGTTTGGGGGAGGTGCAGGGGGATATAAGGCACCTCACTGCAGCCGTCCAGGATAACAGTGCTGCCATCCGGGACCAGGGGAGGCTGAGTCGGCGGGCCCAGCATTACCAGGTCACCCGTCAGCTCCGGATGCAGGCCCAGACAAACTCTTACCTCGGCCGGATAGCCAGGGCCTTGGAGGGCATGCAGGCCACACCTGCCAGGAGTGGCCCACCTGGGGATCAGCCACCTCCAGATGCCCCCCCACCCCCACCCACTCCATCCAGGCAGCTGAGGAGCCAGAGAGGTTCGGCAAGAAGAAGCCCCCGGCATCCCCGATGAGGCTTTTTTTTGGGGGGGTTTATCTGATTTTTTTTTACATACTCAGGTCATGAGTTTTTGTTTATTTTGTATTATTATTTTTATACTCAGGTCATGAGTTTTTGTTTATTTATTTTCTCAGGTTATGAGATTTTGTATTTCTTTTTTTACTGCACACGGTCAGGAGTGCAGGGGACAGTGTGAATGGTGTGTGAATGTGAGGGGGTGGCACTCCTGACAGTAAGGGGTGTCACCCTCGGCCGTGGTGGTGAAGTTAACCCCACGGCTGAATGAATGACGTGTGAAAGGTGTATGAATGGACAGTGACATCATTGGGGCCTTGACGCTGGCGTTACTGCTCCCAACTCCTACATGCTGGACTTGGGCTAATCCAATGCGATGTGCATGTGGTGTGTGTGATCTAGGGACATCAGTGGTGTACACGCGTGCACTGTCTGTGTGATCAATGTTTTGGTTTAGTGTCCAAAGATGCTTACGGCGAGGACCCTCCTGACTGCTCTTCCATCAGCAGACTGGGTGTCCTCTGGCAGGTGGGGACTGTGTGGGTCGGGGGTCAGGTCATCACGTATGTCAATATGCAGGCCTTTTCTCATAGCAAAGTTGTGCAGAATGCAACATGCACCGATGATCTGACACACAAAGGTAGGGGAATACAATAGGGTCCCCCCGGACTTATCCAGGCATCGGAAACGGGACTTCAGGAGCCCAAATGTTTGCTCCACCACTGCATGGGTTTTGATGTGTGCTTCATTGTATTTTCTCTCTCCTCTGGTTTGTGGGTTGCGGAAAGGAGTCATGAGATGGGGTCCCAGTGCATATGCAGAGTCACCTGTAAGGGAAAAGACAGGAGGATGTTAGTCATGCATGTGCGACTTCTGTTGTGCATCACGGGAGGGGATAGTCATGCCTGACTCCCATGTCACTCACCAACCAGCCAGCTGTCCCCATACATGTTCTGTTCGAATTCTGCTGGGATGGGACTCTGATTGTATATGAAGCTATCATGGCTGGACCCGGGGTGTTTGGCACGGACGTGCCATATGAGGCGTTGGGCATCAGCTATCACCTGTACGTTGATGGAATGCCAATGCTTCCGATTGCGGTATATGTGCTCTGTGGCACTGGGGGGCTGTAGGGCCACATGTGTGCAATCAATGGCCCCCACAGTGCGTGGGAATCTGGCAATGTTGTAGAAATCTGTCATTGCCTTCTGCCGTAGCTCCTCAGTGGTGGGTCTGATGAACTGGTTGGACATGCGTCTGAGGATTGCGGGGACAACCTGGTGCACACATCTGCTTATGGAGGACTGTGACATCCCAGCCACCACTCCACTTGTACGCTGGAATGATCCACTTGCAAGGAAATGAAGTGTTGCCAGTACCTTCACCAGTGGCTGCACTGCTTGTGAGCGGTGTGTCTTGCTGGTGATGTCATCCTGCAGGGTTGTGGTTAGTTCAAGTATTGCATCTGGGCTGAATCTGAAGAGGCGATACACCTCCTCATCCCCCATGCCAAAGAGGCTCATACGTGTGCGGTATATCCTCTCACGTGCCCGCCTCCTTCGTTCCGGGGGACCCATCAGTAGTTCTAGGACCACAATTGCCCCTGGCATGTTGGCACACAGAGGTGTTGTCCTTGCAAGTGTGGTTGTTCAGCTAGCTCCTATCGTCGGTAACGCTGCTGTAGCTGCTCTCCTGCTGACCTGTGACCGTCTGGAGTAAAGATAAAGCAGCCTTTTGTAGAAATAACTTTGCGCCGGACGGAGGAGATACGCGCGGCGCATGTAGCCAGCGTATGGTGCTAATCCGTTCGTGAATTGGGAAAAATCCCTCATTTGCATATTTGCAGGGGAAATCAATAGGCGCGACTGATGCGCCCAGCGAAATTAAGCGCTGACGATACTCTGGCGTCGGAACGTTCCGCCGGTCGCAAATGACCCGTTATTGGGCGCATCTAGTTTGGTGGGTACGGGCACATAGAAACGACGGCGCATCATCACAGTTACGCGGCGCATATCGAAATACTCCAGCGCAAGTGTTCCTGAATCTGGCCCAATGGGTTTTCCAGATGCGTCCGGCATAAATATGCACCTAAGGGGCCAGATTCTCGTAGAATTGCCTATCTTTAGGCGGGCGTAGCGTATCTCAGATACACTACACCGACGTAACTCAGAGAGGCAGGTACAGTATTCACAAAGCATTTGTGCCTGACTTTGCACCGGCCTAACTTAATTTAGTCGGCGTAAGCCAGTGGAAGTGGGTGTGTCGTTATGCAAATGAATGGTCTAGTGATTTACGCCCGGCGTATCTTGAACGGAGCATGCTCAGTACGTTCGTTCCCTTGTGAGCATGCTCACAACTATGCCGGCCCAACTTACAGAGATACACCAGCCCAACTTACGCCCAGCCGATGCAAAAGTACATCCAGTTTTATTCCCCCCCCCAGGGAAGGTACTTTTGCTGTGAGATGGCTGCTCCCGTTCCCCACAGGCAGAGGAGGAAAAAAACCTTTAACACCCAGGAGATGTCAGCCCTCATAACAGCAATGGAGACTTATGACCAGGGCCGCCATCAGGGGGGTACAGGCAGTACACCTGTAAGGGGCCCGGGGGTCACCAGGGGCCCGGATGGGAACCCCCCTTTTTTTTATATATATTTTTTTAATATATATATATATATTTTTTTTGATGGACAAGAAGGCCTGGCTTGCAGTCTCTGCTCTAATTAATTTCAAAGGTGTTCTATCGAGTTGAGGTCAGGACTCTGTGCAGGCCAGTCAAGTTCCTCCACCCCAAACTTGCTCATCCATGTCTTTATAGACCTTGCTTTGTGCCATGGTGAGCAGTCATGTTGGAACAGGAAGGGGCCCTCCCCAAATTGTTTCTATAAAGTTGGGAACATGAAATTGTCCAAAATGTCTTGGTATACTGACGCCTTAAGTGTTCCCTTCAATGGAACTAAGGGGCCAAGTCCAACTCCTGAAAACAACCCCGCACCATAACCCCCCTTTCATCAAATGATTTGGACCAGTCCACAAAGCAAGGACCAAAAAGACATAAATCAGTGAGTTTGGGGTGGAGGAACTGGACTGGCCTGCACAGAGTCCTGACCTCAACACCTTTGGGATGAATTAGAGCGGAGACTGTGAGCCAAGCCTTCTTATCCAACATCAGTGCCTGACCTCACAAATACACTTCTGGAAGAATGGTCAAACATTCCCATAGACACCCTCCTAAACCTTGTGGACGGCCTTCCCAGAAGAGTTGAAGCTTTTATAGCTGCAAAGGGTGAGCCAACCCAATATTGAACCCTACAGGCTAAAGGATCGCACACACGATCGAATACTCCGATGGACGTGTTTTGTCGTATAATCAAACCGTCTGTACGCTCCATCGGACAAAAGAGCAGAAAAACTACATAGTTTTGTGAATGTTGGCTGTCTGTATGCAGAACAAGTTCACGGCCAGTGCCTTTCGGACAAAAATATATATATAATTATTATTATCATTATTATTATTAGGGCCCAGAGGTCCCGGATGGAAAGCCCCCTTATTTAGTAATGTGGCCTCCGGACCCCTAAAAAAATTAAAGAATAAAAAAGTTTTTTTTTTTTTAAGGAGGTTCCCATCCAGGCCCCTGGGGACCCCCGGGCCCCTTACAGGTGTACTGCCTGTACCCCCCTGATGGCGGCCCTGGTGGCGGGGGACCAATTAGTAGTGCTAGGACCACGGCTGCCATGTGTTGTCCTGTAACGGTGCTGCTGAAGCTGCTCTCCAGCTGACTTGAGCAAGTCTGGTGCAAAGTTACCCCTGCTTTTATGAGGGGTAACCTTAGGCCAGCCAAACAGCTTAGGCACACCGCGCGTAGCCTGCGCCGAACGGGTCTATGTTCGGGAATCGGCGTATCTCCCTCATTTGCATATTTGCATAGGAAATCAATGGGTTTGCCAGATGCGTCCGGCATAAATATGCACCTAAGATGTGCAGGCGTAGGCACGTTACACCGGTCGGGAGTAGCCTATTTTGGTGCTTATCTAGTTCTGTGGGTACGGTGCATAGATACTCTGGCGCAAATTTATACTTACGCCGCGCATCTCCACATACACCGGCGTAACTTCTTTGAGAATCTGGCCCAAGATGTGCAGGCGTAGGCAAGTTACACCAGTCGGGAGTAGCCTATTTTGGTGCGTATCTAGTTCGGTGGGTACGGTGCATAGATACTCCGGTGCAAATTTACACTTAGGCGGCACATCTCGAGATACTCCGGCATAAGTCCTATCTGAATCTGGCCCCTTGTATCTTAGAAGAAAGCCGGCGTATCATCTTTTCTGAATAGCAAAAAAAGATACACCGGCTATTCTTAGGATTTACGCAGCGTGGGGTAGATTCATGTAGATCAGCGGATCTTTTGATCCGCGTGATCTATCTTGTTTACGATCCGCCTGCGCCAGTTTTTGAGGCAAGTGCTGTATTCAGAAAGCACTTGCCTCGTAATTAGCCCTGGCGGATCGTAAATCCCCCGGCGGAATGCAAATTCCGCGGCTAGGGGGAGTTTACTATTTAAATCACGCGCGTCCCCGCGCCGATCGTACTGCGCATGCGCCGCCGGCAAAATTTCCCGACGTGCATTGCTTTAAATGACGTCGCAAGGACGTCATTGTTTTCGTCGTTAACGCTATTAACGTATGGCCGTATTCCCGGACGACTTACGTAAACGACGTAAAAAATTCAAAACTCGACGCGCGAACGACGGCCATACTTAACATAGGATCCGCCGCACTTACCCCGCATATAGCAGGGGTAACCATCCGCCGGAAAAAGACGAACGCAAACGACGTAAAAAAAAAGCGACGGCCGGGCGTTCGGTTCTGAATCGGCGGTTCTCCTCATTTGCATATTCGTCGCGTAGAAAAAAAGAAGCGCCACCTAGCGGACGGCGGGAGAATGCAGCCTAAGAACCGACAGTGTAACTCACTTACACCAGTCGGCTCTAAGGGAGATCTATGCGGAACCTGATTCGAGGAATCAGCCGCATAGATCCGAGCGTCGGATCTGTACATGAATCTACCCCCGTATCTCTAGATACACTGATGTAAATGCTTTCTGAATCGGGCCCAATATATATATATATATATATATATATATATATATATATATATATATATATATATATATATATATATATATATATTTATAGGGCCAGATTCAGGTAGGAGAGCGAATTTTTATTTTGGAATAACGTTTCTCATTTACGTTACTCCGCCGAAACTTTAGGAGCAAGTACTGTTAATCACATAGCACTTGCTCCTAAAGTTGCGGCGGCGTAGCGAAAATGAGCCGGCGGAATTCAAATTGGGCGGGTAGGGGGCGTGTATTATTTAAACTAGGCGCGATCCCGCGGCGAACGTACTGCGCATGCGTCGACTGTCATGGCGCATGCTCCAAATTCTGTCAGTGAACGTCAATGACGTCAATCCCCATTCACGGACGTTTTACGCAAACAACGCTAAACTTTTTAAATTCAACGCGATGACGACGGCCATACTTAACATAGGATACTCCACCTAGGGGGCATGTTTTTCTTTACGCCGCGTATCGCTTACGGAAACGTCGGAAAGTCACTGCGTCGGGCCTGAGTACGATCGTGAATTGCCGATTCTCGCTGATTAACATATTCTCGGCGTTAATCAGTGGGAACGCCCCGAGCGCCATTTTTAAAAATGCAGTTCCGATACGACGGCGAAATACAATTACGCCGCTCGTATAGGAACTCAAACCCGGCGTTTCTTGTTTTCTGCTTACAGAAAACAGAAACGCCAGCTCAAAGTGAGAGTTATGCTGGCGTATCACTGATACTCCAGCGTAACTCTACCTGAATCTGGCCCATTGAGTATAAGCCTAGGGTGGGAAAGGCAGCAGCTACTTTAACCAATGCTTACTGTGCACATATACCCCCCTTCCTGCCCAGGCAAAATTTCAGCTTCCGGCACTGGTTCCCTTTAACTGACAATTGCGCGGTTGTGTGACGTGGCTCCCAAACAAAATTGACGTCCTTTTTTTCCTACAAAAAGAGCTTTCTTTTGGTGGTATTTGATCGCCTGTGCGGTTTTTATTTTTTGGGCTATAAACAAAAAAAAGAGCGTCAATTTTGAAAAAAAAAAAAACGCAATATTTTTTACTTTTTGCTATAATAAAAAAAAAAAAACAACATTCTCAGTTTAGGCCGAAACTTATTCTTCTACATATTTTTGGTAAAAAAAAAAATCGCAATGACCGTATAGTGACTGGTTTGCGCAAAAAGTTATAGCGCCTACAAAATAGGGGACATAATTTTTTTATTATTATTTTATTTTACTAGGAATGGTGGCAATCTGCGATTTTTATTGGGACTGCGACATTATAGCGGACACATCGGACACTTTTGACACATTTTTGGAACCATTCACATTTATACAGTGAACAGTGCTTTAAATATGCATTGATTACTGTATAAATGTGACTGGCAGGGAAATGGTTAACCACTAGGGGGCGGGGAAGGGGTTAAATGTGTAGCCTAGTGAGTGATTCTCACTGTAGGGGGAGGGGGTGACTGGGGAGGTGACCGATCTGTGTCCTTATGTACAAGGGACACAGCATCGGTCTCCTCTCCCTGACAGGACGTGGATCTCTGTGTTTACACACAGAGATCCACTGTCCTGCTCAGTTACTGGGCAATCGCGGGTGCCCGGCACCCATCACGCCCTCTAGCAGCTTTAAAAGACGAGGACGTCATATGACGTCCTGTCAGAACAAGTGAGCTACCTTGCCGCCGCCAATTGACGGCGGCTGGTAGTATAGTGGTTAAGTGGAAAAGAGGACAATGCCCATTTACAGCCTCACTGCACCCACCTGCATGCCTCACTGCGCCTATTTGCAGCATCATGTACCTGATCTCCCACTGTTTCATGCAATCTTAACTGCTGTCAGTCGCCGTCCACTGTAACAAAGCCCCACCTCCTCCTTGTCCGTGATAGACGGAACACTGATTCAGTTTCCCAGCATTGTAACAGTGTTCAATGTTTTGTCTATCATGGATGAAGAGGAGGCGGGGCTTTGTTACAGTGTACAGCCGCCAACTACAGTTAAGACTGCATGACCCAGCAGGAGACTCAAGTATAAGTCGAGGGGGACTTTTTCAGCATACAAAAAATCCTGGAAAAAGTCGGCTTATACTCAAGTATATATGGTAATTAACCCCTGGATAGCTATAATACCATAGGCTATAATTCTGATTAAATAGCATATTGTGAGGGTCTGTGCACAGACATGAGGGTAATTGTATTCTAATCAGGATTGGAGTCTGAGCAAGAGGTGAACATTGCCCTTGGCTTAGAAAGCATGAGGGCCCATTGACACAGATGTGGTAATGCTCATTGGTGCAATCATTCTTAATGGTACCTCCATGCCAAATGCATTACAATGCATATTTTTGTGTGTGTTGTGATGTGCTGCAATACATGCTGCAAATCTTTTTTTTCTGTGTGTGTGTGTATTTTCCGCACATTCAAATACATTTGCTGCCCTAAAGCAATGTTCATTAATAGACAGCATAATGCATGTTAACTTGTGCATGTTAATGTACTGCACCAGTGTGCATAGCCCTAAGTTCTGGCAAGGTATTGATGAAATTTTAATTAGTGACAAAAGATATAATGATTTACCCGGAGAGACTGAAGAAATTAAGACAGAAAGAAAATTAAAGGACTGATTAAATAGAGACTCTAATAATCATAACATAAATAACTTACCACTAGATTTCCAATCACCATCACCAACATGAACACCAATATGCACAAAGACTGCCCAGCCACCTCCATACAGTCCCACATAGTTTCGATCCACTCTCCACACAGTACTCGGAACACAATGAGGAAGGAATGGAAAAAGTCATTCATGTGCCAGCGTGGAAGCTCACAGTCCTCCGAGATCTTACAGACACATTCCTTGTAGTTTTTGCCAAAAAGCTGCATGCCGACCACAGCAAAAATAAACACAATGATGGCCAACACCAAGGTCAGGTTTCCCAGAGCTCCCACAGAGTTACCAATGATCTTGATCAACTTGTTGAGTGTAGGCCATGATTTTGCCAACTTGAATACTCGGAGCTAGAATGATAAAAGATACAGTTTACTTTGATTTATATCGGGGTGTCCAACCTTTTGACCTTCCAGGGCCACATTGGAAGTAGAGGAATTGTCTTGGTCCACACATAAAATACACTAACAATGGATAGCTGATGAGCAGAAGAAGTAGGGCAGATCACAAGTTAACAATTACTGATCTAAATCAGTGGTCTCCAAACTGTGGCGCTGGGGCCGGATGCAGCCCTTTGCTTGCCTTTATGTGGCCCCTGAGGCATTTTTTCTGCCACTGACATCAACAATGGGGCACCATTCCCTCCACCGACACCAATAATGGGGCATTATTCCCTCCATCGTCGAAAACAAAAAATGGTCACTATTTGCCCCCAATGACACCAACTATTTCTCCTCCTAATACCAAAGATCGGCACTGGGCACAGTCCAGCCCCCCTAAAGTCTGAAGGACAGTAAAGTTTGGAGACCCCTGATCTAGATAATGTACCTGAGTAATAAAACTTTTTTTTTTGTATTATTTTTGTTATAAAAGGAAAAGAGGGCAACATAAAACTAGTGTGATATTTGACACTGTTTTTAATATCTGGTTGGATGGATGTTGTAGCAATTCTCAATGAATGCTCAAGGTTCTCCTGAGCCATTTTGGTATTAATTTTCCCCTACGTGCGCTTCATCCTTGAAAATAGTTGGTCGCAAATATAGTTGCTTCTTTAACCACTTGGCATCTATAGATATCCTCCGCTCCTCTGGCCACTGGGGGTTGCGCAAATGCTGCCGCCGGCGCGCACCCACCGCATCGCTGAAGTGCCGAAGCACGTGCCAGGTACTCGCAAACGGTGGATACACAGACAAGGACGTGGATCTGTGTGTGTAAACGCACAGATCCACGTCCTGTCAGGGAGAGGAGACCAATACTGTGTCCCTTGAACATAGTGACACACAATGAGAAGTGGGAATTAAAAAAAGACTAGACCAGCAACGGGTCAGTTCAATTGCAGATCCATTTAACATTTTATTGAGCTAGGGGACAAGTGATTTTATTGACGACAGAAAAAGCTAATCAGGTTAGAGGCTTGATGCATTTTGTTTTAGGCACAGTGACTACCTGGCTCCTTTGATTTATCCAGTAATTCAAAATGATGCCCTTGTTAACTCAACAACATGACCAAAACGTAATTTAGTCTGTCACCGTCAAATTTACCCAAGCCACACAATATTGTTGAGCTCCGAGGGCCTGCTGTAGATATTCTCAGCCTGTTAATATTAAGGAACAAAAATATTTTAAAATATCAATGATTCCATGTGTGTCGTAAACCTTTCACCCATTTTGAATTGAATACAGACCATAATAGTTAACATATCTAAACCCTAAGGCCGCGTACACACCATCGGACATATCCGATGAAAACGGTCCGCGGACCATTTCCATCGGATATGTCCGATCGGGAGTTTGATCCGATGGCGTGTACACACCATCGGATCAAGTTCCCCGCCGCCGGACGGCGCGGTGACATGGCGGTGACGCGGCAGTGACGTTGACGCCGCCGCGTCACCGCCACGTCACCGCACCAGGAAGTAAAACACTTCCGCGCATGCGCCGAATCCATTCGGCGGCGGCGCGGCGGGACGACATGTCTGCTGGTAAGTGTACTAACCAGCAGACATGTCGGGCGGACGGATTCCACCCGATAGATTTCAAAGCATGCTTTGAAATCTGTCGGGTGGAGAAATCTGTCCGCTAGCCCATACACACGAGCGGAGATGTCTGCTGAAACGGTCCATCGGACCGTTTTCAGCGGACATATCCCCTCGTGTGTACGAGGCCTGAGACTTAGGGCCAATTCACACTGACAAAGGGCAAATTACAGAGCTGCCAGAGTGATTTGTTGCATTGGTGACCAATTAGGAGGCGGTCTGTCACACGATTCAGTACACCGCATGGCTTCCTTTTTTTTTAAACAAACTTTATGTGAAGTTTACAAAAGTACACTTCATACACTGCAATGTCAGGCGGCGCAATGCAGGGTGATTCGGGCCTTCTTTTATTGCAGCCCGTTGGTGCGCAGAGCTAGGCTGTGTTGCAGTGTGAATAGAACACATAGGAAACAAGCGTTTTCTCTGTGTCCCTGTAGTGATAAATGTTTTATACTGCGGTAAAATGTCTGTCACTACACATAGTTTGAATTGGCTAGAAAAATACTGTAGGTGCCGATTTTTAATATAATGATACTTACCTGGCCAGGTATTCTGCGATGTTAGCACCCCTAGTCCATCCGGCCATCGGCTTCGGGTGCAGGTGCCTGCATCCTTACTAAGGGAAATAGGCAGTTTCCTACTGAACATGCACAAGTTGTGTTGCACTTTCTGATTGGTACACTGTCTTTTGGGATCTCTGTCACCCAGACAGAAACAGAGGGGGGGTAGAGACTGAAAATGTGGTTTATTGTGCGTTGATCTTACCTGGAAGTGGGAGAGGGCTCCTGGTTTTGACAGGTATTCCCCCCCCCCCCCCAAATATGGCAGTGGAGGGGGGGTGGGAACAATCAAAGCTTTTGGGTGAAGTTTTGCTTTAACCTAACAAGTAAAACACTCTTAACCTTAAGGCCCCTTTCAAACTATCATGACTTCAAAGTCGTGCTATTTTAACACAATTTTGCCACAATTTTGCCACGATTTAAGGGAGACTTGAGTTCTATGAATCTGAACTTGCATCAAAGTCTGACCAAAGTAGTGCAGGGACTACTTTGAAGTCGGCACGATGAATGGTTGTCATTGGAAATCATGGGAAATGACTTGTCATGCTACCTTGCAGTCCTATATGCAGTACCATATCGTACAAGTCGTACAAGTGTAAAAGGGGCCTATAGTGGAACCAAACCCATTTGACAGCTTCAAAAAACAGTTACATTCCAGATGTGTTTGTAATGTAACTGAAACATTGGATATGTTCTGAACCAAACTGTCAACCATCAAATGGATGGTGGCATAACTGATCAAATGTGCAGCATAATAGTTGAAGATCAAAAAGAGGCAAAGATGGCAGCTTCCTTGGCTGAAAATGAAAGTAGGGTTTAGTTCAGCTTTAGGCCTTAATGTAACCCTTCATCTACGGTAACTCTGATGCTTAAAGACTTAACTTTTATATTTAGATCTTTCCTGTTGGTATAAAATAAATACTCACCCTCCTCTTGCCTCATTACTACCCTCTGTGTCCTCCTCTGCAGTCCTTCTACCTCCAGGGTGAATGATGCCCAACATCACTTCCTGTTGTCCCAGGGCACGAAAGAGCTGACTCCTCGAGGTGAGCCATCAACCCTGCCCTAGGCTTGCAGAATGCTGCATAGAACAGCACCACATCATTATGTGAGGGACATTCTCTGCAGTATTCAAAAGTCACAATCTGCCCACTGCAGAGAATTATTTGTATCACTTGACCAGTCTGCGGAAATTAATGAATAATTCCTAGATTAATCGCTAATTTCTTTGATTGATCAAAATAATTTTATTCAGACTTGCGGATTGAGCTCCGCTGTCTCACCCATAGGAAAGGCCGCGGCTTTGGCCTAGCTCTGGAGCGGCGGCCATCTTGGTACACCCGGCGGCGGCCTAGTAGCGGTGTGCTGACGTCCTCATCACCCGCCTGCTTGTGTCATCTGCAGGTGGGTCTGTCTGCTGTTTATAAACTTGTAAGAGCAGACAATCTTTCTATATATACAGTGGGGGAGATGTGGGGAGATGTGGACATTACAGTATGGGGAGATACGTTTTATTAGTAAAGTTAAACTATTTTCTACGTTTTTCTTAAAGTTTAATTTAAAAAATAAAAACTGTATGTGCGTTTATAATTAATTAAAATTAGTCGATTAAAAAAAATAGATTATTAGAACACAACAATTTTAATCAGTAACAGCCCTAGTATAAAGAAAACAAAAAAAAATGCTAGAGGGGACTCCATGGAGGAGTGAAGACATTGGAGGGGGACCAGAGAGCTGGAATTGGGCTTTATTTGGGTATTACTGCAGCAGAAGGCAGTGTATTGTCAGTGAATTGTTGGCTGATCAAGTATATTTTTGTACTGGAAGCATTTTTAAGGGATAAAAGCAGAATTTGCATGTATTGCAGAGATGTACTGCATATACTGCATATATTATTATTTGTATTTCTTTATTTGCTTATGCATACACATTAAAGGATCACTAAAGGAATTTTTTTTTTTTTTAGTACTGAAGTACTGGTTTCATGTCCTTATTGTTCGTTTTTGCTTTGAAGTTGCTGTAATCCTGCTCTGTTCTCTACACTTCCTGCTTGTCTGTTTCCTTATAACCACAGTGCTGGGAGATTTCTCACGATGGTCTAAGCCAGGAGTCTCCAAACTATGGCCCTCTAGGTGTTCAGGAACTACAATTCCCATCATGCCTAGTCATGTCTAAGAATGTCAGAGTTTTACAATGCCTCATGGGAAGTGTAGTTCCACAGCAGCTGGAGGGCCGTAGTTTGGAGATCCCTGGTCTAAGCTGTCATTACTGTGTGTCTAAAACTTCCCAAAACCAATCAGATTCATTTTAAAAACAAAACACTGCCCTGGATTTGTTTGTTTTTGTTCTGTGTGTCTATTTCTACTTCACAGAAACATGAAGCCAGTTCAAAAGTGAAACTAACCTGCAGGCACATTATATGATTGATTTTTATCTATTTTTAATCATTTTGAAAAGGAATCAGTTAACTTTTATGTCTCTATACCCTGTAAACAGTCATTTCAGCAATTTTTTTTTTCCTTTAGTGACCCTTTAAACCCTGTAGCTTCACATATTATAGCATGTATACTTTCATATTTTGATGGTTTGATTTACCAGTCTAAAGGATCGTAGAACAGTGAATCCTCCTGTTGTTGAAAGCCCAAGTTCCATTAAACTAAGACTAACAATAATCCCATCAAAGATATTCCAGCCTTCTTGGAAATAATAGTATGGATGAAGAGCAATGAGCTTAAAAACCATTTCAGCTGTGAAAATTCCTGTAAAAACCTAAAAATACAAGAAAAACAATGTTCATTACCAAGTAAATCAAATATATAGTTAAAAAGATTATAATATAGATTCCTACATACCGTATATATTTGAGTATAAGCCGAGTTTTTCAGCACATTTTTTGTGCTGAAAATGACCTCCTCGGCCTATACTTGAGTCCCGCGCCTCACTGTGTCTATCTGCAGCCTTATGATCTCTGGTGATATGCAGTCTAATCGGAGGCCACGCAGTGTGACAAAGCCCCACCTTCGTCCGTGATAGGCTGAACACTGACTCACTGCTGGGAAACAGTGATTGTTCCGTCACGGATGAGGATGTGGAGGAGCCGGGGCTTTGTTACACTGTACAGCCATCGACTAGACTGCATAACTTAATATCTAAAATTGTATTTGTTTTTAAAATATTATTGAGAATACGAATTCCTATAATTGTATAATTGGCGGTCTTTCAATTGAGAACTCTGATGTGAAATCAGAAGCGGTCAAGACATTTTTTTTAGTATTTTAAATATCTTGGGGTAGATTCATGTAGATCTGCGGATCTTTTGATCCGCGTGATCTATCTTGTTTACGATCCGCCTGCGCCAGTTTTTGAGGCAAGTGCTGTATTCAGAAAGCACTTGCCTCGTAATTAGCCCTGGCGGATCGTAAATCCCCCGGCGGAATGCAAATTCCGCGGCTAGGGGGAGTTTACCATTTAAATCACGCGCGTCCCCGCGCCGATCGTACTGCGCATGCGCCGCCGGCAAAATTTCCCGACGTGCATTGCTTTAAATGACGTCGCAAGGACATCATTGTTTTCGATGTTAACGCAATTAACGTATGGCCGTATTCCCGGACGACTTACGTAAACAACGTAAAAAATTCAAAACTCGACGCGGGAACGACGGCCATACTTAACATAGGATCCGCCGCACTTACCCCGCATATAGCAGGGGTAATGATCCGCCGGAAACAGACGAACGCAAACGACGTAAAAAAAAAGCGACGGCCGGGCGTTCGGTTCTGAATCGGCGGTTCTCCTCATTTGCATATTCGTCGCGTAGAAAAAAAGAAGCGCCACCTAGCGGACGGCGGGAGAATGCAGCCTAAGAACCGACAGTGTAACTCACTTACACCAGTCGGCTCTAAGGGAGATCTATGCGGAAACTGATTCGAGGAATCAGCCGCATAGATCCGAGCGTCGGATCTCACAGATCCGACGGTGTATCAGTAGATACACCGTCGGATCTGTACATGAATCTACCCCCTTATGTTTTTTAAAGGTATTTCATATAACTGATGTTCTGTTTAAAAGATGCAGACTGATTGCCCATAAACAACACATCCGGTAATTAGACATGCTGTTAAGAGCTCAGACACTTCCTATAGAACATGTATAAGTTTAAACCAGATGTTGTTCCTCATATTTCTACTTTTGACCCCCTCCATCCTGGGGAGTGAGAGGGAGGTAATATTGGAGGTAATTTTGGGAGTGGTTTAGTTATCGGTGGCAATTCAAACAAAGGTTCCTGAAGTTTATAAAAAGCTTGAGCTGAAAGCAAGTCTCTGGCCTGGATTCACAAAGCACTTACACTGACGTATCGCGAGATACACTGCGTAAGTACAAATATGCGCTGCCGTATCTATGCGCCGTACCCATAAAACTAAGATACGCCAAAAAACTGACTTCATCCGACCAACGTAACTTGCCTACATCGGTGTATAGTGGGCGCATAGTTACGCTGGACGCATTTGGCACTCCCATTGAAATATGCAAATGAGGGAGATATGCCAATCCACGAACGTACTTGCGCCCATATTGGAGGCGCAACTCATTCAAAGGTATGGACCAGGGAACGAACGCTGTGTAATTTTACGTAGTTTACGTAGTACGTGAATACGGCTGGGTGTAGGTTACGTTCACGTCGTAGGCAGTGATTCGACGTATCTCAGCCAGTTGTTTGGACGTGATTGTGAGCATGCGCACTGGGATGCGTACGTAATGCGCAGATCATTTTAAGTACTTGTCTGAAGCTCAGCACATGATTTGCATGGGAGATCATAAGGCTGCAGATGTATACAGCGCCGGTACATGAGGCACAGTTTAGGTAGGGAGATTGGCACAGTGAGGCCGAGACCTGCAGATGGGCACAGTGAGGCCGATACCTGCAGATGGGCACAGTGAGGCCGAGACCTGCAGATGGGCACAGTGAGGCCAAGGCCTGCAGATGGGCACATTGAGGCCAAGGCCTGCAAATGTGCACAGTGAGGCTGAGGCCTGCGAGTGGGCACAGTGAGGCTGTGAGGCTGCTACTGTGCCCCATCAGATGCTGCCAGTGTGCCCATCAATTGCCACTACTGTGCCCCATCAGATGTTGCCAGTGTGCCCATCAATTGCTGCTAATGTGCCCGATCAGATGTTGCCAGTGTGCCTATCAATTGCCGCTACTGTGCACCATCAGGTGTTGCCAGTGTGCCCATCATTTGCCACTACTGTGCCCCATCAGATGCTGCCTGCACTTACCTACCTCAGAGCAGGTCAGCGGAGGTCTCCTACATGTCCTCCATGTCTTCTTCAGTCCTCTCTCAGGCATCCAATCACAGCGCCTGATGTTTCAGCCAATCAGGTGAACAGTAACGGACCTGGCAACCTGATTGGCTGAGAGGCGGATTCAGTGTTAGCAAAGCGAATTCCTTTGCTTTGCTAACGCACAGCTGAGTGAACAGCGAACACCCAACATGGGTTTACGCCTCTAATCAGGCGCTTCCAAAAAACACTTATACCTACTCACTATACCTACCACTGAGCACAACGATGGGGCACTGTTCCTACCCTACCACCGAGCCCATAAGTGGGGCACTATTCCTCCCACTGACACCAACTGCAGGGCCATATTCATCCCACTGACACCATTATGGGGCACTATTCCCTCCTCTAATATCAACAATGGGGCACTATTCTTCCACTAATACCATTGATGGGACATTCTTTACTCCCATTGACACAGGATATTTTATACGCACACTGCCCACAGTCTCCGTCAAAGCCCTTTATTCAGAAAGTTTACAGATCCCTGCTCTATGGTGTACATGGTATGAAAGCTGATCTCATACCAAAGCTCCTCACACACCTTACAATCTAATTGTATAATCCTCTCCTCTTTATATTTACCATCAAGTATGTAATGCAATATCCTGCCTGACTTAAACGCCAGAAGGTATTACCCCCCTCCATGACTTTAACTGGTAATTGCGCGGTCATGCAACGCTGCACCCAAATTACATTTATATTATTTTTTTTCACAAATGGTGGTATTTGATCACCACTGTTTTTTTTTTTTCCATTATTATAAAAAAAAATATATATATTTTTAAAATTTCTGCTATAAAACATATCCAATAAAAAAACAAATACAGGTTCTCCATAAGTTTAGGCCAAAATGAATTAATTCTGCTACAGGTAAAAAAAAATTCCAAGAAGTGTACATTGAATAGTTTGTGTGAACGGTAAATCGTCAACAACAATATATAGTATATATATTAGAATTTATTTATTTTATACTAGTAATGGCGGTGATCGGCAACCTATAGTGGGTCTGTAAGGCCCTGTACACACGATCAGACATGTCCGACGGACCGCTTTCATCGAACAAGGCTGAAGTGGTCTGTTGGTCTGATGTGTGTACACACCATCGGACCAAAATCCCCTCCGACCAGAACGCCATGACGTAGAACACGACGACGTGATGAAAAAACGAAGTTCAATGCTTCCAAGCATGCGTCGACTTGATTCTGAGCATGCGCAGAATTTTGGTCCGATGATTTCGTGTACTAACCATCGAACATGTCCGACGGACAGGTTTCCAGCGGACAGGTTTCTAAGCATGTTTGGAAACTTTTGTCCGCTGGAAAACAGTCCGATAGGCCATACACACGATCGAACATGACCGCTGAAACTGGTCTGCGGACCAGTTTCAGCGGACATGTTCGATCGTGTGTACACGGCCTAAGAGTGCAAAAAAAATTGACACTAACTGACACAGGGTGGGAACTGATTAACCACTTGCCAACCAGCCATTGTCAATATATGGCGGCTGATGAGCTCGATCACCCGTACGGCGGTCCATGCATGTGACACTGTGGACACGCGATGTACGCCGGCGACCCGTGATCGTGGTACACATAAGACGGATCCCCGTTCTAACACAAGACATCATGGAGATTTGCTAGTCCCTGGGAACGGGAACAGCGATCGATGTGATGATCCAGTGAGCCCATCCCCCACAAAGTTAGAACACACCTAGGGAACACAGTTAACCCCTTCCCCGCCAGTGTCATTTATGCATTGATAAATGCATTTTTTTTAGCATTGATCAGTGTAAAAATGTCACTGGTCCCCAAAAAGTGTCAGTTGGGGTCAGATTTGTCTGCTCAAATTTCAAATTTTAAAAAAAGTCCATAAATCTTTCCCATAGTTATTAGACGTGATAACTTTTGCGCAAACCAATCAATATACGCTTACTGGGCTTTTACTGCTCTCCCCCTCAACTGCTCCCCTCTTTATCTTCAGAGGTAGCGCCCAGGGGTGCACACATGATGCGTCCATTGTAGGAATGATATGCCCTGTCATTTCAGTGGGCACTGCCACCTGTGATTGCAACCCACAGGTGAATAAGGTCACTCTGCAAGCGGTTGTGTTGTACTAATATACCGTGTTTCCCCGAAAATAAGACCAGGTCTTATATTATTTTAGTCACAAAAAACACATACTAGGGCTTATTTTCAGGGTAGGGCTTATTTATTTACAGTATGTACATTAAACAACATTTATTCAAATACCGGTACAGTCATCTCCATTTCTATTTTTTAGATAATTATTTCTGGTACAGTGGTTCAGTGCAGTTTTATACTGCTATGGTATAACGGTAAAAGTACCAGTTTAACATCTCTATTTTCTAAAAAAAAATGTTAAAATTTAAAAATTCGGTGTCCTGTCTTGCCCTCAGGGAGGGAGGTTGACTAGGTCTTATTTTCGGGGTAGGGCTTATATTGCAGCCCACCCCGATATTTCAGCTAGGGCTTATTTTCGGGGTAGGGTGTATTTTTGGGGAAACACGGTAGTGATCAAGGGTTACATTACAGTACCCCCATAGATTGGCTGCCACTGTGACCTGTAAAATGCCTGGCAATTACCTTTCTGGGGTCAGTCATGCTTCTACCGTTCCTCGATGTCTTCTCCCGCCCTCGGTGACTCTTCAGTCAATCAGGTTCCCGGTAACCAGAACCGGTAAACCTGATTGGCTGAGACACCTGTCACTCTTATTCAAGGAACGCACCCCCACGTGCGTCCCAAGGATAAGCATCTGGAAGCCGCTGGCTCTGATAGGCACTTCCACAGCCAACCAGCTGCTATTATTCAGATGGCCGGCCCAGGGGGCCAGCCATCTGAATATTAGGCGACAATACATAGATTCATGCAATGCAATGCATGAATCTATGTATATTGTGTCAGTGGCGGTGCGAGAGCCAGAGGGGGCGGCGCTCCAGCGCCCTCTATACATGCACCACCACTGGTGTGCAGAAGAAATTATGTCTCTGCACCATGGTGTGAACAAGGTCTAAATGTGGATTTTCAGTTATTTGTAGGCATTGCATAATTGAATTGCCCACCAACATCTTATATCTACTAAGACTGCAAAGAACAGATTTACCTAGAGTTATTTTCTGTGCTGGATTAATAAAGAGTAAAAAAAAGGGGGAAAGGGAACCCAATTCGGACTTTAACGGCAGCTGATTTTTCACTTATTTAATTGCTTCTAGCCCAAGGCCGTCCAATGACGTTCTTGACTTTCAATGGGAATATTTGAATGATGGGTGCAGCTACAGGCATCATTCAGATATCCTCGTTTTCAGCCAACGATTCCGTGCACCATAAGAACAATCATAGTGGCAGTTCCACTGCTTGATCGTTCTTACAGGCGACGGGAAGAGACACTCTCTCCCCTCCCGCCGACATCCGGTGCTTCTCCGGGCTCTCACGTGCCATCGTGGACTTGGAGAAAGAATTGGCCACCACCGGATGATGATCATAGAGATTACCAGTCATCTCTATGACCATCGGAGGCCTGGGCACGACTTTATGACGTCACGTTCCGGGCCATGGTTGTAAACAAAGCTGCGATCGTGGCTCGGATTTTTTTTTGATCTCATGCTTTTCAACCTTATTGACCCTGCATCTCTCCATTAGGGGTACCTGTCACAAACCATTGCTATTACATGGGATGTTTACATTCCTTGTAATAGGAATAAAAGTGATATAAAAAAAAAGTAAAAGAAAGTGTAAAAAATAAAATAAAAAATAACCCCCCCCCGTCCCCGGTAGCTCGTGCTCAGAAGCGAACGCACATGCAAGTCCCGCCCACGTATGTAAACACTGTTCAAACCACACATGAGGTATTGCCGTGTGCATTAGAGTGCGAGCAACAATTCTAGCACTAGGACTCCTCTGTAACTCTAAACTGGTAACCTGTAAAAAAAAATCATTAATTAAAGCTTCGCCTATGGAGATTATTAAGTACCGAAGTTTGGTGCCATTCCATGAGTGTGTGCAATTTTAAAGCGTGACATGTTGGGTATCTATTTACTCAGCGTAATATCATCTTTGGGCAAAAGATAGGGGGCGCTAATTATTAATAAAAATAACAATGAAAATCATAGGACTGCACTCCTGAAGTCACCAATCCTTATCAAATAAACATATGTGCACAAAACATTATCAAACAACATATGATTAAACAATATTGTGAAATATCAATTAGTGCAAATAATATTCAGTCCCAATCTTAAGCACACAAAAAATATTATGATAATAAAATCAAAGTCCATAAAACACCAAATGTCCATTCCGTGCTTGCTGTGATATACTGATAGAGAAGTGATCCTTCACCAAACTTGAATAAACACCCAAAGTGACTGAATAAGTAATCTGTGTACCAGAGCACATTGGGGTCAATTCACAAAGAGAAACGTTATCGGTTTTCTTCAGGTGTTAAATTAGCACTCCTTATTTAACGCTAGCAAACATGGTATTCACGAAAGCTATAATCGTTATTTAACATAGTCGTTATGGTTTTCAACTGACTCTTTATCCAAACGTTATGCTAACTACTCAGACGTTATTATTAACATTTGGGACGTTAAAATAACTCCTAAGATCGTTAAATAATGCTGAAGAGATGCATTCTGGGAGCAGAAGGGGAGGAGAACAGCTGCATGTGGAAAAGAGCAGATACAGAGAGAGAGAGAGAGAGACACAAGCAATACACATGGAGATTGAGCATGTGATGTGCAAAACTTCTAGTGTGTGTTTTTCTAAAGCCATGTGTATTTCCTCATACAGAGAATAAATCATGGGAGATGATAATCGGAATTTAGCTATCACCTGGGTTTCAGAAAAGTCATCCAAAATAGTATGTGAACGGAATACACGTTTATAAATCTGAACAACATTCTAACATGTTCTTCTTCGCCTCTGGATAATTTTAAGTTCAAATAGAGCACGGTTCTAGCTTGCCCAACACTACACTACACTACAAAAATCGCCAAAAGCTTCCTCTAACAACAAAATATCGCCTGGGAAATGTCATAACGCCACCCTGAGGGAGGTGTTAATTTAACGATTGCTTAACGATTGATAACTGTCAAAAATGTTTTTGTGAATTGCACTTCTGTACATATTTAACGATTTGACTCTTTAAAATAACGTTTTGAATCTTTAAAATAACGATTTGACTCTTTAATAAGGATCCACACCTTAAAATATCGGTTCTGTGTAGGGAAACGTTATTTGATGATTTTTCAAAGCGTTAAATCGTTTAGTGAATTGAACTAGCTTCAATAACGTGCAAAATCGTTAAAATAACACTCGCAATCTGAAAATAAAGCTTTGTGAATTGACCCCATTGACTCCTTTAGGCCTCTTTCACATGGAGCGGTCCGTTTTTCGGTCCGCTCCGTGTGTGTCCGTCAGCTCAGCGGGGGGTCCCGCTCAGCTGTCGGCGGACAGGGCGGTCCCCGCACACTGTGCAGGGACCGCCCTGTCTCTCCTCCGCTATCCCCTATGGGGAATCGGATGGAAACGGACCGTCTGTCCGTATACATCCGATCCGTTCCGCCGGACGGAAGAAAAATGTTTTTTTTAGCAGACACCCTAGGGAATAAAATGGCGGTCATTGCAACTTTTTATCTTGCACAGTATTTGCGCAATAATTTTTCAAACGCCTTTTTTGGGGAAAAAAAACGGTTTCATGAATTAAAAAATAACAAAACAGTACAGTTAGCCCAATTTTTTTGTATAATGTGAAAGATGAAGTTACGCCGAGTAAATAGATACCTAACATGTCACGCTTTAAAATTACGCACACTCATGGAATGGCGCCAAACTTCAGTACTTAATAATCTCCATAGGCGTCGCTTAATTTTTTTTTTTTACAAGTTACCAATTTAGAGTTACAGAGGAGGTCTAGTGCTAGAATTGTTGCTGGCGCGCTAACGCAATCGGCGATACCTTACATGTATGGTTTGAACGGCGTTTACATATGTGGGCGGGACTTACGTGTGTGATTTTTTTGATCACTTTTATTCCTATTACAAGGAATGTAAACATCCCTTGTAATAGGAATGGTTTGTGACAGGTACTCCTTATGGAGAGATGCGGGGTCAACAAGACCCCACATCTCTCCTCCAGGCTGGAAAGCATTAGATCGTGAAAACAAATTCACAGATCTAATGCTTTCAGCCGCAATTGCAGCTGTGTTCACATTCCGGTACCCGGGCATGATGTCATAACATCGTGCCCAGGCCTCCGACCATCATAAAGATGACTGATGACCATCTGGTCACCAGTCATCTCTATGCCTCCCATCCGGCGCCGGCAGATTGTTTCTCCGGGTCTCTGATGGCACGGGAGAGCCTGGAGAAGCACCGGATGGCGGCGAGAGGGGGGACTGCCGCTATGATCATTCTTATGGTGCACAGGATCGCCGGCTGAAGACATGGATATCTGAATGATGCCTGTAGCTGCAGGCATCTTTCAGATATCCCCACTGAAAGTCCAGGACGTCATATGACTCTCCCACCACCCTCTGTCCGTGGCGTGTGTTCCATCTCACACGAACCAACAAACAGCAGGGCCGAGAATGACGTACGTAGCGTGACCAGGGACCGCCTCTTTACTGTTTTGTTATTTTTTTAATTCATAGAAATTGTTGCGCAAATACCGTGCAAGATAAAGTTGCAACAACTGCCATTTTATTCCCTAGGGTGTCTGCTAAAAACAACATATATAATGTTTGGGGGTTCTGAGTAATTTTCTAGCAAAAAAATGATGATTTTTACATGTAGGAGAGAAGTAGGAATAGGCCCGCTATGGAAGTGGTTAAGCCATTGAGAAACCTTTAGGGAACATAAGGCGCCGTACACACGGCAGAGAACCTCGACGGGCAGAACACATCGTTCCGCCCGTCGAGGTTCTCTCCCGGCCACCGAAATCGGCGACCCGCCCGTCGGGAATGGCAACCAGCCATTCTTCCAGGCGGGCCGTCGAGGAAATAGAGAGCGTGCTCTCTATTTCTGCTCGACGGGCTTCCCGACGGGAAGCTCGCCGAGACCGTACACACGGCCGAGGTCCTCGCTGGAATGTACATTCCAGCGAGGTTCTCGCTGGTTTTCAGCGAGAACCTCGGCCGTGTGTACGGCGCCTAAGAGCATTGTCTGCTTTTGTAAGGCCTGTGGCAGTTAGAAAGAATGGAATGGGAAATCATGACAGAAGACAGCCAGACTGCTATTCAACCTACTAGTGGCCATGCAAAGCTGAAATGTGACTTGAGTGATGCCTGCTTTTAAAACGCTGAGATATAAAAGGTATATGTATAAAGGTATCACAAGTATTCTGTAGTGAAATGATATTCAGTATCTTAAGAAATATTTAACAAATTGAACTCACCAGATTTCCAACGAAAAGCACATGAATGAAGTCCTTGGTCATGTTGGCATGCTCCATAGCCATAAATATGGTGTTCAGCACAATGCAGATGGTAATAGCGAGGTCCACAAACGGATCCATCACAATCAACGTTACAATGTCTTTGATTTTCAGCCACAGGCCGCAGCAGTCCCAAATTAAAAAGCACCTAGCGAATTTGTACCAGCAAGGATTACATTTCTGTTGTCTCGATTCTTCCAGTTCTGGAAGAGAAGTAAAAAAAAAAAAAAATTATATGTTTGCTGAAAAAACTGTTTTCTTGTACTGCAACAACAACTTACACGATATTACCAAAAGTATTGGGACACCTGTCTTTACACACACATGAACTTTAATGGCATTCCAGTCTTAGTCCGTAGGGTTCAATATTGAGTTGGCCCATCCTTTGCAGCTATAACAACTTCAACTTTTCTGGGAAGGCTGTCCACAAGGTTTAGGAGTGTGTCTATGGGAATGTTTGACCATTCTTCCAAAAGTGCATTTGTGAGGTCAGGCATTGATGTGGAATAGAAGACCTGGCCCGCAGTCCCTGCTCTATTTCAATCTAAAGGTTCTATCGGGTTAAGGCCAGTCAAGTTCCTCCACCCCAAACTTGCTCATCCATGTCTTTATGGACCTTGCTTTGTGCACTGGGGCGCGGGCGGAGCGCTTTTAACCCCAAAGAGGTTAACAAGGGGTTAAAAGCGGCTACAAAGCCTATTGATTTCAATTGCGGGGTGGTTTAGAAGCAGTGCATACACGGCTCCCATGCCGCCCCAAAAATGCTGCTTGTAGGACTTTTTTTTCCGGTCCTGCAAGCGCACTGCTCCAGTGTGAAAGCATTCAGGCTTTCAGACTGGGGAGGCTTGAGAGGAACTTTTCAGGCGCTTTAGAGTCACCATTTTTAACAGAAAAATTCCTAAAAAGCACCTTCAGTGTGAAAGGGGTCAAAAGCTGCAGGTGCTTCAAGCGAGCTTTGTCATAGACTTCTATGGAGGGTTTAAGGACGCTTTGAAGCACCACTGAGGCCTTGTACACACAAGTGAATGTATCCCCGGACCGTTTACAACGCATATTTACGCCGGGCTGTTCGATCCGATGGCTGTATACACCATCGGATCAAATTCCCCGCCGGCTGACACGGCGGTGGCGTTGACGCCGCCACGTCACCGCACCAGGAAGTAAACACTTCCGCACACATGCGTTGGATCCATTTACAGGATACGACGCATGTGCGGGCAGATATGTCCACTGGTTTGCCGTACTAACCAGCGGACATATCCGACGGGCAGCTCTCCGGCGGAAAAGTCCGTTTGCCCCTACAGACGAGGGGATTTTTTGGCTGAAATGGTCCGTCGGACTATGTTCAGTGGAAAAATTCCCTCGTGTGTACAAGGCCTGAGGCTACACAGGGTAGAATTTTTGAAGCTAAGCAGAAGCAAAGCAAAGGAAATGCAAGGTGTAAACAGGACTGTAAGCTAACCATTTTACTTAGTGACGGGGCTTTGACTGGTGTTCAGAGAGCTTTAACAAAGCCTGTCTTAAGCCTTGTTTTGAAGTGTAAACTAGCCCTAATAGTTATATAATTTTACATACTGATTTTTTACAGTATGCTTGTAGTCGCACGTTTTTCTCCCCGGAAGTAAACCCATCCATAAAACAGTTTCATTTCTGGCATGTTCCGGAAATGTAACACTCCCATTGGTTGTGTCAAACCATCCAATGGCTGGTGTCATACTGATCATATGTGCAGCAACATGCAGGCAGAGATGGCAGCTTTCTTGGCTGAAAACAATAGCGGGTGTTTACTTCCACTTTGAGTTTTACCGCATTTTATAAACTTAGTACACATAACAAGTTAGTCACTAGACATTGACATTTTCCAATAAAAAACACGCAGAATTTATTCAGCTCACATACTGATGTATAACCTTGTTAGTGTAGTTGTAAAAGAGGAGTTAGTAAACTGTTAAAGATTGTACAAAATCTGCCCAATCTCTAGGTATTATTGGCACAGAATTAGACAAATCAACAAGTATGACATTGTACTGAAAAAGGTCTATAAAGTAGGGAAACGCCTTGTAACAGTGAACCATCTTTCTGCACTGTGGAAATGGAAATTGTATTTGTGGTTTTGACAATAAAAAAGCCATCTATTCCATTTGAGGGCTGTTAATTATTTTGAAATCTGCAAGGACGGTCAAGATGGTTGCTTGTGGTAGACAGATTCACCCAATCCCCCCAGAGTTTCTCAGACTTGGTCAGATACACACAGAGAGTAAGCCCCCTATCATTTTCAGTCAAGGAAGCTGCCATCTTTGCCTCAGTTGCTGCAAATTTGCTCAGTTGCGACACCAGCCATTGGATGGTTTGACAGTTTGGTTGAGAGTACAACCGATGGGAGTGTTACATTTCTGGCACGTGCCAGAAATGAAACTGTTTTACAGGTGGGTTTACTTCCGCTTTAACTTGTGAAATGGTAACGTTCTTTAGTTGCACTTTGAGGCCGCGTACACAAGATCAGTCCAAACCGATGAAAACGGACTGAAGTCCAGTTTCATCGGTCCAAACCCACAGTGTGTATGGCCCATCAGTCTTTTGTCCTTCAGTCCAAAGTTTTAAAACTTGCTTTAAAATCGGACTGATGGACGCCTGACCATCAGTCAAAACCAATGGTTAGTACGCAATAGCATCGGTTGAAAAACCCGTGCATGCTCAGGATCAAGTCGACGCATGCTTGGAAGCATTGAACTTCATTTTTTTCAGCACGTCGTTGTGTTTTACGTCACCACGTTCTGACACGATCGGTTTTTGAACTGATGGTGTATACGCACATCAGACCATCAGTCTGTGAACGGATGAAAATGAACTTCAGTCTGTTTTCATCGGTTTGGACTGATCGTGTGTACGCGGCCTGAAGCCCCGTACACACGGCCGAGGTTCTCGGCAGAAACCAGCGAGAACCTCGCTGGGAGCCGCATTCTGCCGAGAACCTCGGCCGTGTGTACGCTCTCGGCGAGCCCCCCCTGGAAACCCGTCGAGCAAATAGAGAACAGGTTCTCTATTTGCTCGACGGCCCGTCGGGATGAATGGCTGGTTGCCTTTCCCGACGGGCGGGTCGCCGATTCTGACGGCCGGCAGAGAACCTCGACGGGCGGAGCGATGTGTTCCGCTCGTCAAGGTTCTCTGCCATGTGTACGGGGCCTGAGACTGCATTCACACTTGAGCGTGTCGTTTTTTTAGGATGTTTTTTCATGCATTTGTATGCAATTTTTTGAGCGTTTGTGTACAGCAGTTTTATAGTGTTTTTTTGGCGTTTTTTTTTATTTGCCAAAGAAAACATATGATCTTTTTTATCATTTGTTGCTATGTTTTTCAGCTTTTTCATCTGCTTTCATTTATTGTTCATTTCATATTATTACTAATTAATTGTTTAACTTTTTGTAAGTGTTTAAAAGGTTAGGGATAAATGTATTTATTATTATTTATTTATTTACTTTTTGATTTATTTTGTTAGGTTAGGGGTTAAAGCGGAGGTTCACCCAAATAACATCTATATAAGACCAAATTCTTTATACTTGTACAGTAGGCACTTTTTTTTTTTTTTTAAAGCCTTCCCGGGTACTCACTCCCGCGGGAGTAGGCATTTCTATCCTGAGCCGCGATGTAATCTGGGAGTTCGCCCAGATGAGTGAAAAAGTTCCCCCCGGCGGATAAGGCCCCCCCCCCCATTTGCGTAGGCGCGTCACGAGAGTCACAGAGTTTCCGAAAGTAGCCGAACATGTGGAGCTGCGAATCAGCTCTACACCGCGCCTGCACTACACGGCTCCTAGTCGGTGCGCAGGCACCATGTAGAGCTAATTCGCGGCTCTACATGTTCGGCTACTTTCAGAAACTACGCTTTTGACGCCACCATCTGTCAATTCAAACACCCTGGCTCATTTTAGCTCTAAAAAGGCTGGAAGGAATGTACAGCTTTAATATGTGTATACATGTAATTGGTTCATTTCAATTTCTTACCTTCCATTGTATTTGTTAAAATTGTAGCAATACTGAGAGCCCTTTGTCTGGCAGATGGGTCTTCCAGCAAGTCCATGGAAATTTTGTATGAACTTGGTCTTCTTCTGTTTACATCAGTCTCTGTGGTGGTGCCCTGAAAGTCAGAATGTAGCCCGTTATTCTACTGTCAATATATACCTTTTATTATCAAAATTTTTCGGATGCCTGCCTTTACATGCACATTAACTTTAATGGCATCCCAGTCTTATGCCGCGTATACACGATCGGACATTCCAACGACAAACTGTGGATTTTTTTAGACAGAATGGCCCTGATTCACAGAGAGCGTGCGCACATTTACGCTGGCGTAGTGCACACACAGTACGCTACACCGGCGCAGCTCGGAAAGGCATGCACTGTATTCAGCAAGCTATTGCTCACCAAGATACGCCAGTGTAGCGTATTTTCGAAGGCCAGCGTAAGTGGAATTGGGAGTCACCCCATGCAAATGATGGTCTGAGCATGATGCAGTGTTTTACGCCCGGCATATCACGAATGCGCATGAGCCGTGACGCAGTCGTGACGTGGACGTATGAAACTGCACCCTTATGCGCATGCTCACAACTACGCCGGCACAACTGCCTAAGCTACGCAGGATCACTACGTACGCCGTGAACGTAATGTACGCCCAATACGCCGGCCTGTGTTCTCTGGGGCAGACCTTTGCATGTCTATTGCTGGGTTGCGCCTCATCCATGGGCAATAACTTTACGCCAGACGTACAACTTACACAAACATCACATAGATGCACCCTTAACAGCTCTCTACTCTCCTGGGAAGGCTGTCCACAATGTTTAGGAGTGTGTCTATGGGAATGTTTGACCATTTTTTTCAGAAGTGCATTTGTGAGATCAGGCACTGATGTTGGATGAGAAGCCCTGGCTCACAGTCTGCGTTCTAAGGTGTTCTATCAGGTTGAGGTCAGGAAATCTTGATTTGTGCACTGGTCCAAATAATTTGGTGGAAGGGGGATTATTGCGTGGGTTCACTGGGGTGGTTTTTCAGGGGTTTGGTTGAAACTGAGGGCAGCCGAATCTCTCGTACAACATCGCTGGATTAAGAGGGAGCTCAGGTAAATATTAGGGGGGCTGGGGCATCTGCTGCAAACTGAAGCATTTGAATCTTAATGCATAGAATGCATTAAGATGAAAAACCTTCTGCCTTTAGAACCACTTTAACCAGTTCCCACCTGCCGTATAGTGAAATGATGGTGGGCAGAATGCACTCTTGTTTTGGGACGACGTATGAAAGCACCCCAGAACCGTTGCTCTGGGGTGTTCGCAATGCAGCGGTGGCGCGGCCCTAATCTTTGTAAAGAGCTGATGACGTAGCTATTTACCCATGTGGTCAGCTGTATTCAATCACAGCCGGTTACATGTAAACAAGGAAGGGCGGTTTATCGGTTCTCCACAGCTGACAGAGTGTGTGGCGAAGACAGCCAGTCAGCAGAATCTACTCGCAGGGGAGACCTGTACAGGTAATCAGGGCACTGATCATCATGCAAATATGCGCCTTTGATATCTATTGACGCCAATAATTCTCCGCCTTGTAGGGTGGAGACCACTGATGGAATAGTTTCCATTCGAAAATGGCGAATGTTTAGAAACTGATTCAGAGCTTTGTTCCAACCTTCAGGGATATGGGTTCCTACTTAAAGGAGGCCTCTTCCCTGGGCCTTGAAAAGACTTTGCCAGAAAACTTTTGCGCATTTTTAGACATAGCGAAAGTACTGGATCCCAGTCCTCTAAACAGAGGCAAAACCCCAAAGCTTGCTCGTCCAGGGGCACTTCTATGATTACCCCTTGTGACAGCAAGGTGGGATCTCTCGAAATTCCATCTTGTATCCTAGGGAGCCTGTGGACACTACCCACTGGTCCTGGATCTCTAAGGCCGCGTACACACGAGGAGACATGTCCGATGAAAACGGTCCGCGGACCATTTTCATCGGACATATCTCCTGCAGGATTTTGGTCCGGCGGTGTGTACACACCATCGGACGAAAATCCCCTCGGACAGAGAACGCGGTGACGTGGCGGTGACATTGACACCGCCACGTCACCAAACCAGGAAGTAAAATGCTTCCACTCATGCGTCGAATCCATTCGACGCATGCGGGGGATTTCGGTCCGCTGGTTAGGCGTACTAACCAGCGGACATGTCCGACGGACAGGTTTCCAGCGGACAAGTTTTAAAGCATGCTTTAAAACTTTTGTCCGCTGGAAACCTGTCTGCTAGGCCGTACACACGATCGGATATGTCTGCTAAAACTGGTCTGCGGACCAGTTTCAGCGGACATGTTCGATCGTGTGTACGCGGCCTTACTGCCAGGCTACCGAAAACTGCCAAAGCCGCCCCTTCATAGGTTTTGCTTTATAGTTTTTTGACCCCATGACTTCTTCTGACTCTGGGCTTGACCCTGGGTCTTAGTTTTTGTGGCTGGCTGAGAATGATGTCGCCACTGCTTGGTGGCAGAGGTTCCAGGAACCGGGGAGAGAAAATGTTTAAAAAAAGGATGCTTGTACTTCCTTTTATCTGGCAACAGAGTCGTTTTACCACTCAAAATGTTTTGGAAATACTTATTCAAATCATCCCCAAAGAGTCGTTACCCATGGAAGGGTAACACGGCCAAAAGCTTTTTACATGGAGCTTCAGCTTACCAGTGCTTTAACCACAGAATTCTGCGCATATGCACCAGCTGGAGAGTGAGGCGGGATGCCTGTTGGATAGAGTCTTTAATGGCACCCACCGCAAAACATAAGGCCTTAGGCAGGTTTTCCCATAGTTTAACCTGTTCTGCAGGAAGATCCTAAGCCCTTGTTTTACCTGGTCCTTTAGTACCTGACACATGCCAATCGCTGCTACAGCAGGATGGGTTACCGCGACAGCCATAACAAAGGAGGATTTCAGCAAAGATTCCAGGTTCTTTTCAGAAGGATCTTTAAATACCTGAGCATTGTCTACAGGGCAAGTCAGGTTTTTATTAACGCATGAGATAGACTCATCTATAGCAGGCAAGCCCCATTTTTTGGTAAATTTTTCCTCCATAGAATAAAGAAAGTCAAACTTCCTGGGAGGAGAAAAACGCTTATCTGGATGTTCCCAGTCAGCATAAATAAGCTTTTCCAATAAGGGCTGGACTGGAAAAGAACAATAAGCCTGTGGGGATTTTAATGACCCCAGGGAGGAAACGGGAGATTCTGATACCTCAGAAGCGGGCATTTTAAATGTGGATCGCACAGCTTCAGCATAATATTGCACTTGAAGCTTAAAGGGTTTGTAAAGGTTTGTTTTTTATTTTCTAAATAGGTTCCTTTAAGCTAGTGCATTGTTCGTTCACTTACCTTGTCCTTCGATTTCCCTTCTAAATGTTTTTTTTCTTTGTTTTCTTTGTCTGAATTTCTCACTTCCTGTTCCTCCTCAGTAAGATGTTCAGTAAGCTGTTCTAAATGACTTTCCACCGCTCAGATGATGGTGGAAAGCTTACCAAGGAGAAACAGGAAGTGAGAAATTCAAACAAAGAAAAAAAACATTTAGAAGGGAAATTGAAGGAAAAGGTTAGTGAACCAACAATGCACTAGCTAAAAGCAGGGGTTCACCCTAAAACATCTATATGCCGTTACATCCAGCATACTGCTGACATCGACAGTATGCTGGGGGGTTTTTTCCGCTGTACTTACCGTCTTATTGTTGTTTTCACCCGGCTTCCGGGCTCTCGCTCCCCCGGGGAGTAGGCATTCCCAAGACGAGGCATAGATGATTGACGTGCAGTTAAAGCGTGTCACGCCTTCCGAAAATATCAGAGCTGGGACTCGGCTCTTTACGGCGCCTGCGCAGTCAGCTCTACACGGCAGGCACAGGCCGGATGAAAACAACTATAAGACGGTAAGTACAGCAAAAAAAAAAAACAGCATACTGCAGATGTCAGCAGTATGCTGGATGTAATGGTATATAGTTGTTTTTCAGGGTGAACCTCCGCTTAAAAGAAACCAATTTAGAAAATAAAAGACAAACCTTTACAACCCCTTTAGGAACCTGAGAAGCATAAAATGGTTCTTTGGATATCTCCGACCCATCCGATTGCTCCTCATCCTTACCCCCTAATGCCACATCATCATCAGATTTTTCTGATGGGGGATCGGAAACAGAAGGGGACCTGTTCCGCTTTTTGCGAGATGTCGCAATCAAAGTAGCGATTCTCCCTTTGAAATTGTTCAGTGCTACTGCTAAACTGTCCTCAGTGACATATGCAGGTAATGCCAAATTAGGAGAGGCTGCAATGGCTGCTAGGCTCATCCTGTATGGGCGCCTCAGGTCTTACAGAGGATGGGGGAGTCAGGCAGGATTGGCTAGAACCTCCTGATCCAGATGGCGATCTTTTAGTGCCTCTTTTCCCTGCCCCTGCATTGCTCCTATGGGAAGACATAGCCCTTAAGCCAAAAAGCAGAAGTACTACAAAAAAAGCATACACTACTGTGCAATTTCAGCAATCAATATCATGCCACTAATAACATTTCAGCAATCAATATCATGCCACTAATAACACAGTCTGATGCTGAGTAGGAGTGCCTGAGTCCAATCACAACTGGAGTAAGCTTAAGTGCCCAGGAAGCTGCTATGTCATGTTTATCCAGGGCTCTTCAGGGATTTTAGGTTGCTTTTCAAACCTCCGGCCCTGCGCAGTAAAGCAGCGTTCACGCTGCACGTGCCCACCCGCATAGCCACGCCCCCTCCATTGCCTGTGCATATGAAGGAATGACGCCATCAGCGCAGGAAAGGGGAGAGAGAGGAAGAGCCCCCAGAACGAGCCTCATCGGTCCTCTGCAGCACACTGCGCCCGTGAGAGACCCCTTAAACCGGACAAGGCAGAACCTGTGGCGGAAGGAGAGATCCACACTAAGGCTTGGCTGCACTGAGCTCCTTTCTCCTGGAGAGCATGGTAGGTAAGCATACCAATTGCTCTTTACTCCCCCCAGTAGCGGAAACTGGTAAGACACACTACTCACAGGGGAAAGTTTTTAAAGTGGTTGTCAACCCTCTAATACTACTTGCACCTACAGGTAAGCCTACATTAAGGCGGTCCCTAGGAGGAAGTGGGACAGGAAGTCCCACTCCTACCGAAGCCCCAACTCCCCCCCAAAAAAATGACATGCCAAATGTGGCGTGTAAGGGGGTGAGGAGTGCTTAAAGCAAAAGTTCCATTTTAGCCTCCGCTAAGGCTTTTAAAGTTAGAATCTTTCCCTGCCATAGGAGTAATTCCAATCTTCACCCTTCACGGCTGGTATGTTGTTCTAACCTTCAGGGATATGGGTTCCTACTTAAAGGGGGCCTCTTCCCTGGGCCTTGAAAAGACTTTGCCAGAAAACTTTTGCGCATTTTTAGACATAGCGAAAGTACTGGATCCCAGTCCTCTAAAGGCAAAACCTTGGTCTTCTGCAAGGTCTGGGTACCATCCGTTTTAGCATAATTAATAGGCGGTGGATGGATCAGATTGTTTAGCTCCTCAACCCCTGGAGGGATTTTTAATAGAGCTTCTTCTTAGCACATCCTTAGTCATGACCATCACCTTAGACACTGGCGGCAAAACTGAGGTACTTCCCTCAGGAGGGAGGGGTTATATAGAGGGGAACTCGTCTTCATTGGGTGTGCCAGTATCCAATCACCTCTGGTGAGCTATACAACCCACTATTTAATGATTAAGGCTCTGTGTCCTGTGGTGTATGAAAAATAAATTCTGACGCATGCTTGGAAACAATTTGACGCATGCTCGGATGCATTAAACTAAATGTTCTCGCCTAGTGGTAGTGTTGTGCGTCGCCGCGTTCTTGACAGTCGGAAGTTCAGAGAACTTTTCTGTGACCGTGTGTATGCAAGCCAAGCTTGAGTGGAATTCTGTCGGAAAAAACATCCATGTGTACGGGGCATTAGACTAAAATATCAGTCTATAAACCTTCCAATTAGTTGCACAAAGCAGACTGAGCAACCCAGAGCATCAGGTCACACGATATAGAGCACCAATGGCTCCTGCTTGTGACAAATGATAGATGGGTTTATACTGACTTTATTGCCCCCGCCTAAGGCCCCTTTCACACCTGGGGACCATATGTCAGCTTTTTCATACATCCGGATGAAAAGGGGACATACATGTATCCCTATGAGATAGCGGGTGTCCGCTGACACCCGATCTCATCAGTGTCCGGAATCCTCCGATTCTGCAGACGGTCCGTGTTCATCTGATCCCCTCATAGGGAATAGCGGAGATCTGACAGGGTGGTACCTGAACAGTGTGCAGGGACCGCTCGGTCATCTGCCGGCTCAGCGGGGATCAACAGAGCGATCCCCACTGAGCAAGCGGTTAAACATGTATGTGAAAGGGGCCTAATGCCCACGCCTATAATCAATAAGGAAATGTACATCAGCATTATGGTCAGGCCTTTTGTTCTCTGCAAACTGATATTGTACTGCTGCCCTCCCCTTGTTAGACCCAATTCTATGGGATATTATTGCAGCTCTTATTCAAATATTCACATCAGTCATGCTTTGCTGAGGTGATCTCCCACACAATATCGCCTTAGTACATCCACCGGAACTCCAATCTTGAAAGATCTTCACTATTGTAAACCTGCCACAATTACCGGTACATCACTCATAATTGCACTACGATTAAGTGGGAGGGTAATTTGGCGAAGGGGATTGTAAAAGCACCTCTGAATGTCACTTAACTCCCTGAACTGTACATTCCCCAGTGGTTCTGCTGAAATGACAACATGCCCACGCACACAACCTTAAAATAAGTCACTTATGGGTAGTTTGACGCCTGTGTCACCTGTAAATTCATAACGTGCGCTGTATGATTTTTCCCAAACATTAGAGAAACCGAGTGACTTGCAAAACAGAGTGATACAATATGTGGCTATTATATGAAGAAATCCTAGAATAAGAAACACACATACATTCCATTCCATTGTCAGTTCCTGCTGTTTATACATTATATATGTCAAAACATTGTGTTTGATAGCCGTAAATAACTGTAAGCATTTCCTCGGAGAACAGATTTCGTGCGAGTCGTTGTCTTTCTACATTAATTGTTAACTTGATTTAAAAATAAAGACTTGATATAAAACCTATATTGTTTTAAGGTGTATTTAAACCCAAAAACAAAGAAGTTATTATTTTGTAGCTTGCCAGCCGTTGCATATGATGGCCACATTTGTTATCTTATAGCAGAGTTCCACCCAAATTGGAAGCTCCACTTATCTGCTTCCTCTCCCCTCCATTTTTCGCATTTGGCAGCTTTCAGGACAGAGGGGGAAACGGGTACCTGTTTTTGACAGGTACCCGTCCCCACTTCCGGGAGACTGTGCTGCAGCGACACCCCTCGGAAGTTCAGCCCCCTCCTCCTTCCTCCACTGAAGGGCCAGGTAAAAAGCGCAGTAGGGAACCAGCTGTGAAGCCAAAAGGCTTCACTGCCGGTTTCCCTTCCCACGAATGGGGGCAGAGGCACCCGAGAGCCGACCTGAAAATCGGCTGGGGTGCCGGCATCGCAGGATCCCTGGACAGGTAAGTGTCCTAATATTAAAAGTCAGCCGCTACGGAATTTGTAGCTGCTGACGTTTATTTATATTTATTTTTTGTAGGGGGAGGGGGGACTCTTTACGGTGTATCTAAACCCAGAAACAAAGATGTTATCACTTGCAGCCAATCAGCCTATGGATCTCTCTGTTTTGCTCCACTGATCCCAGATAACAGGTCCATCTCCAGCATTTTAAATCACAGGCAGATTTTCCACGGATCTGACCGCAATTTGACAGCGCCGAGGTGTGAATGACAAAATGCGGGACTCTCATTTGAAATGCAGTTGGGGCAACCCGCATTGCGGGACGCATGTTGCCCAAAAATAGTTCAGAAGCTACTTTGGAGCGCCATACGTACCGCAATGCGGGTTTCCAGCATTGGAAGTGAATTTTATTGCGCGACTATCGCGGCAGATTCCGCACAGCCATTTGAAATGCCATTCAAATGAATGGCACCTCAAATGCAAGTATTTGATCACCACTGCGTTTTTTGTCAGTAGGCTGCGATAGTGGACAAATCGGGCACTAAGTGACACTTTTGACGCTTTGTGGAAACCAGTAACACTAATACACTAGATCATACACTGATCAGTGCTAAAAAATATGCACTGTTACTGTACTAATAACACTGGCTGGGAAGGGGATAACATCTAGGGCAATCAAAGGGTTTAATGTGTCCCTAACAAGTGTTTTCTTACTGTGGAGGAGGTGCCTTTACTAAGGGAGGGCATAGATCCCTGTACCACAGGATCAATGTCTTCCATACTGATTGAACGGTGATCTGCATTGTTTACATAGGCACATCACCGTTCTGCCTATGTACATAACGATCAGCGGGTACCGGTGGACATCAAGTCTGCCGGAACCACTGATTGGCTCCGATACCAAGAAATGCAGGATCACGTATATAAGTGATCCTACTAAGCGTGACCGCCCTGTAGCTGTAAATCTGACATCAGGCGATCAGCAACTGGTCAAGTTTATCAGCATTTTGAAAACTCTTAGGCAGGAGGCATGCTATCATGGCTCTGGTTGGCTCTGTCACAGTGTGTCACATAACATGCCTGCTGGGTGCTGACTTTGTTAACTTATGACCAATAAGTGCCCGCTGCCTGTGAGTTATGATACCATCCATTATGCCAGTGAGACAGACAAAGTGCATCGGTGTTGAAGCCTTTAAGGCACTGGCAACCCCACGATCAGATCCGCTTCCCCTCTGTTCCTGCTGCTGGACATCTGTTAAAATTCAATCCCGGGACAAAACCGGGGACAGACTTGATCCGGGGACAGTGTCCTCATCCAGGGACTGTCCCAGGGAACATCTGGTCACCCTATCCAAAATATGCCAAAATATTTAGGAAAAAAAAATCTCATAGCATTACCTCAGGATAAAGTCCAGTAGGAGGACCGCTGACCAAGGAGACCACTCCATTACAGTCCACCGTACTGTGCATTTTACCATTCATAGGAAGTAAAGGCAGAATCCTAGATGATCGACTCGTCAAGCTGGCATTGCTGGTACGCCGTTCTCCTTGTCTACCCGGCAGAGATACAGAATCCTTTTCATTGTCTTCAAAAGTGCTATGTTCATCGTCAGCAAAATCATTCTCTGACCCCACATCCCTAGCGGGATCTCTGAAACTGAAAATACTGACTTTGCTATTACGTCTAGGGGTTAAGAGGGGGCCACGGACACTCAACTGTGACTGCAAAACCAAAAACAACGGAATTCGATTTAGAAATTACACAAAAGAAATGCATGACTATAATCTCAAATACAGTGCTGAACAGCACATTACAACAAAGCAACACCCTAACAGGGGACCATTCATAAGCAGTGAATGTAACTTTCACCAAACATTCACTAATGGTGAATCAATCGTTGTCATTTAAAACAAGACATACTTGCGAGGAATGTTTGGTGAATGTCAAATTCATGGCTTTATAAATCTACCCCTTTAAGTTTCTATAGGGACAAAACTTGATCTTCTTGTTTTGAATATCATAATGAAGGGTTAGAACTCCTGACAGGTTTTATTTATAAAAGTCTGCATCCCTGCTGAGGAGATTCATCCTATACAGTGGAACCTTATATTACGAGCATAATCCATTCCAGGTGAATGCTTGTAATCCAAAGCACTCGCACATGAAAGTGAGTTTCCCCATAGAAGTCAATGGAAACAAAGAGAATTTGTTCCATATTCACTTCTATTGCATGCAATACCGCATGTGGCCAGGAGTGGGAAATACTCGGAGACCTCTGAGCTGCACTCGGAAAGGCTCGGAAACACATTTTGAGTATTTTCGAACGGATCCTAGTGTCACCGGCGCCCCTGCACCTCTGGCCAAATGCGGTACTGCACACTGCAGAGGTTTGAATCCTGCTTGTTTTGCAAGACAAAATTTCAGTCAGGATTAAAAAAAAAAAAAAAAGCTTGTAATGCGAAAAGCTCAGCCGCATTACTCGCAATCCGAGGTTACACTGTATTAGGACCCACACACTTTATATCGAGCGCCCTTTTTGATTGATGTTTTTTGAGCAACAAAGGGTGCATCACACCTTAACGGGGCAGCTGATATTTTCAAGTGTTGGTATTTACAAGGATTAAAGGGGTTGTAAAGGTACATGTTTTGCATAGAATGCATTGAGGTGAAAAAACATCCGACACAACCGCCCCCCCCCAGCCCTCCAGTTTACTTACCTGACCCCTCGAAAGACCCGCGCCGTGAACGTGCAGGCTTCTCGGTCGGCTTCTCGGCTCATTCATTGGTTGATTGAAAGCAGCGGAACCTTTGGCTCACGCTGCTGTCAATCATATCCAATGATGCGGCGCACCGTGGGTGGGGCCGAGTGATACAGTGAGCAGCTATAGTCGCAGGCTGTATCACGGGAGCGCGCCCGCAAGAACTTACCACCATGCGAGAGAGCTTGCATGGAGATGGAAAGTTCTTGAGGGTGGGAGCCGAGACAGTTGCTGAGGGACCCCAGAAGACCAGGTTCGGGGCCACTCTGTGCAAAACTAGCTGCACAGTGGAGGGAAGTATAACATGTCTCTTTAGTGTTCCTTTAATGTACTTTTAGATAGGAGGTAAAGAGCTACTGTTTGAACTAATGATGCAAAATAATATCTTACCTCTCTCGGGGATGATGGCTTCCTATAATATTCCAACTGATGGGCTTCCCTGTTAAAGTGATAGCCTTTCCTCTTTGCATTGTCTTCAGATGCAGATATACAATATTTCTCCTCATCTCTTTTCTCCTCTTCCTTAGCACACTGTTCTACATTTTCTCTTTGGGTCTTCCAGTTCTTTCGGTCTTTGGCACTCTTAGAACTTAGCTTTGATAATATAGAAGAGGTCTCTGAAGGTTCATCCATTTCACCTTCTTCACTTAGAACCTGGGACTCTCCCATTGTCTCAGCTCCTGCCGCTACAGCCTGCAGTGGTGTACAAAGGGCATTAATATGTTGTGGTAGTAATAGTGGTAGCATGGAAGTAACTGTACAACATATTTGCATCCAGAAATATAAAACAATAGTTAAGTTCTTAGATGGTAGGAAATTAAAGAGATCCTGTCACCAGCCTAAAAAACTGCAACTAAAATAAAAGAAAAGGTATTTTACATGCCTAGTTGCAGTGTTTCTATTTCAATATTTTATTAATTTTCCTTTGAATTTGCTAGAAAATTGCTAGTCAATTCCCTAGCACAACCCGCTTTTTCATTGTATGTCATAATCTCCTCCTCTTTGGAGAGTGTCTAATTACTGTAAGGCCCCATACACACGAGCGGACAGATTTGTTCAAATCTGTCCGTCCGACAGATTTGAACAAATCTGTCTGCTGGGATTTTGGTTTGCTCGCGTGTACACACGAGCAAACCAAAATCCCCGCCAGCAGAGAGCACGCTGACGTGTCGGTGACGTTGACGCCGCCACGTCACCGCACCAGGAAGTAAAACACTTCCGCGCATGCGCCGAATCCATTCGGCGGCGGTGCGGGACGACATGTCTGCTGGTAAGTGTACTAACCAGCAGACATGTCGGGCGGACAGATTCCCACTGGATGCTTTGAAATCTGTCGGGTGGACAAATCTGTCCGCTAGCCCATACACACGATCGGAGATGTCTGCTGAAACGGTCCATCGGACCGTTTTCAGCGGACAAATTCGATCGTGTGTACGAGGCCTAAAAGATAAGGGTGCACCAGCCTAAGGCATTAACTTTGTTACAATAAAAAAAAAAAAAAAAAAAAATATGAATATATACTCATAAACAATGGTATAAATTGGGCATAAAGTCCAGAAAGTGCTCTGATCTAAAGTTTACATACCCTGGTGATTGTGGCCTGATAACATGCACACAAGTTAACACAAAGGTGTTTGAATTGCTATTAAAGGTAATCATCCTCATCTGTGATCTGTTTGCTTGTAATTAGTGTGTGTATAAAAGGTCAATGAGCTTCTGGACTCCTGACAGACCCTTCCATCTTTCATCTAGTGCTGCACTGACGTTTCTGGATTCTGAGTCATGGGGAAAGCAAAAGAATTGTCAAAGGATCTGCAGGAAAAGGTAGTTGAATTGTATAAAACAGGAAAGGGATATAAAAAGATATCTAAGGTATTGGGAATGCCAATCAGCAGTGTTCAAACTCTAATCAAGAAGTGGAAAATGAGGGGTTCTGCAAACCAAACCACGGTCAGGTAGACCAACTAAAATTTCAGCCACAGCTGCCAGGAAAATTGTTCGGGATGCAAAGAAAAACCCACAAATAACTTCAGGTGGATTACAGGACTCCCTGAAAACATGTGTATGTAAATCTCAAACGTGCAGTTCATGCGAGACAGCCTGATGCCGCGTACACACGATCATTTTTTGTGATTAAAAAAAACGACGTTTTCAAAAACGTCATTTAAAATCACTGTGTGTGGGCAAAACGTTGTTTAATGTCTTCAAAAAAACGACCAAAAAAAATTTGAACATGCTTGAATTTTTTGTGTCGTTTTTCAAAACGTTGTTTTTTTTGTCAGAAAAAGTGATGGTGTGTGGCAAAATGATGTTGAAAACGACGTTTTTAAAGCCGCGCATGCTCAGGGGCAAGTTATGAGACGGAGCTTCAATGGAACAGAGTGCCGTTGAACGTGGTGTACGTCACCACGCTTTGCTAGAGCATTTTGGAAAAACGATGGTGTGTATGCAACGTCGTTTTGGAAAATGAAGTTTGAAAAACTTTGTTTTGTTTCATCACTTGAAACGTCGTTTTTTTTCATCACAAAAAATGATCGTGTGTATGCGGCGTAAGAATTTTCAGGCACTAGAGGCTTTTTGCCAAAAGGAATGGGCAGCTTTACCCTCTGAGAAGATAAAGAGCCTCCTCCACAAATACCATAAAAGACTTCAAGCTGTCACTGATGTTAAAGGGGACAATACACGGTATTAAGTATGGGGTATGTAAACTTTTGATCAGGATCATATGGGTAGTTTCTGTTGTGATTATGATTTAAAAAGAGTAAACACAGTTGATTGATAATAAATGGCTTCAGCCAAACACTAACCATGAGTGAAAGAAAAGTGTTGTGTTATCATTTATATTCTCTGAAATATGGCCAAGAAATCATAAATTCTGGCAGGGTATGTAAATTTATGAGCAGAACTGTACATAAATAATGTTAAATTGCCATATCGTCATATGGAAAGTTTTTTTTAACTGTTTTAGAACAAATACAAACTATGCTATTAATTTATGCTTTCATCCTATAAAGATGTAGTACTCTCTTCTAGTGTAGGTCAATTTAGTTTGGCTCCCTTGCAGGCATGGGTAAATTTGTTTAGGGAGGCTGTGGCTCTGTTACCTCCTCCTGGCTTCTAGAACACTCTGGACAGTTTTTGGAACTTAGAGTGAAGGAAGAGAGGCTGCAACCTGAATATTTATGGAGTTTCCTCCAATCCCTGGGAAAGCAAGGTCCAAAAAGTCTCCTCCCTCCTCCTAGGCGTCCAATAGGATCATCTGTCCTTTTGGCTAATCAGGAAGTGGGTCCTGAGGAGGATCAGTGTGACAATAGCGAATATTCTAGCATACCCTTTTTTGAATCCTATTAGAGCCTCTTGCTCTAAACACCTGCTTTAAAAAAAAGACACCCCACATTGGAATCCATGTGTCCGGCACACTGAATGTAGATTAACCACTTGGAGCCCCGGCCATTGTAAAATGACGGCTACAAGGTGGCTCTACAATGCCGGGAGGACGTCTATTGACGTCCTCGGCCCTCCAGCCACTGGGGGGCGCGCAAGCGCACGTGCCCGCCGCATCACTGGAGGTGCTGATGCGCATTCCTGGTGGCCGTAATGTCCGCCAGGTACCAGCGATTGGCCGTTACACAGACAAAGACATGGATCTGTGTGTGTAAACACACAGATCCATGTCCTGTCAGGGAGAGGAGACCGATGCGGTGTCCCTTGTACATAGGGACACAGATCGTTCACCCCCCCCCCCAGTCAGTCCCCTCCCCCCACAGTTAGAATCACTAGTAGGGAACATATTTAACCCCTTCCTCGCCCCCTAGTGTTAACCCCTTCCCTGCCAGTCACATTTATACAGTACATTTATAGCACTGATCGCTGTATAAATGTGAATGGTCCCAAAAATGTGTCAAAAGTGTCCGATGTGTCCGCCATAAAAAAAAATTGGAATACTTATTGTAGCAAAAAGTAAAAAATATTGTGTTTTTTTTCAAAATTGTCGCTCTTTTTTTATTTATAGCGAAAAAAATAAAATCTGCAGAGGTGATCAATAGTGTTGCTCACGAATATTCGCATTGCGAATATTCGCTACGAATATTGCATATTCGAGTATTCGCGAATAACTCGAATATCGCGGCGAATATTCGCTATTTAGAATATTCGTATTTTTCAAATTTCGCAATAAATTTCGCAATAAAGTTCGCAATCAATTTCGCAATTTTTTTTTTTTTTTATAAAATATAGCGAATATTCGTAAATATCGAATATTCGTGATATTTTATCCAAAAAAAAATAGCGAAATTTCGCAATCATTTTCGCTTTCGCATATGCGAAATTTCGCTATTTTTTATTTTTTTATAAAATATCACGAATATTCGATATTAACGAATATTCGCGAATATTCTTTGAAATATTCGCGTAATATCGCGAAATCGAATATGGTGTATTCCGCTCATCACTAGTGATCAAATACCACAAAAAAAGCTCTATTTGTGGGGAAAAAAGGGTGTCAATTTTGTTTGGGAGCCATGTTGCACGACCGCGCAATAGTCAGTTAAAGCGACGCAGTGCCGAAAGCTGAAATTTCACCTGGGTAGGAAGGGGGTATATGTGCCCAGTAAGCAAGTGGTTAAGGGAACGGACACATGGATTAGAATCGGCCACCCCTGCTTGTATGGTATATCTACCTGGAGCTCAGCAGTACCAAAACATGAAAAATACATTTCTATGAAAAATTTAGTATCTGCAAAAACCTGGTGTGTAGAACCTAGTTCAGTTTTGGCACAGTATTTTTATTGTATTTTTATCATTCTATTACATAAAAACAACAAATATGTGCTGTATGCAGTGGAATTTTCTGTTCTGCTCTATAATTAATTATTCATTTGTAATGTACTTTATTGTGTTTCATAGTCATTTTATGCTCTACCTGTAATGATTGTGTTGCCTGAGGATACAGTTACATGCCATCATTTCATGCTAATATATTTATTCTTACAGTATGTTTTTTTTCCCAGCTGTGTGTATTTATCTTGTGATTTAATAAATCGTACCCTTTTAATATTTTGTGTTGATAAATTATACATGACATTGTTCTAAAAGACTGCCTATAAATTGCTAAAGGATCATCCTAACTAAAAATAGTTTTCTATTTGAAGCTTCAGTGCATCCGTAAAGTATTCTCAGCGCTTCAAATTTTTTATGTTACAGCCTTATTCCAAAATGTATTAAATTCATTATTTTCCTCAACATTCTACATACAATATCCCAAAATGACAATCGTAACCACTTAAGCCCCAGACCGTTTCGTAGCTAAAAGGACCAGGGCACTTTTTGCGATTCAGCACTGCGTCGCTTTAACTGACTATTGCGCGGTCGTGCGACGTGGCTCCCAAACTTGCCATCTTTTTTTTCTCACAAATAGAGCTTTCTTTTGGTGGTATTTCATCACCTCTTTGGTTTTTATTTTTTGCGCTATAAACAAAAATAGAGCGACAATTTTGAAAAAAAAAATAATATTTTTTAGTTTTGGCTATAATAAATATCCCCAAAAAAAAATATATATAAAAAAAAATGTTTTTTCTCAGTTTAGGCCAATACGTATTCTTCTACATATGTTTGGTAAAAAAAAAATCACAATAAGCGTTTATTGAGCGGTTTGCGCAAAAGTTATAGCGTCTACAAAATAGGGGATGGTTTTATGGCATTTTTATGAATCTTTTTTTTTTACTAGTAGTGGCGGCGATCAGCCATTTTTATTGTTACTGCGACATTATGGCGGACACATCAGACACTTTTGACAAATTTTTGGGTCCATTGTCATTTTTACAGCAATCAGTGCTATAGAAATGCACTGATTGCTGTGAAAATGACACTGGGAGTGAAGGGGTAAACCACTAGGTGACGCCTATGACAGGGAACAGACGATCACTGCCACTGCCACTAGGAAGAACAGGGAAAGGTTTGTTTACACTCACCTCTCCCCATTTTTCAGCTCTGTGACCCGATCACGACACACCGGCGGCGATCGGGTCCCCGCGGGCACGGTCACGTAGCCCAGGACCGGGTCGTGAGCGCGCCGCCCACGGCTGGAATCTTAAAAGGGACGTACCTGTACGCCCTTGTGCCCAGCCCTGCCAGTCCTTAAGTGGTTAAAGAAGTTTGTTTGCAATCTCTGCACATTTATTAAAAATAAAACAATAAAAATCACATGTACATAAATAAGTATTTACAGCCTTTGCTGTGTGTTTCCACTGATCATCCTTGAGATGTCTCTCCAACTTGATTGGAGTCTACTTGTGGTAAATTCAGTTGATTGGACATGATTTGCAAAGTCACAGACCTGTCTATATAAGGTCAGTGCATGTCAGAGCACAAACCAAGCCATGAAGTCCAAGGAATTATCTGTAGACCTCTGAAACATGATTGTATCAAGGCACAGATCTGGGGAAGAGTACAGAAACATTTCTGCAGCATTGAAGGTCCCATTGAGCACAGTGGCCTCCATCATCCGTAAATGGAAGAAGTTTGGAACCACCAGGACTCTTCCTGAAGCGGTTCGTCCTGGCAAAACAGAGCAATTGGGGGAGAAGGGACTTAGTCAGGGAGGCGACCAAGAACCTAATGGTCACTGACAGAGCTCCAGTGTTTCTCTGTGAAGAGAGGAGATCATACCAGAAGAACAACAATCCCTGCAGCACTCCACCAATCAGATCTGTATGGTAGAGTGGCCAGACGGAAGCCACTCCTCAGCAAAAGACGCATGGCAACCTGCCAGGAGTTTGCCAAAAGGCACCTAAAGGCCTCTCAGACCATAAGAAACAAAATTCTCTGGTCTGAATAAACAAAGATTGAACTCTTTGGCCTGAATGGCAAGTGTCATGTCTGGAGGAAACCAGGCACAGCTCATCATCTGGCTAATACCATCCCTACAGTGAAGCATGGTGGTGGCAGCATCATGCTTTGGGGATGTTTTTCAGCAGGAGAACTGGGAGACTAGTCAGGATCGAGGGAAAGATAAAAAAGATTCTGCCTATAGTTTTGCTTTAATAAATAAGATAAATGAAAATTTCTATGAATTCTTCCAACTGCCCCTGCACCCCCCTTAGGCCAGCCACATGTATTTAGACTTTAGACTTCTTTAGTGCTGCAACCATGTGGTGCTGCAGGAAAAGAGGAAGAAGGACAATCCTCATTATAACAGACCAAAAACGAAGGTGTATGAAAAATAGACAATGAGATATACAGACAAGAAGAGAAAGACTGATGTTACCTGAGCTTCTTCTTGTTGCCTTTTTAGCTGCTCCATCATCTTCTGAAACTCTGCAGCTTTCTGCTCTGCTTCTTCCAATGTTGCCTGATTCTGTTCTTCATAAGCCATAGCTACCACAGCCAGAATCAGATTGACCAGATAAAAGGAGCCCAAGAAGATCACCAGCACAAAGAAGATCATGTAGGTCTTACCATCAGCTCGAAGGGTCTGAGGGAAAAGCAAGATGATTTATAGAGGAGAGGGAGAGGAAGTGGAAGAGGAGTGGGAGAGGAAGAAGAAAATGAAAGGGAGAGGAAGAGGAGTGGGAGAAGAAAAGGATAGGTAGAAGAAGAGGAGTGGAAGCATAGAGGGAGAGGATAGGAAGAGGAAGAAGAGAAGGAAAGGGAGAGAGAGGAAGAGGAACAGGAAAGGGAGAGGAAAAGGAAAGGGAGAGGAGGGGAGAGTAAGAGGAAGAAGAGAGGGAGGAGGGGGAAAGGAAGAAGAAAGGGAGAGGAGACTGCTCTTGTTAATTGAAAAATGCCAACATAATCAAATGCAGATTCCATCCTGTGTCTATCTCTAAGAATATATCTTTGTTTAAAGATATATTCTGTATATCCTCACTGCTTCAGTCTCCTCACGTATCACTTATTTACTATAAGATATATCAGTTTGGATGTCGCACCACTTCCTCAAAATTAAGCTATCCAAAACTAAATCTTATCCTTTTTCCTCCCCCACGTGCCTCTTCCCCTGATGTTTCTGTCAAAATCGATACCTCAACTATAAGCCCATCCCCAGATGCTAAGATCCTAGGTGTAATCCTGGACTCAGAACTCTCCTTTAAGCCCCATGTCCAATCAATGTACAAATATTACCTCCTCAACCTCCACAACATCCCCAAAATAAGCTCCTTTCTAACCAATGACACAACAAAGCTCTTAATTCACTCCCTGGTCATCTCTCGCCTTGACTACTGCAACTCCCTCATTGGCTTACCTCTACATAGTCTATCCCCCCTTCTATCCATCAATAATTCTACTGTCAGACTCATCCTCCTAACTAATCGCTCTGTGTCTGCTACTCCTCTCTGTCAAATCCTCCACTGGCTCCCGCTTACCCAACTAATTACATTCAAAATACTAACCACTACTTACAAAGCCATCCACAACTTTGCCCCAGTTACATCACTGACCTAGTCTCTAAATACCAACCTAATCGTTCTCTTCGTTCTTCTCAAGACCTCCAGCTCTCAAACTCCATCATCACCTCCTCCCATGCTCGTCTCCAGGACTTTTCCAGAGCTTCTCCAATCCTATGGAACTCCTTACCCCAATCTGTTTGATTATTTCCAACTCTATTAGATTTCAGACGATCCCTAAAAACCCTCCTCTTCAGAGAAGCCTATCCCTCCCACACCTAACAACTGTATTTTCATTTTCCCCATCCTATCATCCCCCAACCACTGTTACCTATTGTTCCACTTGACCCTTCCTTTTAGATTGTATGTTCTAACAAGCAGGGCCCTCTAATCCCTCCTGTATTGAATTGTATTTTAACTGTATTGTTTGCCCCATGTTGTAAAGCTGTCAGGTATGGGCTCAGCCCTTCCTTCTTTGAGCGGGCCGCTCAGCTGTCGGCTATTTGCCAGATCCTATCTTTCCACAGTGACTCACCTGTTGATGATCCTGCTTGTCAGTCCTGCCTACTTAAGCCTTCAAGTTCACTTGCTCTCTCCCTTCACCTTGGTCAACATCAGAGACTATCTCCTGCGTTCCTGTTGAAGACTTGCTTGGCTGACGTCCCTTCTGGCTCCTTATGCTGTTCTACAAGTTCTTCTCTGGCTTTTTGACATTTGGCTTGGGTGACTATCCGATCCGGTTCCTGAACTCTGGCTATTTTTTGACTACACTTACTCTGTTAATCTCTTTATTATTTTTATTATTATTAAACAGAAGTGTGATTTAACTGTACTTCTGTCTCGGTCTGATTCATAGTTTCTGACAAAAGCGCTGCACAAACTGTTGGCGCTACATAAATCCTGTATAATAATAATAATGATTTAATGTTCTTTTTAAGCTAAAAATGAAGAGGTCGCTGAAATGCATGTGCTTTAACCACTTTCCGACCAGCCGCCGCAGTTATACGGCGGCAGGTCGGCTCGCCCAGGCGAGAGCCCGTAGCTCTACGTCGGGCGCGTGAACGGCCAGGGAGCGCGCGCGCGCGCCTCCCCGCCGTTCCCGACGATCGGATTCGATACAGAACCGATCACTCACCAGGTCCAGGCCAATAAAATCTGGCCTGGACCTGGTGATCACCCTCAGCCAATGGTTGTTCTCCCCTGCCAATGTTTTGTAAACATTGATAGGGGAAATGCTGCTCTCTCCCTCGTGTCGGTCTTTCCGTTCCTGACCGTGAGGGAGAGAGCATCTAACCGTGAGTTGCACAACACTACACTGACACCAGGTCACGTAGGCACACAATTCACCCCTGTTAACCCCCCGATCGCCCCCCAAATTAACCCCTTCACTGCCTGTCACTGTGTCACCCAGTACAGCAATCAGATTTTTTTTTGATTGCTGTACAAGTGTCATTAGTGACTAAAATAGTTGTTAGGGTAATTAGCCTTAGACCCTAATAAGTCTAGGGACCCCCCCTAACCCCCCCCAATAAAGGTTTAACCCCTTGATTACCCCCTGTCACCAGTGATCACAGTATAAGTGTCACGGGTGACGCAGTTTAGCTAGTTTATTTTTTATAGCATCAAGGCACCCGCCATATTTTTTGCAATAAAGTTTTAACCCCTTGATTGCCCGGCGGGTGATCAAAGTTTGGTTTTAGCGCCGGATAGGGTCTGCGTTGCCCCAGGCAGCGTCAGATTAGTGCCAGTAGCGCCAACACCCACGCACGCACCATACACCCCCCCTTAGTGGTATAGTATCTGAACTGATCGATACCTGATCTGATCAGATCTATACTAGCGTCCCCTGCAGTTTAGGGTTCCCAAAAACGCATTGTTAGCGGGATCAGCCCAGATACCTGCTAGCACCTGCGTTTAGCACCTTCGCCCAGCCCAGCCCAACAAAGTGCAGTATCGATCAATCGATCACTGACACAAAACACAAAAACACATAACTGCAGCGTTCGCAGAGTCAGGCCTGATCTCTGCGATCACTAACAGTTTTTTGGTAGCGTTTGACTGTCGCTAACAGGTCAGGTGCTTTTTTTCCTGTGAATCTCACCACCGTACACCTAAATTTAGAGCCCAAATGGCAAATAGAATGTTCGGTGATGAAGAGGCCTACTTGTTCATGAGCCTGTCAGATAGTGATGAGGAGGTCACGCATCTGTCAAATTCTAGCTCATATGATCCTGTAGACGACAGTGGCTCCCTGACAGATAGCTCTGACGACGGAGTGGTCCCTGCTAGGGTCAGGCGTACCAGATCCCGATCTTCTGCTGTCGCTGAGGTGCAAGAACCGCAGGGCTCTCGTATGGGGCAGAGTAGTACTAGCGCCGCTATTCCTTCGGGTGATCTGGCAAGCACCAGCGGCCTAGTACATCCTGGTCATACATCCAGCACTGCAGTAACACTTGGTGACGTGGCGAGTCCCATAAGTGCAGTTCAAGCTGGCGAGGTGGCAAGCACAAGTAGTGTCCCGCTGCCACCAAGAAGAAGAAGACAAAGACAGGCCCGTCGTGCCCATAGTGCCCTTCCTGCTGCATTAGCCAATCCTGATTGGGTCCCCGCCACTTCTGCAGCACCCGTACTTCCCCCATTCACTGGCCAACCCGGAATTCAGGTGGAAACAGTTGATTTTACGCCACTGGATTTTTATTCACTGTTTTTCACGGAAGATCTCTATAGATCTATTGTGGACCAAAGCAATTTGTATGCTGGTCAATTCATCGCCGCTAATCCCCAGCTGTCCCTTGCCAGAGATTGGAAGCCAATTACGGTTTCCGAATTTAAGATCTTTCTGGGCCTTACCCTCCTCATGGGCATTACTAAAAAGAGTGAATTGCGGTTGTATTGGTCCACGCGCCCAATTTACTATATGCCCATTTTCTCTGCCTCCATGACCAGGACACGATACGAGCAGATCTTGCGGTTCATGCATTTTAGTGACAATCAACTCTGTCGTCCTCGGGGAGACCCTGAATTCGATCGGCTCTACAAAATTCGGCCCCTCGTAAACCACTTCAACGAACGGTTTGCAGCCTTGTATAATCCCAATCAAGTTGTCTGCGTTGATGAGTCCCTGATTAAGTTTTCTGGTCGCTTGTCATTCAAACAGTTCCTTCCCAGCAAGCGTGCCAGATACGGGGTCAAGTTGTATAAGCTCTGTGACAGGGCAACAGGCTATACATCTAGCTTTATGGTTTACGAGGGAAAAGACAGTCACGTAGAGCCGGAAAATTGCCCTGATTACATAGGGAGCGCTGGTAAGATAGTCTGGGAATTGGTGTCACCCTTATTCGGAAAGGGGTACCACTTGTACGTGGACAATTATTACACGAGCGTGCCACTTTTTAGTCATCTTTTTGATTATGGAATTGGCGCATGTGGCACCGTGCGACCTAATCGCCGGGGCATCCCCCAACGGCTTGTAGAATCCCGTCTTAGTCGGGGGGAGAGAGCCTGCTTACAGTGTAACAATTTGTTAGCAGTGAAGTGGAGGGATGCACGGAATGTTTTCGTTCTGTCCTCGCTTCACGCAGACACGGCAGTCCAAATTCCTACGGCGACTGGTGTTGTGGAGAAACCCCTCTGTATCCACGAGTACAACCTTAACATGGGAGGGGTGGACCTCAATGACCAGTTGTTGGCGCCGTACCTAATTACCAGTAAGACCAAACGCTGGTACAAAAAAGTGTCGGTTTATTTGTTTCAATTGGCTTTGCTGAACGCTCATGTGCTATACACAGCTTCAGGACAGGCTGGATCCTTCCTAAAATTCCAGGAAGAGATCGCCGAAGCCCTTCTGTTTCCAGACGGTGCTTTGCCCCACCTTCCCAACGCAAATGCAGTGAGCCGGCTGTATGAGAGGCATTTTCCTTTTATCATCCCTAGTACCCCTACCCAAAGAACCCGCCAAAGAAGATGTCGTGTCTGCAGCAAACTCGGATTTAGGCGTGACACCCGCTTTTATTGTCCCGACTGTCCTGACCAACCTGGTCTTTGCATTGGTGTATGTTTCAAACGCTACCACACACTAATTGAGTTTTAGCGTAGGGTACAGCACCACACAGTCCTAGGCACATAAACACAGGGTTTCAGAAGATGTGATGGCCATCACATTTTGAGAGACCATAATCTGCAACGTTCAGTTTACAGTTTATAAAAGTGAAAAAAAGTGGAAAAAATTAAACTCACACAAAAACACAAAAAAAATATAAAATAAAAAATCCAAAAATAGTTGTGGTTGTATTTTTCTCCTCTATTTGTTGTTCTCTTATGTTCACTCTCTACTGTCTACTCACTATTGTTGTATATCTATTCTCTCTATTTTTTTTTTATAGTATTTGCTTTGCAGGTATGGTATGTTATACTGTAATGTTTGTTTTATTGTTAACCATCATTTACTTAGCAGGTACGCCATTTAGTTGCATCGCGGATTTATTTAGCGTGACAGCAACAGCGTTTGCTCCCACGATATATAAAGCCACGACTCCAACACTGTGGGAGGTGATTTCACCACCACAGCTAAAAAAAAGAGCATATATGCCGAAGCATGGGGGCATTAGGGGCGGAGGAGCGATTTTGCTCCTAATGCCGCATACATACGATCGAAATTCCGTCGGAAGCTTTCCCGTGGAAAAGTTCAACCGTGTGTACGCGGCATAACTTTTTTTGAGGGAGGATGCCCCCATGCTTCGGCATATATATTTTTTAGGCACAGGTTGCGTTAATTTATTTTTTACTGTTTTTTTATTTTTTGGTATTTGATTTGCAGGTATGGTATGGTAAGATCTTACTGTTAGAATGTAATGTTACTTTGTTTTAATGTTAACCATCATTTGCTTAGCAGGTACGCCATCCAGTTGCATCGCCGATTTATTTAGCGTGACAGCAACAGCGTTTGCTCCCACGATATTTAAAGCCGTGATTCCAACACTGTAGGAGGTGATTTCACCACCACAGTTAAAAAAAGAGCATATATGCCGAAGCATGGGGGCATTAGGGGCGGAGGAGCGATTTTGCTCCTAATGCACGTACATACGGTCGAAATTCCGTCGGAAGCTTGTCCGTGGAAAAGTCCGACCGTGTGTATGCGCCATAACTTTTTATGCAGCGTACATACGTCTGTGAGCGGCATAACTTTTTTGAGGGAGGATGCCCCCATGCTTCGGCATATATAACTGGTGCATGTATGCCCATCATTAGAAGTGGGTGGATGAAGGGAGGTATTCTAATGGTGGGCATACCCACCGATCAATCAATTTTTTTCGTTCAGCCAACAGGCTGAATGAAAAAAAAAAGATTACAATACATGTCCAACAAGAACCATCAACGTATGGTATGTTGCTGGACTTTGAATGGTTATACCAGAATGATGCCTGCGGGTTTAGGTATCATCTTGGTATCATTCTCTTCAGCCAGCGGTCGGCTTTCATGTAAAAGCAATTCTAGCGGCTAATTAGCCTCTAGACTGCTTTTAAAAGCAGTGGGAGGGTATGCCCCCCCCCCGGATATAAACTGCGCCATTGGGAAAGTGGGAAAACATTTTATCACACCGATCTTGGTGTGGTCAGATGCTATGAGGGCAGAGGAGAGACCTAGGGTCTGATAGACCCCAATTTTTTCAAAAAAGAGTACCTGTCACTAACTATTGCTATTATAGGGGATATTTACATGCCCTAAGATAACAATAAAAATTATAAAAAAAAATAAAAAAAGGAAGGAACAGTCTAAAATAAAATTAAAAAAGCAAAATAAATAATAATAAAAAAAAAAAAAAAAAAAAGCACCCCTGTCCCCCCCTGCTCTTACGCAAAGGCGAACGCAAGCGTCGGTATGGCGTCATATGTAAACAGCAATTGTACCATGCATGTGAGGTATCACCGCGAAGGCCAGATCGAGGGTAATAATTTTAGCAGTAGACCTCCTCCGTAAATCTAATGTGGTAACCTGTAGAGGCTTTTAAAGGCTTTTAAAAATGTATGTTGTTTGTCGCCACTGCGCATTTGTGGGAAATTTTAAAGTATGTCGTGTTTGGTATCTGTGTACTCGGCCTACGATCATCTTTTTTATTTCATGAAATATTTGGGCAATATAGTGTGTTTTAGTGCTTTAAAATAAAAAAAAGTGTATTTTTTCCCCAAAAAATGCGTTTAAAAAATCGCTGCGCAAATACTGCGTGGAAAAAAAAAATGCAACACCCACCATTTTAATCTGTAGGGCCTTTGCTTTAAAAAAATATATAATGTTTGGGGGTTCAACTTAACTTTCTTGCAAAAAAAAAAAAGTTTTTATGTAAACAAACAGTGTCAGAAAGGGCTTTGTCTTCAAGTGGTTAGAAGAGTGGATGATGTGCGACATAAGCTTCTAAATGTTGTGCATAAAATGCCAGGACAGTTCAAAATCCCCCCAAATGACCCCATTTTGGAAAGTAGACACCCCAAGCTATTTTCTGAGAGGTATGTTGAGTACATGGAATATTTTATATTTTGCCACCAGTTGCTGGAATATGACAAACTTTTTTTTATTTTATTTTTTTTTGCACAAAGTTGCCACTAAATGATATATTGCTCAAACATGCCATGGTTATATGTGGAATTACACCCCAAAATACATTCTGCTGCTTCTCCCGAGTACGGGGATACCACATGTGTGAGACTTTTTGGGAGCCTAGACGCGTACGGGACCCCAAAAACCAATCACCACCTTCAGGCTTTCTAAGGGCGCAAATCTTTGATTTTACCCCTCACTGCCTATCACAGTTTCGGAGGCCATGGAATGCCCAGATGGCACAAACCCCCCCCAAATGACCCCATTTTGGAAAGTAGACACCCCAACCTATTTGCTGAGAGGTATGGTGAGTATTTTGCAGTTCTTTCTTTTTGTCACAAAGATTAAAAAAAAAAAAAAAGAGAAAAAAAAAAAAAAAAAATATCTTTCTTCATTTTCAAAAATAAATGAGCGCTGTAAAATACTCGCCATGCCTCTCATCAAATAGCTTGGGGTGTCTACTTTCCAAAATGGGGTCATTTGGGGGGGTTTAGTGCCATCTGGGATTTCCATGGCCTCCAAAACTGTGATAGGCAGTGAGGGGTAAAATCAAAGATTTGCGCCCTTAGAAATCCTGAAAGCGGTGCTTGGTTTTCGGGGTCCCGTAAGCGGCTAGGCTCCCAACAAGTCCCACACATGTGGTATCCCCGTACTCAGGAGAAGCAGTAGAATGTATTTTGGGGTGTAATTCCACATATGCCCATGGCATGTTTGAGCAATATATCATTTAGTGGCAACTTTGTGCAAAAAAAAAAAAAAAAAAAAAAAAATTTGTCATATTCCAGCAACTGGTGGCAAAATATAAAATATTCCATGTACTCAACATACCTCTCAGAAAATAGCTTGGGGTGTCTACTTTCCAAAATGGGGTCATTTGGGGGGGTTTTGTGTCACCTTGGCATTTTATGGCCTTCAAAACGGTGATAGGTAGTGATAGGTAGTGAGGAGTGAAATCAAAAATGTATGCCCTTAGAAATCCTGAAGGCGGTTCTTGGTTTTCGGGGTCCCGTACGCGGCTAGGCTCCCAAAAAGTCCCACACATGTGGTATCCCCATACTCAGGAGAAGCAGCAGAATGTATTTTGGGGTGCAATTCCACATATGCCCATGGCATGTGTGAGCAATATATAATTTAGTGACAACTTTGTGCAAAAAAAAAATAAAAAATTCATATTCCCGCAACTTGTGGCAAAATATAGAATATTCCATGGACTCAAAATGCCTCTCAGCAAATAGCCTGGGGTGTCTACTTTCCAAAATTGGGTCATTTGGGGGGGGTTTGTGCTATTTGGGCATTTTATGGCCTTCAAAACTGTCATAGGTAGTGAGAAGTGAAATCAAAAATTTGTGACCTTAGAAATCCTGAAGCCCATGCTTGGTTTAGGGGCCCTGCACGCAGCTAGGCTCCCCAAAAAGTCCCACACATGTGGTATCCCCGTACTCAGGAGAAGCAGCAGAATGTATTTTGGGGTGTAATTCCACATATAACCATGGCATGTGTGAGCAATTTATCATTTAGTGACAACTTTTTGTAATTTTTTTTTTTTTTTTTTTTTTTTTGTCATTATTCAATCACTTGGTACAAAAAAAAAAAATATTCAGTGGGCTCAACATGCCCCTCAGTAATTTCCTTGGGGTGTCTACTTTCCAAAATGGGGTCATTTGGGGGGGTTTTGTACTGCTCTGCCATTTTGGCACCTCAAGAAATTAGATAGGCAGTCACAAAATAAAAGCTGTGTAAATTTCAGAAAATGTACCCTAGTTTGTAGACGCTATAACTTTTGCGAAAACCAATAATTATACGCTTATTGCGATTTTTTTTACTAAAGACATGTGGCTGAATACATTTTGGCCTAAATGTTTGACTAAAATTTAGTTTATTCGATATTTTTTACTTTTTGTTATAAGAAAAATCATTTTTTTTCAAAATTTACGGTCTTTTTCCGTTTATATCGCAAAAAATAAAAATCGCAGAGGCAATCAAATACCATCAAAAGAAAGCTCTATTTGTGGGAAAAAAAGGACGCAAGTTTCGTTTCGGTATAACATTGCATGACCGCGCAATTACCAGTTAAAGTAACGCAGTTCCAAATTGTAAAAACACCTCTGGTCTTTAGGCTGACAAATGGTCCGGGGGGAAAGTGGTTAATGAGTAAACATTCTGAACTAATCATGACTCCTGCTTGACACCTGCTGATTTCCCTTATCAAAAGGTTGGACTGTTCAATACCCTCCCACAATTCTTAGCTGCATCCAATTTTTTTTTAATCTTAGCTCTTCCCTTTAAAATGGATGTAAACAATTGCCATTTATGAAGCCACTTTGAAAAACAACCTCATAGAATTTCTGGCTGTGGCCATCTTAAGTAAGGGCAGATGATTCATGTAGTATTTACTTCCCAGAATCCATCCGCCCTTAGCTCAGGCATGCAGACAGGAGAGTGAAGGCACCTGGGATGTAGGACATAATTTGTCTATGCCTGGAAACTAGGATGCAACTGAAATTAAAATTAAAACAATTACATATGGCATGCTTTCCTATGTATTTACTAATGCTAGCAGCAAAGGGATTACAAATAGTCTGAGAGAGTAAAGTCCTGCTTAAATGTTGGGGGGAATGAAAGTGTTATTTACTTGCTGGTTATAGAATATAGGGATATAAGATTTACTTACTTTCATATACAGGTTCTCCCAGCAGTCCTGAGTCATCAATCTAAACAGCGATAAAAATGCCCAACCAAACGTGTCAAAGCTTGTGTATCCATAATCTGGATTTCTTCCCACCTTCACGCATGTGTACCCTTCTGGGCACTGGCTGAGTAAAAGGAAAGCATAGATGAATTACTAATGCAATAATTGTTATGTGATTTTTTTTTTATTATTTTGCAAAGCTGTCCTCTTCTTTTGAAAAGGCTAGTTGCCTGGCTGTCATACTGACACTTTGGCTTTAACCACTTCAATTCCGGGCATTTTCACCCCCTTCCTGCCCAGACCAATTTTTAGTTTTCAGCGCTGTCACAGTTTGAATGACAATTGCGCGGTCGTGCGACGTGGCTCCCAAACAAAATGTACACCCTTTTTTTTCTCACAAATAGAGCTTTCTTTTGGTGGTAATAGATCACCCCTGCGGTTTTTATTTTTTTGCGCTATAAACAAAAGAAAGCGTAATTAAAAAAAAAAAACACAATATTTTTTACTTTTTGATTTAATAAATATAATTTTTATTTATTTTTACTTTTTTTTCAGTTTAGACCGATACGTATTCTACATATTTTCGGGGTGGGTGACAGGTACTCAGGTAATTGATGGGGGGGGGGGGCAGGTACTCTGGTACTGTTGATGTAGGGTGACAGGTACTCTTTATTCCAGGGGGGGACAATCTGGGCACAGTAGGTGACACTTTTACAATTGCAACACTGTAACTCACTGTTTCTGATTTCTCCTCACACAGGATAGGTGTGTGAGGAGAAAGACACAGCAACAGCAGTTACAGTCTGCTTTGTTTACACTTATGACCGGCTGTGATTGGTCCCAGCCGGTCACATGGTAAAGAGCCAAATTTCATTGGCTCTTTACCCTGATCGGAGCTGGGCTATGTCCAAGGGACGAGCCTCGTCCCCGATCACCAACCTCCCCCCCCCCGTTCGGCGCGCATTACTGGCGTGCGAGACAGATGGAGGCAATGCGACCGGCTGGATGGAATACAGCCGGTCACATAAGGGAAAAAACACAGGAACGGCTCCGGATCGGGGATAGGCTGTGCTGTGGGGGGTTGGGCTGTGCCCGAGGGACACGCCTCGTCCCTGATCGCCGCGCTGCGCGCCTCCGACCGGCGCGCATGAGCGGCGTGCACGACAGATGGAGGCAATGTGACCGGCTGTGATGGAATACAGCCGGTCACATAAACAAGTGAAAAAAACACAGGAACGGCTCCGGATCGGGGATGGGCTGTGCTGTGCGGGGTTGGGCTGTGTCCGAGGGGACACGCCTCGTCCCCGATCGCCGCAATAGGGGCCCCCAGGCGGCCGCAGGAGCAGTGAGAAGCGGTGGACGTCATATGACGTCCACTCTGAAAGACAAAGGTTTCCTGCGGACGTCATTTGTCTATGGTGCGGTATGGAAGTGGTTAATGGCTCCTGACATACCACAAGGCAATGTGTTTGTGTCTCTGCTGTCTGCTGTGGTGTACACATTGCATTGGGGAACTGTGAAGTTGAATCCAGGATCACAGGCAGAATGTACAAGGTGCACAGAAAACTGACAAGATTTAATGAAATACTGCACTCTACCAAAAAAAAAAAAAAAAGGATGTAATTTTATATAAATGCTACACACGCCATTTTGTACTTACATTATTAAAAATTATCTTTCCATTTCACTCTGCAGTCAGCTATAATTTTCTTAAATAGCTAAATGTCAAATGTGGCTTCCTTGTAATATGGCAAATTGAAGGCATTCTGTCCACCCTTTCTGTGCAGAAAATGTATTTCTTGCCTGTCTAAGTATTATCACAACTAAAGAGATGCACATACTGTAATTCTCTATTTCCTATTACACAACTAAGATTTCTCAGGTAATGATAATTAGTCAGACCCTCCCATTGCAGCAGCCAGTTTAAGAACAGTTATAATAAAAATCATTATATTTAGATCACAGTAAGGTAGGATTTTGAAATGACGATTGATTTTAAACCTACGTTTATTAAATATATAAAATAAATATAAAAAATGAGTACAAGGGACAGCACTCAGGGTTGCCAACCATGCGTAAATTTCAACCCATTTACAAACAGTCCATAAATGTCCGTTACGGATGGAAGCCATCGATAAGAAAAAGAAAAGAAAAGAAATAGCCTTCGACTGACTTTGCAATTGCACATGTGGAGTTCTGAAGCCAGGTCGGGATCGGGCAAGCTTGGTTGGGCCCAGGCATGGGGGGCCAGCATGTGGTGACATCATAGCGCCGTTTAGTGCCTAGTACTGGACGAAGAGGCGGGAGAGCCACCACCCAGGGGCTGGCAGTCTCAGGGTGGGGGGCTGTCTGTTAGTGCCAGTTAATCAGGCAGCTTATAGCACAGTCTGGAACGGAAGGAAGGAACTGCATACTGCAGAGGAAAGGGCATGGCTGGCACAGGCAGTGGTGACTGGTGAGATTTTAACCATCTCCTGTATCATCTTCTGTATCATATCCACACCCTCTAACCATCTCCTGTATCTTGTCCGCACCCTCTAACCATCTCCTGTATCTTAAACAGATTTGTGTGGACATACAGTTACTCTAAATTCAAGCACCTCATCCTGTGTAGATAAATTTGAGAGCAAATACTTGGGGAGAGAAGGGTACCTGAGGACCCTGGGACTATGAGGCGGTGCTGATAAAGTGTAACGAAATACTGATAAAATACAAAATAATTTTATTGGGTTTATACAAAGGTAAGTAGATAATAACCATCCATTATGTTATATATCACATATATCACAGGCTTCGATAGTCTGGGAAAGCTCTTTAGTAGTTGTAGTTCAACCGACATGTTTCGCTCTGTGGAGCTTCTTCAAAGGTTTTGTAACTAACTACACTGTGTTAAAACAAGGATATAAAAGATGGTTCAAACAAAAGTACAGCAATTGTAGACAAAAAATTCATTGAGACAAACAGTTGGTACATGGATCAGGGGAAAATAATCATAGGTTCAATATTTAACAAATTCCTAATTAAATTATGCTTAAGCAGGGGAGCAGGGGGGGGGGGACCGGGGGGGGGAGAGAATAGGTGAAGGGTTGGGATAGAAAATAATGGGGGGGGGGGGGTTTGACAAAAGGGAAAACAGGGAGGGGGGGGTTGTATTACCAGGATAGGTGAAGGATTCGGATATGGAAATATCCCTCCCCCTCTTCCTCCCCCCTCCCCTTTCCCCCCCCTTGCCCCCTGCTATTCCCCTCCCTTTCCCGGACCCCCACACTCTCCCCCCCCCTATTTCCATATCCGAATCCTTCACCCATCCTGGTAATACAACCCCCCTCCCTGTTTTCCCTTTTGTCAAAACCCCCCCCCATTATTTTCTATCCCAACCCTTCACCTATTCTCCCACCCCCCGGTTCCCCCCCCCCCCTGCTCCCCTGCTTAAGCATAATTTAATTAGGAATTTGTTAAACATTGAACCTATGATTATTTTCCCCTGATCCATGTACCAACTGTTTGTCTCAACAAATTTTTTGTCTACAATTGCTGTACTTTTGTTTGAACCATCTTTTATATCCTTGTTTTAACACAGTGTAGTTAGTTCCAAAACCTTTGAAGAAGCTCCACAGAGCGAAACATGTCGGTTGAACTACAACTACTAAAGAGCTTTCCCAGACTATCGAAGCCTGTGATATATTTGATATATAACATAATGGATGGTTATTATCTACTTACCTTTGTATAAACCCAATGAAATTCTTTTGTATTTTATCAGTGTTTCGTTACACTTTATCAGCACCGCCTCATAGTCCCAGGGTCCTCAGGTACCCTTCTCTCCCCAAGTATTTGCTCTCAAATTTATCTCCTGTATCTTGTCCGCACCCTCTAACCATCTCCTGTATCTTGCCCGCACCCTCTAACTATCTCCTGTATCTTGTCTGCACCCTCTAACCATCTCCTGTATCTTGCCCGCACCCTCTAACCATCTCTTGTATGCTGCCTGCATCCCCCAACTATCTCCTTCATCCTCTCTGCAGCCTCTAACCATCTCCTGTATCTTGCCCGCACCCTCTAACCCAGTGTTTCCCAACTCCAGTCCTCAAGGCACACCAACAGGTCATGTTTTCAGGATTTCCCTCAATTGAAACAGCTGTGGTAATTACTAAGGCAGTGAAACTGATCGAATCACCTGTGCAAAATAATGGAAATCCTGAAGACATGACCTGTTGGTGTGCCTTGAGGACTGGAGTTGGGAAACACTGCTCTAACCATCTCCTGTATCCTGCCTGCATCCCCCAACCATCTCCTTCATCCTCTCTGCAGCCTCTTACCATCTCCTGTATCATGTCCTTTTTTCAAGTTTCAGTAAAAAATATGGCTTTGTCAGGAAATTTAATGATTTCTGGCAGTACAAAATTGGTGTAGTTTTGTTTGTCCTGTCAGTAAGTTTCACTTTGGGGGGGTTGGCTACACTGTATACATTCAGTGTAAAGTGTCCCTTGTGCTGCTGCCTGCTTTTTTGAGCGCAGACTATTCAAATCTCAGCCGGTTCAGAAGGAACCGGGTGAATTCGAACCATGTATGGGTAGGCTGAATGTACCAAAGTTCTGAACCGGGTGAATTCGAACCATGTATGGGTAGGCTGAATGTACCAAAGTTGCTCAATTAACCAACTTGGGTACAACCAGCCTTCCGGTTTTTACATGTGATTATTACTTACCACCAAAGAAAGCTTCTCTTACCCCCTGCCGGGAGAACACAATAGCTCAGCGGGAGGAATTCCCCTGTCAGCACTGTCTGTTGATGAGGTAATCAAGATATGGCTGGCCTTTGTTAACCACTTAAGGACCGCCTCCTGCACATATACGTTGGCAGAATAGCATGGCTGGGCACAAGCACGTACAGGTACGTCCTCTTTGAGTGCCCAGCCTGCGAGCCGCAGCACCGTGACCGCAGCCGCGGGACCTGCGGACCTGATCGCCACTGGAGTCCCGCAATCGGTCCCCGGCGCTGAAGAAAGGGGAGAGCTGTGTGTAAACACAGCTTCCCCGTTCTTCACTGTGGCGCCGTTATTGATCGTGTGTTCCCTAATATAGGGAAACAATCAATGACATCACACCTACAGCCACACCCCCCTACAGTTAGAAACACAGATGAGGTCACACCTTCAGAGCCCCCTTGTGGTTAACTCCCAAACTGAAATTGTAATTTTCACAATAAACAATGCATTTTAAATGCATTTTTTGCTATGAAAATGACAATGGTCCCAAAAATGTGTCAAAATTGTCCGAAGTGTCCGCCATAATGTCGCAGTCACAAAAAAAAACGCTGATCGCCGCCATTTGTAGTAAAAAAAATAAATAATAAAAATTCAATAAAACTATCCCCTATTTTGTAAACGCTATAAATTTTGCGCAAATCAATAGACAAACACTTATTGCAATTTTTTTTATCAAAAATAGGTAGAAGAATACATATCGGCCTAAACTGCCGAAAATTTTATTTTTTATATATATATTTTTGAGGGATATTTATTATAGCAAAAAGTAAAAAATATTGAATTTTTTTCACAATTGACGCTCTATTCTTGTTTATAGCGCAAAAAATAAAAACCGCAGAGGTGATCAAATACCACCAAAAGAAAGCTCTATTTGTGGGAAAAAAAGGATGCCAATTTTGTTTAGGAGCCACGTGGCACGACCGTGCAATTGTCAGTTAAATCGACGCAGTGCCGAATCGCAAAAACTCAGACCCCCCCCTCCCATCCCATACACAAACACACCTCTGATAGCTGTAATCTTCTGGTGTTGCAGGGGTTAATGCAAGCTGAGGAACCTGTCATAGCCACTTGTCAAAATTGCTATGTCGGTCCTTTTTGCCTCTTCCTCCATTCACGTATTATAGCCTTTATCAATGCAGCGTGATTTAAGAATAGAGGAGGCAGACCTTTTATTCATCCGCTTGTCCTCCTTTAACAGACTACTTCTTATTAATGGAAGTTAAAGTACAATTTCTATGAATGGAGGAGTTGGGTGAAAATGATTGTACAATAGTAAGAGACTTAAAGCGGATCTCCCATGCTAAAACGTTTTTTTTCTTTGGGGGTAGTTAAATAGTTAATGTGCAGGCTTAAGTAAACTCACGTTTCTCTTCTTAAACGTCCGTACCGATCTGTTGCTATGTGTAATAATAAGTTATATTTCGGATGGTCAGCTGTTGCCATCTTCAGTGTGGGCATTACAATCCCACCAGCGGAGACTTCCTGTTTGCGGTGACGCTGTAATCACAACATCCACCGCTCGATATTGCACATGCGCACTAGCACCCGGAAGCAGTGGCGTCAGCGTCTCTGTTCCAATAATCTGTCCTGTAATGAAGATTTTTCAAACGCCCGCCCTCCTTCCTTTGTTTACATCGCGCGTCACTTCCTGCTGCACGCGCGATGTTTCCTCTCACAGGGCTGAATATGCTAACAAGGGAGCTATGACACAAGCTCCCAGAAGACATTGCGATGGACAGGAAACAATGGAAAACCCGACGGAAACCCGAGGGCTGCAGACCGGAAGCCAATCGTGTTTATATGGTACTGTAAAACGTTTTTTAATGAAAATATCGGATTGAACATTGTTTTTGAGCATTATTGCTATTGAGATTATGTTTGATTTAGGGTGGAGCTCCGCTTTATTATTTGTCTGTTCAGTACTGCACAACAAGATCATCCAGAGACATTCTAACAATATATTCCAAGGACTGTTAATTAGTAAATATCCTGCAAAGTAAAATAAATTACAGCCGGTAAACCTGATAATATACAGTATAAAGTGCTTAACAATAGCATAGTAGCACGTAATATTTAAATTTAACCATTAGTAAAACATATAGTATAAATTATTTTTCTTTATCCATTTGCTGCAACAAATAAACTCTTTTTTTTTGCACCAGTGCACCGTACAGACGCATGGACAGTATTTAGGATAATGAATATCCTGCTCTGTTGACAAGAAATTTTCAGGTCTGCAGAGAAACTGATACATCCCAGAGTTTCAATCTCCTGTGTCCTTCATAGATCTCAGGAGTTTCATCTGTTGACCTCCATGCACAAAAAGGACACTGGAGAACATGGAGATCACCAGGAGCAAGCATTGAGCACTGCTGGGGATCCAGTAGACACTGCCTGAAGCGTTGGTGTGTCTGTAGACCTCCCATGAAGATCTCTCATGGAAGGAGCGATGTTCTGTAGGTGTGAGCAGCAGGAAAGATGTGTTCTTTTAGAGCTCTAAAGCTTCCTTTACCTTAATGCAGTGCTGTTTTCATGTCTTCATTGTTTGTTTTTGTTCTCAAGTTGCTGTAATTCTTCTCTGATCTCCACACTTCCTGGTTGTCTCTTTCCTGATGACCACAGTACTGGGAGCTTTCTCTTTGTGGTCACTAACTTCAATGAGGTGTGATTACTGTGTGTCTAGTTTCTAGTTTCATTTTCCAAACCATCACTGCTCTATGGCTCTGTATGCTCTGTATAGCACAGAGGCGGGAAATAACATGCAAAAACTGAACTAGATGCAAAAACGAAACTAGAAACTACAGGTACATTATATGATTGCTTTTAAAAACTATTAAAAATAGATAAAAATCAATCAGTTAACTATTATGTCTCTTTACCCTGTAAACAATTTCAGCAGAAAAAAAAAATCCTTTACAACTCATTTAAGGTCTGTGTGCGTAAAAAATATTTTGATATATTTCCAATTCAACAAGCTCAATGATGTTGAAAAATGTCACACCGTACAATTCAATGATAAACTTGACTAATCATTCCTCTTACCCAGCATCTGTGCTGTTGCCACAAAGTACAGGATCCTTCTGACCTTCTATTTTATAAAACAAACCTGTTGGTGGATAAGAAAAAGTTAAAAGCAAAATACATAATGAACCTAAAAACATCCATGAAACAAAAAACCTTAAATGTAATTGACTGAGACAAGATACTGGCACTGGTACAAAATGTATTTTTCGTCTGATTCCCAAGATTGACTGATTCACAATTACCGAATATTGTCTAAATGGCACCACTGCCACACAATCTTATATTAAATAGATCCTTCTATCCCCAACACATGTTGGAGATGTTTACAGGCCCCCAGCACTATGACCCACGTTTGGGGCACTTGCCTGCAAATCATCCCTTTTTGGGATAATATACTGCAACTGTATGACAAGCTTGTGGGCAATCAATTCCTCAATGAACCCCAAATTCTATGGAGTCTATGTTGCTGGGTTCCTATAAACCAGTGGACTCCAAACTGCTGCCTATGGGCCAAATGCGGCCCTTTGCTTGCCTTTATCTGGCTCTCGGGGCACTATTCCTCCCACTGACACCAAAAGGGGGGCACCATTTGGTCCACTGACACCAACGACAGGGCATTTTCCCTCCCAATACACCAGTGATGGGGCACAATTTCTCCTTCTACTGACTACAGGCACTATGTAATTTCTTTACTCCCAATGACGCAGGGGCATTTTCTACTTCCACTGGCCACTCCGACCCCTTAAAGTCTAAGGGCCAGATTCTCAGAGGCGCTACGACGGGGTATCTCAGATACCCCGTCGTATCACCGTTTTTTTACCCGGGTATCTATGCGAGTGATTCCTAGAATCACATATGCATAGATACGCGTGAAGATCCGACAAGTGTAATACAATTACACTTGCGGATTGTAGATGTAATGACAACTCCGGCCACTAGGTGGCCTTTACGTTGTTTTCTCATTTGCCTATGCAAATGAGGCTACTACTCAGATTCCCGAACGCTTTTACGCTGCCACGTCGTCGTTTTCGTACGCGTAAGGTTACCCCTGCTAATATGTGGGGTAACCTTACGCAGTACCGTCGGATGCCGTCGGTTGCTGTCGAATGCCATGTTAAGTATGGCGTCGGGTCAGCGTCGGCTTTTTCCGTTGGTTACGTCGTTTTACTAAGTCGTTCGCGAATAGGGCATTGCGTAAGTGACGATCACGTCGTTTTGACGTCGGTTTCAACAACGCTTTCCGACGTGAGCTGGAGCATGCGCACTGGGCTTTTTCCCCGGCCGGCACATGCGCAGTTCAATCGACGCGGGGGCGCGCTTAATTTAAATACAAGCCACCCCCTTTGAATTACACGGCCTTACGCTGGGCCATTTACACTACGCCTCCGCAAACTACGGAGCAAGTGCTTGGAGAATACGGCACTTGCTCTGTTAAGCTGCGGCGGCGTAGTGTAAATGGCTTACGCTACACCAGGGCAAATGAGAATCTGGCCCAAAGGCTTTATTCACACTTGTGCGACTTGTCATACAACTTTGGACATCAAAGTTGCATGACAAGTTATTCCCCGTGTTTTCCAATGATACCCATTCATATATGCACAACTTAAAGTTGCAGAAACTTCAAAGTAGGTCATGCACTACTTTTTTTCCAACTTTCATGCAACTTCAGTGTTAACCCTCAAAAGTTGCATGAAAGTCATACCTGAATGTTATACATTCCAACTTGTGTGCAACAGTCCATTATCACTGATCAATGCCAAAGTCATATTCAAGTTGCACCCATCCAAAGTTGCATCAAAGTTCCACATCAAAGTCGGCACAATTTTGGAGTATTAATGCCAAAGCACAGTTAGAAAGTTTAGAGACCCTTGTTATAAACAATTCAAGAAGAGCTTGATCAGGCACTTAACAGCTGCTCGATCTGTGATAGCTAGACTAGACACAGGCAACAAACCGAAACTCCATGACCAGATGAATGGACTTGTGAAATGGGCAGAATGGACTACCTGGTGCATATGCTAGCCTGGAAGGAGGACAAAACAGAAACCTATAAACTCATATGGACTGTTTGGTCCCATTTTCAATACTCTTCAAATTTTGAACCCTTCACATCAAGTAAGGTTTGAATGCTTGGTTGTGTCCATGACCTCCATGATTGGGCGATTCTTTCTCCGCCCAACCCTATCCTCTCCCATATATCCCCCCCCCCCCCCCCTGCATCCTTGCCTTCTGTATGTATTCTCTTAGCTTTTCTCCTTACAATACTAAATAGATTGTAAGCTCTAATGAGCAGGGCCCTCTGATCCCTTCTGTATTGACTTCTATTGACTTCTATTGTAACTGTACTGTCTTCCCTGATGTTGTAAAGCGCTGGGCAAACTCTTGGCGCTATATAAATCCTGTATAATTATAATAATATGCCCTCCTAGTTACTAAGGACTGCTCCTCCTGTCAATAAATGTAGATGCTTTTCTGTTTTTGCTCATACTAAAAGGGAGTAATTTTCATAATCTGATTACTCCTCTCTTACAATTGTACTTGCTGTGCTGTTGGGTAACTGAGGGTAAGACAATATCCTGAGTTATTAGATATGGACTGTATTACTGTACTTCCAAACCTCTGTGTTGGTTCTGATGCATTGTATACTCAGATGCATTGTACACAATGTCTGCTTTTGTCCTGTATTGTTTGAAAAAATATTAACTGGTTCCCGACAGCCCACCATCATATTACTGCGGGACGGTGGCGCGGTCTCGCGGGAGCACGTAGCTCTACGTCCTCTCCTTTTCGGCCACTAGGGGGCGGGTACGATAGCTGCCGGGCACCCGCGATTGCTCGTTACAGAGCGGGGAACGGGAGGTATGTGTGTAAACACATACCTCTCGTTCCTGTCAGCGGGGGAAACTTTGATTTTCTGTTCATACAATGTATGAACAGAAGATCAGTGATTTCCCCTAGTGAGTCCACCCCCCCCCCCCATACAGTTAGAACACAAATAGGAACACACTTAACCCCTTTCCTGTCCCCTAGTGTTAACCCCTTCACTGCCAATGGCATTTTTATAGTAATCCAATGCATTTTTATAGCATTGATCGCTATAAAAATGCCAATGGTCCCAAAAATGTCCGATGTCTCCGCCATAATATCGCAGTACCGGAAAAAAAACGCTGATCGACGCCATTACTAGTAAAAAAAAAATATTAATAAAAATGCCATAAAACTACCCCCTTTTTTGTAAACGCTATAAATTTTGCGCTAACCAATCAATAAACGCTAATTGCGATTTTTTTTAACGAAAAATATGTAGAAGAATACGTATCGGCCTAAACTGAGGAAAATTTTTTTTTTTTATATCTTTTTTGGGGATATTTATTATAGCAAAATGTAAAAAATATTGCATTGCAAATACCACCAAAAGAAAGCTCTATTTGTGGGAAAAAAAGGACGCCAATTTTGTTTGGGAGCCACGTCGCACGACCGCGCAATTGTCAGCTAAAGCGACGCAGTGCCGAATCACAAAACGTGCTCTGGTCTTTGGACAGCAATATGGTCCGGGGCTAAAGTGGTTAAACATAGATGTAATTTCCGTCTGTTCATGGCTTCTCCTCACCTCCCTAAATCTCTTTTTTTTTGTTTGTTAGAAAGCTACAGTTATAGCCCAAATCCAACCCCCCCCCCCTTTTTTTTAATTTTATTAAATTGTTACTAAACTCAGCAATATAAAAAAAAGTTAATATGCTCCCCCACAGTGCCCACAGCTTCTTTTTACATTACAATATTGCCACTATATACCTTTTTGGCTGATCTGTATACCATGGTTAGTGATAAACTGCACAGTTTCTCCAGTGCTGAGAGTTCCGGTAGGAGGAAATTTCCACTGCAGCCTGTATACACACACCCACATGTGTGATGTCAATATAATGTGACCTGGCTAGTTCAGCTCAACAAGGAAATATTCTCTACAGCATAAAAAACACAACTGAGCATTGCAGGTTGGCTACTCTGCCTGTGTTAGCTGGCTTTCCCCAGATAGACAGTGCATGGGGGGGGGGGGGGGGTCTGTGTATACAGGATAAAACTGCCCTTTTACACAATGCAGAGGATTAACCAATTAACTTTCACATGGAGTATAACAAGCATGCTATTCTATTCGATTTTACTATTGTGGTTTAGTAACACTTTAAAATGTAGTAGAGAAGGGTTCAAACAGTACAGGAAATGAGTAGTAAATCTCTCCACTTCCTGTATATGTGATGAGTTTTATAACAGGAAATCTGATGATTGAGGACACATTATATACAGTGGAGAAGGGTTAGAACCTCTGTCAAAATTGTGTGTGTTTTGTACAGGGTGCTGTGTGGTTAAGAAAAAGCCAGACTAGAAGTTCAAAAACTTCCTAAATCAGCATCTGAAGAAGATCCTTGTGATTACATCTCATCAAACTGCCATTGGTGATGATCATTCAGCTTTTACAAAGTCCAGGTTCTTTCCAGATTTTTATTTTTTTTGCCTTTTAAGAGGCGCTAAACACTGCAGCGGCACGACTTCGGGGGCGACTCTGCAAGTCGTCCTGAGGACGACTTCAGAGGCAATTTGCAAAACGACTTCTGTATAGAAGTCAATGCAGGTCGCCCCGAGCCGTCCCCGAAGTCGTGCAAGAACCTATTTCTAAGTCGGAGCGACTTGCTCCTATTAGAACAGTTCCATTGCATTAAATGTATGCATTTAGGCTCCTTCCCATCTCCAAGGGCAGATGCCAAGCCTTCTTCACCTCTTCTTTTAGCCAATGCCGCAAGGGATTTGAATGTCTTGGGTTCATATATAGCGATGTTGGAAATCCCCTTTCGGTTTAAAGCTACCCGACATTTTACTAAATTACCAACAAAGATGTGGTACTTAATGCCATGTTCCTGAAGGGCACCAGTAATTTGTGTTATCCACATGTTCTAATGATGCGGGGCTTTACTTTTCTGGCTTTTGTTGAATACACAATGGCTCTGTGCACAGCTCGTACCGCCAAACTATAACAGCGATTCTTTCGGCCTTGAAAATGCAGAGCATGTTTAAGCACCTCCTAAATCCTCCAGTACCGATCTGGACCCCGGCTCTGAACCCAGCGTGACAAACTTAAGAACACTATGCTGTGTCCTCTACTTAATGCCCCTGATGCCCTCAACCCAGATTTTTTTTCTTTAAAGTGGAAAAAAAAAATACTCACCCGAAATACCTGTTGCTATGCGGAAGTCCATAATCTGCCTCTTCCACACCGCGGTGTCTTTTCTTCTTGTCCTTCTCCTTGTGAATGGGGCACGCTGCTTTCTGGGAACTGTGTGTGTTCTCAGAGAGCAGCGCGCCCATTCACAAGCCAGCGTGAGACTCAGGCAGGCTCAGTAGGAAATGGGCAGTGAAGCCGTAAGGCTTCACTGCCTGTTTCCCATAGTGTGAATGGCGGCGCGGGACCCGGAGCGATCGTGAGACCGGCATCGAGGGGGGCCGTCAGCGCGGGCGCCTAGGACAGGTAAGTGTCCTTATTCAAAGTCAGCAGCTACACTGTTAGTAGCTGCCGACTTTGAAAAAAAAAAAATGCGGGTGGAGCTCCGCTTTAAGCTCTGAAAAATGTGGACCCTTTTAACCTCTGAAATGTTTTGGCTTTATGGACTCTATGCATGTGTAGCACTACCCCCGAAGGGGCCACTGGAAATTTCCCCAGGTTCTTTCCCAGTGGATTGCCTTACAGCCAGGCACACGATCACAGTCACTCTTCTCCTCAAAAAACAGTCTAGGGGTGTTAGTTAACTGGGATGATAACCTCTTTTCTCAAAAGCTGAAGCCGAAGTCCTTGCTTATAACAAACTGTGGACTTGGTTTTGTAGTGGAATGAGTTACATTCAGACTCCCTTCTTTAACGCACTTATGCTGCGTACATACAATCGGAAATTCCGTCAGGAAAAGTTTGATGTGAGCTTTTGGTCGGAAATTCCGACCGTGTAAAGGCCCCATCTGACTTTTTCTGTCGGAATTTCCGACAGCAAAAATTTGAGAGCTGGTTCTCAAATTTTCAGACGGGAAAAGTTGTTGTCGGAAATTCCGACTGTCTGTATGCAATCTGACGCGCAAAAAACCCTGCATGCTCGGAATCAATTTGACGCATGCTCGGAATCATTTAACTTAATTTTTCTCGGCTCGTTGTAGTGTTGTATGTCACTGTGTTCTTGACAGTCAACATTTTGTGTAACCGTGTGTATGCAACACAAGTTTGAGCCAAAATTAAAAAAAAATCCACAGTTTTCTTGACGGAATTTCTGATCGTGTGTACGCGGTATAAGAGCAGAGTCCCTTCACATAGGATCATATACTGAGCTCTTCAGGACAACAGCCAATGTCCCCTTTAGACAAACACCTTGCTGACTTTCTAGAAACAAAGGAGTGGCAGCAGCCCAAAAGTCTCTCACAGCAGTCTGTATTCCCAGAATGTCCAAGGACAATTGGTTACCTCCCTACAACTTCCAAGCGACTCCTTTTCTCCAGTGATACCAGACTAGATCTTCAGCAGACAGCCCCTTAGTCAGTTCTTGATAGCTTCAGTGTCCTGGCTCTTAGATCACCCACCTGAGGCCTTAAAAGCAGCAAACACATGGCAGAATCGCCCTGGAAGGTAGCAGCCCTCAGGGCTGGACTGATACTCTGCAGAAAAAGACCCGAAAGCTTAGTCTTGGAGTATTTAAGCAGACTCTTAGCAGATTTTTAGGGCCCTGCTCCAGGGGATTGGCCAGGGCTGCATAAATATTCATACTACCATCTGCATAGCTCCACCCCTATGTTCCAGAGAATTCTACAGCTCTCTGGAAGGCAAAGGGAGCAATCATAACATAACAAATGTAGCCAAACTGGTTACAGTGAGGAAAACTAAATGTACCTAACAAAAACACAGCTACACTGAACACAGTGAGCCAGTCCTAAATCTAACTAATCCTAGCCCCTATATAGGAGGGTGTCAGGAAACGGCAATAGTTTACCACCCACCTGAAAGAAATCTTAGGGGAATATAGCCTCAATTCATGTCCAAGTGACAGGTGTCAGACAGAACAGGAAGTGAGAGGAAATCGCTTATCTAAACTGCTAGTAAAAAATCCTCAAAAGGACATAAACAGCACATAAATCCTAAAAATTTTAAAAAATATGTAAAAGGGCAATATTTTTGTGGGACCAGACCTGTGGTAGGATAATTGGCTCCTGTCTAAACTGACCCTAGTATGTATGTATGTATGTATGTATGTATGATAAGGACCTTAAATGGTAGGCTCCTTAAAGTGTTACTAAACCCAGGACCCTGCATTCATTATATCTGGTCTCCCACAGAACACGGAAATGCAATTATTTTTTGTAAATATCAACTGCTAAATACCTTTTTCTCATCAGTAGAATATGGCAGACTTCTATCAGTGTCTGGTTAAAGCTTGTAGGATGTGCTCTGACTGTCCTATAATGCTGCAGGACTACTAACCCTCTGATTGGCCCTGTACTGATCACATGCACCCTCCCATTAAAAAATAAAATAAAAAAAGAGATGGATTGGGGACAGTGGAAGAGAGGGAGGATCAGAGCAGACAGAATAAAGCAGCCTTTTTACACAATGCAGAGGATTAACAGCTTAGGTTCCACAGTGAGTATAACAAGTATGCTTTACTGCATATACAGACTGATGTTACTGTTGTGGGTTTAGTAACACTTTAAGGACAGGGAGTGATATGAATGTACAATATATAAAGCACTGCGTAAATGCTGATAATAAATAACAATAATGCTACTCTAAAGGCCCGTACACACAATCGGATTTTACAACAATAGTTGTCTGATGGGCGTGTTGTGTCGGATAATCCAACCGTGTGTATACTCCATCAGACAATTGTTGGCGGATTTAACTGTAGCGCCCCCTTACTTTCAGTATGGGCACTACGCTAAAGTTAGTTGGAATGGGAGATTTACATTGCTCCCATTCGTGATTTGTCTAAATTGTGACTTATGTTAGTCCAGAAAGGTCTCCTGGGTCAGTCTGCATTCTAGGGATGTGGTATCATCTCTGACCAGCAGTTGGCGCCAGAGGGGTTTCTGGCAGAGCAACTCTTCCCCAGCAGCCAATTGGAGGAGTTTCTCCCTCGCAGGGCATGTTGGGGAAGGGTATATCTGTGACAGGTGTCATGTGTTCTAAAATCTTCGCGGGGTCCCGGTTCCAGGTGCGGCATCCACCTTCAGGGTGTGCGCATCCATGGACCCCTCCGACGTGGCCCACCTGGCCAAGCTTACAAGCTCCACCGAGCCTCAACCAGGGGCGACCCCAGCGACTTACTGGGGTCCCAGTCCTATTGAATGGATCCCAGGCTGGGCGCCGTGCGATTGGGGAATCGGCTCAAGGGGAACCCGGAGGCAGTTTGTCCACAGGGCCCGAACGAACCAATTGGGGATCCGGTGACCGGGATACTGACAGGTACGCTTTACTGTCTCCCGGTGACCTGTACTAGAATTTACTGGGAGGATTCGCTCTGTTCATTCACCTATCTCATCTAAAGTAATTGGCCTGTGGCTGAGGCCCTAGAGCCGGGTCTGTGCGAAAGACCTGTTCCTCCCAGACACCTAAAGTGACACCTCGGCTGCCAGGTTAGAGAAAGAAAACCTGTCCGTGAGCACTTCACCCACTCAGGCAGGAGTGGCGACTAACTTACAAATTGGTACTGCTAAGGGCAGGCTTGCCCGTTCATATCCAGGCCTGACACCGCAAGTTCTCCTCTTCTTTCATCAACCTTTCTTTCCTTCCTAACTGAAGTTGATGTTGGCTGTGTTGGCCTGGAAAAACCTTTATTGACGGTCTGGACCTCCGCTCACTATTTTGTTCCTGCATCACACCCCTAGACAACGCTAGGGTAACGTAATGTGCTGATCCCAACAATCAATCAGCGGCTCCTTCGGGGGTAGCGCTACATAAGGACAACAAAATGTTGGCTGTCCATGCTCGCCAAGTGTCTGACAATAAATGTGTTAAGTCGGATTATCTGATCGTGTGTGCACAAGTCCGTCGGACTAAAATGCTCCGAACCAATGCTAACCATTAGACAACATTAGCAGAAGTTGCCCAAAGGGTGGCGCTAAAGGGCAGAAAAAACACATCGTTTTGTGAATGTTGGCTGAAAAAGTTCTGCCGTCTGTATGCAGAACAAGTTCAGGGCCAATGCCCTTTGGACAAAAATCCACGGATTTGTCCGATGGAAGTCCGATCGTGTGTATGAGGCTTAAGTCTGCAGGCAGAAAGTAATAATTAAATGCATTCAATAAACATATTTTTATTATATAAGTTGTTTAGAGAAGATTTGTAGTTATAAGGACCTATACAAAAGGTGAGAGAATCATCCGAGAAATGTGGTCCAAGCATAAATTTACTAAATAGCTTTTAGATTTTTCGAATGCGTTGTAACATTTTTGAGCATACATTTTAAAGTCCAAGTAATAAAAAGAGGCCTAGGCAAAAGCATCCTGTTGTGTGCAGCAGAGATATTCCAAAATGGGTGGTGGCTCAGGGCTGGTTAAATCATGAGCTGGCTTTTCCTGGAAAATCCGATCAAGAGAATTGCTCCTCGTAGTTTATAATCACCCCAGAAGGCCATCACAAAAATGTCATTGTCTCACAGCTGGATTCCCAAATTCCACAATTTGGCTTTGAATAGCCATAGGGTGTTTCTTTAATCTAATATGACTATAATCGAATAATCTTGTATGGTAATTGAAATCATGAGCTTTCTGAGTTTAGCGATTTACCGTCTGAAATCCTTTGTGTTTTCGATCAGGGTTTTGTCCGTCTCGCTCTCTCATACTGTGTCTCATCTGTTCTGTGTTTAAGGCTATTCAGGGGCTCTGCCCTCATCAGCCAGGGCTGGTGCATCTGTCCGAGTTAGTTTGTGCTGATTCGTAGCTGTGTCGGTTCTTGGGTTTGGGTAGTCTTTTGTGGGGTCAACTCACTAATACTTATCTCATGCCATACTAGTGTCACCAGACCTATTTGAATAAATTATCACATGCGATAATTTAAGAGGCAATTCATTAACCACTTCATTACTGGGAACTTAAATCCCCATCGTGCCCAGACAAATTTTCAGCTTTCAGCACTGACGCATTTTGAATGACAATTGCGCGGTCATACAACCGTGTACCCAAATTATATTTTTGTCATTTTTTTCCCACAAATAGAGCTTTCTTTTGGTGGTATTTGATCATCTCTGCGATTTTTAATTTTTTGCGCTATAAACAAAAAAAGACAGAAACTTGGGGAAATAAACACAATGGGCCAGATTCACAGAGCCCTTACTCCTGTCTAACTGGTGTTAGACTGGAGTAATTTCAAATTACACGCGTTTTTTAGCTAGTCGGAAACCTCAAACATTGACGGCTGCGGGCTTCAATTCGACTGGATTACGTGTTCGTACGCCTTCGGATCTACGCTGCAATAAAATTGCGGCCACTGGGTGGACTTCCCGCCGTTTTCCGCGTCGGGGTATGCAAATGAGCTTTTGCCGGCGATCCCCGAAATTACGTTCTTCATTTGCAATCTCTTACGGCACCTTTAGTCATCTTTTTTTTGCGTAACACTATACCAGCTTTTTGCTGCTCTAATATTAGACAGCCCATGTTAAGTATGGCCGTCGTTCCCGCGTCGAATTTCTACATATTCCAACGTCTTTTATTATTTTTTATGTAAGTCGTCCGGGAATAGGAATGTTCGTAAACGACGCTACTCAAACAACGAATGACGTAACGACGTGATTTCGCGCAATGCACGGCGGGAAATTTCTGAACGGCGCATGCGCAGTTCGATCGCCACGGGGACGCGCTTAATTTAAATGCTTCACGCCCCCTAATCGCGTATTTCGATTACGCGGCGAGAAATAGACTACGCCGCCGTAGCGTACGGGCAAAAATCTACCAGAATTCGGTGTAGAGCCTGGTAAAATACGGCAGCGTAGAGTATTTCGATTACGCATCGCAATATTAAGTGTATCTGAATCTGGCCCAATATTTTTTACTTTTTGTTATAATAATATCCCAATTAAAAAAATAAATAAAAAATGTTTCCTCTGTTTAGGCCGATACTTATTCTTCCACATATTTTTGTTTAAAAAAAATCGCAATAAGCATATCTTGATTGGTTTGCGCAAAAGTTATAGCACCTACAAAATAGGGGATAGATTTATTATTTATTTTTTTATTTTTTACTAGTAATGGCGACGATCTGCGATTTTTTTTTATTTTTTTTGTCAGGCCTGCGATATTGCGACGGACATATCGGACGCACATTTGGGACCATTCATATTTATACAGCGATTAGTGCTATAAAAATGCACTAATTACTGTATAAATGTGACTGTCAGGAAAGGGGTTAACACTAGGGGGTGAGGAAGGGGTTAAATGTATTCCCTGGGTGTGTTTTAACTGTGTGGGGGGAGGGGACTGACTGGGGGAGGTGACAGATGCTGTGTCCCTATGTACAAGGGACACAGATCGGTCTCTCTCCCTGACAGGACGTGGAGCTCTGTGTTTACTCACAGAGCTCCACGTCCCTGCTGTCACCGCCGATCGTGGGTACCTGGCAGACATCGCGGCCGCCAGGTACACGCATCGGCTCCTCAGAAATGCGCCGGCACAGTGTTTACCCGCTGCGTACCCCCCAGCAGCGTGTGCTGGTAATGCACATAAAAGGACGTCCAAAGACGTCCACTCGGCACTTGAGAGCCACGCTGTGGACGTCATTTGTCTATAGCGCGGATCTCAAGTGGTTAATAAAGAAAAAATATTGAATGTGGGATAAATATCGACAAAGCTTTATTAACTAGTTAAAGACCAGGCATTTGCTGGCACTTTTTGTTTACATGTGAAAATATGTTTGTTTTTTGCTAGAAAATTAGTAAGAAAACCCAAACAGCATATATATATTTAAAAGCAGAGGCCCTAGAGCAGGGGCCTCAAACTGGTGGTCCTCCAGCTGTTGCAGAACTACAATTCCCATGAGGCATTGCAAGGCTGACAGTTACAAGCATGACTTCCACAGGCAGAAGCATGATGGGACTTGTAGTTCCGCAACAGCTGGAGGGCCGCCCGTTTGAGACCCCTGCCCTAGAGAATAAATTGGTGGATTTTTCCATTTTTTATGTCCCACGGTTTTTGGGTAAAAAAATACACTTTTTTTTAGGGCTGTGCAAATTAACTTTTAATTAATCGATTAATCTTTAATTTTTTTGATCGATCAAAATCTTTTTGATCGATTAAAATTGTTTTGATTGGTACTCACCTCTCCACCGGCTTCTGGGCCTTCAGGGAGTTCCGTCAAAGATCCGGTAACGTCAGGGACACCGGCGGGGCTTGCCGTGTCCATCTGAAGGGCTCCTTTGCTGTACCTTCATATCTGCATGCTGGCGGGACCTTACTATCTGCCACACGCAAGGGCTGTTACACTTCCCTCTATCACTTCCCTCTATCAACCTGGGATTCTACAGCCATCCACTGGGAGTTGTGATAGTTCCCTTCATGAGACATTTACATGCTGACGGACTGATGTTAACCTCTCCTCATCTGGATTCAGCAGTGGTATCATTGTACACATTTTTATACCAGTATCATACTTAGCTACATGTTTTTATGACTGCTTTTGCTACCGTTTGGTATTACTCGCACCAATTTTACAGGTTATGTAGCTACATCGATTTTATCTCCAGTGCAATATTTATTTGGTTACCTACTTGAAGACTATAAAAGTTTTAATGCTCTTCCCATTGAGCACTGCCTTTGTGTGTGTTTTTTTTATCCTGCTATCCATTTTTTCAGTGGTTGGAGCTGCACTGGGAATCGGCCTGCAAGGAGATCCGCTAAAAGTAGTTGGATCTGTATGTGAGTTATAATTAATCGAAATTAGTCGATTAATCGATTAAAAAAAAAAACGATTAATCGAACACAAAAATTTTGATCAGTAACAGCCCTACTTTTTTTACATTCTAATAAAAAAAACACAATACTTAACCAATTTTTTTTTACAAACTATAAACTCACGCTGAGTAAATAGATACCAAACATGTCACGCTTTAAAATTGCGCAAACGCCGGCACAACGGCGACAAGTGTACATTTTACTATTCAGACTTCATGCCTTGTACACACGATCGGAATTTCATCGGATATTCCGACTGTGTGTGTGCCCCATCGGAGTTTTTGCATCTGAAATTCCGACGGACTTATTCTCTTTTTTCCGATGAAAAAAATTTCTAGTGCAAATTTCATTCGTCTGTATGGAACTCCGACGGAGAAAAAAATGTGATAGCTAAGAATCAAGTCGATGCATGCTTGGAAGCATTGAACTTAATATTTTTCAGCCCGTTGTAGTGTTGTACGTCACCGCGTTTTGGACGGTCGGAATTTGGTGGGGCAGTGTGTATGCAAGACAGCTTAAACGTAATTCCGTCAGAAAAATCTGTCAGAGTTTATCCCAACAGAAATTCCGATCGTGTGTACGGGCCATTACAGGTTACCACTTTGGATGTACAGAGGAGTTCTAGTGCTAGAATTACTGCCTATAATCTGACATTCACAATTGTGATTTGCGTGTGTTCGGGACCGACGCATTCAGTCGCCTTTGGGCACTAGCCTGAGAGTACGGGGGCACTTATTTTATTATTTTGTCAGGCCTCGCCATGGTTGACCAAAGAAGTTGACTGCATGTGCTCTGCATCATATCCAGAGGTTGTCTTTGGGAAATAGACGTATGAGTGCTGCCAGAATTGCTGCAGAGGTTGAAGGGGTGGGGGGTCAGCATTCAGTGCTCAGACCAAACACTGCACACTGCATCAAGTTTGCTGAAGACAAGCAGACTAAGGACGTGGATTACTGGAACCATGTCCTGTGGTCTGATGAGACCAAGATAAACGTATTTGGTTCAGATGGTGTCAAGCATGTTTGGCAGCAACCAGATGAGGAGTACAAAGACAAGTGTGTCTTGTCTACAGTCAAACATGGTGGTGGGAGTGTCATGGCCTGGGGCTGTATGAGTGCTGCTGGCACTGGGGAAACAGAGCATGATCCCCTGGGACTGGGCCGCAGGGCAGTATTCCAACATGATAACGACCACACACACACCTCCAAGATGACCACTGCCTTGCTAAAGAAGATGAGGGTAAGGTTGATGGACTGGCCAAGCATGTCTCCAGACCTAAACCCTATTGAGCATCTGTGGGGCATCCTCAAACGAAAGGTGGAGGAGTGCAAGGTCTCTAACTTCTACCAGCTCTGTTATGTCATCATGGAGGAGTGAAAGAGGACTCCAGTGGCAACCTGTGATGCTCTGGTGAACAAGAGGGTTAAGGCAGTGCTGGAAAATAATGGTGGCCACACAAAATATTGACACTTTGGGCCCACTTTGGACATTTTCATTTAGGGGTGTACTCACTTTTGTTGCCAGCGGTTTAGACATGGATGGCTGTGTGTTGAGTTATTTTAAGGGGACAGCAAATTTACAATGTTATACAAGCTGTACACTCACTACTTTACATTGTAGCAAAGTATAATTTCTTCAGTGTTGCCACATGAAAGGATATAATAAAATATTTACAAAAATGTGAGGGGTGTACTCACTCTTGTTAAATACTGTATTTATGATGATCAGGCATCTACAAACTTTCTCTATTATCCACAAACTTTACATATATTGTAGCTATGATACTGTCATAATTTTGCTCATGGTCATTTGACTATACAAACCGCATTACTTTAAAGAGATGGGGAGAGAATTTTTTTACACGTGATGCATAATTTTTTAAGTAACTCATTAAATTCCTGAATAGTGATTTTTTTGCATCTTGAGTGCTGATACATTTTTTATGATATACTCTCTCAATCAAAAATGCAGTGGATCATAACATACTGTATGAACAAACTTCATAAATGTGATTGTATTAATAATGCAAATCTACAGTGCCTCCTTGTGTGCTTTATCACATCAATGTGTTTAAACAGAATTTCACCATGTTCACTGTGCATCTTGATCTTTTTTAATACAGCATGCTACTGAAAGAGACTTTACAGGTCAGATAAGAAAAAACGCATATGAAATTCAATTCAAACACAAAATGTGTTTCTGTAGATATTCTTCATTCACATTTACTGTATTGATGTGTCAAATGCAAAAAAATAGAGCATGCTAAATTCAGCAAAAGAGGACAGCTCAATCTGAATAAAGTGCTCAAAATCTAAAGTTGTGTAGAGTACACAACTGTGTAAAGTTCTGTATATTTTAGTTTGTCTAATTTAGTTCCAAATATGTTTTGAGCAGCATATATTTAAGTGTTCTTGCATAGCAAGATCACTTACTATTATATTATCTCACATATATATTATTATTCTTATAGCCAAATTTACCACCCTAATTCCACGCACAGTTTTTACACTACATAGATGAGTAATATACCGAATTGTGTGGATTGTTCCCAATCGGATTGCTATTACTTTGTGGAACGTTTCGCCGAATCGTTCGCGAAATATCATCGTTTTTGCGGCCAAATTTTCCCATAGGAATGAATGCTGAAGCTAGAGTGTGGAGATGACAAAAAATGAAAAATCAGGACATGATTTCTAAACTGCGACCACTCCCTTTTTTAAGCCGACCTACTCAAATCTTATATCAAAACGCTCAGCTATCCCTGCTGCCACTACGCGTGTCCACGGCTAAGCGATCGTCCATATCGTTTTCACAATACAACCATTACAGTCAAGACACCTAAAATTTTAAGGGCAATATTTAAACTGCGACTGTGCCTTCAATTATTATATTTCAGAGATGTACTATACATCACAAATGTAGGTCTGGGTCTTGTGATTCTCACAATATAAAGATATTCACTGTATGATCTATAGTTTTTAAAATACAACCGTTTGAAGAAGGACAAGTATTAAAAAAAAAGCAAGAATCTCTGTCTCTCTGCTTAGAGGCTTCATATAAACAAACATTGGTTCTCTAGGAAACGCTGAGGAGAATACATCCTCACACACAGCTGTGAGATGAATTTTATAGCTCCTCCCACACAGCTGTGAGGTGAATTGGCTTTGTTTTTTTGGGCTCTGTGTAACTTCTGCATACTAGCATACTCGCAACCATCCATAGCAACCAGTCCATAGCAACCAGTCCATAGCAACCCGACCATAGCAACCCGACCATAGCAACCCGACCATAGCAACCCGTCCATAGCAACCAGTTTTTGATGGGGCAAATAGGATGGTGCAGTTTTGATGGGGTCGTTTTTGATAGAGCAGTTTTTGATGGGCAATGGATCGAAATGGATCGACACACTGTTGGATCACATTTACATCTCCAGGGGCACTGTCTCCAGTCAGGAGTATTGGTGGAGGCAAGAACACATCACAAAATTGCCCCAGAAATCTTTTTTCTAGTTATTAACTACTTTACTACATTTCAGCTCATGCCATAAGCCATAGCTCTCAACTGTCCCTGATTTTGAGGGACTGTCCCTCATTTAAAAGAAAGTCCCTTTGTCCCTCCTTACCCATAATGTATGCCTCATTTTGGTCTAATCTATATACAGTGGAACCTTGGATTACAAGCATAATCCGTTCCAGGAGAATGCTCGTAATCACATATCAAAACGAGTTTCCCCATTGAAGTCAATAGAAAATAATTTGTTCCGTATTGACTTCAATGGCATGCAAAACCACATGCGGCCAGAGGTGGGGGGGGGGGGCGCCATAGAGACTCGTAAACACCCGAAGGTACCTCAGCTGAACTCGGAAAACCTAGGAAAGTCTCGGGAGACATCACTCACAAACCTAGTCAGGATTTTTTTTAAATACAGTGCTGGCATTGCAAAACGTTTGTTAACTGCGTTACTCGCAATCCGAGGTTCCATTGTAGTTGTAAATAAAATGCACGGTTTGTCTATTAAAAAGTGTTTTACAGTACTAAACCTTTCATCCAATTTCTAAATTGCTGCCTTTGTAAATTTAAAAGCCAATATATTGGAATAGTAGTGGTTAAAAAAAAAAAAAAAAAAAGCACTTGCGGGTTTAACCAATATTTGTTGTATAATTCTCCTTTAAGTGGGTGTGGCAGGGTGTTTCCTATGCCTACATACTTTTGCTAATTGGTGTCCCTCATTCCCTTCTCGGAAAGTTTGGATCTATGCATAAGCCAAAGTAAGACTTTTCCTCTATACGTAGCATGAAATTACATTCTGACCTCTCTTAATGGCTCTCAGATTGCTTTAATTAGGACTAAATAGTGCCTTAAAATGTTATCAAATTCCTCCTAAAAAAAATAAAACAGCACTTCTTGGAATGTGAGTGAGCATAAGCCCTCAATCTAAGCAGATCATCAGGTTTGGGGAGGTCACTACTGTGCTGCTCACAGTTCTTGCTGGGGGTTCTAACTCCCATACTGAGACCATGCAGAACAAGGCATATAGCCTCGTACACACGGTTGGACATTAAACAAACTTTCCCTTGGATTTTTGTCCGAAGGGAGTTGTCCGGTCACACCCATAGCATACACACGCTCGTACTTTTCTGCAAACTTTTCTAAAACTTTCCCAACTTGACGTGGTTTTTCTGCTCTTTTCTGCTTTTTACTGCCACCCTTTGGTTAACTTCTGCTATTGTTGGTTGATTTTAACATTGGTTCTGAGCATGCGTATTTTTATTTTCACTTTGTACAAAAGTCCGATGGCTTGCTGTACACACAGTCGGACTAGGCACCATCGGACTTTTGTTGCCGAAAAGTTTGTGCATTTGCAGACCGAACTTTTTGTCCGATGAAAACCGAAATCGGACAAATTTGAAAACTTGCAGATTTTGAAGTTTGTTGGCAAAAAGTCCGACCGTGTGTATGGGCCTTTAGAGTCAATACTGTAGTAGTGAAAAGATCAACTGCAGGGAGACCAGAGGCAATATTGGGGACTAGTTATTTGACCTATTCCTGACTTGTCTGAGAACAGCTTAGGGAGTTACAACCTCTTTAACAGACCACTGATGTCTTTATAAATGCAACCAGTCACTGCCCAAGTATATTGTATTTGTCAGCCCCTGCAAAAGTGTTAAGGTGAACCCAGCCTTTGTTCATACAGATGAAAACAACGGGATCACGTAACGCTTTGCTGAAATTACCCAGTACAAGAACAGGTGCATATGTGTTATTCACTTTAAAAATCTCAAAGTGTATGGGTGCTCTTAGGCAAAGGGAACATTTTAATAATATGCCCTCAAATCACTTTTTTGGTGCATCCCGTTGATCAAATTCTGGGTGGCCTATTTATTTTTCCGTGCTTAGTCTAATTTACAAAACAGCTTGAAAGATACAAAGCAGTCAATGTGTGGCCAAGGACAAGCAGATGACATGCCCTTAACAAACATGTCCGCTTAGGGCTGTGATTGTGCATATATAATGAGCTGGGAGCATGCAGTTTTTGTTTGTGTGTTTGCTCTTGTTTTTTATGTGTGTATGTTTATTAGAATGCACAGCATGGCTCAGTTGCAGCATGTCTGGTGGTCCTGGCATAGAGTGCACTGCTACAACACGGGCTGATCAATGAACTGTCTCGGGAGGAGACAAGCATGAACTAATGTACGTCATTTAGCTCAGTCTACAGATGGGCAGCAATGAAACAATTTGTTTCCGAGCAGCATGGAGAGCACAGCATTGTACAGTGTAATCTAATAATGGCTACCAGTACAGCTTCGGGCTTGAAAGACATCGTAGATTAACATCACTCATCTATCTGGAACCAAAGTGCAATTTATTTGTTACAGGCTTATCTGCAAGGGAATTACTGGATCTACAAATTGGCTATTTTTATTTTTTAACGTGATGGTCTCCATTCGCTAAAAAAGCAAGACTGACCCACTTATATAGCAGCAACAGTGTGACATAAAATGTGTCAAGATCAGTAATACGTCCTCTTATAGGAGCTACTCTAGGGGTTTTGCAATGGTGCAAGGATGCCAGCAGTTCAGACTCCACCCTCTCTCGGTTATATCCAGTAATTGTTAACCCTTCTTTTCTACCAGGGTTAACAGACGTGATATTTAAACTTATACTGATCTAGGCATTTTTCGACTTCACAATTTCATGTCTGGTCAGAAGATAAAAGTTCCATCGACCATTTCACCACCCTTAGAAGACTGGCGGCTACAAAAGCTTATCTATTTTAGTACCCTGTCCCATCAAGGGATTAACGTTTGCTCTAATACTTTTAGAATCTCTGTCTGGTCCCAGAGCCCACATCCCACGCGGTCTCAGCTACTTTTTGTACCTCCGTATCTACCTAAATGGGAGAGAGATCTGAGTAGGGAGTTCTCAGCGGAACAACAGGACCACATTCATTTACTTTGCTCACTATTCCTCCATTGCAAGCAAATACCAAGTGTTGGACTATAAAATGCTCACCCTCATCCATTGGTATAGAGTCCCGGCCAAGTTGAGGAAGCTCTACCCAGAAGGAACGAACATTTGCTGGTGCTGCAAAGAGGAGGAAAGCACTGGCCCCCATGTTTTCTGGTCTTGTACAAAGCTAGCCAACTATTGGTCTCAAGTCTTTATCATAGAAATATTACATGCACATGTAAAAAAGCATAACTTGGAACTAAATCATTTCTTGGCCACCCAGAAGCTAGGTAGTAAAAATGGGTGCACTTTATGGCACTTTTACCCTAACAACTTGAAGAGTCTGGAAGATTGTAAACTTTTAGTTGCTAATAGGGGGCTCCGCTTTCTCAGACTAACTAATGAATATTTTATGTATTGTGTTAAAACTTCAAGTTTCAAAACTTACTTTCATCTTTTGCATATTCTTCAAGGCTTATATTAGGAGGTAACTCTGATGGCAGGTGGATGCATTTATTCCGTAGGTGTCCCATGAATAGCTGCAGTCCAATCAGCGCAAACACACTCAGACAAAACACTGTGAGAATCATCACATCTGAAAGCTTCTTAACCGACTGAATCAGGGCACCCACAATGGTCTTCAGGCCTAGAAAGGAAGCTCAAATAAGTCACGATCCTATGGAACACCCAGGAGAGATAGTTCAGTTTTTAATAGATCCCGTGGTGCTAAATCACCTATTGGCATCTTTTATCTTTAAAGCTAAATACACCATTACAATTGTATAATTACCATGTAGAGAAGGTTTCTCTTTGGTTGCTTTACAGTATATTAAAAATATTGTTTAGGTAGGCTTTCAAGCTACATATATGAGATTGTAGACAGACAAACAGAAATAGAACTCCAAGGTGGACAGAGAAAATACACAAATTACATTTAGCAAATATTGCCATCAGAAAACCAGGTGTCTTACTACTCTACCAAAACTAACACAAATGGCTATATATATATATATATATATATATATATATATATATATATATATATATATATATTGTAGCAGAGCGTCCCAGAGAGAGCCTGGGAAAGTCCAGTTCGGGGTTTATACCTCTCCCAGGCTCCTCTCTTACACGTTCAGAGATCTCTGATCCCTGATCCAGGTCAGGTGTTGGCCCTCTCCCCCAGGCCAATTTAAGCTCACCTGAGCTAACAGCCATTGCTCTGTCCTGGGAAACAGATAGTGTGGATCTGTAGGAGCAAGGAGGTTGTTAAAAGACTGGTGAGCAGTTTGTATTTTGAGCTAACAAGCGGTAGGCTTGTTTAGCTTAGTAGTTAGGGCCTACATATCGTGTAGTTAGAGCCGAGACACGGCTAGGTGTTTGTTTAAACTACTTTTGTTTGTTTCATTTTCTGCACACTGTACAGCACCTGTAAATAGACTTTGTATAGCACCAATAAAAATCCCACTGTTGTTCACTTATCCTATGGACTTTGGTATCTGTGCCTGCTCATCCCAGGGAGCTTTTGTACCCGCTACCTATCCCCAGCTTACATATGGTGGAGGCTGCGATCAGCAGTAGTAAGTTACTATTTTAAAAGGCCAGTACCTAAAGTGACAACATGGAGGAAATTCTCAAACAAATGATGTTATCCAATGCTGCACAACAGCAAGCAAACGCTGCACAACAGCAAACTAACGCTGCATTGCAGCAAGCCAATGCTATCGCACAGGAGCAAACCAAGGCGCTGTACAAACAGATTGGTGCTGCACAGGAGCAATCGCAGAGGCAGATTAGTGCTGTACAGGAGCAATCGCAGAGGCTGTTTGAACAGCTTGCCACTGCTGCAGAAGTGGATAGGAAAACCCTGACTAAGGTTGCAGAGACGCTAGCACAGTGGGCACCTGCGGAAATTAAGGATATGGGAGACAAGCCTTCAGCCATCCATGTGGCTCGCTTTTTGTCTAAAATGACTACGGATGATGATCCAGAGGCCTTCCTGTTAACGTTTGAACGGACCGCTGAGAGGGAATGTTGGCCTAAAACCAAGTGGGCAGGACTGATTGCCCCCTTACTTTCTGGTGAATCGCAGAAGGCCTACTATGATCTGGAGTCAGCAGAAGCAGAAGACTACGAAAAGGTCAAGCAGGAAATTCTGGCGCGACTCGGCGTCACCTTGGCCGTTCGAGCCCAACGGGTCCACAGCTGGTTCTTCAAAATCGAGAGGCCCCCAAGATCGCAGATGTTCGACCTAATCCACCTGGTGCGAAAATGGCTACAGCCTGAGTCCCTGTCTGCGCCACAAATAGTGGAGCGTGTGGTCATGGACCAATTCCTGAGGTCACTCCCAATTCCCCTGCAGAAGTGGGTGAGTCAAGGGGACCCCAAGTCGGCAGATAACCTGGTGGAACTCGTCGAAAGGTACTTTGCTGCAGAGAACCTGGTCACCACCCCAACAACCGCACGGACTTTCCACCCAAAGCCACGGTCTCCCCAGGCAACCGGTAAGACTGTTCCAGGGGAAGTGGGTGGTAAGCATGGCAAGGAAATAGGGGGGAGGATTTTTGGTGCCAGGACTGAAGTTTGGCGTCCCAAGCAAGGGAAACCACTGCCTGTCAGCAAACCAACTTGGGGAAACATCAGGTGTTTTCGTTGCCAAGAGCTGGGACATGTTGCAGCAAACTGTCCATTGACTGATGAACCAATGCAGTGTGATCTGTCTATTAGAAGGCAGTCTATGTTTGCTGCTGTTTCATGCGCTGCAGCGCCAAATGTGGGGAAACATATGTGTCACATGACTGTTAATAATAAGCCTATTACGGCCTTACTGGACTCTGGAAGTCTGGTTACTTTGGTTACAGCTGAGATGGTTGAAACTGTGAATTTTCATGCAAAAAAAGTTGCTGTGATCTGTGTACATGGGGATACCCGGGAGTATCCTATAGCCACAGTTCAGTTTAAAACTGGCTTGGGTACGGTGTCCCATGCGGTCGGACTTGTGCCCCACTTGGTGCACGAGGCCATCATTGGTAGGGACTTCCCTAAGTTTTGGGAACTGTGGGATCGTCCCGACCCGGTCGCAGTACCTGACTCAGTCGCAGAGCCAGAGCTCCTGACTACTTCCGATATTGTGGGTTCAGGGGACTCATCTCAGGGCTCTCCGAGTTTTCCTTTCTCGGTTATGGCAGGAGAGCTGGAGGAGCCTGAGGAAGTCCCCACAACCAGTAGAGCCGGACAGCCGTCTGCCGACTCGGAGCCTATGTTGGAGTTTACTGACCTTAATGTGCACAAGGAAAATTTTGGTACTGAGCAGAGAAAAGACCCTACCCTTGCCAGGGCCTGGGAAAATGTAACGGTGATTAATGATGTACCTGTTGAACCAGGGGATAGGCCCTGTTTTCCTTATTTCAGCAACAATGATGATTTACTGTATCGTGTATGTAAAAAGAATGATGAAGTTACTGAACAGTTGGTGGTCCCCAAGCCTTACAGAAGGGTGGTGTTGGAACTTGCCCATGGGCACTTGCTAGGAGGCCATTTAGGGGTTGAGAAAACCACTGAAAGAGTGTTGCGCAGGTTTTACTGGCCTGGGATACAGAAAAATATTGAGAATTATTGTCAATCCTGTCCTGTGTGTCAGATGTCAGCCCCCCAGCCCCACTTCCGAAGTCCTTTAGTGCCCTTGCCCATCATTGAAGTGCCCTTCGAGAGGATTGCCATGGACCTTGTGGGTCCCCTCCCCAAATCCGCCCGTGGTCATCAGCATATCCTCGTGATTATGGATTACGCTACCCGTTACCCTGAGGCCGTTCCCTTACGCGCCGCATCTGCTAAAAATATTGCCAAAGAGCTGTTTATGGTGTTCAGTCGGGTGGGCATCCCTAAAGAAATCCTGACAGACCAGGGTACCCCATTTATGTCACGGATAACTAGGGAGCTGTGCAAGTTATTTAAGGTGACGCAGTTGCGAACCTCTGTGTATCATCCGCAAACGGATGGCTTGGTGGAACGTTTCAATAAGACGTTAAAGGGCATGTTAAAAAAGGTTGTTGACAAAGATGGGAAAGACTGGGACTTCCTGATACCGTACCTGATGTTTGCTATCAGGGAGGTTCCCCAGTCCTCTACAGGGTACTCTCCATTTGAGTTGCTTTATGGGAGACACCCTCGGGGACTCTTGGACATAGCCAAGGAAACTTGGGAGGGGGAACAGACACCCCACAAAAGTGTAATTGAGCATATCGCTCAAATGCAGGACAGGATTGCAGCCGTAATACCAGTGGTGAAAGAACATTTACTACAGGCTCAAGCAGCCCAACAGAGAATATACAACCGGGGGGCCCAACTCCGTGTTTTCTCACCGGGTGACAGGGTCCTCGTTTTAGTTCCCACTGTTGAGAGCAAGTTCCTGGCTAAGTGGCAGGGCCCCTTTGAAGTAATTGAAAGAGTTGGGGAAGTCAATTACAAGGTGTATCAACCAGGTAAAAGGAAGCCCGAACAGATTTACCACGTGAACCTGTTAAAGCCCTGGAAGGATAGACTGGCGTTAACTGTGAGGTCCCTACCGGTAACGCCTAAGGGTACTGAATCCCCTCTGATCCCTGAGGTCACGATTCCAGACACCCTGTCATATTCCCAAAAACAGGAAGCTAGAGAGTTCCTAATAAGGAATAGAGAGAAATTTTCAGAGTTGCCTGGCACGACTTCAGCGGTTCAGCATGATATTGTTACTGAACCTGGGGTCCGTGTCAAGCTCAAACCATACCGAATTCCTGAAGCGAGGAGAAAGGACATCAGTGAGGAAGTTAGAAGGATGTTGGAACTAGATGTCATTGAGGAATCCAATAGTGACTGGTCTAGCCCCATCGTGTTGGTCCCAAAACCGGATGGCACTTGGAGGTTTTGTAACGACTTCAGAAAGCTCAATGCAGTAACAAAGTTTGACACGTACCCGATGCCCAGGGTAGATGAACTTATAGACCGACTGGGCAAGGCCCGTTATCTGACCACTTTGGACTTGACCAAAGGATATTGGCAAATACCCCTGACTAATAGTGCCAAAGAAAAGACTGCGTTTGTGACCCCGGAGGGATCATTCCAGTATAAGAAAATGCCTTTTGGGTTGCAAAATGCCCCTGCAACCTTTCAGAGGGCCATGGACAGGACCCTAAGACCGCACCAGCAGTATGCTGCAGCTTATTTAGATGACATAGTGGTGCATAGCACTGACTGGGAGTCTCACTTGCCCCGTGTCCAAGCTGTCCTTGATTCCCTCTTCAAGGAAGGTTTTACGGCAAATCCCAAAAAATGTGCCATTGGTTTAGAGGAAGCCAAGTATTTGGGCTATACTATTGGCCGTGGAGTTATTAAACCCCAAGTGAATAAAGTAGAAGCCATCCAGGAATGGCCACGTCCTGCAAACAAGAAGCAGGTCAGGGCCTTTCTTGGCATTGCGGGATATTATAGAAGGTTTATTCCAAATTTTGCCACTATAGCTGCCCCACTGACAGACCTGACGAAAGGGAAAGACTCCGTAATGATAAAATGGTCCCCAGTAGCAGAAGAATCTTTCCAAGTCCTGAAGAAGGCTCTTTGTGCACAGCCAGTGCTATACTCCCCCGATTTCTCCAAAGATTTTTTGGTTCAGACAGATGCCTCTGATGTAGGTATCGGGGCAGTACTATCACAGGTATACAATGGGGAAGAACACCCTGTGGTCTACCTAAGCAGAAAGCTCAATGATCATGAGAAAAAATATGCAGTCATTGAAAAGGAATGTTTAGCCATAAAGTGGGCCGTGGACGCGCTCAGGTACTACCTGTTAGGGCGCCAGTTTGAGTTAATAACTGACCATGCTCCCCTGAAATGGATGGCCCAAAAGAAGGAGACTAATAGGCGGGTGAACCGGTGGTTTTTGGCCCTCCAGGATTATTCCTTTTCGGTAAAACACAGGCCAGGGGTTGAGATGGGTAATGTAGATGCCCTGTCCCGTGTTCACTCCTGTTGGGCTACAGGTGTTCCAACCCTGGGGTTGAAACAAGAGGGGAGGGTGTGTAGCAGAGCGTCCCAGAGAGAGCCTGGGAAAGTCCAGTTCGGGGTTTATACCTCTCCCAGGCTCCTCTCTTACACGTTCAGAGATCTCTGATCCCTGATCCAGGTCAGGTGTTGGCCCTCTCCCCCAGGCCAATTTAAGCTCACCTGAGCTAACAGCCATTGCTCTGTCCTGGGAAACAGATAGTGTGGATCTGTAGGAGCAAGGAGGTTGTTAAAAGACTGGTGAGCAGTTTGTATTTTGAGCTAACAAGCGGTAGGCTTGTTTAGCTTAGTAGTTAGGGCCTACATATCGTGTAGTTAGAGCCGAGACACGGCTAGGTGTTTGTTTAAACTACTTTTGTTTGTTTCATTTTCTGCACACTGTACAGCACCTGTAAATAGACTTTGTATAGCACCAATAAAAATCCCACTGTTGTTCACTTATCCTATGGACTTTGGTATCTGTGCCTGCTCATCCCAGGGAGCTTTTGTACCCGCTACCTATCCCCAGCTTACAATATATATATATATATATACACCGTATTTATCGGTGTATAACACGCACAGGGGTATAGCACGCACCCTAATTATAAGAGGTAAAAAACTTTCCACTGCCCCCTGCGTATAACACACAGGCATAGTTTACCCTCTATTTTCAGGGTAAAAAAGTGAGTGTTATATGCCAATAAATACAGTATGGCCCGGATTCACAAAGCACTTACGCCAACGTATCTCCAGATACGCCGCATAAGTACAAATGTGCGCCGCCGTATCTGTGCGCCGTACCCACAAACATAGATACGCCTAAAAACTGACCTTATCTGACCGACGTAACTTGCTTACGCCGGCGTAGAGTGGGCGCATATTTACGCTGGACACATGTGGCTTTCCCATTGATTTTCTATTCATATATTCAAATGAGGGAGATACGCCGATTCACGAACGTACTTGCGCCCGGCGCATGATTTAAGCGGTTTGCATAAGTTTTAAGTTCGGCGTAAAGTTATTCCCCATAGATGAGGCGCAACCCATGCAAAGGTATGGACCAGGGAACACACGCCGTCGAATTTTACGTAGTTTACGTTGTACGTGAATATGGCTGGGCGTAGGTTACGTTCACACTGTAGGCAGTGATTCGACGTATCTTAGGCAGTTGTTTTGACGTAATTGTGAGAATGCGCACTGGAATGCGGCCACGACACAACGCATGCACAGTTCGTTCTAAGTTCTTGTCTGGCATTCTACACATCATTTGCATGGGGTCACGCTTCATTACCATGGATCACACCCACTTCCAGCCCACTTCCACCTACTTCCACTTACGCTGGCTTACGCCTACGATTATACGCTACGCCGGCGCAGAGTTGGGAGCATTTGCTTTGTGAATTCCATGCTTCCCTCTCTGCGCTGCGCCGACGTATATAATTCCACATGTGTTAATTCATAGTTTTGATGCCTTCAGTGTGAATCTACAATTTTCATAGTCATGAAAATAAAGAAAACTCCTTGAATCAGAAGGTGTGTCCAAACTTTTGGTCTGTACTGTATATGTGCCGATGTATATGAATCCGGGCATATATATATATATACACACTTTCAAATACAGCAGACCTTTAGCTGTCAACCATGGGGGTTTACTTAACAATACTGTAGAGAATGTCATAATTATTAGATTCCTTCAGGTGGTAGGCTGTTTGCGCTGAGTAGGTTTACGTGCAAATTTGTAATGTTTGAATGCAGAGAACCTTCAACCTTCAAGGCCTCATGCATACTGGGTGTTTAACCCCAATGCATGCGATCTGGGTGCTTTTGAGCAGGTATACAGTCCAGACCCACCGCCGGAAACCTGTAGAACTTCATGAGAAGCTGAAAGTTGCTGCTGATAAACAGTGCACTACCTAAATGTACTAAGGTAACGGAAGTGACGTTTTTCTGTCGCCGCCATCTTGCTACACCCCGCACTCCTAGTAGTAAGGATATCCTGGGAAAGGGGGAAAGTGGACATCTTGTTACACCCACCGGAGTTTTCCATTTTACACTAATTTTAACAGGAAAGTGAGTTTACATATAAGTCTGTCTGACTGGTTAGATATTAATTTTAAAAGCAGCGAACGTCTGTCAGATTAGCAAACCTGTAAGATGAGCAGGCTTGCTGCTGCTTTTAAAATTCAACATCATAACAGTCAGACGGAGTTCCAAGTACTGGATTTCAGTATACTGTATAAACTCACTTTACTGGTAAATTAAAGTGTAAAATGCAAAACTCCGGTGGATGTAACAAGATATCCACTTTCACCTTCTCAGAGTATCCTTACTATGGAGGAGTGCGGGATGTAGTAAGATGGCAGCAACGGAACTTCACTTCCGTTACCAATTCTGACGGGTCGCCATATCTGCTGAAAAAAGGGCACTACATGACCAAGGATGAATAGATGAAAAGCAGGAAGTCTGTGCTGTCACTTCCTAAACGTTGGTACCACTTGGTGGATTGTCCAACCACAGCAGCTTTCAGACCCTCATAGTGTTTTACAGGCTGCCTGAAGAAGGGCTGGACAGTGCACCTGTGCCTTCCACGTGCACAAAAATGTCAGAGACTCATGCACCAGGACAAAATGTGTGGTGTGTTTATGGCCCAAGTTGCTAGCTATAAGAAGTTGTAGGGGGGCCAAAAACGTATCAAAATTGGGCCAGTACAGCAGGGACAAGATAAATTTGACCTGCATGTGGCCATCCCTGTTTGGAAAAAAATTGAAAACAAGTTGGTACATTTTTGTCAATAAGTGGCTGCAGCCACCGATCAGTGTATTCTGACAGCTGCATCCCACTGTCAAAATACAATGTCTTTGTTTGTGCCGCTGGAGGAATCTGAATGAAAGAAAACTACTCATCTATGCCCAGTTTAGGGCTTGTGCACACTGGTGGCGGTGCAGTGCGTCATCACAATGTATCACACTGTTATATTTTTTTCTCTTTTTTTGTACTTTATTGAATCATCACAAAATGACACTTCATTCAAAATGGACATGGTGTAAGTGAGCCCTTATTTCATTATACTGCACTGCTTAAAAACCAACAACACGATCTGTGCCTGTCACTTCTATCACTGTTGATGCCAATATTTTGGTGACATCATAGTCCTCCTCCAGTTCTGTCACATTTCTTTAATTTATCAGAAAAAAGTCAGGATGCTGGTTGTCATTTCACATAGAGTCACTCAAAGAGTCATTTAACAAAAGGCCTTCTAAGTTATAGTATAAAGTGAACTTGTCATTAGAGAAGTATGATGATGGCCACTGCTCTCCCTATCCCAAAAAAATCCTAGTTTACTGGTTGTATCTGGCATCCATACTTTAAGTCACAAACCCAAACCAAAATGAATGTCTGAAAAGTGTCAGGGTTCCTTGCCACTATATTTATTACAGATCAGTATGTTAGGAAACACTAAAGTCAATGCATCAATATGACAACCAGGCAACTAGAATTTTCAGAAGTAATAGTTCAGCAATGGCAGCCTTCACAAATCTCTCCCTAACTATGTTTTTATTTTTTTGTGCTTTAAGCAAATGTCAGTTCTTATTTTTAGGAAATACCAAGGTCTACTATAAGAAGTAATGCTAACTATGGAAAAATACATTACCCACTTACAGAGAAAAATGTTTATTCACATTTGTATTCTACAAGCCAAGACCTATTAAGCCCACCAAATAGCTACAGAATATGACAGAGTTTGGGATGACCATCAGGTAGTTGCTTAAACAATGTCTAATATTAAATATTAGTGCATAATGCCATATAAGTGATAGCAACTGATTAATACAGTAATAATGCATCAGTGGTATTCCAGTTACAGGTCTGCCAGGCAAAGTTACCCATCAAAGTCCTACTTCTTGGGGGCTCCAGTAGCAAAATCTCTACACTTCCCCTAGATTTGCAATGAATATGCCAACTATTGGATGGTACCATTACAATTTTATAGCATAAACAATTCTTGCCTAAATACAAGTTAAATGTGTATTTGCATTTAAATCTTGATGTGCTATTTGTATTTCTTTCAGATCGGTGTAAAAATCCAATGTTAATTTTGCCTCTGTGCAAGAGCTCCCTGCAATAGAGACCGGTCACTGCTGCTCTCTCTCCTTGTGCAAGTTGACTGGTCTTGTCTCCACCACCTTCTGTAGTTTCCTGCAGGCTAATGTTTCAAAAACGGTAATTAAAGGGGTTGTAAACCCTTGTTTTTTTTCACCTTATTGCATTCTATGCACCTGGGAATGACCGGTCCCCTAGCCCCCCCCCCCCCCATTTTACTTACCTGAGCCCCATATTTCCCTCAGCGGGGATGCGCTGTCCCTCTCTCCGTGGGGTCCCTGCTCTTGATTAGATAGATTAATAGCAGTGCAGCCATTGGCTCCCGCTGCTGTCAATCACATCCAATGACATGGGCGACGGGGTCGGGACCGGATTCGGCATTTGAGTCTATGGACCCAAATGCTGGACTCGTGAGCGTGCCCGCAAGGTAACCCCCCCGGGAGAGCGCTTCTCCTAGGGGGTTATCTGATGCGGAGAGGACCCACGAGAGCCGCCAAGATAACACAAAAGAGGACGATCGGGGGCCAAAATAAAGTGATAATAAAAATATATAAAAAACGAGCCTTTACAAAGTATCAAACATACATATCAGCACATTTTGCACAGTGGAGGTAAGTATGATATGTTTGTTACTTAAAAAAAATATATATAAAAAACAAGCCTTTACAATCACTTTATTTTATGTATGTATATATATATATATATATATATATATATATATATATATATATATATATATATATATATATATATGTGTGTGTGTGTGTGTGTATATATACTGTATATATATATATATATATATATATATATATATATATATATATATATATATATATATATATATATATATTAGAGGTCGACCGATATATCGGCTGGCCGATATATCGGCCGATATTTTACGTTTTTTAATTAATCGGCATCGGCCGATTTGTGCTGTAAGAAAGCCGATTTTTTTTTTTCAACTTCAGCAGCGCGACTTGCAAAAAGCTTCTATAATAGAAGTCAATGCAAGTTGCCTGAAGTTTTGGAGGAGAGACTCTGGCTGCCTGCCAAGTTTTCAGAAAAGATATACAATGTTGCTACTTATCAATTAACTGAACTCTGTGTAGGAGAGTTCTCAGTTTAACCATTTAAAGGCTGAGGGGCAGATTCACAGAGAATTAGATTATCGTAGCGTTTCCGAAATACACTACGCCGCCGTATTTTACCTGGCTCTACGTGGAATCCAGGTAGATTTTGTCCAGTAAACGACGGCGGCGTAGTGTATTTCTCCCGTCGCAATCCATCTACGCGAGTAGGGGGCGTGAAGGATTTAAAATAGGCGCGTTCCCGCGGCGATCAAACTGCGCATGCTCCGTTCGCAAATTTCCCGCCGTGCATTGCGCGAAATCACGTCGTTACGTCATTCGTTGTTTGAGTAGCGTCGTTTACGGACATTTCTATTCCCGAACGAGTTACGTAAAAAAAAAAAAAAAAAAATTAATTCGACGCGGGAACGACGGCCATACTTAACATGTGCTACGCACCGCTAGACCAGCAAAAAGCTGGTCTAACAGTACGTGGATCGCCGTAAAAACACATTTGCATATCCCGACGCATCAAAACGACGCGAACTCCTCCCAGCGGCCGCAAAAATATCGCAGCGTAGATCCGAAGGCTTACGAAGAGGTAAGCCTCTCGGGTCGAAGCCCGAAGCCGCCGTATCATGGTTTGAGGATTCAAACTAGTGATACGGCGCGCAAAATTTGAAATTACTCCTGTCTAACACCAGTTAGACAGGCGTAATTGCTTTATGAATCTGGGCCTAAATCTTTGACACTTGGTGACTTACAAGTAAAAATCCTGTATTTTCTGCTGGAAAATCACTTGGAACCCCCAAACATTATATATATTTTTTTTTTAGCAGAGACCCTAAGAAATAAAATAGCGATTGCTGCAATATTTAATGTTACACAGTATTTGCGCAGCGGTCTTTCAAACACATTTTTTTGGGAAAAAATATGCTTTAATAAAAAAACTAAACAGTAAAGTTAGACTATTTTTTTTTGTCCAAAAGTTTTCATTACCTGTTTTTGTGTATTGGAGATATATATATTACACCTACAAGTGCACTGATTGGAGGCTTGTTGTGTTTAAATGTAAGAAATGTTCTGTATTACTTAGCAGGGCAATAATGGAACTTCCGCTTTTCCGAATCCCCCCCCCCCCTCTGGTGTCACATTTGGTACCTTTCAGGGGGAAGGGGGGGGGGGCAGATACCTGCGTAATCCCAGGTATTTGCTCCCTCTTCCGGGCATAGATCACTGCGGTGACTGTGGTGACCTACACCACATCCGGTGCTTAATCCGCCCCCAGCTTTCTTCTGGGAGACGCACAGGTCCCAGAAGACAGAAGGGACCAGTGGGATTGGGCAGCGCGTCTTGCGCATGCACAGTAGGGAACCAGGAAGTGAAGCCACAAGGCTTCACTTCCTGATTCCCCTATGGAAGATGGTGGCCGAAGCACCCCGAGGGAGAGATCGGCTTCGGGTGCCAGCATTGTGGCCACCCACGACAGGTAAATGTCCATATATTAAAAGTCAACAGCTGCAGTATTTGTAGCTGCTGACTTTTATTTATTTTTTCCGCAGAACTCCGCTGCCTAAACACTGGACCATCATTCTAGCAGCGCTATTTGGCTGCTAGCGGGGTGCTTATATCCCAGCTAGCGGCTGATTAAGGGGTTAAATGCTCCCATGTAGCACAACTGCAGAAGCGCTTTGCAGGTGTTCATCTCAATGAGCAGGAGCCGCTCCAAAGGTGCTGCTTGCAGGACTTTTCTTTAATGTCCTGCCAGCGCACCGCCTCAATGTGAAAGCACTCGGGCTTTCAGACTGAGACTGCAGGGGAGCAGTTTTGCAGGCACTTTACAGGTGCTATTTTTAGCCCAAAAGTGCCTGAAAACACCCCAGTGTGAAAGGGGTCTGTTAGATTTTATGAGATTAGGGGGGGAAATCGGCTTAACATATCAGCCCAAAAAAAAAAAAAATCGGCACCATAAATCGGCTATTGGCCGCCGCGATTTCTGAATATCGGCATCGGCCAGAGAAAAACCCTTATCGGTTGACCTCTAATATATATATATACTGTATATATATATATATATATATATATATATATATATATATGAATTAACTGCATTTTACTTTACTTTACTTCCGCATAATCCTCTACACTTAGGCCGGCCATACATGTAGCAAATTTCTTGGCAACCCTTGGCATTAAGCAAAACCTTGCAAGAGAAGGCTGATGGAAACCGTCGTCCCCATCTGATGGAATTCATACTAGTTCCAGAGCAGTAACTGCAATTACAATGGATCAGAATAGGTTCAGGTTCATTGTCCTGGTACCAGTGTATGGTCTGTTGGTCAGAGTAATGCAGCTGTCATCGCAGCCTTCTCGTCCAGACCTGAGCTAAGGGTTTGCTTTAAGAGAAATCAATTCTCTGAGGAATTCTAAAAAACTGCCCGGGCCCACAAACTCTGTCACATATTTGCAGAAGGGGAGTTCACACACAAGCACAAAGACGGACACAATGTACACAAGGGGGTCCGACACCTAACACCAATGACTCCTTACCTGGAATTACAGAAATAGTTTTCAGAGCTCTTAATACTCTGAAAGTTCGCAGAGCTGAAACATTGCCTAGGTTTACAAATTCTGTTACATACCTGTAATATTAAAAACGATTTACAGTAAAATTAATGATTTTTCGTATTATCCCCTCTACAGGTAATTACAATAATCTTCTTTAGATAATAGAAAGGGAGGACCCCCCATTTTACCAACATCCAATAGGTATATAGAAGGATTGAAAGAGTGAAACTTTCTTAAAAAAAGGGCAGACTTTGTGGGCCTATCATGAGGCCATAATTATAAAAATTGTATCTTTATTACAAAAATTGTAAAATGACATATAACAAACACCACCCTATTACTTGACAAGGTCAACAGATACCCAATAGAACAGACATGGAGGTATGGATCCTTTCACCATGACAGATGCAATAAGCAATATGTATACATATCTCAGGGGGTTAGGTCCATAAGCTCTCCATGCTTGCTTGTTAATGTGTTTCACAATGCAATAGCTTCCTCAGGACATACTGGGTAGGCGCTGATATAAAATAAAAAATTATACAAAAAAGAGAAAATATAAGTATCTACAGTGTTAGACATTTATTAAGCAATTATATTTATGTATATACATCTTGTAAAATGATGTACGTGAGCAAACAAAACACCACATATATGCTTGCCTGAGTTTCTTTGTACATAATTTTACAAGATGCATATAATATATATATATATATATATATATATATATATATATATATATATATTGAATACTTGTGTGCTTATATAAATGTCTAACACTTTAGATACTTATATTTTCTCTTTTTTGTATAATTTTTAATTGATATATCAGCACCTACCCAGCATGTCCTATTGAATTGCGAAACGCGTTGACAAGCAAGCATGCAGGAGCTTATGGACTTAAACCCCTAAGATAAATATACAAATTGCTTATTGCATCTATCATGGACTTTTCATCTTCCTATTTGGGTATCGGTTGACCTTGTCAAGTAATAGGATGTTGTTGTTTTTTATATGTCATTTTAAAACTTTAAATTTTTTTCTATATTCTTTAGATAGTAAGCTGCTTTATACTGAAGACTTATCAGCCAAGCAATTTTGTGTTGGAGCACCGGCTGCATTTTGCACTTCCTATGGAGTAAATTCTCAATTCTCAATAATATGTGGGCAGGCAAGATCTGAGCACCAAAAGATCTCATTTAGGAAGGATCTTTTCATACAGACCAATGTGTATGTTCATGGCTATGGGTGGCTGAAAGGGGAGCAGACAGCTGACACAACTGGGGCTTAGCAATCAATTAAAAAAATCTAACTCAGTAAGGTAAGGGCTTTTCCCGAGGAATGTCTAATAATGTTGGGGCATACAAACATATAATCAGTCTGAAATATTGATTCTATATCTCTAAGGCCGCGTACACACGATCACATTTATCTGCTGAAACTGGTCCTACAGACCGTTTCAGCAGACATCCCTGATCGTGTGTACGGGCTAGCGGACATGTTTTCCCAGCGGACAAATTTCAAAGCATGCTTTGGAATTTAGTCCCCGGAGACATGTCCGTCAGATATGTCCGCTGGTTAGTACACTAACCAGCGGACAGAAATCTCCGCCCATGCGTCGAATGGATTCGACACATGTGTGAAAGTATTTCACTTCCTGGAGTGGTGACGTGGCGGCGTCAACGTCACCGCCACGTCACCGCGTCCTCAGCTCGAGGGGATTTTCGTCCGATGGTGTGTACAAATCCGATCAGACATGTCCGCTGCAAACGGTCCGTCTGAAATGTTTGAGCGGACATGTCTCATCGTGTGTACGCGGCATAAGACAGCATTTCTCAACTTTTTCACCCCAGAGGATCTCTTTAAAATAATTTTCAGGTATTGGTGAACACCTGCAGAAACCAATGTATTGGAGCTCAGTGAGAAAAATGTCTTCTTACATTGGTGGCCAGTAGGAAGAATTCCCTACGGCCTATAGTAGTAATGCCACCCTCATAGACAGCTTAAAAAGATAATTGGTGTCATGCAGTTGGCGTTGGCCCTGGACTTATGCAAGCACCATCAAATGCAAGATCAACCAGCCACAGCTCAAGGAACCTTTAGCAACCTTTGAAGAAAACCTGATTAAGAATAGCTGCTCTAGATCAGTGTTTCTCAACCTTTTTGAAGTCAAGGCACCCTTTAAAATGCATGGATAATCCCGAGGCACCCTTTAAAAATTATGGACAGTTTCGAGGCGCCCTTTAAAAATGTTGGACAGTCTTAAGGCAACCCATTCTAAAAAGTAAAAATTATTCTAATAGTTTTACATAATGCAGCAACATCCACAAGTCCAATTAGAAAACCTATTGTTAAGCCCTGTACACACGGCCGAGGTTCTCGCAGAAATCAGCGAGAACCTCGCTGGGATCCTCATTCTGCCGAGAACCTCGGCCGTGTGTAGGGATTCGCCGAGCCCAGCCCGTCGGGAAACCCGTCGAGCAAATAGAGAGCAGGTTCTCTATTTGCTCGATGGCCCGTCGGGATGAATGGCTGGTCGCTTTTCCCGACGGGCTGGTCGCCGAATCTGACGGCCGGCCGAGAACCTCGACGGGCGGAACACATCGTTCGAGGTTCTCTGCCGTGTACGCGGCCTTAGAGGTGATTTGTTCTTCCAACGCAAATACACTTGTGTAAACTGGTACTGACTAGTATTCCAATGTTTCTCATCTCCCTTCGTTTCTCTCCCTCACCCTACTAATGTGAGCCAAATGCTGATGGAGAGGAACAGGGAAGGGTCAAACAAGGATGTTATGCAAGCGGTTGGCATTCTCCTTATCAACTGATGATGCCATTGGTCGTTAGGGTGTCGGCTGCTAGAAGGCTGTAATGGTGCACATTGAAAATGTGTGGCTTAGTGTAACTAAAAAGCAGCCTTCATTCACACGTCCGGTTGTATACAATTTTTGGGCAATTTTTTGGCATGTTGCCAAGGCACCCCTGAAGGAACCTCAGGGCACCCTGGTTGAAAAAGCCCGCTCTAGATATCTTTAACTCCTCCTGTCTTGGAGAACATCTATGGCCAACTTTGGCAAAATGGAGTAATTGAAAAGCAATATCCTCAGCTAGGTCTTTTTTTTATTATGTTTCCTTTTCCTCACTTATTTATAGGCGACCATAGGCGAGTGTTAATATCTCCCAATCAATTTTACATTACCAATCAGATCTGTACCTTACTGTAGCTTTGCTTGTTCTTATTTCAATGTCCTTTCTTGTGCTATTTTCTTAACTGTTCCTCTTAAATTCAAAGCCTTATGCCCGGTACACACGATCCGATTATCAGACGAACGATCGTCCGTTTTTTTTTGCATGCTAATCTCACATCGAATCTGATGAGTTTACTAATGCCCCGTACACACGATCCGAAAATCGTCCGGAAAATGCCGCTTTCGAAACGATCGTACGATAATCGGATCGTTAGTACAGCGCTTCCGAGAGCCGATCAGGACAGTTCATCCGATTTTATTCTATCGGACATGCACGGAATTTTTTTTCGTACGATGCCATATCGTCCGATTTTCGTTTAATCAGTACAGCTGTCGTTCGAAAATGCAATACAAATGCATTACAACACATGACATCACTTCCGATTTTTTATTCTGCCGTACGAGAATTTTCGTGACTTTAGGCCACGTACACACGATCAAATCTATCTGCTGGAAACGGTCGGCCCGACCGTCCCAGCAGACAGATTCGACCGTGTGTACGGGCGAGCCGATGGATTTGGCCACCCGACAGATTTCAAAGCATGCTTTGAAATCTGTCGGCTGGGAACCCGTCCGCCCGACATGTCTGCTGGTTAGTACGCTAATCAGCAGACATGTCTTCTCGCACACTCGCCGAATGGTTTCGACGCATGCGCGGAAGTGTTTTACTTCCTGGTGCGGTGACGTGTGTATACGATCAAACCAATACGTCCCCAGCAGACAGATTTGTTCAAATCGGTCGGCCCGACCGATTTGAACAAATCTGTCTGCTCGTGTGTACGCGGCCTGAGAGTCGGTTCACACTAGGGGGACACGACTTCCAGCGCGACTTGACTTGAGCATGAACCACAGGGCGATCTGGGGAGATTTACAACACGACTTGAAGTCGTCTTCAGGACAGGGCACATTCCAGTGGCCAATAAAACAACAATCAGCTCTGGGAGAGGGAGGGGGAGGTTTGCCTGAGAAATGTAAGTTATCTTGCTGGAAAGTAGCTTCAATTAAGACAGTGATCAGACTTCTGAGGCGACTTCCATTGAAATCAATGGGTACAAATTGCCTACAAGTCGGATTGAAGTCGTACAGGAACCTTTTCAAAAGTCGGAGCGACTTGAGTAGTGTGTATTAACACCGCTCCCATTCACTTGCATTGTTTTTCTCTACAGCGTGACTTGGGACGACTTGAGGCGACGTCAAGTCGGATCCCAGGTCGCCCCAGTGTGAACCGACTCTTATGTTACTTTGTACAATGGTCGTCTACATTTGTAGTTTGTACAAACATTCAACATATACTGGTTGTATGTTTGTTATTTCACTTTTTCAATAAAAAACTAAATGAAAGAAAAGATATATCCTGCTAAATTCAACCTTTACAGCTGAAAATAGGGGCCAATAAAAATTAAAAAATCACCCATTTGTTCATTCAGTGCTGGACCACTGAGGTTTTCTGAAATCTTCACCCTGACTTGGCAACAGCACACTTTGCCCCACAGTTAGGCTGCATTCACATCTGAGCGTTTTGTCGCCTGAAGCGCGACGCTCAAAGATGCTAGAGGGGAAAAACAACATTCTCTATGGAGATGGTTCACATCTCCAACGCAAAACGTCGAACGCCAAAAGAACGTCGAACGCCTGATTTCAAACAAGTCCCGGACCCTTTTTTGCCGCGCGTATCGGGCGGCTTGGGCGTTTTACATTAATGCCAATGACCTGTACAAAATCGCTGGGAAAAAACGGTGCGTTTTATCGCGGCAAATCGCGGGGAAAAACGCCGCAAATCGTCTACGCCTAGATGTGAATGCAGCCTAAAAGGGTCATTCCCTATTTCATCAGAAAGGGGAAAAGGCTGGTGCTAGGTCACGTGTAGTATCTCTAGTATCTCATCCTCGACCTGGTTGGCCCAAAAGATGATTCATCAAAATAACAGGTTACATGTGTGTACACTTACATTTCATTCTTTAGGAGCCTGCTTAGATTTGCAACAAGTTAGCAAGAGTGCTGCTTACACAGTGCATGGTTTTTAAATTGTAGTGGGTGTGGAGAGAAGAACTACTGCTCACTGTCATGGGAGGAGCGGGCAGGTGCTGTATACATTTTACATGTTCCACCCCAAATATGGATGTAACATGTAACTTAACCACTTAACCCCCGGACCATATTGCTGCCCAATGACCAGAGCACTTTTTGTGATACGGCACTGCGTTGCTTTAACTGACAATTGCGCGGTCGTGCGACGTGGCTTCCAAACAAAATTGGCGTCCTTTTTTTCCCACAAATAGAGCTTTCTTTTGGTGGTATTTGATCATTTCTGCGTTTTTGTTTTTTTTTGCGCTATAAATAAAAATAAAGCGTCAATTTTGAAAAAATGCAATATTTTTTACTTTAGCTATAATAAATATCCCCAAAAAAAGATATAAAAAAACATTTTTTTTCCTCAGTTTAGTCCGATGCGTATAAATCGCAATAAGCGTTTATTGATTGGTTTGCGAAATGTTTTTAGCGTTTACAAAATAGTAGATAGTTTTATGGCATTTTTATTAATACTTTTTTTTTACTACTAATGGCGATGATCAGCAAATGTTTTCATGACTGTGACATTATGGTGGACACATCGGACACTTTTGACACATTTTTGGGACCATTGTAATTTTCACAGCGAAAAGTGCTATAAAAATGCACTGATTACTGTGAAAATGACAATGGTAGTGAAGGGGTTAACCACTAGGGGGCGCTGTAGGGGTTAAGTGTGACCTCATGTTTGTTTCTAACTGTAGGGGGGCAGGGCTGGACGTGTGACGTCAGTGATTGTCGTTCCCTATATCAGGGAACAGACGATCACTGATATTGCCACACAGAAGAATGGGGAAGGTGTGTTTACGGGACACCGGCGGCGATGGGCTCCCGCGGGCGCGGTCACGGAGCAATAAACGTGTTTTACGAGAAAGCCGACGGCATTTGCACTCGTGACCCACATCTGGCTCTTAAAGGGGACGTATATATACGTCCCTGTGCCCAGCCATGCCATTCTGCCGACGAATATGCTTAAGTGGTTAAGGAGAAGCCCGGAGCAAGATGCAGCGTTAGGTGCAGGGCTGGCATGACAGGGTAGCAGGGCAAGCAGCAGCCCAGGGGTTAATTTGGGGAGTGAAGTTCTGCAGGGGAGTGGAGGTGGCCAAAGCAAGTGTATGCTGTGTAGATAGGAGGGGTCGGTGTCCGGTGGTCAGTCAGAGGTCAACAGACAAAGAAGCAGCTTCCACCTTCCCGCCCTAATGTTATTCGGAATGTATGTGTCAGCAGTTGGGATAAGGGTGTAGTGGTTTGGATCTTTGGAGGCACTCTAAATTAAGACCAATATGGCATAGTGGGGAACTATCATGGTACGGGATCGTCGGTTAGATGCCAGTTAACCGAGGTTTAACTGGCATTTGGAGATGGGTATCAGGTCTCGTACAGACGACCGAGAAACTCGTCGTAAAAGAAACATCGTTTTCCTCGACGAGTTCCTTGTAAGGCTTGTCGAGAATCTTGACAAGCTTTCTTTGCGTACACACTGTCAAGACAAGATCTCGTCATTCTCAAACGCGGTGACGTACAACACGTACAACGGCACTATAAAGGGGAAGTTCGATTCCACTGGCACAACCCTTGGGGCTGCTTTTGCTAATCTCATGTTACTGCGTGTTAAGTAAAAGTTTGGTAAGAAACGATTTGCGCTTTTCAGTCTGTTGCAGCGTGATGAATGTGCTATCTCCATTACGAACGCTACTTTTACCGAAGATGCGCTCCCGTCTCATACTTTATTCTGAGCATGCGCGGGTTTCTAAGCATACACACAAACGTGTTTCTCGTTGTAAACCAGCCCAACAAGGAAATTGAGACTCCTGACGAGAATCAGGAGAACTTGCTTTTCTCGTCGAGAACCACAACAGTTTTCTCGACGAAAAACACAGGCCGCGTACACACGACCGGTTTCCTCGGCCGAATTCAGCAAGAAACTCGATGGGAGACGTATTCTACCGAGAAAACCGGTCATGTGTACACTTTTCGCCGAGAAAACTGTCGAGGAACTCGTCGAGCCAAAAAGAGAGCATGTTCTCACACACGACCGTTTTCCTCAGCAAAAAAGCTCTGCCACCAAGTTTCTTGATGGATTTTGTCGAGGAAAACGGAGGCCTCAGAGTTGTAAGGTGCAGTGTGGTATTGTCCTAAAGTCTGCGTGCTGCGACTGCGGACCTTGTGTGGCCACTCTGATATGAAGAAAATTTGGGCAGTGCCTTCAATTATCCACAACATGGTTACGATTTATCTGGGAGAGTATTGTTTGTAAATAAATGTTATGGTTAAATTGTTAATAAAATGGCCGGTGCGGCCACATTACTCTAAAATGGGTGTCGTCTGGTTATTTATTATGGGATATTAGAGTGTAGGGGGTCATATGCCCTAGGCAGTTTGCGTATGTCTTACCATAGTCATGATACTATTAGCGCTGCACTTTTCTTTATACCTGTATCCACATTGCTTGTGTGGATGAAGGGATCTGAGAGGTTTCTTTTTCATTCAACCTACTGGTTGAACGAAGAAAACTCAGCTTGTATACTCATCTTACAAGGGACTGCATCCGATCATATGCAGTCACTGTTTTGTAGCACCATCCTATTGAGGCGACCACGGGTGTCACACTTGCTGAGTACAATAGCCGACAGCGGAGACTCATCCATCCATGCTGTTAGAGTGGATGAGGGAAGCAATTGATTTCTTCACACTCTCATTATTATCTCATCTGATATCACAACTTGGCAAACAAAAAGTTATTCTTGACAGCTTCCGCCTCTCTTGCGAGTGTAATCCCTTCCTCCCACCTGTTCCTGGAGTTTACAGTAATCACCTCTCCAGTGCTGATTGCAGCTACAGCGGAACTCTGGAAGACAGTCTGTTCAGTAAATAGGGAGTCACGTTACCATGGCTTCCCATTTTCTGTCATCTGATATCCTGTACACATATGACTTGTGCTGCATGGATTAAGTAATGTTAGTATCTGTGAGTGCCAGTTTCTCAGTGCAAATTTAACCATTAAATGTAAAAAAATAAATAAAAAAAGGCCTAATTTAAACCACTTCAGCCCTAGAAGGATTTACCCCCAAGCCATTTTTTTGCGATGCAGCACTGCGTTATTTTAACTGACAATTGCACAGGCGTGCAGCACTGTACACAAATAAAATGTATGTCCCCTTTTCCGCACAAATAGAGCTTTCTTTTGGTGGTATTTGATCACCTCTGGGATTTTTATTTTTTGCGCTATAAACATAAAAATACCATTTAGGAAAAAAAACAATATTTTTTACTTGCTGCTACAATACATATGCAAAAATAAATAAATATATATATTCATCAATTTAGGCCAATATGTATTCTTCTACATATTTTTGGTAAAAAAGTATCGCAATAGGCGTACAATTTATTGATTGGTTTGTGCAAACGTTACAGCGTCTACAAACTATGGGATAGATTTAGGGATTTTTTTTTTTATTGTTTTTACTGGTAATGGCGGGGATTTTTAGCAGGACTACGACATTGTGGCAGACAAATCTGACCTTAAAGGGGTGTTCCAGCCCAAAATTGTGTTTATTAAAAGTCAGCAGCTATAAAAAGTGTAGCTGCTGGCTTTTAATAAACACTCACTTACCTGCTCCTGCGTTCCAGCGACGCGCCGACCGGGGCTCCGCTCCTTTCCCCCCTCCCCAGCCGGCGTCTCCATCCCGGCTGTGGGCACCCAGCCGTGACAGCCTTCGGCTTCACGGCCGAGCACCCACTGCGCATGCGCGAGCCGCACTGCGCGGCTCGTCGCTGATTGGAGAGGCGATCGCATGGGACCTGTCAGTGTCCCATGTGATCGCCTACAGGGAGGGGCTGGTGTAGGCGATTAAGGCTTAATCGCCCAACCAGCCCCTTGGCGGAAGCAGGAAGTGGGACAGGAAGTCCCACTCCTACTGAAGCCCCCACTCCCCCCCAAAAAAAAATTAATTGCCAAATGTGGCATGTAAGGGGGAGGGGAGGGGATTAAGCAAAAGTTGTTTTTTTGGGTGGAACTCCTCTTTAAGTGACACTTTTTGGGGACCAGTGACACCCATACAGTGATCAATGTTGATTGAGTTCCATTTAGAGAGACTGGCAAGGGTAGGTTACTATATTTAATTTTTTTACATATACTGTTATGCGCTTGAATGGAGCAGCTATGAATAATATCCTGGTTGTGAACTTTCGACCAAGGTATCCTTGGAAACAACGGAAACCCAACCATCTTAAGCACATTAAAATACAGCTAAAGAAAATAAAAAATAAATACATTTTTATTACATGCAGAATAATAACCCTCTATCCTTTTGGCATGGAACCCAAGAATCTACGTGAATCATATTTTATATGCATCTTCTACAGGAGAGAAGTCTGGTTCCAATGTAAATGATCCACTCAAATTTATGATGTGGTTATGACTAAGACTAAGTTACTAAATAAATGGTCAATTATGGACCACAAGAAGAATACTTACGCAAGCAAGATGACACTGAAATCCAACCAATTCCAAGGATCACGCAGGAAAGTAAACTTTTCTAAACAGAAGCCCCTTGCAAGAATTTTAATCAGAGATTCTAAAGTATAAATCCCAGTGAAGGTATATCTGAAAGACACAATTAAAGAGACCTTGCGGTGCATGAATTATTCATGGACAACAGACACAGAACAACAAGATTATTATGCACTTTATTCTATAAGACTAAGAAAAATAAACTGCAATAAATACATTTAAACTGAAATACAACAGTGTTCAATCTTCTAGGCCACTTTAACCACTTAAGGACCGCCTCCTGCACATATACGTCGGCAGAATGGCACAGCTGGACAGATCCACGTACAGGTACATCCTGTACTACTACCCAGCCGTGGGTCACGGGCGCGCGCCCGTGACCCGATCTGAAACTCCGGGACCGCGGGACTCGCGGACCCGATCGCCACTGGAGTGCGGCAATCGGTCCCCGGAGCTGAAGAACGGGGAGAGCTGTATATAAACACGGCTTTCTTGTGCTTCACTGTGGCGGCAGCATCGATCGCGTCATCCCTTTTATAGGGGGTAATGCGATCGATGACGTTCCACCTCCTGCCACACCCCCCTACAGTTGTAAACACACACAGGGAACAAATAACCCCTACAGCGCCCCCTTGTGGTTAACTCCTAAACTGCAACTGTCATTTCCACAGTAAACAATGCAATTTAAATGCATTTTTTTGCTATGAAAATGATAATTGACCCAAAAATGTGTCAAAATTGTCCGAAGTGTCCACCATAATGTCGCAGTCACGAAAAAAAATCGCTGATCGCCGACATTAGTAGTAAAAAATAAATAAATAATAAAAATGCAATAAAACTATCCCCTATTTTGTAAACGCTATAAATTTAGCGCAAACCAACCAATAAACGCTTATTGCGATTTTTTTTTACCAAAAATAGGTAGAAGAATACGTATTGGCCTAAACTGAGGAAAACATTTTTTTTATATATATTTATTATAGCAAAAAGTAAAAAACATTGCATTTTTTTTCAAAATTGTCGCTCTATTTTTGTTTAGAGTGCAAAAAATTAAAACCGCAGAGGTGATCAAATACCACCAAAAGAAAGCTCTATTTGTGGGAATAAAAGGACGCTAATTTTGTTTGGGAGCCACGTCGCACGACCGCGCAATTGTCAGTTAAAGCGACGCAGTGCCAATTTGCAAAAAGGAGTCTGGTCCTTAAGCCCCGGACCAAAATGCGGCTAAAGTGGTTAAGCTGGTCCAAAGCTCCATGACCGCGGCCGCGGAACCCACGGACTCGATCGTCACAGGAGCTAAAGAACGGGGAGCGGTGTGTAAAAAAACACCTTCCCCGTTCTTCACAGTGGCAGTGTCATTGATCGTCTGTTCCCTGATATAGGGAAAGACGATCAATGACATCACACGTCTAGCCCCGTCCCTCTACAGTTAGAAACACATATGAGGTCACACTTAACCCCTACAGCGCCCCGTAGTGGTTGATTCCTAAACTGTGTCATTTTCACAGTAATCAATGCATTTTTATAGCATTTTTTGCTGTGAAAATTACAATGGTCCCAAAAATGTGTCAAAATTGTCCAATGTGTCCGCCATAATGTCGCAGTCACGAAAAAAATCGCTGATCGCCGCCATTAGTAGTAAAAAAAAAAAATATTAATAGAAATGCCATAGAATTATCCCCTATTTTGTAAACGCTATAAATTTTGCGCAAACCAATCGTTAAACGCTTATTGCGATTTTTTTACCAAAAATAGGTAGAAGAATACGTATCAGCCTAAACTGAGGGAAAAAAAGTTTTTTTTATATCTTTTTTGGGGGATATTTATTATAGCAAAAAGTTAAAAATATTGCATTTTTTTCAAAGTTGTCGCTATATTTTTGTTTATAGTGCAAAAAATAAAAAATGCAGAGGTGATCAAATACCACCAAAAGAAAGCTCTATTTGTGGGACAAAAAGGACGCCAATTTTGTTTGGGAGCCACGTCGCACGACCGCGCAATTGTCAGTTAAAGCGACGCAGTGCCAAATCGCAAAAAGGGGCAAGGTCCTTTACCTGCATATTGGTCTGGGTCTTAAATGGTTGAAATAGTTGGGCTTATTCTATAACAGGTAACAAAGTGTAATAATGAAGTGCAGACTATGGTAATCCATACCATTCAAACACATCATACTGCAATAGTCCTATAAGTGAGAAGATTATTTCTAATGGCGCGTACACACGGTCTAAAATTCCGACAACAAATGTTCGCTGTGAGCCTATTGTCAGAAAATACGACTGTGTGTATGCTCCATTGGACATTTGCTGTCGGAATTTCCGACAACAAATGTTTGAGAGCTGGTTCTCAATTTTTCCGACAACAAAAGTTCTTGTCGGAAATTCTGATCGTTTGTAGCCAATTCCGACGCACAAAAATCCTACGCATGCTCAGAATAAATTTGACGCATGCTCTGAATCATTGAACTTCATTTTCTCTGCTCGTCGTAGTGTTGTACGTGACTGGGTTCTTGACGCTCAGAATTTCCGACAACATTTGTATGACCGTGTGTATGCAAGACAAGTTTGAGCCAACAATCTGTCGGAAAAAAAATCCACGGTTTTGATGTCGGAATGTCCGATCGTGTGTATGTGGCATAACTGGTTATTTATCACTGCTTGAAGCTTGATAAAGCTTGTTTAAAGCTAAATGCAAAGCAACCTCCAATTGGTTGAAGCAAGGGCGCCTGTCCATTAAGGGCGCACAGGCGCCGCCCCCTCTATTCATCGCCGTCTCCCCTATCCATGCGTCCAGCCCTTTTCAGGACACCGGCGCATGGATTCCAATGCTGGGGTGATATTCTGAAGCACTGATTAGAGCCAGAGGCTCCAAAATAAGGTGGGCTTTGGTCACAGAATGTGCGTTTCGAGCCAACCCAGGTGTGTTACAACAGCGAATCAAAATTCGCTATTGTAACACTGATCCTCCAACCGGCCAAACCTGGAAGCGGGTTTTGACACCAGTCTCCTGATTGGCTGAAAGGACAGGGGATTCTATTGGATGCCTAGGAGGAGGAGGGGAGGAGCTGAAAGCCACCATGGAGGAGAGGACTCGCTGAACCACACTACCTGCCACCCACCACAATGGGTTACGTCGTGCCGGACCAACTGCAAAACAGCAAGGAGGGGTGGGTTTTGCTGGGCGGGATGGTTGGTTGTTAGTCACCCCCTCCCCCCTAACAAAAAAAAAACAATAGCCACCACTGGGTTGAAGTATATAGTTAAAGTGTGTATACATATGTACTTTATATGTATTTTTGCCTGCCATAGCATATCAATTCTGTGCAGTCAGCCTCTTAATCTAGTAATCCCTGTCAGAGAGTACAGCCAGGCCCTTACCTATTGCCATTGCAGTCCAGCGATGTCGGCAGTAGGGTTCCCAGCGTGAACTCGAAAGATCATTACTCGTGATTAATCCTAATGGCACGCTACATGCTCCTGCACCAAGAATCGCATTGTACTTGCAGTTCCCGTGCAGGCTGTGATTCCAAAAATGGAGCAAGGACCTTCTAATGAATGGGCTGCCCTTCCCGCAAAAAAATGCAGCTCATCAGTTTGAATCAGGCCTTAAATTGGCTGCTAAGTTGGTGGTGGGTCAAGTCTGTCCAGTCTGTCATTACTATAACCACTTGATTGGTTTTAGTGTTGTAAGACAAAATTTGCAGCTTCAGGACATCCTTAGGGAGGCCGGCCATAGATGGATCGAATTTCCCAATGCAACCCCCCCTTTTCTCCCGCCGGCAGAAAACAACAATACTGCGGGAGGCTTCCCCCTTCGACACTGATAATGCTGATAGGGGAATCAGGTGATTTTCTTTCCTGCAACCCATGGTAGCAGGAAAGAAAATTTTATAATTTATGGCTTGCCTTACACATACTGTAGTTATCCCATTCACACCATGTCTGTTAAGCTCGATGCAAGGTTAAAATGTTATATTACACACAGCACTGCACTACAATGTGGTGTGGTCCATAGAGTTAAAGGGGTTGTAAAGGTTTATTGTTATTATTTTCCAAATAGGTTCCTTTAAGCTAGTGCATTGTTGGTTGACTTACCTTTTCCTTCGATTTCCCTTCTAAATAGTTGTTTTCTTTGTCTGAATTTCTTACTTCCTGTCCTCAGTAAGCTTGCCCCCATCATCTGGCTGGGGGTTAGTCAGATCCTTACTGAGGAGGAACAGGAAGTGAAAAATTCAGGCAAAGAAAACAAAGAAAAAAAAACATTTAGAAGGGAAATCGAAGGAAAAGGTAAGTGAACCAACAATGCACTAGCTTAAAGGAACCTATTTAGAAAGTAAAAAACTAACCTTTACAACCTCTTTAACCACTTTACTACCGGCCGCCGTCAATTGACAGTGGCATGATAGTGCTCTTGTTCTGGGAGGACGTCATATGACGTTCTCGCTTTGCAGAGCCACTAGGGGGCGCTCAAGTCCCGGCGGCGGCCGCGATGTCCGCTGGGCACCCGCGGTTGCCCAGTAACTGAGCAGGACCGTGGATCTCTGTGTGTAAACACAGAGATCCACGTCCTGTCATCGAGAGGAGACCGATGCTGTGTCCCTTGTACATAGGGGCACAGATCGGTCACCTACCCCAGTCAGTCCCCTCCCCCTACAGTTAGAATCACTCACTAGGGTACACATTTAACCCCTTGATCGCCCCCTAGTATTAACCCCTTCCCTGCCAGTCACATTTACACAGTAATCAATGCACATTTATAGCACTGTTCGCTGTATGAATGTGAATGGTCCCAAAAAGTGTCCGGTGTGTCCGCCCCAATATCGCAGTCACGATAAAAATCACTGATTGCCGCCATTACTAGAAAAAAATTTAATAAAAATGCTATAAATCTATCCCCTATATAGTAGCCGCTATAACTTTAAATAAAGCATAACTTTTTTGACACTCCAATGGTGCATTTCTTGAGACAAGCAACAGCAAGAGGAATGCAGAGGCTATTCCTCTGCTTGTCATGGGAATGTTCTCACACCAGAGATGAGCTGCTGCTGCTATGAATCAACTGTCTCCTTCAAAGCTGTTGTTGGATCAGCCATAGCAGGAGGGGAGGGGGCAGATCAGATTTTATTACTTTAGTTAGAAGGCACTGGAAACATTGCTCAAAACACTACATGTACTTTGTCCCATAGATGACACACCTTCTTTAACCACTTGTCCACCGCCCGCCGTCAAATGACAGTGGGCGGAAGACTCCATTGTTCTGACAGGACGTCATATGACGTACTGTCTTTTAAAGCCGCGCACCCGCGATTGCCCAGTAACTGAGCAGGGACGTGGAGCTCTGTGTGTAAACACAGAGCTCCACATCCTGTCAAGGAGAGAGGAGACCGATCTGTGTCCCTTGTACATAGGGACACAATCGGTCACCTCCCCCAGTCACCCCCCTCGCCCTACAGTTAGAACACAAACTAGGCTACACATTTAACCCTTTCCCCGCCCCCCTAGTGGTTAACCCCTTCACTGCCAGTCACATTTATACAGTTATCAGTGCATTTCAGTGCATATTTATAGCACTGTTCACTGTATGAATGTGATTGGTCCCAAAAATGTCACAAAAGTGTCCGCTATAATGTCGCAGTCCCAATAAAAAAATCGCAGATCACCGCCATTACTAAAAAAAAAAAATGCCATAAAACTATCCCCTATTTTGTAAACGTTATAAATTTTGCGCAAACCAATCAATAAACGCTTATTTCATTTTTTCTTACCAAAAATAGGTAGAAAAATACGTATCGGCCTAAACTGAGGAAAAAAATATTTTTTTTATATATTTTGGGGAATATTTATTACAGCAAAAAAAAAAAAATATAGCATTTTTTTTTTTTAAATTGTCGCTCTATTTTTGTTTATAGCGCAAAAAATAAAAACCGCAGAGGTGATCAAATACCACCAAAAGAAAGCTCTATTTGTGGGAAAAAAAAGGACGCCAATTTTGTTCAGGAGCCACGGCGCACGACCGTGCAATTGTCAGTTAAAGGGGGGGTAAAACCTTCTGGGGCTGAAGCAATATTAAACCCAAAAGCAAGCATTTGTACTTTTGCAAAAATAAAACAGCTTTTCATGTATTTTACACACGCTTACCTCACTCTCTTCATAGCTGTTTAAAAACACATTTCCATTACTTCTGTCTTACTTCCTGGGCAGACTTTAGGTCATGACACAGGAGGGAGTTGAACAGCTGAGGGTAGATGATGCAGCGTGTGTGCTAATGAGTAGTGTTGCTCACGAATATTCGCATTGCGAATATTCGCTACGAATATTGCATATTCGAGTATTCGCGAATAAATCTAATATCGCGGTGAATATTCGCTATTGCGAATATTCGTATTTTTTCAAATTTATTTTTAAAACAGATCACATCCTAGTGATCTCCATCGACGTCTAAAAGCATTGCTGGTATGATTAGAGACCCTGGGCCGAGTAGCTGAGGCGATCCTTTTATGTTGCCGAATATTCGCAATGCGAATATTCGTATTACGAATATTCGCGAATGCGTTCTCTGCCCTTCTGTGTTTTGTGTATAAAAAAAAAAAAAAAATTAGCTTTAGTTTAGTCATATAAGTTTGTGTAAGTAGAGTTAGTGTTTAGTGCCTATTAGTTTAGTAATCCAGGAAATGATCTCTGTTTTCGCGTGTTGACGAGAATTTCGCAATCAATTTCGCATTCGCACTAGCGAAATTTCGCTAAATTTTTTTTTGGATAAAATATCACGAATATTCGATATTAACGAATATTCGCGAATACGTTCTCTGCCCTTCTGTGTTTTGTGATAAAAAAATAAAAATAAAATTAGCTTTAGTTTAGTCATATAAGTTTGTGTAAGTAGAGTTAGTGTTTAGTGCCTATTAGTTTAGAAATCCAGGAAATGATCTCCGTTTTCGCGTGTTGACGAGAATTTCGCAAACAATTTCGCATTCGCACTAGCGAAATTTCGATTTTTTTTTTTTTATAAAATATCACGAATATTTGATATTAACGAATATTCGCAAATATTCTTCTATATATTCGCGAAATATCGCGAAATCGAATATGGCGTATTCCGCTCATCACTACTAATGAGATCAGCTGGTCATCTCTTTCCTGTGTCATGACCTAAAGTCTGACCAGAAAGTAAGGTAGAAGTAATGGAAAAGTGTGTTTAAACAGCCATGAAGAGAGTGAGGTGGGCGTGTGTAGAATAAATGGAAAGCTGTTTTATTTATGCAAAATAAGTACATTAATGCTATATTGGTACATATACATATATATATATACCAATATGTATACATGTATACATATATATTGGAGCTTAAAAAAAAAAGAAAGGTGAACTTAGCCTTTAAAACTGTAAAACCTTTATCTCACATGGCAAAAAATTGTTTGCTATATAACTGATTACAAAGTGTTAGCTGGAGCTCAGCTTCAATTTATTAGTGTATCTTAGGCTCCTTTCACACTTGTGCAACTTAGGATCCAACTTGTGAGACCCAAAGTTGCAGGACATGTAAAATTCAATGTATTTCAAAGAGGGCCATTCCAATTGACACTACTGAAGTCATGGCAACTTCAGAAAAAATTTCCTGCACTATTTTGATCCAACTTTGACATGGCTTCAATACCAGAGAGCATAAAAGTCTTATCAAAGTCACTTCAAAGTTGTATCGGACTCCAAATTTGCACTGAAAATGGTTTATTGCAGGAATGGGGGGGTGCCCAGACTCTAACCCTAATGCCGCGTACACACGATCATTTTTTGTGATGAAAAAAAACAACGTTTTTGAAACGTCACTTTTCAAAGACGATGTTGCATACACACCATCGTTTTTTTCACAAAAAGCGAGGTTACGTTCACCACTCTTTTTCATTGAAGCTCGCTTCATAACTAGCTTCTGGGCATGCGCGGGTTGAAAAACGTCGTTTTAAACGACGTTTTTGCTACACACGGTGACTTTTTGTGAAACAAAAAACGACGTTTTGAAAAACGACACAAAAAATTCAAGCATGTTGGAATTTTTTTTTTGGTCGTTTTTTTTAAGACAAAAAACGACGTTTTGCCCACACACGATCAATTTAAATGACGTTTTAAAAAACAACGTTTTTTTTCATCGCAAAAAACGACCGTGTGTACGCGGCATAAGGGAAGGGAGGGGGCACAGTTTGGCATACTTTCTCTGGGCGCTGGATGCCCTTGTCCCGGCACTGCATGCAAGGTTAGTCCAGCAATCTCCCTGGCTGAACTGTTGTGTTCTGAGAAGGGGACGCGCCCCCCCCATTAGAACACTCCGATCAGAGCTCTCTGCCATTGGCTGAGAGCGCTGATTGGGAGTTTGTCGTTTGCTGGTTTTCCAGGATGCACGTCCGACAGAAGCCAGCCGAACAGCCTGCTTCTGTCAGACCGACATACACACAACGCTGTATGCTGGCCTAGGACAACAAGGCCCAGGCCTAGGGCAGCACTTTGCAGGGGGGCAGCACAAAAATAGTCCCCGCCGGCTTGCACTACACTGTTAGGCAAATTAGTCTAGCGCTCCCATAAAGCAGCCTCTCTGCTTCCGCCCGGCATTCCGCAACCATGTGTGTGTGTGTGTGTGTGGGGGGGGGGGGGGGCGCTTCTAATTTTGACTGTCCTATCATCCTGGACAACAAACCTTCCTTACTGTGCTATGTTTCTGTTGCACCATCGGCATGGTTATGTCTTCTTATTCCTCTCTATAAAATTATCAGAAATTTGTGCTTAAAGTAGAACTATAATCAACACTTTTTTTAATCATTTTGGATAGAGTAAGGGAGAGTTATAGCCCCTGTCAGTTTATTTTTTACCATCCCTGTCCCATTACAAAGATTTCCCTTCACTTCCTGCTCCATAGCCAAACAGGAAGTGAGAGAAAATCTATGCAAATTAAGGGAATCCATTGCCAACCCCAGGGCCCCCTAACTAGTATACGCCCCCCCCCCCCCCGAAAATGTTAGGGCGGTTCTTAAAAAACAGGGTGTGGCCTTGACAGGAAGGGGTGGGTCATATTTAAATTAAGAGGTGCAAAAGTTTAGTCAGGCCTAGGGCAGCACAAAACCTAAATACACTACTGCATACACGCGAAGCTGAATGTTGGTCGTTTCTCCCAACATTCGGACCATGTGTGCGGGGCTTTAATCTGCTAGTATTTTTAACACTCCCCTCCCCCCCAGAATAACAATACTGCTGTCCAAAGGTGCCCCCTTTGCTCCTTCATCCAAAGTGGAGGCACTTTATTAGAGAAGGTGTGTTACTGGCCAAATCACCAGGTGAAAACAGAGCGAAAAAATTGCTAAAAACAGAAAACGTAGGCTTTCACGCTTTTTACCGAGCTGAAAATGCAATCCCTTTAAAAACCTATAGGAGTTTTCACACCACTGTGCTGCGAGTGCGGTGCACCTTAAAAAGTCCTGCATGACACAAGTCCTCATTGAAATGAATAGAAAATGTGCCAAAAAAGCATCTAAAATGCACCTGTGTTGCGTTTTTTAGGTAATAGGCAGCCATGCAACCACCACATCCAGTGATTGGTAAGCTGTTATATATTATATTTTTGGGTTTTGGTTTAATACTATTTGAAGGAATACAGTGGCATTACCTCCCCCCTGCAGCTTGCTGATTGGACAGTGAAGGAGCAGCAACAAAATGAAAAGACGACACTGTTCTCTCCCCCCATCAGCAGGTTCTCTGGCAATTAATGTGCACACAGCAGAACCTCCTAATGCTGCTCCTCCTCTCTTTCAGGTTAAATGATGCTTTGCAGGGAAGGAAAAAGGATGATATGTAGAGAGATTTGGGTAAAACTGATTATTTTTCGAGGAATAGGCAACTGCTCGAAGCATTTATTTTTATTTTTTTGTGTGTCTGGAGTTTAGCTTTAATCTTTAACATCTCTTGCCAGCCCAGTCGGAGTGAGCCATATTTGTGAAAGGCTTGGGGAGTCTCTCCATAGCCCTCACTCTACAGTACTGCCTGATTTCTATATATATCACAATTCTTTGGCATTCTGCCCACAGTTGTCATTTCAGCTGTTGTAATTGCGAGTATAAATTCAATAGATGACTTATAAAGTGCTCAGATAATGTATTGCTTTGGACAAAGATCTTAATCTATAAAAAACATGAGCGCAGCCAGGACTTGAATCTCCTATGAGTTATTACATAGTAAAGTTGCCCACCCAGTAACTTTAAGCCTCGTACACACGATCAGTCCATCAATGAGAACGGTCCAAAGGACCGTTCTCATCCGTTAACCGATGAAGCTGACTGATGATCTAATGTGCCTACACACCATCGGTTAAAAAAACGATCGTATCAGAATGTGGTGACGTAAAACACAACGACATGCTGAAAAAAATGAAGTTCAATGCTTCCAAGCATGCGTCGACTGGATTCTGAGCATGCGTAGATTTTTAACCGATGGTCGTGCCTACTAACGATCGGTTTTGACCGATCGTTAGGCCTCGTACACACGATAGGATAGCCAGAGGACAACGGTCTGATGGACCGTTTTCATCGGTCAAAACCGATTGTGTGTGGGCCCCATAGGTTATTTGACCTTAGATTAAAAAAAAAAGCCAACTTGCTTTAAAATTAACCAATGGATTCCTAACCTATAGGTCAAAACCGATCGTTAGTAGGCACGACCATCGGTTCAAAATCCATGCATGCTCAGAATCAAGTGTACACATGCTTGGAAGCATTGAACTTCATTTTTTTCAGCAAGTCGTTGTGTTTTACGTCACCGCGTTCTGATACAATCGTTTTTTTAACCGATGGTGTGTACACACATCAGACCATCAGTCAGCTTCATCGGTTAACCGATGATAATGGTTCTTCAGACTGTTCTCATCGGATGGACTGATCGTGTGTACAAGGCTTTAGGTATCCATCGGTTAAATTTTAAAGCAAGTTGGCTTTTTTTTAACCGAAGGATAAATAACCTATGGGGCTTGACCAATGAAAACAATCCATCAGACCCTTGTCCTATGGCTATCCTATCCTATCGTGTGTACGAGGCCTTACTGTGTCCACCAACAAAAGTGTAATATATTTGTACAACCTTCAGAAGATACAAGCAAATACACTATATTACCAAAATTATTGGGGTGCCTGCCTTTACACGCACATGAACTTTAATGGCATCCCAGTCTAATGCCGCGTGCACGCAGTCGGAAATTTCGAAAACAAATGTTCGATGGGAGCTTTTTTTCGGAAATTCCGACTGTTGTGGGCCCCATTGGACCTCTGCTGTCGGAATTTCCGACAACAACAATTTAAGAGCTTGCTATTACATTTTCCAAAAACAAAATCTGTTCTCGTAAATTCGGATTGTGTGTGGACGATTCCGAAGCACAAAATTCTACACATGCTCTGAATCAAGTACGAGACGGAAGCGCTCGGTCTGGTAAAACTAGCGTTCATAATGGAGATAGCATATTTGTCACGCTGTTACGGACTGAAAAGCACGAGGCTGAAAAGCACAAATCGTCTCTCACCAAACTTCTGTTAACATGACTGGTATTGAACTTCCCTTTAATAGTGCCGACATACGTCTTGTACGTCACCGCGTTCTTGGCGTTCGGAATTTCCGACAATCTGTGCAACAGTGTGTATGCAACACAAGATTGAGCCAACATCCATTGGGGAAAAAAATCCATGGTTTTGTTGTCGGAATTTATGATCGTCTGTACGCGGCATTAGGGTGTAATATTGAGTTGGCCCACTCTTTGCAGCTATAACAGCTTCAACTCTTTTGGGAAGGCTGTCCACAAGGTTTAGGAGTTTGTCTATGGGAATGTTTGATCGTTCTTCCAGTAGCAATTTTGTGAGGTCAGGCACTGATGTTGGACAAGAAGGACTGGCTTGCAGACTGGCCTGCACAGAGTTCTTGCCACAACCCGATAGAACACCTTTGGGATAAATTAGAGCGGAGACTGCAAGCCAGTCTTCACATCAGTGCCTGACCTAAAAAATGGGCTTCTGGAAGAATGGTCAAACATTCCCATTGTCACACTCCAAAACCTTGTGGACAGCCTTCCCAGAAGAGTTGATAATGTTATAGCTGCAAAAGGGTGCACCAACTCAATATTGTGCCCTGGGATGCCATTATAGTTTATGTGCGTGTAAAGGCAGGCCTCCCAATACTGTTGGGAATATTGTATTTTTTTTTTCACTTACTAAGATCTGCCCAAGTCCTCAGTAGGCAAGAGACTCTGTTTAGAAATAGACAGATAATCAGAATAATTTGTTTTTGGCACACGAGTCATGACTGGTAGATGAAGGTAGGGGGACTAAGGCAAACCATAAATTAATCGCTGGATCCCCCCCATCATCACAGTAGGTGTTGATGGGAGAATCCCTGCTGCAGAGCTGATGTGTTCTGCCGGCAGGTTGCCTTTCCTGCCGGCAGAACTCAATGGTCAATGATGAATTGACTTGGGCTACAATCAGCCTAGATGGTTTTAATCTTGGCCGATCTCTGCTGAACTGGCCAAGATTCAATCCATCTATGGCCAGCTTAACTGAAGCCTGGTAGCCCAGGTATTTCCAGGACATTACCAGGGGAATTCAGATTGAATATAGCGCCATTTTTTTGGTGTAGTTCCCTACCTTTGCTTGATTCAGGCAAGCATTTGCACCACTGTGAGTACGTTTGCTGATACAAATGGCAAATTCAGGTAGTTCTTACTACTGCCACTTTAAGAATTTGTCGCTATGGCAGCGACAAATTTCTAAAGAATTATCTCCAGTTCTCTTGGAAACTGGCAGTAATTAAGACAAACTCTGATCTGTTATACAGAAATACACCAGTATTCAGAGTTGGCTGTGCCAGTCCTGGGAAGCCATCATGTCTGTGACAGCTTCCTGCACAGAGCTGTATCCCCGACCTCATTTATATGGGAAACAACTTATTATTGGGTGGGTGGGTCATTGGAGCTGCTCCACTTTTTAGTGACAGTGCATAGGAGTGTGTGGATTCAAAAGCTGTTATTGGTCTAAATAGCGGCCATGGATCTGCCCACTGCAAGGCAACTGCCAACCAAAAGTGGAGCACACCTGATAGAAACTAGTCTCTTAGGCCCCTTTCACATGTCCGCCTCCGTTCGTCTGTTTTTAAAAGTCTGTTTACGGACTTGTAATGGACGCCTATGGGGTCGCGTCTGTTAGCGGATGATGCATCCGCTAACGTCCGCAAAGATCCGCGTCCGTCTGGATCTGGTTTTTCGGACGGAAGAAAACCCTATTTTTCTTCCGTCCGGCGGAACGGATCGGATGAAGACGGACAAACGGTCCGTTTTCATCCGATTCCCCATAGGGGAGAGAGGAGGAGAGACAGGGCGGTCCGTGCACAGTGTGCGGGGACCGCCCTGTCCGCCGACAGCTGCCGGCAGTGTGCCGGAACCACCCGCTGAGCCGACGGACACACACGGAGCGGACTGAAAAACGGTCCGCTCCGTGTGAAAGGACCCTTAGTTCCACCATCAGGCTCCACCCACCTCTAGTATAAAACCAGGCGCAGTTGATGGGGAGATTCTTCTACCTGACAAAATTCTTCTACCTGTCAAAAACTGAATGTTTTTGCGAAGAAAAAAGGATCTTGTTAGACAGTTAAAATATAAACACCCCCTCCTAGAATTCTTTCTACCAGCACCTTTTGTTTCTCACCTGCGTAAGACGTGCATTGATAATGTGGTTTCACGGTGTCATTTGTTGACCTGTATGCACAGCAGGGCATAGTAGAATAAATCTTCACATTCCTGTGTTGGAAGATTCTGTTTGTGTTCAAACATGAGGCATGCCCTATGGCAATGCACAAGTTAATGCATGAACTCTGTCTGTAGTCTGAGGCCGCGTACACACGAGGGGATATGTCCGCTGAAAACGGTCCGATGGACCGTTTCAGCAGACATCTCCGCTCGTGTGTATGGGCTAGCGGACAGATTTCTCCACCCGACAGATTTCAAAGCAAGCTTTGAAATCTATCCGGTGGGAATCTGTCCGCCCGACATGTCTGCTGGTTAGTACACTTACCAGCAGACATGTCGGCCCCCACCGCCCCCGCGCCGCTGCCGAATGGATTCGGCGCATGCGCGGAAGTGTTTTACTTCCTGGTGCGGTGACGTGGCGGTGACGCGGCGGCGTCAACGTCACCGCCGCGTCACCGCCACGTCACCGCGCCGTCCGGCGGCGGGGAATTTGATCCGATGGTGTGTACACGCCATCGGATCAAACTCCCGATCGGACATATCCGATGGAAATGGTCCGCGGACCGTTTTCATCGGATATGTCCGATCGTGTGTATGGGGCCTGAGAACTGACACTTCATGTGAAGAAACTATATATCCCACATTTCCTGGGTCTCTTAGTCTAGTGCTGTGCAGGTGAGAACTTCACGGTTATTATATCTGACATAGACACAAACAGGCAGAGCAATTAACAAAGCTCACCATGCAGTCTCATCACATGAGCACTCCAACATGTGTGATGCAACACAGAGGAAATGGCGAGGCATGGATTGGATGCTGTGTGACCCCGAATAAGAAGTTGCCTGCTCCTTTTCGAATAAGGACAAGCTATGTGAATGAATACATTGACAGGGGAATCGATCAGCCATGACACTACAAACTGCAGCCCACAACATATGAGCCCATCATTACAGGGTAAGGCAAACAAATAACACAGGGAATATAACTACAATAATACCTAGTTAAAACAATAAAACAAATCTGAAGGTGTACCATGCCTTTAAACAGTGCCAATGTACACTATATTGCCAAAAATATTGGTACGCCTGTCTTTACATGCACATGAACTTTATTGCCATCCCAGTCTTAGTCTGTAGGGTTTAAATATTGAGGTTGGCCCACCCTTTGCAGCTATAACAGCTTGAACTCTTCTGAGAAGGCTGTCCACAATGTTTAGGCATGTGTCTATGGGAAGGTTTAACCATTCTTCCAGAAGCACATTTGTGGTATCAGGCACTAATGTTGGACGAGAAGACCTGGCTCGCAGTCTCCACTCTAAATCATCCCAAAGGTGTTCTAATGGGTTGAGGTCAGGACTTTGTGCAGGCCAGTCAAGTTCCTCCACCCCAAAACTCATTCATCCACACTATATTCCCAAAAGTATTGGGCCACCCTTCCAAGTTTTTCGGTTGAGGGGGATTTTGGTGCAGGGTTGTTTTTCAGGGGTTGGGCTTGGCCCCTTAGTTCCAGTGAAGGGAACTCTTAAGGTGTCAGCATACCAAGACATTTAGGACAATTTTATGCTCCCAACTTTGTGGGAACAGTTTGGGGATGGCCCCTTCCTGTCCCAACATGACTGAGCACCAGTGCACAAAGCACGGTCCATAAAGACATGGATGAGCGAGTTTGGAGTGGAGGAACTTGACTGGCCTGAACAGAGTTATGACCTCAACCCAATAGAACACCTTTAGGATGCATTAGAGCGGAGACTCATTGACATCAGTCAAGAAAAGAACAAAGGCGCACCAGCCTAGTAGATTACCGTTATAGCAAATTTATTGAAATACAGTATACAAGACCTACTCACAACTGTGGTAGAAAGGATCGTAGTAAGAGGCTTATTCCACATAGGCTGAAGCATGTAGACCCCGAACCGCACTCCAACTGGTCATGGAGAAAATGAAGAGGGTCACTGCCAGTTGACGCGTTTCAAAGCACAAAGCTTCTTCATCAGAGCCCAGCATTCCCATAGACACACTCCTAAACCTTGTGGACAGCCTTCTCAGAAGAGTTGAAGCTGTTATAAGAAGTACAAAGGGTGGGCCAACTTAATGTTGAACCCTACGGACTAAGACAAGGATGCCATTAAAGTTTGAGTGTGCGTAAAGGCAGGCATCCCAATACTTTTGGCAATATAGTGTATATGAGGTCTTCATGTAAGATCCCGCAAGACATTAGATTTCATAAAATATATCAAACTCATTTGGATACTTACTCTACATTCTTGGCCCAATCCGGGGGATTACTCATGGTCATGAACACACAGTTGGTGAGGATAGTGAACATTATGAGCATGCTGAATAATGTATACCATTGTCAAGGAAGCCAAGCATTAATATAGTTTGTTTTAAGAGTCACCAAGGTAAAATAAATATGACAAATGAATTGCTCTGGCAGTGTTGTTGTAATGTAATGTCATTTTTTCATTACAGCACAAAAGGCTGCTACCCTACAGAGTTAAATATATGCTTTGCCTATGCTTTTTTCCCTTCCATTTCCAGAATACATACAGGTGAAACAAAACCACCTATTGAAAGAGAGAGAACAGCTTTTGTAGCAGACATTAAATCAAATAGTGACTCACAAAACAGTGAATAGGAGAAGCAATTGAGAGGAAGAAAGAAAACAAAATTTATGGAACCCCAGCAGACTAAATTGCAGGACTCTCACAATGTGATTTCTGCTGTAAAAGGAAAAAATATGGTGATTTTAAAATGACAGCTGCATATATACCTTATATAGACATGCAAGTAAAAGGTGCAAAGTATGCATTGTAAACACATTCAATAAGGATTAAATTCTTACTTGCAAACTTTCAATAAGGTTTCTATAATAGTACTAACCTTTAAAAACTAACCAGCATTGCTCCAACCCATATCTTCTGAGCCGCATGTGACGCTAATCTACCTTTGATGTTGCTGTCCACAGCATCCCGTTTTTGTCGAATTATCATTTGTTGTAGGTATCGGTTTATGGGGTATTATTGATTCACCGAAAATAAAACCTACCCTGAAAATAAGACCTAGCATTATTTTCCAGGAGAGCTGCAATATAAGCCCTACCCCGAAAATAAGCCCTAGTTTAAAATGCTTGTAAAATCGTATAATCCACTCTATTACAGTAGTGTATAATGTACAATGTGTGTGTTTCTGTAATATAATTGCAGGGAAGAGAGCTCCCGGTAGGTCACAGAAGCACAGAGTGTCACTATAACGAACGTATTTGGCACAATTATATTACAGAAACACACACATTGTACATTATATACTACTGTAATAGAATGCATTGTAGGATTTTACTAGCATTTTAACTCAGTTCACACTGAGGATTCCTGTCAGGCAGGGAGCGAGAGGAGGAGAGAAGACAGCACATTACATGGTAAGACCTACCCCCAAAATAAGCCCTACTGTGTCTTTTGTTGCCAAAATTAATATAAGACCTGGGCTTGTTTTCGGGGAAACATGGTAGTTAAATATTATACACCAGCAATCTCCGAACTTTCCAAGGGAGAGGTCAGTTTACTGTCCTTTTGACTTTGGGTGGGATGGGGTCTGATTGTGGCCAGTGGGAGTAGGATAGGCTCCAGCTCTCAGACTTGGTGGTTAGTAGAAGTAAAATAATTGCAATGCCTGTGGTCAGTAAGAGGAGGAATGATGCCCCACCTTGGTAATAATGGCATTAGCAATGGTTTTGCCGTTGTTTTCAATTGCAGGTAAACCTTCTGTAAATATGTAAAATATGGTGGGTGCCATAGCTGACATTCTTCAGAAAATTCTAGCTTCTGTTCGGTCATGCTGATCCAGTCCCTTTCTGTGTCATGGATCCTAAACATATGCAGATTTGGAGTTTTGACTTCACCTCCATACCTGTGGCTCCCCTAATCCATGCACACCCGGCCCCTGATCTACATGCAGGGTGCCAGATGCATGGATTTCAATGGTGTTCTTCATTAAAGAGGATGTAAAATGTCACAATGTAGAGTATATTTCCTATCATTTGTGCCCAGTCTTGCCACACAGAGTTAATCCAGCGCTGAGTAATCCTCTTTTATGTTCAGTGAAAACGAACAGCCTTCCAGATAAAACCCTGCCTAAATCAAAAAGTCCGGAATCTCTCTTCTTGCTTTGAGTGAGAGGTTATTTACAAATATAGCTAGGACAAGTTTATCATATGTTATGTTTTGTTTATCATAACATGAGGTGATATAACATCATAACACATCCTAGTAATATACAATGAACTTTGGATCACCTCTTGTTATGATAAACATGTCCACGCTATATTTGTAAATAACCTGTTACTGAAAGCAAAAACAGAGAAACGGACTTAACCTAATTTGACAGGTTTTTATCTGAAGTCCGGTTATTTGCACTGGACTTTAAAAAAGAGGATTACTCAGCGCTGGATTAACTCTGTGTGGCAAGACTGGGCACAGATGATAGGAAATCTTATACTCTACATTGTGACATCAAAACAAATTTTTTTTTTTTTTGGGTTTACATCCACTTTAAGCCCTTGATTAGAGCCTGAGGCTCTAAAAAAAGGTGGGGTGTGCCCTGAGCCTGCCCAATTGTGTGACAAAAGTGAAATAATATTCCCTATTGTCTTCCTGATTTTGCTCCCGGCCAATCAAAAAGCAGGTTCTTGGACCCGATTGGCCAAAAGGAGAAGCGATCTTATTGGTCGCTGAGGAGGAGGAGACACAAGGGAAGCTGCTGTGAAGTCGAGGAGGTGAAGCAGGGGGAAGCCACTGAGGAGGAAGCACTGCACGTGATAGAGATGGGGTAGGTGCGGGGCTGGTGGGCTGACGATTGAGTGTGTATGGGGACAGAGGTTCTACTGACCAACTGGGGGTGGTGGCGGGTAGTTTGTTTGCCCCCCCCCACAAAAATGGAGCACCAGCTGCCCCATACGTGTCCTGGGGTCAGTCACTCAGAAAATTCAAACATAGGGGGATAAGCATTAAAGTAGAACTAAAGGGAAAACGTTTTATTTATTTTGGATAGAGCGAGGGAGGGTTATAATCTCTGTAAGGTTTATGTTTGGCCTCGGTGTCCCATTGGGGATATTAACCTTCACTTCCTGTCTAATAGCCAAAAAGTATGAAAATGAGAGGAAATTAAGAGAATCGCTTGGAGGAACCCCAGGTCACCATAACTATTGTCCCTATTACTTTTACAGGGACAACACAAAATTTGGGATTTTCTTTTACTTTCACTTTTAATGATAATGGTAAACAGGACAAATAGAGAGGGTGAATCTCCCTAATGGGGAAACCGACAACAATACAAACTGAAAGGGATTCTAATCCTATACCACTCTGTCCAAAACTAAAAAAAAAAAAGTTTTGTCTTTAGTTGTACTTTAAAGGTAGAGAATTTGCATTGGTCAGAAGCAGGTCAACAAGGACAGACCAGGGATCTGTCTAACTTTAGAATAAGTTACATTGCCTTACAATGCATCATCAAGGCCACAGCAGCATCCATAGCTCTGCTCAGGGCATGAAAATGCAAGGAACAGTCCACCATTGGATAGAGGTTCAGGTAAGTATAGGGGTTTCCAAAACAAAACTGGCACTTAAAGCGGTATTAAACTCAAGACCATAAATGTAACATATTGCAGCCTAGCAATCGGAGGTGGTGGCTGCATTTGTTTTCTTGTTTTTTCAGGCCTTTTCCCTCTGTTTTGATCTGGTGGTCTGGCCAGGAACACACCTACTCTTTAGTGAGACACAACTCTGCATGAATGACCACAGAAGGCACAGCAGACAGCATTGCCAGTTTCAGGAGAGGGGATTGTCAAATGTAGTAAAAGATTTAAATACACTAAAAATTGAAGCCAAATTCAAACTCACACTTTGTAATCGGTTACAGCAAACATTTGTTCCTTTTGGTATAAAGGTTGTACATAATTAAAAGAAAGCTGATCATTTTAATCACCCCTGCTAGTGTTAAATGGTTTGTCTTGTCCATGAAAACTGATACATTCTGCTTGAGAGCTTGTGCTTTAGAAAAACAACAGACATGCTGGGTGGATCATTAGATAAAAACCTAAGAAAGAAAGCCTAAAAAAGGAAACAAATACAAGCATCACATCTAAGAACAGGTAAGGTGCAACATAATAAATGTTTGGTTTTGGTACTAATACAGCCTTAATCATTGCAGTGCGGGTAGAGCCCCACTGCAAGGGATCATTTTTTTTGTGCCCAAAGTTGGGCTTTAAGACCTGCTGGTGGACTTGACCACTTTTTGGTTATAACTTGCATTTTCCGTGTTTATTTGGAAAATAAAGTAGTCACTATGACTTAAACTCTATGTGAAACAATAGATGAAACATGTACAAATGTTTTCTCAAAATGTATTTTATTCTTTCTATATACTTTAACTGCCCCCTTATTTTTGTTCAAGGCCACCCCTCAAAAGTTGCACCCAAGGCTACTACCATCCCCATGGATTGTTCCAGTACCCCCAGGGGGCAGTATCGCACAATTTGGGGAGCACTGATCTACATCATCCAATGGCCAGCTTCCTCATTGAAGCATGAGAATACAAATGAAACCATTCTTAAGGGATAAAAGTTAAAAACGTTCCCTCCCTGGCACATGCACATCTAAAGGGTGCTGGGAAATGTGTTCTTTTACTCCGGCTCACCTGGAACAGCCATACAGTGATTCGAGACACTGCAAGAGACCATGGGAGATTTTGTTTTGCAATCAGCAGGAATATGAAGTATCATCCCCTTATTTTCTGTTTAAGGGGTTGTAAAGGTTTTTTTTTTTAAAGTGGATGTAAGTGTTTATGTCACAATGTAGAGTATAAGATTTCCTATCATCTGTGCCCAGTCTTGCCACACAGAGTTAATCCAGATCTGAGAAATCCTCTTTTAATGTTCAGTGAAAATGAACAGAATTCCAGATAAAAACCTGTCTAAATAAAAAGTCTGTTTCTCTCTTCTTGCTTTGAGTGACAGGTTATTTACATATCTAGCTTGGACATGTTTATCATACAATATGTTATGTTTATCATAACATGAGGTGATTCACAGTATAAAAAGTGAGAAATCCACCCCTCCCTCACATAACACATCCTGGTAATATACAATGAACTTTGGATCACCTCATGTTATGATAAACTTGTCCAAGCTAGAAATGTAAATAACCTCTCACCCAAAGCAAGAACAGAGAAACGGACTTTATAATTTGGCAGGTTTTTATCTGGAATTCTGTTAATTTTCACTGAACATTAAAAGAGGATTTCTCAGCGCTGGATTAACTCTGTGTGGCAAGACTGGGCACAGATGATAGGAAATCTTATGCTCTACGGGCCAGATTCAGGTAGAGTTAGGCTGGAGTATCAGTGATACGCCAGCATAACTCTCACTTTGAGCCGGCTTATCTGTTTTCTGTAAGCAGAAAACAAGATACGCCAGGATTGAGTTCCTATACGAGTGGCGTAATTGTATTTCGCCATCGTATCGGAACTGCAATTTTAAAAATGGCGCTCGGGGCGTTCCCGCTGATTTACGCCGAGAATATGTAAATCAGCGAGAAACGGCAATTCACGATCGTATTCGGGCCCGACGCAGTGACTTTCCGACGTTTCCGTAAGAGATACGCGGTGTAAAGAAAAACCAGCCCCCTAGTGGAGTATCCTATGTTAAGTATGGCCGTCGTCATCGCGTCAAATTTAAAAATGTTCGCGTCGTTTGCGTAAAACGTCCGTGAATGGGGATTGACGTCATTGACGTTCACTGACAGAATTTGGAGCATGCGCACTGACAGTCGACGCATGCGCAGTACGTTCGCCGCGGGATCGCGCCTAGTTATAATAATACACGCCCCCTACCCGCCGAATTTGAATTCCGCCGGCTCATTTTCGCTACGCCGACGCAACTTTAGGAGCAAGTGCTTTGTGAATAACAGTACTTAAGTTTCGGCGGAGTAACGTAAATGAGAAACGTTACTCCAACAAAATGATGCGCCCATCTACCTGAATTTGGCCCTACATTGTTACATCCACTTTAAGCTAGTGCATTGTTGGTTTACTCACCTTTTCCTTCCATTTCCCTTCTAAATGTTTTTTTTCTTTGTCTGAATTTCTCACTTCCTGTTTCTCCTCAGTAGACTTGCCGCTATCATCCATGTCGTTCTGTCTGAGGGTTAGTCAGCCAGAAAAGCTTACTGAGGAGGAACAGGAAGTGAGAAATTCAGGCAAAGAAAAACATTTTTTAGAAGGGAAATTGAAGGAAAAGGTAAGTGAACCAACAATGCACTAGCTTAAAGGAACCTATTTAGAAAATAAAAAACAAACCTTTACAACCCCTTTAAGAAGAGCTGAAATGGCAGTTGTAGTTATAGCGCTGGACTGGGAATAGGGACACATTTTCAAAATAATGATAATAAACAATACGAACACAGATATATAAGTCAGTGATTTATGCACTTTAATAATTCTCATTGTTATAAATGTAACTTTAGTACTCCTTTAAGGCACAAGTAGGCAATACAAATAGTTGGTTCCGGTTACAATGACAATTAACTTCCCCAATTTCACCTTAAAGTAACTATTATACAAACGCATTTTATAAAGGATATGAGTGTACCAGTATTTTTATAGCTGCTTGACGCACAGGGTTGAAGGGGGTTAAAATGTACAAGGCAGACGTGGCACTGAAGCGGAAGATTGCCTTCCCTCTATTCAATACTATAAAGGTCTGAAACAGAAAAAAGTGAAACACACGCATTTCATTACAAATGCTGGTGGATTGCATTTTTTTCATTGAACACGATTGTATAACATCCGGTTTTTAAATGGACTGTGTCTGGCACAAGTATAACTTAAAGGATCACTAAAGGAAAAACATTTTTTAGCCAAATAGCTTCCTTTACCTTAATGCAGTGCTGTTTTTATGTTCTCATTGTTCGTTTTTGCTTTGAAGTAGCTGTAATACTTCTCTGATCTCCACGCTTCCTGCTTGTCTGGCTCCTTATGAAAAATCTCATGGCAGCTTTTCACTGTGGTCCAAGCTGTGTCTCTAAAACTCCTCAGACCCAATCAGATTCATTTTAAAAACAAAACACTGCCCTGGGATTCAATTTAAAAACAAAACACTGCCCTGGATTTGTTTGTTTTTGTTCTGTCTCTCTCTCTCTACTAAACATATACACAAAATCTTTTTAAAAACGAAAGTGAAACTAGAGGCATATTATATGATTGATTTTTATCTATTTTTAATCATTTTTAAAAGGAATCAGTTAACTTGTATGTCTCTATACCCTGTAAACAGTCATTTCAGCAAAACATTTTTTTTCCTTTAGTGATCCTTTAAGATTGTATCTGTACATTAAAGGCTAGTACAGGCAGTGCTTTCATTATATCACATTGTTTCTGCATTTTATACATTTAAATAATAAAAAAAATATGTATAGGTATTTAGTAGAATGTTGGATCGATTTGCATTATCTCTTTGTACAACATCACAGTAGATGATAGCATTCTTTATTTACTGATAAACATAATCAAAGCAATGATAACAAATTTCATTATAAGGACAAGGCAGAATGGGAGGATGTAGAAGCTTTGACAAAATCAGTATTTAGTTGTTTTTAAAGGAGTTGTAAAGGAATTTTTTTTTTGCCTAAAATTAATGTCTGCAAGGTAGACAGACAGAATAGGGTAATGATTCTGTTTACAAACGAGTAAATACCTATTAAATTCCTTCATCTATCACCTCCCGCATTCTAGTTTCTGTTCTCTCATTCATTTCCTGATTTGCGGCACTCATTCATGTAAGAACTACATTTCCCAGTATGAATTGCGGGACGCCCAGTAATTCACACCTCCTTGAAGTCTCTAACACGTAGAGAGCGTCCTGCCGCACAGATGTAGTTCCCAGGAGGGGACGAGCACGTCACTGACCACCGCAGTAAAGTCTCCCTTCACGGTGGTCAGTAAAATCAGACAAGCAGGAAGTGAACAGAACAGAGAAGAAATAGAGCAACTTCTGAGCAAAAACTAACAATGAGGAAGTGAAAAGAGGAATGTTTGCAGGTAAAGGATGCTTAATATGAAAAAAAAAAAATCCTTTACAACCCCTTTAAGCATTTCTAGGTAGGATTGTAATGATATTAAAGTTGGTCTATAGTCTTTTCACTACTTTTAATAAATAAACATGAAACATGTCAGTTACATTGAAAAAAATCTTAAATCTTGTTTCTATGCAAAAATGTTAAGGGTTCAACCACACTGGCGCATAGACCCGTACTTCTGTGAAGAGGTGTACTGCTCTAATGCAAGTCTGTGAGTCACCCAACTCATTGAAAACATGGTTTCCCTGAGTGATATCTCAACACTTAAGAGACAAAGTAATTGCAATAAGCCACTCTTAGCTTCCTCTTGTGGCTAATAAACACATCGATCTATTTAATGCAATAAGAAAAACACAGAAACTTGAAATGATATGCTTATATCAAAATTACTTGAAAGTAGCCCTGTGACAGGTTCTCTTGATAGCCTGCTTTCTCTCTAACTAAAGGTCCGTACACACAATCAAATTTGACAACAATAATTGTCTGATGGACGTGTTGTGTCAGACAATCCGACCGTGTGTATGCTCCATTAGACAATTGTTGGCTGAATTAACGGCTGTTCATGCTCACCAACTGTCTGACAATAAATCTGTTATGTGGGATTATCTGATCGTGTGTACACAAATCCGTCCAACTAAAATCCAAAGTACAAACATGCATGCTCAGAACCAATGTTAAACATTAAGACAACATTAGCAGAAGTTTCCCAAAGGATGGCGCTAAAGAGCAGAAAAAACACATATTTAGGTTTTGTTGGCTGAAAATGTTGTGCCGTCTGTATGCATACCAACTTCACGGCCAACGCCCTTCGGACCAAAATCCACGGAAAAGTCTGATTGAAGTCCGATTATGTGTACAAGGCTTAATACTTACCTTCTCCATGCTACCAAATCATCCTATTTTCCTGCCAGAGCCCTAAGTAAAAAGCTTTGTGTAAGCTCTGTGTTTTCTCAACAGGGGTCTCCAAACTTTCTAAACAAAGGGCCAGTTAATTGTCCTTAAGTCGTTAGGGGGGCCGGACTGTGGCCAGTGGGAGAAGAACATGTCTCTGGCATCAGTGGGAATAAAAAATGCCATATCTTTGGTATTAGGGGGAGGAATAGTGCCTCATTGTTGGTGTCAGTAGAAGAAATGGTGCTCTATTGTTGGTGTCAGTGATAGGTCCTATGCCCCATTTTTGGTGTCAGTGGTCAGAATAGTGTCTCATATCAGTGGGACAAGATAAAGGAAAGCAAAGGGCCACATCTGGCCCCAGTTTGGAGACCTCTGCCCTATAACCTCACCAACACCTCCTTTCCTCTCTCTGACCACAACCTTATCACTTTCACAAAGTCCTTGTCTCCAACCACCTGTCCCTCTAAGCAGAAAACAATTACCCACAAAAAACGTAATCCTTCTCTTTTCTACTCTACAACTAACCACCTCCATGAGAAGATCATACACCTGGCTTGCCCTGACCTGGCCATGTCTGTCTACAACCAGGGCCGGCCTTTGCGGTGTGCGGGATGTGCGGTCGCACAGGGCGCCATAGCAACATGGGCGCCTGGCGATCGGCACAAATTCTCTAATATCGCCCGTGTACTAAGTAGTGGGCGGGGGGCGTGCCGGCGCCCCGACCCCCCCCCCCCACACGCGCGACCGAAGAGGACTTTGGGCTGCATGGCATGGTGACAGGCGCCTGGCTTTGCGGGGGTGCAAGCAGGAACTCGAGCGAGCCATCGGCACACTCTCTGGACACGGCCGCAATCATCCCCCTCCCTGTGCAGCGCCGCAGGTCTGAGTCTCGGCTGCCTGTCTCACAGTCACAGGCAGCCGAGCAGTGAAGCCGCCTCCCCCTTGTCTGTACTGTGAGTCTGTGCTGTGCTGTGTGTGTGCAGCACGCGGCAAGCACATTAGCTAAGCCTGCTATACAGGTCTGACGGGGGGTGGGGGGGGTTCGGTATTGTAGGAGGGGGTTCTGTGTTGTGGGGGGGGTTCTGTATTGTAGGGGGGGTAGCAAGGTGGGGGAGTTCGGTATTGTAGGAGGGGGGGTTCTATATTGTAGGAGGGGGTTCGGTATTGTAAGAGGGGGGATTGTGTATTGTAGGGGGGTCTTTATTGTAGGGAGGGGGGTTCTGTATTGTAGGATGGGGGGGTTCTGTATTGTAGGGGGGGTCGGCACTGTAGGGGGGTTCGGTATTGTAGGGAGGTCTGTATTGAAGGAGGGGGGATTGTGTATTGTAGGGGTTCTGTATTGTAGGGAGGGGGTTCTGTATTGTAGGGGCGTCTGTATTGTAGGGGGGTCTGTATTGTAGGAAGAGGGGGGTTCAGTATTGTAGGGAGAGGGGTCTGTATTGTAGGGAGAGGGGTCTGTATTGTAGGGAGAGGGGTCTGTATTGTAGGAGGGGGGTTTTGTATTGTAGGGGGGTCTGGTCTTTAGGGGTGAATCTGTATTGTAGAGGGGGTTCTGTATTATAAGAAGGGGTCCGTGTTGTAAGGGGGGTCTGCACTGTAGGGGGGTGTCTGTGTAACATACAGGTGTCTAGAGCTGTAGGGTGCTATGTAATGTAAAGGGGTGCTGTGTAATGTAAAGGGGCCCAGAGGTGCAGGGTGCTGTGTAATGTAAAGGGGCCCAGAGGTGCAGGGTGCTGTGTAATGTAAAGGGGTGCTGTGTAATGTAAAGGGGCCCAGAGGTGCAGGGTGCTGTGTAATGTAAAGGGGTGCTGTTGAGTTGAGTTGAGGTGCACTTTCTATAGCGTGGTCAATTACCCCGGAGGATCCCGACATGCTGTGTAATGTAAAGGGGCTCAGAGGTGCAGGGTGCTGTGTAATGTAAAGGGGTGCTGTGTAATGTAAAGGGGCCCAGAGGTGCAGGGTGCTGTGTAATGTAAAGGGGCCCAGAGGTGCAGGGTGCTGTGTAATGTAAAGGGGCCAGTGATGCAGGGTGCTGTGTAATGTAAAGGGGCCCAGAGGTGCAGGGTGCTGTGTAATGTAAAGGGGCCCAGAGGTGCAGGGTGCTGTGTAATGTAAAGGCGTCCAGAGGTGCAGGGGTCTGTGTAATGTAAAGGGGTCCAGAGGTGCAGGGTGTTGTGTATTGTAAAGGGGTTCAGAGGTGCAGGGTGCTGTGTAATGTAAAGGGGTGCAGGGTGCTGTGTAATGTAAAGGGGTCCAGAGGTGCAGGGTGCTGTGTAATGTAAAGGGGTCCAGAGGTGCAGGGTGTTGTGTAATGTAAAGGGGTGCAGGGTGCTGTGTAATGTAAAGGGGTGCAGGGTGCTGTGTAATGTAAAGGGGCCCAGAGGTGCAGGGTGCTGTTTAATGTAAAGGGGTCCAGAGGTGCAGGGTGCTGTGTAATGTAAAGGGGTCCAGAGGTGCAGGGTGCTGTGTAATGTAAAGGGGTCCAGAGGTGCAGGGTGTTGTGTAATGTAAAGGGGTCCAGAGGTGCAGGGTGTTGTGTAATGTAAAGGGGTCCAGAGGTGCGGGGTGCTGTGTAATGTAAAGGGGGTCCAGAGGTGCAGGGTGTTGTGTAATGTAAAGGGCTCCAGAGGTGCAGGGTGCTGTGTAATGTAAAGGGGTCCAGAGGTGCAGGGTGCTGTGTAATGTAAAGGGGTCCGGAGGTGCAGGGTGTTGTGTAATGTAAAGGGGTCCGGAGGTGCAGGGTGCTGTGTAATGTAAAGGAGTCCGGAGGTGCAGGGTGTTGTGTAATGTAAAGGGGCCCAGTGATGCAGGGTGCTGTGTAATGTAAAGGGGTCCGGAGGTGCAGGGTGTTGTGTAATGTAAAGGGGTGCAGGGTTCTGTGTAATGTAAAGGGGCCCAGTGATGCAGGGTGCTGTGTAATGTAAAGGGGGCCAGGGGTGCAGGGTGTTGTGTAATGTAAAGGGGTCCAGAGGTGCAGGGTGTTGTGTAATGTAAAGGGGTCCAGAGGTGCAGGGTGCTGTGTAATGTAAAGGGGTCCAGAGTTGCAGGGTGCTGTGTAATGTAAAGGGGTCCAGAGGTGCAGGGTACTGTGTAATGTAAAGGGGTCCAGAGGTGCAGTTGTGGAGAGGGGTACACAGTAGTGACAGAGATATTGAAGGATGCAGGGGGCACAGTGGGGTGTTTTTACATTTTACTGTGGGGTGGCAGATATAGGATCCGTTCCGGGTGCCAAATGCTCTATGTACGCCTGGCAGGCCACAGGTGGATTCTGCCGGAAAGACGGCATGGCGGCTGTCCTTGCCTTGCTATGAGGGGCTCATATGCCATACACACCGAGAAGACAAAGGAGGGCAAGAATCCACAGACGCAGGCAGCAGATGTAAAAACTTTTTTCTGTAAGTACATTTTTTTTTATAAGTGCATTGTACTGCTTAATGTCTGTTTTTGTATTTTTTATTATTTAAATAGGGTGTTTCTTAACTACTTGAGATCCGCGCTACAGCCGAATGACGGCTCTAGCGCGAATCTAAATTGTCAACAAGCCGTCAATTGACGGCTTGTCACTAGCTGTTTCCCGGCGCGCACCAGAGCGCGCTGCGGGGAAACACTGTGTTGCCCGTGTCCCTTGGAGACGGCCAATCACAGATCGCCGCGAACGGCCAATCAGAGTGGCCGTTTGCAATGCGATCTGTGCGGCCAATGAGAGATGATCTCATAAATCATCTCTCATTGCCGTTTTACATAGAGACAGCGTCCTGTCTCTGGAGAGCAGGAGACGGATCTGTGTTTCTTGTACATAGAGACACAGATCGGTCACCTCCCCAGTCACCCCCCTCCACCTACAGTTAGAACACTATGCAGGGAATACATTTAACCCCTTCCTCACCCCCTAGTGTTAACCCCTTCAATGCCAGTCACATTTATACTGTAATTAGTGCATATTTATAGCACCAATCGCAGTATAAATGTGAATGACGCCAAAAATGTGTCAAAAGTGTCCGATGTGTCCGCCATAACGTCGCAGTCACAATAAAAATCACAGATCGCCGCCATTTCTAGTAAAAAAAAATAATAAAAATAATAATTCTGTCCCCTATTTTGTAGGCACTATAAATTTTGCGCAAACCAGGCGCTTATTGCGATTTTTTTTTTTTTTTTTACCAAAAATATGTAGAAGAATACGTATCGCCCTAAACTGAGAAAAAAAAGTTTATTTTTTTTTAATTGGGATATTTATTATAGCAACAAGTAAAAAATATTGTATTTTTTTCAAAATTGTCGCTCTTTTTTGTTTATAGCGCAAAAAATAAAAACCGCAGAGGTGATCAAATACCACCAAAAGAAAGCTCTACTTGTGGAGAAAAAAGGACGTCAATTTTGTTTGGGAGCCACGTCGCACGACCGCGCAATTGTCAGTTAAAGCGACGCAGTGCCGGAAGCTGAAATATCACCTGGGCAGGAGGGGGGTGTATGTGCCCAGTAAGCAAGTGGTTAAAGGAACAGTAAATACAAAAGTTAAAAAATACTTTATTGTAATTATGTTTGATATTTGATTGTAAATTTACAGGTAGTGGTATTATAGCGTGTGATTTGCAGTATAGGTGGTGTTATTATAGCGTGTGAATGTATTTTTATCATAGCTTGTAATCAGTTTTTTGGGAACTTAACAGAATGTAAGGCTTTAAATGGAGCTGGTATTGGAGAAATGGGTGTGGACACTGAAAGGGTGTGGTTACTGAGGGGCGTGGTTACCGAGGGGCGTGGCCACTAGGGGCGCTGTAAAGCTTTCTTGCACAGGGCGCCTAAAGGCCTAAGGCCGGCCCTGTCTACAACAGTTCGCTTTCATCCACACTGGATTATTTTGCTCCTCTCACTACACAAAGTATCAGTCCCCAATCATTACAACCTTGGCAGACTGACTACAGACTGCGCACTGGAGCAATTGGGGCTTAAAACCAAATCCAAGCAAGTATTCACCATATATAAATCTGCCTTCCTAAAATACAATTCTTCCCTCCATGCTGCCAACCAAGGCTACTTTGTCACGCTCATTAATACTCTGTCCTCATTGTCTTTTCTCTACTTTTAAAGCCCTGTAAACACGATCGGTTTGACCAATGGACCATTTTCATCGGACAAACCGATCGTGTGTGGGCCCCATCGGTTTGTTTTCCATCGGTGAAAAAAAATAGAACATGTTTTAAAATGTTCCTATGGATAAAAAACTGATAGAAAAAAAAAAAAAACGATCGCCTGTGTGGAACTCAGAGAAAAAAACATGCATGCTCAGAATCAAGTTGACGCATGCTCGGAAGCCATGAACGTAATTTTTCTCAGCACGTCGTAGTGTTTTACGTCACCGCATTGGACAAGGTGGGATTTTTGACTGATGGTGTGTAGGCAAGACTGATAAAAGTCAGCTTCATTGGATATCAGACTAAAAAATACATCGGATTAGATTGCATCAGATATCCGATCGTGTGTACAGGGCATAACTCTACTTTCTCCACTCACTCACTGCTCACGAGATTGACAATAACTTCAAAATCAAGATTGTTGCAATTTGTGGGGGCATCTCCACTACACAGACATCTATCCCACTTAACACACACTATACAAAACCAATCTCAACACTTTCTTTTTTTGATCTTTCTACTAACGAAGAGGTCGCTAAAGTTTTCTCAGAGGCCTGCCTTACCACCTGTCCACTGGACCTGGTTACCTCACAACTACTACGGTCACCCTCTTCTTCTATCCTATGCTCCCTCGCTCACATCTTCAATTTCTCCCTCTCTACTGACACCTTCCTCTCCCCTCTAAAACATACACTGATTACCCCCATACTTAAAACGCCCTCACTGGACCCCACTAGCCTGACCCATAACCATGCTCCCATTTCCATCAAAACTTTTAGAATGCTTAGTCTACAACCATCTGTGCTCCTACATCACTGACAACAACCTTCTTAACATCTTACAGTCGGGCTTTTGCTTACTACGTTCCACTGAAACTGTCCTACTGAAACTCACTAATCATCTACTAACTGCCAAAACCAATGGACACTACTCCATATGCATACTACTTGACAAAAAACTCTCTTGGTCTTCAAGACTCTGCTTTCTCCTGGTTCTTCTCCTACCTATCACAGTGCTCCTTCAATGTTACCTAGAACTCTATTTCCTCCTCTCCACGTCCTCTTTCTGTAGAGGTACCCCAAGGTTCTGTCCACGAACCCCCTTCCTCTTCTCCGTTTACATCCCCTCTCTTGGTCTATCGATACATTTAGTACCATCTCTATGCTGACAACACACAAATCTATCTCTCTGCTCCTCACTCCTCTAGTTTCCTCCCGCATTATTAACTGACATATCAGCATGGATTTCGCACCATTTACTCAAACTCAATCTTTCTAAAACTGAGCTCATAATTTTTCCCCTGGCCTGTGCCCCCTCCCCTAACTTCTCCATTATGATCAATAATACAGCCATCGGTCCCTCCCCTCATGCCAGGGTGCTAGGTGTAATCCTGGACTCTGACCTGTCCTTTCAGCCCTAAATCCAATAGCTGTCCAAATCTTTGAGATTTTACCTTCATAACATCTCCAAAAAATGCCCCTTTTTAAACATTAAAACCATTAACCACTCCCTTTTTACCTCTCGCCTTAACTATTGTAAATCCCTCCTCATTGGCCTACCTCTCCACAAGCTACTGTATCTGCTCTTCAGTCTGTCATGAATGCTGCTGCCAGATTCATCCACCTTACCAGCCATCCACCACCCCTATCTGCCAATCCCTCCCCTGGCTTCCCATTGCCCAACAAATAAAATTCAAAACACTAATAATAACATACAAAGCCATTTACAACTCGGACCCAAGCTACAACACCAATCTTGTCTTCAAATATCACCCAAACCGTCCTTTCCGCTCTTCCCTAGACCTCTTGCTCTCTAGCTCCCTTGTCTCCTTCTCCCATGCTAGTCTCCAGGACTTCTCCAGAGCCTCTCCCATCCTCTGGAACTCACTACCCCAACCGTTCCAGTTATCTCCTACTCTGTCCACTTTTAGGAGATCCTGAAAACTCATCTCTTCAGGGTAGCCTATTCTGCATTCAGCTAACAACCGGATCTTCTACTTCCCTTACTTTTGTTTCACTAGCCCCTCCCTGTTAGATTGTAAGTGCACAGGAGCAGGGCCCCCCTTACCCTCTTGTATTGAATTGTATTGTTGCTGTACTGTCTCCCTTTATATTGTAAAGTGCGGCACAAACTGTTGGAGCTATATAAAACCTGTATAATAATAATAATAATACTACTACTACAATGACCCTCCATGCCGTCTTGTGACATTTTTCAGGGCTGTCCATTGGCTGTTCAGGTGCTGTGCACGGCACTGTGGTTGGAACGGTAAGGCCGGGTTCACACCTATGCGAATTGGTTGCGGCTTAAACCGCATCTAATACGCAGAACATTTTTAAATACATTTTTAAACATTTTTAAACGCACAAGTGTGAACCCAGCCTAAAAGTTCAGGGGCTACTGAGTATTTGACAGGCTCCAGCAGATAAATAGTGGTGTAGGAACACTGTAAAAATCAGTATCAGTGGAAGGGGGAAAAGGTTATCTTGTCACTTTGTCACTATGATGATATGAATGAGCAATCTGCAATCATAATTTAAAATATGTGCTCACTGAAAATACAATATACTTTCCCATTAACTGTAGGACAAAGCAAAGCTATACTGACAATGGTAAAGAACGCTGCACCTGCCACACTATTATCTGGTCTCTGTTCTGTGCTACAAAAGACTGAAATGCCTGTTTATAGCCTTTCCTTCAACAATCACCAATAAAATATAACCATTCGAAAGTTTACACTTATGGCATGGGGGAGGCAGAAAATTTTGGCAAAAAGTTCCGCTTTTCCTCCTCCCCACTTCTCTGCCATATTTCAAAAATATATTTTTTTTCTGGGTGGGGGAGCATGTATCTAATTTGGACAGGTACCTGTACCCACTTCTGCTCGGATCACCTAGGTGATCTGAGCGGGAGTTTTCCTCCCACGTCCCTGCCCGCAGCCTTCTGGGACACATCACAGGTCCCAAAAGGCTGCAGCACCATTCACAAAGTGCAATGGCCAGCCGGCTGTGACCCTGCAAGGAGTCATAGCTGGCTGCACAGATTTAACTAGCAGGCACTGAGGACCTGAAGACTGATGAAGAACCAGACCGGGTTGGGATGGTGCTGGATCCTTGGACAGGTGAGTACTTGCTTATCTAAAGTCAGCAGCTACAGTTTTTGCAGAACGGACTAAAGACCCGACAGGGATCACACTGCTTTGCTTCATGACCTGCTATTAGGTATACCCTTTGACTCATGCGGCGGGCAGTGCTGCAAGTGAATCTGGCTACACAAAAATCACTTGCAATGCTTGTGGTTGCAGAATGGTGGCACAGGCTTTTTAAGTTTTTTGGTTCAAAAATAGTCCTTTTTCACCAGTTAGCCCTAGAGAGAGTTAACATTTTGGCAAGACAAACTTCCCTGCCTCATTCCTAGGGGACATTTAGTCTAATCCTAATAATGGTGTTTCAGTGCCACACCTTAGGCTAAGAGAGACCATGCTAAGTACTAGACTAGTTCACTGCAGACCGATGTTCATTTTTAGATGCCAATAAATAAAGTCACCAACTGATGTAATATATCTTTGCCGGTGACTTTGCTAGCACAGTCTCTACGGTACCAATGCTCTCAGCTAAACCCCTCTGCACGTCTACCACTTAACACTCAACACTCTCACCTTATCACCAAGGACTCTCAATCTCACTATATGCTTTTTTTTTTATTCCAAGCTGAACTTCAGGCAATGAAGACACATATAAAATATAATATTAAATAATCTGTTATTTGTGTTTCAGTCTATTCAGTCCTGAGATTTACACAGTTCTGCCCAGAGGAACAGCCCTGTCTGGCAGAGCAGGAGACCTGTTTTCTGCTGCATTAAAGTTAAGCCTCATACAGTGGAACCTTGGATTATGAGCATAATCCGTTCCAGGAGAATGCTCGTAATCCAAAGTACTCGCATATCAAATTGAGTTTCCCCATTGAAGTCAATGGAAACGAAAATTATTTGTTCCACATTGACTTCAATGGCATGCAATACCGCATTTGGCCAGCGGTGGGGAGGGGGCGCCGGAGAGCCTTGGAAACACACGGAAAGGCCAGAGGACAGCTTGGCAGACCTCGGAAAGGCTCGGGAACTGAGTATTTTCAAGTCTTTCCGAGCCTTTCCCAATGGCTCTGAACGGCGCAGATCGAACCGAACAGCTCTGATCGACCCGATCGGCTCTGGCACCCCCCATATCAGGCCAAACGCAGTACTGCACACCGCTTTGGCTTGAATCCTGCTAGTTTCGCTAGACAACACTCGTAAACCAAGTTATGATTTTTTTAAATTCAGTACTCGTATTGCAAAACGCTCATTAACCGTGTTACTCGCAATCCGAAGTTCCACTGTACACATGATCGGACTTCCATCGGACAAATCCGTGGATTTTTGTCCGAAGGGCATTGTCCGTGAACTTGGCGTGCATACACACGGCAGAACATTTTCAGCCAACAAACACGAACACAGTGACGTAATAGACGTACTACGTGTTTTTTTTAGCTCTTTAGCTCCACCCTTTGGGCAACTTCTGCTAATGTTGTCTTATGGTTAGCATTGCTTCTAAGCATGCTTGTTTGTGCTTTGGATTTTAGTCCGACGGATTTGTGTACACACGATCGGATGATCCGACGTAACACATTTGTTGTCGGACAATTTGAGAGCATGCACAGCCAACATTTGTTGTCGGAAATTTCGACAACAATTGTCCGATGGAGCATACAGATGGTCGGATTGTCCGACAAAACACGTCCATCGGACAATTGTTGTCGGAATAACCGATCGTGTGTACGGGCCTTAACACTCTCAGATCTTGTCCCTCCCCCAACCTGTGACTGCACAGTGAAAGGAGAAGCAGCACACTGATAAGCTCATTACTCTGTCACTTTGCCCTCTCCCCCCTAGCATATTTCTTGTTGTGCATCTATTGTGCGAATTTGATGCAAATTAAAGTATATGGAGCTGAATTCACCAGATCAAACTCACACATGACCCTTTTTTTTGGCTGCATCACCATTGGCCTTAATTGAAAACAATGGGGTTGATTTACTAAATGCAAATAGACTGTGTACAGCTGTGGCCAAAAGTTTTGAGAATGGCACAAATATAATATTTTCACAAAGTCTGCTCCTTCAGTGTTTTTGGATATTTTTGTTAGAGGCTACTATAATATACTGAAGTATAATTCCAAGCATTCCAGAAGTGTCAAGGGCTTTTATTGACAATTACATTAAGTTTATGCACTGAGTCAATATTTTCAGAGTTGACCCTTCTTTTCAAGACCTCTGTCATTCACCCTGGCATGCTGGCAATCAACTTGTGGGCCACATCCTGACTGATGGAAGCCCATTCTTGCAGAATCAATGATTGGAGTTTGTCAGAATTTGTGTTTTTTTTTTTTGTTCACCTGCCTCTTAGGCCGCGTACACACGATCGAATATATCTGCTGAAACTGGTCCGCAGCGGTTCCAACTAGGGTTGTCCCGATACCACTTTTTTAGGACCGAGTACAAGTACCGATACTTTTTTTTAAGTAGTCGCCAATACCGAATACCGATACTTTTTTTAAACGTGTCCCCAAATGCAGCCATGTCCCCCACATATTGCAGCCATGTCCCCCATATACAGCCATGTCCCCCACATACAGCCATGTCCCCCACATATTGCAGCCATGTCCCCCACATACAGCCATGTCCCCCACATATTGCAGCCATGTCCCCCCCATATACGCAGCCATGTGCCCCACATATTGCAGCCATGTCCCCCACATACAGCCATGTCCCCCACATATTGCAGCCATGTCCCCCATATGTCGCCCATTGCATATTGCACAGCCATGTCCCCCACATATTACAGCCATGTCCCCCACATATTGCAGCCATGTTCCCCATATACAGCCATGTCCCCCACATATTGCAGCCATGTCCCCCATATACAGCCATGTCCCCCACATATTGCAGCCATGTCCCCTCCATATTGCATCTATGTCCCCCCCATATTGCAGCCATGCCCCCCCTACCTGATGATGATGATGCCACCGCCGCCGTATATACAAAGCCGCCACCGCCGCAAACATAAAAGGCACCTTTCCTTTTTAATAGCTCTTTTCCCTGCCGCGGGCCATGTTAAGGACACTCCCTCTTGCTCGGGATTGGACAGATCCGTCCAATCTCGAGCAAGGGGGAGTGTCTATACACGCACAGCGGGAAAACAGCTATTCAAAGGTGCCGATAATGTTCGCGGCGGCAGCGGCTTTGTATATACGTTGGCGGGGTCGGATTTGCTTATACGGCGGCAGCGTTGGCGGCGGTAGCGGCGGGGCGGGGGGGGGGTGGCATCATCATCAGGTAGGGGGGGCATGGCTGCAATATGGGGGGGACATGGATGCAATATGGAGGGGATGAGTATTCTATTTGGGTATCGGGGGTATTTGCGGGAGTATAAGTACTCCCGCAAATGCTCGGTATCGGTCCCGATACCGATACTGGTATCGGTATCGGGACAACCCTAGTTCCAACAAACCTGCTAGAGTCAGCTTAGCATGTTTAACTATACCCAAATATAAGGGGGGCATTGGAATTCCAGATATGCAGCGTTTTTACTGGGCCTGTCATATGACACGCACAGTAAACTGGCAAACTCAGCCACAGTATAAAAGATAAGTTACGCTACAATGCGCTTTTCCTACCTATGCGTTAGATGCTGCCCCCTGGTTTTCCCCTCCAGTTGCCTTGAGGAAGGTATAGACATATCCTTTAATAGGGTTAACTTTCAAACATTTTAGATGGCTTGTTCTAGCTCTTCAATTTCGATGACTGTGGGCCCCATGACACCAATACGCAGCAACCCTGACTTTCTCTCAGACTACCCAGGGTCTTTTTAAAAAACCTCAAACTATTGATATTGCCAAATGCTTCTTCAGAGATAGACTGAATATATCACTTAAGTCCCCTTCGGATTCCCTCTATATACTTGGACATACGTTTAGACCAGACACTTTTTGAAACTGCCCCTTTAGATCATTGAATAGTAGGAAACTACTATACTCCTGTCCCTTTAAGGCTCTCTGCAGCCTCATCTCATATATACTGTATACACGTACACTATATTACCAAAAGTATTGAGACACCTGCCTTACACGCACATGAACTGTAATAGCATCCCAGTCTTAGTCTGTAGGGTTCAATATTGAGTTGGCCCACCCTTTGAAGCTATAACAGCTTCAACTCTTCTCGGAAGGCTGTCCACAAGGTTTAGGAGTGTGTCTTTGGGAACGTTCGACCATTCTTCCAGAAGCGCATTTGTGTGCGCAGGTACTGATGTTTGAAGAGAAGGCCTGGCTCGCAGTCTCCCCTCTAATTCATTCCAAAGGTATTCTGTTGGATTGAGGTCAAGACACTGTGCAGACCAGTCCCTTCACCCCAAACTTGTTCATCCATGTCTTTATGGACCTTGCTTTGTGCACTGATCAAAATCATTTAGTGGAGGGGGGATTATGGCGTGGGGGTGTTTTCAGAGGTTGGGCTTGGCCCCTTAGTTCCAGTGAAGGGAACTCTTAGGCCTCGTACACACTATCGGACATATCCGATGAAAACGGTCCGCGGACCATTTCCATCGGATATGTCCGATCTGGAGTTTGATCCGATGGCGTGTACACACCATCGGATCAAATTCCCCGCCGCCGGACGGCACGGTGACGTGACGGTGACGCGGCGGTGACGTTGACGCTGCCACGTCACCGCACCAGGAAGTTAAACACTTCCGCGCATGCGCCGAATCCATTCGGCGGCGGCGCGGCGGCGGTGGGGGACGACATGTCTGCTGGTAAGTGTACTAACCAGCAGACATGTCGGGCGGACAGATTCCCACCGGATAGATTTCAAAGCATGCTTTGAAATCTGTCGGGTGGAGAAATCTGTCCGCTAGCCCATACACACGGTCAGATGTCTGCTGAAACGGTCCATCGGACCGTTTTCAGCGGACATATCCCCTCGTGTGTACGAGGCCTTAAGGTGTCAGCATACAAAGACATTTTGGACACAGTTTAGGGATGGCCCCTCCTCTTCCAACATGACTGCGCACCAGTGCACAAACAAAGTCCATAAAGACATAGATGAGCGAGTTTGGGTCTGACTGACCTTCACAGAGTCCTGACCTCTTAGGCCTCGTACACACGAGGAGAATTATCCAATGAAAACCGTCTGACGGACCGTTTATCGGACATGTCTCCTGGGAGATTTTGGTGTGATCTGTGTACACACGATCAAACCAAAATCCCCACGGACAGACAGCGCGGTGACGTGGCGGTGACGTTGACGCCGCCACGTCACCGAACCAGGAAGTAAAATACTTCCACGCATGCGTCGAATCCATTCGACGCATGCGGGTGATTTCGGTCCGCTGGTTAGGCATACTAACCAGCGGACATATCCGACCAGGGCTGGACTGGGACAGAATTGTGGCCCTGGACTTCATCCAGACTGGCCCACTTTGACAGGTCTCTCCCATGGCGGCCGGACAACTCCCGCACCCCCCCCCCCGGCCACGCTAGCCCTCTCTCCCCCTTCACTAGCCACTAGCCGTTCTATTTATTAGAGTAGAACGGCTGGTACTGGTACTCTTATAGGCAGTACCAGTGGGGAAGCTAGACATTATTTCACCCGGGGCAAAGAATCAGTTCGGTGCCCCCCCTTATGGGACAAGATTAGGCAGAAGGGAGAAACTCCCAGGTCATATCTGCTGAGTCATCTGTCTGTCCCCTCCCCCATGCTTTGTTGTCCCCCTGGCTCCTCTGGTCCTCCCCTGCTTCTTTGTTCCCCCCAGGTGAGAGCTGCAGGGAGGGAGAGAAGATGAGCGCTGCGGGAAGGGAAAGACAGAGGAGCTGAGGGGGCGTCGGTCCACTGTCACTGAAGCCGGCCCACTGAGCCATCGGCCCACCGGGAAACTCCCTGTAGTCCCAATGGCCAGTCCATCCCTGTATCCGACAGACGGCTTTCCAGCAGACAAGTTTTAAAGCATGCTTCAAAACTTTTGTCTGCTGGAAACCTGTCTGCTAGACCGTACACACGATCGAATCTGTCCGATGAAACTGGTCTGCGGACCAGTTTCAGCAGATATATTCGATCGTGTGTACGCGGCCTTATGAGTTTGGGGGGACAAGCCATCATAGGCTACCCTTTCTTGGCCTACCCAACCTACATATCTCTACCCTTTCTACTCTTTCCTGTCCAATCCCCCCCTCCTCGTTTTTTTAACTATTCATTTTTTTTTTTACTTTCTTGTGCCTCTTTGGACTCTTACTTGCGTTACCCCACATGTGTATGTTATGCAATAAAGTTTTCTTTGAACATGCTGAAATATGTACATTGCCCCTGTCTGCAACAGGGAGCGTGCTTTTGTACCTCTGGCTTGTATCAATTTTTTTTTAAACATTTCATAAAAACTGTTGTGGAAAAAAAACTGGTGAAAGGGATTTAATTTGTTGACACTTACCCTTTCCTAAAACACCAGTTTTGGACATATTAGGTCTTTTCTTTTATCCAGTGTTACTATCAATCTTCTAGCTCCAAACAATACGTACTCTTACCTTCTGGTTAGCATAATATGGATCAATATCCTCCAGGGGTTCTGATACCATTCCTGGGGGGATGTCACCATATATAAAGGCCGGCTTTTTACCAGCTTCCAAGTCACTATTTGGTTTCGGACCATCTTCTTCACTTTCTTGTTTGGACTTGGCATTTTTCTCCTCTGAAATACGTTTCTCAATGGCTTTGAGAGACTCCCTGGTAAAAAGTCGAAAGCTGTCTGGCCCAGGTGGTACAATCCGTTGCTGCGCCATCTTTTCATCCTGTTCCGCTTATTCACCATTGAGCTTCATGCATAGCAATACCCTGATCAAAAAAACATAATTTTTTTGTTACAAGAACCAAGAACATATTCCTTCAAAGTATTACAGTTTTATAGAGTGTTATATAAGAATAGTTCCTATAAAAGATACACAACAATGTTACTCTTGTATAATTCACTGATCGTTAAGAATTTACAGCCTTGCAATACTGTATTTTGGCAATAAAACTGTAGATACAAATCATAAATGTTCTAAAATAGGTTCTCAAACCCGATCTCCCTTAATTGCTTACCAAAGATGCGATATCACTGTAGGTCACATACTGGATCAATGCAGAGGCGTAGGTTGAAGCTCGTGGGGCCCGATGCAAAAGTTGACCTGGCCCCCCCCCTACCACCCACCGTGCGTGCAGATGCACCCACCACACGCCAACATACTCAAATTGGCTCAAGAGTTTTGAGGAGGAGGAGCAATATAGAGTGCTGTAATTGGAAAGAGGCTTAGGGGGGGAACAACTTAGATTTGGGGGGCAAAGCCATGTGACACAAAGTCTGGAGCCTGCAGACCCTCAGGAAGTGTTAAAGGGGTTGTAAAGGTACAATCTTTTCCTAAATAGCTTCCTTTACCTTAGTGCAGTCCTCCTTCACTTATCTCATCCTTAAATTTTGCTTTTAAATGTCCTTATTTCTTCTGAGAAATCCTCACTTCCTGTTCTTCTGCCTGTAACTCCACACAGTAATGCAAGGCTTTCTCCCTGGTGTGGAGTGTGGTGCTCGTCCCCTCCCTTGGACTACAGGAGAGACAGGACGCCCACTAACACGCAGCTCCTTTCTATATCTGCAATGCAGAGAGCGTCCTGACTCTCCTGTAGTGTGATGAGGTAAGTGAAGGAGGACTGCACTGAGGTAAAGGAAGATGTTTAGGAAAAAAAATTGTACCTTTACAGCCCCTTTAAGGGATTTGATTTAGCAATTTTTGAAGGTTTCTCTGTGGCAGGTATTGGGGGAAGGTCATCTCCCGGAGGTGTGTGTCTTTTTCCCAGTTGACAGGGAAGTGTGGTAAGCGGTCATCCCCAGTTGGGGGGTACGGAGAATCCCAGCTGGTAACTAGGAGACACTGAGCGGTGTCTTACCTCACCAGTGACAGCGGCTACAGGACGGCACTCCTGAGCTTGGTTACCATTCCATGTTGCCAGTAGTCAGCACAGACACTTCTCCATCTTGGGCTGTTTTCACCCTGTGCTCCTCTCCATTCAGGAAATGTCTCATAGCTTCTCCCCAGCCAATAAGTACTGAGTGGTGTGAAATGTGGAAGGCAAAGTGGAAGCCCAGCACTGGAGCGTGGCTGTGGGGCCCTTGGGCAGATCAGAGCTGGACTTTGTGGAGGATATGATAATATGACAGGGAGGCTGCAGGGGCCCCCTGGAGCTAGGGGCGGGGTTGTGATTGTGACCCCTGCAACCCCTTATGCTACGCCCATGGATCAATGGGCTTTGCAAAGGGGTACAGGGAGGGCAGAACATGTGCAAGGTCTGTCACCCATCCTTGAAAATCCACCAGCACACTGGCAGACTATCACTAGGACCCCAAAGTCTGAAATTCCCTGGCCTGGACTGACAACAATCACAAATTACTGGCTTGTGAAGAACCCATGCTCTTGACACCTCTGGTCAGTATACTTTACAGTCCAGCAGACTGCCATACAGACTTCTACAGACCACACACAGTACTCTTTCCAGCAGTTACAGGTTAGCTAAACCAGACAATACTACCTATGGTTAGTATGGACACCCACTCATAGTTTATTACCACCAACCACCACTAGAGGAAGATGTAGCTGACTGAACACAAATAATTGTAATAGGACACTTCTGGAAAAGCGACTTGTTTAAAGTAGGGAGTCACTGGTGTCGCTTGACTGCTTTACCCAAAGATTTATTTCATAAAACTACATAAAATTCTCCCATTGTACAAGTTCCTGGAAAATGGTAAAAAAAGTAAAAGAAGTATAGGTGTACTGAAGTAACTACCAGCTGTAGACTGGTAACATCATAAATCAAAGCATATATCGCCAGCACACCATTGGTATTCCAGGTAACATCCAAATGTTTATTACCACTTGGTAACCGGCCCATGTAGCTTTACTGCTATAGGGCGGCTGCTCTTTGCAGAATCACGTGTATATTAGACATGTGCATTCATTTTAATCCAAATGCATTTTTGTCTGAATTTTGGGGATTTTCGCATTCGTTTTAACAGATGATAACGAATGTGCAGAGTCCAAAATCCGAAAAATCTGACATAAAAAATGCTCTATTTTCATTTTGTTTCGACAACAGTTCGATATAGATAGAAGATTCAACGTGACAGCAACAATAGCGATCTGTGTCTGTTGAACCTGCAGTTGAATGTGCCTAACCTTAACTCTATTAGTTAAAGATTATTCAACATAGAGAGAAAAGATTTGACATTATAGAGACATGAAGATTCGATGAAGCAGCTAAAAACATTACGATCGCCACAAGCAGACATTTACAGTCAAATACTCCACCCATAGGCCATAGAAGAATTCTAATGTTGGTTGACTAGTAATAATAATTAATAAATATAATTATTACAAGTCATACAACATTAGAATTCTACTATAGCTTTTGGGCGGAGCATTATACCGGAAATGTATGATTGCGGCGTCGTACATTCTAATCTTAGAACATTCTAAAGCCATAATGTCAGATAACTCACCTTGCCAGACCTGCTTGTTATTGCCTTGGTGCGCGCTGGTTCACGTCCCGGACTGCGGGCGTGCGGGTGCCAGGCAGTCTATTTAAACCCCTGGAATACTTCAGACCGATGCTGTCTGATCTGCAGCTTCCTGTTTATCCTACACCTGCATCTGCCTGAACCATGAACTTATGACCACCCGGCTTGTGACTTGGACCTCTCCCGCCTTCCGCCTGCACGCGACCATGGCTTGCCTTGACCCTGAACCTGCCTGCTCCACTGTATCACATTGCCTGACCGTTGCCAACCTTGGCTGTTACTTGACCATTCTCCTTGGCTTCTGCTCAGCTCACCCTCCAGTGTTCCTGCCTACCTGACTGCAGCTTGTGTGGTTTATCTTCCCTTCTGTATCCAGATCCTGAGCCATCTTCCAGCAACTCCCACCAGGCTCTCATACCCTTCCACACTCCTGTGCCTCCTGTTTGCACTACCAGGGGCCACAAGTCGGATCCATATGGGGGACCTTCCTCTGCTCCATTGGGCTCGTCGACCAAGTACGTGCAAGTCTGACACACCATAAACCTTCAGGTCCAACCTTAATTAATTCGGATTTTCGGACGAATCAATTTTTTAACTAAACTAAATAAATAAAAACTAATTTGGAAGTAACAAAATAATTTTATTTCTCAGACAAAAATGAAACAATGAAAATGCGCACATGTCTAGTGTATATACGTGTTTCTGCATTTCCGGGTAGGGGGCACACACATGCCGTTGGAGCGTTGCTGGGCTGTGACTAGGCACAGCATAAGCTGATCAGCAGATGCCAGCCAATAGATGACCACCGGCACCCACTTATCGGCGAGGAAGAGGACAGGACAGAGCTCTGTCAATGTAAACAATACCGAGCTCTGTCTGGTCAGCAGGGATGTGCCGGTTTTTGTTTCCATGAAATCAGGGAATAATAAACAGCATATCCCTTAGTAAAAGCACCTCATAGTACACACATAAACACTGGTTAGGCACACATTTAACTCTTTGAATGCCCTAGATGTTAACCCCTACACACGATCAGTCCATCCGATGAGAACAGTCCTAAGCAAGTTCTCTTTTTTTGGACCGAAGGATAACTGACCGCACACACGATCGGTTTGGACCGATGAAACAGTCCTTCAGTCCGTTTTCATTGGTTTTGCTAGGAGTACATGTGTTACAACTACTCTAAGGGTCGGGGGCAGTAAGTCAATGTCTACGTTCAGAATAGCCATTTGTGGAGTAAGGGTGAATGGGAATTGGCAAATGTCTTGTATGATGTGCTCTACTGCGTTCCAGAGTTCATTTAATTCAGGGCAGGACCAAAAGATGTGAAGTATGGTGCCAACTTGGCTACAATCCCTCCAACATGTGGGTGACGAATGAGGTTGAAATTTGGCCAATCTCTGTGGCGTCATATGCCATCTTAAATGAATTTTGTGGGTTATTTCCCACGTTTTCATTGGTTTTGACCGATCGTGTGTACGCGGCCTCAGATGTGGTCAGGAAGTTTAAATATTTTTCTGAATGCCCTTCTGGATTGTCTCGTTGCTGGACAACCTTTGAAAAACATAACATTGTATTTTGCCAAGCATTCACCTTCAATTTAGATTGAAACCTTAACAGGATGGCATTTCATTTTCTAAACAGACATTTTTTTTTCATAAAATACTTTTTTATTCTCATTTTTTGAATCTTAGTGCAAAGATCGTCTCGTCCCTTTTTTAGTTAACACGTGCACTGCCTAAAAATGTGTTTGTTTTCTTTTCATTCAATTTTTTTTTGGGTCATTCGTTATGAACGCAATTCATAAGTCTGTAAATTAGAAAATTTGTAAATTCAAAAAAAGGTCAGAAAATAAGAAAGAAAATACTCGTGTATAGTCGGGCAGGCTCGGCTCCTCTCGCGCTTACGTCCTGTACGTCCAGGCCGCACAAGGACGCCGGACCCGACGAAGAGGACACCCGAAGCCGCCGATGGACGCCGCGCAAGACACCAAAACTAAGTACAAAAATCTTTTTTTCCACAGGAAAAAAATTCCACAGGAATAGGGGCCTCTTTAGGGGTGCGCGCTATACGCGGGAGCGCGCTATACCCCGATAAATACGGTATTTGAATTTCCTTTCAAATTTGGCTGCTATTGAATGTAACGAATACGATTTTATCCGAAGTTAAGAACTATCCAAAATAACGAATGCCGCATCTAAACAAAAGGAACAGAACGAATTAATAATAAATAATAATAATACTATGTTTTTTATTATTATTATTGTTATTTATTAATATTAATTTGATATGTTCCATTCGTTTAGATACAGCATTTGTTATTTTGGATCGTTTTTAGCTTCAAATAAATTCATATTCGTTACGTTCACTAACAGCCAAATTTAAAAGGAAATTCCAATACTATAATTTAATAAAGTTAGTAATAGTTAAGTTATTTTTAGTTAGTTATTATTTCAGATTTTCGAATTTTCAGGTTTTTCAGATTTCGAATTTCCTAATTTACGAACCTTCTAATTTTCAAATTTAGGAATTTTCGAAGTTACGAATGTTCGGAGGAATTCATTAAACAGGTATTCGATAATTGGGATATTTCCAAATTAACAAGTTTTCAAAATTCGTAAAAAAAATAATAATTTGGAGCGAAACAAATTGCACATGTCTATTTTTTAGCTAGTCCCTTTCTACTTGCACTGGCTCCAGTGTCAACTGTACATCTGATTCCTGTGATTGCCAAAGGCGTACTACAGGTGTCTATAGTAATCCATCAAGGGGGCATGTGAGGGTAATAGGAACTATCTGAAGAAGCACCTCCAGAGCAGGATTCAATTAATTTTTTCAATTAAAACATTAACATGTTAATGCTTATATGAGATTTTACTGACTGCATTTAGAAGCACTTTAATCATCCCTACTGCCTGAACCAACTGCAGCCAACATAATTAAGGCTCGATTCACACCTATGCATGTTGCTTTTGAGAGTTTTTGCAGTGCTTGCTGCGTTTTTTTGACACACGTTTTTACCGTGATTTTGCCGCGATTTTCGTTTTCTTTTTTAGCTGGCAATTTTTTTTTTATATATTACTTTTAACAACCAGCTAGAAACAGGTTAAAAAATTTCGGCAAAATCGCGGTAAAAGCGTGGTACTTGGATGCGGGTCCATTGAATTCTATTACATGCAAAACGCTGCTTTTTGCAGGAAAAAAAGTCCCTGACCATCTCCAAAAACGCAGAGGCACAAAAAAGCATTGATGTGAACATATTCCATAGGAAACCATGTTAAAAAATAGTGTGAATGGAGCCTTAGCCAACATGTATATTGTTAATTTCCATCTTTTTAGTTTGAGAAAGTTTGGGCTTGCTTGACTGCCCCCTTCAACCCTGTGTAAGGACAGCAGAGGGAAGGCCATTATTTATGTTCCATTAATAAAATTGTTTAATGTAGACTTAGAGAGAAAAGTGGAGCCATTTCCATTGTATAAGGCTGCCAAATTACTGGGCACACCCTGATATCACAAAAAAAAAAAAAAAAACACAATTAAGCGAATACCTAAATAAAGTCATTATAAACCATTACTTTTACAAATAAACTGAACAGATGGAGACTTCCTGTAGTTCTGTAATGCACATGGACTTCCTCGCACAATAGCTTTCGCTTTGCACTCAAGCAACAAATGATATTTGCTAATTGATATATTAATGCAATTTCTTAGAACGATTAACCTGATTTCAATTTACTACACTTAACGTGCTGGAATGTGTCCAGGAAGTACATCTCTCTATCTAACAAAAGGATAGTCAGGGGGTGAAACCATCCTTCTAGCTTCAGGAGTTGTACAACAAAACACCACATCTAGTTCATCCTTATGGCTGGGGTCACACCATTGCGAATTGGATGAGTGATCTTCGCATCCAATTCGCAATAGCAGGAGCTTTTGACCAGCTTTCTATGGAGCCAGTTCACATATCTCCGCAACAGGTCTGGTGCATTTTGTAGAAAAACGCTGTGCGTCTCTTGGTCCATTTCAGGTCCCGAATTCAGCTGAAATCAGACCTGAAATGGTGAATCAGGACACACCGGACCCCTGCCGCGAGTCGCATGCGGCTCATATGTGAACTGAGCCTAAAGGAGTACTGTATGTAGATTTTGCAATTACTTCATGTATGTCATGACTAGGGTTGCCACCTCATCCCTTTAAAACAGAACACATATTAATTACACAGGTTCTGAGGCTAATTTATTGCAGATAAGGCACCAAGTAAATGTATTACCACCTTAATCAGCCACAGAACCTGTGTAATTAATATGTGTTCTGTTTTAAAGGGATGAGGTGGCAACCCTAGTCATGACTGTTAAATGGTAAATGTCCAACCTGGCAAGGTTTATGGTTTGATGTCATTGTTCACCCTAGGAGCCTGTGTTGATGGTCTTGTGATCATGTAAGAACTATTATCTTGGTATACAAGTCAAAGCGCATGCAAAAAAGTTTTGTAGCGCCCATGTACTTCCAAGTACGAGTGCTAGTAAATTTTAAGGGGATGATCAGAGTATAAGTGACTCTGATCTCAATTCCGATTAAGGCAAGGCTCTCCGTTTCAGCTTGGCTGTGCTGTGGGCTCATCCTACTGTGCCTGGGGTGTTGTTCCACCCCGGGGCAACAGGTGGCAGCAGTGGAAGCTGAGGTTCGGGTGTTCTCTCCAAGCGACCAATCAGGAGGCTTAAGCCTCGCTGTGCATGCTGGGAGAGGGTACTTATGAGGCAGATGCCATTTTAGGGGGTCTTCTGTCTTCCTGCCATGTGGCGCCCACCTTTGGGGTGACCACATCACCGCTCCCCGAGCGTTATGGCCTACCGGGCCGGGGCGTGGGTGCTAAGCGGTGTTTCTGGTTCCTGGGCCGTTCGGGCCTGGGGCATCCAAACAGGATGACAGGATGGGGGCTCAGTGATCGACTGAGTTCCCACATTGAGGATCCCAAGCGAGTTTAGCTGTTCGGTGGGGAGTCCAGTTAAGGAGCGCCATTGAGAGACTGGCGGTCCAGCGGTGTTGAGACGAACCATCGGGGACCGAGGTACTGCACACTGAGGGATTGATTCCTCTCTCAGTTGGTACCATGGTGACATTCAGGCAAACCCTTCAAACGGGAGAAGTTCCTCCATTTCTGAACTCAGAGAAGGCATGTGGCAGAGGCGCTTCCCTGACAGTCACCCAGAAGAGTCTGTGGCAGAGACATCCTTCCTAAGTTCGGAGTGATGCTCTGGCTGCCAGGTCTGTGAGAGAGACCTGTCCAGGTACGCTATACCCACTCAGTCTGGAGTGGTGAAAGAAAACCAATTGTTTGACAGAGACAGGACTGTTTCCATATCTAAAGCCCCATACACACGGTAGGACATCCAACAAAATTTCCCTTGGATTTTTGTCCTAATTGATTTGTCCGATCACACCCATAGCATACACACGCTCGGACTTTTCTGCAAACTTTTCTAAAACTTTTATATCATCACGTGGTTTTTCTGCTCTTTACTGCCACCCTTTGGTTAACTTCTGCTATTGTTGGTTGATTTTAACATTGGTTCTGAGCATGCGCATTTGTAATTTGTCCAAAAGTCCGATAGTTTGCTGTACACACGATCGGATTTTGCACCATCGGACTTTTGTTGCCTGAAAGTTGGTCCGTTCGCAGACCCGACTTTTTGTCCGATGAAAGCCAAAAAAGTTGGTCCGATGGAACGTACACACGGTCGGACAAATGCGAAAAGTGTCGGATTTTGATGTTGGTTGGGCAAAAGTCCGACCGTGTGTACGGGGCTTTAGGCCTGAATCTGCTGTTCTCCTTCCAACCTTTGTCTATCCTTCCCATCACCTGTTAACTGTTTTTACCGGCTGGGTAATAAAGAGCACATATAAAGAGACTTCCTATTTGTGGACATTCCTTTACTGCTACTACATTCATCGTTCACCCTAGACACTTCACCGGAGCCATGAGGTAACATGCCATCCCATCATATCTCAGCAGCTCCTTAGGGGCTAGTGTTACAGTTTAAAGAAGTTTGATGCATTTTAGAAGGAGGTGAAGTGCAGGTCAGAAGGAAATCAACTGCAAGTTCAATGTACTTATCAATGAACTCTGTTGGTCTCAAACAAAACAAATGAAATTTCCCAGCTCAAACTTACCAACCAGCCTGCAACCAACCAACTTATCCTGCCTAACAGTATGAATAAAAAAAAAAAAAAACAGGGGTTTTATTTGAACACTTTAAAGATACATGCATAAGCTGCAGAGCCACTTCACGGTACCCCAGTATTATCTGCAGTCCTAACTCTAAATTCTAAGATCCTCCATAGTAGAAGCACATTCATTATAATGGATAGGCAGAGGGCAGGTGAGCCTGGAAGGAGCCCACCCCTCCTCTACAATGTATGTGCTTCGACTATGGAGGCTCACAAGCTCACAAGTTAGGACTGCAGAAAATAACGGGGTTCCGCGAGCCGGCTTTGAATGGCCCGCCTGATTCTCAGGTGTGCCGCGGTAATAGGGGAGATAAGGGTTGACATATGAGCCCCTGCCGAACTATACATCGGCACTGTAAGAAGGTCTGTCAGCCTCAAAATTGAAAGTAAATGCAGGAGAGTGTGCTGTGTTCTCTGCTTCCCCCTAGAGTGCAGTACCCGGCTGAATGAGGAAACTGGAAAGGTACTGCGCTAGAAGCTAAATTTGTTTTAAAAGGGCTTTATACATGTGAGTGTCTGTCTGTCTGTATGTGTTTGTGTGCATGTGTCTGTATGTGTGTGTCTGTATGTGTGTGTCTGCCTGCATGTTACTTTTAAACTGGACCCCCCTCCCCCCCAATATTCCTGTACCATCAGAACTGCTTTTGTAGGGCTTGTTTGTGATAGCAGCCAGGACTGCTGCTCTTTTGAAAAGCAATCAATGCACAGATTGCTTCTCAGAGGCATTTGACAGGCAGTAAAGCCTATACCGCAACAGTGCAGTGCACACAGTTGCAAAGGTAGTTGCAGTGCAGCACCATTCAGCCTGGGTATACCTCCAGCTGCAGCCACAGCATGTGTACACCCCCAGCTGCTGCCTCTGCAGCTAATGGGGAAGAAGTTGGGGGTGGTAAAAAACGCTCAACTATGTTGTAACAGGGGAGGTCACATGTCCCCATCAGAGCTGACACCATTGGCTGGCGCCTCCTCTGATGTGATATTTAAAGCACAGCTGTGTTAGCTGCAATGTCAGTCCACAATCTCAGTAACCAGAAAGCAGCATGCTGCTGCACATTTGGGACACTTTGGACCTTGTCAATTTTGAATGGTATGTTTTTCTTTTACCACTTATGGGGATTTAAAATGCCCTTTATTTATGGATCATCATGTGGGTTCATTTAACCCCATCAATGCTTGAGAAACAATGAAACTTATGATTGTTTCTATATGTTCTCTCCTTCTAGATTGCATTCTCTGATTACCTTAACAGAATTTCAGATCCTCTGCTCTCTGAGGCACTATCTATCAATATAATGGAGGCTCTTCTGAGGTTTCCATCCTCCATGTAGTCCCATTGCTATATTTGATTGTGACATGATCTAGCCTTAAATCTGATAACCTTAAAGGTAATTATCATTCAATATTTTATTACAATTTTTTTTTCTCTGAGATTTATATATCTTTGAGAGTTCTTTTCATTATTGTTTCACAATACACATTTATTTCAAGCTTTTTATTGATTATGGTTATAGGGACTGATTGCCACATCATTCGTGAAATTGGTTTTCCAGGCTCAATCCAATCAGGATTGTCATTCACCTGATTGATTCATTGACGCGTTATTATTGTTTTCAACCAGACATGCTGAGGTAAGAGGTGTTGCGCTCCCCTTCTGTTTTTAATAGATCCAAATCCGGAATTGTTATATTTACAATATTGATTGTCCATCGATTTATCTTGACACTAATAAATTTCAAATTTCTGTTAAGACATATCAATCTGTATAATTATTTCTATTAATCCTTTTGTATTGCCCATCTGTTTTATATTGATTCTCTCTTTTTGATCCATTGCAGTTAGTTCAAATCACTCCTGAAGTAGCTCTAACGAGCGAAACATGTTGAGCGAGCGAACTAAAACTGTAATACATTTTTGAAAATGAACTGAAGTTTCCATGTAATTTACTTCAGATGGTCTTGTATTTACTTATTTTGTTTAAAAAAATGTATTAAAAATCTTTTCTATACTATTGTGTCCTTCACAATTTATTTGCACCGTTCAATAGTCCCAGGGTCCTTAGGTACCCAATCCCCCGTTATTTATTTTATACTCTTATGGGATGAGGTGCTTGAAGATTTGAGGATCTGCCTATCCATAGAATAATATTGGCTCAACTATGTGGTTTTGCTGCCCCTCCAACCTGACATGGGAACAAGCCCTTGGTTCACATCTGTGTGGCTGTGTTCTGCATATAGGGCAGCCCATTAATTTCAATGGGCTTCCCTACCCACAAATTTTGTACCTATTTGTACTAGCTGTCCATTTCCAAGAGTGGATCCTGAGGAAGCAAATACTGAAATGCAAATGCTACCCACAAAAATGCAGGGAAAGACGTCACAACCTTTTTTTTTTTTTTAGTGCACTGCACCAAAAGCACCCCACATTTTCCAATGTGTGGGGGTACCATTAAGAATTACCGGTACCCCTAAAGAACAGAGCATTGTTCGGGAACGAGCGCGACAAAGGCAAGAGAATTCTTGTTGGGCAGTGTATTAGTGATCGAACAAACACAATTTTAATGGTTCAAAGAATGTCAGGCAAAATGGTCGGCCCTCACGCATGTTCACTTCATCAAATCTGGCCCTCTTTGAAAAAAGTTTGGACACCCCTGTTCTAGACCTTAAGGAGCGAGTAACCCTTGCGGTGCAGACGTAACCCCACTGTAAAGGATAATTTTTTAATTGCCTGGACTTTACTTTTTTTTTGTAATGTTTTATTGAGCAGTTTTCAAAACATAGACAGTGTACATAGCACTGTAATATTTAACATCTTATTAGTGTGTGAAGAGAGTGTACATTTTAGATCCACATTGTCGCACCATCCAAAAAAGCTACTAATGCAAAATGAAAAAGGAAAAGTGGGTCACTACATCTATTACAAGGTGTGGCTTTCCGGCTTACACGTGACTCACAATGGAAAAACATACAAAAATACAAATATGTATAAAACCATGCACTTATTGTACCATCCACTTTAAAAGAGAGCCATCTCTAAAACCATGTAACAAAATAGGTCCAGTTGCATCATACAATTAACATAAATCATAGCAATATACAACAAGCATGTAAAATCAACGCTTTTTTCAGTATTTGCTTCCTCAGGATCCACTCTTGGAAATTGACAGCTAGTACAAATAGGTACAAAATGTGTGGCGATTAGCCACAAATAAAATAAAATACATATAGCATACATCAAAGTGGGGGACCCCCACACAAAAAAAAATTGAGCAAATGGAGGGGTATATATATATATATATATATATATATATATATATATATATATAAAAAAGAGCTAAAAAAATCAGATGACATTAAACACCTATTCCGAGCAATACACTAGTGTTGCTCACGAATATTCGTTACGAATATTGCATATTCGAGTATTCACGAATAACTCGAATATCGCGGTGAATATTCGCTATTGCGAATATTCGTATTTTTTCAAATATATTTTTAAAACAGATCACATCCTAGTGATCTCCATCGACGTCTAAAAGCATTGCTGGTATTATTAGAGACCCTGGGCCAAGTAGCTGAGGCGATCCTTTTATGTTGCCGAATATTCGCATTACGAATATTCGCAAATACTTTCTCTGCCCTTCTGTGTTTTGTGTATAAAAAAAAAAAAAAATTTGCTTTAGTTTAGTCATATAAGTTTGTGTAAGTAGAGTTAGTGTTTAGTGCATATTAGTTTAGTAATCCAGGAAATGATCTCCGTTTTCGCGTGTTGTTCGCGCGCATGCGCGGACGAGAATTTCGCAATCAATTTCGCATTAGCGAAATTTCGCAAAAATAGTTTTTTGATAAAATATCACGAATATTCGATATTAACGAAAATTTCACGAATATTCTTCTATATATTCGTGAATAATCGCGAAATCGAATATGGCGTATTCCGCTCAACACTACAATACACCAATAACCTCCAAACACTGCTCAGATAATCAAACATATATCATATACCTGGTTGCATTTGATATCTCTGGCACATACAATTGGCTGTTTGGTTCTAATATATGTGAACAAATGATATAGATGCACTAAGATCAACTAATTGTGTGATACCAATACAGTGTACCAACAAATCCCATGCAGTGAATGAACACAATAAATGCATAAGGTGGGTCCCAATCATGAATATATAATCCACAGTTGCCACTGCTCCACTGACACCGCTCACACTGAGAGCATGGATCAGATCACAAAGCAGGCTCCAGCCGCGGTCAGGTGTTTCACAGTAATATGCAAGGAAAGAGAAAAAGAGAAAACATAGCGCAGTATTGCATGGACAGGGCTATGAACAAAGAACTTTAGCTGCAGTGTGTACGTACACTCACGAATCCTCGCTAGGCTATATAGTGTTGTATTGCCGCTCAGTATAGTGGACTCCTCATTCGGAAGATCTGAAGGTCCCATCACTGTAGCCTCCTCCCCCACGCGTTGCGTCACTCGTCACATGACTTATTCATGGGTTTCGCATCTATATAATTTGTTCACATTTTTTTGGTTTAGTTCACCACACAGATTGCTGCTTTTTTTTATTTGGTTATTTTTTGTATGTTGTTTTTTATTAATTGTTAGTAGCGCTGTAGTACTATCCTTACACATTGGTTCTAATATAGCTCTCCTGGTATACATTAAGTGTGGTAGCAAGGCATGGACAAAGTGAATTTGACTATCTGAGCAGTGTTTGGAGATTTTTGGTGCATGACTTGGGCTATGTGTTTAAAGGGGTTGTAAAGGTACCATTTTTTTTCCTAAATAGCTTCCTTTACTATAGTGCAGTCCTCCTTCACTTACCTCATCGTTCGATTTTGCTTTTAAATGTCCTTATTTCTTCTGAGAAATCCTCACTTTCTGTTCTTCTGTCTGTAACTCCACACAGTAATGTGAGGCTTTCTCCCTGGTGTGGAGAGTCGTGCTCGCCCCCTCCCTTGGACTACAGGAGAGTCAGGACGCCCACTTACACGCAGCTCCTTTCTCTATCTGCAACGTAGAGAGCGTCCTGACTCTCAGCGTAAATATGCAACTAAGATACGACGGCGTAATACAATTACGCCGCTCGTATCTTGGCTCAATCCCGGCGTATCTTGTTTTCTGAATACAGAAAAAAGATACGCCGGCACATTTTAGAAGTTACGCGGCGTATCTCGAGATACGCCGTCGTAACTCTTGATGAATCTGGCCCTAAGCGTCTACAAAATAGGGTATATTCTTATGCCATTTTTAATATATATATATATATATATATATATATATTTTTTACTAATAATGGCGGGCATCTGCATCATTGCAGCGGACAGATGGGACACTTGACTTTTGACACTTTTTTGTAAATTACACTGTGTAAATGACACTGACAGGGAAGGGGTTACCCCTAGATGCCCATCAAGAGGTTAAGTGTTCCCTAGGGTGGTGTTTCTAACTGTGGGGGGGGGGGGGGGGAAAGTGTACTGACTGGAGGAGGAGACAGATCGCTGTTCCTGATCACTAGGAATAAGCGATCTCTGGGGTGCAAACCCTAAGGCCCCTTTCACACGTCCGCATCCGCCGCTCCTTTTTTACAAGTCCGTTTACGGACTTGTAATGGGCCCCTATGGGATCGCGTCCGTTAGCGGATGATGCATCCGCTAACGTCCGCAATGATCCGCGTCCGTAAAGGTCCGGTTTTTCGGACAGAAGAAAACACTATTTTTCTTCCGTCCGGCGGATCGGATGAATACGGACAGACGGTACGTATTCATCCGATTCCCCATAGGGGAGAGCGGAGGAGAGACAGGGCGGTCCCTGCACAGTGTGCGGGTACCGCCCTGTCCGCCGACAGCTGAGCGGGGATCCCCGCTGAGCCGACGGACACACATGGAGCAGACCGAAAAAACGGTCCGCTCCTTGTGAAAGGACCCTAATGCAATAGGCTACACACACGTATTGGCTGCCATGTGTTTAAAAAAGTAATTTACTGTACCTAGAAGTCCCTCTGCCCTTTAGAGAAGCACATTGGCATCATTTTCACAATAATAATTCTTGGTGACCAAAACAATGAGTCTGCAGTGAAAGACTTGATTCATCTAATTACGTACCATGCAGAGATCTAGCTTGATATTTCCCATCTCTGTCATTTTGTAGCTAGTCTCCACCAGAAGTAAAACGGTTAAACGCTTGCCGATTTCCCCCAGTGTAAACAACTCCTGAGCGTCTCAAGAGACCATTCCACTAGACTACGTCCAAAACAAAATAATTATGTTGGCTTAAGCAATTTAATGTACAATGTATATTAGTACTTTTTTTTAAACACCATGTGCATTTTTTTTAATTGTAAATATTTTTTTAATACTAATTTACATTTTATTGCTATACACTGATATTTTATATGCCGAATTTTTCATGTTGTATGGAAAATTACCAAACAATTAAATAAAATATATAATTTATTATGTTGGGAGTTGTGTTGCTAAGGCAAAAAAACAAAAAAAAACAGGGATTCAATATATCATATACTTCAAGTTGCTATAGGTTTTACACTATATCCTTTGGCTGGTATGCATTTACAATGGCACTCTGTGGTATGTACAGTTTTGTATTACAGTGCTGTCATGTTTGTTCATTGCCAATTGATTAGTGGCAAAACATCTGCCATTTTCTGGTATCTTATGGCAAATTTAATTGTTATGATCAGTTATATATATATTGACCCCTAATGTCACTAATACATATAATTATGACTAGTATTTGTACTCATGGATATAACAAATGTCAAGTTACATATACTATATATCAGGTGTTACCAGGGTTGTATCTACGGCATTGACCGTTGGCATAGTGTGGTGCCGTGATGTCCAACCTGCAGCTCGTGGTACTTTCTGCATGCCCCTTTGCAAACCACAATAGTAAGCATTGGGGCACTGATTTGTAAGGCCCCGTACAAACGAGCAAATACATCTGTTCAAATCGGTCGGACAGACCGATTTGAACAGATCTGTCTGCTGGGATGTATTGGTTTGATCGTGTACACACGATCAAACCAAAATCCCCGCCGGCAGACAGCGCGGTGACGTGGCGGTGACGTTGACGCCGTCACGTCACCGCACCAGGAAGTAAAACACTTCCGCGCATGCGTCGAATCCATTCGACGCATGTGCGAGCAGATATGTCTGCTGGTTAGCGTACTAACCAGCAGACATGTTGGGCGGACGGATTCCCAGCAGACAGATTTTAAAGCATGCTTTAAAATCTGTCAGCTGGCCAAATCCGTCTGCTCGCCCGTACACACGATCGAATCTGTCTGCTGGGACAGTCTGTCAGACCGTTTCCAGCAGACAGATTTGATCATGTGTACGCGGCCTAACAGTCTCACATAACATGATACCAGTCTCTGACTGTCCACTGGGTAAAGTTTCTAGATGCCAAGAACACCTGTAGCATGTCTGAAGTCTCTGATCACATACTGTAGTATGTCTGCAGTCTCTCATCATATACTGTAGTATGTCTGCAGTCTCATGATATACTGTAGTATGTCTGCAGTCTCCGATCATATACTGTAGTATGTCTGTAGTCTCTGATCATATACTGTAGTATGTCTGCAGTCTCTGATCATATACTGTAGTATGTCTGCAGTCTCTGATCATATACTGTAGTATGTCTGCAGTCTCTGATCATATACTGTATGTCTGTAGTCTGATCATTTACTGTAGTATGTCTGAAGTCTCTGATCATATACTGTAGTATGTTTGCAGTCTCTGATCATATATTGTAGTATGCCTGCAGTCTCTTATCATATAATGTAGTATGTCTGTAGTCTTTGATCATATACAGTAGTATGTTTGCAGTCTCTGATCATGTCCTGTAGGGCCGCGTACACACAATCAGTCCTACCCGATGAGAATGGTCCGACGGACCGTTTTCATCGGTTCACAGACTGATGGTCTGATGGTCTGGTGCGTACACACCATCAGTTCAAAAACCGATCATGTCAGAACACAGTGACGTAAAACACAAAGACGTGCTGAAAAAAATGAAGTTCAATTCTTCCAAGCATGCGTCAACTTGATTCTGAGCATGCGCGGGTTTTTGGACCGATGCTTTTGCGTACTAACCATCGGTTTGGACCAATGGTCAGGCGTCCATCGGTCCGCTTTTAAAGCAAGTTTTAAAACTTTGGTCCGACGGACCGATGGGCCGTACACACGGTCGGTTTTGACCGATAAAACTGGACTTAAGTCCATTTTCATCGGTTTGGACCGATCGTGTGTACGCGGCTGTAGCATGTCTGGAGTTTCTGGCAGTCTTCTGTAGCAATACAGATACTGACTATTATATGCAGCCCTTAAGTGCTTGCAGAGAGTGCAGTTGAGTTGAGGCTCCCTATACCTCGGACGCTGACAACGGCTGGCATAGTGTGTAGTAGCATGTATAACCATAATTCAGACATTGCAGGATACACAACAGTCATTATATCTGGGGCTGAGATGTATTAATAACTGTCAATGGCTTCTAGTTATGAGTGAAGTTTGAAAAAATACACAAGTCCATCAAGTCCAACCTATGTGTGTGTATAATTAACCGAGAAGCATCTTAAACTGTCAAAATTGATGTCATTAACACAAGCCCCAGAGGGTCCCAAATAGCAGAAACCTGGCAGGGGTTCTGATACTTCCTGATTTAGGAAAAATAAATACAAATTTAGAAAAAATGATGCATATACTCTTTTAAAACGTACGTACTGTATAGATAGATACATTCCGGCAAGTTGAAACCACAGTCAGATTTTAAAACGTTTCTGCTCTACAAAAAAATAAAATCATTACTCTCTATATATCTATTGGGGAGATTTCCCATTATTCCTATATTGTCCCCACTAACACTACAGGAAGTGAGGTGAAATTTCCCCAGTGAGGAAAAAGTACTAAAAGGCTGACATAGGCTCTTCCTTCCTACTCTGTTTGTGTCACATATAAAAATAGAACAGCTTTTCCTTAAGATCCACTTTAAATTCTTGTCTTGCTGCGAATGCCAGTATTTCACTTTACCAAATCCTGTGAAAGAAAAGCCCAGGTAAAGCCTAGGATAGTGATTAAGGAGGCACCATATACTTCTGTGCAATTTTGTTGCTAAAATGTGAACATTTTCAAGATAGCAGGATATTTGATAATACGGTTTGAATCAAACATTACAAATTAATGGCATTTGCCCGTGAACTTTAACTAGAACAAAATGTTCAGCTAATTCTCTCATGTATTTTAAGCAGGTAACCTGTATTTCTTAAGACTGGAATAGAATAGAATTTTAAGTTCTGTTTTTTGCCTAATGCCGCATACACGCGATCGGTTAAACTGATGAGAACGGTCTGATGGACCGTTTTCATTGGTCTAAACCGATCGTGTGTGGGCGCCATCGGTTATTTAACTTCTTAAGGACCGCCTCCTGCACATATACGTCGGCAGAATGGCACGGCTGAGCACATCCACGTATATTTACGTCGGTTCTAGTACCCAGCCGTGGGTCACGGGCGCGCGCCCGCGGCGCGCTCCCTTGACCCGGTCCGAAACTCCGTGACCGGGACCGCGGGACTTGCGGACCCGATCGCCGCTGCAGTGCGGCGATCGGTCCCCGGAGCTGAAAAACTGGGAGAGTCGTGTGTAAACACGGCTTCCCCGTGCTTCACTGTGGCGGCAGCATCGATCGCGTCATCCCTATTATAGGGGGACGTGATCGATGATGTCACACCTACAACCACACCCCCCTACAGTTGTAAACATACACAGGGAACACATAACCCCTACAGCGCCCCCTTGTGGTTAACTCCCAAACTGCAACTGTCATTTTCACAGTAAACAATGCAATTTAAATGCATTTTTTGCTGTGAAAATGACAATTGTCCCAAAAATGTGTCAAAATTGTCCGAAGTGTCTGCCATAATGTCGCAGTCACGAAAAAATCGCTGATCGCCGCCATTAGTAGTAAAAAAATAATAATTAATAAAAATGCAATAAAACTATCCCTTATTTTGTAAACGCTATAAATTTTGCGAAAACCAACCGATAAACGCCTATTGCGATTTTTTTTACCAAAAATAGGTAGAGGAATACGTATCGGCCTAAACTGAGGAAAAAAAAAAATATATATTTTGGGGGGAGATTTATTATAGCACGTCATTGTGTTTTACGTCACCGCGTTCTGACACGATCGTTTTTTTAACCGATGGTGTGTGGGCGCGACGGACCATCAGTCAGCTTCATCGGTAACCGATGACAACGGTTCATCAGACCGTTCTCATCGGATGGACTGATCGTGTGTACGCGGCTGTAACGGAATGAACCGTGACAGACTGAGATATTCCTATGTCTAGGGTCACCTTATGTCCACTAGGGCCATAGGGTGACAAAGAATCATAAGTCATATATTACAGATGGGACATTATTAATACTTCATATTTCAGGACTGAGATATCACAAGGAGTTCATGATGACATGACCAGGTCAACCAGACAGTGACTCATACCTTTGTATAATAGGCTATTGAAATATCTTAAGGTGTTGGCTATTCACTGTAAAGACATTCCGTTGAAAAGGTGTTGATTGCACCCACTCTCACAAGACTCTGCCATTGTATGATAAAGCTGTCTAGATAACTTATTCAACTAGATGTCTATATTGTGTTATTCTAAAGGTTAATTGAATTCTATAGATGCAGGAATGTATTAATGCTCAGGTGTGATAGTATTTGGTTTTGATGCCATCCTCTCTGAGTTAACTCTATTGATGATGCGGTGCCGACGTGTCTACATAATTAGCTTACCTGAATGCCTTTTAAGGTGATTGAAGCCCCCATGGTGTGAAGGGGGGTGGAGACTACATTGTTCTGTGATTAACTGCATTATGCTTGAAACTGTATAAGAAGCTGAGAAAATATCAATAAAGGGTTCATATCTTTGGAAGCAAGTACGGAGCTCTGTCTCGTCTTATTCTGGGAAAGGATATGGATCGTGTATGCAAGATTGTCGCAGTGTGTCAGATAAGCTTGTCCTGGTTGGATGGAAGATCATAAGCGGTGGCGACCGTTACATTTGGTTGGCAGCGGTGGGATGATTCCATCTTCAGAAGGACGGCTACAAGGTCACATGACAATGGAGACGCTGTATGAACGGATGAAGCTCTCTTCCCTCATGGACTTACTGGAGAGCCGGGGCAGACCGGCCAGCAACCGTAAGCAAAGGGACATTATCGCAGAACTTGTCGAAATGAATAGAGCTAAAAGGCCCAGCGTAACAGACAGGACACCTGAGGAAGAATTTTTTGATCGGGCTGTTAAACATGGACTGGCACAATATGGTCCTAATCCTCCGCCGGAGATCATAGACAGGGTTATAGCGGCTGTGGATGCCACCTTGCGACAGCAAAGAAGTGCTGCAGCAGCTGAAGTCACAGCAGCACCAACTAAAGAGAGAGGAGAGGTACAGATACCAGTCTCCATGGAAGAGGAATTCCAAAGGAGGTTACAAGAGATGTGGATATAGCATAGAGGAACAGTATCAGTGGAAGCCCTGCTGGGATGGTCGGATGTGATTCGTTGCCAACTCTGGAAGGAAGCGTTAGCTCTGGAGCAGCAACACCAAGGAAAGGTCCTGCCCTCCATCTATGCAAGGTACTGGCCGCAGTATGACGTACGAATGCTGTAGTTGGGGGAACAACCGAAGCAGGAGTGGATAGCGGAGTTAAGCAGGCTGATCCGGGCAGAGATGCAGCTGGACGAGAGCTACAGAGCCCTCCGGTGGTATGTAGCCCAAGAGTGCCCGTGGTCAGCGGATGACAGCCCCACAGAAGGCTATGACTATGATGGTCTGGGATTGTTGTATTGGAGGATGTCCAGTGATCCCGACTTCGGGGATGATCGGGAGTGGCGCTTGGAGGACATAATGGAGCACAGAGAGGAAAAATTGAATATCTCGGGAGGCCACTGGTCACAGGAAGATTTAGAATTTCTGGCCATTCAAGAATGGGAGCTGGAGGTCGCCTACAGACAGCTGCTAGACTCGGCTCAGCAGCAGGGTGGGGCTCCTGTTGCCTGGGACTATGAGGAAAGGTCAGATAACTGTGAAATCCTGGCTGATGAATCGGCAGTGGAAAAACTGGAGATTGCTATCCCTAAAGCCGAAGCGGATGGTGTGGAGTTCCAGAGAGCCGGGGAGGTTGGCCCCTTTCTCCAGCAACAAGCTAAGTGGTAAAGCTTTTACCCCCAGGTGAATCACTGGCAACAGAGCAGGGTGCCCCAAGCCTCTACTCCCAACTGGCAGAAGAGGGGGACCCTGTGGTAGTGGATGGGACTGTGGTCTCCACTCACAGCAACCCAGCGGAAGAGCTGGCAACAGAACAGAGTGTCATAGGCCTCTGCTCCTCATTAACAGAAGAGGGGGACCCTGTGGTAGTGGATGGGACTGTGGTCTCCACTCACAGCAACCAAGCGGAAGAGCTGGCAACAGAGCAGAGTGTCATAGGCCTCTGCTCCTCACTAACAGAAGAGGGGGTTTCTGGGGTAGTGGATGGGACTTCAGTCTCCACTGGCACAACCCCAGAAAATGGTACAGGACTGGGACAGGAGGATGTCGGCTTTGCTTTGCAAGCACCAGGGGGTTTTCACCTAGCACCAGTGGATGGGACTTCAGTCTCCACTGGTATACCCCAGGTAGGGGGGGCAGTTGGCCCAGACCCCCAACAGCATGATGCACTGAGCCCAGCCACCCTGCCTTCTCCCCAGCGGCAGGCGTGTTCTCTGAGAGAGGCAGAGGTTGGCGGGGTGAGTAATGCTCCGTTTGGAGCCATTTATTTGGGGTACAGTATGGATACCAGCATTGGAGGACTGGGACTACTGACGGACTTCGGAGTCAACCCGTTCAGGGTTCCCACCTGTGTCCGTCTCCCACCGAAAGGGGAGAGATGTAACGGAATAAACCGTGACAGACTGAGATATTCCTATGTCTAGGGTCACCTTATGTCCACTAGGGCCATAGGGTGACAAAGAATCATAAGTCATATATTACAGATGGGACATTATTAATACTTCATATTTCAGGACTGAGATATCACAAGGAGTTCATGATGACATGACCAGGTCAACCAGACAGTGACCCATACCTTTGTATAATAGGCTATTGAAATATCTTAAGGTGTTGGCTATTCACTGTAAAGACATCCCGTTGAAAAGGTGTTGATTGCACCCACTCTCACAAGACTCTGCCATTGTATGATAAAGCTGTCTAGATAACGTATTCAACTAGATGTCTATATTGTGTTATTCTAAAGGTTAATTGAATTCTATGGATGCAGGAATGTATTAATGCTCAGGTGTGATAGTATTTGGTTTTGATGCCATCCTCTCTGAGTTAACTCTATTGATGATGCGGTGCCGACGTGTCTACATAATTAGCTTACCTGAATGCCTTTTAAGGTGATTGAAGCCCCCCATGGTGTGAAGGGGGGTGGAGACTACATTTTCTGTGATTAACTGCATTATGCTTGAAACTGTATAAGAAGCTGAGACAATATCAATAAAGGGTTCATATCTTTGGAAGCAAGTACGGAGCTCTGTCTCGTCTTATTCTGGGAAAGGATATGGATCGTGTATGCAAGATTGTCGCAGTGTGTCAGATAAGCTTGTCGTGGTTGGATGGAAGGTCGTAAGCGGTGGTGACCGTTACATCGGCTTTAGGCTACCTTTTACACTGCAGCTCCCGGGCGTTAGTGCTAAAGTGACGCTTGTTTTTGCAGCATTTTAGCGGCTCTTTTGCAGTGCTTTTGGGCCACTAGCTGGGCGCTTTTAACCCCCCACTAGAAGACGAAGAAGGGGTTGAAAACGCCAGTGTTGTGGCACTTCCAAAGCATTTTTCAGGCGCCTTGGAAGCACTGGCCATTCCTTTGATTGGGCAGGGCGTTTTGGGAGCGATGTATACAGCGCTCCCAAACCGCCCTGATGATGCTGCTTGCAAGCGCACCGGCCCAGTGTTAAAAGTCACACTGCCATGAATGAGAGGTGGTTTTCAGGCGTTATTTAGAGGCTATTTCTAGTGCTAAAAACATAGCATAGCATGAATCTATTAATTAGTCATATAGGGGGTGGCATGGAGAGAGGGAGCGGCACCTGGTCTCCCCTAATGGACGGGTCGCCGCTGCTTACAGCACTGTGCCCAGGGGTGCCCACTCAGTAAGACGGCCCTCCATGGCACACATGTAGCCCTACTCTTCCTCTACAAGTGTGCAAACTTTGTTGTCCAGGAGACCTACAGCCGAGGAGCACAGATTTTTCAAAGCCTGGCACCCCTTCCATAGACTCCCATGTTAAACGGTAATTTCTCTGGTGACTTTGGGGACCCGGTACCGGACTATCGTAGGTCCCCTGGACCCAGAACTTGGCACACATATAGCCCCACTCTTCCTCTATAAGTCTGAAATGTTTGTTGTCTGGGGGACCTACAGCTGGTGTACTGCGCTCGGTATATGTCGGCGGCAGCGGGAAGTGGGGATTCGACTCGGAGACAGCGCGGGAGAAGCAAGGAGGACACCACCGAGGCCGCAGACGGATGCCGGACCGGACAAGGCTGCCGATAGACGCCGGGCAAGACACGAGGGGCATCTAAACTGTATGTATATTCTTTTTATTTTCCCTTCTAGGTTGGGGGTGCGTGCAATACTCCGATAAATACGGTATATACAGTAGTTAATTTCTTCTCACTTTTTGGATGCATATATAGTATTTTTCATTTCACACAGGTACAGTATATATCAGCGCAGCACTCTTTATATATTTATATATCTTTTTTTACTAAGCCATCATCTTGCATTCAGTCAAATCTAAACATACACCGAGCATATTCTCATTCTTATCCCCGAAGCTATGACTTTGACATAAAACACATTTGAAACATTACCTGCTTACAGCTCAGGTGTATCATATCTTTAGAATGTTCACAACCAGCTATTTTTTTTTCCCCTGCAGACTAATATTAGACGTATTCAGATTCTAGTCTTCAAATCACTGCCAAGCTATATTAGGTTCCCTGTTGCAATCTGCTATGACTCCATGTACTGGGAGAAAACAAATCCCTGGAGTCTCATTGCAATACACAGAGAGTAGCCAGGTGCATGAGAATACAAATTCAGGGCAGTGACAGACACCAGCTCTGGAGGCAAAGCCGTCTGATGTTTCTCAGACAGTCTTCACCCAAGCAAGTCCCCCAGGACAGAAATGTGTGCAGCTGTGTTCTGAACATTAGATAAGCCACTGAACATTATTTTTTATTTTCAGTGTAAATGCTGTACTGCTGAGGGGAAAAAAAAGCTGTAATGGACCAATCCAAATCTGCAATTTTCCACCTACTCTGCCAGATGGTGGGCTGCCATCTTTGATAGCCTGTCCACTAAAACAAATTACTCACACAAGCTTTTCCCTGTTCCATTTGTCAGTATCATGGAAACTACAGCATGTGTTTAAAGCTTTGCATGCTTCCAATTTCCAGAGAACTATCCAACATCAACACAATGCCCATAGGACTTCAAAGAAAACAGAGCCATGGGAGGTGGGACAATATTGGGGAATGTTCCTAGTTTACATCCACATTTGTAAGCTCCTCCACCCAACTCTCCAAAAAGCCTATTCATAAAAGTGAAATATAAATGGCTTCTCGTTATACCGAATAATTTACCCTTAATCTCCGATTGTTGGCACTCATTTATAAGGTGCTGGAAGTGAATGCAGAGAGGCTCGGTTCACACTGGCGCGACTTGAGATCCACCTTGTGAGACCCTAATGCCGCGTACACACGATCACTTTTTGTGATGAAACAAAACAACGTTTTTCAAACTTCATTTTCCAAAACGACGTTGCGTACACACCATCGTTTTTCCAAAATGCTCTAGCAAAGCGCGGTGACGTACACCACGTTCCATTGAAGCACTCTGTTCCATTGAAGCTCCGTATCATAACTTGCCTCTGAGCATGCGCGGGCTTAAAAACATTGTTTTCAACATCGTTTTGCCCACACACCATCACTTTTTATGACACAAAAAACAACGTTTTGAAAAACGACACAAAAAATTCAAGCATGTTCGAATTTTTTTTTTGGTCGTTTTTTTGAAGACATAAAAGAAAGTTTTGCCCACACTCAATTTTAAGGGTCCTTTCACACTAGCGGACCGTTCATCCGTTTATTACAATTCCGTTTACGGACTTGTAATGAACCCCTATGGGAGCGGATCCGTTAGCGGATGATGCATCCGCTAACGTCCGCTCGATCCGCATCCGTTTTTGCGGACGGAAGAATGTCCTATTTTTCTTCCGTCCGGCCAAACGGATCGGATGCAAACGGACAGACGGTCCGTTTCCATCCGACTCCCCATAGGGGAAAGCGGAGGAGAGACGGGGCGGTCCCTGCACAGTGTGCGGGGACCGCCCCGTCCGCCGACAGCTGAGCGGAGACCCCCCCGCTCAGCTGACGGGCACACGGAGCGGACCGAAAAACGGTCCGCTCCGTGTGAAAGGACCCTAAATGAAGTTTTTGAAAACGTTTTTTTTTTCATCACAAAAAATGATCGTGTGTACGCGGCATAAGTCGTGTGACACGTGAAATCCTGTGTTAGTCAATGAGAGCGCTCCTAATTAGCACAACTGAAGTTTTTCCGACTTTAGAAAAGGTTCATATACTACTTCAAAGTGACTTCTATTCAATTTGTGCCCAAAGACTTTAACCACTTGCTTACTGGGCACATAAACCCCTTTTGTTCCCAGGCGAAATTTCAGCTTCCGGCACTGCGTCGCTTTAACTGACATTTGCACGGTCGTGCGACGTGGCTCCCAAACAAAATTGACGTCCTTTTTTCCCCACAAATAGAGCTTTATTTTGGTGGTATTTGATCACCTCTGCGGTTTTTATTTTTTGCGCTATAAACAAAAAAAAAGCGACAATTTAAAAAAAATATATATATTTTTTACTTGTTGCTATAATAAATATCCCATTTTTTTTTTTTTGACAGTTAAGGCCGATACGTATTTTTTAACGTATTTTTGTAAAAAAAAAAAAAATTAAAAAAATCGCAATAAGCGACTGGTTTGTGCAAAAGTTATAGCGCCTACAAAATGGGGAACAGAATTATGATTTTTTTATTATTATTTTATTACTAGTAATGGCGGCGATCTGCGTTTTATTGCTACTGCGATATTGCGGCGGACATATCGGACACTTTTGACACAAATTTGGGACCATTCACATTTATACAGCGATCAGTGCTATAAAAATGCACCATTTACTGTATAAATGTGACTGGCAGGGAAGGGGTTAACACTAGGGGGTGAGGAAGGGGTTAAATGTGTATCCTGGGTGTGTTCTAACTGTGTGGGGGGAGGGGGGTGACTGGGGGAGGTAACCGATGCTGTGTCCCTATGTACAAGGGACACAGATTGGTCTCCTCTCCTCTGACAGCAAGTGGAGCTCTGTGTTTACACACAGAGCTCCACGTCACTGCTGTCATCTGCTCGTTTTCCCGCCGATCGCATGTACCCGACGGACATCGCGGCCGCCAGGTACATGCATCGGATCCCCAGTGATGCGGCGGGACAGTGTTTACCCACCGTGCGCCACCCAGTGGCACGTGCGGGTAATGCACTAGAAATCACGTCCAAAGACGTCTAGTTGGCGCCTCAGGTCCGCGCTGTTGACGTATTTTGTCAATAGCGCGGGTCTGAAGTGGTTAATGGAAGTCGCCTTCATGGCCGTTCCTCTTCTTAACCACTTCAGCACTGATTCGGCACTGTGTCGCTTTAACTGACAATTGCGCGGTCGTGTGACATTGTACTGAAGCAAAATTTATGTCCTTTTTTTCCCACAAATACAGGCATGCCCCACTTTTAAGTACACAATGGGACCAGAGCATGTATGTAAAACAAAAATGTACTTAAAGTGAAACAATACCTTTTTTTCACTTCTAGGGTGTAGTGGGGAGGTCAGGGGCTGTAGTGGGGGTGTCGGGAGCTGTAGTTGAGGTCTCAGGGGCTGTAGTGGGGGTGTCAGGAGCTGTAGTTGAGGTCTCAGGGGCTGTAGTGGGGGTGTTAGGGGCACACTAGTTTAGCTTCTTCTACTGCGGCTGCAAAATGTCTGTACAGTACTTATAATGCACTTTACATATACTCGCGGGTATGTCGTTACTCACCAGTGTATGTAAAGTGAGTGTACTTAAAGCGGGGTATGCCTGTAGAGCTTTCTTTTGTGTTATTTGATCACCTCTACCGTTTTTATTTTTTGCGCCATAAACAAAAAAAAAGAGCGACAATTTAAAAAAAAAAAAAGCAATATTTTTTACTTTTTGGTATAATAAATATCCCCAAAAAATACATAAAAAAAACACATTTCTTTCTTAGTTTAGGCCGATATGTATTCTTTTACATATTTTTGGTAAAAAAAAAAATGCGCAATAAGCATATATTGATTGGCTAGCACAAAAGTTATAGGGCCAGATTCAGATACACTTAATTTTGCGCTGCGTAATCGAAATACTCTACGCTGCCGTATTTTACCAGGCTCTACATCGAATTCTGGTAGATTTTTGCCCGTACGCTACGGCGGCGTAGTCTATTTCTCGCCGCGTAATCGAAATACGCGATTAGGGGGCGTGAAGCATTTAAATTAGGCGTGTCCCCGCGGCGATCAAACTGCGCATGCTCCGTTCAGAAATTTTCCGCCGTGCATTGTCATTCGTTGTTTGAGTAGCGTCGTTTACGAACATTCCTATTCCCAGGACGACTTACGTTAAAAATAATAAAAGACGTCGGAAAACGTAGAAATTCGACGTGGGAACGACGGCCATACTTAACATGGGCTGTCTAATATTAGACCAGCAAAAAGCTGGTATAGTGTTACGCAAAAAAAAGATGACTAAAGATGCCGTATAAGATTGCGATTGAAGATCGTAATTTCTGGGATCGCCGGCAAAAGCTCATTAGCATACCCCGACGCGGAAAACGATGGGAAGTCCACCCAATGGGCGCAATTTTATTGCAGCGTAGATCCGAAGGCGTACGAACACGTAATCCAGTCGAATTGAAGCCCGCAGCCGTCTATTGAGGTTTGAGGTTTCCGACTAGCTAAAAAACGCGCGTAATTTGAAATTACTCCAGTCTAACACTAGTTAGACAGGAGTTACGGCTCTCTGAATCTGGCCCTTAGTGTCTACAAAGTAGGGGATAGTTTTATCGCATTTTTATTATTTTTTTTTTAGTAATGACGGCGCTCTGCATTTTTTATTGTGACTGCAACATTATGACAGACAAATAGGACACTTTTGACACTATTTTGGGACCACTGTCATTTATACAGCGTTCAGTGCTATAAAAATGTACTGATTACTGTGTAAATGACACTGGAAGGAAAGGGGTGAAATACTAGGGGCGATCAAGGGGTTAAGTGTGTCCTAGGGAGTAATTTTATTTGTAGGGGGATGGGCTACCAATAACATGACAGAGACCACTGCTCACTATGACAGGGAACAGTAGTACAGGCCTTATTTACATAGGTATCTCCCCGTTCTGCCTCTCCATGATCCGATCACGGGCACCCGGCGAACATCGAGTCTGGGGGACCCGTTGGCACCCACACGGCAGCCAATTCAAAGCAATGTACAGGTACGTTGCTTTGCACAGCCAAGTTATGAGACGGGAGCGCTCATTCTGGTAAAACTACCGTTCGTAATGGAGTAAGCACAGACAGAAAAGCGCGAATCGGCTTTTACTAACAGGAAATCAGAAAAAGCAGCCCCATGGGTGGCGTCATCCGTATGGAACTTTCCCTTTATAGTGCCGTCGTATGTGTTGTACGTCACCGCGCTTTGCTAGAGCATTTTTTTTTCACTATCGTGTGTAGGCAAGGCCGTTTTAATGATGAAGTTGAAAAAAACGTTGTTTTTTCTAGAGGCTGAAAACGTAGTTTTTTTACAAGCCGAAAAATGATCGCGTGTACGCAGCATTAGGTGTCCGATCTGTCCGCTGCAATGTCGCAGTCCCGCTAAAAATCACAGATCGCCGCCATTACTAGTAAAAAATAAATAAAAATGCAATAAATCTTTCCCCAATTTTGTAGACGCTATGGGCCAGATCTACATACAATTGCCCTGGCGCAGTGTATCAGAGATACACTACGCCGCCGTATTTTATCTGGCTCTAAGTCGAATCCAGGAAGATTTCGGCCCATAAGGTACGGCGGCGTAGTGTATTTCTCACAGCGGAATCGAAATACGCGATTAGGGGGCGTGAATCATTTAAATTAGGCGAGTCCCCGTGGCGATCAAATTGCGCATGCTCCGTTCAGAAATTTCCCGCCCGTGCATTGCGCAAAATTACATCGTAACGTAATTTTTTTTTTTAGTAGCGTAATTTACGTACATTCCTATTCACGGACGACTTACGCAAAAAAAAAAAAAATTGAAAATTCGACGTGGGAACGACGGCCATACTTAACATGGCAAGTCTAACTATAGACCGGATAATAGCAGCTTTAACTATACGCTGGAAAAAGCCGACTAGCGACGACGTTAGAGAATGTGACGGCCGATCATAACTTCATGGATCGCCGTAAAAAGCTAATTCGCATACCCGACGCGAAAAACAACGCAAACTCCACCCAGCGGGCGCAAAAAGATTGCAGCGTAGATCCGAAGGCGTACGAAGATCCTGTCGGATCGAAGCCGTCGTATCATGGTTTGAGGATTCAAACTAATGATACGACGCGGGTAATTTGAAAGTACGCCGGCATATCAGTCAGGATTATCAGATAGGAAGATGGGTTAATGTAGTTAGAGGGAGTGGAAGGGGCTTGCAGACAAGGAAGGCCAATCCTGTGTTTGTGCATCAAAACAAATTTGCCAAGTTGGGTGAAGATGTGGAGGTGGCTAACACAGAGGTGGCAGCCCTAGATGTTACTGCTACCCCTAACAGCCGGGAGAGCAACCCATCTAGTAGAAGTGGTGAGGGGAGTGCAGGTAGGCCTAGACAGTTGGTGGTAATAGGGGATTCTATAATCAGAAGGACTGATAGAATAATTTGTCGCCAGGATCGCCTCAACCGAATGGTTTGCTGTCTCCCTGGTGCCAGGGTTCGGCATGTGGTGGACCGGGTGGATAAATTACTGGGAGGGGCTGGGCATGACCCAGCTGTCTTGGTCCGTGTTGGAACCAATGACAGTATACATGGAAGGTGGAGGCTCCTTAAGAATCAATTTAAAGAACTAGGCTGCAAGATGAAGGGAAGGACCTCCAAGGTGATATTCTCTGAAATATTGCCTGTGCCATGCGCAACACAGGAAAGGCAGGGGGAGATTAGAGAGCTAAATGCATGGCTAAAGACCTGGTGTAGGAAGGAGGGATTTGGGTTTCTAGAGCACTGGGATGACTTTTCATTGGGGTGCAACCTATATGCTAAAGATGGTTTGCACTTGAATGGAAGGGGGTCTGCTGTGCTGGGGGAGAGGTTTAGGGGAATGCTGGAGGAGTATTTAAACTAGACTTGAGGGGGGAGGGTGAACGTGAATTACATAGGGCACACAGGTCAGTTAGGGGTCAGACATTAATGGAGAGTGGAATGGGGATAGATGGAGGTGGGGTTATGGCAGGTGACAAGAAAGTTCCCATGTTGCAAACAGCCATTGGAAATTATAGTGCCATTTGCACTACTAAAAATTATATGAATCATATGAAAAACGCCAGCGAAAAATGTAACAATACATTTAAGTGTTTGTTCACCAATGCCAGAAGCCTTCCAAGCAAAACAGGTGAGTTGGAAGCTCTGGTGCATGAGGAGAGCTATGATGTAATCGGTATTGCTGAAACTTGGCTTCAATCCTCACATGACTGGGCTATTAATATTCCTGGCTATGCTCTCTTTCGGAAAGACAGGGTAAAAAGGAAAGGTGGAGGGGTCTGTCTCTATGTGAGAAGTGAACTCAAAGCAAGCGTGAAAGAGGACCTGGTTGATGGAGAGTGTGATGAAGTTGAAGCATTATGGGTGGAACTGCATACAGATGTGCGTAGTTCAAAGCTAATCATTGGAGTTTGTTATAGACCACCCAATGTTAATGAGGAGGTGGAGACTCAGCTCCTTGCACAGATGGAAAGGGCTGCAAGGGCAGGGACGGTGATAATAATGGGGGATTTTAACTACCCAGAAATTGACTGGAATAATGGAATTTCTGGGACAGTTAAAGGACAAAAATTTAAAAACCTATTGCAGGACAATTTTATGGTCCAGTTTATTAAGGCCCCCAACTAGGAATGATGCTCTGTTGGACCTGGTAATCTCAAACCATGCAGAGCTCATTACTAATGTTCAGATAAAGGAACACCTGGGTAGCAGTGATCATAACATGATTTCGTTTAATGTAAACTATAAGCAAGAAATACATACAGGAAAGATAAAAACACTTAATTTCAAGAGAGCAAATTTTCAAAGCATGAGGACTGCTCTCCAGGGCTTGGACTGGGAGGGAATATTGGCACCGATGAACACAGAACAGAAATGGGAATTCTTCAAAAAGACTCTTTGGAACCTCACTGCAAAGTATATTCCCATGGGCAATAAGTTTAAAAGGCTACAGATAAAACCTATGTGGCTCACGGTTAAAGTTAAAAAAGCTATAAACAATAAGAAAATAGCTTTTAAAAAATATAAAAATGAAGGAACACTAGTGTCGTTTAAATGTTACAAAGAATATAATAGAATATGTAAAAAGGAAATCAAGGATGCAAAAATTCAAAATGAACTACAGATTGCAAAAGATAGTAGGACAAACCCCAAAAAATTCTTTAAATATATTAATAGTAAAAAGGTCAAGTCTGAGCATGTAGGCCCTTTACAAAATAATCTAGAGTGGGTGACTGAGGACATAGAGAAGGCAAATTTATTAAATGCTTTCTTCAGCTCTGTGTATACAATGGAGAATGGGGGAGCTCATGTCGATAATGGGGGTGGGAGTGACACAGCCCCAAATCCACAATGGCTCAAAAGTGATATGGTCCAGAAATATTTAGACAGAATAAAGGTGGATAAAGCACCTGGACCAGATGGCATCCACCCACGGATCCTAAAAGAATTGAGCTCTGAAATTTCAAAGCCACTGTATCTAATATTTAGGGACTCATTAATGACAGGAATAGTACCACTGGATTGGCATAAAGCCAATGTGGTGCCCATATTTAAAAAGGGAACAAAGTCTTTACCTAGTAACTATAGACCTGTTAGTTTAACTTCTATAGTTGGAAAGATACTGGAACGTTTAATAAAAGACCACATGGATGAGTTCTTGCTGGAAACAAACTATTTAAGCAGCAGACAGCATGGATTCATGAAGGACAGAAGTTGTCAGACAAACCTGATTTCCTTTTATGAAGAGGTAAGTAAAACCCTGGACAGAGGCGTGGCAGTGGACGTGGTATACTTGGATTTTGCAAAAGCGTTCGATACAGTTCCCCACACACGGCTCATGTGTAAGGTAAGGTCTACAGGATTAGATATATCAGTTTGTAAATGGATAGAAAACTGGCTGAAAGACAGAATTCAGAGAGTTGTTGTTAATGATTCTTACTCTGAATGGTCCAAGGTTATCAGCGGTGTACCCCAAGGTTCAGTGTTGGGTCCCTTACTTTTCAATATATTTATAAATGATATTGGGTCTGAGATCAAAAGTAACATTTCTGTTTTTGCAGATGACACCAAGCTATGCAGTGGAATAACGTCCTTGCAGGATGTCTCCAATTTACAAGCCGACCTCAATGCTCTGTCTAATTGGGCGACTAAGTGGCAGATGAGGTTTAATGTTGATAAATGTAAAGTTATGCACTTGGGGGCTAAGAATATGCATGCATCATACATGCTAGGGGGAGTTCAACTGGGGGGATCTGTAGTGGAGAAGGATCTGGGTGTTTTAGTTGATCATAAGCTCAATAATGGCATGCAATGCCAAGCTGCGGTTTCCAAAGCGAGCAAAGTCCTTTCTTGTATTAAGAGAGGTATGGACTCCAGAGATAGAGATATCATTTTGCCCCTGTACAAATCATTAGTAAGACCTCATCTGGAATATGCAGTCCAGTTTTGGGCACCAGTTCTCAAAAAGGATATCGGAGAACTGGAGAAAGTGCAGAGAAGGGCAACCAAACTGATAAGAGGCATGGAGGAGCTCAGCTATGAGGAAAGATTAGAGGAACTGAATTTATTCACTCTTGAGAAGAGGAGAATAAGGGGGGATATGATCAACATGTACAAATACATAAGAGGTCCATATAGTGAACTTGGTGTTGAGTTATTCACTTTAAGGTCAACACTGAGGACAAGGGGGCACTCTTTACGTCTGGAGGAAAAGAGATTTCACCTCCAAATACGGAACGGTTTCTTCACAGTAAGAGCTGTGAAAATGTGGAACAGACTCCCTCCAGAGGTGGTTCTGGCCAGCTCAGTAGATTGCTTTAAGAGAGGCCTGGATTCTTTCCTAAATGCACATAATATAACTGAGTACTAAGTTTTGTAGGTAAAGTTGATCCGGGGTAAATCCGATTGCCTTTCGGGGGATCAGGAAGGAATTTTTTCCCCTCCGGTAGCAAATTGGATCATCGCTCTGCTGGGGTTTTTTGCCTTCCTCTGGATCAACTGTGGGTATGGAGTTGGGTGTATGGGAGGATGTACTGTGTTTTACTTTGTTTTATTTTTATTTTTTTTTATGGTTGAACTGGATGGACTTGTGTCTTTTTTCAACCTGACTAACTATGTAACTATGTAACTAACTATGTAACTATATCAGGAGATACACCGGCGTACTGGCTCTGTGGATCTGGCCCTATAACTTTTGCGCAAACCAATCTAATCAAATAGACGCCGATTGGGATTTTTTTTTTACCAATACATATTGGCCTAAACTGATGAATACATTTTTATTTGGTCATTAGGGGCTGAAGTCGTTAAATAGCTCCAAATGTATTAATGCTCTATAAAAGACATATAGGTACAGCAGATGTTAACGCATTTTAGCTGTGGCGTTCTTGTTCACAACTAGGCTGTCATTGCTGAAAAGTGTTAACAGCTGCTGTACCTATCTGTCTTTTATAGAGCATTAATACATTTGGAGATATTTAAGAGCATGTATGGAGATTATCTTTGATTATACACTGCCACTGTACTAATGACACTGGGGAAGGGGTTAACATCTAGGTTCAATTGTTCTGTGGCTGGCTATTGTGTACATTGATTGCCCCCCTGGGGCTTGTGTCTCAATACACATAAGTCTTTCTATTCAAACTGTTCTGACCAATCTCTGCTGTGTCATTTTCAAGTCCTCATTTGCATGGTTATGGTGGACCTGATGGGGAACTGCTGGCACATTAAAAAGGACCAATAAGAAAGCGGTTGTTGGGGGCGGGATGTTCCAAATCCTGTATAAAAGTGTGCTGTGTACTTTCAATAAAGTGTGTCCTGTTTACATCCAGCATTAAGCCTTGGCTCATGTATGGATTATTCAGCGATTCCAGGGATATTCCTACTCGTGGAATATTGGGTGATTTTCTTTTAAATCAGAAGAAGGGAATGGATGACGGGGATATGTTCTACTACCGTCACAGAGATTATCTTTGATTATACACTGCCACTGTACTAATGACACTGGGGAAGGGGTTAACATCTAGGGTTTAAGTGTGTGCCTAACAGTGTTTACTGTTTTTACAAAGCAATGTCCTGGTTTTTACTCCCTGGCAAGTGCCATGGGGAGTAGGGTGACCACGTGTCCCGGATTGCCTGGGACAGTCCCGCATTTTGCAGGTCTGTCCCGGGCACATTCATTCCAGGACATCACAGTGTCCTGGAATGAAACTGACACAGAAACCCCCCGGGCCAGTCTGATGCCCTCAAAAAAGGCCGCCACATCACCACTTTACTCACCTAAGTACTTGTCCTGGCCGGGAATGCCTGGAAGAGCACAATCCCGCCCCCTGCTTGTGATTGGAGAAATCATAAATCCCGCCTCTTGTTTCCAATCACTGTGCTGCGATTCGTTACAGCACAAGCCGATTTTTGGGAAGGCGGGTGTCCCTGAATGGCAGTTTAGAAATGGGGCCACCCTAATCAGTACACTCATGCAAAGGGTTGTGTACCCCTTCCTGGGAGGCACAGTTGTCCCATGCAGCTGCATGCATCTAGCCTGTTCAAATCAATGACAGTCGGATGGCTGCAAAGATATTCATACATATCCCTGCTTGTATATCCTTGTGAGGCCAATGTACAGATAGACAGACTGAGTTGGATGCAAAGCATTAATCCCACATGGATGTAAACTCAGGGATGTGGGTAAGGATCAGGGGCAGACTGACAACTCATGGGGCCCCCGGGCAATAGAAGATTATGGGGCCCCTAGGCTTACAGATATTTGTTACAGCACAAGTTGATTTTTGGAAGTTGGTAGTTTGGAAATGTGGTCACCCTAATGGGGAGGGGGCGGCAAAAAGCCAACCCCCTGCATGAAACCCCCCCCCCCCCATTCTCCCGCGGCCACCTCCCGCACTAATGTACCTCCCGGCACAGCAGTTGTCTCTGGTTATCTGAAAAATGGGTTTCAAATGTTTTGACAAGGGCACAGTTTCAGTGCTTGCCAAAGGCGCCATTTTCACTAGATACGCCTCTGCTTATGCCCACCCTCTGTCCCAGCCATGGGTGTATGGGTACAGTACAGTTGGAAGGTACAGTATATGGGTACAGGGCAGTGTGGAGATGTATAGGTAAAGAACAGTGTTGAGGTGTATGGGTACAAAACACTATGCACATATTATGGGCACAAGTGTGGAAATATATGGGCACCCTTATCTTACCAAGTACCATTGGCCTCCACACCCTTATCCCAGAACATCAGTGTCACCTTCAGACTACCAGTGTCCCTTCTCCATCCACAGAGTAATAATGCCCCCCTCTCCCTCAACAAAGCACTAGACCTGCATAGTCAGGGGTTCCCCCATTGTAGTATTGATTGGAGTTTGCGCAAAAGTTATAGCGTGTACAAAATAGGGGATAGATTTTTTTTTTATTAGTAATGGCGGCGATCTGCGATTTTAATCATGACTGACATTATGGCGGACACATCAGACACCTTTGACACTATTTTGGGACCAAAAATGCATGGATTACTGTGTAAATGACACTGGAAGGGAAACACTAGGGGGCGATCAAGGGGTTAAGTGTGTCCTAGGGAGTGATTATAAGGCTGCATTCACACCTAAGCGTAGGCGATTTGCGGCATTTTGCGGCGACAAATTGCGGCGTTTTTTACCACGATTTGTGGCGACAAAACGCGTTGTTTTAAAATCACGGTTTTGTACAGGTCATTGTCGGCTATCGAAAACGCCCAAGCCGTCCGATACGCCCGTCGAAAAAGGGTCCGGGACTTGTTTGAAATTCAGCGTTCTTTCGACGTACAACGTTTTGCGTTAAGAGATGTGAACCATCTCCATAGCGAATAATGTTATTTTTCCCCTCTAGCGTCTTTGAGCGTCGCGCTTCAGAAGACAAAACGCCTAGGTGTGAATGCAGCCTAACTGTGGGGGGGGCTGGTCTCACTAGAACATGACAGAGATCACTGCTCCCAATGACAGGGAGCAGTAGATCTCTGCCATGTTGCTAAACAGAACAGGGAAATGCCTTGTTTACATAGGCAGCTCCCCTTTCTGCCGCAGGTCCTGCAGGCACGGAGTACGCGCTGGGCACGCGCACGCACACTAAGCCGCGATTTAACCACTTAAGCCCCGGACCATTTTACTGGCCAAAGACAAGAGCATTGTTTTTTGCGATTCGGCACTGCGTCGCTTTAACTGACAATTGCGCAGTTGTGTGACGTGGCTCCCAAACAAAATTGGCGTCCTTTTTTCCCCACAAATAGAGTTTTCTTTTGGTGGTATTTGATCACCTCTGCGGTTTTTATTTTTTGCACTATAAACAAAAATAGAGTGACAATTTTGAAAAAAAATCAATATTTTGATAAAAATCTATAAAAAAAAGAAATTTTTCCTCAGTTTAGGCCGATATGTATTTTTCTACCTATTTTTGGTTAAAAAAAAAAAAAATCACAATAAGCGTATATTGACTGGTTTGCGCAAAAGTTATAGCGTCTAACAAATAGGACATAGTTTAATGGCATTTTTATAATTTTTTACTAGTAATGGCGGCAATCAGCGATTTTTATCATGACTGACTTTATGGCGGACACATCGGACACTTGACACATTTTTGGGACCATTGTCATTTTTACAGCGATCAGTGCTATAAAAATGCACTGATACTGTGAAAATGACACTGGCAGTGAAGGGGTTAACCACTAGGTGGCGCCAAAGGGGTTAAGTGTGTCCTAAGGAGTAATTCTTACTATTTGAGGGCGTGGCTACAAGTGATACGTAAGTCACTTACACCGTCGGATCTAAGTTGCAATGTTACGCTGGTCGCTAGGTGGCGTTCCCGTAGATTTCTGCATTTAATATGCAAATGAGCCTGATACGCCGATTCCCGAACGTATTTGCGTGCTGTCGTAGTTTACGTAGTTTTCGTAAGCGTAAGGTTACCCCTGCTATATGAGGGGTAACCTTGCGTAGGTCCGGCGTAAGCCATGTTAAGTATGGACATCAGGACATCGGTGTGTTTTTCCGTCATTTACGTAACTCGTCGCGAATAGGGCTGTGCATTAATTACGTTGACGTCGAAACCAATGCGTACTATGGAGCATGCGCAGTGGGCTACGTTTACGGCCGTCGCATGCGCAGTTCGTTCGGTGCGGGGGCGCGCTTAATTTAAATACAACACGCCCACTTCCTTCCTACTTTGAATTACGCGGCCTTACGTCGGCCCATTTACGATACGCCGCCGCAAATTACGGAGCGAGTGCTTTGAGAATACAGCACTTGCCCGTAAAAGCTGCGGAGCTGTAGCGTAAATGGGATACGCTATGCCAGCCTTTCTCAACCTTTTTACTCCAGGGGAACCCTAAAAATTATTTTCAGGTCTCGGGGAACCCCTGATAAAAACCATTCATTGGGGGTCAGTGGGAACAATGCCCCTTACTTTGGTGGTCAGTGAGAAGAGTGCCCTTTTTTTACAGGGCAAGAATGCCCCCCTTACAGAGAACTATGAAGATCATTGGTGTCATACCACTGGCTCCTCCAAGTGGAATTGGCTCTGAACTATGTAGGCACCATCAAACAAGAGGTAAATAAGCCACAGCTCAAGGAACCCCTAGCCACCTCTGGAGGAACCCTAGTTGAGAATGGCTGCGCTACGCTATGCTAAAAAAACGAAGATCTACGAGAATCTGGCTCTACAAGTGCAAAGTGAACTTGACATTGCACTGAAAATGCACTTGGAAGTGCAGTCGCTGTAAATCTGAGGGGTAGATCTGAAATGAGGGGAAGCTCTGCTGACTTTATTATCCAATCATGTGCAAGCTAAAATGCTGTTTTTTCTTTTCCTTGCATGTCCCCCTTGGATCTACAGCCACTGCACTTCCAAGTGCACTTTCAGTGTAATTTTAAGTGCACTTTGCACGTGTAGTTTGCACTTGTAGTGCAAAGTGGATTTGCCTTTAGTAAATAACCCCCTAAGTGTTCTAATGCTGTATTGTAATTAATAACAAGTGTCCCTTTTCTCCTCTAGAATCACGTGTCCCCGTGGCTGAAAGCTTACGTTTGAACAATAAAACCGGTCCCTATGAAGAAGCTAAATAGATACTGAGAAATGTTAGATCTCTCTAGCAGGCATCCAATAAAATAATGAAGCTTTATTAAGTTATAAGAAGCTATAAAACACATTATGTGTTTTAGTCGAAGACCTAATTGTAGCCATAAAACAAATGGGTGTAACTTAATTTTTATAACCAATGTTTATGTTAATGCAGCTGTATTTACTGCTTCATGAAAGAAATGCGTAGGCTGCCGCTGCTGATCCCTTAGCTCATTGCCTAGTACACACCATGAGATTATCGGACATATGATTTTCTAGTCTCACATCGAAAATTAATGCCGCGTACACACGATCAAACATGTCATTTAAAATGATCATGTGTGGGCTTCACATCATTTTTCGGTTCTGAAAAACGACAATTTTTTTTCCGAACATGCTGCATTTTTTAAAGACGTTTTAAACAATGTCGTTTTTCGGGTTGTAAAAAATGATCGTGTGTGGGCTAAAAAACACTACTTGCTGACCCGCCATCCCAGAGTAGAAGGTGGCGGTCCACATCAGAGGATGCATCAGGCCACCCCTGCTCAGTGTATGCAGAAATGGGTACAGCCTATAAGACTTTAAATGTGGTGTCTGCATTTGTTTTATTTATTTTTCTGACTTTTTTCCCTTTATTGAAAAACAACCTGGGCCAGATTCAGATACAAATACGTATGCTCTTTACGCTACACCTCCGCAAATTTCATGGGCAAGTGCCTTATTCAGAAAGCACTTGCTCCATAAGTTGCGGCGGCCTAGCGTAGAGTCCAGCATAAGGACGCCTAATTCAAATTATTAATTTGGGGGAGTGATTCATGTAAATGAATCATGACCCCACGCAATTTACGTATTTTCTGAACGGCGCATGCGCCGTCCATAGACGTATCCCAGTGCGCATGCGTCAAATCACGTCGCTAGTAGTCACTGTAAACGACGTGTACGTAACTTGCGTACAGCCCCATTCCCGAACGATTTACGCAAACGACGTACAATTCGACGCTGTCCCAGCGTCCATACTTAACATTGGCTACGCCTTCTATAGCAGGGGTAACTTTACGCCGGAAAAGCCTTACGCAAACGACGTAAACTACGACGCCCGGCCGCAAGTACGTTCGGGAATCGCCGTAACTCCCTAATTTACATATTCGACTCGTAAAACGACGGAAGCGCCACCTAGCGGCCAGTGTTAATATATAACTAATATACGACGGTGTAAGTGACGGTGTAAGTGACTCGTATATTAGCAGAATTCCGGCGTATCTTGTTTTCTGAATACAGAAAAAAGATACGCCGGCTATTCTTAGTATTTACGCGGCGTATCTCTTGATACGCCGACATAAATACTTTCTGAATCTGGCCCCCTATGTCCTAGAGTGGCTACTATCACTGTATTGTATAGCAAAGGCTGCTGCTTTGATTTGGACTACCTCCACTCTACATTTTCATTACATCAGGGGACTTTATAGTTTGCAGAAAAACACTACGACAAGCCGAGAAAAATTAAGTTCAATGCTTCCGAGCATGCGTCGACTTGATTCAGAGCATGCATGGTTTTTAGTCCGTTGGAATTGCATACAGACGAACAGAAATTCCAATATAATTTTTTTTCATCTGAAGAATTGATAACATGTTCTCTATCTAATTCCGTTGGAATTTCCGACGGAAAAAGTCAGATGAGGCATACACACGGCTGGAATATCCGATGAAAAGCTTCCGTCTGACTTTTTTTGTCGGAAATTCCACTCGTGTGTACAAGGCATAAAGCCTGGTAAGCTGGAATCTAGTAAATTTTCTGTTCCTCGGTTTAGAATATACTTTACTATACTATACTTTAAGTGCCATTGCTGACATGCTATAGGTTTGTGTTGATGGCATTGGTATGATATCCATTCAGGATTCTTCTGAGATCATTGAGGCCACGTACACACGTACGAGAACCTCGTCGGGCTAAACTCATCGTTCCGCCCGACGAGGTTCCCGATGAACCTCGTCGGAAAAGCTCGTCGAGCCAAAGTCCTCATTGAACAACGAGGAAAAAGAGAGCATGCTCTCTTTTTGGCTCGATGAGCTTCCCGACGGGACGCTCGTCGAAAAGTGTACACACGATCGAGCTTCTCGGCAGAATATGGATCCCAGCGAGCTTCTCGCTGGATTCTGCCGAGAAGCTCGGTCATGTGTACGGGGCCTCAGAATTAGTTGGCAGGTGCATGTGACCTGCATTTTCCCTTCTGACCAGCATCTGACCTTTCCAAGCAGGTTATGTATTCCATTGGGGAGACAAAACAAAATCCCAGGAACAAACGCCGTAACATAGGAGGGCAAGATCTACAAGCCAAGGCTCAGCAGTTCCTACACCTTAAAGTAGATCTATAGGCAAAACTTTTTATTTTTTATTTTGGATAGAGTAAGGAAGGGAAGCGAGAGGAAATCCCTAAAAATTAAGGGAATTCCTTGGAACCCAGGTCACCAGAACTAGTGTCCTGATTGGAAGATTTCCCCTCTATCACTTTTCTGAGGACAACCCAAAATTTGGGATTCTCTTTTACTTTCACTTTCAATAATATTTGTAAATAGAGTTGGACGAACAGTTCAAACAGAAAAAGTTCGGCCCGAACTTCACCTATCCGGCAAACACCAGAATTTGTGCGGAGCTAGGTCCCAATCAGGGAACAGTGAATAGCTGGTTGTTAAGGAGTGGGCCAGGAAGCTGGCCGTGAGACATCAACTGGCTTCGGCAACTGAAAAAAAAAAAACAGTGTGGGGTCCCCTCCCAAAGTCCATACAAGACCCTTAGGTCTGAAATGGATTTTGAAGAGAACCCCACACCAAATGTTTTTTTTTTTAAATGACGTGGGCCCCCCAAACTCCATACCAGACTATCAGCCTGGCAGAAGAGCCACTCACTCACCCCCCCCCCCCCCCCGAACCATACCAGGCCAAGTGCCCTCAACATGGGGGATGATTTGGGGAACTCTGCACCCTCCACCCTAAACTACATTGTCTCCATGTTGATGGAAACAAGGGCCCAGGGCCGATCCTAGGGTCACAGGTGCCTGGGTGCAGAAATATTTCTGACGCCTCCACATGGGCGTGGTCTTTTTACTAACTCCTCCACTTTACAAATGTTTCTATGGCAATGACCTAACTACAGAGATGCTCCCCCCAAAGTCTTCATTACCCTGGGATCCTTACATGATCTCTTAACAATAAACAAAATACACAAAGAGAAGCACTTTATTGGGACCTGGATGGGGGTGTCTCTAATGGACAGGAGATGGTCAGAGACTGCAGACATAGTACAGGAGATGATCAGAGACTGCCGACATAGTAAAGGACATGGCCAGAGACTGCAGACACAGTACAGGAGATGATCAGAGACTGCCAACATAGTACAGGAGATGACCAGAGACTGCAGACACAGTACAGGAGATGATCAGAGACTGCGGACATAATACAGGAGATGGTCAGAGACTGCAGACATAGTAAAGGAGATGGTCAGAGACTGCAGACATAGTACAGGAGATGGTCAGAGACACATCATTTCTGGACGGACACACACCTATGCTCAGAACACTAGATCTGGATGTACACAAACAAGGAAAGAAGGAGGGAGGGGAGAACTCTGCCACTTCGGCGCCCCCACCTCTGCAGGCGCCTGGGTGCAAAGCACCCTGTGCACCCTGCCTAGGATCGGCCCTGCAAGGGCCTCTCCCCCGCAGGGGGCTTATCAGAATCTGGAAGACCCCCATAACAAGGGGGCCCCAGATTCTGCCCCCCCCCCCATGGGAATGAGTATGGGGTACATTGTACCCCTACCCATTCAACCCAAAAAAGTGTCAAAAATAAATAAAAAAATCACACAGTTTTTGACAATACCTTTATTAAAAATAAAAAAACAATGTCCCCCTATGTAGATCCATCTTCAATCACGACGCCTGTTGCCACTGCAGGCTCCACCATTTGATGGTTCTTATATAGGTAAGGGGCAAGGGCAGCTGGCGATGTCATTTGGTGGCACCGCCCTTTGTGACGTCACTGACCCAGCATGCATAAAAGCGGCCTGCCAGGCTGCAGCTCGGATAAGGGTCTGGTATAGATTTCGGGGGGACCCCACGCCGATTTTTTTTTTACTTTTTTATTTTGCCAATGGTATTGTATTGCCGTAAATTTAAATGTAATTTGTTTTATTTATAAATGTCAGTTTTGCTGCAGTAGTTTCGATACGTGTGTAGCGCCCCCTTGCTTTTTGCATGGGCGCTGCGTTTAAAAATAGTTGGACTGGGAGAGCCAAGTTGCTCCCAGTTGTGATTTGTCTTGGTTATTGACCTGTGTCATTCCGGAAAGGTCCACTGGCTCGGACTGCATTCTGTCGTTTCATCCTTGGCCGGCAGTGGGAGCCAGCGGGATTTCTGGCAGATGGAGTCTTCCTCAGCAGCCAATTGGAGAGTTTTTCTCCTCGCTGGGCATGCTGGGAGGGGTATATCTGAGACCCGGGTCGGTGCTTCGGGGTTCTACCTTTTCACGTGTGCGGGGTCCCGGATTCGGGGTGTAGCATCCACCTTCAGGGTGTGCGCGCCCATGGACCCCGCCGGCGTGGCCCGCTTGGCTAGGTTCCTGGGCCTTCCTGAGTCTTAGTCCGAGACAAGAATCAAGGGGCCCCAGTGATTTACTGGGTCTCCAAAGCTTTAGAGAATCCCAGACGGGGATTCGGTGACCAGGATGCAGGCAGGTATGCTCTACTGCCGCTCGGTGACCTATGCGGAGGAACTACTGGGAGGATTCGCTCTTTTCGCACATTTAGTCTATCCAAATTAACTGGCCTGTGGCAGAGGCCCAAAGCCAGGCCTGTGAGAGAGACCCCTTCCTCCCAGCCAGGATTCGAGGTGGCGCCTCGGCTGCCAGGTCTGTGTGAGAGACACCTGTCCGGGGGCACCTTACCCACTCAGTCTCATAGGAGTGGCGACGTGTGAAAGTTTGTGCTACTAAGGGCTGATCTGCCTTGTGAATATCCAGGCCTGACATCGAAAGTTTCTCTTCTCTCATCAACCTATTCTTCCTTCACCAAAGTTGATGTTGGCTAATGTTGGCCTGGAATTAAAGCATTGAGAAAATCTTTATTGACTGTGTGGACCTCCGTTTACTGCTAGATCCTTCTCGTGCATCCCTAGACCAAGCTGGGGTAATAACTTAATTTGCCGATCCCAAATCAAACCAGCGGCTCCTTCGGGGGTAAGCCCTAGACGTGCTATAGATCTACCACTTTACAAGCGAACTAAGGGGAACCTCCAGGCACTATATTTAAGGGAATTTTTCATTTTTATTGTTTTAGATTAAGCACCATTAAAATCACTTCCCCAGGGCCCCATATCCTGTTTATGGCCAATAACTAAGAGAAACTTTCGATGTCAGGCCTGGATATTCACAAGGCAGATCAGCCCTTAGTAGCACAAACTTTCACACGTCGCCACTCCTATGAGACTGAGTGGGTAAGGTGCCCCCGGACAGGTGTCTCTCACACCATAGAGAATAATGTTTTTTTTCCCCCTCTAGCGTTTTTGAGCGTCGCGCTTCAGGCGACAAAACGCTCAGGTGTGAATGCAGCCTAAAGCCTCGTACACACGAGGAGTTGAAGCTGTTATAGCTGCAAAGAGTGGGCCAACTCAATATTGAACCCTACGGACTGGGTTGCCATTAAATTTCATGTACGTGTAAAGACAGGCGTATCAATACTTTCAACAATATAGTGTATATCTTCATACAGTTCCCACGTGTGATTGCTGAGCCTTCATCAGAAAAAAAAAAAACTGAAATCCAGTGTTTGAAAGGGACAGAACAGAGACAACAACACTGAGTTAGATGATGTCGGATGTCCTCTAGCCAGGAAATGAGGGCAAGGAAATGCTTTCCCACTCTAGCCAAACCTAAAAATAAATAGTTTTAACTGTTGTCTACATTGGCCCAATCATGAGTTTCCAATCTGGAAGAAAATCATGGAAATCTGCTTCTCTAGCTTGCCAAGAGCAGAAAAAAAAAAAACACGATAGTCACCACTATCCCAAGGTTTGCCAGCACTAGACGAACAGAAATCACAAGCAGTCAAAGCAAAAAAAAATTAATAAATGAATGAATAAATGTTTTGGTAAGTTAGCAGCTCAGACAATATTTAGAATTATGTTGCTACAATGGACATCAACATTTTCACCCTTGTCTTGCTTATTAAAGGGGTTGTAAAGGTACAAGTTTTTTCCCTAAATAGCTTCCTTTACCTTAGTGCAGTCCTCCTTCACTTACCTCATCTTTTCATTTTGCTTTTAAATGTCCTTGTGGTCAGAGTCTTCGAGTATGGAATGTGATCACCCTAGCAACCAAGGCCTGAGGTGTGCCTTGGCCTAGCTGGTCGGTATGCCTAGAAGAGGGCATACCCTGAATATGAGAAAGCGAAGAAGTACAACGAGAAATGGTGTGTGTGAAACTGGGGGAACGGGTGTGTGGGAGACCAGAAATGGCGCCAACCCGAAGCTGATGTGGGGAGGAGTCTTAAGTACTCACCAGACTCCTCCCACAAATGCAGGCTAACCTACGGCAAGCCTTAAGACTTGTGGTCAGAGTCTTCGAGTATGGAATGTGATCACCCTAGCAACCAAGGCCTGAGGTGTGCCTTGGCCTAGCTGGTCGGTATGCCTAGAAGAGGGCAAAAGACACATGTGTAGGTGAAGAAGGGTAGAGAACACACCGTCCAGTGGAGTAGCGTGCGCCTGGAAGGCAAGCATACAAGAAACCGTAACGACAGGAGAACCCACCGACCCATGACTTGAGACACAAGGAAAACTCTATGGAACCTGCGAAACCGCTCAAAACTTATTGACTCATGAAATCTGGAACGAGCCTGATGCCCAAGACACCCCACCATAAGGAATGAACTACTTGTGACAAGAGGATGCACGGGGGAAATGGAGCAAGGGCCAAGCGGATTGAAACCCTTCAACCGGGCAATACCCGCGCTGATGTAGGGAAGTGAGAGGGTAAGTTGCAAAAGGACAACAGGTAGGAGACTGAGTGTCAGCTACCTGGAAGGCGGATAAGGCCAATGCACTGGCAATAGCATCGTGGCACATGGGAACCAAGTCAGACTCGGATTTGGGAACATAACTAGCAAACAAGACAACAGATCACCAGACATGCAACGATCACGACCCCCTCGGCACCTACCTATGAACATGAGCAGGAACATCGAGACCACCGCGCATGAATGCCCTAAAGACGGCCCCCCACCTCTATGTGATTGTTAAATGCGCCCGAGTAACCTGCAGCGCAGACACAGGCGGTAACAGAACCCTCAGGGCTAATCGTTTAGGTGTAAGAGTGAACGTGCATCGTATGACGTATGGCACACGGGCGAGAAGATTGTGGGCGTCAATCATTGAAACGAAACCTCAGCCCGAAATCATGGGGCCAGAAACGCTATGACCAAATCGTGGGGCCAGGACAGTACTCGAGGGCCAGGACAGTACTCGAGGGCCAGGACAGTACTCGAGGGCCAGAAACGCTACGACAGAGCTCGTGGGCCATGACAGAGCTCGTGGGCCAGGAAAGAACTCGTGGGCCAGGAAAGAACTCGTGGGCCAGGAAAGAACTTGTGGGCCAGGAAAGAACTCGTGGGCCAGGAAAGAACTCGTGGGCCAGGAAAGAACTCGTGGGCCAGGAAAGAACTCGTGGGCCAGGAAAGAACTTGTGGGCCAGGAAAGAACTCGTGGGCCAGGAAAGTACTCGTGGGCCAGGACAGTACTCGTGGGCCAGGACAGTACTCGTGGGCCAGGACAGTACTCGTGGGCCAGGACAGTACTCGTGGGCCAGGACAGTACTCGTGGGCCAGGACAGTACTCGTGGGCCAGGACAGTACTCGTGGGCCAGGACAGTACTCGTGGGCCAGGAACGCTACGACAGCACTCGTGGGCCAGGACAGCACTCGTGGGCCAGGACAGCACTCGTGGGCCAGGACAGCACCCGTGGGCCAGAAGCGCCACGACAGCACCTGTGGGCCAGGACAGTACTCGTGGGCCAGGACAGTACTCGAGGGCCAGGACAGTACTCGAGGGCCAGGACAGTACTCGAGGGCCAGAAACGCTACAACAGAACTCGTGGGCCAGGACAGTACTCGTGGGCCAGGACAGTACTCGTGGGCCAGGAACGCTACGACAGTACTCGTGGGCCAGGACAGTACTCGTGGGCCAGGACAGAACGACAGAAATCGGGGGCCAGAAACGCTACGACAGAAGTCGTGGGCCAGAAACGCTACGACAGAAGTCGTGGGCCAGAAACGCTACGACAGAAGTCGTGGGCCAGAAACGCTACGACAGAAGTCGTGGGCCAGAAATGCAGTGACAGAAATCGGGGGCCAGAAACGCAGTGACAGAAATCGGGGGCCAGAAACGCTGTGACAGAAACCGTGGGCCAGAAACGCTGTGACAGAAATCGTGGGCCAGAAACGCTGTGACAGAAATCGTGGGCCAGAAACAATGTGACAGAAATCGTGGGCCAGAAACGCTGTGACAGAAATCGTGGGCCAGAAACGCTGTGACAGAATTATGGGCCAGAAACGCTGTGACAGAAAACGAGGGCCAGAAACGCTGTGACAGAAAACGTGGGCCAGAAACGCTACGACAGAAGTCGTGGGCCAGAAACGCAGTGACAGAAATCGGAGGCCAGAAACGCTGTGACAGAAATCGTGGGCCAGAAACGCTGTGACAGAATCGTGGGCCAGAAACGCTGTGACAGAAAACGTGGGCCAGAAACGCTACGACAGAATAGTGGGCCAGAAACGCTACGACAGAATAGTGGGCCAGAAACGCTGTGACAGAAAACGTAGGCCAGAAACGCTGTGACGGAAATCGTGGGCCAGAAACGCTGTGACAGAAATCGTGGGCCAGAAACGCTGTGACAGAAATCGTGGGCCAGAAACGCTGTGACAGAAATCGTGGGCCAGAAACGCTGTGACAGAATCGTGGGCCAGAAACGCTGTGACAGAATCGTGGGCCAGAAACGCTGTGACAGAATCGTGGGCCAGAAACGCTGTGACAGAAAACGTGGGCCAGAAACGCTGTGACAGAAAACGTGGGCCAGAAACGCTGTGACAGAAACGGTAAGCCAGATAACGTGGGCCTGAAACGGTATGAGAGAAATGCTGAGCCTAACACGTTGAGGCCGAAATGCCATGACAGGAAACCTGGGGCAGAAAAGGGTATAAGAGAAATGGAGAGTCTGAAACGCGGAGCCTATAAAGCTGAAGCGGAAATGAGATAACAGAACCCTGGGGCAGAAACGCTGGGGGGGAAAACGCTGCGCCTGAACGCTGAGGCAGAATGCAAAGACAGAATCCTGGGCAGACGGAAATGCTAAGACGGAAATGCTGAGACTGAACCGCTGAGGCAGAAAAAGTAATGACAGAAAGGCTGATACTGCAACGCAATGACAGAATCCTAGGGCAGAAAAGCACCGACAGAAACCTGGGGCAGAAGCGCTACGACAGAATGCGGAGACTGAACAAGAAAGACAGAAACGACTATGAGAAACCTGAGACTGAACCTGCAAAGACAGAAAAACGTGGGCAGAAACGCCACGACAGAATGCAGAGACTGAAACGCAATGACCGAAACCTGGGGCAGCAACGCTATGCCAGAATACTGAGCTAGGAAACCAGACACCCCCCCCCGCCAGACCCAAGGACTGGAACACCCCTCCCGCACCCACCTGGAGCTGTGACGGAAACCCCCCGGGGCAGGACGCTGTGACGGAAACCCCCCCCCGGGGCAGGACGCTGTGACGGAAACCCCCCCCGGGGCAGGACGCTGTGACGGAAACCCCCCCCGGGGGCAGGACGCAGTGACGGAAACCCCCCCCCCGGGCAGGACGCTGTGACGGAAACCCCCCCCGGGGCAGGACGCTGTGACGGAAACCCCCCCCCCGGGCAGGACGCTGTGACGGAAACCCCCCCCCCCCCAGGGCAGAACGTTGGGACGGAAACCCCGCGGGGCAGAAACACTGTGACGGAAGCCCCTGGAGCAGACACGCTGTGACGGAAACGCTGCGACTGCAACCCCTGGGGCAGGAACGCTGTGACGGAAATGCTAAGACAGAAACCCCTGCCTTTACACGAGTGTGCTACACAAGCCCCAAATGTTCTGACACTATGATGGAACGCATGGCAGAAACGCATGGCAGAAACGCATGGCAGAAACGCATGACAGAAACCCTGGGGCAGAAACGCACGACAGAAACCCTGGGGCAGAAACGCACGACAGAAACCCTGGGGCAGAAACGCACGACAGAAACCCTGGGGCAGAAACGCACGACAGAAACTCTGGGGCAGAACTGAAAGTAGACAACCGCTATGGTAGAACACAGGGACAGAAACGCAATGACAGGATGTTGTGATGATTGCAGCAATGTGTGAACACTACTGCCACAACCTGAGGGAGGACAACCCAACCCCCTGCAGAAATATGAGGACGAACCCCCCCTCCCCCCTATGCTGCCAGAGTGACCCCGGGAGATAAAAAAGGTGGACAGCCTCCACCGTCATGCTGACAACATGACCCTAGGATGACCCCCCCCCATGACAGTGTGACGATCGGGCGGGCACCTGGAGGAGAGATCGGCGCATGGATGCCCCCCCCTGACAGCGGGCAGCCACCTGGAGGAGTGATCGGGTGCATGCCCCCCCCCCCCCCGTGCAGCAGCGTGCACCGTGCTCCCCCCCTCATGCCGCAGCTAGATCGCTGAACGGGTGGACAAGCCCTTCCTATGCTGCCAGCATGACCCTGCGACACGGAGGGTGGACAACCCCCATGCTGCCAACGTAGGGAAGAAACGCTAAGACAGCGACGCAGGCAGAAACGCCAGAATGCTAACGCCAAGACAAAAAGCCTCGGCTGGAACAGTGACAACTGCCAGTGTGACCCCAGGGAGGACAGCCTCCCCCCTCAAGTTGCCCAGTAACCCTAGGATGACTGGGTGGACAACACCCCCCTCAACCCTGATGTGTGGACCATTGGTGGACCCGCAAAGTAACAGCGTGCGTCCCGGAGGAGTAAGCGTGCCCCCCCCCCCCATGTAACCACCAGGAGGTGAGAAACGTGCAGGACCCCAGATAGATCCAAGTCATACACGATCAGTGCAGAGGAGGAAGATACAGATGTCAGGACATCCAGATCGCATACCATCCCCCATACACTGACAGATGCCATGACGATGTGAAGCCCCATCGGACACGAGTGGGTGAGATGTCAGTGGAATACCAGCAGAGCCAGCCCCCCCCCCATGACACCCTGTGGGCGAGGAGGCACCTAGCAAGATCCCGCGAGCCTGGAGTGAAAGGACGGCTGCCCCCCAGCGTGAGTCTGACAAGGCAGGGAGGTGGAGCTGGCGGTCCTGCAAAATGCCGGCGTGAGCCCGGAGGAGTGGTGGGTGGATGGACGGCCCCCCCCTTCCCCTCGTGCAGCAGCGTGCACCCGGAGTGCTCTCCCCCAGAGATAAGGAAGGCAGATGAAATGACCGAGCGAACGGGCAGCCCTGCAGAGACCCGGAGGAGTGGGTTGTGGATGGCGGGCTCCTGCTTCCATTATGCCCGGCGTTCGTACCGGGACAAGCTAACAGCGCTGCCCCCCCTCGAGATTACCATGGGAGGAACACGTGGACGTGCTGCCAGCATCCGGTGGATAGCTGGATGAGTGGCGCCCCCTTCCTCCATCGAAGCCGACATGCTCACGGGTAAAGATGGATAGATAGACAGACAGGAAGGAAGGATGGCTGGCTGGGCAGACCCACTCCATAGAAGCCCGGGAAAAGCACCGCCACGATGCTGCTGCTCCTCTGCACCTCCCCTCCCCCTTCAACCAGAAATGGCGCCAACCCGAAGCTGATGTGGGGAGGAGTCTTAAGTACTCACCAGACTCCTCCCACAAATGCAGGCTAACCTACGGCAAGCCTTAATACTTATTTCTTCTGAGAAATCCTCACTTCCTGTTCTTCTGTCTCTAACTACACACCGTAATTAATGCGAGGCTTTCTCCCTGGTGTGGAGTGTCGTGCTCGCCCCCTCCCTTGGACTACATGAGGCTGCGTACACACGTACGAAAATCTCGTCGGGCTAAACTCATCGTTCCGCCCGACGAGGTTCTCGGCCGGCCGTCAAGTTCGTCGACCAGGCTGTCGAAAAAGGCGTCGAGCCATTAGTCCCGATGGCCCGTCGAGGAAATAGAGAACCTGCTCTCTATTTTGGCTCGACGCCTCGCTTGTCAGTTTGCTCGGCGAAAACGTACAAACACGATTGAGCTTCTCGGCAGAATATGGATCCCAGCGAGCTTCTCGCTGGATTCTGCCGAGAAGCTCGGTCGTGTGTACGGGGCCTGAGAGTCAGGATGCTCTCTACGTTGCAGATAGAAAAAGGGGCTGTGTGTTAGTAGGCGTCCAGACTCTCTTGTAGTCCAAAGGAGGGGGCAAGCACGACACTCCACACCAGGGAGAAAGCCTCACATTACTGTGTGGAGTTACAGACAGAAGAACAGGAAGTGAGGATTTCTCAGAAGAAATAAGGACATTTAAAAGCAAAAATTGAAGGATGAGGTAAGTGAAGGAGGACTGCACTAAGGTAAAGGAAGCTATTTAGGGAAAAAAAAATTCTTTACAACCCCTTTAAGCTCACATTAGTAAACAGCCCATTGTCAAACTGGCGCCACCTTTTGGCAAACATGCCAACTAATACAAAGCCATACGCTGTACAGAAAGATCACAAAAACAACGTATATCTCATTTATTACTATAACAATACTATATACAGTACATAGTTGAAGGTAAATCTAAGGGAAATTGCATAAGAAAATTGTATAATGTATAACCAGCCTAAAGGGAAATAACTCCAATGGGGTTTTAACCCTTCTCTGCCCTGTCCAAAACAAAATTAAAAATACTTGGCAACACATACTATAAACTTTGAATGTAAGTTCTGTGAATATATAAAGTTTATGCTTATGCAGTAAAGAAAATCTGTTTTGAATTATCTGCCTACAATAAGGTGAAATCTTGAATTTCATTTTGCACACCACCGGTGCTTTATGCGCTGCCTTATAGCGTTTCTAAACCCAAGAAAACAAAGTTAACAGTATTGCATCTTACCAGCCTTTTTCTTTTTTTTATTTGAAGACACTTTATTGGATTTTGCAACACACAAACACTTTTCCAACACTCAAGAACAACAGTTACATAGATCCTGGGGGAAGTCCCCGAGGAGCTTTAACCAATTAAGACCCGGACCAATACGCTGGCAAATGACCCAAGGGGTTTTTGCGATTCGGCACTGCGTCGCTTTAACAGACAATTGCGCGGTCGTGCGACGTGGCTCCCAAACAAAATTTGCGTCCTTTTTTTCCCACAAATAGAGCTTTCTTTTGGTGGTATTTGATCGCCTCTGCGATTTTTATTTTTTGCGCTATATACAAAAATAGAGCGACATTTTTGAAAAAAAATCAATATTTTTTACTTTTTGTTATAATAAAAAACCAATAAACTAAATTTTAGTCAAACATTTAGGCCAACATTTAGTTAGCCACATGTCTTTAGTAAAAAAAAAAATTGCATAAAAAACAAATTAGCTACCTAGCGGGAACAGCGACACTAATACAGCGATCAGAAAAATGATCGCTTAGTGATGCTGGCAATAGGGAGTGAAAGGGTTAACTAGGGCAGTGATCAAGGGGTTAAAACTTTATTGGGGGGGTGGGGGGGCTACCCTGACACTCAGGCGGCGTACACACGGCCGAGGTTCTCGCTGAAAACCAGCGAGAACCTCGCTGGAATGCACATTCCAGCGAGGACCTCGGCCGTGTGTACGCTCTCGGCGAGCTTCCCGTCGGGAAGCCCGTCGAGCCAAAATAGAGAGCACGCTCTCTATTTCCTCGACGGCCCGCCTGGAAGAATGGCTGGTTGCCATTCCCGACGGGCGGGTCGCCGAATTCGACGGCCGGGAGAGAACCTCGACGGGCGGAACGATGTGTTCTGCCCGTCGAGGTTCTCTGCCGTGTGTACGGCGCCTCACACTAACTGACTGTCACACTGTCTGTATGATTACTGCATTCAGTGACACTGTGACAGGGGGGAGGGGGGGGGCGATCGCGGGGGTTAAATGTGTTTTTGTGTGTGTGTAAGTGTGCTGTTGGTGCAGACTTACTTGTTGTGTTGTGATCTCTCCTCAGCGGGCGCGCGCATTGGCTGGGAGCGAAACGGAGGGGGCGGGTGAAAACGGATAGCCGCCCCCTCTTGTCGGATCGCTCCTGCAGCCGCGCGGACCGCCGCATGTACGGGGGGGGGGGGGTCCGATCGGACCCCCGATCCCCCCCAAGGCACTAACGTATATATATGTTGATGTGCCTGTCGGTGCCATTCTGCCGACGTAAATGTACATGCGGTGGTCCTTAAGTGGTTAATAATAAACAAACATTACCAGTCTTTAGATGTGACGACTGCATTCATTTTCTTTTTTTACACGTTTTCCCAAATACACTTCCTTCCTAGGGTGACAACCCTACTAAGCATCTTTGTCTCCCTGGGACGGAGAGTGTGTTAGGACTACATGACACTGTAGTGTCAGGTAGCACCATGTCCACAGGTGTGCGCAGCCTATTTCATTAGGGTGTGCACCCCAAAGCTCAAACACACAATACCGATCACTTACGGTGTTCATTCAGAAAGGGAAGGGGCCAGTAATATATATATTTACCGACTCCTTTCTCCACTCATCCTAAAGCCTCCCCGCAGCAACAGACGATGGAAGGGAAAAGGAGGGAAGCCAGAAGAGATGTGGGGGGGGGGGGGGACCAGGATAGTAGGGGAAATCTGTGTTACAAAGGGTGATTAGGGTGGCACACCCTGTGCGCACGCCTATGACCATGTCTCTTAACTGTAACAGGGGGAGGTGCTTTGTAGTCCAGAGCTAGCAGGGAACAAAGCTGAAGTCCAAAGCTAGCAGGGAACAAAGCTGTAGTCCAGAGCTAGCAGGGAACAAAGCTGTAGTCCAGAGCTAGCAGGGAACAAAGCTGTAGTCCAGAGCTAGCAGGGAACAAAGCTGTAGTCCAAAGCTAGCAGGATACAAAGCTGTAGTCCAGAGCTAGCAGGGAACAAAGCTGTAGTCCAGAGCTAGCAGGGAACAAAGCTGTAGTCCAGAGCTAGCAGGGAACAACGCTGTAGTCCAAAGCTAGCAGGGAACAAAGCTGTAGTCCAAAGCTAGCAGGGAACAAAGCTGTAGTCCAGAGCTAGCAGGGAACAAAGCTGTAGTCCAGAGCTAGCAGGGAACAACGCTGTAGTCCAAAGCTAGCAGGGAACAAAGCTGTAGTCCAGTGCTAGCAGGGAACAAAGCTGTAGTCCAGAGCTAGCAAGGAACAAAGCTGTAGTCCAGAGCTAGCAGGGAACAAAGCTGTAGTCCAGGGCTAGCAGGGAACAAAGCTGTAGTCCAGAGCTAGCAGGAAACTGATAACAGTCCAGAGGCAGAACTCTGGCTGGATTTCGCACTTGTCGGCGAGATATAACAAAACACTTCCAATTGTATATTTAACAAAAAGAAGCACATAAAATATATTGCTGGAGTTTATGTACACTTTTTTTTTTTTTTGTGCATTTACAGCTATAATAATAATCAGCGACAAATATCACGGGCTGGCTATTTCAAATTAAGCGCAAAGCTTGCCATGCCACACCCTCCATCATGAAGACATTACAAATATAGTAGGGAGACTTCCCTTCTTGATTAGGTTACTTTGCAATCACCCAACCTTTACCTTAGTTAAAGAATACCTCCCAATCTGCATACATTACCATCGCTTTGCATGATTTCCCTGCAATTAACCTTTTTCTGCCGAGATCCCTCAACAAAGGAACGTGCTAAACACAATTAGAACATTAACAGATGGCAACGCCCAACCAAACTGGACTCTAGACAACCCCAGTTTTAATCGAGTGACCTCTTTTGCATTCATTGTTCTGGAAATCAGGATGGAAACAGCACGATACAAAGCCGTAAATCAAAAAGGAAATCCTGCTATATAATCAAATGATTGCCTTTAGATTAAATATTCAGAGCCGATCGTTCCAACTTAACTTGAATGATGGAGCGACGGCTGGAAATATTTCAGATTTTTCTGCAGAAAACACAGAACGTTTTGTCTGAAAAGGCCTTTTCTAAAGCCGGTAAAGAGGGAAAAAATCCCTGAGGCCTATAGGATGTGTCTTTTTTTTTTCAGCAAAATAGCAACAGATCTAATAAACAGAGGCTTCCAATAAGAGGTCTGATGTGGATGTGTGATAAGCCTGTTGTATCGGGGGAAGCAGGCTTCTCTTCTCTCTTATGGGTGGCAGCAGATGAAGTAATAAATAAGCATATGATGATTGCTACAAGCATTCTAAAAAAAAAAAAAAAAAATATATCAAAAATAAAAAGGATGATAAAAACAAAACAAAAAAACAAAACAAACAAGCAATGCATTTGGCTAACTTGCAACAGATAGCTGAGAAATACAAAAGCGAATTACGGTTAAGGATGCTGTGCAAATCAGATCATTCAAAAATGACAATTGCAATGATTTTCAGACCATGTGTTGGAGGAGGCGGCAGCAACAGAAAAGCCACAGTGATCTTACCTGATGAGGGGGAACTGAGATATTCTAGCACAGGGGTAATGACAGCCAGGAGCTCAGCTCCCAGTGCTCTTCCCAAAGCCAAGCTGTCAGCTCAGAGGCACCAGGATTGCTATATTCTTTTCCTGCTGCAGCTTGACAAGCAAAACAGCCAGGTCTCCTTAATGTTCTCCATCCCTGGTACTGGTGCTCTCGCTCTCTTTTCTCTCTGTGCTCCGTAATGCATGAAACTGCAGAATAAATAAATATATAAAAACACATGCAACACCTTAATATGGCAGCTCCATCTGCTGGTAAAAGTATAATAAGGACACGAGGAGCAGACAGTACGCTGAGCGAAATCTCAGAGGAATGGGTGTAGGAGATTTCGCTTAAAGGAGAACCTCAGGCGAAACGCAATTGAAGAGCGGCGATGGTGTCTGGCTGACTTCCAACCTGTTGCTCCGGTTCTGCTTCGAAATGCAAATTTTGGAGGAAATTGTTGCAACTTTCAAAAGTCTTCTAGTATTACAATTATTATTATTATACAAGATTTATATATGGAGCAAAGAAACCATCCTGGACTGCCGCACTCTGTAAAAGCGAATTTATTGAAAAAAAAAGAAGAAAAAAAAAAAAAAAAAGTATAAAATCCAAACAATGCAATGCAAAATCATCCAAAAATTAAGCAAACGTAGCCAAAGCCAAAAGTGAACATGCAGGGACAAGGAATAACTGACGCGTTTCACATCATGGTTAGATGCTTACTTATGTGAAACAGTCCTTGTCCCTGCATGTCCACTTCTGGCTTTGGCTACGTTTGCTTAAAGGGGTGTTCCAGCCAAATTTAGTTTATTAAAAGTCAGCAGCTACAAAAAGTGTAGCTGCTGGCTTTTAATAAACACACTCTCACCTGCTCCACGATCCAGCGACGTGCCGGCCGGTGCTCCGCTCCTCTCCCCCCCTCCCCGACCGGCGTCTTCATCCTAAGTGTGGGCACCCGACCGTGATAGCCTTCGGCTTCACGGCCGGGCACTCACTGCGCATGCGCGAATGGCGCTGCGCTCTCCTATTGGACAGGCTGTAGGCGATTAAGCTTAATCGCCTAACCAGCCCCTCGGCGGAAGGAGGAAGTGGGACAGGAAGTCCCACTCCTCCTAAAGCCCCCACTCCCCCCCCCAAAAAAAATGCCAAATGTGGCATGTAAGGGGGTGAGGAGTGGGATTAGCGGAAGTTCCAATTTTGGGTGGAACTCCGCTTTAACTACTTACCGACCAGCCGCCGCAGTTATACGGCGGCAGGTCGGCTCGCCTGCGCGAGATCACGTAGCTATACGTCATCTCGCGATTCAGCCAATAGGGGCTCGTTACAGAGCGAGAATCGGTCCTGTCAGGGGGGGGGGGGGAGAAATGCCTGATCTTCTGTACATGCAATGTATGAACAGCGATCTGTCATTTGCCCAAGTCAGTCCCACCCCACCTTCAGTTAGAACACACACAGGGAACATAATTAACCCCCTTCCTCGCCTCCTTCCCTGCCAGTTGCATTTTTATAGTAATCAATGCATTTTTATAGCGCTGATCGCTATAAAAATGCCAATGGTCACAAAAATGTGTCAAAAGTGTCCGCCATAAGGTCGCAGTACCGATAAAAAAAAACGATCGCCGCCATGACTAGTAAAAAAAATATATATTAATAAAAATGCCATAAAACTATTCCCTATTTTGTAGACGCTATAACTTTTGCGCAAACCAATCAGTAAATGCTTATTGCGATTTTTTTAACGAAAATTATGTAGAAAAATACGTATCGGCCTAAACTGAGGAAAAAAATAGTTTTTTCATATATAGATTTTTGAGGGGAAATTTATTAGAGCAAAAGTAAAAAATATTCATTTTTTTTCAAAATTGTCGCTCTATTTTTGTTTATAGCGCATAAAAATAAAAACCGCAGAGGTGATAAAATACCACCAAAAGAAAGCTCTATTTGTGGGGAAAAAAAGGACACCAATTTTGTTTGGGAGCCACGTCGTACGACCACGTAATTGTCAGTTAAAGCAACACAGTGCCGAATCGCAAAAAGTGGCCCAGTCATTGACCAGCAATATGGTCCGTGGCTGAAGTGGTTAATTTTTTGATGATTTTGCATTTGCATTGCATTGTTTGGATTTTATACTTTTTTTGTAATTTTTTGCAATAAATTTGCTTTTACAGAGTGCGGCTGTGCAGAATGGTTTCTTTGCTCCATGGATTAGTGCAGAGCCAGCACCTGTCAGTGTAACAGGGTGGGACCGATCTACTGGTGGTGTAGGGCTTAGAGCGGTACACTCTCTACAGGATTTATATAGCGCCAACAGTTTTAGCAGCGCTTCATAATATAGAGGGGGGGAGGGGGACAGTACAATTACAATACAGTTCAATACAGAATGGACAAGACAGCCCTACTCATTGAGTTTACAATCTGAGACTAGGTTCATATTGGAGCGATTTGTCATTCGATTTCAGAGATCAAATCGCATGACAAGTCGCAGCCTATTGGAGGCAATGGCACTGTTCCAATCGGTGCAACACTGATTGTGCGGTGCCACACTGATTTGCAAAAGTAGTTCCTGCGCTACTTTTGCTGATTTCAGGTGCGATTGCAATAGACATCTATGCATGAAGCCACAGAAATTTCTATCAAGTAGCAGCTGAAATCGCGCTGACGTTGCTACTTTGAAATCGCGCTAGCGTGATTTCAAAGTAGTTACAATGTGAACCAGAGCTAAGGCACTGTGTCCACTATTGCAGCCCCAAAATAGCGAGATTTTGCTGCAATCTTTTGCTACAACTTGAAGCAATGCCTGTGTATGGGACTAGAGACCAAACTTAATATTATCTTAATCTTAAAATATATTAAATATAATGAAAACAATTAGTCTTAAAATTAGGGTTGTCCCGATACCGATACTAGCATTTGTGCGATACTTGGTCGGCAGCGAGCAGACTTTGAGCGGAGAGGGCGGGCGGCGTCAGTAGGCAGATCGGGCCACCTCAGTGGGCGAACTGATTCAGTGGGTGGGGAGGGCGGCATCAGTAGGCGGATCGGGTAGAGTGGGGGGGCGGCCTCTTTGGGCAGAGCGGTCGCCATCAGCTGGGACATCCCGACGCCCATCTTGGCACACCCTGCACTTGGCCACAGTAAGCCAGCAGCTGACATCTTGTTACACCCAGCCCATATAGTTCGGGCTGGGTGTAACAAGATGTCTGCTGATACTTACTGATGCCAAGTGCAGGGTGTACCAAGATGGGCGCTGCAGCATAGCATTTCCTCATGTCATTAATTGCTGCATTTCAGTGCCAGCCACCTGTCAGTCAGTGCCAGCCACCTGTCAGTGCCATTACTGCCCATCAGTGCCACTTGTCAATGCCCCCCATCAGTGCCAGCCACCTGTCAGTGCCAGTGCCCATCGGTGCCACCTATCAGGGCCCATTAGGGATGAGTCGAACACACCAAAAGTTTGTGTGAACTTTAGAACCCTGTTAAAGTCTATGGAACTCGAACGTAAGAAATCTAAAGTGCTAATTTTAAAGGGAAAAAAAGTCATTTAAAAATCATTTGCGGCCATAATGAATTGTCGGCTCCCGGCAATTCAGAGAGAATTCATTCATAAAAAAATAAAAAAAAGCGTGGGGGTCCCCTCAAATTCAATTACCAGGCCCTTCAGGTCTGATATGGATATTAAGGGGAACCCCGCCGTCAATTTTTTTTAAAATTACGTGGGGTTCCCCCCAAATATCCATTCCAGACCCTTCAGGTCTGGTGTGGATTTTAAGGGGAACTCCACCTTAAATTTAAAAAATAAATGGTTTGGAGTTCCCCCAAAAATCCACACCAGGCCCCTTATCCGAGCATGCAACCTGGCCAGCCGCAAAAAAGAGGGGGGGACAGGAGAGTTCCCCCCCTCCTGAACCGAACCAGGCCACACGCCCTCAACATGGTTGTGGGGGTCTGCGGGCGGGGGGCTTATCAGAATCTGGAAGATCCCTTTAATAATGGGGACCCCCAGACCCTGCCCCCCCCCCTTGTGAATTGGTAATGGGGTACATTGTACCCCTACCATTTCACTAAGGAAGTGTAAATAATTGTAAAAAACACACACACACCATGGAAAAAAGTCCTTTATTAAAAAAAAAAAAATAATTCAGCGGTGGTAATCCACTCTCGATCCCTGCTCCCACTCCAACGTTGCCAGTATCCAGCGACGGGTGATCTCCTCTCCGCCGGGGTCCAGCGATGAGAAGATCATCCAGGTCCGGGATCCAGAGAGCAGCATCGCCGGCCGCCTGTCTCCACCGGAGACAGCCCGGCGAATGACGCGAATGGCACTAGTGACAGTTGTTATATAGATGAGCCGGGGCCACCCGTCACGTGACGCGACCCCCCTCTGACGCAAGGGGGAAGCCTGGGCCACATTGGAAGGTTTTCCAGCATGAACGGACTGTTTTGCCACCTGCGGCAGGGCAGCCGCTGTTCACCAGATCACCTAGTACGGGATCTGACACTTCTGGGTCTGGGGTGGCCACGCACACAACCGGCAACCTACTCCTGCTGTGATCGCACAGCAAAATAGGGGATAGATTTATGGCATTTTTATTTATATATATTTTCTTATTAGTAATTTTTATCATAACTGCGACATTGCGGCAGACAGAACGGAATTGTTTATATAGGTATCTCTCCGTTCTGCCTCTCTGTGTCATGATTGCGGGCCACCGGTGGACATCCAGTCCGGGGTATCCACAGGCACGCTCCCACGACGTGTGCCTCCAGCGACGTGCACCCGCTAGCTTGAGATGATGGAGGGGCGTACGGGTATGCCCATTTGCACAGCCGTTCCATTCTCCCAATGTACATCGTCGTGAAGCGATATGACCATTTGTTTTATTCATTTTTTTATGTTAATGGAAGGTGAGGCTCTGCCTCCAATGACTGCACATCCCTGGTATACGACAACTTACAATAGCAGAGATTGTCCCTCTAAATTGAGAAAATATTGTTCCTATGGTTGGAGAACTCAGATTAACAATGACCATTACTCATTCACCCTGTAGAACTCCATACTCCAGTACTGCATACAGTACTTGTTATCTCTACACAGAGCCTATCCTCAGCTGTTGGGTTGTTATATACTGTACTTTCATTTACTCTCATTGTGTTTGTATAATAATCCAGAGCTGAAGTGTACAGCTGACTTTCACTGGCCTCAGTTATTATCCTCTTACCTTTATTTGTGACAATAAATTGATTGTTTTCCTTTAGTGGAATGGATCACAACTGTATAGTTTGTTACACTCAATGGTGTACTGTGCACTGTTTTTGCTTGCAGGTTTTGTTTTGTCCTTTTATATCTAAAGCTCAATAAAAGAGAAGGGAGATGAATTTGTCACTGAGCTGCTTCTCCTTTCACTGTCTAATCGCAGGCTGGAGTGGGTTCAGGACAACCTGGGCTCAGAAGACGTAGGTTGAATGATGCTAACCGTCAGACTGAGACTGGATTTCTGTTGGTAGTGAAGAAAAACTACAAGGGACAGCCTTAACCACTTAACCCCCGGACCATATTGCTGGTCAAAGACCAGAGCACTTTTTGTGATTTGGCACTGCGTCGCTTTAACTGACAATTGCGTGGTCGTGCGATGTGGCTCCCAAACAAAATTGGCGTCCTTTTTTTCCCACAAATAGAGCTTTCTTTTGGTGGTATTTGATCATCTCTGCGGTTTTTATTTTTTGCGCTATAAACAAAAATAGAGCGACTATTTTGAAAAAATTCAATATTTTTTACATTTTGCTAAAATAAATATCCCCAAAAAAGATATAAAAAAACATTTTTTTCCTCAGTTTAGGCCGATACGTATTCTTCTACATATTTTTCGTAAAAAAAAAAAATCGCAATTAGCGTTTATTGATTGGTTTGCGCAAAATTTATAGCGTTTACAAAAAAGGGGGTAGTTTTATGGCATTTTTATTAATATTTATTTTTTACTAGTAATGGCGGCGATCAGCGTTTTTTTCTGATACTGCGATATTATGGCAGACACATCGGACACTTTTGACACATTTTTGGGACCATTGGCATTTTTATAGCGATCAATGCTATAAAAATGCATTGGATTACTATAAAAATGCCATTGGCAGTGAAGGGGTTAACACTAGGGGGCAGGGAAGGGGTTAAGTGTGTTCCTGGGTGAGTTCTAACTGTATGGGGGGGGGTGGCCTCACTAGGGGAAATCACTGAACATTGTATGAACAGAAGGTCAGAAGATCAGCGTTCCCCCGGCTGACAGGAACGAGAGCTATGTGTTTACACACATAGCTCTCGATCCCCGCTCTGTACCGAGCGATCGCGCGTGCCCGGCGGCGATCACGCCCGCCAGGCACATGCGCGGGACTCGGGGGACGAGCGGGGGCGCGCGAGCAGTCGGCGGCCGCTAAAGGTAGGACGTAGAGCTACGTGCTCTCGCCCAGCAGTGCCACCGTCCCGCCGTATAACTGCGGTGGGCAGTCGGCAAGTAGTTAAAGGGGTTGTAAAGGTAAAAAAAAAAAAATCCTAAATAGCTTCCTTTACCTTAGTGCAGTCTTCCTTCACTTACCTCATCCTTTGATTTTGCTTTTAATTGTCCTTATTTCTTCTGAGAAATCCTCACTTCCTGTTCTTCTGTCTGTAACTCCACACAGTAATGCAAGGCTTTCTCCCTGGTGTGGAGTGTCATGCTTGCCCCTCCCTTGGACTACGGGAGAGTCAGGACCCCCACTAACACACAGCTCCTTTCTCTATCTGTAACGTAGGGAGCGTCCTGACTCTCCTGTAGTCCAAGGGAAGGGTCAAACATGACACTCCACACCAGGGAGAAAGCCTTGCATTACTGTGTGGAGTTACAGACAGAAGAACAGGGAGTGAAAATTTCTCAGAAGAAATAAGGACATTTAAAAGCAAAATCAAAGGATGAGGTAAGTGAAGGAGGACTGCACTAAAGTAAAGAAAGCCATTTAGGAAAAAAATTGTACCTTTACAACCCCTTTAAGAGAGGCGTCATAGACGGTTTGAATCTCAGCCGATACAGTAGGGATCAGCCAAGAGTTGAACCACGTATGGGCAGGCTGAATGTACCCAAGTTGATCGATCAACTTGGGTGCAACCAACCTGTCGGAATTTACATTCAATTATTGCTAGCGGCTATCATAGCCACTGATGCCTCGTACACACGATCAGTTTTCCCGACAAGAAAAGTGCGATGTGAGCTTTTTGTCAGGAATTCTATCCGTGTGTATGCTCCATCACACTTTTTCTTTGAGAATTATTGCCAAGAAAAGATTAAGAGCAGGATCTAAATTTCCGAGACAGGAGAAATTCCTATCAAAAATCACGGTCGTCTTTATGCAATTACGTCACGAAAAAAAATGTGCATGCTCAGATACAAGTAAAAAAGCCGAACTGCCTATTGAACTTTATTGATCTCGGCTCATCGTACGTGTTGTACGTCACCGCGTTCTTGACGTTCGGAATTTCAGACAAGATTAGTGTGACCGTGTGTATGCAAGACAAATTTCTGATCATGTGTACAGGGCATAACATTAATCACTGCGTTCTCCCGGCAGGGACAGCTCCCCCCCCCCCCCCCCCCTCACTGGGAGAACACAATTGGGATTCCCCCATCAACACTGACTGTGTTCATAGAGGAATCAATCTTCTTTCCTGCAACCAGGCCCGGACTGGCCATAGGGCAGACCGGGCATATGCCCGGTGGGCCGGTCCGGCTAGGGCCGCCCGCGGCTAAAGTATGACACAGCACATGAGGTTAGAATACAGTCAAATGCCAATGATAACACCAGGGCACCTTAATTATGTTTGGAGGGTATTCATTTTGGTAATTCTCAGGATGGCTACAGTTTGACACCAAAAACTGTATCAGATTCAAAACCCAGGTTTGCGATACTTTTTTTAACCTCTATACTACCAGCCACCATCAATTGACGGCGGCAAAGTAGCTCAGTTATTCTGACAGGAAGTCATATGACGTCCGCGTCTTTTAAAGCCGATAGGGGGGGTGCGCGCGCACCCATTGCGTTACTGGGAACACAATGCGCATGCCCGCGATTGACCAGTAACTGAGCAGGACCGTGGATCTCTGTGTTTACCTGTCAGGGAGAGGAGATCGATGCTGTGCCCCTTGTACATAGGGACACAGATCGGTAAGTCCCCTCCCCCTACAGTTAGAATCACTCACTAGGCTACACATTTAACCCCTTCCTCGCCCCCTAGTGGTTAACCCCTTCCCTGCCAGTCACATTTATACAGTAATCAATGCATATTTATAGCACTGTTCACTGTATAAATGTGAATGGTCCCAAAAATGTGTCAAAAGTGTCCGATGTGTCCGCTAAAATGTCACAGTCCCATAAAAATCACAGATCGTCGCCATTCCTAGTAAAAAAAAAAAAAAAAATCATAATTATGTCACCTACTTTTTTTAAATGGGATATTTATTAAAATAATTGTGTTTTTTTTTTTTCAAAATTGACACTCTTTTTGTGTTTATAGCCCAAAAAATAAAAACCGCAGAGGTGATCAAATACCACCAAAAGAAAGCTGTATTTTTGGGGAAAAGGGACATAAATTTTGTTTGGGAGCCACATCGCACGACCGCGCAATTGTCAGCTAAAGCGACGCAGTGCCAGAAGCTGAAATTTTGCCTGGGCAGGAAGGGGGTATAGGTGCACAGTAAGCAAGTGGTTAAAGTATGTTGAGATATGATGATGATGATGATGATAAATCTATAAGCAGTGGTTACTTTCAGAAAACCACATGTCAAAAGAATCAGCAGATCCAATTATATAGTCAGCTAAATTTCAAAAGTAAAAGTTATGCTTTATCAAGCTTTCCTCAGTCTATTGACTTATAACTTTGCCAAATAAAATATCACACATTGGAACACTTTTTGACAAATGCACAATAAAATTATATTGTGATATTTTCCACAGAATTCATTAATTAGGAAAAGACAAATTCCGTTGCTTGAGGCCAGAGAACACTCCAAAAATAATGAGTGTTCTTTGACATTTTCATCTACAGTACAATTTTGTATCGTATATATCTGGTTTTCCCGCAGGGCCTGATTAAATGCAGAATGCCACCAAGGACACTTATTTTTTATTATTTATGGAGTTCTAAAAAGACATTAGCCAATATTAATACAGTATCTGCATGTTTTGTGCACCAATATAGAGTGTTATTTATTATAACAGTGCACATGGCAATGCTGAGGTGAAAAGTGCAGTAATCTATAGAAACAAATCTGTGTGTTATTGTCTATTATAGAATAAGATTTACCTACTTGCATATTTCTCATTGTTCCTTGTGCTGTTTTCCTGGCTAAGGCCGGCCACACACAGGAACCTGCTGAGATTCGAACCATTAATGGGCAGGCTAAATGTACTGATCAACTTGGGTACAACCAGCCTGCTGGATTTGCTTCAGATCTTCGCATGCGCTGCTATAGCCGCTAGCAATAATCACTGTCTTCTCCTGGTGGGGACTGTTTTGCCCTGCCCGCCCCTGCCAGGAGAAGACATGTTCTGTCCTCACATGTTCTGTCCGTGGCTGAGGTATAATTAGACAGACAGCCAACTCTCATCCCTTAACAACTCACTGAGGCAGGCGCAAGGTCCTTTTCCCACTGGCATTTTTACAGCCACGTTTCTGAGCGTTTTTTACAGCTTAAAAACGCCTGTCCAAGTTATTCTATGGCATCATTCCCACATAGGCGTTTTTGAGCTGCAAATGGCCTAGGCGTTTTTGAGCTGTAAAAAAAAACGCAGGAGCAGGGCGTTCTGAAGCTCCTAAAACACAGCTGTAAAAACGCTCAACCTTAAAAAACGTGCAAAAACGCGCATAAACGCACAAAAACGCGCACCGCGGCGCTTTTGAGCTGCAGGGATTTCATAGAAAATCTCATATATATAGCCTAGAGATTTTTTTTTCCAAAAACCGCTGCCTAACGCTAGCGTTAAAAAACGCGCAAAAACGCGCATGCAAAAACGCGGTAAATTTTTTAACGCAAATTTTTCCAGGCATACCTAGCTGTTTTACAGCTCACTTTTAAAACGCCAGTGGAAATGAGGCCTTATTGCAGAGAAGTTAGAGTAAAACTAAAGTAAAATAAATAACATACAATCAGTATACAAAATATACAAATATATGGTCTTAACACACTAGCCTAACTAGGGAAAGGGATTTTGAACATACCAGCGATGTTTCCCTTAGGCTGACATTAGAATTCTCTGGAGAAGGTGCATGGATGAAGACGGAAGATGGATACTGAGGGCTGTCTCTCAGACCTCATGGTATAGTCGTAGGAATTATGGGAAGCTACAGTGGCTTTTAAGTAACAATCTCTACCTACCTTCAGTAAATTATTCACAGATACTAAGTTTGTAAAAGAGCCACTAGATGGCAATATTACAATGTATTATACATATCATTAGCATATACAAGAATTAACAATGAACATAAGAAAACCTTGCTGAAGGAATGACTAGACAATTGCTCAGCAGAAGAGATTCCACTGTAAACACTGTCTGTGTTGATGGGGGAGTCATGCACATTTATTTCCTGCAACCTGTGGTTGCAGGAAAGGAATTTGCACCATCTATGGGCTGCCTGAGTTTATTAATGCTGATCCAGGACTGTAGGACTTACCAGGCATGTAAAAGCCCCATAATCCTCAAAAGTTGTCCCCACACCAGTCATTCCTCCAGTGCCTTGAAAATGCTCACACCACTAGGCCTGATAACACCAAATGTAATAGTTTATGATTATTTTATTCTTCTTACAAAAGGCAAAAAATGCAGACATTTCTCAATTTTATTATTTCAGATAGATATCGACACCTGTCTCCTTCTTAAAAAGTTTCTCCTTCCTTTGTAGTCCATGGAACAAAAATGGTGGGACTAGAGACAAGTTGTCTCTAGTCCCACCATTTTTGTCCCATGGACTACAAAGGAAGGAGAAACTTTTTAAGAAGGAGACAGGTGTCGATATCTATCTGAAATAATAAAATTGACAAATGTCTGCATTATTTGCCTTTTGTAAGAAGAATAAAATAATCATAAACTATGTCTCAGACAACCATGACAACCTGACAGGGTCTAGTCCAACGTGGTGACGTAAAACACTACTACGTGCTGAGAAAAATTAAGTTCAATGCTTCCGAGCATGCGTTGACTTGATTCTGAGCATGCGTGGATTTTTGGCCGATGGATTTTCCCACAGCCAATCATTTTTTTCTATCGTTTTTTTAACCATAAGAAAAATTTAAAACAGGTTCTATTTTTTTTCACTGGTGGATAAAAAAACGTTTTCATCAAACGAACCGATCGTGTGTACACGGCTTTAGTTTCATTCATCCCAATTGTCCAGGGTCGACATGTATATATGGGGGGATTTGTATAATGGACTTTATACTGCCTGATTGATTTTTTGACTTGGTCCAGATTTGTGGCAGACATAACTTGGTTTCATACTGTGTCTGAAATCTTTCTAGTTTTCTTATATGTACATTTTGTGCCTTTTTTCCATTGTGTCTAGGCACAATTATTTATGTTTATCTAATTATAGAGATATCTATACATATAAACTTTGAGAATATACTCCTGAAGAAGCGGTCATACAGCGAAACATGTAGAGGCGGAACTGTCAAAGGACGAACATCTGATCCCGCTCTACACGGATACACATCTGTGTTTACAGTTCCTATTTTCAGAGATATAAAATGATGTATTCTGTATCCTCTCTCTAAAGTACTATTTTTAATTCTGTTTTTTTTTTCTTAATAAATTTCTATTTTTGTATACATCGCTTATGTGAGTCTTTATCATGCCATGAAAGTCCAAAGTTGCCTCAAAATCTCTGCTCTCTTTTTTGCCTATGTAGTGCATTGATTGCATAAACTTTGAAAGTGTTGAGGTGTGACCTCATGTGATATGTTTTTTGTCAATGTAAAGAAATGTTGTACAAGAAAATTGTATAAAAGTTGTATAGTGTGTAGCCAGCTTTATACACAAATGGATGTTGGGTGGTAAGATTACCCTACATCAGTGGTTTTCAACTCTTGTCCTCAGGACCCACTAACAGGCCAGATTTTAAGTATTACCTTTGGGAGATGCAGAATAGAATACTGAAATCACTGAGCAGCAAATTATATCACCTGTGATGTATTTCAGTTATCTTGCAAACCTGGCCTGTTAGTTGGTCCTGAGGACAGGAGTTGAGAACCACTGACCTACATTGAAGAACCCCCATCTACTTTTAGAACCACCTCCTGTACCTTCACCTTAGCATCAAGCTTCATGCTAGACCTCAGTAGTGTATTTAGGTTTTGTACTGCCCTAGGCCTGACTAAACTTGTGCACCCCCTAACTTAAATATGACCCACCCCTTCCTGTCATAGCCACACCCCTTGCTGTTTAAGGCTGAAATTTTCGAGTAGGGACACTAGTTCTAAGGGCGGGGGGGGCAATGAATTCCCTTAATTTGAAAAGATTTCCTCTCACTTCCTGTTTGGCTATGGGGCAGGAAATAAAGGCAAATCTCTGCAATGGGACAGGGATGGTAAAAAAATAAACCGACAGGGGCTATAACCCTCCCTTACTCTATCCAAAGAATCAAGGGGGGATAAAAGTGCTGCCTATAGTTCTATCACAAATTTCTTATAATTTTTTGGAGAGGACTAAGAAGATATAACCATGCCAAGGGTGCAGCAGAAAGCATATCACACAGTGAGGAAGGTTTGTGGTTCCGGGATGATAGGACAGTCAAAATAAGAAGAGACGCCCCCCCAAAGTTACGGAATACCATCCGCCTGCATACCGAAAGCAGTGCAGCCGCTTTATGGGGTCGCTAGACTAATTTGCCTCTAAGCCCAGTCTGCCCCATAAGACTGGTGCTACGCTAACAGTGTAGCGCAAGTCGGCGCGGACCCTTTCCGTGCTGCCCCTCTGCAAAGTGCTGCCCTAGGCCTGGGCCTTGTTGGCCTAGGCCAGGATACAGCGTTGCTAGACCTAACTGGAGCAGGAGGTGGATTGGTAAACAACAAAACCGCAAGACATTTCCCATCCTTTGGGTGGATATTAATCCTGCACTGAGATGTACCTTTCTTGCTAGTGGATAAGGATTACTGCATTTTATGTTTTATAATTCCTCTTTGCAATGCATTATCAAATACATGTAATTAAGTCAGGCTTATTATTTTTATTGTTTCATTAAAACCTCTTACATGTAACATATGGGGGCACAAACATATGTCCATGAATACAGAAAATCAACTTTTAAATGGGAACAAAATTACATATTGTTATTCAGCACTCTGTTAAAACAATGACAGACGGAACAATGAAAGCTAGAGCCAGGATTATCCCATGTATATTTATTTCATGCTGTTACTTTATGGCTTGTATTTTAATACCGAAAGACTGAACATACTTAAGCCATCCATCCACAGATGTCCTAAACAGTAACAAAGACAATTCACAAGGATATTTGGACACCCATATGCAGATAGATGGCCCACTACTAGATCCTTGAAGCACATACAACTTCATTTGCATTAAAGAAGAAGGCGAATGGAAGACTGCATTTCATACCAGTGGAGGTCACTCCAAGACCATAGTAATGCCTTTTGGTCTCTGTAATGCCCCTGCTGTTTTCCAGCACTTTGTTAAAGGGGTTGTAAAGCTTCGTGTTTTTTCACCTTAATGCATCCTATGCATTAAGTTAAAAAAACACCTTCCACTCTCCGCCCCCCCCCCCCCCGAGCCCCCATTTTACTTACCTGAGCCTCAAATCTCTGTGGGCATGATCCCACGTTGCTTTCCCCAGGTCTTCTCAGCTATTCATTGGATAGACTGATAGCAGCGCTGCCATTGGCTCCTGCTGCTGTCAATCAAATCCAATGATGCGGTCACCGGGGGGGCGGGCCGAGTCATACACTCTGCGCCTATGTACGCAGAGTTTATGACATGTAAGCGCGCCCACAAGCTAACTCCCTTTGGGAGAGAGCTTCCCAGAGGGGGATTAGCTCTTGCGAAAAGGGAGCCGCGAGAGCCGCTGTGGGACCCCAGAAGAGGTCGTTCGGGCCACTCTGTGCAAAACAAATTGCACAGTGGAGGTAAATATGATATGTTTATTATTTTGTTTTTTAACCACTTAAGGACCGGACCAATATGCTGCTAAATGACCAAAGGTGTTTTTACAATTCGGCACTGCGTCGCTTTAACAGACAATTGCGCGGTCGTGCGACATGGCTACCAAACAAAAATTGCGTCCTTTTCTTCCCACAAATAGAGCTTTCTTTTGATGGTATTTGATCACCTCTGCGGTTTTTATTTTTTGCGCTATAAACAAAAATAGAGCGACAATTTTGAAAAAAAAACAATATTTTTTACTTTTTGTTATAAGAAAAATCGAATAAACTAAATATTAGTCAAACATTTAGGCCAAAATGTATTCAGCCACATGTCTTTAGTAAAAAAAAAATCGCAATAAAAAAAAATTAGCTACCTAGTGGCAACAGCGACACTAATACAGCTATCAGAAAAATTATCACTTAGTGACGCTGGCAATAGGGGGTGAAAGGGTTAACTAGGGCGGTGATCAAGGGGTTAAAACTTTATTTAGGGGGGGGGTACGGGGCTACCCTGGACCTAACACTAACTGCCTGTCACACTAACACTAAATGCAGTGATCAGTAAATATATGATCACTGCAATCAGTGACAGTGTGACAGGGGGCTGGGGGGGTGATCGGAAGGGGTTAAATGTGCCTATGTGTGTGGTGTCAGTGTAGTGTTGGTGCAACTTACTGTAAGTCTTCTCTCCTCTCTGCGGATTGAAAATAAGACAACCGCCGCACGCAGCGTCCTGATCGCACCCCCGACCCGCAACAAGGCAGGGACGTACATGTACGCCCATGTGCCTGTACGTGCCATTATGTGGACGTACATAGTCGTGTGGCAGTCGTTAAGTGGTTAAACTGAATCTTTAGTGTCCCTTTAACAAAATACTATGTTTGGTATACTAATTTTATCATAGATCTGCCCACACAGAGATGTCTTGCCATATTGCAGTGCCTTGTGAAAATGGACTATACAGTGGGGATTGAAAGTTTGGGCACCCCAGGTTAAAATTTGTATTAATGTGCATAATAAAGCCAAGGAAAGATGGAAAAATCTCCAAAAGGCATCAAATTACAGATTAGACATTCTTATAATATGTAAAAAAAAGTTAGATTTTTATTTCCATCATTTACACTTTCAAAATTACAGAAAACAAAAAAAAGGTGTCTGCAAAAGTTTGGGCACCATGCAGAGTTAATATCTTGTACTGCTCCCTTTGGCAAGTATCACAGCCTGTAAATGCTTTTTGTAGCCAGCCAAGAGTCTTTCAATTCTGGCTGCAATACAACCCCAAAGCATGATTGATCCACCCCCATGCTTAACAGTTGGACAGAGGTTCTTTTCATTAAATTCTGTGCCCTTTCTTCTCCAAATGTACCTTTGCTCATTCCGGCCAAAAAGTTCTATTGTAGCCTCTTCGGTCCACAGAACGTTTCCAAAATGCATCAGGCTTGTCTATATGTTCATTTGCAAAGTTCAAACGCTGATTTTTGTGGTGAGGACGTAAAGGGGGTTTTCTTCTGATGACTCATCCATGAAGACCATATTTGTACAAGTATCTCTTTATAGTGGAATAGTGTACCACAACTCCAGTGTCTGCCAGATCTTTCTGGAGGGATCATGCAGTCAAACGTGGGTTTTGAATTGCTTTTCTCACAATCCTGCAAGCTGTTCTGTCTGATATTTTTCTTGGTCTTCCAGATCTTGCTTTAACTTCCACTGTTCCTGATGACTGCCATTTCTTAATTACATTCCGAACAGAGGATATTGACATCTGAAAACTCTTTGCTATCTTCTTATAGCCTTCTCCAGCTTTGTGAGCGTCAACTATTTTCAGTTTCAGTTTTCTAGACAACTGCTTAGAAGAACCCATGGTGCTGATTGTTGGGGCAAGGTCAGATGAGTCTGGGCATTTAAACCTTTGAGATTGACATCACCTGGTCTTCCCAGATGATGATTGAGAACAATCCATGACACTGGCAGGTCTCAGCTTTGCAAAGGGGCAGTGCATGCTATAAATTCTGCAGGGTGCCCAAACTTTTGCAGACACCATTTTTTTGTTTTCTGTAATTTTGAAAGTGTAAATGATTTTTGACATATTATAAGAATGTCTAATCTGTAATTTGATGCCTTTTGGAGATTTTTCCATCTTTCCTTGGCTTCGTTATGCACATTAATACAAAATGTTTACCTGGGGTGCCCAAACTTTCTATCCCCACTGTATGCTAAATGTGCCAAATGCATCTTTACACTCCCCATATAGACATTAAAGATTGTTCTATGTGGTCTCAAAGATATACAGCTCCTACAAAGATTCACAAACTATTATCCTCAACAAATACTCTGTTCTTGTTACTCCCAAAGCAATGGCCTTCCAACACCGTGGAAGCCTTTAATGCCTTGGTGTGAGCCTTTCCTAAATGAGGCTGGATATCACAAAACTCTTCTGCATGGAGGTTGAGGCTTCATCCCTGGGAATCAAAGCTATCCTTTTTAATCCCCCATGTGCCTTCTTCTCTTAAAAACATTCTTACATCTTGAGCTCTGAAATCTAATTCATATTCCATAACTCCTACAGTTGAGAAGTTACCTTTATAAAATGTGGTTACACTAATCTATATTACAGGTCCAGAAGCCTAAAAAGGCACATTACACCTTCTAAGAGAAATATACACAGCATTTAAATCATATTCTATATCTAATAATCATATTCTGCATCTAATAATCATATGTTAATTCTGCAAAAAAAAAAAAAAAGATTTTCGGATTGTAAAACCTTGTCATATAGGAATATAGATGTAGCTATTATAGATTGCATAAAGAGTATATCTGCAAGAGCATTATAAAACATTCAATCACCCCTCCAACACACCTCTCAGACCTTTTAATTGGGTGTGGGTTACCTCAGTGACACTCTCTGGAGCAGCCTTTCTCAATCTAAAAAATAAATAAAATTACTATATCTACAACTCATAATACATTAGCGTGAAGGTCAGTGTGAAGAATGTTCCTTACACTTGTGGCCACTGGGAAGAATTACCCCCTTACAGGTGGCTAAACATATCAATAGTGTCAGTGGGAAACTTATCTGAGAGGCAGAAATTGTTCATTGCTCAAGGAACCCCTAGCAACCTCAGAAGGAATCCTAGGATTCCATGGAACTCTGGTAAAGTTTCAATACCTTGTTGCACAGGTCTTTTGTCTGTTCTTTTCTACCTCCTCATGGCTCAGTGTCTAGCCTGCTTAGTTCATCCATGGGAGAGCTAACAAACTCATTGACTATTTATACACAGACACTAATTGTGATGTAAAAAGCCACACATGTGGTAAATTAACCTTTATTTGCCATTTAAACCAGTGTGTGCCACCTTCTGTGTCTGTACCAAGGCCAAACATTCCCGGGTATGTAAACTTTTGATCAGGGGCATTTGGGTGATTTTTGTTATCATTATGATTTTAAAAGGCTCCAAAAAATGGTGTGATAATAAATGGCTTCATGTGATTGCTATTCTTAAAAAAAAGAACGTTTTTTGCCACGATCAGTCATATTTTCAATATTAATGGCAACATTTCAAACTTTTGAGCATAACTGTTTTCCTGCGAATAACACACTTCTTGTCCTAGAGTGGCTACACTCACTCCTCCACTGTATCTATAGAGGGAGCCATAGTTCCCACTCAGGCTGGATTTTTAACATGTCTGCCTTTGTTTATATTTATTATATGGGTGATTAATGGGATTGTTAGGGTTTTGCAAGAAAGATAATATTAATTATGCTGTCTGTTGCACTCACTTATTGAAGGTGACAAATTCCAAGATCAACAGGTATTTTCTCTACTTGCTAGAAAACAGCTACCACATCTAATACCACGTACACACGATCATTTTTCGGCATGAAAAAAAACTAAGTTTTTCGGCACGTAGAAAAAACAAAGTTTTTCCAATTTCATCATTAAAACGACTTTGCCCACATACGGTCGTTTTTACAAAATGCTCTAGCAAAGCGCGGTGACGTACAACACGTATGACAGCACTATAAAGGGAAAGTTCCATTCAGATGACGCCACCCTTTTGGCTGCTTTACCTGAATTCCTGTTAGTAAAAGACGATTCACGCTTTTCTGTCTGTTACAGCGTGATGAATGTGCTTACTCCATTACGAACGGTAGTTTTACCAGAATGAGCGCCCCCATCTCATAACTTGCTTCTGAGCATGCGCAGATTTTTAACGTTGTTTTAGCCCACACACGATCATTTTTTACAACCCGAAAAACAACATAGTTTAAAACGTTGTTAAAAAATGCATCATGTTCGAAAAAAAAAATTGTCGTTTTTCAGAACCCGAAAAATGATATGAAGCCCACACGCGATCATTTTAAATGTCATTTTTTTTAAAACAACGTTTTTTCATGCCGAAAAATTATCGTGTGTACGCAGCATTAGGACTAAACAAATAATAATAATTTTGGTCTGGAATCTAGTTAGCTTTTAATATTTAACGGTTTCTCTAGAATTGCCTTTTATTTAATGCTGCTTTCTGGGTGAGTCTGAGTTACTGTTAACAATGTGTAAAGAGTAAAGACACGCAGATCCTTAAATGGTTATTTTTCAGCAGTTTCTACCACCCACATTGCAGAGTGTGGGAAGTGACAAACTGATATGCATTAACAAATATACATTGAGCACGGCTGCACGGCACAACATTCTAAACTGCAGCCAGTATTTCTATTTCATGTTATTATTTTGACAATATTTTATAATAAAAAAAGATATTTTTACATGTACCTGATACAAGATTTTAGAAGTCAGGAAGGATGAAATACCATTAACAGACAAACAACAAAATACAGCATTGAAATACATCTATGGTGCCGTACACACGGCCGAGGTTCTCGCTGAAAATCAGCGAGAACCTCGCTGGAATGCACATTCCAGCGAGGACCTCGGCCGTGTGTACGGTCTCGGCGAGCTTCCCGTCGGGAAGCCCGTCGAGCCGAAATAGAGAGCACGCTCTCTATTTCCTCGACGGCCCGCCTGGAAGAATGGCTGGTTGCCATTCCCGACGGGCGGGTCGCCGAATCCGACGGCCGGGAGAGAACCTCGACGGGCGGAACGATGTGTTCTGCCCGTCGAGGTTCTCTGCCGTGTGTACGGCACCTATGGGGTCTTAATGGATGTGTAATTCTATGCATATATGACAAAGCATTTGTAATTCTTTGCATCCACTCCTTCAATTTACATTGAAGTCTTGCCAGACTGAGCAGCTAGGATGGTGACTTTTTTCTACTAAAGCAATACAGCTTTGTCACCTCCCTGCCACCATGATTGGACAGCTAAGGAGCAGAATAATGATTCATCTCTCCCATCTCAGCGTCCTCCATTCCAGTCAGTGGAGACTGGTGCTCAACATTTTTGGGGGGTGAGCAAACAAACTGAAAAATACTGAAAAAATAACACATCAATTGCAGCCACTGTGCCCATCAATTGCCGCCACTGTGCCCATCAATTGCCGCCACTGTGCCCATCAAATGCTGCCACTGTGCTCATCATATACTGCCACTGTGTCCATCAAATGCTGCCACTGTGACCTGCTCGACTACCCTGTCTCAGTGGGGCAGCTGGTGATGTCGGCGAGCAGTGTCCTCCATGTGTCTCCTCCCATCAGGCGTCCAATCACAGCGACTGTCGTTTCAGCCAATCAGGTGAGGGTAACAGACCCAAGCACCTGATTGACGGAGAGGCTGTTCAGTGTTAGGGAAGCGAATATTCATTTTCTGTTCTAACATACCCAGTAGTGTATTTAGGTTTTGTGCTGCCCTAGGCCTGACAAAATTTCTGCACCTCCTAATTTAAATATGACCCACCCCTTCCTATCAAGGCCACACCCTGTTTTTTTAAGAACTGCCCTGACATTTTCAGGGGGAGGGGGGCACTATTTCTGAGGGCCCTGGGGGAGGGCAATGGATTCCCTTGGATATATGGAAAGACTCCTGCGCTACCAAGGGGGATGGGTGGGAGTGGAATTGGGCTGGAAGGTGGACTGGGGATTCTGCAGCAGACTCCTGACACTCTGTCCTGGGCAGAGAGAAAAATGTATATGTAAAAGAAGGGGGTGTTGTCTGCGCTGAAAGTGAACAGAGCATGGGTGGATGCAGGTGGGTTTAGGACAACATGATAACCAACATAATCGAAACAATGATGTGAATGAATAAACACATAAGGGTGAAACCAATAAATACAAAAATTATTACAATAATTATTACAATAAGGAAAAACCCAACACACTAGCAGTGTAATGTGAAACCAGTGAAAAAACAATCCTAAATCCAAACTATAAGACCAGAGAAAATTCCATGAGGAAATGCCTCTGGATGGAAAAAATATGAAATAAATAAAGTCTCTAGTGAAAAAACCCAAGAGTCCAGATAAGTCCAAATTGAAATGGTGGTGCCAGGAAAGGGTGACAGCAGAAAGCACCTCAGGTGGTCCCCAGCTCCTCACCTCAAGGCTATAGCTCGGATAGCCTGCAACAGCACCTCCCGGTGGAGGACAGTGATCCCTCGGCAGGGCAAGCAGCAGAGGCACTCCTCAGCGGTAAAGGTAAAGCAAAAAAGAAGAAAGCGAGTGAGTGACAATAAAAGACGTCTGGTAGGCAACTAGTGTCACTCGTACATCCACTCACCCCGCCTATCTCCCACGAACAGCGAGTTCGTACTTCTAATGGCAGATATCCTCTTCTAAGCTGGCCAGATGGTCACTCACAACAAGGGATCTCTCAGATGGCATACATGATAAAAGAAACAGACCATAGCGCAATCCCGCAAGGTAAAAAACACATTTAATAAAAAAATAAAACTCACATTTAAAACGATCCAAAAGGCACAAAACAAACAGACGTCAGGAACACACTGCGTCAGGCGTGTGGACTCTGTGGCTCCTAGGATCCCTACGCGTCTCGTCACACCTCGTGACTTCCTTAGGGGATAATGCTGGTGAGACAATCTTAAATACACTGCTCAGTTGTCTGCTTTCCTGGACGCATAGCGGCCATTTTCCCGTAGCCCGCACTCGTGATTGGATGGTAAGTATGCTAAAATGATCGCCGTCTTACCTGTGACACTTCCTATTAGCAAGTAGGAGTGGCTCCAGGGATGGACATGGGGTGATGAAAGGGGCAGATCAGTGTCTGGTGTAGTGACACCCGAATGGTATACCAATACACTATCTGGATGTCTGCTGTACTGGACGCATGGCGGCCATTTTCCCGTAGCCTATGTTGATAATGGAATGTAAGATTAGCATCCTATAGTGGTGGCCATTTTGCCTGGGACACTTCCTATTTGTGGGTAGGAGTGGTTACAGAGCGGGGCATGCTGGTAATGGAATGGGAGGCGGAGTGGGCAGATAGAATATACCTCCCATTTGTTACCAACAAAGTATACCAATACACTGTCTGGATGTCTGCTGTACTGGACACATGGCGGCCATTTTCCCGTAGCCTATGTTGATAATGGAATGTAAGTTTAGCATACTATAGTGGTGGCCATTTTGCCTGGGACACTTCCTATTTGTGGGTAGGAGTGGTTACAGAGCGGGGCATGCTAGTAATGGAATGGGAGGCGGAGTGGGCAGATAGAATATACCTCCCATTTGATACCAACAAAGTATACCAATACACTATCTGGATGTCTGCTGTACTGGACGCATGGCGGCCATTTTCCCGTAGCCTATGTTGATAATGGAATGTAAGATTAGCATACTATAGTGGTGGCCATTTTGCCTGGGACACTTCCTATTTGTGGGTAGGAGTGGTTACAGAGCGGGGCCTGCTAGTAATGGAATGGGAGGCGGAGTGGGCAGATAGAATATACCTCCCATTTGATACCAACAAAGTAACATGGCCCAATAACCCGTTTCCAAACAGAGATGTGGCGAAATGTTAGAATTAAAAATGTAAAATATAAAGGGAGAATGAATAATAATAATTCTATTCCTAAAATTGAGGGTAAAGGTATATAGAAGTATAAACGGATGTATAAACGGATGGAGGGCCATATATATAACCCACTGCCCAGCATATAGGGCAGAGAGAAAACATGGATTAAAGGGTTTCCCTGATAGCATCCTCTGAAGATAGCTAGGCTCTAGCAAGAGCTGCAGAGACAACACACATGACACATATAGGGCGATTTTGCTATACAATCGACCTGATTGGTATAGATATATGCATGAGACTCCAAATGTATACAAATAAATACATATAATGCGCACACATAATGAATAAAATGAACAAACCTAGATCTAGCGTATAGGAAAGGGGGGGGGGGGAGGGGAAGGCTAAGGGGAATGGATTCCCTTAATTTGCATAGTTTTCTCTCACTTCTTGTTTGTCTATGGAGCAGGAAGTGAAGGAAGATCACTGAAAATGTACAGGGATGGTAAAAAATAAACTGACAGGGGCTATAACCCTCCCTTACTCTATCCAATGAAAAATAAAGTTTTGATTATAGTTCTACTGTAAGCACAAATTTCAGATAATTTTATTGAGAGGACTAAAAAAATATAACCATGCCAATGGTGCAACAGAAACCTAGCACAGTGAGGAAGGTTTGTGGTCCAGGATGATAGGACAGTCAAAATTAGAAGCGCCCCCCCCCCCCCCCCCCCCACAGTTGCGGAATGCAGGGTGGAAGCAGAGCGGACGCTTTATGGGGTCGCTAGACTAATTTGCCTAACAGTGTAGTGCAAGCCGGTGGGGACTCTTTTTGTGCTGCTCCCCTGCAAAGTGCTGCCCTAGGTCTGGGCCTTGTTGGCCTAGGCCAGGATACACAGTTAAACATACCTATTACCCCTATTAGGCCGCGTACACACGGAGGGACATGTCCGATGGAAACGGTTCGTGGACCGTTTTCATCGGACATGTCTCCTCTGGATTTTCGTCCGGCGGTGTGTACACACCATCAGATCAAAATCCCCGCCGGCAGACAGTGCGGTGACGTGGCGGTGATGTTGACGCCGCCACGTCACCGCACCAGGAAGTAAAAAAATTCCACGCATGCGTCGCATCCATTCGACGCTTGTGCGGGCAGATATGTCTGCTGGTTAGTGTAGTAACCAGCGGACATATCCGACGGACATGTCTCCGGCGGACAAATTTTAAAGCAGGCTTTAAAATTTGTCCGCCGGTCAGACATGTCCGTTAGCCCATACACACGATCGGATTTGATCGTGTGTACGCGGCCTTAGAGCTTATGGCTCTAATCAGGTGCTTTAAAAACACCCCTGCCGCTGTAATTCAGGTGCCCGGTGCCTGAAAAGGGGCCTGAATAGAGGGTGGCAGCAGTGGCCATGGATAGATTCATGCTATGCTATTTCGGCTTTATACCATCTGTTCTGGAGTATTGTTGATTATTTTTGTATTTTCAAATAATTTTGTATATTTATGAACATTTTTGAATATCTTTATCTATGAATATCTTGGGAAAATCTAGACGATGATGTATCAAATGTATCGGAATAGTGAATTGACCTTGGATTGAATGTTTGTAGCATCATACGCAAAAAGACTTGGTTGAAATTGGGGCAAAAGGTGCTTCAAAAAAAGTATTGAGCAATGGTTGGGACTACTTACTGTATGTACATTTTTTTTGTTTTTTTTATTTTTAATAAATTTGCAAAGATTTTAACCACTTAAGACCCGGACCTTTAGGCAGCTAAAGGACCCGGCCAGGTTTTGCGATTCCGCACTGCGTCGCTTTAACAGACAATTGCGCGTGGCTCCCAAACAAAATTGGCGTCCTTTTTTTCCCACAAATAGAGCTTTCTTTTGGTGGTATTTGATCACCTCTGCGTTTTTAATTTTCTGCGCTATAAACAAAAATAGAGCGACAATTTTGAAAAAAATGCAATATTTTTTCCTTTTTGCTATAATAAATATCCCCCAAAAATATATAAAAATATAGGGCCAGATTCAGATATTGCATTTTTATAAAAAAATTTTTTTTTACTACTAATGGCGACGATCAGCGATTTTTTCATGACTGCGACATTATGGCGGACACTTTTGACACATTTTTGCATTGTTTATTGTGAAAATGACAATTGCAGTTTGGGAGTTAACCACAAGGGGGCGCTGAAGGGGTTATGTGTGACCTAATGTGTGTTTACAACTGTAGGGGGGTGTGGCTGTAGGTGTGACATCATCGTGTGATCCCTTTTATAGGGATACACAATCGATCGATGACACTGCCACAGTGAAGAACAGGGAAGCCGTGTTTACACACGGCTCTCCCCGTTCTTCAGCTGCGGGGACCAATCGCGGGACTCCAGCGGCGATCGGGTCTGCGAGTCCCGCAGTCCCAGTCAAGGTGCTTCGGACCGGGTCGCGGGAGCACTAGCACAGGCTGGGCACTAGCACAGGACGTACCTGTACGTGCATGTGCCCAGCCGTGCCATTCTGCTGACGTAAATGTGCAGGAGGCGGTCCATAAGTGGTTAAACAAACGTCTTTCATGTTGTCATTATGGGGTATGGTTTGTAGAATTTTGAGGAAAATAATGAATTTAATCCATTTTGGAATAAGGCTGTAACATAACAAAATGTGTAAAAAGTGAAGCGCTGTGAATGCAATGTATTACAGTTTTGGTTTGGGGTTTAATACCGCTTTAAAAGAGACTGCAGCCTGTTCTCCTATTACACTGTGAATGGTTTCTATATAATATAACATTTTTCATTTCATATTTCTCAGTATGGTATATTTTCTCTAATTATGACACATGATTCAGGGTCAGGGACATTGCCCGCCCACCTAACAATGCTCCCAGCAGCAGCAAAAAAAAAAGCCTGGAGCTACCCCTCCTAAACAGGAATCAAATCAATTAACAGTTCTAGAGATACAGTAGTAAATTCAGTGTTGAATAAGAAGTGTTTTTTTAGGTTTTATTGCACTGGTAAGAATTATTTACTGCATGTGCTATTCTTTCTGGTTATATTATCTTCTGGGTAAACTATATATGTATGTTGAAGTTATTTCACAAAGAAACAAAAAAAGGTTTCAGGTTTTTCACTAGCCTCTAACTTGTGTTCATGTATAAGAGGTGTTAATGAGTGCAGAAAATGGAGCCATTCAAGGTTTTACACTAAATGTTACATAAGAAACAAAAAAGATGAATTAAATAAAAGTATATACAATAGCTAAAATTGCATGCAAAGAATAACCGTACAGTATCTAAGCCCCTCGTTTATAAACACGTTTAAATACCTCCCAATTTTTTGAGATGGGAATAAGGGACACCTATCAACAAAAGTATGCAGGCATAAGACACACCCCTGACCACGCCCCCTTAAAGGAATATTGTATAAAAAAAAACAAGATTGGTTAAACCCACAAGTGCTTTTTTATCACTACTATTCCTTTCTATTGGCTTTTGGAATTTACAAATGCAGCAATATAAAGAAATCAGATGAAAGGTTTAGCACTGGAAAACACCTTTTGAAAGATAAAAAGTGCATTTTATACAGTCATGGCCGAAACTGTTGGTACCCCAGAAATGTTTCCAGAAAATCCAAGTATTTCTCACAGAAAAGTATTGCAGTAACACATGTTTTACTATACACATGTTTATTCCCTTTGTGTGTATTGGACAAAAAAAAAAAAGAGGAAAAAAAAGCAAATTCGACATAATGTCACACAAAACTTCAAAAATTAGCTGGTCAAAACCATACCTCCCAACCCGCACGGATTCTGCGGGACTTTCCCGCACAGACTGCATCTTCCCGCAGTCCCGCGAATGGGTTAATTGTCCCGCACAGGAAGCTGTGCAAGAAAGGGGAGCCCCCTTCTTTCAACAACTTTGTTTGCGGCACCCCCCCGCTCAACAACTTTGTTCGTGGCACCCCCCGCTCAACAAATTCGTTCGCGGCACCCCCCCCTCCCCGCTCAACATTTTCATTCGCGGCACCCATCCCCCCCCCCCCCCCCCCCCCCCCCCGCACAACAACTTCAATGAAAAAAAAAAGAGATTTTTCAAATGTTGGGAGGTATGCAAAACAGGTGTGGGCAATATAAAAATCACACCTAAGGGTCCTTACACACGGAGCGGTCCGTAAACGGACTTGTAATGAGCGGACCGTTCGTCCGCTAGTGTGAAAGGGCCCTAACAAGGAGAGAAGTTAATTTAGTCTTTGCATTGTGTGTCTGTGTGTGCCACACTAAGCATGGACAACAGAAAGATAAGAGAACTATCGGAGAACTAGAGAACCAAAATTGTGGAAAAATATCAACAATCTCAAGGTTACAAGTCCATCTCCAGAGATCTAGATTTGCCTTTGTCCACAGTGCGCAACATTATCAAGAGGTTTAAAACCCATGGCACTGTAGCTAATTTCTCTGGGCTTGGACAGAAGAGAAAAATTGATGAAAGGTTGCAACACAGCATAGTCCGGATGGTGGATAAGGGCCCTTTCACACGGTGCGGACCGTTTTTCGGTCCGCTCCGTGTGTGTCCGTCGGCTCAGCGGGGGGTCCTGCTCAGCTGTCGGCGGACAGGGCGGTCCCCGCACACTGTGCAGGGACCGCCCTGTCTCTCCTCCGCTATCCCCTATGGGGAATCGGATGGAAACGGACCGTCTGTCCGTTTGCATTCGATCCGATCCACCGGACGGAAGAAAAATAGGGTTTTCTTCCGTCCGCAAAACGGATCCAGGCGGACGCGGATCGTAGGCGGACGTTAGTGGATGCATCATTCGCTAACGGATCCGCTCCCATAGGGCCCCATTCTAAGTCCGTTTACGGACTTAGAAAAAGCGGACCGTTCGTCCGCACATGTGAAAGGGCCCTAAGCCACTCCAAACAAGTTTCAAAGAGATTCAAGCTGTCCTGCAGACTCAGGGAGCACAAGTTTTAGCAACATTTAAATGTAATGAAGCGCTATGGCAGGAGACCCAGGAGGACCCCACTGCTGACACAAAGACATAAAAAGCAAGACTACAGTTTTCCAAAATGTACTTGAGTAAGCCAAAATCCTTCTGGGAAAATGTGGACAGATGAGACCAAGATAGAGCTTTTTGGTAAAGCACATCATTCTACTGGTTACCGAAAACAGAATGAGGCCTACAAAGAAAAGAACACAGTACCTACAGTGAAATATGGTGGAGGTTCAATGATGTTTTGGGGTTGTTTTGCTGCCTCTGGCACTGGGTGCCTTGAATGTGTGCAAGGCATCATGAAATCTGAGGATTACCAAAGGATTTTGGGTCACACTGTAGAGCCCAGTGTCAGAAAGCTGGGTTTGCATCCAATATCTTGTGTCTTCCAGCTGGACAATAACCCCAAACATACATCAAAAAGCACCCATAAATGGATGGCAACAAAGCGCTGGAGAGTTCTAAAGTGGCCAGCAATGAGTCCAGATCTAAATCCCATTGAACACCTGTGGAGAGATCTTAAAATTGCTGTTGGGAAAAGGCGCCCCTTCCAATAAGAGAGACCTGGAGCAGTTTGCAAAGGAAGAGTGGTCCAAAATTCTAGGTGAGAGGTGTAAAAAGCTTATTGATGGTTATAGGAAGCAACTGATTTCAGTTATTTTTTCCAAAGGGTGTGCAACCAAATATTAAGATAAGGGTGCCAAGAATTTTGACCAGCCCATTTTTGGAGTTTTGTGTGACATTATGTCCAATTTGCTTTTTTTCCTTCCTTTTTTTTGTTCCAATACACAGAAAGAGAATAAACATGTGTATAGCAAAACATGTGTTACTGTAAGGCCTCGTACACACGAGGGGATATGTCCGCTGAAAACGGTCCGATGGACCGTTTCAGCAGACATCTCCGCTCGTGTGTATGGGCTAGCGGACAGATTTCTCCACCCGACAGATTTCAAAGCATGCTTTGAAATCCATCCGGTGGAATCTGTCCGCCCGACATGTCTGCTGGTTAGTACACTTACCAGCAGACATGTCGTGCCCCACCGCCGCCGCGCCGCCGCCGAATGGATTCGGCGCATGCGCGGAAGTGTTTTACTTCCTGGTGCGGTGACGTGGCGATGACGCGGCGGCGTCAACGTCACCGCCGCATCACCGCGCCGTCCGGCGGCGGGGAATTTCATCCGATGGTGTGTACACGCCATCGGATCAAACTCCCGATCGGACATATCCGATGGAAATGGTCCGCGGACCGTTTTCATCGGATATGTCCGATCGTGTGTACGAGGCCTAATACTTTTCTGTGAGAAATACTTGATTTTCTGGAAACATTTCTGGGGTGCCAACATGACTATACATTTATATAGACTAGAGCATACAAAATGAGGGACAAATGAGGAGGAATGAAGGAGAGACGGACATTGTTCCAAGTCAGGGACAGTCCCTCGAAATCAGGGACAGTTGGGAGGTATGCGTTTATAAACACCCTAGAATTGAAGGGGTTAAAGCAAGCTAACGGCTGCCACTGCAAGCTTTTTATTGATTTGTAACAGCATATGGCTCTCAGGTAAAAGTGATCCCCAAGCACTTTTTTTTTTTGCGGCTCTAAAGGTGCGTACCTTCCTGGACTCTCCTGTTCTGCCGAGGAGCCTGGGACCATAGAAAACTGCTGGAGCATATAATTCCCCAATCCCCTAATCAACCCGAAAGTGACATGTGTTACGTCACTTCTATGATCCCAGCTGTCATTCCCCAAGTACTGTAGCCAAGGATGCAGCTAATCAAGCTCAATTTTTTCTTGATTAGCTGCAATGAAGGGCATGGGAGGTATTGGGAGTCTAAGGCCCCTTTCACATTGAGGCGTGGAGCCGCGGTGACGGTATAGCCGCGCTATTTGTAGCGCCGCTATACCGTCGTGTTTACCGCGATATTCGGGCGCTAGCGGTGAGGTTTTAACCCCCGCTAGCGGCCGAAAAAGGGTTAATACCGCCCGCGTTGCGGGCGGTATTACCGCGCTATTGCCGCGGTTTCCCATTGTTTCCAATGGGAAGGCGCGCTATAGGAGCGGTGAACACACCGCTCCTATACCGCGGTAAAGATGCGGCTAGCAGGACTTTTGGAGCGTTCCTGCTAGCGCACCGCTTCAGTGTGAAAGCCTTCGGGCTTTCACATTGAACACTACAGGGCATGATTTTTCATGCGGTATAGCAGCGCTATTTTTAGCGCTGTACCGCATGAAAAACGCCTCAATGTGAAAGGGGCCTAAGGGCCCTTTCACACGAGCGGACGAACGGTCCGTTTTTCATAAGTCTGTTTACGGACTGTAATGCTCCCCTATGGGATCGCGGATGATCATCCGCTAACATCCGTAAACATCCGCCTCCGTCAAGATCCGTTTTTTCGGACGGTCCGTATTCATCCAATTCCCCATAGGGGAAAGCAGAGAAAAGACAGGGCGGTCTCCGCACACTGTGCGGGGACCGCCCTGTCAGCCGACAGCTCAGCGGGATTTTACAGAGGAATCCCCGCTGAGCAAACGGGCATACGGAGCGGATCAATACGGATCCGCTCCGTGTGAAAGGATCCTTATGGACTGTCACCTGCCCAAGCTATCACATAAGGAACTTGTTAACCCTCTTGAGAGAGTAAAACAAAAAGTGTTAAAAAATAAATTATAATAAAATAAATAAAAATAATTGAAAAAATATAAAAGCATTACCGCCCCTTCCCCCCCTTACACACTCCAATGCAAACACGCAACGTGAAAACATAAATTGTGCCATGCAAGCGAGGTATTGCTGCGACCATTGTTCATGGTTAACTCTAAACTGATTATGGTTGTCAACTTCTGAGCTAAAGGGGGCCTTAAATGCAGCTCCTGACATACACAAAGGGCCACACATAATGTTCAATTTATCCACTTGACCCCTGGAAGATTATGCCAAAAAAGCAGTGCCAAAAAGCAAAAAAATGGCCTGATCATGAAGGGGGGCTTCATGATCAGGCCATTTTTTTGCTTTTTGGCATTGCATTACTTTAACTGATTGCTTGGTCATGCAATGCTGTACACAATTAAAATTTATAGATTTTTTTTCCCCCAGAAATAGGGCTTTTATTTGGTGGTATATAATCTCCTCCTAGGTTTTTTCATTTTTGCTCTATAGAGGAAAAATGACCGAAAATGTTGAAAAACAAACGATATTTTTGACTTTCTGCTATAAAACATCAAAATTCGACATACATTTAGGCCAATATGTATTCTGCTACATATTTTTGTTTCAAAAGATCCCAATAACCGTATATTGATTGGTTTAAACAAATGTGTGGTGTATATACTGAATTGTATGTACAGTATATATAAATTTGTATTTTATTTATTTTTCAATACTATTAATGGCGGTGATCAGCAACATGGACTTAAAATGGGACTGTGATAGTAATGTTGGCAGTCTGACACTTAATGACACTTTGTGGGAACCAGTGACACTAATATAGTGATCATTACTAAAAATATGCACTGTTACTGCACTAATGACACTGGTTGGGAAGGGAATAGCTGGCAACAGTCCCGAATTTTCTGGGACATTCATGGTATTGAGACCCTTGGTCTGGTCTGTCCGTGTCCTGGGATCACGGGAAATTGGCTTTGTCCCGGAAACCCATCAGCGGCCAACCACTGGCCACAGCTCCCGGCTGTGAAAACATGGGTGTGGGGGATCTTCATGCAGCTAGCAGGTGTCTTCTGTGTGTACAGTGGATAGAGGAGGGGCCTCCGACCCAGGCAGCTAATCGGCTTCTCTCTTCAGTGAATAATTTGCTTGTACACTGCAGCCAATTAGCTGCCCGGGGTGGAGGCCCCTCCCCTCTCCACTGTACACACAGAAGAGACCTGCTAGCCACATGGAGATCCCTTGGACATCACAGAGCTGCCCCCCTCAATTCTCCTTGAGCTGACAGCCAGAGGTGCAGGAGGGGATACTGCAGGCACCAGTATGTTGCAGGTAAGTGGCCATGCCTGGAGAGATGATGATCTACTGGATGTTCTGAGTGTTGGTGGAGGGGGGGTTACAGAGTGCTGTGTTGGAGGTACACATCAAGTCCTGTACCATGTCTGCACCCTTTCACCCTCCATGTATGCACCTTCTCACCCACCATGTATGCACCTTCCCACCCACCATGTATGCACTCTCTCACCCACCATGTATGCACCCTCTCACCCACCATGTATGCACCCTCTCACCCAAAATGTATGCATTCTATCGCCCTCTCATGTACCATGTCTGCACCCTCTCACCCACCATGTATGCAAATGTATGCATCCTCTCACCCACCATGTATGCACCTTTTTCACCCACCATGTGTTCACCCTCCCACCCATAATGTATGCACCCTCCCACCCACCATGTATGCACCCTCCCACCCACCATGTATGCACCCTCCCACCCACCATGTATGCACCTTTTTCACCCACCATGTATGCACCCTCCCACCCATAATGTATGCACCCTCTCACCCACCATGTCTGCATTCTCTCGCCCTCTTACGGACCATGTCTGCACCTTCTCACCCTCTCATGTACCACGTCTGAACCCTCTCACATACCATGTCTGCACCCTCTCACATACCATGTCTGCACCCTCTCCTGTACCATGTCTGCACCCTCTCACATACCATGTCTGCACCTTCTCCACTTCTCCTGTACCATGTCTGCACCCTCTCCTGTACAATGTCTGCACCCTCGCTAACAGTCTCCTGTACCATGTCTGCACCCTCTCACATACTGTACCATGTCTGCACCTTCTCCACCTCTCCTGTACAATGTCTGCACCCTCGCTAACAGTCTCATGTACCATCTCAGCACACTCTCTGACCATCTCTTGTGTCACCTCTGCACACTCTTTGACCGTCTTTTGTGTCATCTCCGTCCACTCTCTGTCTCTTGTATCATCTCTGCACACTTTCTGTCTGTCTCTTGTAGAGTTTACTAAAACATTTTGTATAATAATTTGTTTGTGTGCCATAAATGTAATATAGCATATTTTTTTCCTGAAAATATTCATTTGATAAATAGCAACTGTTGTGTGACATAAGAAGTTGCACATGCTACTATTTTATACTCCAGTAGATAAGTAGGTGAAAACGTGAAACGTTTTGATGAGAACATATTCAATGAAAAAAATAAAACATAATCAAAATAACACAAGCAGCTCAGTGAACTGAGGCCACGGTCACACTTTACTTGGTAATTACAATTAATTTTATTGCTATGAGTATGTTTTATAAGATTTTGGTTACATGGCATTGTTCAGCACTGTGTCATAATATGCAGCCTAAATAATAAGCTTCTATACTGCCATCAAGTGGTCATATGCAGTAATATCTTATTTATTAAAAGCAAACAATATTTTTTATTTTTTTGCCAACTGGATTTTTACTTTTTTATTTATAGTTTTTATAAATGGTCATTTAACCACTTAAGACCCAGGCCTTTAGGCAGGTAAAGGGCCTGGGCAGTTTTTGCGATTCGGCACTGTGTCGCTTTAACTGACAATTGCGCGGTCGTGCAAAGTGGCTCCCAAACAAAATTGCCTTCTTTTTTTTTTTCCATAAATAGAGCTTTCTTTTGGTGGTATTTGATCACCTCTGCGCTTTTTATTTTTTGCACTATAAACAAAAATAGAGCGACAATTTTGAAAAAAAAATTTTTGCTATAATAAATAACCCCAAAAAAGATATTAAAAATATTTATTTTCATTAGTTTAGGCCGATATGTATTCTTCTACCTATTTTTGTTAAAAAAAAATCACAATAAGTGTTTATTGATTGGTTTGCGTACAATTTACAGTGTTTACAAAATAGGAGATAGTTTTATTGCATTTTTATAAAAAAAACATTTTTTACTACTAATGACGGCGATCAGCGATTTTTTTCGTGACTGCGCCATTATGGCGGACACATCGGACAATTTTTACACATTTTTGGGACCATTGTCATTTTCACAGCAAAAAATGCTATAAAAATGCATTGTTTACTGTGAAAATTACAATTGCAGTTTGGGAGTTAACCACTAGGGGGCACTGAAGGGGTTAAGTGTGACCTCAGTTAATGACACCCCAAAATCGGTTTGCAAAACGCAGTGCGATTTGCAGAATGTGATCACACCCATGCAATTCAATTCTGGTGCAGACAAAAAAAGGGTCCTGCACCAGTTTGGAGCCAATGCATTTTATGATTTGAGCCATACAAATCCATGGCTCAAATTGCACTCCAGGGACACTGCATGTAATTCCTACACGTAGCACAGGCAGCCCAGTGGCAGCTAACAGCACCCAGCTCCCTCTCCAAGCAGCAACCAAAGGCAGGAAGCACTGTAATGGGGCGGAGCCAATGTCAATGGAACGGAGTGGTCGGTGGGTGGGCCGCTCCCTCCTGCTCTGCTCTCAATGCTGCTGTCTCCTGTCCTGGAAGCTGCAGCTGGCTCTGCCTGGATAAGTCAGGATATGTCTTGACATTGGAAAGGTGCAGAGGTGCAGCCATTGTTTTATAGCCAAAAATTATTAAATTTATTGGCAAAGCTGCATTTTTTATTGACAATGCAAAAAAAAGTACCTAAAATTACAGTGCTAAACAGTGCAAATATCAATATTCAAACAGAACATATAGCTAGTGCTAATAGCAATGTGTTTAACCAACTCAATACTGGGTAGTCTTACCCCCTTCCTTCCAGACTAATTTCAGCTTTTAGCACTTTCGCACTTAGAATGACAATTACTCAGTCATGCTACACTGTAACCAAATTCATTTTGTTCACACAATGAAAGCTTTCTTTTGGTGATACAGTGGAACCTCAGATTACGAGCATAATTCGTTCCAGGAGAATGCTTGTAATCCAAAGCACTCGCATATCAAAGCGAGTTTCCCCTTAGAAGTCAATAGAAACGAAAATAATTTGTTCCACATTGACTTCAATGGCATGCAATACCGCATGTGGCGAGAGATGGGGGGCACCGGAGAGCCTGGGAAATACTCTGAAAGGCTTAGGGACACCTTAGCTGAACTCGGGAAAACCTCAGAAAGACTCAGGAATATGTATTTTAAGTATTTCCGATAATTTCCGAACAGCTCAGATCAGCTCCAATCGGCTCCACTCGGCTCCAAAGCCCCCGCACCTCTGGCCAAATGCAGTATTGCAAACCGAGTCAGGATTGAAAAAGAAAAAATGCTTGTATTGCGAAACGCTCGTTAACCGTGTTACTCGCAATCCGAGGTTTCACTGCATTTATTCACCACTTAATTTTTATTTTTTGCAATATAAGTGAAAAAGAGCAAATATTTTGGGAAAAAAATATAAATTTTCCCCTTTGTTTTAACAGAAATCCAATAAAATAAAATTTTGACAAAAATGTAGGCCAAAATGTATTCTCTAATGTCTTTGGTAAAACAAAATCCTGATAAGTGTATGATAATTAGTTTGTGTTATTGACAATTATTGAAAATTGATCAATCCTGATGCACTGATGGTCTATCTTATTTCTTGAGGCCCTAAAATCTCAGGACAGTACAAATACCCTTCAAATTACCCCTTTTTGGAAAAAAGACAGTCTGAGGTATTTAGTAAGAGGCATAGTGAATTAATATGAAGTTGCATTTTTTTCCCACAATGCTTTGGAAAATAAAGAAATATTTATACCGTATATATATATTTGTTTATCTTTCTTCACAAAATTGTTATATTTACAAGTTATTTCTCACACACGGTGCAGGCATACTTTAAGGCTGCATTCACACCTAGGCGACAAGTAACGCTGCGTACGCGGCTTATTTTGCCGCGATTCGATTAACTTTTTTTTTTTTTTAACAAATCCTTTCCATTGCTGTCTATGGCCGAACGCCAATGCCGCCTGAAAAAAAGGGTCCGGGACTTTTTTCAGGCGGCAGGCGTACAGCGTTTCGGCGTTCGGCGTGAGATGTGAACCATCTCATAGACAGCAATGGAAATTCGCCCCTTCAGCGTATCGAGCGTCGGGCGTTTTGTCGCCAAGGTGTGAATGCAGCCTAAATTACTACCCAAAATACATTCTGCTACTCGTCCTGAGTATGGTGATACACCATGTGTGAGACTTTTCCACAGCCTGACCACATACAGAGGCCCAACATCTAAGTAGCACCATCAGGCGGTCTAAAGGCATAATTTACACATTTCATTTCCTGAGTACTTATCACATTTTTGAAGGCCCTGGAGCACCAGGAGAACAATGGAATAACCCACACAATGACGCCATGTTAGAAAGAAAACACTCCAATGTATATTCTACCAAGCATAATGAATGTAATTTCTTTCCAAAAGTTTTTGGAAAATGTGGATAGAAAATAAAAACGTACTTTTTTTTTATTTTTTTTTACAAAGTTGTCAATTTATAAGATCTTTCTAACACATAGCATGTACATAGCAAAAATAACACCCCCAAAATACATTTTGCTACTCGTCCTGAGTATAGCAATACCCCATGTGTGAGACTTTTCCACAGCCTGGCCACATACAGAGGCCCAACATCCAAGTAGCACCATCAGGCATTCTAAAGGCAAAATTTACAACTTTCATTTCCTGAGTACTTATCACATTTCTGAAGGCCCAGGAGCACCAGGACAATTGAATTACCCACAAAATGACCCCTTTTTGGAAAGAAAACACCCCAATGTATATTCTCTGAGGCATAATTAGTCTTTTGAACATGTAATTTCTTTCCACAAGTTTTTGGAAAATGTGGAAAGAAAATGAAAACGTATTTAATTTTCACAAAGTTGTCAATTTATAACACGCATGTACATAGTAAAAATGACACCCCAAAATAAATTCTGCTACTTGTCCTGAGTATGTCTTCATCTCCTCACTGAGATGTGTGAGGACAGGAAGAGAGGCTCTGTGCGAGGACAGGAAGAGATGAGAGCCGTTACAACGGCTCTCTATTTACATTACATGATAGCTGTGATCTCTGGATGCTCAGGCAGATCGGGATTGCGCCACTGTGCGGGCACGTGGCAACGCGATCTTGTGTCTTACGTCACCCCCTCCCACTCTTTACATCGCTGTGATTAGACGCCATAATGCACATCAGGAGGGCAAATCACAGTGCACTCCTGCTGTTCTGAGATGTGGCGTGTTCGGGGGACACGCCTGCATCAAGATTGCGCAGGCATGTGGCCGCGCAATCCCGCTCCTTCTGAGGGAAGTTAAGGAAGGAGAAGGAGGAAGCGCCCACCTGGCTGTATATGTGCAGTGGGCGGGTGGGAGGTGGTAAGTTAAACATAAGTCAACAAACATATTTCTTCATTGACAATGAAGGTCAGGTTACTATAACCCAGCCAGCACAAAGTTTCCCCTTACATCAAAGTCTGCAGGATTCCCCCTTACAGTGAAAGGGAACTCTTATGTAAGGTGACAAGAGTCCACCTTATATCAGAATCCACTGCATTCCCTTTACATCAAAGTTCCCAATTACATCAGGGCCTGCAGCATTGCCCTTGCACTGCAAGGGGGAAACCTGAAGACTCTGTGGTGTAATGGCGAATGCCAGGAACTCTGATGTGGGGGAATGATGGTGACCAGAGACCACCTTCTGTAGAGTGAATACGCTAGGTGTGCCCCCTTACATTATTATATTCACTCCCCCTTTCATCAGCATCCCCCCCAGACTGGCCTTGCGGAGTTGTCACTGACCTTCTCTCAGAAGCACCATGCAGGGCTCAGTCAGATGGTTCCAGCTTGGCAGCTCTGGTTTTATGCTATAGTCTTCTCTACACAGTCAACACACGTCTGACTCCTCCCGTGACACCCATCCCGACGACTACTCTTGGCTCCTCTCCTGACTCCGCCTCAGAGACTGGAGGCGTGATACAGAAGATGGTCAGAGGCTGCCTACATGTTACAGGAGATGTTAGAGGTTGCGGACAGGATACTGTAACAGGAGAGGGTTAGAGGCTGCGAACAGGATGCACTAACAGGGGATGGTCAGAGGCTTCAGACAGGATACAGAAGATGGTCAGACGCTGCGGGCAGGATACAGTAACAGGAGATGGTTAGAGGCTGTGGACAGAATACAGAAGATGGGCAGAGGCTGGGGACATACTACAGGAGGTAGTCAGAGGCTGCGGACCTAACACAGGAGATGGTCAGAGGCTGCGGACATAATACAGGAGATGGTCAGAGGCTGCAAACATACTACAGGGGATGGTCAGAGGCTGCGGACATGCTACAGGAGATGGTCAGAGGCTGCAGACATAATAAGGAACATGGTCAGAGGCTGCAGACAGGATACAGTAACAGATCGTTAGAGGCTGTGGACATGGTAGTTTCCGCCTCTGTCCCCCTTCATATTACCATACCTGTCTCCCTATCAATCACTGACTGCCTTCTGTCACTGTGTCCATGTCACCTTTCCAGTTAGGCACTGACTGTGCACATCAGTGTCCTCCTTTGCCGGACCAGCTTCATCCCCCAGAAATGTCCTCTTGAGTCCTGTGGCCTGTGCCCCCTTTTTCTTATCCTCCTCTACCTCTCTGCAGTGTCTGTGCTGCTTCGGGACTGCAAACTTACCTAGAACGAATGCCTTCCATTTAAAAATGGTGCCAGACAATGATATTATGTTACTTCACATGCGCCACCCGGCCGATACTGTGCGATCTTTCCCGAGCCCTGCAGGTTTCAGAACAGTGCATGCGCAGTTGCATGGCCGGCCCTCAGCCATCTTTTTTACGGATATTTACAGGCAGCCCTTGAAATGGGGTGAAATTTACGGGCTGCCTGTAAATTAACAGGCAATTGGCAACATTGGGCGAAGCAGTGAGACCGAGAACTATTAGCCAGAGCCTCTCTCAGCCCAAGCCAAGACCACAGCCCAGGCCAGCGCATCCAGAGATCAGGAGGTGTAATAGCAGGTATCAGCAGCTAAACTACAGTGAATTAGTGCTGAGTATGGCGTGGCCAGCCGCTGGCGCCACTAATAAAACAGTACAGCAGAGCACAACACCCGCCCGCCCAGGATCAGCCCTGCATCTGGGATATCGTGTGGCACTTGTGGGTGTCAGGGAGCCAAAGTCGAGATGCGTGAGACTCTCGCGCCTAGTGGGAGACTTGGGATGTCTGTGATCCCCTGACTGTAATCTCATTGCGCATCCTGTGTGCAAGGATGGCTGGCTGCTGAAGTGATGTCATCTCGCACCTACCAAAGTAGATGGCCAAAACCCAGCTCACTGGAGAAGATGCCAGCAAGGGAGCATTGGGAAGGCAAGTATCCTCCATTTAGTTCAATTTTAATGTAGGAGAAGATACTATTTAGTTAGACACCAAACTTGCCTATATTACAAGTGAAACAGGCATTATGGCATTGGCCCATTTAGGACATGCATGGATTATAATGTAAGACTAGAGAGAGAGAAAGAGAGGCTTCAGCCGCCCGGCGTAAGTTGCCTACGCCGGCGTATCGTGGGCGCATATTTACGCTGGACGCATTCGGCGTACCCATTTGAAATATGCAAATGAGTAAGATACGCCGATTCACGAACGTACTTGCGCCCGGTGCATGTTTTAGGCAATTTGCGTAAGGGTTACGTCCGGCGTAAAGTTAATCCTCATATAGGAGGCGCAACCCATTCAAAGGTATGGACCAGGGAACGAACGCAGTCGATTTTTACGTCGTTTACGTAGTACGTGAATAGGGCTACCGTAAAGAAGATACGCTACGCCGGCAGAAAGATGCACCGAGGTACGTGAATCTAGCTGTATAACTTTTGCGCAGACCAGTCAATATAGGCTTATTGCTTTTTTTACAAAAGAAATGGATGTAGAAGAATATATATTGGCCTAAAACTGATGAAGAAATTTGTTTTTTAAAAACATTTGTGGGCTCCACATGGGGAACTCGTCCGGGATTCTCTTTTTACTAACAAACCTCCAACAAAACGCCCCAGAGAGTGTCAAGATGGAGCCTCTGCTGCAATACAGTGGTGTGAGGAGGAGATTAGCAACGGGAGTTCAGTGTTGTAATCAACATCCCTGGGGTGGCCTGGACCGAGGAAAACATCAGGCAAGCTTGGAAGACACTAGTCTCAGATCATAAAGAAAACTCCCACACTTATGTCCTAAGAGAGTGGAAGAAAGGAATCCCTACTTGTTTCCAAAGGGAGAGTTAAGAGTTTACTTGCGATGTCAAAGCTCATCTAATTCAGCTGAATGTGCCGGCATGAGTCCAGAAAGCTCAAGCCAAGCAGCCCCAGCAGAGGAAGCCACCTTACTGACACCAGTATAAGTCTGTTATATAAGTCTGATAATCTCAAAAAGATTTTAGAAAAAGAGAATCTTAATCAAAAAATTTAAAAGAAAAAAATACACCAGAGGTTTAGAAGATTATAAAGCTACTAAAGTTTATTAATGACAGGTAAAAAGGGCTAATTTGGCCACTGGAGGGGCCAGTCAGGCCCCTGCGGCAGCCAACACTCATTCCAATATTACAACTAAGAAATAGGGGTTTTAATACCAATATTACACCAGTTGAGGGGTTGTTAGAAGTTTGGCACAAAAAAAAAAAAAAACATTCTATTCCAAGCGCCCTTGGAACCGCTTTATTGACTATAGTCTTCCAATAATGTAATGAAGGGGGCTGGGTAGATTTTAATTTAAAAAGAGTATAGACCCACGTGCGTAGAACAATAAGAGTCCTATCAAAGTTCTCATAGATCCAGAGATAGCTAGTAGGTGTTCGAGACCTAAGATGTAAACATCAATTGATAGAGGTATTGCAGTTGTGGCGCCTGAATATACATTGGGCCACACGTCCAGAATAATCTAATGCCCGGACACTTCCAAAAGACATGCAGGAACGTGGCAGAGTCAGCTGTACAGCGCCAACATTGTGAGGAGTGCGAGGGATAGAGCTTATGCAACCATTGAGGTGTGAGATATACTCTATGAAGAATCTTAAATTGGATTAATCTGTCTCTGGATGATACCAAGCTTTGCATAATGTAGTCCCAAACATCATCCCAGTCTTAGGAACGCCTTAATGACGGCAGTCATAGATTGGGATGTTAAACCACCTCTGTAAAATATATTGAGTAGTGCTTCATAAGAGCCAAGCTGTGCAGCCTCAAGCACCACGGGAGCTACCAACCAGTTGTGGGCCTGAGTGAGCAGATCTGCAAGGTAATATGTAAATACATTTGGACATGCTAATCCACCCTCGGTCCATGGCCATTGCAAGACCGTCAGCCAAAACCTAGGCCTTGGAGTGCCCCCCAAAAATGAGGTCATTGCAGACTCAAATTGCCTAAAGTATTTCTGAGGGATCCACACTGGGGCAAGGTGGAGGATATACAGTATAGAGGGCTTTATTTTAAAAATATTAATCCTTCCCACTAGTGAGAGGGGAAGTGGGACCATGCTGATAAATGCTGCTTTGTTGGATTCAATATCGGTAGTAAATTTAGTGTCACATAGTCGGATGCTTTTGTCACTACTCCCAAATATTTGGCAGAAGCAGTCCACTTGAGGGGCAAATCTGGGTCAGCCCTGGCCTCAGCCTCCCTATCTATAGGCAGAGTTGTATTATTTTTAACTGCAGTATTAAATAATTACATTTCAAATTATAAGAGACATACCCATTTTTGTCTGTTACTAAAAAGCTAAGGCCAAGGTTTGTACAATGAATTTGTCATATGTTTAAAAATAGATTCATTCTAAATTTAAAAAAAAAGAGTCTTGATTGGATTATCAAGCCATGTGCACAATATAACATTTTGTCTGTGCATTTTAAAGTGTAAGTTTGAAGGTCTATTTGTTTTGAGAAGTAGTTACAAGTGTCATAGAAAACACCTAGGTGCTTACACAAGTCTGTGAAGCCACGGAAAGCTATTCACTGAAGAGTTACCAAGTCTAAATTTATCAAGTTATCATTCAAGTATTTTGTGATAAGAGCTTGAGTAGAAATGTGATTATGATTTGTATTACCACATATATTTGATATTTAAAAGTAGGGTTGTCCAGATACCGATACTAGTATCGGTATCGGGACCGATACCGAGTATTTGCGGGAGTACTTGTACTCGCGCAAATGCTCCCGATGCCTAAATAGAATACTTTTTTTGTATTTATCAACATGTTCTGTAAAAATTCTTTGAGTTTTTTACTACTGCGTGACAAGCAAATACATTTTTTTATTCATTTTTACTCATTTTTATTCTTTTATAATGTCTTGAGTTAGAGTTCTTTATAATTCTAAAGAAAATATCCTTAGTCTGTATTGTGGTTTGAAAACTGTCACATGACATTTAAAAAAAGTATCGGTATTCGGTATCGGCGAGTACATGAAAAAAAGTATCGGTACTTGTACTCGGTCCTAAAAAAGTGGTATCAGGACAACCCTATTTAAAAGTATATCTATTTTTTTGGTATTTAGTATTGTATTATGTTTGCATACATTTTTTGTCTGTTTGCATGTTCTAGTGTGAACTGAACTGGGGGGTGTTCGACTCATCCCTATTTACAAATATAGATGCTGAAGAAAATTATGAAAGTCCAATAAAGAGACACTGTCAAAGTGTAAACACATTTTTACAAAAAGTTCCCCCCAAAAAATCAAGGGCCAGATTCAGGTACAATTAGATTGGCGCAGAGTATCAGAGATACACTACGCCGCCGTATTTTTCCTGGCTCTACAACAAATTCAGGTAGATTACGGCCCGTAAGGTATGGCGGCGTAGTGTATTTCTTGCGGCGGAATCGAAATACGCGATTAGGGGGGCGTGAAGCATTTAAATTAGGCGCGTCCCCGCGGCGATCGAACTGTGCATGCTCTGTTCAGAAATTTCCCGCCATGCATTGCGCGAAATAACGTTGTTACGTCATTTTTTGTTTGAGTAGCGTCGTTTACGTACATTCCTATTCCCGGGCGACTTATGTAAAAAATAAAAAAAGACATTGAAATTCAACGCGGGAACGATGGCCATACTTAACATGGGCTGTCTAAAACTAGACCAGATAAAAGGTGGAATAACTTTACGCGACAAAAAGATGACTACAGATGCAGTAAGAGATTGCGAACGACGCTCGTAACTTTGTGGATCGTCGGAAAATGCTCATTTGCATACCCCGACGCGGAAAACAACGGGAACTCCACCCAGCGGTCGCAAAATTATTGCCGCGTAGATCCAAAGGCGTACGAAAACGTAAGCCAGTCGGATTGAAGCCCGAAGCCGTTGTTTCATGGTTTGAGGCTTCAGACTAATGAAACGTCGCACGTAATTTGAAAGTACTCCGGTCTAACACGAGATAGACCGGAGTAAGGGCTCTGTGTATCTGGCCCCAAGATTTTGTGTTGGGCCACATTCATAGCTGTCTTGGGCTGCATTTTGCCCAAAGGATGGGAGACTGCATTAGATAGGTGAATTACTTTTTATAGTATAACAAAATAACAGCTCCACAGGTAATAATAATCTAAGTACACTGCAGCTTTCTCAATTGTTGACAATGTCAATAAATATTTGGGTGGATAAGAGAGAGATTAGTGCAAACACTCTACAGAATATGATTATAATATAAATATAATTTGTTTAATACAATATATCTCCAAGCCAATCCACAAAAATCACCAAGTGCTTCCACCACTGTGTGAGACCTTCACCAATCTCACTAGGTCTAACTCACCAAATGAATCGGCTGGTAAGATTATAAACCAGCACGTGAGCTCAGTATCTCCCAGCATTTCTTCAATTAATTTGTCAATCAGAGTCTCATCATGCCATATGATATAAAGTGAGTAAGAGGGTCTGGTAAAGATGTCAAGGGGGATCTTGCACAAAAAAAAACCTCCCAAACTTCAAAGATCAAATGGATTTAAAGGGGGGAATTCCACCAAAAAAAAAAAAAAAAAGCATCCACATCAGACCCTTATAAAAGCATGCAGCCTAGCAGGCAGGAAAGGTTGGGATGAGAGTGCCCTATCCTCTCCTGAATCATATTGGGCCCTATTTCCCTTGCAACAGGCCCGCTGCGACAAGGCAAGCAAACCAAGCAATTGCTTGGGGCCCCGAGCTGGCCTGGGGCCCCAAGCAGGGCCCTTGCCGCACTTCCTATAAATGCTGCAGCTGCCTGAGTGCTCTATAGACAGCCTCAGATGGCTGCAGCACTGCTGCCTCTCTCGTCACTTCTTCCCCTTCCCTGTAGCGTGGCCAAACTCCTCTTCCTTCCTCCTTCGCATGCAGTACAGGAGATTCAGTTTCCTGTTCCCGGCCGGACTGACAGGAAGTGCACACTGAGTGTTGGGGGGGCCTCCAAGTCTATTTTGCTTGGGGCCCCCAAATTCCTTCAAACGGCCCTGCCTGGCAAAGCACCTTTTAACAAGAAGCCCTTCCAACAATCCTTATGAGAATCTGCAGGTGGAATCTGACAGCTTCCTTTAAAAATAAGGGTTCCTAAGATACCACCGCCCCCCTAATTGAATAGCTAAGAGATACATAGTAACTGTTTCAACCTTCTACAGGACCTGGGCAATTGGGGTGCCTTGGACAATTTAGAAGAGCTGGATATGCAAAATATAATGTTGAGTCAGTTTCCAGCTCATAGTCAGTGTCAGACCTCCTATTCTCTTGCAGCCGTCCCTCCTGCCCAACCCTTTTCCCGTCCCTGAATACAGGCATGGTGAATGTTTGGGTTACATTAAAAAAATTAAACTACATTTTCCGGGAGCTGTGGTGGCTCAACGTGATTGGCACTGCGCTGACAAGCCGTTCACCTCTGCAGCCAAGGGTTCGGATCCCGGTCTCGGCTACATGTGAATTGAGTTTGGTGGTCTCAGCCCGGCTCCCGGTGGGTGTGCTATGCAAGGTACGCCTGTGCTTAGTATGCCCACCCCCCCCCCCCCCAAAAAACACCACACTTGCACGCAAACAAAATTGGTTTAACACACACGCACTTTGGCCATGAGGTCTCCTAAAAAATAAAGAGAGGCAAAGGACCTACGGGGCTGGCTGGGTGGGCTAGACCCCCTCACTCCCTCATAGGGGGAGTCCCTCTGCCCCAGTCGGGCTCCCAAGTGGAGCAGGTAGGGCGGGGTGAGTGGGAGGCCCCCCCTCACACCCGCCATTGCCACCGGAGGCATGGAGAAGGATGGCGATTGCCTCCGGGGGGAGGGTCTGCCTACTCCCAACTCCTGCAGTCCAGCTCCTCTCTCTCGAGTTCATGCACAAAATAGACTTTAACCACTTAAGGACCGCCTACTGCACATTTACGTCGGCAGAATGGCACGGCTGGGCACATCAACGTATATATACGTTGATTTTAGTACCCAGCCGTGGGTCACGGGCGCGCGCCCGCGACCCGGTCCGAAGCTCCGGGACCGCGGGATTCGCGGACCCGATCGCCGCTGGAGTGCGGCGATCCGTACCTGGAGCGGAAGAACGGGGAGAGCCGTGTGTACACACGGCTTCCCCGTGCTTCTCTGTGGCCGCAGCATCGATCGCGTCATCCCTGTGATAGGGGGACGCGATCGATGACGTCACACCTACAGCCACACCCCCTACAGTTGTAAACAAACACACATAGGCACACATCCCCTACAGCGCCACCTGTGGTTAACTCCCAAACTGCAGCTGTCATTTCCACAGTAAACAATGCAATTTAAATGCATTTTTTGCTGTGAAAATGACAATTGTCCCAAAAATGTGTCAAAATTGTCCGAAGTGTCCGCCATATTGTCGCAGTCACGAAAAAAATCGCTGATCGCCGCTATTAGTAGTAAAAAAAAAATAATTAATAAAAATGCAATAAAACTATGCCTTATTTTGTAAACGCTATAAATTTTGCAAAAACTGACCGATAAACGTTTATTGCGATTTTTTTTACCAAAAATACGTAGAAGAATACGTATCGGCCTAAACTGAGGAAAAAATATGTTTTTTTATATATTTTTGGGGGATATTTATTATAGCAAAAAGTAAAAAATATTGCATTTTTTTTTAAATTGTCGCTCTATTTTTGTTAATAGCGCAAAAAATAAAAACCGCAGAGGTGATCAAATACCACCAAAAGAAAGCTCTATTTGTGGGAAAAAAAGGACGCCAATTTTGTTTGGGAGCCACGTCGCACGACCGCGCAATTGTCAGTTAAAACGAAGCAGTGCCGAATCGCAAAAAGGGGCAAGGTCCTTTACCTACATTTTGGTCCGGGTCTTAAGTGGTTAAAAAAAAACAAAAAACGACATTTTCATTTTCATGAACTAATACAGCAATGAAAACCAGAAAACTGAATTATATATTCCTTTAGAACGCAATCAACTGTGTAATTACTAACTGTAAACATTTTGATTTAAACATTATGGAATGCTCTATAGGCTGGCTGGTTCTAAAGAATGGTGACCAAGATGTACAGACATACTTAGGAGTAAATTAGGAGAGTAAAAAACTTGTCCTGGGAGTGGACAGTTTTAACAAGCAAGGATAATGTGTGCATTATACATCATTAGCAAGACGAGTGCTTTCAATCACCTGGGAGAGCTTAGTCCAATAGAAATAGCTAAAGTAGGTGCATTACTTATTATCAGATGTATTGTCTGCTTTTCCATCTTCTTGACACTATAGGCTTCCCTTTGTGTCCGCTCCTTAACCACTTAAGACCCGGACCAATATGCTGCCAAATGACCAAAGGGGTTTTTGCTATTCGGCACTGCGTCGCTTTAACAGACAATTGCGACGTGGCTCCCAAACAAAATGTGCGTCCTTTTCTTCCCACAAATAGAGCTTTCTTTTGGTGGTATTTGATCGCCTCTGCGATTTTTATTTTTTGCGCTATATACAAAAATAGAGCGACATTTTTGAAAAAAAATCAATATTTTTTACTTTTTGTTATAAGAAAAATCAAATAAACTAAATTTAAGTCAAACATTTAGGCCAAAATTTATTTAGCCACATGTCTTTAGTAAAAAAAAAAATCGCAATAAAAAAAAAATTAGCTACCTAGCGTAGAGTGGAGGGAATATTTCTTCAGTTTCAGGTGCATGCCCATTCCGCTCCGCTCGCATGTTCTTCTGCAGGGCCTTGACAGGGGGGGGGGGGGGGCAGGAGGGAAAGCTGCCCTTGGCACTGTGGTATCATGTAAGGTGGAGGGGGCACCACAAGTAGATTGGGGGGGGAGGGGGGGGGTTGTGATTAGAAGAACTCAGGTGGTGGCAGGGGTAAGAATTGTGCTAGAAGTGGTGATTTGGGTGGATTTGTGTTGGAAGGGGAAGATGATTTATACTAAGAGGAGGGATTTGAAGGGTTTGTGCTATAAAAATAAAACAATGGAGGGGAAATTTGTGCTGGGTTGTGATATTATGGGGGATAGGGGGGAGGGGATTTTGTGCTGAAGGGGTGGATTTGGAGTGGGGGGGGGGGGGTTGTGCTTTCGAGGGGAAATTTGAGGGGTAGAGGATTTGTGCTATGAGGGGGAATTTCTTTTGGGGGGATTCATGCTGTGACATCCGAGAAGAGAGATTATTTAAGACAGAGAGGATGGTGGGGCAAAGATTTGGGCTGGGAGGGGCGGTTTCAGCAGGTAGGCAAATTTGCACTGGAAGGAAGGGGAATTTATACTTCGGTAGTGAGCGATTTTTTTGTTGGGGGGGAGGGGTTGTATTTTTGCTGATGCATAACACTCATACATCTTAAGGGAACAGGGGGGCGCAATTTGGCATGTTCGCCCTGGGCTCTAGATGACCTTGTCCAGGCACTGTTCTTCTGCCTTGGCTCAAGTCCCGGCCAGCTGCCTGCCTGCTTATCTCCTTGCTTTCCCTGGGGGAGTGATCTTCCTCCGCTCCCCACCCAGTAGTAGCCAGGGACCGGAGAGTAAGACTTGACAGGCTGTGAGGAGGGTGGCGATGAGCAGAGAGTCGCTGATTGCCGCCATTACTGGTAAAATAAATAAATAAATAAAATGTCCCCGGATTTCATTTAAAAAATCTGGTCACCTTAACCTAGCGGGAACAGCGACACTAATACAGCGATCAGAAAAATGATCGCTTAGTGACGCTGGCAATAGGGAGTGAAAGGGTTAACTAGGGCAGTGATCAAGGGGTTAAAACTTTATTAGGGGGGGGTACAGGGCTACCCTGAACCTAACACTAACTGACTTTTACACTGCCTGTCACACTGACACTAAATACAGTAATCATACATGTATGATTACTGCATTCAGTGACACTGTGACAGGGGGAGGGGGGGCGATTGCGGGGGTTAAATGTGTTTTTTGTGTAGTGTAGGTGCAGTGTAGTGTTGTGCAGACTTACTTGTGTGGTGATCTCTCCTCAGCGGTGGTTGAAAAAACCACCGAGGGAGAGATCACGTCGCTTCCTCCTTCCTGTGTTTACACAGGAGGAGGAAGTGCACTGCAGGGGGAGCGCGCGCATTGGCTGAGAGCGATCCGGAGGGGGCGGACAAAAACGAATAGCCGCCCCCTCTTGTCGGATCGCTCCTGCAGCCGTGCGGACCGCCGCATGTACGGGGGGGGGGTCCGATCGGACCCCCGATCCCCCCCAAGGCACCAACGTATATATACGTTGATGTGCCTGTCGGTGCTATTCTGCCGACGTAAATGTACATGCGGCGGTCCTTAAGTGGTTAAAGCAAATAAACTGTATATGCTAGTTATATTATTATCAGAATGGTAAGTAATCTAGTGATGACATCTAAATGATATTTTACAACTTCATAAGTCAAGTCATTCTGTACTTGGGATTTAATAACAGAACACAAGAAGACTTTAAAGTATATCACTCATATCTATAATCCTGCCATACCAGTCCTAAAGCTACAAATGCACATACAGTACGTTTGGGAACCCTGAAGCCCAAACAGCTCTTGCATATAAAAATGCCTGAACTTCCTAGCAGTGTGGGAAAACTAGTCCATCTCCACCTCACCATCCGAATCTCCTGCCTTCCATAGCTTCCTAGTGGGGCCAGACGTTGACAGGAGGACTGAGGTTAGGGAGATGAGAGAGAGAAGGCTAACTTTCAGTTCCTGGGTGCTGGAAAAAAACTTCCATCTGTGAGGTCTTTTATACAACCAACAGATGAAGCTTTCGGTTATTTCCCCCCCCCCCCCCCCTCCTGAATGTTTCCATCCAAGTTTTCAGTCAGACACAGCAAGCCAGAAGGCCAAAAGTTTCAGCTATGCTATTTCTGAAGTGCTCTGGGGATCCTTTTTTGTAATGTATCAACTGTTTATTTGTAAACATATAATAAAAAATATATCAAACATCAACTGAAACTTTTAAAGGAAAATAAAAGTCCAAACCATTAGGCTCCATGCACACTGAAGCTAAAAAAAAAAGCTATTAAAAAAACGCCAGTGGCTTTGCAGGGAGCCTTTCAACGTTTTTGCAATAGCTTTAACCACTTGACCACTGGGCACTTAAACACCCTTAATAACCAGACCAATTTTCAGCTTTCGGTGCTCTCACATTTTGAATGACAATAACTCAGTCATACAACACTATAACCAAATGAAATTTTTGTCCTTTTTTTCCCACAAATAGAGCTTTATTTTGGTGGTGTTTCATCACCTCTGCGGTTTTTATTTTTTTTGCTATAAATGAAAAAAGAACAAAATTTTGCAAAAAATAATAATTTTTCTTCATTTCTATTATAAAATTTTGCAAAAAAGTAATTTTTCTTCATAAATTTGGCCTAAAATGTATACTGCTACATATCTTTGGTAAAAAAAATAAAAAATGTTGGATATTATTTAGTCTGGGTGAAAGTTATGGGGTCTACAAGCTATGGTACCAAATCCTGAAAATTGATCAATTTCATCACACCTGAAGTACTGACAGCCTCTCTCATTTCTTGAGACCCTAACATGCCAGAAAAGTACAAATACCCCCCAAATGACCCCTTTTTGGAAAGAAGACATTCCAAGGTATTTAGAAAGAGGCCTGGTGAGTTTTTTAAAGTTGTAATTTTTTCCCACAATTCTTTGCAAAATCAAGATTTATTTTTTTTTCATCAAATTTTCATATTATTAGGTTATTTTTCACACACAGCATATGCATACCACAAATTTACACCCCAAAACACATTCTGCTATTCCTCCCGAGTATGGCGATACCCCATGTGTGAGACTTTTACACAGTGCGGCCACATACAGAGGCCCAACATGCAGGGAGCACCCAGGCCAATTCTGACATTTCTCTCCTACATGTAAAAATCATCATTTATTTGCTAGAAAAATACATAAAACCCCAAAACATGATATAAAGATACCTCACATGTGGTTTGAACACCGTTTTTATATGTGGGCGGGACTTGCGTATGCGTTCGCTTCTGCATGCGAGCTCGCGGGGACAGGGGCTGCTGTATGCCCAGAGTATTGCTAAGTATGCCCAGAGTATTGCGGAGTATGCCCAGAGTATTGCCCAGAGTATTGCCAGAGTATTGCCAGAGTATTGCCAGAGTATGCCCGGAGTATTGCCAGAGTATGCCCGGAGTATTGCCAGAGTATGCCCGGAGTATTGCCCAGAGTATTGCGGAGTATGCCCAGAGTATTGCAGAGTATGCCCAGAGTATTGCAGAGTATGCCCAGAGTATTGCAGAGTATGCCCAGAGTATTGCAGAGTATGCCCAGAGTATTGCAGAGTATGCCCAGAGTATTGCCAGAGTATGCCCAGAGTATTGCCAGAGTATTGCGGAGTATGCAGAGTATGCCCAGGGTATTGCAGAGTATGCCCAGAGTATTGCAGAGTATGCCCAGAGTATTGCCAGAGTATGCCCAGAGTATTGCCAGAGTATTGCGGAGTATGCAGAGTATGCCCAGGGTATTGCAGAGTATGCCCAGAGTATTGCAGAGTATGCCCAGAGTATTGCAGAGTATGCCCAGAGTATTGCAGAGTATGCCCAGAGTATTGCCAGAGTATTGCGGAGTATGCAGAGTATGCCCAGGGTATTGCAGAGTATGCCCAGAGTATTGCCAGAGTATGCCCAGAGTATTGCCAGAGTATGCCCAGAGTATTGCCAGAGTATGCCCAGAGTATTGCCAGAGTATGCCCAGAGTATTGCCAGAGTATGCCCAGAGTATTGCAGAGTATGCCCAGAGTATTGCAGAGTATGCCCAGAGTATTGCAGAGTATGCGCAGAGTATGCCCAGAGTATTGCCCAGAGTATGCCCAGAGTATGCCCAGAGTATGCCCAGAGTATGCCCAGAGTATGCCCAGAGTATTGCCAGAGTATGCCCAGAGTATGCCCAGAGTATTGCCCAGAGTATTGCCCAGAGTATTGCCAGAGTATTGCCAGAGTATGCCCAGAGTATGCCCAGAGTATGCCCAGAGTATGCCCAGAGTATTGCCAGAGTATTGCCAGAGTATTGCCAGAGTATTGCCAGAGTATGCCTGAGTATTGCAGAGTATGCCCAGAGTATTGCAGAGTATGCCCAGAGTATTGCCAGAGTATTGCAGAGTATGCCCAGGTGAGTATTGCAGAGTATATGCAGCAGGGATGGCTGAGCAGGGAGGGATGGATGGATGGATCTGTGACTACATTTGTCACAGATCCAGCCCGCAGCACTGGCGCTGCCATCCGCTCCCTCCCCTCTCCTCTCACACTGTACCGATCGGTACAGAGAGAGGAGGGAGGAACCGGCGTCATCAAATGACGCCGGTCTGTTTACATCTGATCGCGCCGTCATTGGACGGCGCGATCACGTGGTAAACCGCCGCTATCAGCGGCGATTTACCGTGATCCGTGATGCGCCGGGTCCTCTGGACCCGGCGGTCACGGATGTTCCCGTGTGCGCGCCTCAGGAGGCGCGCGGGAGCGCGATTCTGACAGGCCGTTAATTAACGGCCAGTTAGAATACAGCAACCGCCCTAGAGCCGTACTTTCGGCATAGGGCGGTTGCAAAGTGGTTAGGTTAATCAACGTTTTTCAGTGTAGTTTTTTTTAAATGGATCAATAAAATGCTGAAAAACAACGGTGCAGGTGTTTTTGAGTGTTTTTAAGAGTTTTTCGTAGTTTTGCGGGTTTTTTTGTGTTTTTCCCCGCCGAATAACCGCATTTTGAATGCAAATTTCGGGCGTTCAAAAAAAAGCCAATCAACTCCAAAGCTCATTAACACTAAAAAAGCGCCCAGGTGTGCATGGGCGCATAGGCTAACATAGAGTTCAGTTTATGGGCTTTAAAAAAAAAAAAAAAGCCAAAACGCCAAAAAACTGCAGTTTATCAGCTTCAGTGTGCATGGAGCCCTGTAGATTTTTTTTAAAAAGTCTGCTTTTATTTTATTATTAAAACTGAATTACAGAATATTCTAATTTATAAAGTTGTTAATTATTGTTCAAATGTCATTGCCTGATTACTTTCCATACAATAACAGAACTGGTGTGCACTGTTTATTTGCATTAAGGACCGGACACTTAGGAGATGGAAATGCAGACAATACATCTGATAATAAGTAATGCACCTACAGTACTTTAGCTATGGCACTTGGGCTGAGCTCTCCCTGGTGACCGAAAGCACTCGTCTTGCTAATGATGTATAATACACACATTACCCCTGCTTGTTAAAACAATCCAATCTCAGGACAGGCTTTTTATTTTTTATTTGCATATCAGATCATCTTATGGTTCAGGGCTCCTGGGACTCTGGAGAGGCATCTAAAGGTATGTGTAGGTACTGTTTGGTATTTTAGTCCTGGGGCCAGTTATTGAGGAGAAGTGTACACTAATGTGAGTACAATGTGTAGTAACATAGTATCAGTTAGATTTCACATACAGTACGTTCTTGCTACAGTAAACTGAAATATGAATGAATTAGCATGGCCATTAAAGGGAATCTAGCCCCCTAAATAAACGAAGTTTAAGCAACACCCTCCGAGTCCCCCATAACTCCCTGCAGGTAATTACTTAAACCAAAAACAGAAGCCCCCAATGTCATCTATATTACTGTGTGAGAACTAGTTTGTGCTACAAGAAAATTACATATATATCTTCTGCCATCACCTCCACTGTATATGTTCAATGTGAAAAATCAATAGCGCAGCACTAATTAATTTTTCATCTACATATTAGCCTTTAAAAAATTCCAATGCCGGACTGCCAATGCCCATGTGGTAACTTCTCAGACTTAAAAAGAATGTTAAACCATAAATATTAAGTGCACTGCTAACCCCTATAAACTTTAAATACCCCTTAAATTACCTTATACCATGTCACTTGATACATAATAATCATACAAAACTCAGCAGAAGGTGTCAGTACAATAATGCTTGCACAAATAAATTAAATAAATACTATATATACAGTATCTTACAAAAATGAGTACACCCCTCACATTTCTGAAAATATTCTAGTATATCTTTTCATGTGACAACACTGAAGAAATTACACTTTGCTACAATGTAAAGTAGTTTGTGTACAGCTTTAGAGTCGGTTCACACTAAGGCGGCACGACTCCGGGGGCGGCTCTGCAGGTCGTCCTGAGGACGATTCCGGAGGCGAATTGCAAGACGACTTCTGTATAGAAGTCAATGCAAGTCGCCCTGAGCCGCCCCCGAAGTCGTACAGGGAGTAAATTTCTAAGTCGGAGCGACTTGCATCGCTCCGATTAGAACGCTCCCATTGCACTGCATGGGAAGTGACTCGTCAGGCGGCTGAGCCGCCTGACGCGTCGCCCCAGTGTGAACCGACTCTTAGGCTGCGTACACACGTACGAGAACCTCGTCGGGCTAAACTCATCGTTCTGCCCGACGAGGTTCTCGGCCGGCCGGCCGGCCGGCCGGCGAGTTCGTCGACCAGGCTGTCGAAAAAGGCGTCGAGCCATTAGTCCCGATGGCCAATAGAGAACCTGCTCTCTATTTTGGCTCAACGCCTTGCTCGTCAGTTTGCTCGGCGAAAACGTACACACGATCGAGCTTCTTGGCAGAATATGGATCCCAGCGAGCTTCTCGCTGGATTCTGCCGAGAAGCTCGGACGTGTGTACGGGGCCTTAGGTGCCATGTTTATATTACACTTTGCTACAATGTAAAGTAGCGAGTGTACAGCTTTAGGTGCCATGTTGTACTTCCAGTGATCAGTATGAGAGAGTGAGAGCGATAACACCAAATTTAACAAACCTGCTTCCCATTCACACCTGAGACTTGTAACATGAACGTGTCACATGACTCCGGGGAGGGAAAATGGCTAATTGGGCCTAATTTGGACATTTTCACTTAGGGGTGTACTCACTTTTGTTGCAAGCAGTTTAGACATTAATGGCTGTGTGTTGAGTTATTTTGAAGGGACAGCAAATTTACACTGTTATACAAGCTGTACACTCACTACTTTACATTGTAGCAAAGTGTAATTACTTCAGTGTTGTCACATGAAAATATAATAATAAAATATTTACAAAAATATGTGGGGTGTACTCACTTTTGTGAGATACTGTGTATACACATATACATACACTTTGCATGTCTATTTACATAAATTTTCCTTAGTAAATGGAAATGTTGTAAAGCTTCACTTTGTAAAGAATATCTAATGAGGCGCAAGGAAAGTTTAGAAAAGCAATTGTGAAAATTTCTGTTGAAAATCAGCAGAACCTTACCACATTTACTAAGCTCTGGGAAAAATTAGTACAACTACACTTGCAAAGTACACAGTGTATTTGCCTACACCTGAAACTCTCAATAATCTCAATAATCCTAGGTTTCACAATCTCTTTTTAACCACTTGCCTACAGGGCACTTTCACCCCCTTCCTGACCAAGCCATTTTTCAGCTTTCAGCGCTGTCACACTTTGAATGACAATTGTGCAGTCATGCAACACTGCACCCAAATGAATTTTTTCCCCCACAGATAGAGATTTCTTTTGGTGGTATTTGAACACTTCTGCAGTTTTTATTTCTTGCGCTATAAACAAAAGAAGAGGGACAAGTTTGAAAAAAAGCACAATATTTTTAACTTTTTGCTATAATAAATATCATTTTTTTTTTAACAACATTTTTCCTCAGTTTATGCCGATATGTATTCTTCTACATATTTTTGGTAAAAAAAAAAAAAATCGCAATAAGCGTATATTGATTGGTTTGCGCACAAATTATAGCAGCTACAAAATAGGGGATAGATTTATAGCATTTTTATTATTATTATTTTTTACTATTAATGGCAGCGATCTGCGATTTTTATCGTGACTGCGATATTGCGGCGGTCACATCGGACACTTTTGACACATTTTTGGGACCATTCACATTTATACAGCGACCACTGCTGTAAAAATGCACTGATTACTGTATAAATGTGACTGGCAGGGAAGGGGTTAACACTAGGGGGCGATTAAGGGGTTAATGTGTTCCCTAGAGAGTGATTCTTACTGTGGGGGAGGGGAGTGACTGGGGAAGGTGACCGATGGTTGTCCCTATGACGAAGAATTGTCCCCTTCATCCCCAAAGAAGACATAGCAGTAGTGGTAGGGACAACTATTAACTCTAGGTTAGATTATGCAAATTCCCTCTACCTCGGACTCCCAAAATACCAGCTTGCCCGTCTCCAAGTCACCCAGAACACGGCAGCACGACTGGTAACAGGAAAAAAAACATGGAAACCAATCACCCCGTCCCTGAGATCCCTCCATTGGTTGCCCGTAAAAGGCAGAGTCACATTTGCCTAACACACAAATGTGTACACGGAAGCGCTCCCCAATATTTAAGTGATAAACTAAAACACCAAAACCCCAATCGAGTTCTTCGATCAACTAACCAAAAATTACTACAAATCCCCAAAGCTCGCTACAAGACCAAAGGTGAACGTCGATTTGCAGTCCAAGGACCTTGACTGTGGAACGCATTACCAACTAACATCCGAACAGAAATTGATCACCTGGCCTTCAGAAAAAAACTCAAGACCCAGCTATTCTGAGGGATAAACAGAAGGGAAATGGATACCAAGCGCCTTGAGGTGATTCAGTTCGCAATTGTAGCGCTATACAAGTTATTCACTCACTCACTCACTCTCCCTGACAGAACGTGGATCTGTGTGTTACTGGGCCGCCGGGCATCGGGTCCTCAGTGACCCGGCGGTGCGCCCTCTAGTGGCTTGTGAAGGCGCAACGTCATATGACGTCCGCCCAGAACAAGAAGGTCTTCCTCCCGCCGTCATTTGATGAACAGGTGGTTAAACACAGGGGCATTCAAAATGACCCCAGCAACATTTTTCAGGGGGTAGTTCCCTTAAGAACTACCTGTGCCTAATCACTACGGAAAAGACACATTCTTAAAAAAATGACTGCCAGTTTTCTATTTTGGAATCTGGTGTTAATTTACCACTTCCCACCCCGTCTATTGTAATATGACGGCTGGGTGGGACATTCATCGTTCCTGGGTAGATGTCTTATGACATCCTCCCGGAAAGCACCTCGCAATCGCCCCCACTGGCCGCGCTCTGCTACAATCTGTCACTGCTTGTGATCGATGTGACCATGTAAGTGTAGCGCCCCCTTGCCTTTAGCACGGGTATTGTGCTAAGAGAAAAAAGAAGTTAGTTGGACTGGGAGAGTTACTTTGCTCCTGGTTACAATTTGTTAGGTTTGTGACCTGTATCGTTCCAGAAAGATCCACTGGCTCGGACTGCATTCTGAGGATGTGAGTCCATCCCTGGCCGGCAGTGGGAGCCAGAGGGATTTCTGGCGGATGGATTCTTCCTCAGCAGCCAATGGGAGAGGGTTTTCTCTTGCTGGGCATGCTGGGAGGGGATATATCTGAGAGTCAGGTCATGTGCCAGGGTTCTTTTTTGCGTCACCTGCGTGGTCCGCCTGGCCAAGTGTCTGGGACCTGCAGAGTGTTAGTCAGAGACAAGTCTGGAGGGACCCCAGTGAGCGGCTGGGTTTCCGATGCCATTGAATCAGGCACCTGGGCCATACACAGGTGTGCGCTGATGTCGCTCGGTATGGGACACTGAGAAAACATACAGGGAGGCTTTGCTTTATTCAGACAACTGCAAATTATTCAAGTTACAGCGGCCTGTGGCAGAGGCCTAGAGCCAGGTCAACGAAGGAGACCTGTTTTCCTCCCTGTCTGTGTCTGAATGGCGACGCAGCTGAGTTATGCTGTGCTCTAATCCAGGCCCGACATATTGAGTTTCCCTTCTTCATCAACCTGTCTCACTTTCATTAAGTTGATGTTCGGCTATGTTCGCCTGGAATTAAAAATACAGAGAAAACCCTTTATTTGCCTGTCTGGACATTCCATTTGTTACTGAATACTTCTGGTGCACCCCTAGAAAGAAGAAGTGCAACTTAATCTGCCGATCCCATCATCAAACCAGCGGCTCCTTCGGGGGTGAGCGCTACACGTGGGGGCTCGTCCGGGATTCGGCTGTTGCTTTTGGCAACCAGAAGTGAGTGTCCAGATTGTGTGTTGAACTGTTTGGAGAGGGAAGAGTTAATCCCATCTCACTGGGCTGGGGCGTACGTGCGGTGTGACACGCGCCTGCAGTGTATACGGACGGGTTCTGTTTGGTGGGAGGAGTCGCCTTCCCCTGCATGAGACGTGCAGTGAGGATTTTGCGCCAAGCAAGCGAGATCACGCCCATACACACACTTGGAAGGCAGAGCCACCATTTCTTTGGGAGAGGATGGATCGCTATCTGAGGATGTCCACAGTTTCGAAGGCCCTGCCTATCCTGATTCGTCCCAAGATGGAGCCGAGACGGCCTGTTGAGCCTGCAAAGCTTGGGGTGCCTGTGACGGACACGGGCATCCGCCTGTCTGCGAAGGGACAGTTTGCATTGCTGTCCTCAAAGGGGACCGAGATCCTCGGAATGGCCTGCCATCGTTGTGGAATGCTGGCTGTACACCTTTCGCCATTTGCCAGATGTTTGAATTGCCGGGCCTATCTTTTTGAGGCCGTCCCATCGGTGGAAAACCCGGTGGAGTATTATGTGGACCAATCCTCGAGGATGGTCACCTTAGAAGAGGAGATGTCGTGGCCAGAGTTCCCATCCTCTAGATATATTGATGCACCGGAGGGTCCGAGAGAAGGAGACCTAACAGGGAAGTAGAGGACCTGAGCAGTCAGATGCTTCGCACGACCTGCGCGGAGCCTAAGGTCCCACGAGAGGCTGTATTTGCTGGGACAGTATCGGTTATTTGTCCTGCATCGAGGACAGGGCCCTCCCGACTTATTGACTGGGATGCGGTGAGAAGATTTCCCCGGGCTGATTCGGCCGTTGCCACAACCGAGGCCTACCATTATCTTCCCGCTGGGGCGGAGGACTCCTCCGACCTAGATATGTGGTCAAGCGGGTCGCGAACAGATGATGAAGATTTGCCTGATCACCTTTTCGAGCCGCAGTTCCCGAAGCAGCAAGGTCTTGGGGGATTCCGAGTCCCCGGAACCAGGAGAAAGAGGTAGAAGCGTCCCACTCGGAGCAAATCGTGCGAGTTGGGAGCCTTGTTACCACCATGAGGAGTGGGTGAGTTAAGCCGTTTTTTTTCTCACCCCGTTCTCCTCAACCGGAGGCGCATCGTCCTAGTCAGACATTTTATATCAGTGCCCGAGGCCTTTTTTGTTGAAGTTTGCCGTGCTATTGTTGGGAAAGTTACGGACAAGTATGCCCCTCTGTGTGAACTGAACTATTCTCTCAGTTTTATTACCCCCCCTTTCTCCTCTCCGGAGCCACGGAGACGTTCGTGGAATGTACTTTCGGGAGGGATTGGGTTTTCAGTCAGTTAGAATAGGAGGGGTCCTTGCACAAGAAGTTGGCTTTCGGAAATGTCCTAGGATCATCGGTGGAGAAATAAAAAAAAAAGACAAGACATTTCTATTTTCCTCTATGCAATCACTCCGGCACCTTTTTGAGTTTTTTTGTGTGCGCGTGGACTGTTGCATTACCGAGTTGCTGACCACTGGGGGCAATGTCCCGCCCCAGGAAGGAGAGACATACTAATGATAATTCACTGTGTCCTTCATGTTTTATGTTCCACTTGAAGCACTTACTGTATATTAATGTGGCCTCTTGCGAGGGAAGGGAAGTTGTGTGCTCATGTTGGAGCCCACGGCTTTGCTTCTGCTCTGGGAGAACTAATGTGAATACTATATGTTGTTTTTTTTTTTCAAATTGTGTTTGCAGGAATTTTGGACCTATCAATCACCGACGCTGCGAAGACTGGGTAGCTAGGTAGTTGGGGTTGTGTAGTATGTACCATTTGTGATAATGTGTATTACCATATGTATTATATTTTCCTTCTCTTTCTGTCTCTTTAAAGTTGACGTCGGGCCAGCATTCGTATCTGAATGCTATAGACACTGGGGACAGTGTCTCTTTGAGGGAGGGGTGTGTGTAGCGCCCCCTTGCCTTTAGCATGGGTATTGCGCTAAGAGAAAAAAGAAGTTAGTTGGACTGGGAGACTTACTTTGCTCCCGGTCACGATTTGTTAGGTTTGTGACCTGTATCATCCCTGGCCGGCAGTGGGAGCCAGAGGGATTTCTGGCGGATGGATTCTTCCTCAGCAGCCAATGGGAGAGGGTTTTCTCTTGATGGGCATGCTGGGAGGGGATATATCTGAGAGTCAGGTCATCTCTCGGGGTTCTTTTTTGCGTCGCCTGCGGGGGGTCCCGGAGTCGGGGTGCGGCACCAACCTTTAGGGTGTGCGCGCCCATGGGCCCCACCGGCGGGGTCCGCCTGGCCAAGTGTCCGGGACCTGCAGAGTCTCAGTCGGAGACGAGTCTGGAGGGACCCCAGTGAGCGGCTGGGTTTCCGATGCCGTTGAGAGAATCAGGCACCTGGGCCATACACAGGAGCTCGCCGATGTCGCTCGGTATGGGACACTGAGAAAACATACGGGGAGGCTTTGCTTTATTCAGACAACTGCAAATTATTCAAGTTAACCCGACCTGTGGCAGAGGCCTAGAGCCAGGTCAACGGAGACCTGTTTTCCTCCCTGTCTGTGTCTGAATGGCGACGCAAGCAAATCTATATGCTTGGCAGCTGAGTTATGCTGTGCTCTAATCCAGGCCCGACATATTGAGTTTCCTTCTTCATCAACCTGTCTCACTTTCATTGAGTTGATGTTCGGCTATGTTGGCCTGGAATTAAAAATACAGAGAAAACCCTTTATTTGCCTGTCTGGACATTCCATGTGTTACTGAATACTTCTGGTGCACCCCTAGAGAGAAGAAGTGCAACTTAATCTGCCGATCCCATCATCTAACCAGCGGCTCCTCCGGGGGTGAGGGCTACATAAGGTTTATGATTAGCATACAAGTCATACTTAAGAATAAAAAAAACAGGACCTAGACATCACAAAGACAGAATATTACTAGAACACTCTATGGTTACATAAGACATATTATTTTGATATCACTGGAGGGCATACACGGAACAGATCGTTTTTGTGTATAATTTACGGGGTCACTGAAGGATACAGCCTGTGTTCTTATCTTCTGCTATTACCCAGGTCACATAAACCAAGCACATAAAATCCAATAATAATCAGATATGCAATCAAACCAATACATATTTTTAAGTTACAACAGCGCAATAAATTAAATATTAAACATAACACAAATATTTTGTATATTAATTACATAAGAGCTCAGAGACAGTGAGTGCAATGGATACATCCTATGCATTTATTATCTGCAAAACCCAACATACATACAGTAGATTGCTGGCAAATTATGGCAGCGACCACTTGGTGGAGTAAGCAGTATATAGTATACAGTATATAGCTCACCAGGGAGATGTCCCGTCTTTTCCTGTCTAAGTGACGGCTGCCACTAGACCATGAAGTGAGAAACATCCTTAATGATTCTTGCATTAAATCTATTGTCAGTTTCTAATTTACATCACACTTGATGTTTCCTTTTATGTTCACATACAACATATATCCACAGAGGCAGAGCCTGTGCATTAGAAGAGCCCCGCTATACCCCCTGTGCATTAGAAGAGCCCCGCTATACCCCCTGTGCATTAGAAGAGCCCCGCTATACCCCTTGTGCATTAGAAGAGCCCCGCTATACCCCTTGTGCATTAGAAGAGCCCCGCTATACCCCTTGTGCATTAGAAGAGCCCCGCTATACCCCTTGTGCATTAGAAGAGCCCCGCTATACCCCTTGGGCATTAGAAGAGCCCCGCTATACCCCCTGTGCATTAGAAGAGCCCCGCTATACCCCCTGTGCATTAGAAGAGCCCCACTATACCCCCGTGCATTAGAAGAGCCCCGCTACACCCCCTGTGCATTAGAAGATCCCCGCTATACCCCCTGTGCATTAGAAGAGCCCCACTATACCTCCTGTGCATTAAAAGAGCCCCGCTATACCCCCAGTGCATTAGAAAAGCCCCACTATACCCCCTGTTCATTAGAAGAGCCCCGCTATGCCTCCTGTGCATTAGAAGAGCCCCGCTATACCTCCTGTGCATTAGAAGAGTCCTGCTATACCCCCTGTGCATTGGAAAAGCCCCGCTATACCCCCTGTGCATTAGAAGAGCCCCGCTATATCCCTTGTGCATTAGAAGAGCCCCGCTATAACCCCTGTGCATTAGAAGAGCCCTGCTATACCCCCGTGCATTAGAAGAGCCCCGCTATACCCCTGTGCATTAGAGAAGCCCCGCTATACCCCCTGTGCATTAGAAGAGCCCCGCTATACCCCCTGTGCATTAGAGAAGCCCCGCTATACCCCCTGTGCATTAGAAGAGCCCCGCTATACCCCCTGTGCATTAGAGAAGCCCCGCTATACCCCCTGTGCATTAGAGAAGCCCCGCTATACCCCCTGTGCATTAGAAGAGCCCTGCTATACCCCCTGTGCATTAGAAGAGCCCTGCTATACCCCCTGTGCATTAGAGAAGCCCCGCTATACCCCCTGTGCATTAGAGAAGCCCCGCTATACCCCCGTGCATTAGAAGAGCCCCGCTATACCCCCTGTGCATTAGAGAAGCCCCGCTATACCCCCTGTGCATTAGAGAAGCCCCGCTATACCCCCTGTGCATTAGAGAAGCCCCGCTATACCCCCTGTGCATTAGAAGAGCCCTGCTATACCCCCTGTGCATTAGAAGAGCCCTGCTATACCCCCTGTGCATTAGAGAAGCCCCGCTATACCCCCTGTGCATTAGAGAAGCCCCGCTATACCCCCGTGCATTAGAAGAGCCCCGCTATACCCCCGTGCATTAGAAGAGCCCCGCTATACCCCCTGTGCATTAGAGATGCCCCGCTATACCCCCTGTGCAGGGTCTACAAGTGTCTATCGGTTGGAGAAAGAAATGTTTTCTACATAAAGTAATATCACAAATGAAAATTAAATTTGTCAGCAGTGACAAGCAGAAATAATTAAGATCAGGCATGCAAAGAGCGCGCTCAGTTTCCAGCACAAACATCTGCTGTTTGTAGTTTCTGTCTACGCTACACCCTAGTCAAGCTGTCTTCCTAGTCAAGCAACATATTGTATACTGTACTGAAACTGATTACTGAATTTCAATGCACACTGTGAGCTTCTCAGAGAGTGCATTTCAAGATTCCGCAACTCACATACAGCCCACCTCATTTCCTAGCTGAAGAACATCCAGCAACATTCAACTTTTACCTTCTTAGCTTGTTTGTCCCTAGCAGGGTTGCCACCTGTCTGGGATTCACCCAGACAGTCCAGGTTTTAAATCATGTGTCTGGGTTTCTGTCCACCTGAAACCTGGGCACATTATTCAGACAGGAATGTGTCTCGGAACAGAGCCTGACAGGAGGGGGCACTATGTTCGCCACATTTCTGTTCTCTTTGGAGTGCCCAAAGGTGTCCCAGGTCTATTGGCCCTAGTATATGAATGTGAGTTAGGGACCTTAGATTGTAAGCTTCTTGAGGGTAGGGACCAATGTGAACGTACAATGTATATGTAAAGCACTGCATAAATTGACAGCGCTATATACAGGGCTCAAGTCCTGCGGGAACGCATGGGAACAGAGATCCTGCACTTTTTTCACAGCAGGAACTCGGTTCCCTTTGCAGGACTAGAGCAACCAAGAGCAGCCGAGCCGCCCGAGCCAATTCTTCACTAACCCCAGCTCGAGTTATCGCAGGATTTCGAAAGAACTTGCTTCTTTCTAAATCCCGCGATAACTTGCGCCAGACCTTCGCAGTGTCTCCTGGGAACAATGACAAAAGCTCCCAGGAGACATTGCGGCATCGAGGAAGTGACAGAATACCCTCACACTACCCGATGAATCCATATACAGGAAGCGGCCAGTAACAAAGTATTACTAAGGTTCAGTGGATCGAAAAAAACAACATGCGGTTTAGTAATTATGCATATGAGCGTATCATTTATTTTTTTGTGGGGGAGTGGATCTTGGATGGGAGTTCCCACACTTTTTTCTCCAGGACTCGACCCCTGGCTATATAAGTACCAAAATAATGATAATAATAATAATAATAATAATAATAATGATAATAATATTATATTGTGTGGGGGGGGGGATGGTGCCGATGCTCCTGACCGGCGGAGAGGCAGATCATAAATTCCTACTAGCTAAAAACCTTGATCGCCCCTAGTGTTAACCCTTTCCCTGCCAGTCACATTTATACAGTAATCAGTGCATTTTTATCGCACTGATCGCTGTATAAATGCCAATGGTCTCAAACATGTGTCAAAAGTGTCTGATCTGTCCACCATAATGTCGCAGTCCTGATAATAAAATGCAGATCACCGCCATTACTAGTAAGAAAAAATAATAATAATAAAAATGGTATAAATCTATCCCCTAATTTTTAGACACTATATTAGTGTATAATGTCACTAGTTCCCAAAAGTGCCACTTAAGCCTCGTACGCACACGATCAGTCCATCCGATAAGAACGGTCTGAAGGACAGTTGTCATCGGTTAACCGATTAAGCTGACTGATGGTCCTTCGCATCTACACACCATCGGTTAAATAACCAATCGTGTCAGAATGCGGTGACGTAAAGAACAACGACGTGCTGAAAAAAATTAAGTTCAATGCTTCCAAGCATGCGTCGACTTGATTCTGAGCATGCGTGGTTTTTTAATCGATGGTCGTGCCTACTAATGATCGGTTTTGACCTATCGGTTAGGAATCCATCGGTTAAATTTAAAGCAAGTTGGCCTTTTTTTTAAGCGATGGTTAAATAACCTAATGGGGACCACACACGATCGGTTTTGACCGATGAAAGCGTTCCATCAGACCGTTGTCCTCTGGTTAACCTATCGTGTGTACGAGGCCTTAGGCCGCATACACACGATCGAACATGTCCGCTGAAACTGGTCCACGGACCAGTTTCAGCGGACATGTTCGATCGTATGTACGGCCTATCGGACCGTTTTCTAAACATGCTTAGAAACCTGTCCGTCGGACATGTTCGATGGTTAGTACATGAAATCATCGGACCAAAATCCCACGCATGCTCAGAATCAAGTTGACGCATGCTTGGAAGCATTGAACTTTGTTTTTTCATCACGTCGTTGTGTTCTACGTCACCGCGTTCTGGTCCGAGGGGATTTTTGTCCGACGGTGTGTACGCACATCAGACCATCAGACCACTTCAGCCTGGTCCGATGAAAACAGTCCGTCGGACAGGTTTCCTCGGACATGTCTCATCGTGTGTACGTGGCCTTAGTGTAAGAATGTCCACCGCAATATTTCAGGGCCGCTAATCGCCGCCATTACTAGTAAAAAAATAAATAGAGATTGTAAGTTATAACAAGCAGGGCCCTCTGATTCCTCCTGTATTGAATTGTATTGTAACTGTACTGTCTGCCCTAATTATAAATCCTGTATAATAATAATAATAATGATAAATTATTAAATACAACTGTTCCATAGTTTGTGAACACTCTAACTTTTGCACAAACCAATCAATATACACATAGGTGTGCGCAGCCTTTGGCAGTAGGGTGTGCACCCCAAAGCTCAAACACACTCTACCGATCACTTACCATGTTCATTCAGAAAGGGAAGAGGACGGTAAATGGCATATTTACTGGCCCCTTCCCTCTCTCATCCTAAAACATTCACAGCCGGCAATGCTGTGGGGGGGGGAAGGAGGGGGTGCTAGGTCAGTAGGGGAATCTGTTCTGAACAGAGTGATTAGGGTGTGCCTGGGCACACCTGGCACACCCTGTGCGCACGCCTATGAATATACACTTATTGGGATTGTTTTTCCAAAAAAAACATGTAGCAGAATACATATTGATCTAATTTTAGAAGGAAATTCAAATGTTTTCAAAGTAAAAAGAAATATAAAAAAAATATATTTTTTTCAAAATTGTCGCTCTTTTTTTGTTCATAGCGCAAAAAAAAAACAAAAAAAAAACGCAGAGGTGATCAAATACCACCAAAATAAATCTCTATTTGTGAGGAAAAAGGGCATACATTTTATTTGGGTATAGAGTCGCACAACTGCGCAATTGTCAGTTAAAGTAACACCGTGCTGTATCGCAAAACATGGCCTGGTCATGAAGGGAGTAAATCTTCCGGAGGTCAAGTGGTTAAACAGGCAAGTGCTCTGGTATAACTGGCATGGTGATTCATATAAATGTATATTTCTATATAATTTCTTCAAACAGTATACCACGCCGGGGAAGCCCCAACGTGTTTCAAATATATTCTCACAAAATCTTCATTGGGGGCAGAGAAAAAAATATCTTCAATACATCACCATCAGCCCTAAAGCAGAGTCTATTAAAATGAATGCTGTTACCCCAGGCTTGTGTTCGCCAAAAGAAGGTCCACAGTACCCACCAACAAAGCCCACAAGGAACCACAGGGAATATCCGCAGTCAGCTAATGAAGACAACCACCCATGGAAAATATCATGGGTAGTGATCAGTTATGCTTGGTAAGTGGATGTTCATACTACAGTGGAACCTCGGATTACGAGCATAATCCGTTCCAGGAGAATGCTTGTAATCCAAAGCACTCGCATATCAAAGCGATTTTCCCCATAGAAGTCAATGGAAACAAAAATAATTAGTTCTGCATTGACTTCAATGACATGCAATACCGCATGTGGCCAGAGGTGGGGGGGGGGGGGGGCACCGGAGACCCTCGGAAATGCTCGGGGACAACTCTGCTGACCTTGGAAACCCTAGGAAAGGCTCGGAGTATTTCCAAGTATTTCCAAGTGATTGCACACCCCATTCGCTTGAATTATGCTCGTTTTGCAAGACAATACTTGCAAACCGAGTCAAAATAAAAAAAATAAAAAAGTTACTCGTCTTTCAAAATGCTCGTTAACCGCGTTACTCGTAAACCAAGTTTCCACTGTATATAAATGTACATAAATTCTCACAGACTAATCCACTGGCATATATGAGACAAATGGGCAAGCCTTTCATTTGTGTTTCAGCCCCTTGTCCCATTGCCTCATATATGGCTAAGGATTGCCTGAGAATTTAGTATTGTAGCAAAGTCCTGGGCCTCCTTAGGTCTAATGGTGACCTCCAGAGTTAGGGAGCGCTGACATTCTTCAGTAAAGAGGGGGTTACAAGGCATGGTGGGTGTAATGCAAGATGAACAGGGGGGCGCCAGACACTTTTTGAATGCAAAGAGATTTATTGTCTCTTAAAAAGAAATGTGGGAGAGAGGATTAGGGCCAGGACATCCTTAGGTAGATACAATGTTAATTGGCAGATCTCAAGACTTTCCATAGACAGCTATACAGATGAAGGCCTCCCGCCGGACACCACTTCTGTATAAGTAGGACCGCTGTCACCTATGGCAAGAATATTGTAGCTGTTACTAAGGGTAAAGGTATTCAACTATCTGCAACACAAACAGTTCTCTTTACCCAACACACTCACTCAGGCCCCGTACACACGGCCGAGAACCTCGACCGGCGGAACACATCGTTCCGCACGTCGAGGTTCTCGGCCGGCCGCCAGAATCGGTGACCAGCCCGTCGGGAAAGGCGACCAGCCATTCATCCCGACGGGCCATCGAGCAAATAGAGAACCTGCTCTCTATTTGCTCGACGGGTTTCCCGACGGGCGGGGCTCGCCGAGAGCGTACATACAGCCGAGGTTCTCGGCAGAATGAGGATCCCAGCGAGGTTCTCGCTGGTTTCTGCTGAGAACCTCGGCCGTGTTTACGGGGCTTCACTGTGGGTCTTTACTCGACAAGCTCCCAGTTTCACTCTCTAGACTTCAGATCTACTAGCCACTGGATCCCCTGAGCTCTTTCGCTGTAGCACTTGGTATCTTCCTCAAGTGTCACCCCCACTTCACTGCTGGGTCCCTGGCTTGGTACGCATAGATATTTCTCAAGCTTCACCCTTGCTGACAAGTTGGGTCCCAGGCTTGGCACTCCACAAGCATCACCTCTGCTATTCCGCTGGATCCCTGACTTGGCACTTGCTGAAGCTTTCCCACTTCTTCACTGTCCGCGGCTGGCGAGAAGTCTGCTCTGGTACTGGCCTCAGCTTACTCACAATGTGGCCACAGCTTCCCCTCTACCCCTGACCACTGCTGGTTCCCCGGCCAGCGGAATCGTTACTTCTGGTTGGACTACAAGCCTGCAGTCCCAACCCTGCACTACTTCTGGATAGGCTCTCAGATAGCTTAGCAGCCAGATGTCCCTGGGATAGGCCTTAGGTGTCTGGCCTAGCAGCCGGGGCAATACAACACACGTCCACCCAGACAGCTGTCCAGGTGGCACAGAACCCCGATCACTTGACTCCACCCAAATACATAGGTTCTCCCAGCAGGCCAAGGGACCCAAGAAAATCCCTGCCCATTGGCTGAGACACCCCATCCATTCCTAATCTGTCCTTGCAATGCCCTTGTCTTATCTAAGGTCACCAGACACCCGGCCACCTAGTGACAGAAGAGAGAAGTGCAGCAATTCCAGAATTAGGGCAAAATCAATTGACCTTCTAACAATTGGCAAAGGCAACTATCGCTTGGCAAAAAAATTGAATAGCAACCCTGCCTAAACATCAGGTGCTACATCATGAACACGGGATGGATGAAAAACAGACAAGGGGACCCCAACTTCTATTATATCCTGCAGGTGTGGTGCACTTTCTGAAAGCACCAAATCTGCAGAATATAATCAGGGCATCTTTAACCACTTAACCCCCGGACCATATTGCTGCCCAATGACCAGAGCACTTTTTGCGATTCGGCACTGCATCAATTTAACTGACAATTGCGCGGTCGTGCGACGCGGCTCCCAACCAAAATTGGCGTCCTTTTTTTCCCACAAATAGAGCTTTCTTTTGGTGGTATTTGATCACCTCTGCGGTTTTAATTTTTTGCGCTATAAACAAAAATAGAGCGTCTATTTTGAAAAAAATTCAATATTTTTTACTTTTTGCTATAATAAATATCCCCCAAAAATATATAAAAAAAAAAAACTTTTTTTTTCCTCAGTTTAGGCCGATACGTATTCTTCTACATATTTTTCATAAAAAAAAAAAAAAGAATCGCAATAAGCGTTTATTGATTGGTTTGCGAAAAAGTTATAGCGTTTACAAAACAGGGGATAGTATTATGGCATTTTTATTAATATTTTTAATTTTACAAGTAATGGCGGCGATCAGCGTTTTTTTTCAGTACTGCGACATTATGGGGGACACTTTTGACACATTTTTGGGACCATTGGCATTTTTATAGCGATCAATGCTATAAAAATGCATTGGATTACTATAAAAATGCCATTGGCAGTGAAGGGGTTAACACTAGGGGGCAGGGAAGGGGTTAAGTGTGTTCCTGGGTGTGTTCCAACTGTATGGGGGGGTGGACTCACTAGGGGAAATTACTGATCTTCCGTTCATACATTGTATGAACGGAAATCAGCATTTCTCCCCTGACAGGACCGGGAGCTGTGTGTTTACACACAAAGCTCCCAGTCCTCGCTCTGTAACGAGCAATCGCGAGTGCCTGGCGGCGATCGCGCCCGCCCGGCACGCGCACAGGACAGCGTGCGTGTGCCCCTAGTGGCCTCTTAAAGAGCCGACGTAGAGCTACTGGCTCTCACGCAGGGGAGGCGGCTGAGACATACAATAAATATCAGCTAGACTTAAAATCAGTTTATGTTTTAGATCAGGCAGCGATTGCGATTGGTTGCCAGAGGTTACAGCATTGTATTAACACTTACTGACTGGTTGCTAGAGGTTATAGCACATTATTTCTGCTTGTTGATTGGTTGCTAGAGATTACTGTACAGTAATACTGCTCACTAACCCCCAATGTAGACCTATTTGTTTTGTTTGTTTATTTCCATTCTGGCCTTTAAGCACTTCCCGACGGCCGTACGATTATGTGCGGCCACGGGGTGGTTCTAGCAGTCCCAATAAAAATCGCAGATCGCCGCCATTACTAGTAAAAAAAATGAATAATAAAAATTAACAATTATTCTGTCCCCTATTTTGTAAGCGCTATAACTTTTGCGCAAACCAGTCGCTCATTGCGATTTTTTATTTTAAATGGGCTATTTATTATAGTAACAAGTAAAAAATATTGACTTTTTTTCAAAATTGTCGCTCTTTTTTTGTTTACAGCGCAAAAAATAAAAACCGCAGAGATGATCAAATACCACCAAAAGAAAGCTCTATTTGTGGAGAAAAAAGAAAGCCAATTTTGTTTGGGAGCCACGTCGCACGACTGCGCAATTGTCAGTTAAAGCGACGCAGTGCCAGAAGCTGAAATTTCACCTGGTCAGGAAGGGGTATACGTGCCCAGTAAGGAAGTGGTTAATATTTACAATGCATATCGATAGTGGTAAGAACATCATCCCATTCTTTAGCTACAGTGTTACTAAACCCAGGACTCTGCATTCACTATATCTGGCCTCCTACAATACACAGAACATAGACATGCAATAGTTTTAGTAAATAGAAACTGCTAAATACCCTTTCTCATCAGCAGTTTTGATCCGTCCTGTCCTTCTATTAGTGTCTGGTTAACCACTTCAATACCCACCTATTGTCATATGATGTCCACAGGTGGGATCTCCCATCCTGGGTGGACGTCATATGACGTCCTGGGCTTTGCCGGGGGATAGCTAAATGATGCCTGCAGCTAGAGGCATCATTCAGATATCCATGTCTTCAGCCGGCGATCCTGCGCACCATAAGAACGATCATAGGGGCGGTTCCGCCGCTTGACCATTCTTATAGGCGGCGGGAGGGGACATCCCCCCCTCCCGCCTTTCATTCCGGGACACTGTATTATCCCAGAATGAAGGTGCCCGGGACCCAGGACAGACATGTCAATTGCGGGACAGTCCCGGTCAATCCGGGACATGTGGGAACCCTAAACATACATACATTCTGCAATGCACATACACAACATACATACATTCTGCAATTCACATACACAACATACATACATTCTGCAATGCACATACACAACATACATACATTCTGCAATGCACATACACAACATGTTGCAGGGAGCTGCTATAAAGTGTGTGGCACAGTATGGATTACTGCAGTGCACCATGTGTGAACCAGTCCTGAAAAAAGCAAATCAGTATATAGGCATAGTGCTCCTACTCTTGCTTCTATATATTGAATTACATTGATGGTGTGTCATTGGAGGATGGGGTCTAGGATCAGAGAAGCTAATCCAAACAGACACTGTGCAATGGATGTGAACAGTCCTATCATATTCTCTCCATATGGAACTGATATTTTCTTATACATTTTTTTTTGTATGGAACCACTGAATTAAAAAGTCATATTGGCAAATATTTATATTGCAAAATGTATTTTTATTTTAATTTTGTTAAACTACTAAGGTTCGTTCACACCAGAACACTGGGAAACGTGCGTTTTTTGTATGTTTTCCGCACCGTGTTTAAAACACACTGGATATGCGATCTGGTGCGGGTGTCAATGTAATCCTAACAACACCCAAACTGCGTTTGCCTGCACAGGATCGCATAGTACCGCAATAACATGCAATCCAGATGCAACACATTTTTTAAGAGAGTGCATACACTACTCTTGGTGTAATACAGTGCTATTTTAGCCTATCACATCACACCGGATTGCATAGGAATCTAATGCCCCATACACACAAGCGAAATTTCCACCAGCAAAAGTCTGATGTGAGCTTTTCTTCGAAAATTTAGACCGTGTGCATGCTCCATCAGACTTTTGCTGGCGTAATTTCCGCCAGCAAAAGTTTGAGAGCAGGTTCTCAATTTTTTAGACGGAAAAAATTCCTATCGGAAAATTTGTTTGTCTGTATGGAATCCCGACAGGAAAAAAAAACATGCATGCTCGGAAACAATTCGACACATGCTCGGAAGCATTGAACTTCTTCTTCTTGCCTCGTCATAGTGTTGTATGCCACCGCGTTCTTAACTCTCGAAAGTTCAGAGAACTTTTGTGTGACCGCGTGTATGCAAGTTTAGGCGGAATTCCACTCATGCGTACAGGGCATATGACTTTAGACTTACTTGTAAAACAAAGTCCTCCAGCAGTGCGCTGTCATCACTGACAGGGCTTCCATCTTCACCCAGTCTTCCTTCTGGGTTCACAGGCTCTGGCCGAGTCATGATGATGTCATTTCCGCGCATACGCAAGGGAGTCATGGCAGCTCTCCCAATGGACGACATGTCATCTATTGAGACCGCAGTGAGCATGTGTCAGTGACGTCACAGGCTGCTAGTTATTGGAATATCCCCTAAATGGTGCAAGTTTAGGAGATATTTATTTTACTCACAGGTAAGCTTTATTATAAGCAGGGAAGGACTGACAACTCATGGGGCCCCCAGGCAATAGAAGATTATGGAGCCCCCGGGCTTACAGATGGCCACCACGCCAGGAGGCAGTGCAGAGGCGAGGCAGCTAAAATCAGTTTCGGACACAGATTTTTACATACTGTCTCTGGTTTTACTAATCCTGGCAACCCTGATGGGGCCCCCTAGTGGCATGGGGCCCTCGGGCAGTGCCCGAGTGACTCATTGGTCAGTCCGCCCCTGATTATAAGCTTCCCTATAGGTAAAAGTGGCAGAGCGGGACTTTACTACCACTTAAAGTAGTTGTATACCCCCCTGAGACATTTTTACATATAGATAAGCCTATAATAAGGCTTAACTATATGTACTGAAAATATCTCCCAAACGTGCGCCGTTTAGGAGATATTTAACCTTGTAGTGCGCCAATAAGGTCATCAGCGCATGCACAGTGAAGAAACAGCCCTCTGAACCGTTTCTTCTCCAGCGCGTGCCTTGGCCGTCGATTCCGTGTGCATGCGTGGGAGTGACGTCACGCAACTCCGGCTGGTCACAGGGCCAGAATGCGCGGCCCCAGAAGGAAGAGGGGCAAAGATGGATGCTTCCACCAGCGGGGACATCGCGGAAAGCGCGGACTTTGTCGCCCATTATGCTTTTACTTTGCAGGGGAATAAAGAGGGAGTGAAACCCTTCAGGTCCAAATTCAGCCAAAAATTTGGACCGCAATCGGACCTGAAACTGTGAAATTTGAGAAACCCCCCAACGTTTGTTATGTGTTCCCATTCACACAGCATTACCTAAAATGTTTTTTGGAGCAGGCCTATGGACAGACTGCAAGCTACTCTAAACAATTTCAAAGCAAGTGTGTCCCCGGACTAACAGACAAAGAGGGACACACTGAGTTTCGCCTGAAACCAGAGAAGCGATAATTGCAATAATTCATTCACATAAAATTTATAAATCATACATATCATGCCACTGGATTATTGGTTAAAAAAAACCCTCTAAGGGCCAGATTCAGCAAGACTTGCGCTGGAGTAATTCGATATGTGCCGCGTAACTGTGAATATGCGCCGTCGTTTCTATGTGGCCGTACCCACCAAACTAGAAGCGACAGAAAACGGGCCATTTCCGATCGGCTTAACTTTCCGACGCCAGAGTCTCGTCAGCGCATTATTTCGTTTGGCGCATCAGTCGCGCCTATTGATTTCCCCTGCAAATATGCAAATGAGGGAGATTTCCCGATTCGCGAACGGATTAGCACCATACGCTGGCTACATGCGCCGCGCGTATCTCGTCCGTCCCGCGCAAAGTTATTTCTACAAATAGCTGCTTTATCTTTACTCCAGATGGCCACAGGTCAGCAGGAGAGCAGCTACAGCAGCGTTACCCACGATAAGAGCTAGCTGAGCACCCCCACTTGCAGGACAACACCTCTGTCCATGCTTGTCTGTCAACTTTTACAGCCATGGAGGAAGACATCATAGGTCTCCATAGCCGAGATGACGGCTGACAGCTCCTGGCCTTTAGAGTTCAGCTTTCTCCTGTGTGTTTGCGGGGAACGTGAGCAGCCATCTCAGAACAAAAGTAACTTCACTGCGGGGAGGGGGAGCAGGATACACTTTAGTGCCGGAATGGCGCATCTACGGGCGCATTTAAACGCCCAACGGAACGCATTGCGCTGAAGTTTCCCGTGAAGTGGTGCCGACGGAAGTTGTGAGCATGCGCACAAGGGGGCCGAGTGAAGCCTCACTTACTGCGCATGCTCCGTGGATGATGCGCTGAACGTAAGCCTCTGCGCTGGGCTCCGCCCATCATTTACATATGATCACACCCACTTCCACTTGCGTCGGGTTACGCCAGCGCATTATCGTTACTCTGGCGCAAGTTTACGCGCAACTGCTATGTGAATAACAGTACTTGCGCCGAAAGTGTCGGCAGAGTAACGTAAATGAGAAACGTTACTCCAAAGTAAAGAAGCGCCCATCTACCTGAATCTGGCCCTAAGTATCTTAATCCTTCAGTGCTGTTGTGTGGTCACATGATTTCTCCCTGTTCTTTGGTGCCTGCAGGGAAGGATCATCAGGGGAGGAACTTATATTACTCTACTGTTCTCTACTGTGTCTGGCAAGCCCTGATTGGTGCTGTGTCAGTCACATGACTAAAGAAAAACTGTTTCAGAAGAGCAATTCAAATTAGATTATAAATATCACATAACTGGTTTACAGTTCCCAATAAATCTTTATTGAACATCAAATGTGTATTTTTTGTGCATTATTATGGAGTAGGCGGAGTCAAAGATGATTGACACTAAGCTTTTTTGTGAGTTTCTTTGTGAATGTAATCAGTTTATTATATTAGTACGCCGGGCGCAACTATGTGTCTGAATCGGCGTATCTAGCTCATTTGCATATTTTTAATGGGAAAGTCTAATGCATCCAGCGTAACTATGCGCCCACGATACGCCGGACGACTGAAGCCATGTTTTTCGGCGTATCTTGCTTTCTGAATCGGCGTAAAGATGCGACGGCGCACATTTGAATTTACGGCGGCATATCAGGAGATACGCCGGCGTAGATTCTTTCTGAATCTGGCCCATGGTTCGTTATGGCAAGCAGTAACTGCACAGCCCCTTCTTTAAAGTGGTACTCAGGTCAAAAAATGTTTTTCTAAATAAAATAAAAATTCTCTAACTCACATGCATTTTATTTCTTCTGTTTGTTTTTTTTTATTGTCCCCTGGCCACGCCACTATACTAGCATTCTCGCTGTGCCTTCTCTGTCACTGAAACCTATGGAGTCCTGTGTGAGTCCCAACAAGGTGGGCGCTCCTCCTGTACTACTGTACAACCTTACATGCAAGTGTTCAGAGCAGTACACTGTCAATCATTGCTGTGGAGGAGGAGGAGAGGTGTGGCTTTTGTTTTGTGTCCTTCTCGTGCTGAGCATGCGTAGGGGACTGCTGCAGGACTTTGTGGCACAGGGTGTTTACACCCATGCAATCTAATTCTAGAAACCGCACTGTGTTCTGCGACCTGCTTTTGAGGTGTCATTAAAGAAGAAGTAAACCCTCTTAAAAAAATTCTAAAAAAACAAACCCCTGCACAAAGACAAAGGCATAACGAGCTAGTATGCATAGCATACTAGCTCATTATGTATTACTTACCTCCGGGTATCGCGGCTCCAGCGGTGTGAATGGCAGAGCCGCACTGACGTCACTCCCGCGCATGGGCGTAGGAGCTGCCGGTACAGCATGGAGACTGTAGCAGTTTGCCTCAGTGCGCATGTGCCGATGACATCGGCACTTGCAGGGGACAGGGGATATCTCCTAAATCGTGCAGGTTTATGAGATACCCTCGTTAGCTACAGGTAAGCCTTAATATAGGCTTACCTGTAGCATAAGGGTGTAAAAAAAGGTTTAGAACCACCTTAACTTTTAATTGACACCCGCAGTGTGATTGTTATGTGGTGTGATGAGCGGAAACGCAGTGATTCCTGTGCGTCTTCCAGATCACATCAGTGTGAACCAAGCCTTAAAGTGGTTCTAAAGGCAAAAGGTTTTTTTTTTTTTTTTACGTTAATGCATTCTCTGCATTAAAGTAAAAAAAAACTTTCAATTTCATCAACCCCCCCCCCCATGTGCCCGCATGTGCCTTCATAGTGAGCTATGTAAGGAAACTCAGAAGAGGGGGAGCCTGGAGCACCGGTGGGGACACCAGAAGAGGGGGTTTAGGGCCCTCTGTGCAATACCATCACACAGAGCAGGTAAGTATAACATATTTGTTTATTTTAATTTTAAAAAGTACCTTTACAATCACTTTAATACCACTTTAACACTGCATAGAAGAGGAGAATGTAAGTTATGCTATATGAATGAGAACATGTCACAAATATAAAGAAGGTGTTATACCAATATGACAGCAAATGTAAAAATACACTTGTTCTTTAACCCGAGAGGGTGCATTAAAGAAAATCTGCTTCTTAAAGTGTATGTACACATTTCAGAGTATTAATTCATGTTGACATTAGGAGCTGGTTCACACAGGGGCAACACGACTTTGAGCGCGACTTTGCGGGGCGACTTAGGGTCCTTTCGCACGGAGCGGACCGTTTTGCATTTACCTAATAAACCCCAGATTTCTCCATAAAGAGGATTTGTCACTACCCAAGGTATCACAAGGGATGATAAATATCACTAGTTTTGTTAGCTGTTTTTTTTTTAAGGGAACGGTTATCTGAAAGATGGGTTTCAAATGTATTGACAGGGGCGCAGTTTCAGTGCTTGCCATAGGTGTTATTTTCACTAGATACGCCTCTGCCCATAGGCGTCCGTAAACGGACTTGTAAAAACGGACGAACGGAGGCGGACATGTGAAAGGGGCCTTAGACACGACTTGAGCGTGAATCACAGCGCGACTAGGTCTGGTATGGATTTCAAGGGGAACCCCCTACTCCGAATAAACGGCGTGGGGGTCCCCCCAAAATTCATACCAGACCCTTATCCGAGCACGCAGCCCGGCTGGTCAGGAAAGGGGGTGGGGATAAGCAAGCGGCTCCGACAACCAACGGCCGGGGTTGTCAGGAAGAGGTCCTTGTCCCCATCAACATAGGGACAGGGTGCTTTGGGGGTGGGGGGGCCACATGGCGCCCCCTGGCCCAAAGCACCTACCTCCCATATTTAGGAGGGGGGGGCGCTCGTCCCCATCCTTTTTCCTGACCGGCCGGGCAACGTCCTCGTATAAGGGTCTGGTATGGATTTTGAGGTGACCCCCACGCTGTTTTTTTTGAATAGGGGGTTGTTTTCAGGGGTTGGTCATTGCCCTTTAGTTCAGTGAAGGGAACTCTTAAGGCAAAGACAATTTTAACCAATTTCATGCTTCCAATCTTTCTTCCATATCTATGAAATACAAACGTCAATGCTTTGGACTAATGGAACAAGTTGATGATTTCCAATAGGCTGTTTCCATCCAGCTTGTGGCTTTGCAATCCCATATAACTTCATGCTACCTGGGGTCCCCTATAACCAATGGTAAGCAAATTTACATGCTTTGTTGGTGGAAGATTTTAGCTATCTGGTGTCACTCCGTATTGATGATTCATCTGATCATACAGTTTGAGGACTTCTTCTTTCTTCACTGGTGAAGGAACATTCCACTGCATTTATTTTCTATTTTTGGTCACATTTGTGATCCAACGTTACAATCACTTTTTATACATGGACTTTTGCTAATAAGTTTTATGTATTTTCTTGTATGATATATGACTATATGATGACTGTTGCGTTTCAACTCATCATTATTATTCACGGTTGCTTTATATCTGTTCACGTTTAATGTTTAGCGTAATTATTATTTTTTCGTTGTTTTATTAGCGCAGTTTTTACCTTCTTTTTTTCACAAGATCCATAAAGACATGGATGAGTAAGTGTGGAGTGGAGAAACTTAACTGGCCTGCACAGAGTTCTGACCTCAACCTGATAGAACACCGTTGGGATGAATTAGAGTGTAGACTGCGAGCCAGGCCTTCTTGTCCAACATCAGTGCCTGACCTCACAAATGCGCTTCTGGAAGAATGGTCAAACATTCCCATAGACACACTGCTAAACCTTGTGGACAGCCTTCCCAGAAGAGTTGAAGGTATCACCACAAACATTATAGCAAGAGCAATAATTCTAGTGCTAGACCTCCTTTGTAACTCTAAACTAGTAACCTGTAAAAAAAAAAATTCAAAGCGTCACCTATGGAGATTTTTAAGTATCGTAGTTTGTTCCAATTCCGGGAGTGTGCACAGTATTAAGGTGTGGCATGTTAGATGTTAAGTATCTATTTACTTGGCGTAACATCATCTTTTATATTTGACCACAAAGTTGGGTTAGATATTGTGTTTTTTTATTACTGTTTCTGTGCATGTCTGTTGCCGGGTTGCACCTCATTTATGGGAAATAACTTTATGCCGGACGTACAACTTACGCGCATCTCTCGTGGCATGCGTTGGGCGCACGCACGTTCATGAATCGCCGTTTTTTTCCTCATTTGCATGTTTCAATGGCTAATCAATGGGAGCAGCACCGTGCGTCCAGCCCATAGGTGCACCCACCCTACGCCGGCGTGTGCAAGCTACGTCTGCGGGATGTAGCCAGTTTTTAGGCGCATGTTGGTTTGTGGGTCTGCCGCACACATACGCCGGCGCACATTTGCACTTTTGTCGCCGTAACGTGCTATACGCCAGCATAAGTGCTTTGTTAATCTTGGCCTTTATATTTAACTTCAACTTTGTAGTGGAAGTACCTGACTGATTGCATACACATTGAACATGTTTAGGTTTGACCTTGTAGTACAGTAAAACCTTGGAATGAGAGTAACTTGGTTTGAGAGCATTTTGGAAGACAAGCTAATTTATTTTATACATTTTGACTTGATTAACAAGAGATGTTTTGATATAAGAGGAGTGTCATGTCACAACTAAGGCCTCCTACACACGAGGGGATATGTCCGCTGAAAACGGTCCGATGGACCGTTTCAGCAGACATCTCCGATCGTGTGTATGGGCTAGCGGACAGATTTGTCCACCCGACAGATTTCAAAGCATGCTTTGAAATCTATCGGGTGGAATCCGTCCGCCCGACATGTCTGCTGGTTAGTACACTTACCAGCAGACATGTCGTCCCGCATCGCCGCCGCGCCGCCGTCGAATGGATTCGGCGCATGCGCGGAAGTGTTTTACTTCTTGGTGCGGTGACGTGGCGGCGTCAACGTCACCGCCACGTCACCGCGCCGTCCGCCGGTGGGGAATTTGATCCGATGGTGTGTACACGCCATCGGATCAAACTCCAAATCGGACATATCCGATGGAAATGGTCCGCGGACCGTTTTCATCGGATATGTCCGATCGTGTGTACGAGGCCTAAGTATATAAAAGAGAGATGTCTCTAAAGGCCCGTACACACGGTTGGATTTTTTGCCAACAAACTTCAAAATCAGCAAGTTTTCAAATTAGTCCGATCGTGTGTACGCTCCATCGGACAAACTTTTTTGGGTTTCATCGGACAAAAAGTTTGGTCTGCAAACAGACAAACTTTACGTCAACAAGAGTCTAATGGTGCCTAGTCTGACCGTGTGTACAGCAAGCAATCGGACTTTTGTACAAAGTACAAACGCGCATTCTCAGAAGCAAAGACCAGCCGGAAGCGTTCTGTCAAGTAAAACTAGCGTTCGTATTTGAAAGAGCACATTCGTGACGCGGCAAGTTCTGAAATCAAGAAAAGCAGCGCACATTCTCTTCTTCTTTATAATGTGATAATACTAAAAGCTGCTTTGCTGGTGATGCTGACGGGAGTAAAAACAAATGTCTTTTCTTTGGATTAGTGTATTTTGGTTATATGAATCAAACATATTTCTATATTTTTTTTGCGGGTCAAGTTAGCACAATCCCATTGCGCAACATGTCTGCTTGACGAACGGACGTTTAGAAACAAACAACATTACACGAAACTGAAAATCGTGAATGCACACAGATGAAACCTCTACTAACTCTCGATTAGCAGAAGGAGCCCAAAGGGTGTCGCCGGAGAATTGAACTTCCTCTTTTAAACTCTCGTCAGTACGTTGAAACGTCACTACGTCACTACGTTCGTGTTTGTTGCCGAAAAAGTCCCAGCGTGTGTATGCTATGGGTGTGACCGGACAACTCCCTTCGGACAAAAATCCAAGGGAAAGTTTGTTTGATGTATGACCGTGTGTACGAGGCTTAAGTGTAGCAATATGGTTACATTTAATGATGTTACATCATTTAACAACAGGCGCATCTAAGTATGCAGGCATCCGGGGTAAAGCTGTACACATAGACCATCAACGTCATCCCTTCCTACTGCAGGGTAGTCTATCCGGTAACGACACTTCTTGAATGCAAAGGAATTTATTGTCTCTCAAAAAAGGACTGTGGGAGAGATGGTTTAAGGCCAGAACACCCTTTAGTGGTTGCAATGCTAATTGACAGACTCGGAGACTTCCATAGGTGGACAACCGTGCAGGAAAGACACCATATCTGCATGTGTAGACACGCTGTCTCCTATGGCAACGATCTTGAACAGTTTCTAACAAGGGTTACAATGAACACTTTCCTTCCTCTACATTCTCCTATTGTAGGGTCTTTACTTAACTGAGCTCCCAATCTCTATCACTAGACTTGCTGATCCACTGAGGCTGGACCTCCTGGGCTCTTCCAATCTTCTCTCTCTCAGTATCTTCCTCAAGCATCATTTCTGCTCCTCTGCTGGGTCCCTAGCTTGGCATTCAGGATACTCCTCAAGCGTAACCCCACTGGCCTGCTCGGTCCCTGGCTTGGCACACAAGGCTGCCCTGCAAGCGCCACCTTTGCTGGTTGGGTCCCTGGCTTGTCACCTGCCAAAGTTTCCCAATCCTGCATTGTCCCCGGTTAGTGAGAATACTGCTCCGGGACTTGCTTCAGTTACTCATTGTGGTCCCTGGTAATAAGGCAGATGGACCCTTAGTGGCGATAGCTTCCCTTCTACCTCCGACCATAACAGGTTCTCCGGCCGGCAGAACCGTCACTTCTGGTTGGACTGCAAGCCACAATCCCAACCCTGCGCCGCTCTCTTGCTTCTGGATAGACCTTCAGACAGCCTAGCAGCCAGATGTTCCCGAGATAGGCCTTAGGTTTCACCATCCTAGCAGCCTGGGACAGCACAACACACGTCCACCTAGACAGCCGTCCAGGTGTCTCACAACCCCGATTACCTGACCTCACCCAAATAAATAGGCTCCCCCAGCAGGCTGAGATACCCCATCTATTCCTAATCTGTCCTTGCAATGCCCTCATCTTATCAAATGTCAACAGATACCCGGCCATCTAGTGACAGAAGAGAGAAGTGCAGCAATTCCAGAATAAGGGCGGAATCAGGGGCGGACTGACAACTCATGGGGCCCCCGGGCAATAGAAGATTATGGGGCCCCTGGCCTTTCAGATGGCCACCACGCCAGGAGGCAGTGCAGAGGCGGGGCAACTAAAATATTAGGATTTTCACATCAAAAGCATGTTGGTTTCGACATATCAGGGACAGATGTAATAAAAACATAGATTTATACATACTGTCCCTGGTTTTACTGGGCCTGGCAACCCTGATGGGGCCCCCTAGTGGCATGGGGCCCTCGGGCAGTGCCCGAGTGACTCAATGGTCAGTCCGCCGGGGGCGTGGCCAGGCAGCGGATGTAGCCGGACGCACATTCAGATCCTCTCCGCCGATTCTCCTGAAAGACTCCTGAAAAATAACAGACCTACCTGCTGTTTCGGCCCGATCGCTGCTGGAAGGTCCGCTGCATACTCCGGTACCGTCTGTGTCCTGAATCGAGCCCGATGTCCGCCGCTAAACAGCAATACGCGGCCCGGTCTGGGGACAGCATGTCCCATAAAAATGGCGCCCAGGCCCGACGAACGCCTAAAGAGAAACACAGGGAGGGAGCAGAAAAACTTTTCTCCATGACGCTCGCCACGGACTCTAATACTCACCTGGGAAAACAAGGGGAATCATCCAGCGGATCGTCGGATGCGGATGACACTGTTCCCCTGGAGGATGGGGGTGGATCGGGATTCCCCTGGAACGCTGTGAGTACTCCTGATGGCAGCTCTGCTAGGCCTCAGGCCTCCACCAGCCCTGACACAGACGGTGAGCCCTCTCTTAGAGATATATTCACTGCTATAACCTCCTGCAATACCTCCATTACTGCTCTAGCTGCTGATATTAAGGGAGTGAAAGCAGAAATATCCTTTCTGAGGCAGGATGCACAAAAGTTGAGGGAAAGGACCTCTGCAGTGGAAGGTAGAGTGAGCTCCATTGAGGATGACATGGCTCCCATGCAGAGGGATCTCACGTTTAACAACCACCTCCTAACACAACATTCATCTCGCTTGGAGGAATTAGAGAACAGAATGAGAAGAAATAATGTTAGGATGGTGGGTCTGCCCGAAAGAGCGGAAGGGAAAAATCCGGTTGAATTTATTGAGAACTGGTTGGTGAATGCATTTGGCAAGGAAGTGTTCACTCCATTGTTTTCTGTGGAGAGGGCACACAGGGTGCCTGCCAGGCCTTATCCACCGGGGGGCCCCCCGAGACCTTTTCTTTTCAAGCTACTTCACTACAAAGATAGAGATGCTATACTTCACAACGCCAGGATTAAACCGGAGGCCATGAGAGTAGATAACGCAAACATTTCTTTCTTCCCTGATTTCTCTGCTGAGTTACAAAAGCAACGCGCAAAGTTCCTAGATGTTAAACGGCGCCTCAGAGCTCTAGATGTCAAATATGCTATGCTATACCCCGCCCGACTGAGAGTAGAAGCACTAGGCTCCGTTCATTTTTTTGATTTACCTTCTGCAGCCGCACAATGGATGGACCGAGAAGAAAGATCAATCAAGGAAAGCAGAAACCAACGCCGGGCACAGCAAGACGGGTGATGTACTGTTCAACTAATCCTGATTCTTACCTTCTTTTACCAAGGCGGAAGAGGTGCTAGGATTTGACTTCCCCCCCCCTTTTTTTGTTTTCTTCTGTCTGACATCAGGGTTACCTGATCTAGTTGCTGAGAAGTTTGGACGCTTAGGTGCGCTTCCACTGCTGCCCCCATGATGGTCTGGTACAGACCTCCTTTTGCCCTGCGGCACCCAAGTTTGGCCATGTTGGCCTGTTATTCTTCAATGTGTTTTTCTTTGTTTTTTTATTTTTGTTTATTGTTGCTGGACTCATACTTATATGAAGGCTCTACGAAGGAATTACCGTCACCATTATTCCAGATGGTTACTGGGGCCCCTGGCCCCCTTCGACCTGCTACTGGTGCATGCTCCTGTATCCATCTCCAATTGAAACTCCCACCGCTACTGTGTTAGCCCCCCCCCCCCCCCCCAAGTTTTTCTTTTCCTTTTATTATTTGTATGTTCCCCAGAAGTGTTCAATGATATGATGCTGTTTTTATGGTCCAATGCCCCCTGCTACCTTAACTGCAGGAGATATGTCCTTGCTCGGTATATCCTTGTTGTAACAGTATATGCTCTACAATGTCTAAGCTAACCAGAATTGTGTCCTGGAATGTCAGGGGGTTGGGCAGCCCTGTTAAGCGCTTGGCTGTGCTCCGCACGATCAAGCGGTTGGGCGCGGATGTCATTTGCCTGCAGGAGACTCACTTCTCCCCGTCCTCTACACCTCAATTTGCAAAAACGGCAGTTTGGGCACCAATACCATGCTACATTCTCGGTGTACTCGAGGGGAGTGAGCCTCCTGGTTAGACGGGGTGTACAATTTTCAGCATTAGAGGTACGAATTGACCCAGAGGGTCGGTATGTTTTTGCTCTATGTTCACTATACGGGACTAAATGTATCCTTGCAGGACTATATATTCCCCCTCCTTTCTCCGCTAATACCCTGAAATTGCTGACAGATTTTCTTGCCCGCTTCCTGGGCATACCGGTGTTGGTGTTTGGGGATTTTAATAATTGTCTAGACCATACCAAAGATAGATTGGCCAGTCGTGGGAGGCCGGAGCTGCACAGGCAATCGGGCCCTACCCCATTTGCTCGTTTGCTCATGGAGATGGGCCTGATGGATGTATGGCGGGCACGCAACCCAGATACCCTTATGTACTCCTGTCAATCTGCTTCGGTGGGGGGCCTGTCCAGAATTGATCTGGGGTTGGGGAATGATTTACTGATGGCAATGTTAGAATCTTCACAGTATCACCCCCGACAGGTCTCGGATCACTCCCCCCTATCGATAGATGTTCATTTTGGGGCGCGTAGGGGTAACACCCTCTGGAAACTTAACCCTTTTTGGCTCTCACTTATTCCTGAACCAGACCCCATCCCTGATCTACTACAAACTTTTTTTAGGCATAACTTAGACTCGGCGGGGTTGGATGTGGTCTGGGAAACGGCTAAGGCCTTTCTAAGAGGACAGTTTATCAGAGCGATTTCCCAGATCAAATCCTCCACCAAAGAGTGGGAGATGTCAATCCTGGAGGAGGCCCGCGCCTCTGAAGCTAAATATGTAGCCAATCCCACGGATGATACGAAATGCCCAGTCTATGCTGAGAGATCTCTCTCTACAACTAGCTGAGAATAAACGTTTTTTTTTGCAACAAAGTCATTTTGAGGAGGGTGAGAATACAGGGCATATGCTGGCACTAGTAGCCAGATCGCAGCAATCATCCGCACATATTGTATCCATATTAGGGGTTAATGGGATTCCCTGTTATTCCACTCACGATATTATGAATGTTTTTAAAACCTTCTTTCAAGATGTTTATTCATCCAAGGTTAGGCCCTCTCGGAGTGATATTGGCGCATTTCTAGACAGATACCCTTTGCCCTGTTTGTCCACTTCGGATGCTGCTGTGCTTAATGCCCCGTTGACCGAGGAGGAACTGTTGGAAGCTTTGGCACATGCAAAAAATGGTAAGGCTCCGGGAGCTGACGGGTTACCATCCGAAGTCTACAAACGGTACTCGGCCCAACTTCTTCCAGTTCTGCTTAAAGTGTACAATCATGCCTTTGAGACGGGATCTCTCCCTTCGTCTATGAACGAGGCCCTCATAATAGTGCTTTTAAAACCCGGCAAGGATGCTTTATCCCCAGATTCATATAGGCCAATTTCTCTGCTCACTTTCGACGTTAAATTACTTGCCAGGATTCTGGCGAATAGATTGGCTAGCTGCATCCAAAAAGTGGTTCATAGAGATCAGTCTGGATTCATCCCTACACGATCTACGTCCCAGAATCTACGTAGGCTTTTTCTGAATCTGCAGATCCCCACAGATAACGCGGGCAATAGGGCCGTCCTATCTTTGGATGCGGCTAAAGCATTCGATAGTGTAGAATGGCCCTATTTATGGGAAACGCTGACTAAATTTGGGGTAGGCCCCACATTTTTGAAATGGGTTCAACTACTATACAGCGCCCCGTCGGCGAGACTGCGCATTAATGGAGATGTGTCAGACTCGTTCCGACTTGCCAGAGGCACTCGGCAGGGATGCCCTTTGTCGCCCCTGTTGTTTGCCCTGGCCCTAGAGCCCCTGGCTGTACATATTAGGGGGTCGCAGGATATAGTTGGGTTCCACAGGGGACCGAGAGAGGATGTTGTCTCACTCTATGCGGATGATACTCTGATATATCTGGGCGACACCGCGGGATCTCTGCAGGGGGTGATGGACCTGATAGCCGATTTTGGTCGGCTGTCGGGTTTCAGCATCAACTGGAACAAGTCAGTCCTGATGCCCTTGGACCCTTTGCCGGGCCCCCTACCGATCTGTGCGCAAGATATTGAGGTGGTAAATGAATTTAGATACTTAGGGGTACAGGTAACCCCCGGACCCTACTCAGTATCTGGATAAGAACCTGTCCCCATTGTTGCAGAAACTTCGGCTGAAGTGCTCTGTCTGGAGGAAGCTGCCACTCACCGTTACCGGCAGAGTTAATTTAATTAAGATGATATGGGCCCCTCAGCTTCTTTATATTTTTCACAATGCCCCGGTATGGATAACTCACAGGTGGTTCACACGTATAGATACCCAGTTCAGAGAATTGATCTGGGGCAATAAACCAGCTTGTATCAGCTTGCGTTCTTTGCAACTTGCGAAGGACCAAGGTGGTATGGCGGTCCCTCATGCCAGAAATTATTTTATAGCCTCGCAGCTTCAACATCTGTGCAATTGGGGGGAGGAGGATGATTCTGACCCTATTAGGTCTTTGATAGTATCCGGGAATCCAAGTCTCCCGGCTCTGGTATATCTAGAAGCAGGCCTCACACAGTTTCCCACTGCCCTCCCCACTATTAGTTTACTGATTAGACTTTGGGAATATGTTCGAGCTATCTTCAAACTCAAGGCAGTGTGTCAGTTTACTCCGATATGGAGGAACAAATACTATAGAGAACTCTTTAAGCTTAAGGGGTTCAGCCCATGGGAAGAGGCAGGAATTCAATACATATCTCAACTATACGAAGGTATAATACTCAAACCTTTCGCGGCCCTAAAAGAGGAATTTCATTTACATAACGGTCAATTCTACCAGTATCTGCAACTAAGACATGCCATACAATGTGAAGACAGACTGTCCCCTTTCGCCCAAATGGTGCACCCTCTGATGAGAGATGTACTCTCAACAACTGAAAAGGCAGGATTGATATCCAGGGTATATGCAAAGTTACTCAATTTAACCCACGATACGGGTAAGCTTCCCTGTAAGAGGGGGTGGGAGCGGGATTTGGGGCCTATTGATGGAGATGTTTGGGAATTGTGCCTGACGTCTGCTCCCCAGGTCTCGGTCTCCGCGTCACAGAGATTGTCACATTTGTACCTCTTACATAGGGTGTACAGGACCCCGGCTAGGCTATATAAATGGGGCCTCAGGGTCACCCCTCTCTGTCCAAAATGCGAGGCACACCCCGGGGATCTTCTCCACATGATGTGGAAGTGTCCAAAACTCTTCCGGTACTGGAAGTATGTGCTGGAGACCATCTCACTTGTATTTCAAATACCTGTTCTACAGGACCCAGTTGTCTGCCTGCTCGGTGCCCTGGAGCTACCCGATTTGTCGCCTAATGGCCATATTGCTGTTATACGTTCACTCTATATTGCCCGCAAAGAAATTGCGCGGCTTTGGATTACTCCGGGGGTACCGACGGGTGGACAGTGGGTGAAACGAGTCAACAGTTTATTAATACGCGAGAAACTAACGTACCAACACCGAAATGTATTGAAGAAGTTTTATGGAATATGGCAACCCTGGTTAGATACCCCGGGATTAGGTCCTCTTGAACTGGTGAGAGATAGATTACTACAGGGTTAATATATTAGTACAAGGGGGGGCTAGTCTAGCTTAGTTTAATTTGGGATATGTGCTATAGAGAATGGAGCTGCAAGAGCGGTGGGGGTGGGATGGTATGCGGTACCCCTAGAGAGATTATCCGGGGAAGCAATGACTTCTATGAGCCATGACCGACTGTGGGATTACCTTCACTTTTTGTTCCAGCTTTGGTTTTGTTTTGCCTGTTTTCCTTTCTCCTTTATCTTTTCTCTCTCTTTGATTTCCTTTCGTTTCAAGCTCTTTGCCAATATGTAGGATTACTGGTGACACAGTCAGGTCATGTTTATGAGGAGAGAGGGACATTTGCTGTACAGGGAAATATCTGGTAATATTTCTTCCTATATGCACTCCAGATGTCTTTTATGATCCAAATATATTTTTGTATACGAATTCTGTACTGTCACGTGTTCTGTATAAAATGTGAAGCTGTACCATGATATTGTTGATCTGTCTGTGTATGTTACTTTATTTCTGCCTATTTTCAATAAAAACCTTTTCTGATTTAAAAAAAAAATGGTCAGTCCGCCCCTGTCCCCTATTAATTGTCCAAGGCGACTACACCTGGCAGGTAAATTTACAAGCAGCCCTTCCTAAACATCAGGGTGCTACACTATCATATTGCTATAATCTTTTTATATGGACTATAAACTGAAGGACTTATGAATAAATGGTTGAATACATGAACAAATGAGTTTCTATTTATTATGGGGAACTTTGCTTTGATATACGAGTGCTTTGGATTACAAGCATGTTTCTGGAACTAAATATGCTCGCAATCCAAGGTATTACTCCAAGGCATGTCCAAAGTCCAGCCCGTGGGCCGATCGCAGCCTGTGTTCCGGTTTAATACAGCCCCCCTGGTGATTTGAAAATATATATCTTTTGTGGCCCCCCAGGGCATCAGATTACATACAGGAGAATTTCCTGTTTACTCTGCGGCAGCTGTAATAGGAAAAGTCCCATCTCCTGGGCTGTCATTGGACAACTGTTCTGTCTATCATAGGAGGCGGGACTTTGTATTAAAGAGGCCACCGAGTAAACCAGAGATTCTCCTGTATGTAATCTGTTGGCACTTGTCCTGCCCCCTCCCTGTCCCCTCTGAGGCTGCAGATAGACATCGATCAGAATGCACTGATGGCAATGGTGAGGCTGCATTCAGGCCAATGGGCCTTATTTTGCTTTACAGTTCTTTATTTAAAAATGTTTTTTTTTTTTCCTGAAACTTCCCTCTTAAAGTGAAGGTGCATGTTATACGCCAATAAATATGGTGTATCCAAGCTCATTCTTAGTCCTATAGCGCCTGCAAAGCGCCCTGAAAGAGCCTCTCCTTATACTCCAATGTGAAAGCCAGAGGGCTACAGTTAGAACACTCATAGGACACACATTTAACCCCTTCCCTGCCCCCTAGTGGTTAACCCCTTCACTGCCAGTCACATTTATACAGTAATCAATGCATATTTATAGCATTGTTCACTGTATAAATGTAAATGGTCCCAAAAATGTCAGAAAAGTGTCCGAAGTGTCCGCCATAACGTCGCAGTCCCAATAAAAAAAAATCGCAGATCGCCGCCATTAATAGTAAAAAAAAAAAAAAATGCCATAAACTATCCCCTATTTTGTAAACACTATAAATTTTGCGCAAACCAATCGATAAATGCTTATTGCATTTTTTTTTTACCAAAAATATGTAGAAGAATACGTATCGGCCTAAACTGAGGAAAAAAATATTTTTTTTATATATTTTTTGGGTTATTTATTATAGCAAAAAGTAAAAAATATTGCATTTTTTTAAAAATTGACGCTCTATTTTTGTTTATAGTGCAAAAAATAAAAACCGCAGAGGTGATCAAATACCACCAAAAGAAAGCTCTATTTGTGGGAAAAAAAGGACGCCAATTTTGTTTGGGAGCCACGTCGCACGACCGCGCAATTGTCAGTTAAAGCAACGCAGTGCCGGAAGCTTAAATTTTGTCTGGGCAGGAAGGGGGTGTAGGTGCACAGTAGGCAAGTGGTTAAAAAAGTCCTGCGAGCTGCATCTTTGAGGCTCTGTAGGAGCGGTGAATAGCTGGGCACTTTTAATTCCCGCTAGCGGCTGAAGAAAGGGTTAAAACTGTTGCGGCGCTGCCGAATCGCTTTGCAGGCGCTTCGCCAGTGCTGGCCATTCATTCCAATGAGCATGTGGCGGTTTTTGAAGCAGTGTATACAGCGCTACCAAATCACCCCAAAGATGCTGCTTGCAGGACCTTTTCTAACGTCCTGCAAGCTCACTGCCCCCAGTGTAAAAGCACTCAGGCTTTCACTGAGGAGGCAGTTTTCAGGCGTTTTATAGGCGCTAAAACGCCTGAAAAATACCCCAGTGTGAAAGGGGTGTTAAGTTACTAGCTGTGGTCACACGCCAGCCTCCCCATCATACCATACAGGGTTAATTTCCCTCTATGGTATGCAATGATGTCATGGCTTTGGGGTGAAGGAAAAGAGATTACAATCAGGTAAGTGAAAGGAGGTCACCCCCCCCCCCCCCCCCCCCCCCCACACACACACACACACACACACACACTGCAAGGCTGGACATTTTTACTGTCCTGAAGTTGGGCTGTATTATTATGATAGCTTTTTGATAGTTTAGGAATTTCTGGGACTCCTGAGGTGCTCCATAGATGTATTCCATATACAAACACACTGTATGATATTAAAAAAATAATGATTTTAACAGGATATAATGTGTGAGGGGAATCCATTTATGTAACACCTCAGAAGTTCCAGGAATTCCTAACCTAATTCCTTACGTTCTCTTTCTATAAACTTGCCCTGCAAAGTACAGGGCAGGTTTACAGCACAGAATTGTACAGTGGCAGAGTCAGTACTCACAAGTAAAAGGCTGAGATCTTCAGTCATCCCCAGGAGAGCTGTGCTGGTTGCTGGACAGGAGGAAAGTGATTGTGGGTGCACTCTGATCTCTTCCTCTTCCTGCTCCTCCCACCTGTACTTCAGCTGTGAAAGCGCCGACTGACTCAGTCAGACAGGAACCGAGGAGAGACACAGTTTTCCCCCAAATTCTGCATCAGAGGAGATGGCAAGCAGCTGTCTTCTGGCACACAGGGCATAGGATGGTGGGTAACTCCTGTGAGGACTGCAGCCACAGCTGTGAAGTGAGCAGTATATCTGATGCTCTCTGAAGTTTGCATGCTACATCTCTGACAGTGGGCAGCGGAGTGATACTCAGCTGAGCTGACAGAGATGCTAACTCTAGCCGGAACTACAGAGTCAGCATCGGAAAATGCGCCTGACTGACTGATTACTCCTCAGACAGGGGCTTCAGTTTCCACAGGAGTTGTACACATCCCCCATGATAAATAGTCCCACTTGCAGTTACCGGTGTCAATTAGAGAAAAAGAGAGTTCTCACACATTTTGGCAGCAAAAAAGCCCTGAAGTGTGAGTGGGCATTAGGGTGTGCCCAGGCACACCCTGTGCGCACGCCTATGATTAAAGGAGTTGTAAAGGAAAGAAATGTTTTTCCTAAAATTAATGTCTGCAAGGTAGACAGACAGAATAGTGTAATGATTCTGTTAAAAAAACGAGTAAATACCTATTAAATTCCTTCATCTATATCACCTCCGGCGTTCTAGTTTCTGTTTTCTCATTCACTTCCTGGTTTGCGGCGCTCGCTCATGTAAGAACTACATTTCCCAGTATGAATTGCGGCACGCCCAGTAATTCACACCTCCTTGATGTCTCTATCACCTAGAGAGCGTCCTGCCGCACAGATGTAGTTCCCAGGAGGGGGCGAGCACGTCACTGGCCACCGCAGTAAAGTCTCCCTTCACGGTGGTGAGTAACAATCAGACAAGCAGGAAGTGAACAGAACAGAGAAGAAATAGAGCAACTTCTGAGCAAAAACGAACAATGAGTAAGTGAGAAGAGGAATGTCTGCAGGTAAAGGATGCTTATTATGAAAATACAACCTTCTTTGCAACCCCTTTAACACCAAGCTCTGAGCATATGGTACCATAGACCCCCTCTATCAAATAAGATTTACCTCTACTAATTGTTACCTGTGTAGAATATTTCATTTGTTTTATGTATTTCACAACCAATTAAAGTGATACTAAACCCGCAACAGTAAAATCAGTCTGTATATGCATTAAAGCATTCTTGATATCACTGTGGAACCTAAGAGGTTAATCCTCTGCATTGTTCAAAAAAGGCTATCTGATCATGTCTTCTCTAATCCTCCCCTTCTTCCGCTGTCCCCATCCATTTCCTGCATGCTTTGAAATTTGTCCGCTGGAAAAACCTGTCCGCTAGGTCGTACACACGATCGGATATGTCCGCTGAAACTGGTCGGCGGACCAGTTTCAGCGGACATATCCGATCGCGTGTACACGGCCTAAGTGTTAGGATGGATGTTATTTTATGGGATACTCTGTCACTTATAGAGAGTTGGCTTTAATAAATTCTACACTATGGGGGTTATTTACGAAAGGAAAATCCACTTTGCACTACAAGCACAAACTACAAGTGCGTATTGCACTTGAAATTGCACTTAAAGTGCACTTAGAAGTGCAGTCGCTGTAGATTCGAGGGGGACATGCAAGGTAAATAAAAAACAGTATTTTAGCTTGCACATGATTGGATGATAAAATCAGCAGAGCTTCCCCTCATTTTAGATCTACCTCTTATGCCGCGTACACACGATCACTTTTTGTGATGAAAAAAAACGACGTTTTTCAAACTTCATTTTCCAAAACGACGTTGCATACACACCATCGTTTTTCCAAAATGCTCTAGCAAAGCGTGGTGACGTACACCATGTTCAACGGCACTCTGTTCCATTAAAGCTCCGTCTCATAACTTGCTTCTGAGCATGCGTGGGTTTAAAAACGTCGTTTTAAATGTCGTTTTGCCCACACACCATCACTTTTTATGACACAAAAAATGACATTTTGAAAAACTACACAAAAAATTCAAGCATGTTCGAATTTTTTTTTGGTCGTCTTTTTGAAGACATAAAACAACGTTTTGCCCACACACGATCATTTTAAATGACGTTTTTAAAAACGTCGTTTTTTTTCATCACAAAAAGTGATCGTGTGTACGCGGCATCAGATTTACAGTGACTACACTTCCAAGTGCACTTTCAGTGGAATTTCAAGTGCACTTTGCCCTTGCAGTTTGCACTTGTAGTACAGAGTGGATTTGCCTTTCATAAATAACCCCCACAAGTTACATTTTATGCACTGAGTGCCATTGCTTCATGAGCACAAGTGCAAAGGATGGCCCCTAATGGAGAATAAAGTGAGAAGGTGACCATACCTGTGAAGACTGGGAACCGTGACTGATGTCCAGCATCTTTTTGGTGGGTTATACTCTATTGCTGCTTATTACCTGGCAGCACATCCTTGTGGTGAGTGTGCATTTTGTCCATTTGGTTGGAGGAGATTCGCAGCACCTTCGATGTACAGTAATATACTTTATTGCGGCGGTGGCCACGGAAGACTTATTGATGGTTTTTGTGCATTGATATACATAATCTTTGGACACTCCTGTCATTTCTAAGTTTATTTGAGACTTTATTATTTGTGCACTTTGTTTAATTCTCTAGCACTTGGTTTTCATGTATTTATTCATTTATTAACCCCTTCCATACAGGGCATTTTCACCCCCTTCCTGCCCAGAACAATTTTTAGTTTTCAGCGCTGTTGCACTTTGAATGACAATTGTGCGGTCATGCAACACTGTACCCAAATTAAATCGTTATGTTTTTTTCCCCACAAATAGAGCTTTCTTTTAGAGGTATTTGATCATCTCTGCGGTTTTTATTTTTTGCGCTATAAACAAAAGAAGAGCGACAATTTAAAAAAAACACAATATTTTTTACTTTTTTATTTAATACATATCACAATTTAAAAAAAAAAAAAAATTTCCCTCAGTTTAGACCGATACGTATTCTTCTACGTATTTTTGGTTAAAAAAAACGCAATAATCGTATATTGATTGGTTTGCGCAAAAGTTATAGCGTCTACAAAATAGGTGATCGATTTATGGCATTTTTATTTTATTTTTTTTACTAGTAATGGCGGCGATCTGCGTTTTTTTTTGTGTGACCGTGACATTGCGGGGGACATATCGGACACTTTTGACACGTTTTTGGGACCATTCACATTTACAGAGCGATTAGTGCTATAAAACTGCACTGATTACTGTGTAAATGTGACTGGCAGGGAAGGGGTTAACACTAGGGGGCGCTGAAGGGGTTAAAATGTTTCCTAAAGTATGTTCTAACTGTAGGGGGAGGGGGACTCACAGGGGGAGGAGATCGATGTGTGTTCCTCTGTACTGGGAACACACATCAGTCTCCTCACCGCTGACAGGAGGTGGATCTGTGTGTTTACACACACAGATCCACACTCCTGCCGTGATTGCCGGTAATCGCGGGTACCCGACGGCAACCGCGGCCGTCGGGCACGAGCGCGGGAACGCAAGCGTTGCCGCGGGCGCGCGCCCTAGAACGCCGTGAAGACAGGACGTTGTGCAACGTCCAGTCTCATCGGCGAGGGGTTGCATAAGATGTAAATCCCCTATGGCTGGTATTGAAGTGGTTAAGCGCTGCAATTTATGTTGGATTTTCTTATGAGGGCAGAAGTGTATTGACCCTTATTGCAAGCAGCTGGAGTTCTTATCATTATTATTTTAGCACTGATAAAATATGGTTGTTTTATACTCTGCATCCTATGCATTAAGGTAAAAAAACACCTTGCAGTCACCGCCCCCCCCTGAGCCCCCATTTTACTTACCTGAGCCCTGAATCTCCATGGGCGCAATCCGTGTTGCTTTCCCCCAGGTCTTGTCGGCTCCCGCTGCTGTCAATCAAATCCAATGATGCAGCCGCCGGGGGGCAAAGTCATACAATCGGCGTCTATGGACGCCGATTGTATGTCACAGGAGCGTGCCCGCAAGGCAACCCCCTTGGGAGAGTGCTTCCCAGAGAGGGTTAGCTCCTGCGGGGAGGAGTCACGAGAGCTGCCCTGGGACCCCAGAAGAGGACGATCGGGGCCACTCTGTGCAAAACGAACTGCACTGTTTGTTTTTAAATAATATCATAACCTTTAAAACCCCTTTAATGCATCCTATGCATGAAGGTGAAAAACCGCCTTGCAGTGTCCGCCCCCCCCCCCCTGCCCCCCGTTTTACTTACCTGACCCCTGTGGGAGCGATTCTGCATCGCTCTCTCCACGGCTTCTCGGCTCTTCGTTGGATAAATTGATAGCAGCGCAGCCATTGGCTCCCGCTGCTGTCAATAAAATCCAATGACGTGGCCGCTGGGCCGATCGGGGCCACTTTGTGCAAAACGAACTGCACTGTTTGTTTTTAAATAATATCATAACCTTTACAACCCCTTTAATGCATCCTATGCATGAAGGTGAAAAACCGCCTTGCAGTGTCCGCCCCCCCCCCCCCCCCTGCCTTCCGTTTTACTTACCTGACCCCTGTGGGAGCGATCCTGCATCGCTCTCTCCACGGCTTCTCAGCTCTTCGTTGGATAAATTGATAGCAGCGCAGCCATTGGCTCCCGCTGCTGTCAATAAAATCCAATGACGTGGCCGCTGGGGGGCAGGGCCGAGTCATACACTCGACGTCTATGGACGCTGAGTGTATGACACAGGGGCGCGCCTGCAAGGTTACCCTCGGGAGAGAGCTTCCCATAGGGGGTTATCTAATGTGGAAAGTGGCCCCAAGAACAGGAGGATCAGGGCCACTCTGTGCAAAACAAGCTGCACAGTGGAAGTAAGTACGACATGTTTGTTATTAAAAAAAATGAACCTTTAACTGCTTGAGTCCTGGGCCATAGACAAATGACGGTGACAAGGTGGCTCTATAAATCCCAGACGCCGTCTTTTGACGTCTTCGCGTCCTCCGGCCACTGGGGGGCGTGCGCCCCACCCCGGCGCGTCCCCGAGATGCCGATATATTAATGTGAATGGTCCCAAAAATGTGTCAAAAGTGTCCGATATGTCCGTCGCAATATCGCAGTCCTGACAAAATTCGCAGATCGTTGTATTACTAGTAAAAAAAAAAAAAATAATAAAAAAAAATCTGAATTCTATCCCCTATTTTGTAGCTACTATAACCTTTGTGCTAACTAATTACTATACGCTTATTGCGATTTTTTTTTTTTACCAAAAATATGTAGAATACATATCGGCCTAAACTGAGAAAAAAAAATTGTTTTTAAAAAAAAAAAAATGGGATATTTATTATAGCTAAAAGTAAAAAATAATGGCCAGATTCACATAGCGATTACGCCTGCGTAACAGGAGATGCGCGGCGTAAGTCTAAATGTGCGCGTGCGTTTCGATGCACGGCATCCCCAAAACGAGATACGCAAGAAATCTACTTTTTTTTGTCCAGCGTAATTTCGTTAGACAGGCGCATCCGTCCGCGCAAAACTGCGCTAGACAGATCATTGATTTGCTAGTCAAATATGCTAATGAGGGACTTACGGGGATCCACAAAAGAACGTTGGGGCAGCGCAGGCTACGCAGTGTGCGCAACAGCAAAATGTCAGATAAAGCAACACTTTTAGGAGAAGCTCAGCAGTCACACGTGTTGCACAACAATCTGTATGCCAACATGCCAGGGGCATCGTCGCGCATAGCTATACTACTGACTTTAGATGAGCAAAGAAGGAGGAGGGCACGGAGGATGGCACGGGAGAGGATATACCGCACACGCATAGACCTCTTTGGCATGAGTGATTCTGAGGTGTATCGCATCTTCAGAATCACCCCTCATGCCATCCTGGAATTAACCACAACCTTGCAGGAGGACATCACCAGCCGAACACACCGCTCACATGCAGTGCAGCCACTGGTCAAGGTCATGGCAACACTCCATTTCCTTGTCAGTGGCTCTTTTCAGCGTACAAGTGGAGTGGTGGCTGGGATGTCACAATCCTCCATGAGCAGATGTGTGCACCAGGTTGTCCCTGCAATCCTCAGACGCATGGCCATCCAAATCATCAAACCCACCACTGAGGACCTGCGGCTGAAGGCAATGACAGATTTCTACAGAATTGCCAGATTCCCATGCACCGTGGGGGCCATTGATTGCACACATGTGGCACTCCAGCCCCCCCAGGAGACAAAGCACATGTACACAATCGGAAGCATTGGCATTCCATGGTGATAGTCGATGCCCAAGGCCTCATATGGCACGTACGTGCCAAACACCCAGGGTCCAGCCATGACAGCTACATATACAATCAGAGCCCCATCCGAATGGAATTCGATCAGAACGTGTATGGGGACACCTGGCTGGTTGGTGAGTGACATGGGTGGCAGGCATGACTGTACCCCCCCATGATGCACACATCACAAGGGGCACATGCATGACTAACATCCTCCTGTCTTTTCCCTTACAGGTGACTCTGCATATCCACTGGGACCCCATCTCATGACTCCTTTCCGGAACCCCCAAACCCCAGGAGAAGAAAGATACAATCAAGCCTACGCCCAAACACGTGCAGTGGTGGAGCGCACCTTTGGCCTCCTGAAGTCACGTTTCCGATGCCTGGATAAGTCTGGGGGTACCCTCTTGTATTCCCCAAACTTCGTGTGCCATATCATCGGTGCCTGTTGCCTGCTGCACAACTTCGCAGTGAGAAAGGGGCTGCAGATTGACCTACGTGATGACCTGACCCCCCAACCAGACAATCCCCCCCTAACCGAGGTTACCCCGTCTTCTGAGGGAAGAGCAGCCAGGAGACAGCTCACATTGGGCATCTTTGCACGTTAAACACACACATTAATCATGGCACAATGAGAATGCATGCATGCACACCACTGTGGTCCCTAGCACACACACCCCACATCCTCATCAAATTGGATTGGCACCAGTCCACCATGCAGGACTTGTGAGCAGCAACGCCATGCCAAGGCTCCAATTATGTCACTGTACATTCATACACCATTCACACGGACCTGGGGATCACTTCTCCCTGGTGCTGGGGAACCCTTCTCCACCAAAATTGAGGGTGACACCCCTTTTCCGGCAGGAATGTCACCCCACATTCAAACAGCATTCACAACCCAAAAAATCAAAAAATTTCCAGCAAAAAAAAAAAGGGGAAAAACAAATTAGTGCCCTTGACGTGAGCCACGCCTGGGGCGCCCCCGGCCACGGCCCCGGCTCCTCTGGGGAGACTCATGGGGGAGGGGGTAAACTGAGGGGGTAAACTGGGGAAGGAGGACCAGCCCCTGGTCTCTGCCCACCTGGCGGCCTGCCCTCCAAGGCCACGGCTATTCTGTCCAGGGCAGCACCAAGTGTTGCCGTGTTGGCCTGGATAGCCTGGGTAAGGGCCCTCACATCCTGCCCAACGCCTGCTGATGTAGTCTGCAGGTCGTTAAGGCAGTTTGTGAAAGCCCGGGAGTGGCAGTCCAGGTTCCCAAGCGTATCCTTGATGGAGGACAGGCTCTCCTCCATCCGCACCAATGTCTGGCTGACCTGTCCCAGATGGCGGGTCTGGAGGAACTGGTCCCTTCTCAGAGTGGCGGGCAGGAGATCGGCCACCCCCCTGGTCTTCTGGGTTGCCTTCCTGCCTCCAGCTGATACTTGTGGCCGGGGAGAAGGGGAGGCCCTTGGGAGGGGAGCCATGTTGGGGGAGGAGGGGGGGGGCTCCCCCTTAGGGAGGGCTGGCTGCTGCCAGCCAGAGGGGAACGGTCCTCCAACAACAATAGGCCAGTGCCTGACATGGACTCCACCTCCTCCTCAACCTCCTCCTCTTCAACCTCCTCTTCAACCTCCTCCACGGACTCCGGCCTTGTCGGGGGGGGGCCTCATTAGGCTGCTGTCCTGGGGATGGTGCGGTCAGGCCAGATGGCCCAGCACCCTCCTGCACATCTGTGGATGACACAAAACATTCACAGGTTGGGGGATCCACACACTTGCCACATATTCCCTTTCACCCCCTCCCCCACACATGCTACACACATGATAGGGCAAAATAACCTTACCTGGCATCACGCCTTCATGACTTGAGTCATAGCCGGGCAGGCCCTCCACTTCTTGCCTATGAAAGGTCTGGGCCACCGCACGCTCCTCCGCTGTCAGCCTAACAGGGCATGGTGGGCCCCCTCCTCTGCCCCTGGCATGGGCAAGCATTCTGGCCAGCTTCTTTTTGACCAGACGCCGGAGGTCATTAATCTTTTTCTCAATCCCAGACCGGTTCCGTGTCTCCCCCTCCCCCGCTGAATTCACCTGGTCAGTGATCATGTCCAAAATCTCTCTCCTCCTGGCCGTGTTGGCACTGTCCGGGCCATGGAGGAAACGCCCATAATCGGAAATGGCCCAGGCAAGAATTTGTTTCTCCCTTAAAGAAAAATTTAATTTTCTCTTCCTCTCAGTCATACTGAAAAAAAAAAACACTCCCAGTCAACAAAAATTACTCACAAACACAAGCACGACCAATCAAGCAAGAAAACAAACAAACAGAAAAATATCAAACAAAAACTCTCACCAACACTCAGCAAAAAGCAGTCACAAAAACAAACAGGAACAATCAAGCAAGAAAACAAACAAACAGAAAAATATCAAACAAAATATCTCACAAACACTTAGCAAAAAACACTTTCAAATATCTTCTAACAAACACAAGATCACACAGTACACAAATCTGACAAATACAAATCACAACGCAACTAACAACAGAACAAAAGCACCTTGCTGTATAGGGAGGGATACACAGGGATGTACTTTTGCAATGGAAGTGCGTTTGTGTGTGTCTATTTATGCTGTCTGCGTAGTTCATGATTTTGCCCTAGTCCATTTCCAATTTCACTGATTGCGCCGTTCCCGAGTTGTGAGCATGCGCACAGAGGTGCTGACATGGTCTGCTTCAAGCGCGCATGCGCGAGCCGGCCGGCCCTTCATTTGCATGGGGTCACGGCCCATTTCAATGTAACACGCCCACGTCCTTCCCAATTTGGATTACTCCGCCTTGCGCCTCAGAAATAACGTTGCGTAGGCGCTATTTTCTGCATAAAAGCGACGAGAATAGGGTCATTGCGCGGCTACATTGCGCAAGTCTAACGTAAAGGCGGTGCGCTACGCCGGTCCAATAATGCGCAGATGTACCTGAATCTGGCCCAATGTGTTTTTTTTTCAAAATTGTCGCTCTTTTTTTGTTTATAGCGCAAAAAATAAAAACTGCAGAGGTGATCAAATACCACCAAACGAAAGCTCTATTTGTGGGGAAAAAAAGGACATCAATTTTGTTTGGGAGGCACATCGCACGACTGCGCAATTTTAATTTAAAGCGACGCAGTGCTGAAACCTGAAATTTCGCCTGGGCAGGAAAGGGGGTATATGTGCCCAGTAAGCAAGTGGTTAAAGCGGAGTTCCACCCTTAAAACCACTTGGTTTCATCCCATCCAGCATACTGGCGTCAGCTGTCAGTGCTGTTTTTTTTTTTTTTTTTTAATGCATGTACTTACTTTATAATAAATCATTTAATTCTGTGCGCACCGCGGTATGTCGCCGCTATAAGGCGCCACGCCTTCCGGAAACAGCCGATTAGCGTTCGGCTCTTCTCGGCGCCTGCGCACAGACCCAGGAGCTGACTGCGCAGGCGCCGTAAATAGCCGGTCCTAGTTCGGGTTTTTTCGGAGGGCGTGACGCGGCTATATACGGCGCCTGCGCAGTCAGCTCCTAGGTCTGTGCGCAGGCGCCAAGAAGAGCCGAACGCTAATCGGCTGTTTCCGGAAGGCGTGACGCCTTATAGCGGCGACATACCGCGGTGCGCACGGAATTAAATGATTTAATGTAAAGTAAGTACATGCATTAAAAAAAAAAAAAAAACAGCATACTGGCGCTGACGCCAGTATGCTGGATGGGATGAAACCAAGTGGTTTTAAGGGTGGAACTCCGCTTTAATATCACTTTTGTGGTTTTGGTAAATCAGAAGACACAAATCTGTGTGTATGGGGCTTAAAAGTATTTTACACAAAAAACTTCTTACACTCATTCCAAGTGTCTGTACCTACTACCAGAAGAGTACAGCCCATTGTGACATCATCCATTCAAAAAATGCCCACACCCTGCTGGGTGCCATCCCATTCCTGGCACAATGTTTATATACAGTATAAGCAGTGTGCCAGTTACCAATACTTTCACCTCCAGCAATCTCTGCAATCTCTCCCTGTAAAGATTTATCATTACAAAGGCAAATCGAACTAAGTCCCATGCTTGACTGCATCACAAAATGCATCCTTAGCAAAAAAAAATGGAAGCAGTCCCTTTAAATGAGTAGATAAGGCAGTTCTTTAAAGAGCACCCATCTGCTGTCTGTGTACCCCTCTCCCCTCCCATTTCCCAACATTAAATGTTCTGTTACAAATGAATGCATATACAATAAAGTATTCAACATCACGATCTTGTCAGTCATGCGGCAAAGCCTTTGCAGGAATAAAAAAAAAAAAAGAAAGAAACATTGTAACTGTATGGTGATAACTGCATGCTGCACTTAGCCGTTTGTCCAGCAGATGGGGCTGGTGTCCACGTTTGCTTTGCAGCCTCTGTAAGCCTTTTCCTGGTATATATTAGCCACTGTAGAGTGATGCTCAGAGCAGGAAGCAAGGGGAAGAAATGAAGAGGGGTTGTGAAGGAGCTTCACGGTCTTTTTCAGTCATAATGGATTAAGGGCAAATGCTTTGTCAGCTTTTGTGGCTTAGGGATCTCAGCATCTTGTACAAGGAGCTCCATTCCATTCTGATTATTCTTGGTGCAGGTTCCCTCTGCTGACATGGTTTGCAGACTTTCTCCTACATCAGGTAAGCCTTGCAGCATTCTCTATCCTCCCTAGTAAGCCTAGCTGATTTATTAATAACGATTGCACATTGCAGCATTCTCCGCATTGGGTGCAGCACATTGCACTTGCTGTGGATGTGACAAGGCACAATTTGCAATATTGCGTGGATAGCTTTTTTTTTTTTTCTTTTTACCCTCTGTCTGATCAGTAGCTGACACAGTAAAAAAATGTTTTTGCCTGGCATTGCTATATTTTTTACTCTACCTTGACTTACTGGCCTAAGGTGGCACATTTAGAGGGTGCTGTGAAGGCATCTGCATGAAGGATGAAAGCAAACTGGAGATTCTCTTTAATCTGGAGCCTCTTAGGAAGTTTTTTGCATATGTGGAGGTCATATGTTTTTTTTTTTTCATTAGCAGGGTAGTGTTTGTTGGAGAAGCCCCCAGGACAGGGCTGGAGACACATTGCAGTGCTGATCACAGCTCAACCACATATGGATAGTCAATGGAGCTCACCTTGTAGGATCTCTAGATTCCTTATCCCCCATCCAGTATTCTCTACTGGAATTTTAGCTGATTGCATCAAGCACCTTGAAATACTGCAAATGCCAAAGAAGGCAGGTAGACTCCAAACAATCATCTGCTCTGCCTCAGTACTTTATATTACAACATTCATTTATTTTTATTTATTTTATTTTTATTTTAGGGGGGGGGGGGGCATTTAAATCTGAAACTTGAAGTTGTCATCTGATTTAAATGTGTAATATTTTTTTTTTAAATCAAAAAGAGTTACTGATAGGTCAGTGAGGCCTTTATTGAAGAGAACTGTTATTTTGTTATTTTAATGATTTATCTTTTATCTGTTTGTAAATAAATAAATAAATAACAATAATAAAAATATGAATACATTGGGGCAAAGTTTACAAATAAAAGAATGTGCCTTTGTAAAGAGAATTTAATAAAATAAAGGTTAATGGAAGCTGTAAATTTTATTTACAGCTTTTGATTTGATGCTAATTGCTAAAATTCTTGTGCAAAAAAAAAAAAAAAATTGTTAAAAATACATAAGAAAAAAAATGATAGTGGATAAATTCAAGAAGTGTTTTTGCTGATGTAGACTAGATCTGTTTATGGTGTATGCAGGAAATGCAGGTAAAATATAATATAGTACAATAGGCTTCTGTGCCCAGCTGGAACACCTTAGCTCTGGAAAATTCAAAGGGCTCATCAGGATGCGGTCCATTAACATGTCTTGTTAATGCCCTGTCGTGTCAACATGTTTTTATACCATTAGATGGCACTGTGTCGTCTCACAAACTCGCAGAATGCTGCATATTGTAACTAGCGTGACACCATTGATCTCCTTTGCGCATTTTCCAAAAATGTATGGGCTAGTGTACCGTCTGAATACAGACATCAGGTCCCACCAGATTTCCATTCCTCTCCGAAATGTGCAGCCTAGATCCGCCTCAGAGTGGGCCAGCAATGGAGCGAACCTCTGTGGACGTAGAATCTGTCTGCTGAAAAATATTCCTAATCAAAGACTTCTATTTCCTTTGAAATTACAAAGCTTTATTTTTTTTGTGCCATTGAAATGACATTTGGCTTTGGATTTTATTCCAATGTGCACGGTCTTATGTTTATTTTAGGATTAAGCGATCACAGCGTTCCTCCCTCGAATCTCTGATGTGTTGCACCGTATCTTGGGTTGTGCTGTAGATTAAGGGCCCTGCTGTTTTGTTTCCGCAACATCAAAGGGCACATTAGTTTGTTTGTGTCTTTATATGGGATCTTTTCTTTATCTCGCAGAACAAAGGGAAGATTTGTTTTGGCTGAAGTAAAGGATTTTTTTTTTTTTTTGCTGCAGTTGTCTACATTATCCAATTCACCTGACTCATCATAACATGGTCACTTCCTTTGAAAAGGTCATTAATTATACAGTAGTTCCTGTCAGAATCCTTTAGCATGATATGAGGTCTAAACTAGGGCTGTGTTGTGTGGCTTTTATGAAACCGGCGTATGGAAGACGAGTTGTATAATGACCTTGTCGTATTGTCGTTGTTTATAGACCGAAAGCCAAAACTGCTGACTTTCACTTATATTTGGTGCAATTTGTCTAGAAATTCGGATAAATCATTTTTTTTTGGGGGACATCTAGACAAAATTATTGCAGGCTGTGGTATTTTAGGTGATATGGTCTACCTATGCCTGGTTGTGTCTGTGTTATTGTATATGGTTAGAGGAACCATCTTGAAAAAGAAGGAACTTAAGCAAAGAGCCTCCTAAAAAAATAAAGTATTAAATATACCTAACCAAATTAAAAGAAAAAATATGCAGTTATCTATAGAACAATTCCATATATGTTATATCCATTGGTAATCATGACCATGGAGGCTTGTAGGCCTGGAAAAAAATTATTCATAGTTACTAACATTTTAACATTTCCAAAGACAGTTTGTTGTTGGGCTGTTGATTGATCCCATAATGGTGCTTAGATTTTAACATATTGAAAAAATGACTCCCAACACCATCATTTGACAATCTGACCACGTTTTGTAGCACACAGGCTCTGGCCATGAGGACCCTGACTGGTTAAGTCTAACCTGGCTAACAGGTTAAGACCATAGCCTTCTGTTATTTAAGCAGACATAAGGTGTTATAATCAGTGGGGTCATATAGTAAGCAGTGGATGTATTTGTTGGAAGAAAACATTGATCATTTGAAGGTATCATGCATCTTAGAGGAACGGTCAAAAGCCCTTGTGTATGGGTTTTATTGTGCATTGTACTATTTCCAATACCAACCCCCCACTCAACAATCAGCTTACCCCACATGATCAATATGGCGAAATGGCACACTTGACCCAATAAGATGTGTCCAGCTAAAATACTGTCTGATTGGTCAGTAATGCATACCAGTGTGTTGCATCAAAAAAGGCCAAAAAAAAAAAAAAAACTTTCAGAACGTAACCACTACAATATATCCATGTATATACAAGATTTGTTTATATATATATATATATATATATATATATATATATATATATATATATATATCAAATGTAGCCTAGGGTGGAATGGTAAAGCAAAGCCACCCTTCCATACTGTATATAAAGCACACCAGCATTCACAGCTAAACCCAATGTAGGGTTGATATTTGTATATTGTATGTCATTCCCCCCTTGTGTACTACAGTAAGTTTGATTTAGGTATAGCTGATTGAAGCTGAGCCCCCCCCCCCCCCCCCAAGAGTTGACTTGTGTCTATAGATACCCTTGGGTACACACACACTATACTGTCAAAAGTATTGGAATGTCTGCCTTTACACACACATGAACTTTAATGGCATCCCAGTCTTAGTCCGTAGGGTTCAAAATATAGTTGGCCCACCCTTTGCAGCTATAACAGCTTCAAATCTTCTGGACTGTACAGCCCAGTCATGTTCCTCCAACCCAAATTCATCCTGTCTTTAAGGACCTTGCTTTATGCACTGGTACACATCATTTGGTGGAGGGGGGTTATGGTGTTGGATTGTTTTCAAGGGGTTGGGCTTGGCCTCTTAGGTCCAGTGAAGGGAAATCTTAAGACATCAGTATACCAAGACCTTTTGGACAATTTTGTGGTCCCAAATTTAAGAACAGTTTGGGGATGGTCCCTTTCTGTTCCAACATGACTGCACACCAGTGCACAAAGCAAGCTCCATAAAGACATGGATGAGTGAGTTTGGGGTGGAGCAAATTGACTGGTCTATACAGAGTCCTGACTTCAACCCAATAGAATACCTTTGGGTTGAATTTGAGTAGATCCTGCGAGCCAGGCCTTCTTACCAGGCGTTCCCTTCCCTCACATATCCGCTTCTGGAAGAACAGTCAAACATTCCCATAGACAGAGTTGAAGTTGATATAGCTGCAAAGGGTAGGCCAAACCAATATTGAACCCTACAGACTAAGACTGGGATGCCATTAAAGTTCATGTGTGTGTAAAGGAATCATCCCAATGCTTTTGGTAATATAGTGTATATAAATATATTACACAATTAAAAGTATTTTATTATATATATATATATATATATGTGTGTGTGTGTGTGTGTGTGTGTGTGTGTGTGTGTGTGTGTGTGTAAAATGTAGCCTAGGCTGGAATGGTAATGCAAAGGCACTCTTCCATACTGTATGTAAAGTACATCAGCATTCACAGCTAAACCCAACGTAGGGTTGATATGTGTATAATTTATGTCATTCCCCTTGGGTACTACAGTAAGTTTGTTTCATTTAGGCATAGGTAAGTGAATCTGAGCACCCCCACCCCCCCAAAAAAAAAGCTGACTTGGGCCTATAGATACTCTTGGGTACACGTAACTTGGAATCTGCCAGTTCATTATTCTGGTGTTGAATAAGGGGAGTCTTCCCAGTTTTCTGTAGGCATCTGGATATCTGATTATTGTCTAGACTTGCTGAAATGCACATTCTACTTCCAGTACCTATTCAGTACCATAGAAGTGGACAGCTGCCGTAATATATAAATAGCCCAATATGTCCATTTGCTTTATTTTTGGCCTTCAAAAATTGATTGAGACATTATTACATTGAATGGGTGAGGATAATTTAAAGGACAGCGCAAACCTTTATCTTAACCTAAATCTTCTCTACCACTTCCTCCTAAGCTACACTGCATTAAGCACCTCTCCATTGCTTATCTACCACTATTCCAGTACTGTGGCCTTCTCCGGTGTTTACATCCCAAGTCTGTTCAGGCATTGCCACGCCTGTGAACTGTGTTCCCATAGGCTTGAATGTACCAGATACCGATACTGCAGTCTGGCAGCAGGACTAGCAGAGGAAGGAACCTTTACTGGGCTCATGATCCTGAGAGTCTGTGACACAATTGACACAGGACTAGATGTTCTCTATGGAAATATAATTTATGAATTGGTTGTCTAGCTGAAGATTTGTCTCCTGCACATAAGTGCTTTATATTCCACAAAACATTTTTGTATATATTATGTATTATATGTAATAAGCAAATGTCACGGAACTCATTTTACCTTTGTGCTCACTGGAGTAATCTGTGCCACCGATGAATGCAGCGTGTATTTAATCTTTAGGGAAATTTGGAATGTTTTCAGACAAAGCCAAGTAATGTAGCTTTTATACAGCAGACACCAACCTTTCCCACCTCTCCAATATGTCATTGGACTTCCCTGCAAAATCCAAAGTTTTGATTATGATCGTTCATGCAGAATCACCCCTTCCCCTGTCTCTTATACTCATAGTACTGTCGGTAGTCTATGAGCAACCTATAATCAGGCCTGAGCAATGTCAGATAAGGAGCAAGGGACATGTCTAGTTTTACGTCTAGAGGAGGGATCTCCAACGTTTCTAAACAAAGGGCCAGTTAATTGTCCTTAAGTCTTTAGGGGGGCTGGACTGTGGCCAATGGGAGAAAAATATTTCTCTGGCATCAGTGGGAATAAAAAATGCAATATCTTTGGTATTAGGGGCAGGGGTAGTGCCCCATTGTTGGCGTCAGTAGGATAAATGGTGCCCCATTGTTGGTGTCAGTGAAAGGACTCATGCCCCATTTTTGGTGTCAGTGGTCAGAATAGTGTCTTATATCAGTGGGGTGAATAGTGCCCCAAGGACCAGATAAAGGCAAGCAAAGGGCCACATCTGGCCCCGTGGGCCACAGTTTGGAGACCTCTGGTCTAGAGGAAAATAGATTTCATCTCAAAATACAGAAAGATTTCTTCACAGTAAGAGCTGTGAAAATGTGGAACAGACTCCCTCCAGAGGTGGTTCTGGCCAGCTCAGTAGATTGCTTTAAGAGAGCCATGGATACTTTCCTAAATGTACATAATATAACTGAGTACTAACATTTATAGGTAAAGTTGATCCAGGGAAAATACGATTGCCTCTCGGGGGGATCAGGAAGGAATTTTTTCCCCTGCTGTAGAAAATTAGATCATGCTTTGCTGTTTGTTTTTTTTGCTTTTCTCTGGATCAACTGTGGGTATAGAATTGGGTATATGAGATTTGATGTCTGATATTATATTTTTATATTTTATATATATATATATATATATATATATATATATATATATATATATATATATATATATTTTTTATGGTTGAACTTGATGGACTTTTTTCAACCTGACTATGTGACTATGTAAATTATTACGTTCAGAAAGCAATGAGAAATCCTTTAGGGGTTTATTGGGAATATGGGGGGCATAGATGACTGGAGCCAACACCTGCTGAACCGTAGATGTGTTACTTTGCCTGGGTAGATAAGAAGACTTAGGTTAGGTATATTTATAAGCTAAAACCTAAGTAAGAAAAAATATCATGTTAGGTTTGTATTTCTATTATTGTTATTGTTATGGTAGGGTGACCAAAAATGGCCCAATAGTAGCAATCTATATTACAGTGAAGAGCAAAATGTCACGTATACAATGCTGTCACCTCCAGCTAGGAAATCCTGCGCTTTCCGGTATTTCGATGACTAGTCCAAGGTTTGAAAGAATCCTCCCATCATAGACAGATACCGAAAAATAATAAAATGACCTTGGAGGTACATAGACCTGAGAACAAGCTCAATCTACATCATATTGTCAAAAGTATTTGGGCACCCCTCCAAATTATGGAGTTCAGGTTCACAAAGACATGGTTTAACACGTTTGGTGCCGATAAACTCAAGTTGCTCTGATATGAACCCTACTAAACACCTTTGAGATGAATAATGTAAATCCTCTTTACAAGCCAGGTCTCCTCTGCCAACATCAATACCTGACCTTACATTACATTATTGGCTGAATAGATATAAATCCACTCTCCAAAATATTGTGGAAAGCCTTGCCAAAAAAGTTAAGACTGTTATACCTGGATGGTCAACTCCATATTAATGCCCATCATTTCTTTTCTTTTTTTAACAGAAAGGTAATGCCCATGATTTTTAACTGGCATGTCAGAATATCATATACAGTGCCTTGCAAAAGTATTCAACCCCTTGGCATTTTGCGTGTTTTGTAGCCTCACAACCTGCAATTAACATGTATTGTTTGAGGATTTGCATCATTTAATTTACAGAACATATCCACAATTTTGAAGATGTTTTTTTTATTTTTTTTTATTGTGAAGCAAACAACAAATAAGAAAAAATAACACAAAAAGTCAATGTGCATAACTATTCACCCCCCTAAAGTCAATACTTTGTAGAACCACTTTTTGCGACTATCACAGCTCCAAGTCACTTTGGATAAATCTCTATGAGCTTTCCTCATCTTTCCACTGGGATTTTTGCCCATTCCTCCATGGAAAACTGCTCCAGCTCCTTCAAGTTGGATGGTTTGCACTTATGAACAGCAATCTTTAAGTCAGACCACAGATTTTCTATTGGATTAAGGTCTGGGCTTTGACTAGGCCATTCCTACACATTTACATGTTTCCCCTTAAACCACTCAAGTGTTGCTTTAGCAGTGTGTTTGGGGTCATTGTCCTGCTGGAAGGTGAACCTCCATCCTAGCCTCAAATTACACACAAAGTGGTAGGTTTTGCTCAACAATATCCCTGTATTTAGCACCATCCATCTTTCCCTCAACTCTGACCAGTTTCCCAGTCCCGACTGCTGAAAAACATCCCCACAGCATGATTCTGCCATCACCATGTTTCACAGTGGGGATGGTGTTCTTTGGGTGATGTGATGTGTTGGGTTTGCGCCAGACATAGCGTTTTCTTTGATTGCCAAAAAGTTAAATTTTGGTCTCATCAGACCAGAGCACCTTCCTCCATACATTTTGGGAGTCTCCCACATGCTTTTTTACAAACTCAAAATGTGCCATTTTGTTTTTTGCTGAAAGTAACGGCTTTCTTCTGGCCACTCTGCCACAAAACCCAACTCTATGGAGCGTACGGCTTATTGTCGTCCTATGTACAGATACTCCAGTCTCTGCTGTTTAACTCTGCAGCTTCTCCAGAGTTACCTTAGGTCTCTGTGCTGCCTCTCTAATTAATTTCCTCCTTGTCCGGTCCGTGATTTTTGTTGTGTGGCCGTCTCTTGGCAGGTTTGCAGTTGTGCCATGTTCTTTCCATTTAGTTGTGCTCTCTGTGCTGGCAGCTCCCATCTCTCCACATTGATCTACCTGTTGATGATCCTGCTCGTCAGCTCTGCCTACTTAAAGCTTTCTAGTTCATTTGCTCTCTGCCTTCGCCTATGTTAACATCACAAGAGACTTTCTCCTGTGTTCCTGCTTCCCTCTGGCTACAGATCCTGCTTACTGTATTACTACTTTTATCGTTGGCCCTTGGACATTGGCTTGGCCGACTACCCAATCTGGTTACTGAACTCTGGCTATGTTTTGACTATGCTCACTCTGTTTACCTTTTTTATTTTTCTTATTAAACAAGTGTGATTTAACTGTACTTCTGTCTCGGTCTGATTCATGATTTCTGACAGATAGTATGGATGGTGCTCCTAAGGATCATCAAAGATTTGAATTTTTTTTTTTATAACCTAACCTTGACTTGTACTTCTCAACAACATTGTCCCTTATTTGTTTGAAGAATTGCTTGGTCTTCATGGCAGTGTTTGGTTAGTGGTGCCTCTTGCTTAGGTGTTACAGCCTCTGGGGCCTTTCAAAAAGGTGGGTTTTTGTAATGACAGATCATGTGACACATGGAATGTAACATCTTAGGTAACAAATTGTGTAGTTTGCATAGATGGAAGAATTTTGTAGAAGTTCTGTAAAGCAAGGTTCTACCCATTATACCAACAGTAACTGATATTGGCAGGTTTGTGCTGACTAGGGCAAATTCAAATAGAATAAAACACTGGCAGTATATGCATTACACTAATGACTGTTATTGGGGACACCTGTTCCTCTGACAACTGTAAAAAGTTGTCGTTCCTCTTGTTTTACAGGGATTTCCTCTCATTTCAGCCATGAATAAGCACTGATCCAGTGCGAAACGCGTCGGCTGTTCCTTGTTTCCACTGCTGTGACCCTATTTTTGTACATGCTGTCTATTGAATAAAAGACCACCCATCAGGTTTTGGAGTGCGGCTATCCATTTTTCTTTGTCTTCATTTTGCTTAGTGCACCGCCAGCACCCTCGGTATCCTGCACCACCTGTAACCATTTAGTGATCCCAACTGGAGCGGTGACTCCTTTCTCTCTATCCTCTCATTTTCTGTTACGTCTCTAGAACAGGAAGTCAAGGGCAATCTCCCAAAGATGACAGTAATTGCGAAATATAACCTGCAGGGGTTTTAAACCTTTTTATATTCCATGCAAAGTGAATGGGCTATCTTATTAACCAGTACAGATCCACGCTATTGACAAAAGACGTCAACAGCGCGGACCTGAGCTGCCGGGGTCACGTCTTTGGACGTCAATGTTTTTGTAATTCCCCGCACGCCACAGCGGGGAAAAACAGTGCCGTCGCATCGCCGAGGATTCGATGCGTGTACCCGGCGGCCGCGGTGACAGAGCAGGGACGTGGAGCTCTGTGTGTAAACACAGAGCTCCACGTGCTGTCAGGGAGAGAGGAGACCGATCTGTGTCTCTTGTACATAGGGACACAGCATCGGTCACCTCCCCCAGTCACCCCCCTCCCCCCACACAGTTAGAACACACCCAGGATACACATTTAACCCCTTCCTCACCCCCTAGTGTTAACCCCTTCAATGGCAGTCACATTTATACAGTAATTAGTGCATATTTATAGCACTGGTCGCTGTATAAATGTGAATGGCGCCAAAAATGTGTCAAAAGTGTCCGATGTGTCCGCCGTAATGTCGCAGTCCCAATAAAAATCGCAGATCGCCGCCATTACTAAAAAAAAAAAAAAATCATATTTCTGTCCCCTATTTTGTAGGCGCTATAACTTTTGTGCAAAGCCGTCGCTTATTGCGATTTTTTTTTTACAAAAATACATAGAAGAATAAGTATCGGCCTTAACTGAGAAAAAAATTGGGATATTTATTATAGCAACAAGTAAAAAATATATATATATTTTTAAATTGTCGCTCTTTTTTTGTTTATAACGCAAAAAATAAAAACCGCACGGGCGATCAAATACCACCAAAACAAAGCTCTATTTGTGGGGAAAAAAGGACGCCAATTTAGTTTGGGAGCCACGTCGCACGACCGCGCAAATGTCAGTTAAAGTGACGCAGTGCCAGAAGCTGAAATTTTGCCTGGGCACGAAGGGGGTTTATGTGCCTAGTAAGCAAGTGGTTAACAAATGCAATGAACATTTTGTTTTTAATGTTCAATTTTATTGACTGAATACAATTTTGGATATTTTATTCACCGATCAATTTATTAGGTACACCCGTTCAATTGCTTGGTAACATAAATTGTTAATCAGCCAATCACATGGCAGCAACTCAATACATTTAGGCATTTAGATGTGGTGAGGAAGACTTGCTGAAGTTCAAACTGAACATCAGAATGAGGAAGAAAGGGGATTTTGTGACTTTGAACGTGGCATGGTTGTTGGTGCCAGACGGACTGGTCTGAGTATTTCAAAAACTGCCGATCTACTGGGTTTTCAGGCACAACCATCTCTAGGGTTTACAGAGAATGATCCGAAAAGAGAAAATATCCAGTGAGTGGCAGTTGTGTGGATGAAAATGCCTTGTTGATGTCAAAGGTCAGAGGAGAAAGGGCAGACTGGTTCAAGATGATAGAAAGGTGACAGTAACTCAAATAACTACTCATTACAACCAAGGTATACAGAATATCATCTCTGATCGCACAAAACATCGAATATTAAAACAGATGGGCTACAGCAGCAGAAGACCACACCAGGTACCACTCCTGTCAGATATGAACAGGAAACTGAGACTAAAATTTGCACAGGCTCACCAAAATTGGACAACAGAAGATTTTTTCTAAAGCACATGATTAGAGCCTGAGGCTATAATTGGCCTAAAAAAAGGGTGGGCTCAGGGCACCGAGCACTGCACCCTGAGTCCACCCAGTTGTGTGATAATGGTGAACTAATATTCTTCCTGCGTCTCCTGGCCAATCAGAAAGCGGGTCTTAAGACCCGATTGGCTGAGAGGAAAAGCAATTTTATTGGCCGGTACCTGGTGGCAGGGGGTTACACAGTATGAAGTATCTGGATGCTGTAAGTCTTTGACAGTCCCAAACCTTAAAGGGTTTGTAAAGGTAATTTTTTTCCCCTAAAAATCTTCCTTTACCTTAGTGCAATCCTCCTTCACTTACCTCATCCTTCCATTTTGCTTTTAAATGTCCTTATTTCTTCTGAGAAATCCTCACTTCCTGTTCTTCTGTCTGTAACTCCACACAGTAATGTGAGGCTTTCTCCATGGTGTGGAGTGTCATGCTCGCCCCCTCCCTTGGACTACAGGAGAGTCAGGACGCTCTCTACGTTGCAAATAGAGAAAAGAGCTGTGTGTTAGTGGGCGTCCTGACTCTCCTGCTCTTTTCTCTATCTGCAACATAGAGAGCGTCCTGACTCTCCTGCTCTTCTCTCTATCTGTAACGTAGAGAGCGTCCTGACTCTCCTGCTCGCCTCCTCCCCTCTCAAGGGAGGGGGCGAGCATGACACTCCACACCAGGGAGAAAGCCTTGCATTACTGTGTGGAGTTACAGACAGAAGAACAGGAAGTGAGGATTTCTCAGAAGAAATAAGGACATTTAAAAGGAAAATGGAAGGATGAGGTAAGTGAAGGAGGACTGCACTAAGGTAAAGAAAGCTATTTAGGGAAGAATGTTTTCCTTTACAACCCCTTTAACCTGTCCTGTTACATAACAATTTACACTAAACCTGCACTTACCCTACAAGGATCTGAAGTTATTAGCACCAGCCTCCCTCTTGTCTTACGGAGATCTCAGGGCCAAAAAAAAAACTGATTCCAATTGGAATGGGCACCAGGTCAAGTTACAACAGCCTAGATCTGCCCCACAGTATAATGTGGACTACAGTATGCCAGAGCTGTATCCTGGCCTAGGCCAACAAGGCCCAGGCCTAGGGCAGCACATTGCAGAGGGGCAGCATGAAAAGAGTCCCTGCAGGCTTGCGCTATTAGTGTAGCACTGTTAGTGTAGCGCCAGTCTTATGGGGCGGGCTGGGCAGAGGGGCAAGCATTCCGCAACTGTGGGGGGGGGGGGGGGGCAGAGCTTCTAATTTTGACTGTCCTATCATCCTGGACCACAAACCTTCCTCACTGTGCTACATATTTTCTGCTGTACCATTGGCATGGTTATATCTTTTTAGTCCTCTCCATAAAATTGTATTTTTCATTTTGGATAGCGTAAGGGAAGGGCAGGTCTTTAACAGCAAGGGGTGTGGCCTTGACAGGAAGGGGTTGGTAGTATGTAAATTAGGGGTGCACGAGTTTAGTTAGGCCTAGGGCAGCACAAAACCTAAATACATCACTGCAGTATGCCACTATTTGAGTGTGGTCATGGGCAATACTTTAGTGCAAATGAGAATTTATCAGATACTATTAGGAGTCCGTTTACCAACAGAGTAGAGTGTTGACAAACGTTCACTTTTCACTTCAATCATCCAAACATGTGCATGGAAACATGGAAAATCCTGCTTCGTTTTCATTTTTTTCCTTGAACATGTACATGTCGGGGTCCTTGCGTAAACATCCATTCACCATACTTACTAAGTGTAAAATGAACATACATTTTACTGCTTCATCAGTTTCTACTGCTTTAGTAAATCAATCCCTGGGGCATATTTATATACAGTAGAAGCAAATGTGCCTTCCACTAAACACTCACTGGTGGTGGATCAGTCACTGGCATTTAAAACACACATACCTGGAAGATTTACCTGCAATGAATGTTTGGTGAATCTCAAATTCACAGCTCTACAAATAGGCCCCTTGGTCCCGCTTCACTCTGGTGCGATGCGCGAAACCCTGCGATTCACTGCGGGGTGTCGGTGTAAAGTTAATAACACCCCCAGATCAGATTGCAGTACGAACTGTAAGGCCCCTTTCACCCGTGTGGAGCGTATGTCCGCTTTTTCATCCATCCGTTTACGAAGGGAGCTGCGGTGGCTCAATGTGAATGGCACTGCGCTGACATGCCGTTCACCTCTGCAGCCAAGGGTTCGGATCCCGGTCTTGGCTACATGTGAATTGAGTTTGGTGGTCTAAGCCCGGCTCCCGATGGGTGTGCTATGCAAGGTACGCCTGTGCTTAGTACGCCCACCCCCCTCCCACAAAAAAACACCACACTTGCACGCACACAAAATTGGTTTAACACACACGCACTTTGGCCATGCGGTCTCCTAAAAATAAAGAGAGGCGAAGGACCTATGGGGCTGGGTGGGCTGGGCTCCCTCATAGGGGGAGTCCCTCTGCCCCATTGGGCCCCAGTTGGGCTCCCAAGAGGAGCAGGTAGGGCGCAGTGAGTGGGAGGCCCCCCCTCACACCCGCCATTGCCACCAGGGGCATGGAGAAGGATGGCGTTTGCCTCCGGGGGGAGGGTCTGCCTACTCCCAACTCCTGCAGTCCGGCTCCTCTCTCTCTCGAGTTCACGCACAAAAATACACTTTAAAAAAAAAAGAAAAAGGGACATACATTGGTCCCTATGTGAATGCGGGTGTCAGCGGGTAAACATCTCCTGACACCCGTAATCATCCGCCTCCGCAAAGATCCGATTTTGCAGACGGAAGAATGTCCTACTTTTTCTTCCGTCTGCGGATCGGATCGGATGAACGTGTTCATCCGATCCCCCCCATAGAGGAGAGCGGAGAAAAGACAGGGCGATCCCTACACAGTGTGTGGAGACCGCCCTGTCATCCGACAGCTCAGCGGCGATCTACGGAGCGATTCCCGCTGAGCTTACGGACACACGGAGGCGGATCATTACTGATCCGCCCCGTGTGAAAGGGCCCTAAAGTGGTGCAGGAATCGTATCGTATAGGTGTGCGCAAGCATGCAATCCGATCCCAGTGCGGACCAAAAAGAGGGTCTTGCACCATTTTTGTGCGAATGCGATTGCAGCCATACAGTGTGTATGGCTGAATTTGCATTGCACAGACATTGCATGTGATCTGCACAGCAATGCAGTGCGAATCACATGCGATGTCTGTGATTGCACAAGTGTGCGCGCTCCCGAGTCTAGCATTTGCGTCCCCCGACGCCTGCGTCATTGAATTTACAGCAACGCTGCTATGAATTTATCCAATCAAGAGCCGAGAACCCCGGGCAGAGAGGGAGAGCGTGTCTCCGCCGAGCGAATTAATGGGCTCAGGTGAGTAACATGAAGGGGCTGGTCAGTGACATAAGTTTTTTCACCTTAATGCATAGAATGCAATATGGGGAAAAAACATGAACCTTTACAACCCCTTTAAATCTTCTGCCCTTGTTGTTTTAACTTTGGATAGTAAAACATTTTTTTTCTGCCAGTAAATACCTCATACAGCCCACTTCCTGTTTCTTGTCTAGTAAAAAGCCTAGGCATATGACATCATGACTCTTGTGAGAGTTTGCCAGGAAGGGAGGATGGCAGAGTCATAAGAGGACCAATGAGAGCTGCAATGCTGGAGGTATATGTCTGTGTAAATCCAGGAAGTGAACAGGCAGCAGCTTCAGCTGCCCACAGTTAAAATGGCTGCAGCCAGACTCAGTGGAGGGAGATTTCTGCAGCATACTTGGCAAGTACAGAATCACAGTATATATAAAATAATATGCAAAGTGGTTGGAGGGAAGCTTCAGAAGGGCAACGAGGTTTTTATTATTACAAATTATGTGGGCAGACTGCAGTTCTTCTTTAAAGAGTAACAATATAAAGAAAACAAACACAGTGGATATTTTCCTAACAAATGTCTTCTTATAAAAAAGAAGGTCATTCTTGAACTGATGATGGGTATCGTATTGGATTTTAATATTAGATAATTAGAAATCCTAAAATAGCGACATAAATAATTGTCGGAGCTCAGCCTTAGAATGTCATTTCCATTTGTGAGATGAAAGTGGTTTTATTTTCATAACGGTGGTAACAATGAGACAAGCTGTCTCCAGAGCAGCATTGAGTCACAGCAAGTTGCGTCACGGGAGAGACGGGATTCGAGTGAATGTCAGCGGAAAAAGAGAAGCCAAACTCTCGTCACCCTCACCAGACCCATTGGGATTGGACACTGCTGAGAGGACAAGGGCAACGCAAATACATATCAGTTTTCTGAGAAGGCATGGTGATCCACTGACTGGAATTCCTCATATACAAGAAGGTGTGACATTATTATGGATCGGATTCGGTCAGACATGAAGAAGAGACACATCTCTATATCAGATCACAAACTCACTATACAAAGTGCACTACACAACACTCACTAGAAGTTCTGCAGGAGCAACATTGTTTTTACAAAGTTGCAGATAAAGATAAAGGCTTCAAATGAATACATTCATTAACCACTTGCTTACTGGGCACATATACCCCCTTCCTGCCCAGGTGAAATTTCAGCTTCCGGCACTGCGTCGTTTTACCTGACAATTGCGCGGTCGTGCGACGTGGCTTCCAAACAAAATTGACGTCCTTTTTTCCCCAGAAATAGAGCTTTCTTTTGGTGGTATTTGATCACCTCTGCGGTTTTTATTTTTTGCGCTATAAACAAAAAAGAATGACAATTTTGAAAAAAATACAATATTTTTTACTTGTTGCTATAATAAATAGCCCAATTTAAAAAAATAAAAAATAAATTCAGTCTAGGCCGATACGTATTCTTCTACATATTTTTGGTAAAAAAAAAATCGCAATAAGCGACTGGTTTGCACAAAAGTTATAGCGCCTACAAAATAAGGGACAGAATTATTTTTTTTTATTATTTTTTTTTACTAGTAATGGCGGCGATCTGCGATTTTTATTGCGACTGCGACATTATGGCGGACACAGACACTTTTTTTTTTTTTTTTTATTCAACAAGGTGTTTATTGAGAAGAAAAAAGATTGTATACATGGTCAAGAATCAAGTTAGCATACATGAGTTACAGTAACAACACGCAGAGTAGGTACAAAGTATCAAACATTTACAGTCAACTGTTGACAGTGGTTTACAACTGGCTTCAATCCTATAGGCATAAACAGGTAGTTCTCGGAATACAGTGAAGGCAAAAAAAAAGAAAACAAAAAAAAAACATGACAAAAAAGGAAAAAAAAAAAAAAAACCCCCGGCAAGTACAACATTGGATTCTGCCAAGAGAAGTGTACTTTATCCAATGGTTTCTAAATCTCCCAACCAGCGATCCCAGACTTTGTTATACTTGGCTGGGCAGCCTCTATTAATGTATATGCATTTCTTATAAGGTAAGGAGATGTTCACATCTGCCTTCCATTCTGAATAACTGGGGGGTGTCGGTCTCATCCACTTTCTAGCTATGAGTTTCCTGGCTGAAAATAAGGTCTTGTGAACGAATACTTTGGTGTATTTGTCCATCTCCTCAGGGAATATTCCCAGGAGACACTGCTTGGGGTCAAGTGTAACAGGGGAACCCATATCGTTTCCAAAGGTCTTGGATTTTTGGACAGGCCCAAATCAGATGGAAAAAGGTGCCTGTTTCCTGGCCACACATCGCGCAGAGGGTTGACTGATCGCGTTTGTATCTAGCAACTCGAATGGGAGTGAGATAGCGCCTATGTGTTATGAAGACTTGTGACAGTCTGTCTGAAAGCCTGGGGGGCACCATCTTACAGGTCTCCAATGCTTCCTCCCACTCCTCATCCTCCATGGGACCCACTTCCCTCTCCCAGCGCTGTTTTAAAGCAAAAGCAATTTTGGTGGAGATGGGAGTAGATAACATATTGTAGAACGCAGATATCAAACCTCGTGGATCCGTGTGCTTGACTATGGACACAACAGGGTGTGGAGTAGGCTGCGGATGGTTATGTGAAAATTGTACCTGGGCTGCGTGCCTGAGCTGAAAAAAACCTAAAGAGCATATGGTTGGGTAATGAAAACTCCTCTTTAAGCATTTGGTAAGTTTTGAGTTTTCCGGTTGATAGTATGTGGTGTAAGTAATAGACACCCCGTGCTGCCCATAATTCAGATCCCTGAGTATGAGCAAATTCCTTCAGTCCCCCGTTATGCCACAGTGGCGTATAGTCATTGTATTGGGGTATTCCTAGTCTAGTGGACACCAGATCCCAAATCCTCCTATAGTGGTACAGCAAGGACTTCGCATCTCCCGCCTGTTCAGTACTCCCAGACCCTGCCAATACTGCGTAGAGCGCATCTCCTGTGACTCGGGCCTTCCGTGGGCAGAGCAACAGTAGAAACCGTGAACTGTCTACCTTGTCAATATGATACAATTGGGAAAGCTGTGCGGAGATGTAATATAGGTTAAAATCCGGTAGCGCCGTGCCTCCCAATGCAGTCGGGTTTTTAAGGGCTTGCCAAGCTAGTTTGTGCCTATTGTTACCCCACACAAAGGGCTTAAGGAGGGCTTCAAGTGTCTTAAAGTATTTTAGTGGCATATATATTGGGGAGTGCCAAAGGACATACAACATTTTTGGGAGGAGAACCATTTTTATAAGGTTCACTCGGCCCCACACCCCTAAGGGCAAGCGGGCCCAATTTCGAAGTTTAGATCTAACCAGCGAGAACAGGGGCTCAATGTTTAGGGCAATATAGTCGGCTGGGCTCCTCGTGATGTGTATTCCTAAGTATTTAGTGACATCTGTCCGCTGTAACTGAGTTCCCGATATGGGTTCAGGTGGTGGAAAGCTATCAATCGTTAAGATCTGCGATTTTTCCCAATTGATCTTAAGCCCGGAAAACGTTCCAAACCTCTCGATCAATCGTAGTGCAGCCTGTAGGGAAGGGCCCGAGTAGAGCATAGTATCATCCGCATATAGGCTGATTTTTTCAACCAGGGGGCCTACTTGCAGACCCACGATCTCTGAGTTTGTGCGAATGGACACGGCCAAAGGTTCCGAGGCCAAAGCGTACAAGAGTGGGGACAGTGGGCAACCCTGCCTCGTACCTCTGCTGAGGTTAAACATTGAAGACGGCCACCCATTCGCCACCACTCTGGCTGCAGGAGCTAGGTAAAGCAGTCGGACCCATTTACAGAACCTGGGGCCAAAACCGTATCTCTCCAGGCAACGCCAGAGATATCGCCATTCCACGGAGTCAAATGCTTTAGCCGTGTCCAATGCCACAACCACCCGGGAGCCTACGTTTTCATGGGTTGCCTGTAAATTAATGTAGAGTCTGCGTAAATTGAAGAAGGTGTTGCGGCCCGGCAGGAATCCTGCCTGATCTGGGTGGATTAAAGTAAGTATTACTTGATTGAGTCGATTTGCTAGGACTTTGGCAAGAATCTTGACGTCCACTTGTAAGAGGGAGATGGGGCGGTAGGATTCTGGGTATTCCGGGTCTTTTCCTGGTTTTGGTATAAGTACTATGGTTGCCTCTCTCATGGATGGGGGAAGCGTAAATTTCTTAAATAAGTGATTGTAAAGGGTAAACAGTCTGGGGATAAGGGCCTCACTATACCGGGCATAAAATTCAATCGGGAGGCCGTCAGATCCTGGCGACTTGGAACTAGCAAACCCAGCTATGGCATTCGCTATCTCCTTCATGTTGAGAGGCGCTTCAAGAAGATCAATTTGATCAGTAGATAGGTGGGGGAGTGTGATGCCGTCCAGGAAGGAGGTCATTGGGCCCTCGTCCGCCAGACTAGTGGACGTGTATAATTCCTCAAAAAAACCTCTAAATTGGGAGGACACCAGTGACGGTTCAGTGATCCGCTGGCCATCTGGGCCACGTAAGGAGATGACTACTGGGGGTCTGTCCTCGCTGTGGACCAAATAGGCCAACAGTTTACCCGCCTTCTCCCCATGCTCAAACAGCTTTTGTTTAGCGAAGTTTGGCTTTCTCATATTGCATATGATTCACTATTCTTGTCTGCAGTTTCAAAGCACACGCTTTTTCGGGGGTGGGATCCGTCACGTACCTTTGTTCTGTCAAGGACAGTTCTGCCTCCGCTTTAATAAAGGCGTCAGCCGAATCTGCCTTGATTCTATTTATGCGGGTAATTAGGGACATACGTGCATGAAGCTTGAAAGACTCCCAGACTGCATCCGTAGGAGCGGACTGGTGGTTCTCCCTGAAAAATGCCTGCCACTCATTGGCAAGATCATCCTCCTCTGGCAACAATGTGAGCCAAAATGGGTTCAAGCGCCATGCTCGCAATGGTTTGTCTAATGGGACGCCTAATGTCATCCAGTATGGGCTGTGGTCAGATAATAGCCTGGGGCAGAATCCGGCCCAGAGGAGCCTAGATGTAAGGACCTGTGAGACAAGGATAAAATCAATTCTTGACATGGAGTTATGTGAAGAGGAGAAACAGGAATATTCTTGTTTATGTGGGAATTTGTGGCTTCAGCTGTCTACTAAGTGGAAAGACGATATTAGTTTGGAGAATTTAGTGTCTGTCGCTATCCCAGGGGCAGGAGGTGTAGGGTGAAGCCTATCTAGGGCAGGGTTTAACGTGGTGTTGAAATCCCCCAGCCAGATCGCCTGGACTGATGGATGCCGTGCCATAAACGCAACTCCTTCCAAGATTGCGGTCACAGAGAACGGGGGGGGGGGGGTATATAATACGCCAAAAGGAGAAAGGGTTCCCCATACGGTTTGGTGGAGAGTAACACATAGCGGCCCTGGGGGTCCGTGCAGACCTCGCATAGTTCAAAGTGCACTGACTTAGCAATAAGTACAGAAACTCCTCGCGCGTGAGTCGAGTGGGTCGAATGATATGCCCACCCCACCCACGGGCGGCGAAGTGCCATCCGTAACCTTCCCTCAATATGCGGTTCAAACAGTACTATTACATCGGCCCGCTGCTTTTTAAGAAATGCCAGAGCCGACGATCGCTTGATCTTCCCACGGAGACCCCGGACATTCCAGGTGAGGAATTTTAAGGACGCCATGGGTCACAGTGTGAAAATGAATGCGATCCGGAAGGTCTGAGCCACCCAGCCTCACCTGAGGGGTGCCAGGGGAGAGCATAGATCAAGGATAGCCCAGATACTGCCAAACCAAATGTAGTGTGTGAGACCTGTAACAATCGTATAGCTTGTTGCGTAACCTGCATTCGTGGTGTAACATACATTAATGTACTCAATAAACAAACTTCCCCACCCTGCCCTGCACCCCAAGAAACTAGTCCGGGCATCATCCCTAAACCAACCATTCAGTATAAACAATGAAATAACAAAAAGAAACAAAAGAAAAAAAAAGGACTGCTTGGGAAAAACATAAAGAGTAAAGCCCCGTACACACGGCCGAGGTTCTCGGCAGAAACCAGCGAGAACCTCGCTGGCATCCTGATTCTGCCGAGAACCTCGGCCGTGTGCACGGATTCGGCGAGCATCCCGTCGGGAATGCCGTCGAGCCGAAATAGAGAGCAGGTTCTCTATTTGCTCGACGGCCCGTCGGGATGAATGGCTCGTCGCCCTTCCCGACGGGCTGGTCGATGAATCTGACGGCCGGGCGAGAACCTCGACGGGCGGATTGACGAGTTCCACCCGTCGAGGTTCTCTGCCGTGTGTACGGGGCCTGAAACAAACAGAACTGCTGCGTCGTCAAGGAGCTTGTGTTCAAGCCCCACAATGTCTGAGTATAACAGGCTGGAGATCTACAGCAGTTCCATTCAGTGCTACTGAATTCTCTAAAAGCCTGTGGGGGAAAGTCTCGCTGCACTTTGCTCTCAGCGAGTAGGACACACAATGTCCTGAAGCTCCAGTCTCTGGTGCAACATAATGGGCTGCGTGGGACCCCAGGGGTAAATTAGAGCAGAAATATAACTTGATTCCCAGAGAGATACTTGTAGGGTCAGGCCAGTTCGATCCAGCGGGAACAATGATACAGGGCAGTGGACTAGGGTATGTGAGGGCAACAAACCAGTCATGTGGAGAAGTACAGGCTTAGTTCAGATCCACGGGTTGCCTCAGGGCAAATTAGGAGTAAAGAAATAAGGGGGGGGGGGTCTAGCCCACTGCCATTTGTACATAAAGTGTGTAAGGGTGAGTACTCACAGTGAATCAGTCAGCATTTCCAGGCTCCGCACTGCGCTCCAACCAGTCGATCACTTCCTCAGGGTTTTCAAAAAAGAAGGCTCGGCCGTCTCGTTCCACTCGGAGACGGGCCGGGAAAAGCATGGCGTACTTGAGGTGACGAGTGCGTAGTTTGCGCTTGGCCTCCATGAATCCAGCGGCGACGCTGGATCTCAGCCGAGAAGTCTGGGAAGATAGCGATGGTAGCATTTCCGAAAGGGATATTGCCCTTTTCTCTGGACATCCGGAGAGCTGCATCACGGTCCTTATAATTTAGGAGCTTGGCAATGAATGTGCGGGGGGGGGCTCCCTGCGGGGGAGGTTTAGCAGGCATTCGATGAGCTCTCTCCACTGTAAGTATGGGGGAGAAAGCTTTCCTTCCATAGGTATTAACTAGCAACTGTTCAAGAAAGAGAGTGGGATCCTTACCCTCAGCACCCTCAGGCAGGCCAATAAACCTTAGGTTACACCTTCTGATTCTGTTCTCCATGTCATCTTGTTTGGAGAATAACTGAGCGATCTGCATGTGGTCTGTGCACTCTTGCAGGGGGGGGACGGCATCCTCCACATTGCTGAGCCTGATCTCCGCTGTTTTGACCCTGTCCCGGAGCTTATGGAGGTCTTGTCTCATCAGAGATATGTCGACCTTGACCTCTTCAATTTGTGCCGTGAGCGTGGTCCTGCAGAGGGTAATGGCTTCAAGAAGCCGAGCCGTGTCTCCCGCCGGGCGCCCGCCTCCCGCCTTCTCCCCGACACCATTTTCCTCCATGTCCTCCTTGTCTTGACGGCGATACTGGTCTAACTTTGCCACGGCCGTGGATTTCTGGCTCTTGGGAGGAGACATGCCGCCGAGGGTCCCACTGGATATGGGAGTCAAAGTAGGTAGTTGTGGGTCGTCTACGGTGCAGAGGATGGATGTAAAGCAGGAGTAATGGACGGAGCTGCTCCCGGACACGTCCTACTCCATGAGGTGCTAGGCCACCCACCACATCGGACACTTTTGACACATTTTTGGCACCATTCACATTTATACTGCAATCAGTAATATATGCACTAATTACTGTATACATGTGACTAGCAGGGAAGGGGTTAACACTAGGGGGTGAGGAAGGGGTTAAATGTGTACCCTATATAGTGTTCTAACTGTGGGGGGAGGGGGGTGACTGGGGGGTGACCGATCTGTGTCCCTATGTACAAGAGACTCAGATCGGTCTCCTCTCTCCCTGACAGGACGCTGTCATTGTGAGAGCCGGCAATGAGAAATGATCTCATATGTTTACATATGAGATCATCTCTCATTGGCCGCACAGATCGCCTACCAAACGGCCACTCCGATTGGCTGTTAACAGCGATCTGTGATTGGCTGTGTCCAAGGGACATGGCCAGCACAGAAGTTCACCGCTGCGCACTCAGGAGCGCGCGCGGGGAACGAGGAAAGCGGCGGCCGTAAAAAAGCACGGCGCCTCAGAGAAGTAGAACCACCCTGCGGCCGTATATAGTCGTACGGCCGTCGGGAAGTGGTTAATACATCCTTATTTCTTTTTTAGTGCAAGAAGTGTATGTTCCTGAATCAAGTACAGTGGAACCTTGGTTTACGAGTAACGCGGTTAACGAGAATTTTGAATAACAAGCAACTTTTTTGCTCATTTTGCAAGTGTTGTCTCGCCACACAAGCAAAATTCAAGCCAATGGGGAGTACAGTTTCGCATTTGGCCAGAGGTGCGGGGGCGCCGAAGCTGAGCGCAGTCGTTTAGAAATACTCAGAAATACTCTGTTCCCGAGCCTTTTTGAGGTTTTCCGAGTTCAGCCGAGCTGTCCTCGAGCATTTAAAAGGCTCTCCGGCGCCCCCCACCTCTGGCAACATGCAGTATTGCATGCCATAGAAGTCATGCCATAGAAAGTAACGGAGAGGCAGGGCAACTATAATCTTGGGATTTTAAAAAAAACACAGATTTTTATATACTCTCCCTGGTTTTACTGAGACTGGCAACCCTAATGGGGCCCCCTAGAGTGCCCGAGAGCCCAAATTTAGAGTCCCCCCCCTGGTTCCACTGTATCAGTTATCAGCTGCTTACAATAACTGCACATTTAAGCTCAGACTGGGTAAGTGAGAAGCAGCGCAATAAAACCATCAGTTGTGCTGCAGTACAAAGAGCATGTTGATAGGAGGAGAAAGCAGAGTAACAGAGAGATTAACCAATCACAAGGTCTCAGTACTTTTCCTTCACTGGCCAGTCACAGGCTTGTGGGCAGGGCCACTTTCACTATGCACACAGGGTGCCTTTGGTGCTCATCAATGCCTGGTACCAGACGGAGACTGCGGTCATGTAAAGAATCTAACATTAACCACTTTGGTTCTGGTAAGGTTTTACCCCCTTCCTGATCAAGCCATTTTTTGCGATACGGCCAAAATAAATTTGATGTCCTTTTCCCCCCACAAATAGAGCTTTCTTTTGGTGGTATTTGATCACCTCTGAGATTTATATATTTTTTTTGCTTTAAACAAAAAAAGACCGACAATTAAAAAAAAAATATATATAAATATATATATATTTTACTTTCTGTTGTAAAACATATATAACATAACATAACATATATAATAAAAAAATTAAGGCCAATATTCTGCTACATGTTTTTGGTATAAAAAAAACTCCCCAATATGCGTATATTGATTGGACTTTGCTACAAAAGTTATAGCAGTTAGAAAATAGGGGAAAGATGTATGGCATTTTTATTTGTATTACTAGTGATGGCTGTAATCAGGGTTTTTTGGCAGGACTGCGACATTGCGGCGGACAAATTGGACAACTAGTTGACATTTTTTACACTTTTTTGGGAACCAGTGACATTATTACAATGATCAGTGCTAAAAAATATGCACTGACATTGTACTCATGACACTGGCAGGAAAGGGGTTAACATCATGGGTGATTAAGTGGTTAAATGTGTTCCCTCAGTGTATTTCTAACTGTGTGGGGGGGGGGGGGGTGGGATGCCAGGGACAACACACAGATCCATCTTCCTGCATAGCAGGAAGACAAGATCCCGTGTCACCCCCTGTCAGAACGGAGATCTGCCTTGTTTACACAGGCAGATCCCCGTTCTGTCTCTGCTGTCTTATTTTTTAATAAAAAAAATGTGTATTTTTTCCAAAAAAAAGTCTGCTTGTAAGACGGCAACACAAATACGGTGTGACAGAAAGCATTGTTTTAACTTGTAAAGAACAAGTTTGAAAAATAGGCAAGGTCCTTAACCCCTTGCTGCCCGGTTAACCCAGATATACGTCTGCAGAATTGCATGGGCAGGCAGAAAGACGTATATATACGCTCCCTTTAAGAAGAGGTTGTTGCCCATCCACGGGTCCCACGGACTGGATCAACATCTCCCCGTTCTGCCTAGTGACACTATCACTGATCGTGTTCCCTGTCATCAGGAACAACGATCAGTGACATGTCACAGCAAGCCATGCCCCCCTACAGAAAGAATCACTCCTTATGGAAAACGTAACCACTACAGCGTCACCTAGTGGTTAACCCCTTCACTGCCAGCGTCATTTTCACAGTAAACAATGACAATGGTCCCAAAAATATGTCAAACGTGTCCGATGTGCCCGCCATAATGTCGCACTCACGATAAAAAACGCTGATCGCCGCCATTACTAGTAAAAAAAATAAAAAATTTATAAAAATGCTATAAAGCGATCTCCTATTTTGTAGACGCTATAACTTTTGCGCAAACCAATCAATAAACGCTTATTGCGTTTTTGTTTTTTTTAACAAATATATGTATATTAAACTGAGGAAAAGATAACAATTTTATATCTTTTTGGGGATATTTATTATAGCAAAAAGTAAAAAATCTTGCATGTTTTTCAAAATTATCGATCTATTTTTGTGTATAGCGTAAAAAAATAAAAACCACAGAGGTGATCAAATACCACCAATTTTGTTTGGGAGCCACGTTGCACGACCGCTCGATTGTCAGTAATGCCGCGTACACACGGTCGTTTTTTGTGATGAAATAAAATGACATTTTTAAAGACGTTTTTTAAAATGATCGTGTGTGGGCTTCACATCGTTTTTTGTCTTCTGAAAAACTACAAAAAAAAAAATTCGAACATGCTTCGATTTTTTTATGTCGTTTTTGAAAATGTTGTTTTTTGTGTTGTAAAAAATTATCGTGTGTGGGCTAAAACGACGTTTTAAACCCGCGCATGCTCAGAAGAAAGTTATAAGATGGGAGCGTTCGTTCTGGTAAAACTACCATTCATAATGGAGTAAGCACATTCATCACGCTGTAACAGACAAAAAAGCGCAAATCGTCTTTTACTAACAAGGAATCAGCTAAAAGCAGCCCAAAGGCAAATAGAACTTCCCCTTTAGAGTGCCATCATACGTGTTGTACGTCACACGCTTTGTTCATCATTTTTAAAAAACGATGGTGTGTGGGCAACGTCGTTTTTAATGATGAAGTTGGAAAAAACTTTCTTTTTTGGACATGCTGAAAAATGAAAAAAAATGTAATGCCGAAAAGTGATCGTGTGTACAGTACACAGCATTAAAGCGGCGCAGTGCCGAATCCCAAAAAGTGTCATTTAGCAACAAAATGGTCTGGGGCTTAAGTGGTTAAAGCGCAAAAAAATAAGAAAACACAGAGGTGATCAAATTCCACCAAAAGTAATCTCTATTTGTGGGGGGAAATGACATACATTTTGTTTAGGTAGAATTGTGAGTTAAAGTAACACAGTGCTGTATTGCAAAAAAAGACCTGGTCATGAAGGGGGGTAAACCTTCCGGAGCTGAAGTGGTTAAGGCAGAGAGACGTTTGAAGGAGTTATATTACAGAGGCAGCAAGCATTATTGGTAAAAATTGTTTGTTAAAGGGGAGTTCCACCCACAATTTCACTTTTTAAATATAAATACGCCTGTAATACACAAGCTTAATGTATTCTAGTAAAGTTAGTCTGTAAACTAAGGTCCGTTTTGTTAGGTTGTTACAGCATTTAGATTTATAATCTAGAAATAGACCGTGGCCATCTTAAGTGTGGGCATCATGAAGCCAGACTGTATGACTTCCTGGATTTCAGCTTTGCATATCTCGCACATGCTCAGTGCTGCACAAGCAATGTAATAGGTTTCAGTCAGGTTTGCAAGGACTACTGGGAAACATGATGCCTATCCCAGAAACCCTTGCGAATAGCCTTGTGACTTAATAGCCTAGGCTAATAAGGAGGAGGAAGTAATGAAGGACTACAAAATAAAGGTATTTACAAGCAACAAAATAAATAAAAATTGTCCATTCTGAACACTATGAGATTAGGGCATGCAGCACAGACAAACATAAAACAATGGGTGGAACTCCACTTTAATGATGTAAAGAAGCTTGTGCTGACAGCTGAGACTGCATCCTAACAAATGCTAGCTGCTTGGCTTTTTGATTCACTAGTCCAAAACAGTTCTGGTGATATGAGATTCTGTCCCTATTTGCCCTCTACTTGTTCCTTGTCTGTCTCAGGCGGCGTACACACGACCGAGGTTCTCGCTAGAAACCAGTGAGAACCTCGCTGGAAGCTGCATTCCAGCGAGAACCTCGGCCGTGTGTACGCTCTCGGCGAGCATCCCGTTGGGAATGCCGTCGAGCAGAAATAGAGAGCATGTTCCCATTGGAAATTTGGCTCTCTATTTCTGTTCTGGTGGCAACTCAAGATTTGTGTTTTTCCATTACCTTCACTCTCGGTTGTGACATTAACCACTTAAGGACTGCCTCCAGGAAATTTATGTCAGCAGAATGACACGGCTGGGCACATGCACGTACAGGTATGTGCTGTGCTAGTACCCAGCTGTGGGTCATGGGCGCGCGCCTGCTGCGCGCTCCCGTGACCTGGTCCGAAGCTCCAGGACCGCGGGACTCGCAGACCCGATCACCGCTGGAGTGCGGCGATCGGTCCACGGAGCTGAAGAACGGGGAGAGCCGTGTGTAAACACGGCTTCCCCGTCCTTCACTTTGGCGGCAGCATCAATCGCGGCATCCCTTTTATAGGGGGGACGCGATCGATGATGTCACACCTACAGCCACACCCCCCTCCAGTTGTAAACACACATTAGGGAACACATAACCCCATTAGCGCCCCCTTGTGGTTAACTCCCAAACTGCAATTGTCATTTCCACAGTAAACAATGCAATTTAAATACATTTTTTGCTGTGAAAATGACAATTGTCCCAAAAATGTGTCAAAATTGTCCGAAGTGTCCGCCATAATGTCACAGTCATGAAAACAATCGCCGATCGCCACTATTAGTTGTAAAAAAAATTTTTTTTATAAAAATGCAGTAAAACGATCCCCTATTTTGTAAACGCTATAAATTTTGCGCAAACCAACCAATAAACGCTTATTGCGATTTTTTTTTTTACCAAAAATATGTAGAAGAATACGTATCGGCCTAAACCGAGGGAATTTATTTTTTTATATATATATTTTTGGGGGATATTTATTATAGCAAAAAGTAAAAAATATTGCATTTCTTTCAAAATTGTCGCTCTATTTTTGTTTATTGCGCAAAAAAAAAAAAAACGCAGAGGTGATCAAATACCACCAAAAGAAAGCTCTATTTGTGGGAAAAAAGGACGCCAATTTTGTTTGGGAGGCACTTTTGCACGACCGCGGAATTGTCAGTTAAAGCGACGCAGTGAGTGCCGAATCGCAAAAAGAGGCAAGGTCCTTTAGCTGCATTTTGGTCCGGGTCTTAAGTGGTTAAAGAGGACTTAGACTCCACTCACACTTGTGTGACTTGTACTGCGACTTGGCACTGGAAAGTGGAATGACAAGTCATACCTCATGATTTCCAATAAGTACTGTTCATATCTTTGCAACTTCACAGTAGTGCCTGCACTACTTTGGTCTGACTTTGATGCAACTTGAGATCTATTGACCTCAAGATTGCACAAGCATTGCTCCAAGTCACGCGACTTTCAGGTTGTACAGGTGTGAAAGGGGCCTTATAGAAAAGGTGATTCTTCCTAAAGGGCGCAGACAGCAACAAAAACCTGACAGGTATTCTAATCCCTCTCCCCTCTATCCAAAACGTAAAGATTGTTTGTCTTTAGTGATATTTTGAAGTGTTTGTAAACCCTTACATATACCCAGTGCAGTGACTGGCCTCAGATGATACACAGAGGTGAAACAAGTACTCATACATAATTTGTACCTAGTTATCTGCAGTCCTCTCTTCTCTTCAGCGTATTGAAGCACACAATTTACACTTCAACTCAAAGCTTTAGCAGACAGGGCGCAGGGATTATTATTATTATTATACACGATTTATATAGCGTCAACAGTTTACGCAGTGCTTTACAATGTATAGGGAGGACAACACAATTACAGTACAGTTCAATACAAAAGGTACAGGAGGGCACTGCTTGTGAAGCTTACATTCTAAAGGGAGGGGGGGGTGGTACAAAAGATAATAGCAGCAGAGAATTTGATTGGGGTGGCTGGGGGATAGTTGTTAGGTGGGTGTGGGATAGGCAGGGATCTGATGTGACACACTGCAGAGCACAAAGAAATAAGCTTACTGTAACCTGAGTGGAAGAAACAGACGCACCCCCTCCACACAATCTCATAGGGGCGCAGTTGTCAATAACAGGTTGTGTGCTGGAGGGCCCATTCCATGTCCTACTCCATCCCTTGATATCAGCAATAGCTGTCAGAAATTACTCATGCAGATAGCAGAGAAACCAGGCAGCAGACGGAATTCACACTCAGTACTTTGGACTGAGGCTAGTACACACTATAGAAAGATATGCTTTGCTCATTTTTCATGTCACAGGTTTACAACCACTTTAACCACTTCACTACCCGCTCATTGTCATATGACGTCCTTCCTAGCGGTATAGTGGGCGCACGCCGCCGCGTCACAGAGCAGCCGATGTGCGTGCCCGGCAGTCATTATGTCTGCCAGGCACACACAATCGCTCGTGACAGAGCAGGAATGTGGATCTGTGTGTGTAAACACACAGATCCACATCCTGTCAGGGGAGAGGAGCAGCCGATGTGCGTGCCCGGCAGTCATTATGTCTGCCAGGCACTCACAATTGCTCGTGACAGAGCAGGAATGTGGATCTGTGTGTGTAAACACACAGATCCACATCCTGTCAGGGGAGAGGAGACAGATTGTGTGTTCCTAGTTTATAGGAACACCGATTGATCTCCCCTAGTCAGTCCCATCCCCCCCATAGTTAGAATCACTCCCTAGGTAACATATTTTGCATTGCCTCAACGTCAACCCTAGTGGCTATTGACGTCGAGGCACTGTACAGCTCCATCCTGCACGATAGAGGTTTGAGCTGCATCAATCAAATCCTGTTTCAGAATAGTCATTTTGAGCAGAAAAGTGAGTGCATTGGAGTTTATCTTACATCATAACCACTTCATGTTCAATGGCTCACACTACCTCCAGGTACATGGTGTTGCGATGGGGACATCATGTGCCACATCGTACGTCAACATGTACCTGGGGGAGTGGGAGACCATGACCAGGCAATCCTCTGACCTTCCCCCATTTATGCAATATGTCAAAATTTGGTATCGATATATCGATGACATATTGCTGATATGGGAGGGACCCCAAGAACAGCTTGACCTTTTTCTTGTACAACTAAATCATAATGAGATTCACCACGAGTCCTCTATTAACTTTCTTGATATCACGATTCACAAAGATGACAAAGGAAGTCTAAGTAGTAGCCTCTATAGGAAACAAACTGCGGGCAACACAATTTTACATGCCAGTAGTTTCCACCCAAAAAACCTGATCTCCTCCATTCCCTACAGTCAGTATCTTAGGATACAATGGAATTGTACGGATGATGGGAAATTTAAACAAGAGGCAGATTTATTATGAGAAAGACTGCCTGGACGGGTCTATTCTAAACGTTTTCTGAAAAGGGCATATAAAAGAGCAACCCAAAAAACTCGAAATTATTTGTTATTCAATCCAACATCTAGGAAGACAAAAAAGAACCCCATATTGATTATCACAAAGTTCTCTAATCAACACGCTGCCATTAAACAAATTACTAAAAGGTATTGGCATATTCTTACAATGGATCCAGCAATTGGCCCATATGTTACTAAGGATCCGTTATTCACTTTTAAAAGGGCACGCTCCCTTCGAGACCATTTAGTTTCCAGCAAATTTAAAAAATCAGGAAAAGACTGCTCTTGCAAATACCCAGGTACGTTTACCTGTGGTGGCTGTAAATATTGCAGATTTATGAACACCTCTCGAAACGACTTGTTAGCAAATGGCGACAGATATCTCCCTAAACATTATGCAAATTGTCAGACCATGGGAGTAGTGTATCTACTCCTATGTGAATGCTCATGTTTTTACGGGGGTAAAACAATCCAACATTTCTGGCAACGGTAGGCATGTAACCAACTTTCATGGTGGTATACCCCCGAAAATATCCTTTATTATCTTGGATCGAGTGCGCACCAGCCCAAGAGGAGGCGATACAAATAAGCTTCTGTTACAATTGGAACAGAGGTGGATATTTATTTTGAATGCCACTCGACCCCCTGGCCTTAATGGATGTATATCCTATAGACCATTCCTAGAGGATTTCGCCTCCGGAGGTTCAAAATGGGATCCCCCACAATGCTTGTCAACTAGTTCCTCTATTTCCTACATGTTTCCTGTAAAAATGGGGTTCCATATTGGAATAATATATTCTTCTTTGTTTTATCTGCTATAAAGGGATATTGCAACTCCCTACGATGTAGGGAATTGCAATCCAATTAAATTGAGAAAAGATTGTTAGCCATTGCTCTCTTTATGCACCAATGAGTAAATAATATGCTTGTATTTTATGAATTTGTATGTGAGGGATTAACCTGGAGTAAACCACTGGATATCTTTCTTCTTTTTTAATATTCATATTGTGCCTGCTGTCACGTTTGCTGGCATATGCAATCTGCAATATTACCAGGTATCACCACTCTGATAAAGTCAAACAGGGTGTTCATTTTGTTATCATTTTTTCGCGTTTGACCATTGGGAATTGCTGTCACATGGTGCGGGCAAGACCTGGGCATGTTTTTTCATGTGCCTGGTTCTTTCTATTGACGAGGGGGGTGTTGTCCTTGCTCGCATGGTCGCGTCCCCTTAATCTTTTCTGCGCTGCGGGATTCTGACACGCGCCGCCTTTTCCCCTTGTGGCGTGTGACGTCATCGAGGCGCGATTAGAGTCCTCTGGTTTCCATCGTTCCAGTTGTCTAGGCAGCAGTCAGGTGTCCGGGGGGAGGAGACGTCGCGCATCACCATACCTGGAGGGCGGCCTCTGTTTATGATGCTTTGTGTGAACTCCTCCTCCGGCACCTATTGGTATAAACCCCAGTGTCGGTTTTATTCATTGACTCAACAGCTATATTTAAGTTGGTCTCTCACTCTCACGAGACCATCCAACGCTGCAGTATTGGCATGATCCTGGTTGAATTTCTGGTAATTTCCCTTGGCCTTTTCCTTACTAATTCCTTATTAGACCCCTTACATAGGACTATTTGTTTTCCATTCATATACTTTAAAAACATGGCACATTCATTGGGGTTTCTTATTTACTTTTTCAGCTGATTGGCAACAACTCCATATCAGGCATAGTCAGTACTCCTTATGGGACAAGACTATCAAGCCATATACCTGCAGCTTTGGTTTTCTATAGGTATCCATAATATATAGGTAAGCAAATAAATGCCCAACATCCTTCTCTTTTTCTTTCTTTTATTAATAATCTAAGATTATTCTAATTAATTATTTTTTAGTCTGTGGATATAATGCATTCATTGGCATCTTCATATCTTTTATTCCCAATTTTCTTATTTTCCCCTTCCTATTTAAGGCACAAAGGGGATTAAAGTCTAAGGATAAGGCGGGTATCTCCGTCTCTGGGCAGCAGATTATGGTCCTAGATCAGGGGTCCTCAAACTATGGCCCTCCAGTTGTTCAGGAACTACATTTCCCATCATGCTCAGTCATGTCTGTGAATGTCAGAGTTTCACAATGCCTCATGGGATTTGTAGTTCCGCAACAGCTGGAGGGCCATAGTTTGAGGATGCCTGTCCTAGATGATTGACCTCTTTTCCCCTTTTTTGCTTCAAAATAATTATAGGTAAAACATTTTTCCCTGTTAATGACAATTAAATTGACTCATGGATGCTTGGACTCTTCAAGCTATCTCTGAGATGGATATTTTCCAACCCCTTATCTGCTTACCACATTTTCTAGGTGCTACCTGTACTGTGGATCACGCATTAACACACACCGCTGGTCGCGTCAATTTATTTTGACGCTTACAGAGGTATGTTACACATTCATGCCGCCCCCTGTGCCAGCACCCTACGGCCCTTACATATGCGAGCTTCCTCATATGCTTGAATGGGCTGCCTACGTGCAGCACCTGCCGGCTAGGGACACATAGACAAATGGCTTGTTCAGGTGCTGTAAGCTGTTGGAAACTAGCTAAAACCCAACTTCAGGGTCTCTGTGTTTAGTTTTGAGGATGCATTTCTTCACAGTACAAGCAGCATTGAGGTCAGTGAGGGAATGTTTTAAAGACCTTCTACTGCTAGTTTTTTTTTTTTTTTTCACATCAGACTTTACCATCTCCAGAGAATCACTCGTGTTATTACAAGTAGAGAGGGACCGTTATCTCCACTTCGGTAATGCATCATTTGTGAATTTCTATTTTATTTGTTTCTTGTTTAATTTTTATTTTGTTTTTTTCTTTCTCTTTTTTTTTTGAGTATCGCTACTCGTTATAAATAATCCTCTATTTATTATTATTTGATACAAAATACCCTGTCATTCTGCACTTCTTCCCTTTCATCCTCTCTCTTTTCCTACTCTCCAGCCTCTCTTCTCTGTTCTATGTCCCCCCTCCCCTCTACCCAGCTCTTCCCCCCCTCCCCCCCCCCATTTATTGTGGTTTGTTTCTAAGGTCTTACTTATTCAGACATTTTTGTTGTGTATTCTTGCGTCCCCTTATATCTCTCCCATTGCTTCCATTTTCTCTTATGATTTTCAAGTTGACTTCTGTCGCTGCTACTTAGATATTCCAGTTTGTTATAATTTTCGATTCGAGAGAACCACTCTTTTATATCTGGCTTATTTATATTTAGCCAGTTTTTTGTAATTAGTCCTTTAGCGGCGTTTATTAATTGCGGGAGCAGACTTTCTTTCCTTTTATTTTTGGGACCCTTTTTGTCATGGAACAGGCATGTATGTATATCATTTTCTAGCTCTTCTTGGGTTATTTCCTTCGAAATTTCTTGAATTTCCCTCCAATATTCTGTTATTTTGGGACAGCTCCACCAGATGTGAAAGGTTGTTCCTATATGACCACATGCTCGCCAGCATAACGGGGAGTTGTCTTTGTTGAGCTTATTCATGGTTTCCGGTGTCTTATGCCATCTCATGATGCACTTATAGTTCATCTCGATAGTATTCATATCTGTTGCGGTGTTGTGCACTGATGCTATAATTCTTCCTAGTTGTTGGTCTTCAAATTCTTTATTTATTTCCCGTTCCCATTTTTTTATATACTCCGGTTTGCCTTGTGCTTCCATTTCTGTCAAGATTTGATATATTTTTGATGTTACATGTTTTATTGGTGTTTGTGTATTGCACATTTTTTCAAATTGAGTAAAGTTCTCTTCCTCTCTTATTGGTGTGGGAATTGATTTTACCAAATGCTGCAATTGTAAATATTCCCATTGATTGATGTTCCATCCGAGTTCTTCTTTTATCTTCTGGAATGATTTAATCTTTCCCTTTTCTGTAATATCTTTTAGTTGTGCTGTTCCTATTTTTTTCCCTAATCGTGTCTCTTTCCCCGGTAAAAAAAAATGTGTGCTCGTGAGTGGTATTAACGGTGAGTTGTAGCTCCATTTATTCTGTTTAAATAGTGTGTCCCATATTCGAAAAACATTTGTGGTTATTTCATGGATATTCCTCCCCATGTCTCTGTGTTTGCGAGGTATCCATACATTTTTTTGTAGTGCTGTGTTACTTATGCTTTTTTCTACTTGGATCCATTTTTTTTCTTTTTCTATGTGTTTATTTCCCCATTCAACTATCCGTGCTAAAATTGTGGATTTGTAATATCTCTCTATATCTGGTGCTGCTAATCCACCACTTTTTTTACTTCTTGTGAGTGTCTTAAAATTTATCCTTGGGGTTTTATTATTCCAGATATATTTTATCATTATTGATTTCATTATCTTGAAGAAACTTTGGGGAATTTTTATAGGCAGTGTCTGGAATTTATATGTTATTTTTGGCAGGTTCATCATCTTGAAGGCGTTAATTCTTCCGATCCATGAGAGGGCTCTTATAGTGTTTCTTTTTAAATCTGTTTTGACCTTGTTTAATAAGGGAATAAAGTTGGCGAGATACAGACCCTCTACTGTGGGTGTCAGCTTGATCCCCAGGTAGCTCAGCTCTTTTACCCATGTGTATGTATGTTGTTTCTGTAGGGCTAATACTTCTTTTTTTTCTCATACCGATATTCAGAATTTCTGTTTTTCTAGGGTTTATTTTAAAATTAGTTAATTCCCCGTAGTCTTTTATTTCTTTAGCAATCTCTAATAAGGTTATAGTTGGATTTGTTATGTACATTAAAATGTCATCGGCATGCTGCTAATTTGTGTTCTTCTGCACCTACTTTTGCTCCTTCGATTCTAGTGTTGTTTCGGAGAGTTGCTAGAAAAGGTTCTAATGCTAGTATGTATAGTAGTGGGGAAAGGGGACAACCTTGTCTAGTGCCATTAAACATCTCGAAGGGGGCGGAGACTTTACCATTAACCTTCACCATTGCCGTTGGTCTATTATATAAATTTTGTACCCAATGTCTAAATTTTGGCCCTATTCCCAGATGTTGGAGGGTTTCTGCCATAAAACCCCAGTCCACTCTATCAAACGCTTTCTCTGCGTCAATTGAAAGCAGTAGGACTGGGGTTTTTACTACCTCATTTTTTTGCATTAGTAGTATCGTTTTTAGGGTATTATCTCGTCCTTCTCACCCTGGTACAAAACCCGTTTGATCTTTATTAATCCAGTCTGGCATTAGTTCTTTGAGTCTTGTAGCGAGGATTTTTGCATACAATTTTGTATCCGTATTTAATAATGCTATTGGTCTGTAGTTGGAGCATATTGTCTTGTCTTTATCAGGTTTTGGTATTACAGTGATATGCGCCAGCAGAGATTCGGGTCGCATTTCTATCTGTTCCCCCATTTGGTTGAAATAGTCGCATAATCTCGGGACCAACAATTTTTGAATTTTTTTGTAGTATTTAATGGTGAATCCATCAGGTCCCGGACTTTTCCCATTTGGTGTTTCTTTTAATGCTCTTAAAATTTCATCTTGTGTAATTTCTGTTTCTAGAGCTGTCAGTCGTTCTTTTTGCAGTTTTGGGAGATTTGCACTGTTTAAATTATCTTGTATTTTCTCCCGTCTCTTTTCTTCTTTTTCTTTGTATCGGTTATCCTTGCCTATTGCGTAGAATGCGCTATAATAGGTGCGGAATGCGTCTGCAATATCAACTGTTCTGTTCACTGTTTCGCCTCTTGTGTTCTTGATTTTTTCTATAAAGTTTAACGCCTTTTTATGTTTTAACATTTTTGCGAGGAATTTTCCTGGTTTATTCCCGCCTATATAACGCTCCTTTTTCATCCTGAAAAATTCTTTCCTTGTCTCTTGTTCCAGTTGCTCTTTCAAGGTCTCTCTTTTAATCGTTAAAGCATGTTGACTTTCAGGTTTCAGGTCTTTTTTATGTCTTTGTTCCAGTTCATATATTTCTTTCAGAGTCTTTTTGATCATATTTTCCCTCTCTTTCTTTTTTCTGGCGCCTATGGCTATTAGTTGTCCCCTTATCACGGCCTTGTGTGCTTCCCATATAGTGGCTTTACTTAAGTCTGGCGTATCGTTGGTCCGGAAATACTTTTCTATTTCTGTTTCAATTATCTGTTCTGTTTCCGGCTCTTCTAAAATGTCTTTGTTTATTCTCCATCCTCCTTTTCCTCTTGTTTCCCTAAGGGCCTTAAGTTTCATTGTCACTGGTGCGTGGTCTGATAGTGTGGCTATTTCTATATTTGAGTCCAGGACTTCCTCTAATAAGCTGTGTTCAATCAGGATGTAATCCAATCTGGAATACATCTTATGCACCACTGAATGATAGGAGTAATCTTTTTTTCCGGGGTGTTGGATCCTCCAGATATCCACCAATTGATATTCAAAAAGTTTTTTTTTTAATCTCCTTGTTGCTTTTGTTTCCATTTTCATCCTCCTGGATGTAGAATCCAAATTGTTGTCCATATAAAAATTTAGATCACCTGCCAGAATTAATTTGCCTTTTTTTACTTCCTCCAATTCTTTTAAGATTTTTAGAAAATAATTCTTAGAGTGTTTATTTGGGCCGTATATGTTGACCAAAGTATATTTCTACTGCTAGTTAACCTCTTGGTGCCGGCCACAGCAGGCGGGTCTTGGTGCTGAGCAGCCGCATATTTACATGCATTAGTGCAAATACAGCTGTGGTAAGAGTGCATGTTCTGCGCACTTCCGATTCAGTTATCGTTGCCTAACGGAAAGCTCCTTGAGATTGGGCGCTTTCTGATCATGTGACCACCGTGAAAGCCTATAAACGAAGTTGCAGTTCATTGATTAAAATAAGTATTTGCTCCCCAAGAAAAACATGAATTAGTACTTGGTAGAGAAACCCTTGTTGGCAATTACAGAGGAAATACGTTTCTTGTAGATGATGACCAGGTTGGCACACATCTCAGGAGGGATTTTGGTCCACTCATCTTTACAGATCTTCTCTAATCCTTAAAGTTTCTTGGCTGTCACTATGTAGCTCAACCTTTCACCTCCTTACATACATTGTCTATAGGATTATGCATAGCTCCCAACTGTCCCTGATTTTGAGGGACAGTCCCTGATTTGGAACAATGTCCCTCAATACTCCTCATTTGTCCCTCATTTTGGTTTGATCTACAGAGTTGTATATAAAACACACTTTTTATCTATCAAAAAGTGTTTTCCAGTGCTAAACTTTTCATCTGAGTTCTAAATTGCTGCATTTGTAAATTCCAAAGGCCAATATAAAGGAATGGAAATGGTAAAACAAGCACTTGTGGATTTAACCAATTTTATTTATTTGTACAATTCTCCTATAAGGGGGCGTGGCAAGGGGTGTGTCCTATGCCTGCATACTTTTGCTGATACTGTAGGTGTCCCTCATTCCCATCTCAAAAAAATTGGGAGGTATGAAAACATGTGACCAGTGTTAAATCTTTCATCCAAATTCTAAATTGCTGCATTTTTCAATTTTAAAAGCCAATATAAAGGAATAGTAGTAGTAAAAAAATGCATTTGTGGATTTAATTAACTTTTTTTGGGGGGGTAATTCCCCTTTTATGGTGGCGTAGCAGGGAGCGTTTCCTATGCCTGCACACATTTAGTTGGTGTCCCTCATTCCCATCTTAAAATGTTGGGAGGTATGGGATTATGGTCTGGAGACTGAGTAGGCCACTCCATGACCTTAATGTGCTTCTTGAGTCACTCGTTTATTGCCTTGGCGGTATGTTTTGGTTCAATGTCATGCTGGAAGACCTACCCACTACCCATCTCTGTTCTGGCTTAGGGAAGAAGAACCTAATCCAAGATTTTACAATACATGGCCCTGTCTATTGGCCCTACAATGCGGCAAAGTTGGCCTGTACGGTTGGCAGAGAAACAGCCCCAAAGAATAACGTTTCCACCTCCATGCTTGTTTATAGGGATGGTGTTCTTAGGTTCATAGTCAGAATTTTCCTTCCTCCAAACACAGCGAGTCGAGTTAATGCCAAAGATCCCAATTTTGGTCTCCTCTTACCACAACACGTTCTCCCAATCCTTTTCTGAATCATTTATATGTTCATTAGCATGACTGTATATAGCGCGACTCCAATTTTTTCTGTATATTTCTTGGTGTTGTATAACACCTTTGAGACGCTGCTCACAATTGTTTATTTTCTCAGATTTGCGCAATTTTTCTCCTGTTCATGACTGTATATGTGCCTTCTTGAGGAGAGGGACTCGCCGTGTTTGGAGAAAGAAAAATGTTATCAAGTTTTTTCCTGTCTCCCATTAGAAAACAAATCTAACTTTCTGCTGTGTCTGTAGAACAGGAAATAAAGAAAAATCTCTCCAAAGTGAGTAAAATCCCCCTTCTTGACAGGTGTCTCCTTTAAAAGATTTCCTCCCAGTTGCTGTTCTGGTGACGACAGAACATTGTGCATTGTTCCTTTTTTCAACTGGTGACAAGAGCCACAGGACAAATAGAGAGACTCTTCCTAGAGTGGAGGCAACATAGACAGCAATACAAATCTGACAGAGGTTTTACCCTTCCCAATTCTATCCAAAATTGTAAAAAAAAAAATTATTTTAGATACACTTTACCAGTTTTAGCATTTCTTTTAGCATTATACTAAGGTAGGTGCCTGTCCACCCGCAGTCAGCAGCTCTCTGCTCTCTCCTCCAGCACTCACTAGAGCGCTAGGCAAATCACAGATGTTTTGGTTTTCCTAAGTCTGGACCGGCTCAGTGACATCAGCTGACAGCAGGCTATAGCCCACTGTCAGCAGAAAATGGGTCACAGCAATGCAGAATGAACTGCACTCTTGTGATCTATAGGAGAAGTAGGACTAAAAAAAATGTGGCCATACTTCTCCTTTAATCAGTTCCTAACTGCACACTGTAGTTTTACTGCTAGAGTGCAGGCCGGCTGCGCAGAATCACGTATATATAGATATATATATCTATATATCTATATATATATATATATATATATATATATATATATATATATATATATATAGTTTTGCATTTCCGGGTATGGGGCACCAATGATTTATGGCTGGGACCCACTGATCAGCAGAGCGAGTGATAGGAGAGAGTTCTGTGTAGGTAAACAACACATAGCTCTCTACTGACAGCGCCAATGTACCAGTTTCTGTTTTCCATACAAAGCAGTAAAACCACCACACAGTAAACACTTTACACCTATTAGGCACACAGTTAACCCTTTAATTGTCCCAGATGTTAACCCCTTCTCAGCCAGTGTCATTAGTACAGTGTCAGTGTATAGTTTTAGTACTGATCACTGTATTAGTGTCACTGGTGATGTCAGATCCCACAAAGTGCCAGTTAGTGTCAAAGTGACCGCCGCACAATCACAGTCCCACTATAAGTCTCTGATCATCGCCATTACTAGTATATATAAGAAAAAAAAGATACCACTTGACCACTGGGCACTTAAACCCCCTTAATAACCAGACCAATTTTCAGCTTTTGGTGCTCTCACATTTTGAATGAAAATTACATTTTTGTCCTTTTTTTCCCCCACAAATGGAGCTTTCATTTGGTGGTATTTAATCACCATTGGGTTTTTATTTTTTGCACTATAAAAGAAAAAAGACGGAAAATTCTGTAAAAAAATGAATTTTTATTTGTTTCTGTTATAAATTTAGCAAATGTAATTTTTCTTCATAAATTTTGGCCAAAATGTATACTGCTAAATATCTTTGGTAAAAAATAAGAACAAATTGGTGAATATTATTTGGTCTTTGTGAAAGTTATAGCGTCCACAAGCTATGTGGCCAATATCTGAAAATTGTTTGTGGATATTGCAGAGTATTGCGCGGGGGTATTGCAGAGTATTGCGCGGGGGTATTGCAGAGTATTGCGCGGGGGTATTGCAGAGTATTGCGCGGGGGTATTGCAGAGTATTGCGCAGGGGGTATTGCAGAGTATTGCGCAGGGGTATTGCAGAGTATTGTTCAGGGAGTATTGCGCAGGGGGTATTGCAGAGTATTGCGCAGGGGGTATTGCAGAGTATTGTGCGGGGGTATTGCAGAGTATTGCGCAGGGGGTATTGCAGAGTATTGGGCAGGGGGTATTGCAGAGTATTGCGCAGGGGGTATTGCGCAGAGAATATTGCAGAGTATTGCGCAGGGGGTATTGCAGAGTATTGCGCGGGGGTACTGCAGAGTATTGTGCAGGGGTTATTGTGCAGGGGTTTTGCAGAGTATTATGCGGGGGTATTGCAGAGTATTGTACGTGGGGGTATTGCAGAGTACTGAGCAGGGGGTATTACAGAGTATTGCGCAGGGGGTATTGCAGAGTATTGCGCAGGGGGTATTGCGCGGGGGTATTGCAGAGTATTGCATGGGGGTATTGCAGAGTATTGCGTGGGGGTATTGCAGAGTACTGCGCAGGGGGTATTGTTTTATAGCATAAAGTAGCATAAAGTAAAAATGACTATTTTTTCCTAAATTTACAGTCTTTTTTCATCATATATAATAATAATAAAAGAAAAACAGTGGTGATCAAATACCACCAAAATAAAGCTTATTTGTGAAAAAAAAAATGATAGAAATTTAATTTGACTACAGTGTGTCATGACTGCACAATTACCAGTTAAAGGTGCGCAGTGCCAAATATTATAAAATGGTCTGGTCATGAAGGGGGGGTACAATCTTCTAGAGGTCAAGTGGTTAATAAACAAAACTTTAATGATGCTACAACTTTCTACACCCAGTTGTAACATTCTTAGCAACAACCGAGCAGTATGCTTTGTTAAACAACAGCAGATGGCATCATAGAATACCACAGAATTAAATAATATCAGATTTGATTCTCACAGAGAAAACAGCTCTAATGTTGTACTAAACTGTAGTAATAATAAAATGAAATTTTTCACAACCTGTTAAATAATTAAGTAACAGAAGCCTAAGTAACTGAAGCCATTATTTGGCAGGGTAATTCTTAAAAATAGCTTAAGACGGGTTTAAAATTAGCCAAACGTATTCAAAACCCTCTAATTAAAAAAAATGGCCCAACAAGGAAAATTGGCTGACATAGAAATCACATGATCAGGAATCACTAATTGTTTCTCGATCATTAGAGAGGACTACAACTGTCATTGATAGACAGGATTGAAAGCCACCAGACATGCAAAGTATCATCTGGTGGCTCTTTGAAGCCATACTAAACTATATCTGAGCACCACAAACTGAAAAAAATATTAATTTGTATTATTTAAAGCAATTTCACCCATTCATCCATCCATGTCTCTATGCTTAAAGTGTTTGTTAACCCCCCCAAAAAATAGAGATCCTGGCCCCTTAAATCAGATTAAACAGCACAGTGTGTGTGATGTCTATTCTGCCCCTCTCTAAACTTTAAAAATCTGGCTGATCCTGCCACTTCCTGTGTCCCCCCTATTTGCGCTGACCACAATAATCAGGGCTGCTGAGCCCTGACCATCATTATCAGTGTACATTACTTCGTCATCCACAACCCTGCTCTGCTCTTCTCTTTCCCCCTCACCCCCTACCTCCCTGCCTGTCAACTCTGTGTTCTGTGTCTCTGTCTCCGCCCCCTTCCCTCACCACTATTAGTACAATTTTTTTTATAAATTATCACTGCCAGCCCCTCTATTATAGATAGGCATACCACACTGTATTAGACTTAAACGAGGCATGTAAATAGCTTTTTAGAGCAATTTTCAGGCCGGTCACGTGACTCTCGACCCATATCCAGGGCTACTGCAGGAGGGGCTGAGTCAGAGGGAGATCTCTACCCCTTCTGCAGAAGCTTTACATCAGAGAAAAGGGTATTTACATGGCTCGTTTTAATAAAAGACATGTACATTGTGCTATGCCTAGCTGGCAGTGTTTTTTTATATATGGGTTAACACACACTAATAAGGGCAGATGATTCATGTAGCATTTTTTCTTAAATTTCTTAAATAAATTTGCCCTTAGCTCAAGGATGCAGGCAGGAGGGTGTGCTTATCTGAGAAAGCCCCTCTTCCCCTCCCCCAGATGACTGGAAAAAAAATGCCCAAGAAGACTTCTGGAATGTACCACATAATTTTGACCTAGGCCAGAAACCAGGAAGCAACTGAAAAAAAAAAAATATATATATATACAACTGTAATTTTTTGTGAAGAATCAGCAACAAGTGGGACACAATCATGATGTGGACCGAAATTTATTGGATATTTTAAACTTTTTTAACAAATAAAAAAATGAAAAATTGGGCGTGCAAAATTATTTAGCCCCCTTAAGTTAATACTTTGTAGCACCACCTTTTGCTGTGATTACAGCTGTAAGTCACTTGGGGTATGTCTCTATCAGTTTTGCACATCGAGAGACTGACATTTTTGCCCATTCCTCCTTGCAAAAGAGCTCGAGCTCAGTAAGGTTGGATAGAGAGCGTTTGTGAACAGCAGTTTTCAGTTCTTTCCACAGATTCTCGATTGGATTTAGGTCTGGACTTTGACTTGGCCATTCTAACACCTGGATATGTTTATTTGTGAACCATTCCATTGTAGCTTTATGTTTTGGATCATTGTCTTGTTGGAATACAAATCTCCGTCCCAGTCTCAGGTCTTTTGCAGACTCCATCAGGTTTTCTTCCAGAATGGTTCTGTATTTGGCTCCATCCATCTTCCCATCAATTTTAACCATCTTCCCTGTCCCTGCTGAAGAAAAGCAAGCCCAAACCATGATGCTGCCACCACCATGTTTGACAGTGGGGATGGTGTGTTCAGGGTGATGAGCTGTGTTGCTTTTACGCCAAACATAACGTTTTGCATTGTTGGCAAAAAGTTTGATTTTGGTTTCATCTGACCAGAGCACCTTCTTCCACATGTTTGGTGTGTCTCCCAGGTGGCTTGTGGCAAACTTTAAACAACACTTTTTATGGATATCTTTAAGAAATGGCTTTCTTCTTGCCATTCTTCCATAAAGGCCAGATTTGTGCAGTATACGACTGATTGTTGTCCTATGGACAGAGTCTCCCACCTCAGCTGTAGATCTCTGCAGTTCATCCAGAGTGATCATGGGCCTCTTGGCTGCATCTCTGATCAGTCTTCTCCTTGTATGAGCTGAAAGTTTAGAGGGACGGCCAGGTCTTCGTAGATTTGCAGTGGTCTGATACTCCTTCCATTTCAATATAATCGCTTGCAAAGTGCTCCTTGGGATGTTTAAAGCTTGGGAAATCTTTTTGTATCCAAATCCGGCTTTAAACTTCTCCACAACAGTATCTCAGACCTGCCTGGTGTGTTCCTTGTTCTTCATGATGCTCTCTGTGCTTAAAAACGGACCTCTGAGTCTATCACAGTGCAGGTGCATTTATACGGAGACTTAATTACACACAGGTGGATTCTATTTATTGTCATTAGTCATTTAGGTCAACATTGGATTATTCACTGAACTTCTGGAGAGAGTTTGCTGCACTGAAAGTAAAGGGGCTAAATAATTTTGCACACCCAATTTTTCAGTTTTTTATTTGTTAAAAAAGTTTAAAATATCCAATAAATTTCGTTCCACTTCATGATTGTGTCCCACTTATTGTTGATTCTTCACAAAAAATTACAGTTTTATATCTTTATGTTTGAAGCCTGAAATGTGGCAAAAGGTCGCAAAGTTCAAGAGGCCGAATACTTTTCGCAAGGCACTGTATACAATATACTTTATCTATTTACTAAATATAGCAGCATAATGATTAAAAATAGTTGATGCTAATCGAAAGAGTTTATTTATTTATTACAGGTACTTAAATAGCATCTACAATTTATGCAGTGCTTTACATATATTGTACATTCACATCAGTCCCTACCCTCAAGGAACTTACAATCTAAGGTCCTAAACTCACATTTATACATACACATACTAGGGCCAAGTTATATAGGAGCCAATTAACCTACCAACATCTCTTCTTAGTTTGGGAAGAAACCCACACAGACACAGGGAGAACATGTAAACTTCATGCAGTAGTGCTTTGGTTATGATTTGAACCAATGACCCTAGTTCTACCAGGCGTAAGCTCTAACCACAGCACTGCTGCTTTACCCGCTTGACGACCGCATAACCCAGTTATACGGCAGCAAGGCGAATCGGCTGCACCAAATCTTGTACCTAGTACGTGATCTGACACGTTCGGGTAGGGGGCATGCACTGTGCGCCCCCTACCCTACCTGTAATTAAACAAAGTAGACGTCAATCACTGGGTGCCGTTCAATGGATTTCCCCCGGCACCCGGCGATCATGAATTTACACAGGACAGAGCCCTGCCTATGTAAACAAGGCAGGGCCCTGTCCTGTCACAGAAGAAGTAACATATTTTCTTTCCCTGCAAAGCAGGGGGAAAAAAATCAATTTCTTCCCCTAGTGAAAGCACCATACAAAGTAAACATAAACACTGGCTAGGCACACAGTTAACCCTTTAATTGCCCCTGATGTTTAACCCCTTCCAGTCAGTGTCATTAGTACAGTGACATAGCATATTTTTAGCACTGATCACTGCAATAATGTCACTGGTTCCCAAAAAGTGTCAGTTAGTGTCCGAATGTTTTTTTTGCAGTATCACAGTCCCGCTATAAGTCCCTGATCGCTGCCATTACTAGTAAATAAATAACACCTTTGGGATGAATTAGAGCAGAGACTGCGAGCCAAGTCTTTTCGTCCACATTAATGCCTGACCTCACAAATGCTCTTCTGGAAGAATGGTCAAACATTATTGTACACACACTCCTAAACCTTGTGGACAGTCTTCCTAGAAGAGTTGAATCTGTTATAGCTGTAAAGGGTGGGTCAACTCAAGTGGCAATATTGAACCCTTCGGACTAATGCCGCGTACACACGACCGTTTTTCATGAATTGGTCATAAAAAATGGTCGTGCGTAGGCTCCAGAGCATTTTACTTGACTAGAAAAATGGGCGTTAAAAAATTAGAACCTGCTCTATTTTTTTCTCGTTTTTCACGTCGTTCTATTTCACGTCATGAAAAACAGTCGTGTGTACGCTTTAACGAGGGGGAAAAATGCTCAGAATCGAGTTATGAGACGGGAGCACGGGTTCTGGTAAAACTAGCGTTCGTAATCTAGATAGCACATTTGTTATGCTGTAACAGAATGAAAAGCGCGAATTGTCTCTCACCAAGCTTTTACTAACATGCGTTAACACGAGATCAGCAAAAGCAGCCCAAAGGGTGGCGCCATTCAAATGGAACTTCCCCCCTATAGTGCGGTCGTACATGTTGTATGTCACCGCGCTTTGCGCAAGCATTTCTTTTTTCCACGATCGTGTGTATGCAAGGCAGGCTTGAGTCAAATTACGTCGAGAAAAACGTTTTTTCAATGACGCGAATAACGGTCATGTGCACGTGGCATAAAACTGGAATGCCATTAAAGGGTCACTAAAGGAATTTTTTTTTTTAGCTAAATAGCTTCCTTTACCTTACTGCAGTGCTGTTTTCATGTCCTCATTGTTCGTTTTTGCTGTGATGTTGCTGTAATACTGCTCTGTTCTGGACACTTCCTGGTTGTCTGTTTCCTTATAACCACAGTGCTGGGAGCTTTCTCACTGTGGTCACTAATCAAGGAGGTGTGATTACTGTGTGTAAACTGAAACTAGATTGGGCTAAGGGGTTTTAAACAAACCATCACTGCCCTCTATTGGCTCTCTGGCTCTGTACATCAGAGAGACAGGAAACAACAGCAAAAACAAAACTAGAACTGTAGGTTGATTATATGATTGATTTTTATCTATTTGTAATCATTTTTAAAAGGAATCAGTTAACTATTATGTCTCTATACCCTGTAAACAGTCATTTCAGCCCAAAATTTGTTTTCCTTTAGTGACCCTTTAATGTTAATGTGTGTGTACAGGCAGGCGTCCCAATACTTGTGGTAATATAGTGTAGGCGCAATGCATTTTGTGTTTCTTCTTCTTGTCAGCCTATCCATGTCTGCACTCCAGGAACGGTCAGACCCAAGAGGGATGGGCAAGGAAGCATACAGGAATCCAAGGAAAAATTTGCAGCCCATGGAATGGCCGGTCACAGGGCTCCACAAACATAAAATTTGTTTTTCACTATAATTATGTTGGTGCCTTAAAATTTCCATACACCCACTACAGATTTTTTTTGTTTGATATCCATTGCTACAGAAATGTTAGCACCATTTTCAGTCTTATGTCACACTTTGATGGTTCCTAAATACTTTATACAGTGATTTGTGTGTTTATGTTCAGTGCTGAATATACGGTTGTTGTTTAAAAATGTCCAAAAAAATACACACTCTGAATTTATTTTTTCCTTCCAAATTCTCTTTACAACTGACTGCAAATTTAAATGTGAACATTTATTAAATTGTTATCCTATCTGACAATTTGAACCTGGCTTATCTGAACTGTCTGGGTTGCTATAAGTTATAGTAACTATTCTCTATTACTGTGCATAACAGTTCAATTCATTTCTCATTGTCTTGGCTCAAGTAATAAAGCTATAATGGGCGGAATCGTGTTTCATAACTGGCAGAGAATGAAAAATGCTTTTGATATGTCAAGGTCATTTTCAATTGTAACAAAACATTAGTAGTGAAAGATAATGTTCCAAGGCTTTTTTCACATAATGTTTTCATAAGTGCATGTCTGTCATCAGTTTTCAAATGTCTCTGGATGAAGATACGTACCTACGCATATCATGGCTGTCAATCTGATCCCTTTCAGCTTTTAAATATTTTCCCGAAATACAAACTTAGAACCAACTTTTCAGAACATAAAATGTGGAACTTCCCTCATGGCAGTTTTTATAATTCATATACTGTATTATTGAGCCATTAATATATTAATATAAATATATATACTGGGCTTGTTAACAAATAAAATTGGTTACTTTTAAAGATAATGATGGGATTTCACTGGCCTGATTTTCTTAAAGTAAAATTAGATTGTACAGTACAGTGCTTATATTCTCTATATTGGACCAATTTGGGCCTGTGAAGGGTTTCACATAGGGTTGTCCCGATACCGATACCAGTATCGGTATCGGGACCGATACCAAGTATTTGCGGGAGTACTTGTACTCCTGCAAATACCCCCGATACCTAAATAGAATACTTCCCCCCTCGACGCTGCCGCTGCATCGAAAGCCGCCGCATTGAAAGCCGCCGCATGGGTTAAACGGCGTGCGGGAACATCACAGCTTTCATTTGAATAGCTGTAGTGTTCCCGCTGCGTATAGACACTCCCCCTTGCTCGGAATTAGATGGGTGATCGTGATCTGTCCAATCCCGAGCAAGGGGGAGTGTCTATACGTGCGGGCAAAACAGCTATTCAAATGAATGCTGTGATGTTCTCCGTGCGGCGGCGGCGGCTTTCGGCGGCTAGGTATGGGGGGGACATGGCTGGAGGGACATGGCTGGAGGGACATGGCTAGAGGGACATGGCTGGAGGGACATGGCTGGAGAGACATGGCTAGGGGGACATGGCTGGAGGGACATGGCTGGAGGGACATGGCTGGAGGGACATGGCTAGAGGGACATGGCTGAAGGAACATGGCTGGAGGGACATGGCTAGAGGGACATGGCTAGAGGGACATGGCTGGAGGGACATGGCTAGAGGGACATGGCTGGAGGGACATGGCTAGAGGGACATGGCTGGAGGGACATGGCTGGAGGGACATGGCTGGAGGGACATGGCTAGAGGAACATGGCTGGAGGGACATGGCTGAAGGGACATGGCTGCATATGTGGGGGACATGGCTGGGGGGAAATGGCTGCATATGTGGGGGACATGGCTGGAGGGACATGGCTGGAGGGACATGGCTGCATATGTGGGGGACATGGCTGGAGGAACATAGCTACATATGTGGGGGACATGGCTGAAGGGACATGACTGCATATGTGGGGGACATGGCTGGAGGGACATGGCTGCATATGTGGGGGACATGGCTGCATATGTGAGGGACATGGCTGCAATATGTGGGGGACATGGCTGCATTTGGGAACACATTTAAAAAAAGTATCGGTATACGGTATCGGCGACTACTTGAAAAAAAGTATCAGTACTTGTACTTGGTGATCATCTATTACAGTATAGCAGTGGCAGCTGGCGACATTTTTTGTGGGGGAGCGGCAAACAATGCACCCACAGCCCCCCCCCCCGGTCAGTCGATCGGCCCCGCACATACCCCATCAATGGCAGAGGCAGCGTGTCCCTCTGGGCAATAGGTAGAGGCTTCTTCTGCGTCCCCTCCCTCCTCCTCCTCCTAGACCTATAGGATCGCTTCTCTTCTCAGCCAATCAGGAAACAGGTCCCAAGACCTGCTTCCTGATTCAGCGGGAGGAGAATCAGTGTGACATTAGTGAATATACCTATTAAAGCCTCAGGCTCTAATCACATGACTCAAAAAGCAAACCAAAAAAACCCTATTGGAATCCATGCATCCAGCACCCCGCATGTAGAATAGGAGGCTGGACCCATGCATGGGGGAAGACGCCCCTGCGCCCTGCATTACGGGCCACCACTGCTTTATAGTAAACGTTTAGCCAACCTGATTGGTTAAACCAAATGTTCACAATGAATAAAGAAATTGTCCAAGACTATTCCAAAAGAATGATACCATAGCTGTTATGGCTGACAGATGTAATTGTCCTGTCTCATAATGGAGTACTAAATACTCATGAGAAGAGGAGAAGGGAGAATAGAAGGGAGAAGGGAGAATATCATGGTGTGTAATTACATAAATGATCCATATAGTGAATTTAGTGCAACATTATTTACTTTAAGATCATTACAAATAGATAGGGCTGAGCATACTGAGCTGAGCTGTGAAAATGTTAAATAGACTCCCATTAAATAAGTTCTTGCCAGCTTAGTTGATTGTTAAAATAAAAAAATCTGGGTGCATTCCTAAATGCACAGATATTAACTGGTTTTTACCATTTATAAGTAAGAACACCAGAGATTGTTAATCCAAGGGATATTCGATTGCATTGGGGTATTAAGAAGCATTTTTTTTTCCTGGTTTGAACACATTGGGCCATGCTTTATAAGGGCGTTTTTGTCTTTCTCTGTATAAGCTCTGGGCATAGGGTTCTGTTCATGGAGGTTTTCAATGTATTTATGCATTTTCTTTTCTATTGGTTGATCTAGATTTTTTTTCCAACCTGACTAAATGCATACATAACCATATAATTGTTAACAGTTCGGTGCACTGATAGTAATATATCTGTATAAGTCCATTGGCTTCCACATGGCTATGGTCCCTGTTTTTGTTACACAAGAATAACTGCCATTTACAAAGATGCTGCTGGCTAGTAAGGGCTCTTTCACACGGGTGGGCCGTTCAGGTCCACCTGCCATTTTTTTATGCAGACCTGAACGGGTGCTCCGTGCTCCTCTATGGAGCCGCGGATGTCAGTGGTGACATGCCCGCTGACATCCGACCCGCTCTGATCTGCCAAAGTGTGACGGAGGAAAAACCTACTTTTCCATCCGTCTGCCGGATCGGATCGGGTGAACACGGACAGGCGGTCCGTGTTCATCCGATCCCCCCATAGGGGAAAGCGGAGAAAAGACAGGGCGGTCCCTGCACAGAGTGTCTCCTGGTACAGCAACAACATCCTTACATATATTTGCAAAGGAAATCCCTATTTTGAGTCCATTCAAGTATCTGATTTTAACCAAAGCCCTGATTAATGGGTGTTTTCTCGGCCCTAAAATGCGTTGACTAGCTTTTACTGCAAACCAATAAATCAATTTGGACTCTTATATCATTTGGTCTGGGGCTCCTTCTGTTGGTATATGTTTTTTCTAGTACCACTCAATAATCAGCCAGCCCACTGAGTATAATTTCTGTAGAAGTCCTTTGGTTTCCACCTTATTATTGTCGCTGGCTTAGAATTTTTGTATAAAAAAAGATCCTGTTCCCTTATAGCAGGTTAAAAAGCACAGTGCTTGTGCTGTCTAATCTGTTCCTTTCTATGCTGTAAAAAAACTGGTTGATCCTGCCTGTTCCTGTATCTCCCTTAGTGTGCTGACCACAGTAATCATAGCTGCTGATCCATGACTACCATGGTTATGTTACGTGCCTCTGTCATCACGCTGCTTGCTGCCCCCTCTCCCCCTCCCACCCTGCATGTAAGCTCCTGTGTGTGTGAGCCATCTCTTCCGCCCCCCTCCCGCCTGCCGCTATTAGTAGCTGGCAGTAAAGTTAAAGAAAGATTACTGCCTATTCTATCAAGCCATACTACACTGTTTACATGTTTGTATAAAATGATGCGTCTAAATACCTTCTTTCAGTTAATTTCTGGCCAGTCACGTGACCTCCGGCCATTCTCCTCCCTGATCTAACGGTTACAGCGGGTGAGGCTGAGCAGACAGCACAACAATCACGTGGTTACCTCGGGTGACATCAGAGGGGGATCTCGGTCCCTCCCGCTGTAGCCCTTAGATCGGGGGAGGAAAGCGGCTGGATGTCATGTGACCAGCCAGAAACAAACTAAAATATGGTATTTATAGGCAAAATTTTATACAACCATGTACACAATGTTGTATGGCTTGATAGAACAGAGGGGCTGGCAATAATATTTCTTTAAGTTTACAACCACTTTAATTCTTACCGAATGTGGAATGTTGAGTTTTTCTGTTCCTCCTTTTGCATTCTCAATAGTATAAAATAAATAAAAATCCAAAGAGGTAGTAGACTCTAAAGGTGCAGCTGATGTGTAAGCCCAGAACCTTAAGGACAGAGTAATTATTACTGGATTTCCAAAGAAATGTAATAATTTCTTTAAGTTTTCAATTTGTACCAAAATCTCAAATATTAGTTTTGAATGTAGTGACCCTATGCATGTAACAACTGAAAACACTTTAACTACCAACCAGAATAAAGCTATCAAGTGTCTACTACAACCAAAATAATGACAACTAATAGCTAAATGGTTGCTATAAACTAAATGTGAAAAAGTGAAGAAAAAGTTGCGCCACCAGAACAACAAACCACAAGTGTAGAAGCAGCCTACATCAACGACAAGACAAATCGAAATAAACATATAAAAAATAAAAAATGTGGCGCTATAAAGACATACCCAGACCACACAAATATGGGAGTATATCTCTGAACCAAAATATATAAATGGTGATATATAATATATTGTGGAACATAAACATGTAGTGATAAATGTGGTAGATGCACATCAAAAAACAGTCCAACCAGAGACTGTATGTGGTGAAGATGGGGCACCTTAAAGCCTACAAAGACCCAAGGTAAGTCCAGGTAGTATTGACAATGTAATACTAAAAAAGAGTCCGGTGGGAGCAATCACGATGGAAGCTGACAATCCAGTGGAGGAAAACAGAGGATCAAACATACATTCCAGGGTAATCAGGAGAATTAGACACTCTTACCGGATTTGGTGGACACACTGACCGGTGGTAGTATGTCAAATGGGCAAAGGATAGATCCTCAGTCTGGTGTGGTTCATGTAAGATACATCCGGTGACATCTCCAGGAATCTCCAAATTTCTTAGGTCTCGCCCTTCCAGGATAGCAGGGAAGTTTCTCATGAAGTTTGAAATCATATGGAAGCACATGAAAAAAATAGAAGGAGGAAGGTGTGGACTCCTCTCTGCTCCTTTCACTTTCCATTCCTGGCATGGGACGGTCTATAGAGAACTCCCAACTTTTTGAGATGGGAGCAAAAGTATGTAGGCATAGTTGGGAGTTCTCTATAGACCGTCCCAGGCCAGGAATGGAAAGTGAAAGGAGCAGAGAGGAGTCCACACCTTCCTCCTTCTATTTTTTTCATGTGCTTCCATATGATTTCAAACTTCATGAGAAACTTCCCTGCTATCCTGGAAGGGCGAGACCTAAGAAATTTGGAGATTCCTGGAGATGTCACCGGATGTATCTTACATGAACCACACCAGACTGAGGATCTATCCTTTGCCCATTTGACACACTGTCCACCGAATCCGGTAAGAGTGTCTAATTCTCCTGATTACCCTGGAATGTATGTTTGATCCTCTGTTTTCCTCCACTGGATTGTCAGCTTCCATCGTGATTGCTCCCACCGGACTCTTTTTTAGTATTACATTGTCAATACTACCTGGACTTACCTTGGGTCTTTGTAGGCTTTAAGGTGCCCCATCTTCACCACATACGGTCTCTGGTTGGACTGTTTTTTGATGTGCATCTATCACATTTATCACTACATGTTTATGTTCCACAATATATTATATATCACCATTTATATATTTTGGTTCAGAGATATACTCCCATATTTGTGTGGTCTGGGTATGTCTTTATAGCGCTATAAACTAAATACCATGGCAGATATACTTATTTTGTAAGCCATATTGCCTGCAGTTTTGCAGAAATAAATGTTTCCCTCTTTCACTGGTGTGCTACTTCTGTCCCTAACCTATTTTCTTAACAGTAGTTAGAATGGTATGAATGTTCATCTACACCGCAGCTTCACCAGAGACCTCTGTTGGTCTGGAAAGCTCTGCCTAGATACAACTCACCATCTTGTTTTCAGTCATCCATCATATCCTACCACATACTATTCCTAGTAGACAAGCTTCACTGTCATCACCAACTACATTTCTTCTGGCAATGATCCTCATTGCAGCTGTCTTTGTACCTTTGACCTTTCCGGTGTGTAAGAATAATGCCTTGAACACACAACTGTTTTTCACAACGAGAAAACTGGCATTTTTTAGACTGGTCGTGAAAACCGGTCGTGTGGATGCTTCCTAGCAGTTTTCTCGAGGAAAAAAATACCCGAAAAAAATGAAACCAGCTCTTTTTTTTCTCGTCGTGTTTCCCGTCAGTTTTTTTCTTGTTACGAAAAACGGTCGTGTGTATGCTTTTCCGAGGGGAAAACAAACGTGCATGCTCAGAATTAAGTATAAAGCCCTAAAGCAGCCCAAAGGGTGGCACAATTACCTCACCTCACCGCACTTTGGTCGGACGTTTTTTTGCAAAGCGTGAGGTACGATACGTATGCAAGTCAGGCTGGAGAGGAATCACGTCATGAAAAACGATGGGTTTTTGAACGTCAGAAAAAAACAATGGTGTGTACGTGGCATAAGTGTTGTCTGGGTCGCACCTGTTAACTCTGGGGCACCATGGAAAATTTCTATAGTTCTCCCTCACCAGCTCAAAAGGTTGCATTTGGATTATTAAGTAGATTGTGTAAACTGGTAAAAATGATGAGCCTTGACATAACGAAAACTCCCCTGGAAAGCCTGGCACATGGGGAGAGACTTTCATGGAATGCAATTAAGTGTGCTGGAAAAAAAAAGAGGAAGAGGGAAACACAGAAAGTGAGGACCATGCTGACTTTTAGGGCTTGTTCACACTAGGTGTGTTGTGACTACACTGGGTAGCCTAGCCCAGTACATTCCCAAAGCAAGACACAGCAAGGCACACAGCCTTGTTTCCCATCATGCCAGTTCATACCACCACCCTGTGCCCATGTGCACTAAAAAACTATGGCATGCCAATAGAACTTTATGAAAGGCCACTTTATGACATTTCAAGAAAATTTGCACAATAATGCTGCGTACACACAGTTCGATGTGAGCTTGTTGTCGGAAAATCTGACCATGTGTATGCTCCATCGGTTATTTGCTGTTGGAATTTCCGACAACAAATGTTTGAGAGCTGGTTCTCAATTTTTCCGACAACAAAAGTTCTTGTCGGAAATTCCGATCGACTGTAGCCAATTTTGATGCACAAAAATCCTACGCATGCTCGGAATCAATTTGACGCATTCTTGGAATTATTGAACTTCATTTTTCTCGGCTCTTTGTAGTGTTGTACGTGACCGCGTTCAGATTTTCCGACAACATTTGTGTGACTGTGTGTATTCAAGACAAGTTTGAGCGAACAATCCGTCGGGAAAAAATCCACGGTTTTGATGTCGGAATGTCTGATCATGTCTACGCGTCATAAAAGTACAATAGGCCCATATCGACGCATTGGGCACTGTTCCTTCTAGCGCACACCAACGGCCATGTGTTTAGCACAGCTTTTGGTGTGAATGAGAACTTAGGTCTGTTGTGTAAATGTACAGTGAATTGACAGTACCAACACCATATGGGTTATTTACTAAAGGCAAATCCACATTGCACTCCAAGTGCAAAGTGCACTTGAAATTGCACTTGGAAGTGCAGTCGCTGTAGATCCGAGGGGGACAGGCAAGGAAAATAAAAAACAGCATTTTAGCTTGCACATGATGGGATAATAAAATCAGCAGAGCTTCCCCTTATTTTAGATTTACAGAGACTGCATCTTTCAGTGATCTTTCAGTGCAATTTCTAGTGCACTTTGCACTTGTAGTGCAAAGTGCATTTGCCTTTTGTAAATAACCCCCCATGTCTTATTTTTAAATTTTTCCTTATAAATCTGTACCCACGTACTGTACTAAAGCTTACTACCTCTAGCCTTTGTTCATATGCTTTGATTTAAACAGCTAACAAAGATTTTATTTCCCAGTTACATTGATTAAACTGTTACAAAAATCCATTGGATGCTTTATCTGTGCTCTCTGTTCTATAACAAGATATAAAGTCTCCTGCTGTTATGCAGTTATAGAAGCTAGCAGACACCTTTCTATGTGTGCTCATTTTAGAATCTTCAGATCATTCTTCAGAATGTGTTCTAGAATATATTGTATTCCCTGTGCCCTTTGTCCTATAAGTTGGAAGATGAATGTTCAGAGAAAAGTTAGAGTATCGAAAACTCCTCAAATGTCTTCAGGCATTGGTTTCTTAAGAAATGTGGAATAACTTTGCTGCCTTATAGGGTCAGTGTCTCCAGTGTCTCTATTTCTATTCTAAGTGGTCACTACAGGTTAAAATTCCCTTTAGACTTTTAACTAGGCATTCTAATGGGAACATCTCTGAATAAAAGTTCCTAACCCCTGCCATGTGCTGCAGCCATTGTAAAGGACGTATTTTACTTATTAGTAGGGCTGTGGAAATTAACTATTATTCATCGATTAATCTTAAATTTTTTTGATCTATCAAAATTCTCTGCCGGCCTCTGGGTCTTCATGGAGTTCCGTTGACGTCACAGACACCGGCGGGGCTTGCCGTGTCCATCTGAAGGGCTCCTTTGCTGTGCCTTCATATCTGCATGCCGGCGGGACCTTACTATCTGCCACACGCAAGAGCTGTTACACTTTCCTCTATCACTTCCCTCTATCAACCTGGGATTCTACAGCCATCCACCTAGTGTTGTGACAGTTCCCTTCACAGGACATCTACATGCCGATGGACTGATGTTAACCTCTCCTCATCTCGATTCAGCAGTGGCATCGTTGTACACATTTTTATACCAGTATCATACTTCATGTTTTTATGACTGCTTTTGCTACCGTTTGGTATTACTCACACCAAGAGTAGGTCTGTAGACTGTCATTCATCTAGGAAGATCTTGCCATTGAAGGCCCCAAGAGATATAACAAATCAGCTGGTGCCATCCATTGACCACCTGTAATAGAATTTTTGGGAAACTTGTCACAAACCTAGACAATTCAAACTGAGCATTAGGTTATAGTTTCATAAATTCAGAAGCCAAATCCAAATATTTGTGTTATTTTTGGCAGATGGGATTCCCAAAACTCTTCTGGGCGGAGGGGACCAAAGCTTATATATGCTTCTGCTATTGCCTAGACACTTGACATACAGTATATGCTTCTGCTATTGCCTAAACACCCTTAGCTCGACTGCCATTATCACCATTCCCTGCAATTATATCTTATTATGCCTGGTAGAAGTTTTACAGAAAAGTACCTCAAGCTGTTTTTGGCCCCCGTCTTCTCATCAAGCAGGGTTTTCCAGGAGCTTCCTAAACCATTCTGCACAATTTTGAATTAATGGTTGCTCTGCTGAGATTGGCTTGGATCCCTGTTGACCTCAACAGGACTTCTGGTTCCTGAATTTCATATTCAAAGGCAATGTTGTATCCTGGCCTAGGCCAGCAAGGCCCAGGCGTAGGGCAGCACTTTTCAGGACGAGTCCCCGCCGGCTTGTGCCAGTCTTATGGGGCAAATTAGTCTAGCGCTGCTTCTAATTTTGACTGTCCTATCATCCTGGACCACAAACCTTCCTCACTGTGCTATACGTTTTCTGCTGTACCATTGGCATGGTTATTATGTCTTCTTAGTCTTCTCTATAAAATTATCAGAAATTAGTGCTTAAAGCAGACATATAGGCAACTTTTTTTTCCCCATTTTGGATAGAGTAAGGGAGGGTTATAGCCCCTGTCAGGTTTTTTTTTTTTACTATCCCTGTCCCATTGCAGAGATTTCCCTTCACTTCCTGCCCCATAGCCAAACAGGGAGTGAGATGAAATCTATGCAAATTAAGAGAATCCATTGCCCCCCCCCCCTCCCCTAGGCCCTCAGAACTAGTGTCTCCACTCAGGGCGGGTCTTAAACAGAAAGGGGTGTGGTCTTGACAGGAAGGGCTGGGTCATATTTAAATTAAGGGGTGTACAACTTTAGTCAGGCCTAGGGCATCACAAAACCTAAATACACTACTGGTCAAAGGGTCACAAATAAAAATAGAGAGAATACAACTAATCAGTTCTTTCAGTAGTTCACTTATTTCTGTTAAGAACATGATGAAAATATCCATAAACCAAAGTTTACCGTCAGTAAAGACCACATGTTAACCACTTAAGACCCGGACCATTATGCAGGTAAAGGACCTGGCCAGTTTTTCCGATTCGGCACTGCGTCGCTTTAACTGACAATTGCGCGGTCGTGCAATGTGGCTCCCAAACAAAATTGGCGTCTTTTTTTCCCCACAAATAGAGCTTTCTTTTGGTGGTATTTGATCACCTCTGCGGTTTTTATTTTTTGCGCTATAAACAAAAATATAGTGACAATTTTAAATAAAATTCAATATTTTTTACTTTTTGCTATAATAAATATCCCCAAAAAAGATATAAAAAAACATAATTTTTTTCTCAGTTTAGGCCGATACGTATTCTTCTACCTATTTTTAGTAAAAAAAATATCACAATAAGCGTTTATCGATTGGTTTGCGCAACATTTATAGCGTTTACAAAATAGGGGATAGTTTTATGGCATTTTTATTAATATTTTTTTTTTACTACTAATAGCAGCGATCAGAATTTTTTTCGTGACTGCGACATTATGGCGGACACATCGGACAATTTTGACACATTTTTGGGACCATTGTCATTTTCACAGCGAAAAGTGCTATAAAAATGCACTGCTTACTGTGAAAATGACAATTGCAGTCTAGGAGTTAACCACTAGGGGGGCTGTAGGGGTTACCCGTGACATCACGTGTGTTTCTAACTGTAGGGGGCGGGGCTGGACGTGTGACGTCATTGATCGTCTTTCCCTATATCAGGGAACAGACGATCACTGACACAGTGAAGAACGGGGAAGGTGTGTTTACACACACCTCTCCCCGTTCTTCAGCTCCTGTGACCGACCGCGGGACACCGGCGGCGATCGTGTCCGTGCGCGACCCACGGCTAGGATCTTAAAGGCGACGTACCTTTACGTGCCTATGCCCAGCCGTGCCATTCTGTCAATGTATATCGGCGTTAGGCGGTCCTTAAGTGGTTAAAATATGTACATTTTACCTTTTAAATATACTCTGACTGCTGCTTGACCCCCCTGTTGCTCAATAAAGAACTCATTACATATAGGAAATTATAGGGAGGCTCATGAAGTTAAAGGGGATCAGAGCAATCTCATCTTCTGCAGAAAAAGTAATTATATTTATTCAGGTGCCTCTCTCTTTAGATCTACTAATTGAGTTGGCGTGTGTCGGTAATTTTCATTTTTTCATCATACCATTATACCCTGTGTATACATACACAGTTAGCACCTAATATATTTCATGAGCTCCTCAGAGCTGAAGGCAAACTATATGACCAATGTACACCTGACCATCACACCAATAGGAACTTGATGGACGTTTAATCCATGGACATCAATATCGAGTTATTTTGATTGCAGCAAACCAAATAACAAGGTATCAATTTAGCAAAAAAAACTTTTTTCCTTGCGCCGGTAACATCCTTTTTCTATCAATATCGAGTTGCTCCCCAATTTTCAGCTATAACAGTCTTCACTCTTCTTGGAAAGATTTCCAGAAGGTTGTGTCTTTGGGAGTGTGTGCCAATTGAGACAAATAGGTATTTATTTTGAATGGTAAAACCTGGCAGGCAATTCAACTCAAAGATTTTCAGTAGGCTTGATGTCATGCCGCTGTGCAGTCCACGCCAGTTCTCGCTCGTAATCCAAGGTTCTACTGTATTGGAAACACCTAAAGTCATTAACATGGAAGGGTGTTCACTTTTGATCATATATGGATAATTATACTGTGCACAAATTAAGTTTTCTATCCCAAAGCCAACTTCCCGTCATCCCATAGGATATTGCTATTTGCTTTAGCTTAATATGATAGATCAATATGCTGCAGTTTGTAATAACATGCAGTGCCAAATATTTGATTCCTATATGGACATGAGCATTGTACGTTTGTATGAATGTTTGGTGTGTGAATGCTATTCTTTCATTCCAAGTCATATGGTCAGAGCTTTTTTTCTCAGAAAATAGGTGCAGGAACTCTACCACGACCCCGTTCAGATTTAACAAACAGTAGGAGGGTCTTAAAGGGGCATTAAATACCAGGATTGCATTACATACAGAGTGCAGAGTTCAGGGGGGTTACACACAGAGTGCAGAGCTGTTACTTGTAAACACAAAAACCAGACTTCTGTGTTTACAAGTGGTTGTGGTGAGCAGGCACCAAAGGGTCTGAGCCAAAGGTGGTGGAACTGAGTTCCCCCAAGTTCCCCCTGAAAAAAAGCCCTGCATATGGTAGACAAAAAACAGACACACCAGAAATAAATTCAGTTGTATCAGTGCTAACTTGAGGACTGCAGCATTTTAGCAATGCCTGTTTTTTGTTTTTAATGTTCTGACTGGCAGAAAAAGCAATGTTTCACTCCAATATTCAAGCTGCGATAGCCTTTGTGAATTTAGTATCAACTATTCATTGCAGACATCCCAAGGCAATCCAAAATTGGACCTTCAATTCTGTGTTATACTGATTTAAAGATCTGCAGGGCACTGTTATTATTCAGTAGAGGGACTACATTTAAAAAAAAAAAGAAACCGACACATGGGGGCTGATTTACTAAAACTGGAGAGTGCAAAATATGGTGCAGTTCTTCATAGAAACCAATCAGCTTCCACGTTTTACTGTCAAAGCTTTATTGAACAAGCTGAATTTAGAACGAAGAAACAATAAGGTAAAGGACTTTACTCATTCTTTCAATAAGTTGATTGGGCCACCCGGTACAGGTATATTCTGCAACAGAGTGCAATACTTAGCCAGTTGGGAAATGTAGGCAGAATAACCCTATGACATTTGTACATGTTTATATGTTTTTTATGTTGATATGAAATAAACTTTTGTATAATTTTATACAATTGTAGTCTTTCTCTATTGTAGTTATTCATGGCAACCTTTAAAGTCCTTTAACTTATTGTTTATTTTGTTTAAAGTGGATGTAAACCCGAAAAAATGTTTTATTCTTTGCTGTCACAATGTAGAGTATAAGATTTCCTATCATCTGTGCCCAGTCTTGCCACACAGAGTTAATCCAGGTCTGAGTAATCCTCTTTTATTGTTCAGTGAAATAAAACAGACTTAGGCCTCGTACACACGAGCGGATATGTCCGCTGAAAACGGTCCGATGGTGTGTATGGGCTAGCGGACAGATTTGTCCATCGGACAAATTTCAAAGCATGCTTTGAAATTTTTCCGCTACAAACCTGTCCGTCTGATATGTCCGCTGGTTAGTACGGGAAACCAGCGGACATATCCTCCCGCACATGCGTCGTATCCTGTGAATGGATCCGACGCATTCGCGCGGAAGTGTTTACTTCCTGGTGCGTGACGTAGCGGTGACGTGGCGGCGTCAACGTCACCGCCGCGTCACCGCCACGTCAGCGCGCCGTCCGCCGGCGGGGAATTTGATCCGATGGTGTGTACACACCATCGGACCAAACTCCAGATCGGACATATGCGATGGAAACGGTCCGCGGACCGTTTTCATCGGATATGTCCGATCGTGTGTACAAGGCCTTACAGAGAAAAACCTTTGTCCGTTCCGCCCTCTTGCTGTGAGTGACAGGTTATTTACATTTCTCATGCACTAGCCTGGAGACATTATTTTTTAATTCCCATCCCCACTCCTTTTCTGAAGTCATGTGGTTACTTTTCTGGATTTTGACTGGAAGTAAGTGATTATAGCAGAATTTAGTGTAAAGGGAGTGTAGAGGAGGGCGGGGAGTCTACTGACATCACGACTTCACTCACAGAGCTCCAGACAACAGATTCATCCACAGAATGAGAGTAACTTGGTTTGAGAGTGTTTTGCAAGACAAGCAACATTCTTTAATACATTTTTACAAGCGATACCTTAATATACAAGTAGCGTCACATCACAACTGAATATAAAAGAGAACGAGGCACCTCTAATGCCTCGTACACACGACCATTAGAGGGAAAACTGCCACGACAGCTTTTGGCCAGGAAAACTGGCTATGTGTAAGCTGGTAGTTTTCGGAACAGATAAACTGCCGCAAATCGCATGTTCTCTTTTTTCCTGGCGGTCTTTTTCCCGGAAGTTTCCCTATGGGAGCATACACACGACCGGGATTCCCGGCCAAAGCTCTCACTGCAGTTTTCCCGGCGGGAAAAACTCTGGTGTGCACAGGGGGAAAGTTACCGAGCAGGTTCTTGGGTTTTCTCCCGGGATTCCGGACTTTTTACCGCCGGGAATCCCGGTCATGTGTACAGGGCTTAAGTGTAGCAATATGGTTACATTTAATGAAGATACAACATTTAGCAACATATTGTTACACTTAGAGGCGCCTCTCTTCTCTTTTATACTCTGTAGCTCCTGCTGAATTTTGCTTCTAATGGTTTACCACTTGTGAAGGCTTCCATTTGTGGATGGATTATTTGTGGTTACACAACCTCGCCACATTGCTTTAATCTTTTTATATGGACTATATACTGAAAGACCTATGAGTAAATGGTTTCCATTATTTCTTATAGGGGAAATTTGCTTTGAATTACAAGCATATTTCTGGAACAAATTATACTCGCAATCCAAGGTTTCATTGTACAGTATATGTTTTATGTTACACCCATTCTTAGGATGTGAAATAAAATATGGTCAGATTTGCAATTCTGGAGTCCAGCAAAAAAAGATGTAAAGCCAAAATACAGTAAATTATGCAGGAAATTTGCCAAAACTGGTGCACTCAGAATCTGATGCAGCTGTGCGTGGTAGCCAATTTGATTCCAACTTTAGCTTAATATATAGAGACAAGTCTCCATTAACTGCTTGCCGACAGCCCCGTGTACGTGATTCTGCTCTTCCAGGTATGGGGCACGCAGGCACACAGCGGGATTGGACACAGCGGAAGCCAATCAGCGGGTCTGGCAGACACAACCTCCGTCAGGACCTGCTGATCATTCGAGGCACAGGCAGAACACCGATCTGCCCATGAAAAATAGGCAAATTGCCATTCTGTGACAAGGGAAGGAAGTGATCTTGTGTTTCTGCTAAGCAGAAACACAGATTTCTGCCTTCCCACAGTACAAGCACCCCCCCCCCCCACACACAGTTACAAAGCACTCCCTAGGAACACATTTAACCCTTTGATCGCCCCTGATGTTAACCCCTTCACTTCCAATGTCATTAGTACAGTGACAGTGCATATTTTTTTAGCACTGATCACTGTATTAGTGTCACTGGAACCAAAAAGTGTCAGTTAGTGTCCGATTCGTCTGCTTATATATCGCAGTCCAGCTATAAGTCGCTGATCGCCAGCCATTACTAGTAACGACAAAAAAAGTAAATCAAAATTCCAAAAATCTATCCCATAGTTTGTAGACTCTATGGGCTAGATTCAGATAGAATCGCCTATCTTTAGGCGGGCGTAGCGTATCTCAGATACACTACGCCGCCGTAACTTTGAGCGGCAGGTACGGTATTCAGAAAGAACCTGCGACCTAAGTTACGGCGGCGCAGCGTATCTGGTCCGGCGTAAGCCGCGTAATTCAAAATAGGAAGGAGGTGGGCGTGTAGTATTCAAATGAGCCTTGACCCCACATAAATGAGGCGTCTAACGAATGGCGCATGCACCGTCTGTGAACGTATCCCAGTGCGAATGCTTGAAAATCACGTCGGAAATACTCATTGATAACGACGTGAACGTAACTTACGCCCAGCCCCATTCCCAAACGATTTACGCAAACGACGTAAACAACGGAAAATTCGACACTGTCCCGACGTCCATACTTAAATATAACAAAAAAAAAATGGCCTGGTCAAACTTTCGGGAGCTGAAGTGGTTAATATGGCACCACACCCATATCAAGATTTAAAGTGGATGTAAAGCCACTCTCATCCTTTCTAAACTTGGAAATTAGGTGTCAGAATAGGTGCAGATATACGCTATTAGAATGTGCGTGTCACCAAAACTTACCTAAATTAAAATACTGATTACATTTTGCATGCTTGCTAGTGTTGCTCACGAATATTCTCATTGCGAATATTCGTTACGAATATTGCATATTCGAGTATTCGCGAATAATATTCGCTATTGCGAATATTCGTATTTTTTAAAATGTATTTTTAAAACAGATCACATCCTAGTGATCTCCATCGACGTCTAAAAGCATTGCTGGTATGATTAGAGACCCTGGGCCGAGTAGCTGAGGCGATCCTTTTATGTTGCCGAATATTCGCAATGCGAATATTCGTATTACGAATATTCGCAAATACTTTCTCTGCCCTTCTTTTGCATCAGAGCCAATCAGAGTTCTCCTACCACAGTTGTCAGAGGTTAGCAACCTCCATAGCAACCAATAGGAACCTGCATGCACGACCATTATATAAGATCACTCCCAGCAGTATTTCAGTGCAGATTCCCAAGGTGGCTAGAGAGAGTGGAGTGTTTCTGTGCGTTTTTCCTGTGTATTGCGATCTTAGAGCTTAGCATTGTGCTTCCTATAGGAAATGATCTCCGTTTTCGCGTGTTGTTCGCGCGCATGCGCATGCGCAGACGAGAATTTCGCAATCAATTTCGCATTCGCATTAGCGAAATTTCGCAAATGTTTTTTTTTTTTTTTATATAAAATATCACGAATATTCGATATTAACGAATATTTCATGAATATTCTTCTATATATTCGTGAAATATCGCGAAATCGAATATGGCGTATTCCGCTCAACACTAGTGCTTGCTTCTATCTTTAACAAATTGCGGAAGTGAACGTAAAACCTTAAAATAATGTATGAATTATAACTATATTTCTATTGATAAGACGTTTAAAATGGATATATCTCAATTGTTTTTACAGCACCTTCATGTATGAGAAGCTGAATGGGATTTACTGCAGGATGAAAAAATGGAACAGCCACTTGTACCCCCACCAGGACCTGAAAGCCTTCGCCTCCTCACCAGAGAATCTGTTGTTGCTATCGAGAAGCGCTTTGCAGAAGAAAAAGCCAAGAAACCAGCAAAGGACCGCAGAGATGACGATGACGAAAATGGGCCCAAGCCGAACTCGGACTTGGAAGCAGGCAAAAGCTTGCCTTTTATATACGGAGACCTACCATCCGAAATGGTCACGGAACCAATGGAGGACCTCGACCCCTATTACAGCAACAAAAGGGTACGTCACTTGATGGTCATTACTGCTTCAACATCAACTAAAAGACTCATGTTAAAGAGTTTTTTAGACTTTTTTTTATAAGAGTGCTAATATAACCCTACTAGGGTAGTCACTCTACAGTTTTATATCATTCTTTATACTTTATGCTACTTCAATGTTTCCTTGGAGGTTTTTGTATCTTTCTTAAGAGCTGTGGTATAAGCTATTAACTGGTTTTATTGGTCTAGGAAGCAGGATGTATGTAAAGATAAGTTTTTCATTGAGAACTGTTTTACCTGCCAAAAGATTTGTATATCTGTTCAGAGAATTTTGTGATTTACACACAACTGCCAAACAGCACTACTGGTAGCTTCCTGTGTCCAATTTTACCACCATTCTGGTAACTGACTGTGAATTAGCACCATTGCATCGATGATGTATGGTCTGCTGACCAGGTCATTTTCTGGCTCATATAGAGGTGTGCAAATCACAAAACTAGGGATAATTACTAATGCCTTATAACACTTCACATATACAGTGCATTTAGAGTATTTCTCAGAATTCCAGTTTAAAGCCAAATTGTGTTCAGAAAACAACAACATTCTTTACTGTAGGCACAGTGAAGGACACCACTGACAGTGCCAGTTCTGGGGAGCAGAGAACGTGTAGTAGAACGTGAACGTGTAGTCCTATTTTTTTTTTTTTTTTTCTTTAAAGTGTATTTTTGTGCGTGCACGGTATATTCCTGCATCAAGAAATGCACCAATGGCTGTGCTGCTTTTGCACAAAGCAGAAGTAGAGCAGAGAGCTGAAAGGATATGCAGGTCACAGTACATTTCGAACTTTAAAAAGTACAGTATGTTTAAAATTATTATAAAGCTAAGAAAATCAATGTACTCTTTTATCTCTGTAATACAATTTGCATGTATTATTTTACTCCAGACTCCTTTTATGAAGTGGTATTACACCCAAAATCAAACATTTATTATATTGCAGCTTACCAATCCTTTGTTGTGATGCCTGCTTTCATTTTATTTTTTACGCTTTCTTTTTTCTATTTTTATCTGGTGATCCAACCAGTAAATCTGTTGTTTTTCAAAAGAACATGCAACCCCAGCAGAATGTATCCATTACAGAGATGAGACAAACCATTTAATACTTGCAGGGATGCTTTCAATTATCAGCATTTTATATATATATATATATATATATATATATATATATATACACACAGTAAAACCTTGTGAGCCTTGCGAGCATAATTCATTACAGAAACATTCTTGTAATCCAAAGCACTTGTATATCAAAGCATTTTTTTTACAGGGTATAAAAGAGAAGAGAGGCAACTCTAAGGCCCCTTTCACACTGAGGAGTTTTTCAGGCGGTACAACGCTAAACATAGCGCCTAAATACCGCCTGAAAAACTCCTGCCCAGCCTTCTCAATGTGAAAGCCCGAGGGCTTTCACACTGAGGCGATGCGCTGGCAGGAGAGAAAAAAATCTCCTGCAAGCGACATCTTTGGAGCGGTGAGAGGAGCGGTGTGTATACCGCTCCTTCACCGCTCCTTCCCATTTAAAACAAAGGGGAAACCGTGGTAATACCGCCCGCAATGCACCTCTGCAGAGGCGCATTACGGGCGGTATTAACCCCTTTTCAGGCCACTAGCGGCGGTTAATACCACACCGCTAGCAGCTGATTCCCACGGCAATTCCTTCGGTATAGCGCCACTATTTTTAGCGGCGCTATACCGCCACCGCACCTCAGCTGCCCCGTGTGAAAGGGGTCTTAGTGTAGCAATAAGTTGCTAAATGTTGTACCTTCATTAAATGTAACCATATTGCTACACTTAGAGACTCCTCTCTTCTTTTTTTATACTCTGTTGTGACATGACGCTACTCTTATATCAAGACGTTGTTTGTATATCAATGCAAAATGTATTAAAACATTTAGCTTGACTTGCAAAATGCTCTCAAACCAAGTTACTCTCAAACCAAGGTTTTACTGTAAAACCCTTTATCTTAAAATGACTAACTGTGGCTGCTTATAAAGTGTTAGCTAGAGTTTGGCTTCAATTTGGTAGTGTATTTAAATCTACCAGTCAATCTAATACTCCCCTCCCCCCAGACTAACCATGCTGCTTTCTAAAGGTGCCCCCTGCGCCCCTTTGTGCAGAGTGGGGGCACTCTAATACAGGGGATGTGCTACTGGCTAGATCTCCAGGTGAAAACAAAGGGGAAAGGCCTAGGAAAAAAAACTGATGCAGCTTTTGGGTTTAATATTGCATTAATGCCAATTAAAATATATACGCAGTGAATACATGTTATTGCTCCAATGGATTTGGCATAATTCATATCATTTGCATAGATGTGGATGGGTGTGTTGAAGAGATGCCAGGCCTGTGTACTTCCAATAACCAACCCCCCGTTAGTAGAGAGATTTTTAGAGACATGTCCATCTTTTTTGGCTGCCATCCATCCTCAGGCTGTGCCACTTGGGGTAACTGTGTCATTATACTTTCAAACAGCTGTGTATTTTAAGACTATGAGTGTGTATCAAACTGTCCGCTCCGGTTGGAGCCTCTGTACTAACAATCCAGCGTTAGTACAGTGATCTCCCCTGTTGAGCTGTTGTGTTCTGAGGGTGTTCTGAGGGTGCTCTGATCAGCGCCATCAGCTATTTGTGAGAGTACTCATTGGGAGCCGATCCGCTGCTGTTTTTTCAGCATGCTCGTCCAACAGAAGCCAGCCAAAAGACTGTCTTCTTTCGGACTGGTTGCCATACACACATTCCAAATGTCGACTAGCTTTTATTGAACCGGCCAATGTCATCTGGCATTCGGCTCGTGTTTTTCCTTTACAACTCCTTTAAGTGAAAAAAAAGTCTTTGTTTTGAATAAAGTTGGGAAGACTTGAGGCCCTTGTCAGGTTTTTTGTTGGTGTCTATGGTTCCACCTAGGGCATGCACCATCTCTGACTGTCCTGGTAACCATTGTGTGAGAAGAAAGAGAAGAAATCCAAGATTTTACAGTTGTCACCAAAATAAGGGGTTAACAGAAAAACCCTAATAGGGATACCTTTTCTGGTGACTTTCTCCTTTCCATAGCTCCAAACCTTCCCTGATTTTGAGTCCCTTTGCCCCTCCTTCCCCCATTTGTCCCTCATCTTTCTCTGATCTTTATAGTTGTATATAAAATGCACTATTTATCTAAAAAGTGTTTCCCGGTGCTAAACCTCTCATCCATGTTTTACATTTCTGCCTTTGTAAATATCAAGAGTCAATATAAAGGATTAGTAGTGGTAAAAAAAGAAAAAAGCACTTGTTTTTGTTATTTTTTTTTTTTTTACATGATTCTACTTTTGCTAATAGATGTCCCTCGTTCCCATCTCAAAAAAGTTGGGAGGTATGCCTTTCCTTGAAGAGAAATGAAGGAAAATGTCCCCAATCAGACATAGACAGCAAACAAATAAAATAAAGACCCAAAAAACTTTTTCTTTAGATAGGCCTCGTACACACGACCGTTTTTCTCGAGAAACTTGGTGGGAGAGCTTTTTTGCCGAGGAAACTGGTCGTGTGTATGTTTTTCGTCGAGAAAACTGACGTGGAACTCGACAGGAAAAAAAGAGAACAAGTTCTCTTTTTCCTTGTCGGGAGTCAATTTCCTCGTCGTGTTTCTCGTCGGGCTGGTTTTTGACGAGAAACACGTTTGTGTGTATGCTTAGAAACCCGAGCATGCTCAGAATAAAGTATGAGACAGGAGCACACCTTCGGTAAAAGTAGTGTTCTTAATGGAGATAGCACATTTGTCACGCTGTAACAGACTGAAAGGCACAAATCGTCTCTTACCAAACTTTTACTTAGGGCTCTTTCACACGGAGCGGATCCGTATTGATCCGCCCCGTGTGTGTCCATCTGCTCAGCTGGGATAATCCGTAAATCCCTGCTGAGCTGTCGGCTGACAGGGCGGTCCTTGCACAGTGTGGGGGGACCGCCCTGTCTTTTCTCCGCTCTCCCCTATGGGGAATCGGATGAATACGGACCGTCTGTCCGTATTCATCCGATCCGCCAGACGGAAGAAAAATAGGATTTTCTTCCGTCCGAAAAACCGGATCTTGACGGAGGCGGATGTTTACGGACGTTAGCGGATGCATCATCCGCTAGCGTCCGCGATCCCATAAGGATGCATTGTGAGTCCGTAAACGGACTTATGAAAAGCAGACCGTTCGCCCGCTCGTGTGAAAGGGCCCTTAACACGCAGTAACATGAGATTAGCAAAAGCAGCCCCAAGGGTTGTGCCAGTGGAATAGAACTTTCCCCTTTATAGTGCCGTCGTACGCGTTGTACGTCACCGCATTTGAGAACGACGAGATTTTGTCTTGACAGTGTGTACGCAAAGAAAGCTTGTCAAGATTCTCGACAAACCTGACAAGGAACTCGTCGAGGAAAACGATGTTTCATTTACGACGAGTTCCTCGGTCGTGTGTACGAGGCCATACACTTCAAAACTGGCCCCACACTCCTTCTTTAAAATTTTAAATATGTGAGCTCCGTCGGTTGGCTGTTGAATTTCTTATCAGATAGGTTGCCCAACAGCCAACTGAAGGAGCTTGTACAGGAGGCTGACCCTGCTACTGCCAATTGCAAGGCAGTGTCTTAGGGCGAGATTTACTAAAAGTGGTACAATCAGAATCTGGTGCAGCTATGCATGGTAGGCAATCAGCTTGTAACTTCAGCTTGTTCAATTAATCTTTGACAAGAAAACCTGGAAGCTGATTGGTTTATATGCAGAGCTGCACCAGATTTTTCACTCTTCAGTTTTAGTAAATCCCCCCCCCCCCCCCCCCCCATTTCTAGGTAAGAAACTTTGCAACAGATTCATGAAATATTGATTGTAAAAACCATGTCACCATCGGTTCACTGCCAAAACAGGATGAACCCTATATCCCTATGTTCACACCTATGCGCTTCTTTTGTGCATTTTCCGTTTTGCAGAAAGACACTACAGTCCATTTAACATGGTTTCCTTTGGTACACGTGCACATCTATGCATTTTTCAGCCGGTGCGTTTTTGGAAAGGGTTCGGGACTTTTTTCCACTGCAGATTGTGTTCAAGGCTTTAATATCTAGGAATTAGATAAATACCACCATCGTAAGACCTTAATTATTGCCAACATCCCTATGGTATGGAACACAGAAACAAGAGTCGTCGCCCCCCCCCCCCCCCTGTACATTGGGACTTTATGGGCAAGTACACAATATTAGGACAAATAAAATATACAAATATAAAGATTACTACTATACAAATAGAGATAACAACATTTGTGCATACATCACCATAGAGTTTAATATGACAAAAAAGGATTGCGTAATGTTGTGTTCAAGTCTGTTCTCGTTAGGCCCAACATGTTTCAGGAGCAAATATAAATCCCTTCTTCAGGGACATTTGTAAGAGAAAATCTCAGATCTTAAGATTTTGAGCACTCAGAACATAACATTTCATTTCTATTTTTTTTGCTAGATGAAAATTTTATATTTTTCATTTTTTTGCCAGCAATTGGAGCGCTAGTCTCTTAACATTTTACATTTAACATCCGTCTGCCAGGTTAATTGATCAAGCATGTTATTTACAAAGCTCAGTAGCTTAAATTATAAATATACAGCTAAAAAAAGAGAGCCATTCAGACAAAACCTAGCCATTCAAACCTCACCCATAATGATATTTCCCTCCTACTGGGTCAGCTATACCCACTATGCATGGTTCCCTAGAGACTTGGAGGCACCATACGAAAGAAAACAGCATCTGATGTTCTCTCTTCTCTCATAACTTTTTGTGATATCAGTGTCATTGTTTGTAAAACAAATCTTTTATAAAACAATAATGTGATGTAATAAAGTATAAACTAACAAAAGCAAAAAAAAAAAAATATAAAAAAAATGTACTCTAAATGTACTCTAAAAGATTGCCTTTTCACTTTGAAAAAATGTCTGTTTTCAATAAATAATTTTACATAACCTGAAATTAAAAAAAATAGTACCAAAGAGTAAACAGATACATATCTGTAGTTTGTAGTTATACTCAGGGCCGCCATCAGGAATTTTGGTGCCCCTGGAGCAGCTTCAGGGATAGGCCCCCTGGAGCAGAGAACTGGAGGGGGGGGGGGTGCTGCCGCCTGAAATTGAGAAGCGGAGGAGCCCTTTACAAAAAGAATAAACAAAGAAAAATATATATAAAAAAGGGGGGTAGCCATCTGGGGCCCTGGGGACCTCTGGGTGGGCCCTTTAATAAAAAATAAAAAATAAATATATATAAACAAAAATAAAAAAACATTTCTAAAAAAAATGGGGGTTTGACACATGGGGACCTGGGGACCTCTGAGCCCTTTAATAAAAATATATCTATATATAAAAAAAGAAATAAAAAAAAAGAAATACAATAATATATATTTTTTTAAAACATTTGTATAAAAAAGGGTTGGCATCGGGGGGCCCTGGGGACCTCTGGGCTCTTTAATAATAATATTATATATATATATATATATATATATATATATATATATATATATATAAATAAAAGAAATAAAAAAATATATAAAAAATATTTTTTTTATATATAAAAAAAAGGGGGGTTCTCATCTGGGGCCCTGGGGATCTCCAGACCTCTAAAAAAAAAGTCCCTTTAATAAAAAAATACAATAAAAAAATGTAAAAACAATATATTTTTTAAAAATAAATACATAAAATAGGGGGGGTTGCCATCCAGGGCCCTGGGGGCCTCCGGGCCCTGGGGACCTTCGGACCCCTAACAGGTGTACTGCCTGTATCCCCCTGATGGCGGCCCTGGTTATACTATTGCACTTTGTCACAGTGAGAAGTACAGTTTATATGAGTAATTTAGCTGTAGAGAAATTATTATTTGTAAGATGTTTTTTTGTACAAGAATAATGATAACTGTAGTACAATTAGAGTTATAATAAGGACATGATCATTCGTAAAGAGTTTGGTGTTGGAGTTTTCACTCGTTAATATGGATTTTCTATTCTGAGGGTTGCTGGGTTCATAAAGCGTGAAAGCAATTTGTTCTAAGTTTGAATAGAGTATGTAAGAGCTATAAACCCTGTCTAGTTGTTATTGCTGTTGTATCTCCACTAGGTAGAGTCACCTTGCTATTTATCTTCCTGACCATTGTCACTGTCTTAAAATGAGGTGAAATTTAAAGCTGAGAAAGGTTAATGTGGCGTTCCACCCAGGAAAACAACATTTGCCCATATTACTTAAAAAAATTAAATAAAAAAAAACCTGAAAAAAAAAAAAAAAATACTCACCCGAAATACCTGTTGCTATGCGGAAGTCCGTAATCTGCCTCTTCCACACCGCGGTGTCCTTTCTTCTGCTTCTTCTGCTTGTGAATGGGGCGCGCTGCTTTCTGGGAACTTTGTGGGCCAGATTCAGGTAGATGGGAGCATCTTTGCTCCAGAGTAACGCTTCTCATTTACGTTACTCTGACGACCCTTTCAGCGCAAGTACTGTTATTCACATAGCAGTTGCGCGTAAACTTGCGCCAGAGTAACGATAATGCGCTGGCGTAACCCGACGCAAGGGGAAGTGGGTGTGATCATATGTAAATGATGGGCGGAGTCCAGCGCAGAGGCTTACGTTCAGCGCATCAACCACGGAGCATGCGCAGTGAGTGAGGCTCCACTCGCCCCCTTTGTGCGCATGCTCACAACTTCCGTCGGCACCACTTCACGGGAAACGTCAGCGCAATGCCTTCCATTGGGCGTTTAAATGCGCCCGCAGAAGCGCCATTCCGGCACTAAAGTATATCCTGCTCCCCCTCCCCGCAGTGATGTTACTTTTGTTCTGAGATGGCTGCTCCCGTTCCCCGCAAACACACAGGAGAAAGCTGAACTTTAATGGCCAGGAGCTGTCAGCCGTCATCTCGGCTATGGAGACCTATGATGTCTTCCTCCATGGCTGACAGACAAGCATGGACAGAGGTGTTGTCCTGCAAGTGGGGGTGCTCAGCTAGCTCTTATCGTCGGTAACGCTGCTGTAGCTGCTCTCCTGCTGACCTGTGACTGTCTGGAGTAAAGATAAAGCAGCCTTTTGTAGAAATAACTTTGCGCCGGACGGACGAGATACGCGCGGCGCATGTAGCCAGCGTATGGTGCTAATCCGTTTGTGAATTGGGAAAAATCCCTCATTTGCATATTTGCAGGGGAAATCAATAGGCGCGACTGATGCGCCAAGCGAAATTAAGCGCTGATGATACTCTGGCGTCGGAACGTTCCGCCGGTCGCAAATGGCCCGTTATTGGGCGCATCTAGTTTGGTGGGTACGGGCACATAGAAACGACGGCGCATCTTCACAGTTACGCGGCGCATATCGAAATACTCCAGCGCAAGTGTTGCTGAATCTGGCCCTGTGTGTTCTCAGAGAGCAGCTGCCCATTCACAAGCCAGCGTGAGACTCACGCAGGCGCAGTAGGAAATGGGCAGTGAAGCCGTACGGCTTCACTGCCTGTTTCCCATAGTGTGAACGGCGGCGCGGGACCCGGAGCGATCGTAGGACCGGCATCGGGGGGGCCATCAGCGCGGGCAAGTAGGACAAGGTAAGTGTCCTTATTTAAAGTCAGCAGCTACACTGTTAGTAGCTGCTGACTTTAAAAAAAAAAAAATCGCGGCTGGAACACCCCTTTAAACACCCACTGGTTGAGCAAAAAAATTACTTGATCCACACATTCGGGGTGGATGGGGGAAATCTCTCACCACTGAGCTTTTGTATTCTGACAGTGGGGAGACTTCCCCTTCGTGAGAATACACTTATCAGCACTGCCAGCTATAGCCCATAGCTGGCCGAAAATTTGACAGGCTGGTTTTTATAAGTCAATCGGTCGGTGGACTTCTGAAAAACCCAGCCTATCTATAAATTGTTCAAAATGTATCTGATCCCTGCTGAACCGCACAAATTTCAATCCATGTATGGCCAGATTTAGACCAGCCTTTGTCAACCTTTTGATCCCAGAGGAACAATTAAAGTTGTTGTAAACCCTTACATTGCAACCAACCTCAAACTGTGCACAGGGATTAAACAATTCCTCCCACTTAAGTCGTACCTATTTATCGCAGCCTTCTCTCCTCTACATCTGTTCAATGTGCAGAACTTACATAGTGTTTCTGAACTTCAGAAGGCAGGGGGTGGAGATGAGATATCACACCCTGCACAGCTCAAAGAGTAGAGCTGAGAGTAATCTGAGACCTGAGTGGATTGAATAGACATACCACCCTCTATACCAGGGGTGGGCAACTTCGGCCCTCCAGCTGTGGTGAAACTACAAGTCCCATGAGACATTGCAGGACCCTGACAATCACAGACATGACTTCTAAAAGCAGAGGCATGATGGGATTTGTAGTTTCACCACAGCTGGAGGGCCGAAATTGCCCACCCCTGCTCTATACAGATCATAAGGAAACAGGAGACTTGCAGGCATGGGGTTTGCATGAGGCTCTTTCGATTTCTTCAAGTCGACACAACCTGTCAACCTTGTCAGAGGTTTACAACCACTTTAATTTTCAAGTCTTAGGGAACACCTGCTAAGGTTAATTAATCAGAAGCAGTAGGAAGAATGCCACTTGTGTTGGTGCTTAGTAGGAAGAATGCCCCCTACTCTGCTGAAGAATGGCCTGCTTAGGTGGTTACATGTGAATAGTGTGAAGCCAATGTCTCAGCCAAGTGCATGTTGACATGGATCTATCCAGGCACCATCATGATGGAAGGTCAATCAGCCACAGCTAAAGAAACCACTAGCAACCTTTGTAAGAACCTAATGCTGCGTTCACACCATCACTTTATGCGACTGAAAAAAAAAAAAACGTTTTCTGTGAAGCATGCTTCAATTTATTTTTTGTCGTTTTTCACAAGACATAAAACAACGTTTTCCCCCACACACGGTCATTTAAATTGACGTTTTTAAAAACGTCGTTTTTTTCCATCACATAAAGTGATGGTGTTTACGCGGCATTAGAGTTCCATGGAACCTTGGTTGAGAATGGCTGGGTTAGACCCTTTGTCATGTTTGTATTGCTGTCTACGACCCCACTGCAGAGATTTACCCATTTATTAGCCCTAATAAACAGGACAGAAAGTGATAGAAAATCGAAAAATTTGAGTTTTCACCAGGACACCTGTCCTGTGACAAATGTCTGTGATGGCAATTGAGTTCATTTTGGAGGGATTTATTCTCAGTTCCTGTTTGATCCTCAAGGTATTTATCCCTCGCAGATCAAGATTATTAAGAAATTATTTAAATGAATAAATACCGGTAATATTCAACATTTAAGGCCGATTCAGACTGTTTAGTTACATTACCAGATGAGCGCTAACACTTCCTGTGTTAATGTGCATTCATTTTGAACTGCATCACAATTCAAAAGAATTATCACATTTTGTACAGATGGTTTGTATCTGTGCGTTGTATTTGTGCATTGTAGTATACTAAAACGCATAGTTTTTTTTTTGCAATCCACAATACATTACATTCAATAGTCTTTTACAATTATCAAAAAAACAGGATCGGTACATAAAACAGTGTAAACACTTACCTGATATCTGCTCAGCGATTTTGTGGTCGTTTCCATGTTAGCTGTGGGCATGAGAAGCCCAGTTCCTGTGTCTTCCTGGATTTCCCTCTAGAGGTGCATGCTGGGATTTTGCCCAGAGACTCTTGGGAAGTGAGTGTCATCATTTCCCAGGAAGCAATGGGGTCTTAGGACAGGAAGGTGAACCACTGCGGACTAGAACTAGGCAGATTATAAAATCTGCCTAGTAACAGCCATATACAAGTGGGTAAAAATAAAATAAAAATTAAGATTTTTTTAACATTAATAAAAAGTTGGTTTTTAGGGTGGATCTCTGCTATAAGTACAGATGATCCCACAACTCTTTGCATTTGATTTCAGTTGCTCGTGGTTACTTTGTATCACAAGAAGGAGGTTTTCCTTGCTTTCTAAGACCCTGCTCAAAATCGAGTGATGCTACCACATTGTATTTTTTGGCGATTTTTTTAGCGCATTTTTGGAGAAGCACAATTCATTTGAGTGGGCCTGGCTCCACTCCAAAAACACGCAAAAAAGTCGCCAAAAAACACAATGCGGTACCAACTTTTGGCACTAAGCCAAGCACATTTTGTGTCAAGCTTTTTTGCTCTTTTTTATGCGTTTTGTCACACGGAAAATGCATTGAAAATGGGCGACTGCTACTTGTATTTTGGGTGCCATTAAGAACTAATGGCGCTGCAAGCGCTTTGTGCATTTTTTTGATGGGCAAAAACCTAGTTTCTGAACGCATTTCTGCCACGCCCAGGTGTTAATGATGCCTAGAAAGATAGGATACATTGGTTCAAAAATATGTAAATGGGAATTGACCCAACGTTACTTTTCCCTTAAAGCGGAGCTCCACCCACCCGCATTTTTTTTTTTTTCAAAGTCGGCAGCTACTAACAGTGTAGCTGCTGACTTTGAATAAGGACACTTACCTGTCCTAGGCGCCCGCGCTGACGGCCCCCGCCGATGCCGATCCTCGATCCCGGCACCGCCATCCACAGTCAGGGAAACAGGCAGTGAAGCCGTGCGGCTTCACTGCCCGTTTCCTACTGCGCATGTGCGAGCGACGCGGCGCTTTGTGAATGGTCCGGCTGCTTTCTGGGATACACACAGTTCCCAGAATGCAGCGCGGCCCATTCACAAGAAGACACCCAGAAGAGGAGGAGGAAGAAAACAGCACCGCGGATCGTGAGGGCAGATTCGGGACTTCCGCATAGCAACAGCCTATTTAGGGTGAGTATTTTTTATTTATTTTTTCCATTTCATTTTTATTTAATTTTTTCAGATTTTTAAAAAAAATATATATATATCAGGGTGGAGTATACCCCTGAAGGAGCCACTGGTGATAACCATAGGGGTACGCAGCCTATTGCATTGGGGTGTTCACTCCAAAGCTCAAACACACATGCATACCTACGTGCGTGTGTGTATATACATATAGGGAAATGGACAGTTTCGGTAGAGCCATGAACGATGTCAGTAAGTCAGAGGTTGGTGTCAGTAGTTTATTTTTTTATATATTTGTAATATTACTTCATCTTTTACAATAAAAACATGGTGGTAGTTTAATTGGCTTTTACACATACTGATCCTAATTTGAGGGCCTATCTGGGTCTGCCTAGCTTTGTAGAACAATTAAACTATAAGCTCCACAGCCTGACTTTAGTGAGTGTCCCCCTATTTGGTAAACCACTGCGGAATACAGTGGCGGCTGGTGCTCCATTATTTTGGGGGGGCGCAATCAAAGCCCCAACCAACCCCATAACCCCCCCCCCCCCCCCGGTCACTCGCCCACAATAGGTCCTACGGATAGATATAGAGACAGACAAATAGAAAGACAGACAGAGTGTGTGGAAATAGAGACAGATGGATAAATATACAGACAGATGGAGAAATAGATAAACATTGGGTAGGAGGGGGGGCCGACAGATATGCAGATAGATAGATATGCAGATAGATAGATACATAGATAGATAGATACATAGATAGATAGATAGATAGATAGATAGATAGATAGATAGATAGATAGATAGATAGATAGATAGATAGATAGATAGATAGATATGCAGATACATAGATAGATAGATAGATAGATAGATAGATAGATAGATAGATAGATAGATAGATAGATAGATAGATAGATATGCAGATAGATAGATAGATAGATAGATAGATAGATAGATAGATAGATAGATAGATAGATAGATAGATAGATATGCAGATACATAGATAGATAGATAGATAGATAGATAGATAGATAGATAGATAGATAGATAGATAGATAGATAGATAGATAGATAGATAGATAGATAGATAGATAGATAGATAGATAGATAGATAGATAGATACATAGATAGATAGATAGATAGATAGATAGATAGATAGATAGATAGATAGATAGATAGATACATACATAGATACATACATAGATAGATAGATACATACATAGATAGATAGATAGATAGATATGCAGATACATAGATAGATAGATATGCAGATACATAGATACATAGATAGATACATAGATAGATATACATATACATAGATAGATAGATAGATAGATACATAGATAGATAGATATGCAGATACATAGATAGATATGCAGATACATAGATATATATGCAGATAGATAGATAGATATATAGATAGATATACAGATACATAGATAGATAGATACATAGATAGATACATAGATAGATAGATAGATAGATAGATAGATAGATAGATAGATAGATATACAGATACATAGATAGATACATAGATAGATAGATACATAGATAGATACATAGATAGATAGATACATAGATAGATACATAGATACATAGATACATAGATAGATAGATAGATAGATAGATAGATAGATAGATAGATAGATAGATAGATAGATATACAGATACATAGATAGATAGATACATAGATAGATAGATACATAGATAGATAGATACATAGATAGATACATAGATAGATAGATAGAGAGATAGATAGATACATAGATAGATAGATATACAGATAGATAGATAGATAGATAGATAGATAGATAGATAGATAGATAGATAGATAGATACATAGATACATAGATAGATACATAGATAGATACATAGATAGATATGCAGATACATAGATAGATATGCAGATACATAGATAGATATGCAGATACATAGATAGATATGCATATACATAGATAGATAGATAGATAGATAGATAGATAGATAGATAGATAGATAGATAGATAGATAGATAGATACAGATACATAGATAGATAGATAGATAGATAGATAGATAGATAGATAGATAGATACATAGATAGATAGATATACAGATAAATAGATAGATAGATAGATAGATAGATAGATAGATAGATAGATAGATAGATAGATATACAGATAGATAGATAGATAGATAGATAGATAGATAGATAGATAGATAGATAGATAGATAGATAGATAGATAGATAGATAGATAGATAGATAGATAGATAGATAGATATGCAGATACATAGATAGATAGATAGATAGATAGATAGATAGATAGATAGATAGATAGATAGATAGATAGATAGATAGATAGATAGATAGATAGATAGATAGATAGATAGATAGATAGATAGATAGATAGATAGATAGATAGATAGATAGATAGATATACAGATAGATAGATAGATAGATAGATATGCAGATAGATAGATAGATAGATAGATAGATATGCAGATACATAGATAGATAGATAGATAGATAGATAGATAGATAGATAGATAGATAGATAGATAGATAGATAGATAGATATGCAGATACATAGATAGATAGATAGATAGATAGATAGATAGATAGATAGATAGATAGATAGATAGATAGATAGATAGATAGATAGATAGATAGATAGATAGATAGATATGCAGATACATAGATAGATAGATAGATAGATAGATAGATAGATAGATAGATAGATAGATAGATAGATAGATAGATAGATAGATATGCAGATACATAGATAGATAGATAGATAGATAGATAGATAGATAGATAGATAGATAGATAGATAGATAGATATGCAGATACATAGATAGATAGATAGATAGATAGATAGATAGATAAACATTAGGTCTAAGGGGAAGAATGAGAGATAGATAAGACAGACAGGTGAGAGAGAGAGAGATTTAGTGATGAATGGGAGAGAAGCATTTACTACGATCAGCAGTCCCCCCTCCCCCCTCCCTTCTGCTCTCCTCTCGAGTCCAGCTGCACAGCTTCAAGTCTGTATGCACGGAGCAGCACTGACTGTGAAGGGAGGGGGGGTCCTGCTTCACTTTTCCCCCAGCTATTCACTCGTAATCTGCCTGCCTGGCAGGAGAGGTCTTCTCACCTGCCAGGCACATGTCTCTGTCTTCACCAGCAGATTACGAGTGAATAGCTGGGGGAAAAGTGAAGCAGGACCCCCCCCCCCCCCCCCTTCACAGTCAGTGCTGCTCCGAGCATACAGACTTCAAGATGTGTGCAGTGCTGCTCGGCGGGACCCTAGAGAGGGGAGCGGGAATCCTGCTTTCAACTGGGGGGGGTGCTGGTGGTGACGGGGCTGGCTGGCTGGCAGTGGCAATACTAGCGCGGAGAGATGCTGCGGGGCACGGTGGTGGTTCGGCTGGTGCTGGTGGTGGCAGGCATGGATGGATTGAGCTGGGGGGGGTGAATTTAGCTGGGGGAATGTGGCTGCTTACCTTCAATGGCGCCGCTCCTCTGACGCCCTCACAAGCCAAGCGCTCCAGAAACCGGAAGTGATTAAAATGGCACTTCCCACTGACCTTTACTCCGGTCCCCGCTGGCCAATCCCATTACAGCACTAGGGCATTTTAACAAATCACAGGACAGTGGGAGTGTGTGCGGGCGCACAGCTTGCGCCCTGCACACGCCCTAAACACGGGCAAATCAGCTTCCCAGCCTGCAGTCAGCTGATTGCAGGCTGGGAAGCTTCCCATAGACCGCCACATGTCCGGCGCCTGGAATCTCTTAAAGTGACATTTACCAAAAAAAAATAAAAAATTTTTTTTTTTTTTTTTTACAGCTTGGGGGGGCGGCGCCCGAACGCCCCCTATGGACGGGCCGCCACTGGCGGAATATGTTGGTGCTATATTTCAGTCAAGGACGTAATCACTTGATCTTCATTGGTCTCTGCATTTAATGAAAAATAATTAGCAGTTAATTATTCTTAAACAATACACAATTTATCAACTGCAGAACAGAAAGCAATTAACCCACTTTGAAAAAATATGTTAGTGCTTGCCATTGTAAGAAAGCATTTTAGTAAATGGGAAGCAAAGGTTTTCAAGGCAGTAATCTGGTGATGGTTTTCAACCCAGAATCAATAAAGTCCCATCACCGGCTTCCTCTTTGCTGTTGCTTTCCACTGGCTTTTTACTAACAATAATTGCAAACAGGGACTGGGTCAGCAGGATTTTGTTTGCTTCAGGGTTTTGCATATTCATGGAAGTTTATGAGAATCGGGGGGGGGGGGGGACATTTCTTCCTCCATTACTTAAAAAGTAATAAAAAATTGTAGTATTATACAGGATTTATATAGCACCAACAGTTTATCCGCTTCAATACCGGGGCTATTTTGGCACTTCTCGTACATGCATAAATTATAATTTTTTTGTTAGAAAATTACTCAGAACCCCCAAACACTATATATATTTTTTTTAGCAGACACCCTAGGGAATAAAATTCCGGCCATTGTAACTTTTTATCTCGCACATTATTTGCGCAATAATTTTTCAAACGCCTTTTTTGGAGGAAAAAAATGGTTTTGTGAATTAAAAAATAACAAAACAGTAAAGTTAGCCCAATTTTTTGGTATAATGTGAAAGATGAAGTTACGCCGAGTAAATAGATATCTAACATGTCACGCTTTAAAACTGCGCACACTCATGGAATGGCGCCAAACGTCAGTACTTAAAAATCTCCATACGCAACGCTTATTTTTTTTTTTACAAGTTACAAATTTAGAGTTCCAGAGGAGGTCTAGTGCTAGAATTGTTGCTGGCGCTCTAACGCACGCGGCGATACCTCACATGTGTGATTTGAACGGCGTTTACATATGTGGGCGGGACTTACGCGTGCGTTCGCTTCTGAGCGCGAGCTACCGGGGATAGGGGCGTTTAAATTTTTTTTTATTATTATTTTATTTTTTATTTTACACAATTTCTTTTATTTTTAAACTTTTTTTGACATTTTTTTTTTTGATCACTTTTATTCCTATTACAAGGAATGTAAACATCCCTTGTAATAGGAATGTGTGTGACAGGTACTCTTTATGGAGAGATGCAGGGTCAATAAGACCCAACATCTCTCCTCCAGGCTGGAAAGCATTAGATCGTGAAAAAAAATTCACAGATCTAATGCATTCAGCCGCTATTGCGGCTGTGTTTACATTCCAGGACCCGGGCGTGACGTCATAACATCGCGCCCGGGCCTCCAACGATCATAGAGATGACTGGTGACCATCTGGTCACCAGTCTACTCTATGGTTTTCGACGGACGGCGGCGGATCGTTTCTCCGGGTCTCCGATGGCAAAGGAGAGCCCGGAGAAGCACCGGATGGCGGCGGGAGGGGGGGGGGCGTCCCCTCCCGCCGCCTAGAAGAACGATCAAGCGGCGGAACCGCCGCTATGATCGTTCTTATGGTGCGCAGATTCGCCGCCTGAACAGATGGATATCTGAATGATGCCTGTGGCTGCAGGCATCATTCAGATATCCCCACTGAAAGCCAGGACGTCAATTGACGGCCTAGGTATTAAAGTGGTTAACCACTTAAGGACCGCCTACTGCACATTTACGTCGGCAGAATGGCACGGCTGGGCACATCAACGTATATATACGTTGATTTTAGTACCCAGCCGTGGGTCGCGGGCGCGCGCCCGCGACCCGGTCCGAAGCTCCGGGACCTGGACCGCGGGATTCGCGGACCCGATCGCCGCTGCAGTGCGGCGATCCGTCCCTGGAGCGGAAGAACGGGGAGAGCCGTGTGTACACACGGCTTCCCCGTGCTTCTCTGTGGCTGTAGCATCGATCGCGTCATCCCTGTAATAGGGGGACGCGATCGATGACGTCACACCTACAGCCACACCCCCCTACAGTAGTAAACAAACCACATAGGCACACATCCCCTACAGCGCCACCTGTGGTTAACTCCCAAACTGCAACTGTCATTTCCACAGTAAACAATGCAAATTTAAATGCATTTTTTACTGTGAAAATGACAATTGTCCCAAAAATGTGTCAAAATTGTCCGAAGTGTCCGCCATATTGTCGCAGTCACGAAAAAAATCGCTGATCGCCGCTATTAGTAGTAAAAAAAATTTTTTTTATAAAAATGCAATAAAACTATTCCTTATTTTGTAAACGCTATAAATTTTGCGAAAACCAACCGATAAATGCTTATTGCGATTTTTTTTACCAAAAATACGTAGAAGAATACGTATCGGCCTAAACTGAGGAAAAAAAATGTTTTTTTATATATTTTTGGGGGATTTTTATTATAGCAAAAAGTAAAAAATATTGCATTTTTTTTTAAATTGTCGCTCTATTTTTGTTTATAGCGCAAAAAATAAAAACCGCAGAGGTGATCAAATAACACCAAAAGAAAGCTCTATTTGTGGGGAAAAAAGGACGCCAATTTTGTTTGGGAGCCACGTCGCACGACCGTGCAATTGTCAGTTAAAGCGACGCAGTGCCGAATCGCAAAAAGGGGCAAGGTCCTTTACCTGCATTTTGGTCCGGGTCTTAAGTGGTTAAGCAGCACTTTACAATATAAAAGGGAGACAGTACAGTTACAATACAATAAAATAAAAAAGGGTTAAAAGAGCACTGCCCATAGGGGTTTGCAATGTAATAACATTTTGACTAAGAAAACTTGAAGCTCCTACTGATGCAGCACATTATTTACTGATAGCAAATTACAGAAAGGACCAAAACTAAGCATGGCTAATCAGACATGCTTTAACATACGAAAAAAACGAAAGCATAAACTGAAACATGGTAAAATAGTGCAATTCCTACCATGCTCATAAAAAGAGAATGCAGATACAACTGACACTACTGTGGAAGAAGTGGAAGAGTATTTTGCCAATACAGCAGATTATGTTTGTGGTCGTAAATGCAACTGTTACATTGGAGACCAGTGTAAATTTCTCCCATACATTTGTGGTCAGTGCAAATCCCCCTATTACACTGAGGTCATTGTAAATTAAACAATTACATTGGAAGTAAGTGTAAATTCCTCTGTTACATTGATGATCAGTGTCAATTTCCCTATTACGTTGATGGTTAGTGTAAATTCCTTTGTTACATTGATGATCAATGCAAATTCCCCCATAATATCTGTAGTCAGTGTAAATTCCTCCATTATATTAGTAATCAGTTTAAATCCCTTTGTTACATTAGAGGTCAGTGTACATTTCCCCAAAACATTGGTGGTCGGTGTAAATTTCCTCTGTTATAATATGCCTCGTTTCCACTGAGTGGATCGGTGCGCTACGTTATTTTGGGTGTTTCCATTATGAAAGCGTGCCATAAAAGCGAACCGTACCGCACCAGCAAGGGTCCTGCTTCTCACGTGGGTCCAAAGAAAGTGGAACGGTTCCATTAGGGCGGACCTACAAATACATCTCACTGATTGGTGGACGCGCTAGGAATTTTTTCTAAAACCTGAATGGTCCCTGACGGTCCGATTTGCAGTGGAAACACTCACGAGAATAGACCGGTCCCATCCTAACCGCTCCAAATTTACTGACCCGAATCGTTCCGTGCAGTGGAAACAAGGCATTAGTTGTCAGCTTAACTTGCCCTGTTACATTGATGGTCAGTGTAAATTCCTCCGTTACATTGGTGGTCATTTTGAATCCCCCCAGTATAGCGGTAGTCGGTTTAAATTTACTCATTGGTGGTCAGTATATATTCCTATGTTAAATTGATGATCAGTAAAAAAAAGTCCCCATAACATGGGTGGCCAATGCAGATTCCTCTGTTATATTGGGTTGTCAGGGTAGACTCCCCCTTTACATTGCTGGTGTGAATTTCTTTGTTACATCGGTGGTTAGTGTAAATTCCTCTGTTACACTGCTGGTCAGTGTAAATTGGCATGTTACATTGGTGATCAGTTAAATTCCCATGTTACTAGGGTGGTTAGTGTAAATTCCCCTGACTAATCATTAACATGAAGAATGAACACAAAGAGGGAAAGCTCCTTTTACTCATGTTGAGATTTATTATGACGCCAACAATCCTTTTATTAGAAATCCGCAGTGGTCAGCTGAGTGGAGAGAGTGAGAGACACAACGCACAGAGATTATGGGCCAGATTCAGAAAGAATGGCCTAAGTTTCGGCGGGCGTAGTGTATCTCATATACACTACGCCGCCGTAACTTAGAGAGGCAGGTACCGTATTCAGAAAGAACTTGCGCCCTAAGTTACGGCGGCGTAGTGCAAATGGGCCGGCGTAAGCGCGCGTAATTCAAAGTAGGCTTGTAGTGGGCGTGTTGTATTAGAATGAGCCATGACCCCATGCAACTGAGGGTCCGAACGAACGGCGCATGCGCCGTCCGTGGACATATCCCAGTGCGCATGCTTCAAAATCACGTCGGCTAGAGATACGTCGAACACTGCCTACGACGTGAACGTAACTTACGCACAGCCCTATTCGCATGCGACTTATGCAAATGACGTAAACGACGTACAATTCGACGCTGTTCCGACATCCATACTTAACATTGTCTGCGCCTCATATAGCAGGGGTAACTTTACGCCGGTCGAATGCCTTACGTAAACGACGTATATCAATACACCGGGCGCAACTACGTTTGTGAATCGGCGTATCTTGCTCATTTGCATATTTTTTATGGGAACGCCGAATGCGTCCAGCGTAACTATGCGTCCACGATACGCCGGTGTAGGCAAGTTACGTCAGACGGCTGAAGCCATGTTTTTCAGGGTATCTTGCTTTCTGAATCGGCGTAAAGATGCGACGGCACACATTTGAAATTACGGCGGCGTATCAGGAGATACGCCGGCGTACATTCTTTCTGAATCTGGCCTAATGTTCTTATTCTTTTCTTCCTGTTGGAGACTTCGCTCTGTAGGGCTGATGTTTTCTGCTTGGAAAAAAGTATTCATGAGGCTTCTGCTCTATTCCTCCCTCTCTCTGTTCACCGGTCTGGCAGCTGCAGATGATTAACAAAAGGATTCCTGGTGTCACAATACATTTTACACAAGTAGAGAGTAAATGGATCTTTCCCTCTAGTTCAGTTCTTTCTCATTCTATAATTGTCACTTTTATTTATGCCTGGTTTCCCCTCTGCATTGCAGGAAACACCCCAGCATGCAGTGTACTGCTGACAAGTGCCATCTGCCAAGCACTGCTGGGACCGGGATCTTTAGCACCCAACCCTGAGTGTTCCCTCCCTGTGAGCTATTAACTTCTGCAGCAGCAAAGTTTGCAGGTCCTGTCCTATTTACACCAACCTCCTGCTGAATATTGGTTGAATATTTGTGGATGATTGGGAACCCACCTTGACATTTCTCCAGTAAATTTAGAAATAAGAAAGGGAAGTATCCCACCCAAAGTTTGGATATATATATATATATATATATATATATATATATATATATATATATATATATATATATATATATATATTTTAAGCAGAGGCCCTAGAGAATAAAATTGAGGGTGTTGCTATTTTTTCACAGCTCAGTGTTTTTTCAAATGCAATTTTTTTGGGGGAAAAAAAATACTCTTTAGTAAATTTTAATGCACACAAATATAATATCTAATTGTTTGACAAAATATGAAAGATGATGTTATGCCGAGTAAACAGTTACCCAACATGTCATGCTTTGAAATTGCGTATGTTTGTGGAACAGTGCCACACAAAGGTACTTAAAATCTTCCATAGGCGACATTATATACAGTAAGCCTTTACAGGTTACCAATTTAGGGTTACACAGGAATTTTGGTGCTAGACTTATTGTTCTCATTATAACGTTCACAGCGATACCTTACATGTGTGGTGTGAACACATATGCGTGCATTATATATGCATGCGTTCACCTTTGCGCGCAAGCAGGACGGGGCCGGGGGCGATTTTCAAATGTTTTGAATTTTATTATTTATTTATTTATTTATTTAACACTTTTTATTTTTTACACTGTCTCTTTGATTTTTTTTTTTTATCAACTTTATTGCTATCACAAAGAATAAACCAAGATGAACCAAGATTGGTTTGATCAGATGCTTGATCAAGCCTTTAATGGCTTGCTTGAATGAAACCAAAACCAGAAGTGATGAAATCCTCATTGCTTCCGGTTTATGACATCACGCAGTGGGAGGAACAACATCAGCTCCTCTAACTGTGTCCCAGGAACTGGATGCTGCCGGTCACATCCTTACTAGGCTCTCCGATCGCAGGGGAGAGCCCGGGGAAGGTGGCAGCGAGAAGAGGGCGGGATCCCCTGCCACTGCCTGTAAATGTAACCCAGCGGCTTCTTAGCTGCTAGGATTGCTTTTACATTGAAGTGAATCATTGGCCCTAAAAAATTATATTTAGATCATTGCTGCAGCATTGACCGAGATATTATCCTTCCAATCCAGTGACATATCGGTACATATCGGCTTTCCATAAAAATATGGATATTTAGCAACCCAGATGGGAACACAAATTCTACCTGAAGCAGGTCAACTGCTTGTCGGAAGAAGGTCAACTGCAGATCACTGAAACTGTCAATGAATTTCGAATGATCTCAAGAGCATCTCAGATTGATATTAAACTGATGCCATTAACACAACCCAAAGCCTGCCTTCCCAGGCCCTTACAGACTTAAAATAGTGACATTGTTCATTTGCTGTCTTAAAAGGCTAGTAATATTTAGCATGAATATTGTTGAACCTACTGGGAATATACAGTGCAATATGCATTGAACTTAGACCCCACATTCTAAATCCACTATAGGCCAACCATTTTGTTGTAATACTCCTGCTGGTACCCTCCAACATTCTGAAATGAGAAAAGGGGAACACCCTTCAAAAAGGCAAAACCTTTTTTTTTTTTGGAATAGAGTTTGGAAGAGTTATGCCCCAGAGTCCCATTGGTTAGATTTCCCTTCACTTTTTGCCTCATAACCAAAACAGGAAGTGAGAGGAAATCCTTCCAAAGTAAGGGAATCCCTAATTGTCACCAGGACACCCGAACTAGTGTCCCTATTGGAACATTTCCTAGTTTTCCTAGTTTTGCCTTCAGTTAAATTTAAAGTGCAACTATAGGCAAAACTTTTTTTTAAATTTTGGATAGGAGGGAGGGAAATTATAACCCCTTGTATCCCATTGCGGACTTCAGAAAAGGTTCCTGTACTACTTCAATCCGACTTCTAGGCAACTTGTAGGTAACTTGTACCCATTGATTTTAGTGGAATTTGCTTCAGAAGTCAGATCACTGTCTTAACAGAAGCAACAATACAGGAAGATAACTTACATTTCTCAGGCAAACCCCTCCCTCCCACAGAGCTGATTGTTGTTTGATTGGCCAATGGAAAGTCTCCTGTCCTGGAGGCGACTTGAAGTTGTCTTGTACTGTCCTGGAGGCAACTTGAAGTTGCCTTGTAAGTTGCCTGATGATTCATACTCAAGTCATGTCCAAGTTGCCTCCCAAAGTCGTGCTGGAAGTCGTGTTGCCCCTGTGTGAACTGACTCTTAGGCAGCACTGTTTTGAAGTAGCTATACCCTCTACAGTGCTCGATCTGGAAAAATGTAATGATATAACTGACTATATACACACACCTCCTATATGATCATATCTATAATACAGAATATAACTTACACTTTAGAATCCAATGTTTGAGATCAGTGTTAATTTCGTTGACTAAATTAACACTATTTTAGTTGACTAAAATACAACTAAAATTAAAACAATTCAGATGACTAAAATACGACTTAAACTAAAATGGCATTTTAATCAAAAGACTAATGCCCTGTACACACAATAGGAATTTCGTTCAAGCCGTCTTGCATACACACTGTCAGACCAAATTCCGAAACCGCCCAAACCGTGGTGACGTAAAACATTATGACGAGCCCAGAAAAATTAAGTTCAATGCTTCCGAGCATGTGTCGACCTGATTCTGAGCATGCATTTTTTTTTTCTGTCAGAGTTCCACACAGACGATGTTCTATTTCTAAGTCCGTTGGTGCCCACACATGGTCGGAATATCCAATGAAAAAATTCCGTCTGACTTTTTTCATTGGAAAATCTGATCGTGTGTACAAGGAATAAGAGGTTGATTTACTAAAGAGAACCACTGAAAAAAAAAAAAACAATATGGTGTACATATAAGTAAAGTGCAAGTGCAAAATAATGAATATGATCAAACAATATAAAGTAGTATGCATCAATATGTGTTCAAATTATAAAGTCCATCAAATTAACCTAATTGATGGCTATAAAGTCCATATGCCAAAATAATAAAGTGCTTAGTGCTCAAGGACCAATTTCCACTTTAAAGGTGCTCCAGTATTCTAAAAGTGCTCTTTCTAAAATAAAAAAGCAGCCTCTTACCAGACGGCATGGATCTCGATTACAGAGATCAAATAAGCCTGCACTCAATCTCCATAATGGATGGTTCAATGAGAATGTACTCCAGGTATGGCACTCTCGCTGATGTCAATGAGCTTAAATGTCTCTTTAGGAAAAGCCACTTACCATGCTGGCATGTGTGAAAGAAAAACGGGGGAGAAGCCTCCTAGCGTAAAACGGTAAAGCTGGTTTATTAAAACATACAAGATACACTTACGATGAGGTTGAGAATCCCAAGCAGTGCTAAAAACAAGCCGGCCGTGGTGTCACCTGGCCGTTATGACTTCACACGCAAGCTCCCCCCTTATTTGTGGCGTCATCACGCCCGTCGGGACGGGTGACACTGTATCTAAGAAACTTGAGCTGATGCAGTCTAAGCAATGACGTTTTCTCAATCGGCACCCCAAATAATCCCAAGAGCAGTTTTAAAAAGCAAGGCAACAGGAAACAATATTTATTTGTTTGGGCTGTATACTTTAGACCAGGGATTTCCAAACTTTTTGACATTAAAATTTTACAAATATTTGCAGGCTGAAAAAAAATCTGTTTTATACATTAAGGCCCTGTAAACACGGCCGGGAATCCCATCAGGAAAAAAACGTTGGTTTTCCTGACGGGATTCCTGGTAAGCTTGCCGTGCATAAAGATGACCATTCAAAAGAACCGCCGTTCTTTTGAATTGCAAGAACGCAGTGACATCATCAACTACGTAGACCCGGCGCTTGTCACATTTGATGCCATCGCCGCCATCTTGCTTCACCCCACACTAAACTTTTATGCTTCCGCGCATGCGTCAAACTCTTATTGAGCATGCGCGGGTTTACCTGGGACAGGTAAGCATACAGACGACCGATGAGAAAATGGAGAGCAGGGTTCTCTATTTTCCTCTCTGGATTCTCGGCTGTTTTCCTGATGGGAAAACTGCTAGGGAGCATACACACAGCCAGGATTCCCGGCCAAATGCTCTCCTGGCAGTTTTCCTGCTGGGAAAACCAGTCGTGTGTACGAGGCTTATCTAATAAAATTTGAATGAATGAATACATTTTACTTGGAGTTTTATTACTTTTGTAATCAGCATGATATGATTTAGAACAACAATATAAAAAAAGTAGAATGAAGCAAAGAAACTCCAAATAAACTTAAGCCCATCAGTGCACCCCCTCACATCAGGGTCCGAAACAGACCCAACCAGATACTCGGTGAGGCTCCCCTGAAGGGATACCCCATGAGAGAGGGCGAACTAAGCCAGAAGGCCATGTCCACCCCCTCCCAAGACTTTCAGGGCAGGCCCGAGGACCAGCACTCTACTAAAAACGTGTACAAAACATAAAGATACAAAAATGTGACACACACAAAGGAATGAATTAAATAAAGTGGGGAAAGGGATAGTGAAGAGGAGAGTGAAAGTGGCCATTGTGTACTACAGTGGCCAGGCCCTCCGGCCAGAAAAAAAATTCCAAAAGGCCCAGCCCAGGAGGAAGGTGCTAAAAAAAAGTGTATTGTGGTGCAATGACCGTGGTGCCTTAAATCAATATGACCCTCAGTCACAGTGATTGTCCGGCACCACTGGACTGCCACTCCAGGGGCACATACACCATAGGCTTTCTAATCCCAAATCCAACCCCCTGACCGGTCAGTGCAGCCCTCCGCCCCTGCAGGATAGAGAGCCCTTCCTGGTTTTCTCATGGAGAGCTGCCCTGCACCAAGCAGCCTCCACTGGTACTAGCCTTTCCAGGCCCCCAACAACCCTGCGGATTTGCATGGCGCCACCCAGCTTCTCCACCAGATCGCCTACAGGGGCAGCACTTACACCGACCAGCCAGAAGGCCAGAATAAGACCTAGTGCAGCCACCCATCCTCACCAGGAGCACCCTTCTGGTTGGCTCTGACCAATGGAGAATGAGACAGTCGACACTGACCTCACAGTGGTGCCACCAATGTCTTTCCCCTCCCTTCTCCCACTTAGGCGGGGACGGCGATGGGAAGGTCCTGAGTCACCTATAGTTATAGGGGGCGGCAAAGTTTCTTTTGGATGTTTTTTTTTTCTTTTTAATTTGTGACCTGTTTTATGTTCCCGACCAGTGATTGTGGATGTGTAGGTCGCACGATGTTAGCACTCTACCCGAAAAGTTCTCTGTATTGTGATACAGCTGTCTGTTACGATGTTCTACCTTCTAACCTTCCAACTGTCTAGTAAATTTCAATAAAAATCATTGAGACGAAATCTAAAAAGGGAAGATCCTTCCAAAGAGGGACAGATGGGAGCTATGTAGACATGTCTCTTAAAGTCTTTGAACTAGTCATACTATTTCTGTATTGGTCTTAAGATCTGTTAGTACCATATGTTTGGGTTGTTGTATTATGATAGTCCTTGTTTAACCCTTAGCGGTTTCTACAGAAAAAAAAGGTTTTCCAGACTAGATCTGGATAAAATACTGTATCTCTGGCACAGTATGCAAATGTTTTGAAAACCTGAGGTTACATTTGGCAATCGTTTCCAGAAAATTGCTATGTCATCTGCTATTCATGGAGACATTACCACAAATGTCTCTTGTACTTACATTCAGCAAGACAGAGGACACGCTCAAAAACTCTAAATGTAAACTTGCTTTGTATTTAAGTGCTAAAATAGCTTCTGAAAATCACTATAAACTTTTATTACTGAGCAAGAGCTCATAATAACACAATGGCGATAAAATTGCCATCCAGCCAGCAGTCTGCATTAAAGTCATAATAAACCCAAAAGAAAATCTTTATGATATTGTAGCTTACCATTTTTTAGGTGAGATGGCTGCATTACTTTTCTTTTTTAGGCTTTCTTACTTCTATTTTCATCTTGTGATCCAACCAGTAAGTCTGTTGTTTTTGAAAAGAACACATTGTATAGCAGATGTAGCAGTTACAGAGATGAGATAAACAATTTAACATTAGCAAGGGTGCTTACAATGATCAGCTTATATATATTTATGTAAAACCTTTTTCCAAAAGGAAACTGCTGTGACTGCTTATAAAGTATTAACTGGAGTTTTACTTCAGTTTGTTAGTGTATTTAAATCTGCTAGTGCATCTAACACTCTCCTCCCCCCAGACTGACAATGCTGCTGTCCAAAGGTGCCCACTGTGCTCCTTCATCCAGAGTGGGGGCACTCTAATACAGGAGGTGTGTTACTGGCCAGATCACCAGGTGAAAACAGAGGGGAAAAAAGCCTAAGAAAAGAAAACTGGTGCAGCCACCACATCTAATGATTGGTAAGCTGCGATATATTACCATTTTGGTTTTGGGTTTAATACCGCTTTAAGCCGAAAAAGTTTTATCTAGTGTAACTGCAATCGTTTTAAGAAAAAAAACAAAAAAAAAACGTTATTTAAGGCTGAACTCCAGAAAGATAAAATACATATATGATCACAGCTCTGTATTCATTAATGCATTTTAAAAATGTATTTGTTTTAATGCATGCAAGTATCTAAATTTCACTTGAAGGAGAAGCAGCACATGTAGCCAGTTGGGTGTGCTGCAATGCAAGGAGCATGCTGATAGGAAGAAAGAGTAGAAGAACAGAGAGTTGAGCTCAGCAGGCTGCTGATTCTTTTTTTACTGTCCAGTCACAGAGTAGGGTTGGGGAGGGGACCTGTAAGTGAAAGTGACACTGCAGCAGTGAAAGATCAAGTCCCTCCCCTAGCTACACAGGACTCATAAATCTCAGGACTGGTTGGACAGAAATACAAATCATTTGAAAGGTAAAACAGCTCTCATATACACTATATTACCAAAAGTATTGGGACACCTGTCTTTACACATACATGAACTTTAATGGCATGCCAGTCTTAGTCTGTATGGTTCAGTATTGAGTTGGCCCACCCTTTGCAGCCATAACAGCTTTAACTCTTTAGGGATTCAACCCAAACGTGTTCTATCAGGTTGAGGTCAGGACTCCAAGGCCAGTCAAGTTCCTCTGCACCAAACTCGCTCATCCGTGTCTTTATGGACCTTGCTTTGTGCACTGGTGGGCAGTCATGTTGGAACAGGAAGGGGCCGTCCCCAAACTGTTCCCACAAAGTTGGGCGCATGAAATTGCCTAAAATGTCTTGGTATGCTGACACCTTAAGAGTTCCCTTCACTGGAACTAAGGGGCCAAACCCAACCCCTGAAAAACAACCCCACACCATAATTCCCCCTCCACAAAATGATTTGGACCAGTGCACAAAGCAAGGTCCATGAAGACATGGATGAGTGAGTTTGGGGTGGAGGAACTTAACTGGTCTTTTACAGAGTCCTGACCTTAACGCGATAGAACATCTTTGGAATGAATTAAAGGGGTTGTAAAGGAATTTTTTCCCCCCTAAATAGCTTTCTTTACCTTAGTGCAGTCCTCCTTCACTTACCTCATCCTTCCATTTTGCTTTTAAATGTCCTTATTTCTTCTGAGAAATCCTCACTTCCTTTTCTTCTGTCTGTAACTACACACCGTAATACAAGGCTTTTTCCCTGGTGTGGAGAAAGCCTCTTGATGGGGAGGGGGCTAGAAGGAGTGTCTAATAACACACAGCTCCTTTCTCTATCTGCAAAGTAGAGAGTGTCCTGACTTTCCTGCTCGCCCCCTCCCCCCTCAAGAGGCTTTCTCCACAAGTGAAGGAGGACTGCACTAAGGTAAAGGAAGCTTTTTAGGGAAAAAAATTGCTTTACAACCCCTTTAAAGCCTTCATATCCAACATCAGTGCCTGACCTCACAAATGTGCTTCTGGAAGAATGGTCAAACATTCCCAAAGACACACTCCTGAACCTTGTGGACAGCCTTCCCAGAAGAGTTGAAGCTGTTATAGCTGCAGAGGGCGGGCCAATGTAATATTGAATCCTACGGACTAAGACTGGGATGCCATTAAAGTTCACGTGCGTGTAAAGGAAGGTGTCCCAATACTTTTGGTAATATAGTGTGTGTGTATATATATATGTAATCTGGGTATTTGGATATTAGAGGTTAGTATAATCAGAATAATGGAAGATGATTACTAGTCGTTTGTTATTGTGATTGTACTGTACGTATTCTGTTCTGCTTTATTAAATAAGATGTTACCGGTATTTATTTTAATGGAACTATAATGCTTTCTATGTTGTGCTATTACTAACGAGTCTTTATTTTTTTTCCTTCCAGACATTTATAGTATTGAATAGAGGGAAGACAATCTTCCGCTTCAGTGCCACGTCTGCCTTGTACATTTTAACTCCCTTTAACCCCATTAGAAAAATATCAATAAAGATTTTGGTACATTCATATCCTTTTCTGGTATAGAGTCTGACAATGGAATGTATAGTTTCAGGGGCAGAATTCTTGTCTACAGAGACCCTGAAAGTTATAAGAAGCCAGTGAGTGTTTTATACTTGTATTTGCATGAAATGAAATATTGGTTTTAAGTTTATTGGCCCTTTTATTTTTTTTGTTTGTCAGTAGTGAATCTCTATCTCACTTTAATGAGGCATCCTAGATTATACAACTGATTAAATGGGCACCGCTCTATTATACAAATCTCTGAACATGTCAACTCTTTTTTTACTTTGGAGAGCATCTTTATTCAAACCCTGGCAAAAAAGTATGGAATCACCACTCTGAAAATTTTCATTCAATTGTTTAATTGTTTAAACAAGCAAAAAAAAACAAAAACAAATTACAGACATGCCTCAAAACTCTTTTCATGTAACATTCCAGCCTTTTGACTTTAAGAAACACTTAAAAAAAGAAAGAAAACTGTAGTTAGTTGCAACTGCTTTTGCAGATCAAGCAAAAAATACGGAATCACTCAATTCTGAGGAAAATATTATGGAATCATCATGTACTTTTCAGTTCTAAAACAAACTTCTGCATCAGACTACATCCTGTAAAATGATGTCATCACTACCAAACATCCTTTCAATTGATGGAATAAGAAAAGTGTCCAAAATCTCGATATAAACATTTGCATTTATTGAAGATTTAATAACTGTCATCTCCCCTATACTTTTAGCTGACATGCAAGCCCATATCATCAAGGATTGTGGAAATGTGCATGTTTTCTTCAGGCAGTCGTCTTCCTACATTTTATTGGAACGGAACCAAACTAAAGTTTCAGCATCATCACCCTGCCCAATGCAGATTGGTGTTTAATCGCTGAATATTACTTTCATCCAGTCATCCACAGTCCATGATTGCTTTTCTTAAGCCCACTGCAACTTTGTTTTTTTTTTCTGTTTAGGTGTTAATGATGGTTTTTGTTTGGCTTTTCTGTATGTAAATCCCATTTCCTTTAGGCAATGTCTTGGGCCGCGTACACACGATCAAACTTGTCTGCTGAAACTGGTCCGCAGACCAGTTTCAGCGGACATATCCAACCGTGTGTACGGGCTAGCAGACAGGTATTTCCAGCAGACAAGTTTTAAAGCATGCTTTAAAACTTGTCTGCTGGAAACCCGTCTGTCCGACATGTCCGCTGGTTAGTATGCCTAACCAGCGGACAAAAATCCCCTGCATGCGTCGAATGGATTTGACACATGCGTGGAAGTATTTTACTTCCTGGTTTGGTGACGTGGCGGCGTCAACGTCACCGCCACGTCACTACGCTGTCTGTCTGCGGGGATTTTGGTTTGATGGTGTGTACAAGCAGACATATCCGATGAAAACGGTCCGTCGGACACGTTTGATCGTGTGTATGCGGCCTTACAGTTCGGTCACAGACATTGACTCCAGTTTCTGACTATTTGTTTCTCATTTCTTTTGTTGTGCATTTTCTGTTTTCAAGGCATTATGCTTCAGTGCCGGTTCGCGCTATAGCGATATGAAAGTCGGCACGACTTTGTGAGGCAACTTCGAGGCAATTTCAAGTCAACTTTGCCAGTGGCCAATCAAACAATAATCAGCTCTGTGGGAGGGAGGGGTTTGCCTGAGAAAACTATTTTCTCTTTCTGTAAAGTTGCTTCAGTGAAGACACTGATTCAACTTTAGACGCGACTTCCATTGAAATCAATGGGTACAAGGCGCCTAGAAGTCACCTTGAAGTAGTACAGGATCCTTTTCTGAAGTCGGAGCGACTTCAGTAGTGTGCATTAAGATGGCTCTCATTCACTTTAATGTAATTTCTCATGTCGCACGACTTGGGGCAACACAAGTCGGATCCCAAGTCGCGGTAGTGTGAACGGGCACTTGAGTTTTCTAACTTGATGCTTTGATGTCTTCTTTTGGTCTACCAGTACGCTTCCCTTTAACAACCTTCCCATTTAATTTGTACTAACAAAAACATCATTAACACCTAAACAGAAAAAAACAAGGTTACAGTGGACTAAAGAAAGGCAATCATGGACTGTGGATGAGGATGACTGGATGAAAGTGATATTAAAGGGGTTGTAAACCCTTGTGTTTTTCACCTTAATGCATGCTAAATGCATCCAACCTTCTGACACTGACCGACCCCCCAGCTCCCCCGTTTTACTCACCTGAGCCCGTTCTTTCCTTCGGTGGAGACATGATTTTCCTCTCTGCCTATTGTCTTGGCTCTGGATTGGATAGATTCATAGCAGAGCAGCCATTGGCTCTCGCTGCCCTGAAGTGACACCCTGCTATGGTATGGAGATGGGTGGGGGCCATCGTCGCTTTACTCGTCTCCATACCTAGCCACAGGAAGGACCCGATCGCTTCCCATAGCGGTGATTTCGCTGCGAATCCTCCACAGAGGCCACCATTATCGGAAACCAGACTACCGGCTGAAGACGAGGATATCTGGGTTATGGCAGGTAGCTACTGCCATAACAGAGATATCCCTTTTCAAACAGCTGACGTATATAGTTGTGCGGTGCTTCGGAAGTGGTTAAGACTGCCCACCGCACATATACTGCACATATACCGCACATATACTATGGCAGGGCGGCTCTATTGCGCGAAACAACGTACCTGTACATCATTTTGTGTAATAGATACTGTGGGTCCGCAGGAGCACGGGACTTGAGGTCTGCTGGCCACCCGTGATCGCTGCACAGCGAGGCAGAACAGGGATTTGCCTATGTAAACAAGGCCGATCTCCGTTTTGGAGACAACATGGAGATATGCTGTTCCTAGTGATGATGAACGGCGATTTCTGTGTTGTCCAAGTGAGCCTAGCCCTCACAGAGTTATAACACCCAGGAACACAGTTAACCCCTTTATTGACCCTAGTGTAGAAATATGTAGCAGAATACATATCGGCCTAAACTGAGGAATACATTTTTTTATATATATTTTTTGTTTGTATATGTATTATAGCAGAAAGAAAAAAACATTGGGCCAGATTCAGAGAGCCATTACGCCTGTCTAACTGGTGTTAGACAGGAGTAATTCCAAATTTTGCGCGCCGTATCACTAGTTTGAATCCTCAAACCATGATACGGCGGCGTTGGGCTTCGATCTGACAGGCTTACGTCTTCGTATGCCTTCGGATCTACGCTGCGATCTTTTTGCGGCCGCTGGGTGGAGTTCGCGTCGTTTTCAGCGTCGGGGTATGCAAATTAGCTTTTTCCGGCGATCCACGAAGTTACGAGCGTCGTTCGCAATCGCGTACGTCATTTTTTCGCTACGTAAAGTTAAACCAGCTATTAGCTGGTCTAACGTTACGCGGCCCATGTTAAGTATGGCCGTCGTTCCCGCGTCGACTTTCATTTTTTATTTTTTTTGTCGACTGGGAATAGGAATGTCCGTAAACGACGCTACTCAAAAAAAAATGACGTAACGACGTGATTTCGCGCAATGCACGGCGGGAAATTTCTGAACGGAGCATGCGCAGTTCGATCGCCGCGGGGACGCGCTTAATTTAAATGCCTCACGCCCCCTATTCGCGTAGTTTGATTCCGCCGGGAGAAATACACTACGCCGCCGTACCTTACGGGCCAAAATCTCTCTGAATTCCTCCTAGAGCCAGGTAAAGTACGGCGGCGTAGAGTATCTCTGATACTCTGCGGGAATCTAATTCTTTCTGAATCTGGCCCCTTGTTTTTTTTTCAAAATTGTCTGTCTTTTTTTGTTTATAGTGCAAAAAATAAATAGCGGTGATCAAATACAACCAAAAGAAAGTTCTATTTCTTGGGAAAAAATTGACATTAATTTTTGGTACAATGTCGCATGACCACGCAATTGTTAGTTAAAGCAACGCAGTGCCGTATTGCAAAAAAAGGCCTGGTCATTAAGGGCGTAAATTCTTCCGGGGCTGTGGTTAAATCTTCAATAATAGGAAAATTGATATTGACATTTTGGACACTTTTATTATTCCAATGTTTGGTGATGATGATGATGACATAAATGATAAAAAAATTCAGGATGTAATCTAATGTAGATGTTTGTAGTAGAACTGCAAAGTACATGGTGATTCCATAATATTTCCCTCTGCTTGATCTGCAAAAACAGTTGCAACTGACTACAGTTTTATTTCTTTTTGAATTATTTTAACTGTTTCTTAAAGCCAAAAGGTTGGAATGTTAAATAAAAATTTTTTTGAGGCATGTCTGTGATTACAGTTTAACCTCGGAATACGAGCATAATCCGTTACAGGAGAATTATTGTAATCCAAAGTACTTGCATTTTAAAGCGAGTTTCCACATTGAAGTCATGGGATAACGAAAATAATTTTTTCTGCATTGACTTCAATGGCATGCAATACCGCATGTGGCCAAAGGAGGGGGGTGCTGGAGAGCCTTGGAAACGCCCAAAAAGGCTGACCTCGGCAAACCTTGCAAAGACTTCGGTCCCGAGATTTGCCAAGGTCAGCCATGCTGTCCTCAGGCCTTTTTGTACGTTTCTGAATGGCGCAGATCGGCTGTGATCGGCTGTGATCGGCCACGTTCGGCTCTGCTCGGCCCCGGCACCCCCCCCCCCTCAGGCCAAACGCGGTACTGCACACCACTTTGACCTGAATAGTGCTCGTTTTGCGAGACAACACATTCGCAAACCGAGTTACGATTTTTAAAAATACAGTTCTCGTATTGCGAAATGCTTATTAACCTCGTTTCTCACAATCCGAGGCTCCACTGTATTATTATTATTATTATTTTTACACAATTAAACAATTGAATGAACATTTTCCCGAAAGTGGTGATTCCATACATTTTGCCTGGGGTTGAATAAAGATGTTCAGAGATTTGTATAATAGACCGGTGCCCATTTTATTTGTTTACAGCTCCTCTGCACTTACCACTGATGATGTCTGTGGCAGATCTTTCTTATGCACTGTACAAGACGTGGTGCAGTTCGTTATTATTGATGTGTTGCTATGGCTTTAGCAACATTAATCCAGGCAACACATTGCCTGGCCCTAAACCATGGTGACATATAAACAATAATAACTGCTCTAGATCAGTAAAGAGCCTTTACCTGAGATCTTGCAAAATCTCACAATTTATATGATCTCTTGGAAAGCACTGGTGACGCAGCCTTCGCAGGGGGCACCTGTGAGGCTCAGGTGATGTCACCGGTGCCTCATGGAAACAGGTACAAATCACTAAACATCTTGTAATAACTATAGGACTTTAGGTTGGTTTTTACATCAGCAGACAGAGCTGCAAGCACCAGGGGATTTTCTGTTCAAGGGGAAAGGTCTGCTTTAAAGAATATGTTACCCCCAACATTTCATATTCCCCGAATGTGTCTGTTGTGTCATGAACTTGTGTTAAAAAGTCCTGTTCTCTTTGTATTGCTTCCTTTGTGTAAAATACCTGAGAATCTTGCCAGTCCCCTTGCTTTCCTATTTAAAACTGACCATGCTAGGCATGAGGCCCATCCACCAGCATAGTCAGTTTTCTGTGAAAAACATATTCTAAAACCCTAAAATTTGTGTAATAAAATATAAGCAGCGTTTGATACATCACACATTCACTTCAGATGGTTGGCACAGCCACGACCCGACATGTTTCGTCATAAAAGACTTGTTCATGGGATTGATCAATCTTTTTATGACTAAACATGTTGGGGCTTGGCTGTGCGGAAACCATCTGAAGTGAACGTGTGATGTATCAAGGCCGATCAAGGAAGCAGAGATCCAGGAAGGAACAGCGGGGAGGTGGTGAGCGATCAGTTGACACCTTGGGTCTGCTGTGACCAATATACTCGGTTTTCGGTTCATCTCTAAACGAGTGTTTGCTGTGCAGTGTATTGCTCTATTTTTTGAGATTCATGTGAATGCTATATTTGAAGATTCAAGTGTGTTATTAAACTGATTTTACGGTATCACGCTATTTTGAGCACTTCTTTTATTTACATGCGGAGCTTTCTGGCAGTGAATTGGTTGGAACTGGAATTATCCGCTATACCTACCAGTGAAGTCTTTTTGTACACGTTTACACGCCGAACACGGGAGTGTAAGGCAATTTGAGATGATAAGTTTTGCATCCGACGGGAGAGGATTCACTGACACCGGGTGTGGTGGAAGATTGGAAGCTATTATCATTATTATTTTTTCACAAACCTACTTGATGTGATATATTGACTTATATTTAATTAATATTTAGGCCCCTTTCAGACGTGCGGACCGTATGTCCGCTTTTTTATCCATCCGTTGCGGATGAAAAAGGGACATACATTGGTCCCTATGTGATTGCAAAGTGTGCGGAGACCGCCCTGTCATCCGACGGCTCAGCCGGGATTTACGGAGTGATCACCGCTGAGCTTACAGACACATGGAGGCGGATCTTTACTGATCCGCCCCGTGTGAAAGGGCCCTTAAACACATTTATATATATTTTTTGGAATTTGTGCACATATTCACTTTTGTCACATGGTGATGTTTATGGATATTAGCATTATTTTTGAATACCTATGACAACTGATATTTAATCTTAAATTGTTTACAACGCTGCTTACTGTTTTTTTCGTCCTATTACGCAAAATGACGTATAGCGTGCACCCCTAATTTAGCCTTACATTCCTGGAAAAAAATGTTTTAATACTTACAGTTTTGGTGTCTTGCCCAGCGTCCATCGTGGCCTTGTCCGGTCCGGCGTTCATCGTGGTGTCCTCCCGGGCTGGTCTCTGTGCCGATTGCTGCTTCCCGCGCTGTGTTTGAACGCCTCCGCCGACATATATCGAGCGCAGTACACTCGGGTACACTCGGCCAGGCTCAGCTCCCCTCGCGGTGTCCGAGTGTACCCGAATGTACTGCGCTCGGTATATGTCGGCGGCCACGTTCAAACACAATGCGGGAAGCGAGTATCGATCCCCGCTTCCCGCACCGTGTTTGAATCCGCCGCTGACATATACCGAGCGCAGTACACTCGGGCACACTCGGCCACACTCGGCTTATGTCGGCTTCTTTCGTATAACCGAGAGGGGAGCCGAGCGTGGCCGAGTGTACCCGAGTGTACTGCGTTCGGTATATGTCAGCGGCTGCGTTCAAACACAATGCGGAAAGCGAGTATCGATCCCCGCTTCCCGTGCTGTGTTTGAATCCGCCACTGACATATACCAAGTGCAGTACACTCGGGCACGCTTGGCCACACTCGGCTCCTCTCGGCTTCTCTCGCATAACCCCGAGGGGGGCCGAGCCTGGCCGAGTGTACCCGAGTGTACTGCGCTCGGTATATGTCGGCGGCGGATTCAAACACAGCGCGGGAAGCGAGTATCGGCGTATATCGCGCACCCACGATTTTGCCCTGATTTTAAGGGCAAAAAAGTGCGCGGTATACGCCAATAAATACGGTATATTTTATTACATTATTTTAGGGTTTTGGAAAATGTTTTTTCACAGTTTGATTTTTTAAAAGTAGCTGCTTCACTCTTTTGCCAATTTGATTATCACTATTTGTTCATAAGCACAGTGGTGGGAACACAGAAAGGGCGGATTTATCTTTGTTACCATTAATTACATGGGAGAACAGCCTGCCTGTCCTCCAATGGTCAGACTTGTGTTGACACGCACCTCCCTGCACAACCATCCACTGGGAAGATCCATGTCTTCACCCCTAGTTTTCTAAGCTCCTTGTGCAACTGAGAAAATATATTATGTGATCACTTTTAAAAACGAAAAAAAGAGAGAAAAAAAGGTGTTTATATGTTTTTATATATATATATATATATATATATATATATATATATATATATATATATATATATACACTTTATTCTCTAAGGTATTGGAATGCCTGTCTTTTTACACACATGAACTTTAATAGCATCCCAGTTTTAGTCTGTAGGGTTCAATATTGAGTTGGGGCACCCGTTGCAGCTATAACAGGTTCAACTCTTCTGGGAAGGCTGTCCAAAAGGTTTAGGAGTGTGTCGATAAGAATGTTTGACCATTCTTCCAGAAACGCATTTGTGAGGTCAGGCACTGATGTTGGACCAGAAAGCCTGGTTCGTAGTCTATGTTCTAATTCATCCCAAAGGGTTTCTATTGGGTTGAGGTCAGGACTCTGTGCAGATCAGTCAAGTTCCTCCACCCCAAACACGCTTATCCATGCAGTCATGTTGGAACAGGAAGGGGCCATCCCCAAACTGTTACCACAAAGTTGGGAGCATGAAATTGTACAAAATGTCTTGGTATGCTGACACCTTAAGAGTTTTCTTCACTGGAACTAAGTGGCCAAGCCCAACCCCTGAAAAACCACCCCACACCATAACCCCCCCTCCACCAAATGATTTGGACCTGTGCACAAATCAAGGTTCATAAAGACATGGATGAGAGAGTTTGGAGTGGAGCACCTTGACTGTCCTGACCTCAACCCGATAGAACACCTTTGGGATGATTTACAGTGGAGACTTCGAACCAGGCCTTCTGGCCCAACATCAGTGCCTGACCTCACAAATGCGTTTCTGGAAGAATGATCAAACATTTCCTTAGACACACTCCTAAACTTTGTTGACAGCCTTCCCAGGAGAGTTGAGGCTGTTATAGCTGCAAAGGGTGGGCCAACTCAATATTGAACCCTACGGACTACTGGGATGCCATTACATTTTTTGTGCATGGAAAGGCAGGTGTCCCAATACTTTTGACAATATAGTGTGTGTATATCTATATCTATAGATATAGCTCTCTATAGATATACACACAAATATATATACACACGTTTTGCCTTTCATTCCTATTCTAAACTGAATGGGTTGTTTTACAAGGTGAGGGATATATACTTTAATGACAGGTTTGTTATTGTTTTATACTGTAATAAAAGTAGAGAAAAATAATAATTAAGATATTTAATTAATCTGTTGAGAACCTCTCTTTCTCGTTCAGTGACCTAGCACAGGTGAGTGAGTGGTTTGGCTGCTCTAATGATTCGGAGCTCAGCAAGGTATTCTCCTTGTTTACATTCTCTACATAAAACCGCATTGTGATGATTCTGAGCTACAAGGCTGCTAATAATAGGACCTAGAAATACATAGGAGTGCTGAGTGCACTTTGCACCATAAATTAGATCAATGATTGGATTTTGAATGGCGCCTGTATGACAAAAGATGGCATCATATGGAGCCATTATATCTCCAACCATTGTCAGGTGGGAGCTTCTAGGAAATAATATAGCGGTAATGTTGTTATTTTTATATTTAGTTTGTACATTACAGGGGAGATCTAATTGTTCTGTCTATCCAATCTAAGCATTGAAAGTGTGATCTCCGTAACTTACAGTTAGTGGTGTTGAGATATCGATAACCCCAATCTTATTAGGATAAACAGACAGTAACTCGAGCTAGACAACACCTTGTTGATCTTGTAAAGTTTAATCCATAAACTGTCAGGATCCAGTGTTGCCAACCTACCAGATTGAAATTTACTGGCACGACACCCGAAATTTACTGGCATTTCACAAAAGTTACTAAATTACATTTTTAGGTACAAATTTCAGTATTTAGGCTACAAACAAGTACGCTAGGCAAATAGCAATGTGATTTAAGGTAGATATTGAGGTAAAAAAACATATTTTTGTTATTTTCGATATAATAGGGGCAAATTATTTAGTCACATCACCCCCTGCCTCCATCTCCCTCTGCCACCAACACCCCCTGCCTTCACCCCCCTCTGTGGTGCCACAATCTCCCCCTGCCTCCAATCTCCCCCTGCCTCCAATCTCCCTCTGCCTCCAATCTCCCCCTGCCTCCATCGTCCCCGCCTCCATCCCCCTCTGCGGTGCCACCAACAACCCCTGTCTCCATCCCCACCCCCTGTCCCCATCCCCTGTCTCCAATCACCCCCTGCCACTAACACCCCCTGCCTCCGATCTCCCCCAGGCCCCCTGCCTCCAATCACCCCCTGCCTCCATCGTCCCCTGCCTCCATCCCCCTCTTCAGTGCCACCAACAACCCCTGTCTCCATCCCCCACCCTCTGCGGTGCCACCATCCCCCTCTGCGGTGCCACCAATACCCCCTGCCTCCAATCACCCCCTGCCACTAACACCCCCTGCCTCCAATCTCCCCCTGTCTCTATTGCCCCCTGCCTCTAGCCCCCTCTGTGGTGCCACCGCAGCCACCAATACCCCCTGCCTCCAATCTCCCCCTGCCTCCATTGCCCCCTGCCTCTATCCCCCTCTGCGGTGCCACCGCAGCCACCATCACCCCCTGCCTCCAATCTCCCCGTGCCTCCATTGCCCCATGCCTCTATCCCTGTCTGTGGTGCCACCAAAGCCACCATCACCCCCTGCCTTTAATCACCCCTGCCTTCAATCTCCATGCGCAGTTCCAAGCCGAACCGATCTCGACTATTTTTACTGGCACATTTCCGCAACCACAGACATTTACGAAAAGGGGGAAAAAAGTGCCCGTTTTTACGAACTGTCCGTAAAAATACGAACGGTTGGCAACACTGTGAGGATCTTACAACATTGAACATTAGATAGGTCAAAAGATCATAATGTGATCTAGTCCACACATGTACTGATGCATTACTGGTAGAAGGGGGTGGGCCAACTATACAGGATAAGCTCAGATACAGGAAGAGGAGGAACCAGGGACAGAATAATACATATAACATTTAAAGGCATATCACACAGCATGTGAAACATGACAGTATCGCCATAATGTGATGCTAATTTAATAGGAGATCTACTTTCATTTGAATGATATAAAATGGTTACCTATTAAACTATATACCATAGAAAGTAAGATTTTAGAGTGTACATGCCTGTCTAAAACACTTAGGGTGAAATCTGTCTGCTGCCTCATTCCTCTGCTATCCTCACAAGTCTGACACCTTTTGCAGACTCCAAGGGATTCCAGGGGAATAGAGGAGGGAAGTTCCAGCACACAGCAAGCGATTGAAAGTCTCAGCTGTGCATGTTTCTCTATGAGATTGAGTGGATGGGGGTGTGCCCCTTCCCTCCACTCAGGTCTCAGATTACACTCAGAGTGCTTCTATATGCTCTGCAGTGTGCAAAATCAGATCCCTGCCCTCACCTGCTAAAGCTCAGAAATTCTGTGTAAAATGTGTGCTTTAGGAGGTTGTTGCAGATAAACAGGTAAAACGTATGTAGGATGATTTGTTTCATCTCTGTGTATCAATTACTTCCCTGCTCATATGTAGGTGTTTACAACCACTTTAAGAAAAGTCAGCCTGTCTATATTTCCTGATGACTTTGTCATTAAGGGGGAGATTTACTAAATCTGGTGCATGGTAGCCAACCAGCTTCTAACTTCAGCTTGGTCAATTAAGCTTTTGCAACAATATACAGAAGTTGATTGGTTTCTACCCAGAGCTGCACCAAATTGTGTACTCTCCAGTTTTATTAAAACAGCCCCTAGGACTTAAAGTAAAAAGGTAATTTAAAATTACGAGTTGTCACTGGGTCAGCAATGGAGGGTAAATCATGCAAAGAAGACACTTGTTACCTTGGGGGATAAGAGAGAATTAGAGAATCTTAAGTTAGAAGAGAGTTCTTCTTACTTCCTGTTGTTTCTAGAAAGAAAGTACAAAAAACCTCTCTACCCAGACACCAGAAAAAAAAATATCAAGGGTTTTAACCAATGTTTTGGCTTTAGATATACATTTAAACTGAATTGTAGAAATTCAGCAACTTTGTAAAAAGTGCAGGCATACTGAGTTAAGTCCAACAAGGTGCATGTCACCTCCTGGACTCATTTATATTATGTACATCAGACAGGTTAATGGCACTTCCCGGAAGGGGACACTATGTGCTGTGAGGGGAGAAAGGCACACACCACAGCTTTGTCAGCTTCCCCCCTTTGCTGCCCATTCACAGAAGCTTTTGTATTTTGTGAATGAGTTGACATAATACAAAGGCTTCTGTGATTGGGCAGGAGGAGGGGAGAGATGGGTACAGCAGCTGCATTGACTGCATACACTTGAAGGAGCTTAGACCAGAACATCCAGCATTTTAGCTCCAAAAGCTATCTTCTTGGAACACAATAAACTTTTCAGATGTAAATAATAGAGATGCATGATTTCATAGAGATGGCATGCACCTTGTTGGACTTAAATGCACTTTTTACAAAGTTCCTGAATTCCTGGAATTCAGCTCTAAAGTAGTTCTAAAGGCTATATTTTCTAATACTGGTACTTTTTACTACCCCTTTACTAAGGCGTATAGGGGGAGTGAGTGCCCGCGCGTGATGTAGGAGCAAATGCGTGTGACCAGCGGCCACGGTGGCCACCGGCTACCCGCGATTGCTCCTGAGAAGGACAGAACTGTTCTGTCAGGGGAGTAGAGACAGACCATCTGCTCCTAGAACTTAGGAGCAGCAATCGGTCTTCTCCCCCCACACTTAACCCCTTGATCATCCCCTAGTGTTAACCCCTTCCCTGCCAGTGACATTTATACAGTAATCAGCTGCTATTTTTAGCTATTAAAACTGTACAAATGTCACTGGTCCCAAAATAGTGTCAAAAGATTCCGATTTGTCCGCCACAATGTCGCAGTGCCGATAAAAATTGCAGATCAACGACATTACTAGTAAAAAAAAATTGTAATCAAAATGCTATAAATCTAAATAAATTATTAATAACTTTTGCGCAAACCAATCAATATACACTTATTGCAATTTTTTTCCAAAAAATATGTAGAAGAATATATATCGGCCTACACTAAGAAAGAACTTTTTTTATATATATTTTTGGGGGATATTTATTATAGCAAAAAGTAAAAAATATAGTTTTTTTTTTTCATTTTTTTGTTTATAGCGAAAAAATAAAAACCGCAGAGGTGATCAAATACCACCAAAAGAAAGCTCTATTTGTGGGGAAAAAAGTACGTAAATTTTGTTTGGGTAATTGTTAGTTAACCACTTCAGCCCCGAGCCTGTTTTTCAGATTCGGTGCTTACGAGACTAAAACACCCTAGAGAATAAAATGGTGGTCATTGCAATACTTTTTCTCACACCGTATTTGCGCAGCGGTCTTACAAGCGCACTTTTTTTGGAAAAAATTCACTTTCTTGAATTAAAAAATAAGACAACAATAAATTTGGCCCAATTTTTTTATATATTGTGAAAGATAATGTTACGCCGAGTAAAATGATACCCAACATGTCACGCTTAAAAATTGCGCCCGCTCGTGGCATGGCGTCAAACTTTTACCCTTAAAAATCTCGATAGGCGACGTTTAAAAAATTCTACAGGTTGCATTTTTTGAGATGCAGAGGAGGTCTAGGGCTAGAATTATTGCTCTCGCTCTAACGATCGCGGCGATACCTCACTTGTGTGGTTTGAACACCGTTTTCATATGCGGGCGCTACTCGCGTATGCGTTTGCTTCTGCGCGCGAGCTCGTCGAGACGGGGCACTTTAAAAAAAAAATTTTTTGATTTTTGTTTTTATTTCTATTTATTTTATAATGTTTAACACTGAAAAAAAAAAAAAAAAAAAAAATTATCACTTTTATTCCTATTACAAGGAATGTAAACATCCCTTGTAATAGAAAAAAGCATGACAGGTCCTCTTAAATATGAGATCTGGGGTCAAAAAGACCTCAGATCTCATATTCAGGCTTAAATGCAAAAAAAAAAAGAAAAAAAAAAAAAAGTCAAAATGTAAACAAATTAAATGTCTCTTTAAGAGGCTGGGTGGAAATGACGTTTTGACGTCACTTCCGCCCAGCAGAGGTATGGGGACGGCTGAGGGACATTTTTTCCCTCAGTCGCATCCCCGGACAGCCAGCAACAGGACCCGATCGCCTCCGCCGCTACCGACGGCTACGGTAAGCGGCGGAGGGCGCGGGAGACCCTCTCCCGCCGCCGGTAACGGCGATCTCGCGGCGAATCCGCCGCGATGACCGCTGTTATCGTTAACAGGACGGCCCCACGAAGAGATGGATATCTCAGTTGTGGCAGCAGCTGCTGCCGTTACCGAGATATCCATCTTCAAAAAAATGACGTCTTTGGACGTGGGGCCGGTCAGAAGTGGTTAAAACAACGCAGTGTCGTTTCGCAAAAAATGGCCTGGTCAGGAAGGGGGTAAATCCTTCCGGGGCTGAAGTGGTTAAAGGTGTCTGCTTTACTACTTCATCCAGAGTGGAGACACTCTAAGGAAGTGTGCTACTGACTGGACCACCAGGTGAAATAAAGGGGGAAAAAAGCCAAAAAAAACAAAACAAATGCAGCCATCGCATCTAATTATTGGTGAGCTGCAATATATTACATTTTTGGTTTTGGAATTAAAGGGGTTGTAAAGTATTTTTTTTCTAAATAGGTTCCTTTAACCACTTTAGCCCCGGACCATATTGCTGTCCAATGACCAGAGCATTTTTTGTGATTCGGCACTGCGTCGCTTTAACTGACAATTGCGCGGTCGTGCGACGTGGCTCCCAAACAAAATTGGCGTTCTTTTTTTCCCACAAATAGAGCTTTCTTTTGGTGGTATTTGATCATCTCTGCGGTTTTTATTTTTTGCGCTATAAACAAAAATAGAGCGACTATTTTGAAAAAAAATCAATATTTTTGACTTTTTGCTATAATAAATATCCCCCAAAAATATATATAAAAAAAAACATTTTTTTTCCTCAGTTTAGGCCGATACGTATTCTTCTACATATTTTGCGTTAAAAAATCGCAATAAGTGTTTATTGATTGGTTTGTGCAAAAGTTTTAGCGTTTACAAAATAGGGGGTCGTTTTACGGCATTTTTATTAATATTTTTTTTTTTACTAGTAATGGCGGCGATCATCATTTTTTTTCGGGACTGCGACATTATGGCGGGCACTTCGGACACTTTTGACACATTTTTGGAACCATTGGCATTTTTATAGCGATCAATGCTATAAAAATGCATTGTATTACTATAAAAATGCCATTGGCAGTGAAGGGGTTAACATTAGGGGGCGGGGAAGGGGTTAAGTGTGTTCCTGGGTGTGCTCTAACTGTATGGGGGATTGGACTCACTGGAGGAAATCACTGATCTTCTGTTCATACATCAAGCTGTTCTGGCTGACTAACCACTGCTCAGATGAGGGAGGCGAGTTTACTGAGGAGAAACAGGAAGTGAGAAATGACTGGCGGTAATCCATAAGACTCATCTTGCGATCACTAAACCAGTCCTTCAAAACCCTCTTCCATTCATGGAAACCCTTACTCTGCAACTGCAAGTAAACTCCCAGGAGACCATCCGGATTCTACTCTGCTATAGGCCACCGGCCCAAAATCGCAGCTTCTCCCTTCATTGACGGACTTTATCTCCACCTATACCCTTAACAACAAACACCTTTTGCTGCTCGGGGACTTCAACCTCTGGGCCAACTCCCCGCAAGACCCAGTTGCCGACGCCTGTATCGACCACCTGGAAGGATTAGGGCTACAACAACTAGTATGTGGGCCCACACATGCTTTAGGTCATACGCTCGATCTTATTTTCAGACAAGATCTGGAAATAAAAATCTTGGAAAATGAACCATTGCCATGGACAGATCACCATGCAATTAAATTCATTATTTCCGAATTCCCCCCCTTAACAAAAACATCAAACCCAGTGACAACACACTGGACTAGATGTCAGAAGAAGCTCCACTCGGAACTCTTCAAAGCCACGTTAAGGGAAAAAATAAAACCAATTCAGCCGCATCAAACGGCTGAAGAAATACTGGATACCATAAACACAGCCCTATTACAGTCAGCTGACTTAATAGCGCCGAAACGTAAAACCCACATCTGGAAAAATAACCCTAGCTGGTTCAACAACCAGCTGGCGTTACTGAAGCAAGAGCGCAGAAGGGCGGAAGCAGCCTGGAAAAGACACTCCTCAGATGAAAACCTTTCCATCTACAAAGCAAGTACAAGAAAATACCACAAAGAAATCTACAAAGCCAAGAAAAAATATTTTTCTGAGGCTATCAACAGCGCCCTCAACCGCCCCCGCGAACTCTTCAAGCTGGCCACTCAGACCATGAATCCAGGATGTCTTGAAGCCCCCAATTCAGACACTCAAGAATTTTGCAGTGAATTATCGGATTACTTCATTAATAAAGTTGAGGGGATCCGGCAAAGCATTCAGCAAAACAATTCCCCCCGTAGTCCCCCCCGTAATTATCTACACAACATCTGCAGTAATTCACCACAACCAAGTAAGTTCAAGCTGGAACCAATTTCTATTGATGCCAAAAAAAATATCATCGGTGCTCTGCATAACAGCACTGCACCGAATGATATCATTCCTACTGAACTGCTGAAGGAATGTGCTGACATCCTGGCACCTTCCATCACGCAGCTTATTAACCAGTCTTTCAGGGAGGGCATAGTGCCCTCTAAGTTGAAGGAGGGCATAATTCGACCCATATTGAAGAAACCCACTCTGGACCCTAAGGATCCACTCCACCGCCGGCCCATAACAGGCCTAAACGCTCTCTCCAAGGTCATGGAGAAAGTAGTGGTACAACAGCTGCAACAGCATCTAGATACCCACAACCTACTTGATCCACTTCAATCGGGATTCCGCCCCGGACACGGGACGGAAACAGCACTGCTCAAGATATGGGACGACGTTCTCGAGGCCGCAGACGAAGGAGAATCTTGTCTCCTGGTTCTGTTGGACCTAAGCGCAGCCTTCAACACAGTAGACCATAAGCTTCTATGACTAGGCTAGCGGAAGTAGCCAAAGTCGCAGAAGGCGATTTATCTTGGTTCTCTCTTTTTTGGAAAACCAATCTCAAATAGTGAAGTTAGGACCTTTCACTTCTGAGAAACGCACACTATCGTGCGGAGTCCCTCAAGGATCCCCTCTGTCGCCGGTGTTATTCAACATCTATCTTCGTCCGCTTTTTGACATCCTCAGCAGCCAAAAACTGCTCTATCATTCATATGCAGACGACACGCAACTGTATTTTCACATTTGCAATAAAAAGGATCATCACCTCAATCTAGAGACATGCCTCTCTTTGATAGAGGACTGGATGACAAAGAGTTATCTTAAACTCAACGGAGCGAAAACAGAACTTCTCCTGTTTCACGCCAAGCATAGGAATCAACCTGCAACAACATGGACCCCCCCGCCCATTCTGGGCAAAATCATCACCCCTAGCGCCAAAGTCAAAAGTCTTGGAGTCATCTTCGACTCCTACATGACAATGGACGCACAAATAGGGTCAGTAGTCAGCGGATCTCACCATCTGCTGCGCCTACTACGCAGACTTACTCTGTTTATTCCCAAAGATGACATAGCGGTCGTGGTGGGAACAATTGTAAACTCCAGACTGGACTATGCCAATGCCCTTTACCTCGGACTCCCCAAGTACCAAATCGCTTGTCTACAAGTCGTTCAAAACACGGCCGCCAGACTTGTGACTGGGAAAAAACCTTGGGAATCAATCTCACCTTCACTGAGAACCCTTCACTGGTTACCAGTAAAAGACAGAATCACTTTTAAAGCACTCTGTCTAACGCATAGATGTATCCATGGGAATGCTCCCCATTATTTATGCGAAAAAATAAAAGCTCATAATCCCAATCGCGTTCTGCGATCCACCAATCAAAATCTACTCCAGATACCGAAAGCCAACTACAGGTCCAAAGGAGATAGAAGATTTGCGGTCCAAGGTCCCAGACTATGGAACGCTTTACCAACCAGCATTCGGTTGGAGGAGAACCACCTAGCATTCAGGAGGAAGATCAAGACTCATCTCTTTTGATACCAAAGGAGACAGGAACAACAAGCGCCCAGAGGAGATTCAGTTCGCATGTGCCGCGCTATATAAGTTTTTCATTCATTCATTCATTCGAGAAATTCAGACAAAGAAAAAATTGAACCAACAATGCACTAGCTTAAAGGAACCTATTTAGAAATTAAAAAAGAACCTTTACAACTAGTAATGCACCAAAATTTTGACTGACGAAAATTATCGGCCAAAAATAGTGCTGAAAAAAAAAAATGCCTATAATGGCTGCTGAAAATGCCTGTGAATATGTCAGGATTTTACCTTGCTTATGGTGTGTTTTTCATAGGTCATGTGACTCAAAAAATGCATCAAAAACAAAACAAGGGCGCAATTTTGATACTAAGTAATAAGTAAAAGAAAAAAATTGCGCTTGTTAAAATTAAAAAGTAGAAGCAGCGATCAAAAAGATGTTATACCACATCAAACAGAATGTAAAAAGAAAAAAAGATCGCGCTAAAAAAATATAAATGAAATAAAGTCCATGAGACAATATATTCTGATGAATATTGATTGGATAAAGTCAGTGAAACAGTGTATTCAGATAAATGTTGATCACAAAAAACACAATCCACCAAAGGAAAATTCGTAGATAATCTCCACCAGGTGCAAAACAGTTTCACACTAAAGCAGTGCCAGAAAGGTGAGAACCTCCACCACAATGGTATATATACTCTTACCAGATAAAAATGATCCCTGGTTAGGAGATCATATAGAGCGTGGTAAGAGACTGGGATCGAGGATAGCCGGGATGATCAGTGTCCTTGTTTAGGTGAATAGCACTCCCAAGTTATCGATCCGAGGGTATGTAAAAAATAAAGGGCTCACATAGTGTAAAATCCTCATTTATTATATAAAAAGCAAAAAAGAGATGCACTTACAAACTTGTTGATATGTAGAGCGTTTCAAAAAAGCCGGCCGGCTTGGAACATACAGCCCGTATCCGGGTAGAGAAAAGCGCGGTGACGTCAGGACGCCGCCTCCCTACGTTTCGTCACGACAGGACTTGGTCACGGGATAACAGGCGGCGTCCTGAATCACCGCATAAATACACACAAAGCATCGGATGCAGCCTCGATGTGGTGAAAACATACGACCCGATTTCGGACATCTTTGTTACTGGAAAACCCATTGGCTATGATACGTTCTTGCTGCGTTTTCAATGCATTTCAGTGGGGAGGTGCGTTTTTGGTGTGGTTTGAAAAAAATATGCTCCAAAAATACAGCAAGCAAGATTTTTAATCCCACTTCAATAGGTGCTAATAATGGCCAACAATAAATTCATTTAAATTCATGATAATATTTAAAATTCAAATATAATACAATTATTTATAAAAATATATATATTTTTTAAAAGCCATCAACTACGGTTTCGGCAAAGTGCATCTGGAATTTTCAGGTTTCAATTTTGGCACCAAAACGTTTATTTTAGTACACCACTGGATAACCCTTTACGTTAAAAGGGCAAACTTCATAATAATGACCCCTAAATCTCCATAGAATGTGGGAAAGGTATTTATAATAATGACGGTAATACGGAATGAATAATAACTGTAATTAAAGAGAGATACATTATGAATTATTAATAAATATTAATGACAGAATTGCTGTGACAGATAATGAAGGTCAGTATTAAAGAGGAAGCCGCTTTGACAACCTATAAGCAACCTAATTCATATGCTGAAATAAGGTCTACAGCATCCAGTGTTCTATTTTTACACGTTTTGCTTGTGCTGCGGTTTGATATCTCCCGTAGCTACACAGCATAATAAGGAGGAAAATAAATATTGAATTACAGCAGACTCTGGTGAACTCAGGCAAATGTGATATGCCTCACCGTGCCCAAGATTGGCAGATCCGCCCGTAAGAATCCAGCGTAATATCACCTTTAGAAGCAGTTTGCCTTTAATATTCTCTTAGTTAACAGCAAACAACTCTCTACCTTCACTCCGATCTTCTAACTCTGCCTTCTGCACTTTATAATAAGTCTTTCTATTTGCATAAAATATTTTTTCCAAGGTCAACAAATAATTCCGCATGCAAATGTATCTCCTTCCTGTGTTAGGCCAAGGCAACGTGATATACATATACAAAATGATCTGATGCAGCCATCAGAATGTAAATCACGTGCAAGTCAAGAGACCGTCTAACATCCTTTTTTTTTTTTTTAACCACTTCAGCCCGTGGACCATTTCGCTGGTCAAAGACCAGGCCACTTTTTGCGATTCGGGACTGCGTCGCTTTAACTGACACTTGCGCGGTCGTCCGATGTAGCTCCCAAACAAAATTTACGTCCTTTTTTTCCCACAAATAGAGCTTTCTTTTGGTGGTATTTGATCACCTCTGCGGTTTTTTTGCTATAATAAATATCCTACGTATGAAAGAAATAAATGTATATGATAAATAAAGTTCATAGGTAAAAAAGAATCCATGTGTGGAAGTCCATAAGTAAAGTCAAGTAATCCAAACAGTTAATCTATCAAAAAGTGCAGGTGAATGTGGGTGACCAAAACAATATCCTCCACCGTGCATAAGATGGCCTCTCACCTTCAGAATTCGACCTTAAAAGGTCACTGGGCATATCAACAACCACCGCTGAATCTTAATATGATGTCCATAGACAACTCAGTAATTGCAAACAGCTCAAAATCCAACAGCAACTCCACCATATAAAACAGAAAGAAGGAGATCTAGTACTCTCTGTATCAAACTTTTATTGAAATGGCATAATAAAAGTGATCACTCACATGTAATGACACTCCATTAGCCGAGTGTCAGCTGTTAAGGCATGTAGCACAATGCAGGAAGCAAACAGAAGGCAATCGTGGGTGACGTCCTGCGTGGCTCCTCCCCCCCGTCTGTTTGCTTCCGGCATTGTGCTACATGCCTTAACAGCTGACACTCGGCTAATGGAGTGTCATTACATGTGAGTGATCACTTTTATTATGCCATTTCAATAAAAGTTTGATACAGAGAGTACTAGATCTCCTTCTTTCTGTTTTATATGGTGGAGTTGCTGTTGGATTTTGAGCTGTTTGTCTATGGACATCATATTAAGATTCAGCGGTGGTTGTTGATATGCCCAGTGACCTTTTAAGGTCGAATTCTGAAGGTGAGGGGCCATCTTATGCACGGTGGAGGATATTGTTTTGGTCACCCACATTCACCTGCACATTTTGATAGATTAATCGTTTGGATTACTTCACTTTACTTATGGACTTCCACACATGGATTCTTTTTTACCTATGAACTTTATTTATTATATACATTTATTTACTTCATATTTAGTATAATATATGTTATATTTTTTTGTTTGCGCTGCACTGTTTTCACTATATACCTGTTTTGGGAATTTTTATGATTTTTTCCGTAATGCTGGCTTGCATATTTTTATTTTTATTTTACTTTTATTTCCAGCGCTGAATACCTTATATTACCGGTATTTATAATAAATATCGCCCAAAAATATATATATACAGGTATAAAAAAAAGTTTCCACAGTTTAGACCGATACGAATTCTTCTACATATTTTTGGTAAAAAGAATCGCAATAAGCGTTTTTTTATTGGTTTGGGCAAAAGTTATAGCTTCTACAAAATAGGGGACTGTTTTATGGCATTTCTAATAATATTTTTTTTCACTAGTTATGGCGGCGATCAGCGATTTTTATCGTGCCTGCGACATTATGGCAGACACATCGGACACTTTTGACACCATTTTGGGACCATTGTCATTTTTACAGCGATCAGTGCTATAAAAATGCACTGATTACTGTAAAAATGACACTGGCAGTGAAGGGGTTAACATGTAGGGGGCGCTGAAGGGGTTAAGTGTGACCTAGGGAGTGCTTGTAACTGTTAGGGGGCGTGGCTTGGCGTGGCACGTCACTGATCGCTGTTACCAATGACAGGGAACAGACGATCAGTGTCTCTAGGAAGAACGGGGAGATGTTCGTTTACACTTACCTCTCCCCGTTCTTCAGCTCTGTGACCTGATCACGGGACACCGGCGGCGATCGGGCCCGCAGGTCCCGCGGGTGCAGTCACGGAGCTCTGGACTGGGTCACGAGCGCATGACCCACGGCTCGCATTTTAAAGGGGCGTACCTGCTGTACGCCCTTATGCCCAGCCATGCCATTCTGTGGACGTATATCGTCATGTGGCGGTCCTTAAGTGGTTAAAGTGGAAATCTGGGGTAATTAAAAAAAAATACCCTGGCATGCAACCCCCCCCCCCCCAAAAAAAAACAACTGCAGGGCTTAAATGCTCATTTGTGTTGCTCCTCTGGTGCTCTCCTCTTCCCTCTGATGTCCTGGGTGGGTATTTGCATCCCTACAATACTGGACCTCTGGTCCCGCATTGTACTTTATGGTGTCAGGGTGGTGGAGATTTACTAAAACTGGTGCACTCAAAATCTGGGGCAGCTGTGCCAATTAGCTTCTATGTTCAGCTTGTTCAGTTAAGCTATTGGTTATAAAACCTGGAAGCTGACTGGTTTCTATGCAGAATTGCAGCAGATTTGACATGTTTTATTTTGCACACCATTGCAGAGAATCAATTTCAGGTACTGGTTGCTTGAAGAGGAGAAGGGGGTCGGACCACAAGGTTAATATAAAATCTTAGTAAAGTTCTCATAGCCAAAAATATGCATTTATCCCTTGGGGCAGGGGGAGGGGTGGCCTACTTCTAGGGTAGTTTTTGAATTTCCCCACTTTCTCGCTTTGATAAACTACACTTCTGTGTTTTGTGTTAGTAACTAAGTAACTAAGGTTGCAAAGGATAAAACTCCAGAAAGGTCACATGTTCTGTTGATCCTGCAAATGGCAAAAGAGAACCTTTAGTATGAAAGCTGCCAATTCATTTCTACAGTGAGGGGAAAAAGCCTTCTAAAACAAGATGACGTATTAGTTGTAAATTTGTAGGAGCTCAAAAATTGGCTAGCTTAACAACGCTTGTAATAGACGTGGATTTTAATGGGGAATCGGCAGCTCAAAAAAGTCCTGTATAATGAGAATGAAAACCACATTTGGTCTTAGAATGTAAACGGTCCACAGTGACAGGCATCTCCAACGGAGTGAGTGAGAAAGCATCTGTTGATCCCTGTGCCTCCTTGGAGTGAGTGGAGACTGCTGCAGGACTGCATTAAATCAGCTGTTTTTTTAGGAACCAATTGCTATTTAGCTGACACCTGTTTGTTTGGTCTGAATGAATGTGTGGTTGGTGTTGCTATCTGTGTTATGATAACGTTATCATTCTTTACAAAAATATATGGTGGAGGTATCGTTTTTTAACTTATTTTTATATTGTGGAATTATGTATAATAAAATAATTATTATTTTTTCCTAAAGCCAATTGTTGTTTATCCTTGATGAATCCTGTCTGGGCTGTTTGCCCTCTCTTTACTTTTTTCTATATGCATTAACCCCGATTCAGAGGAACACACCTAACCTGATCCAATTAATATAATTTAGGTGCATGGTCTATATTTGGGTAGTTAAAGAATGTATGATGCATTACCTTCACTAACTACTAATTCTTGTCTACCCAAATCTATACAATAGTGTGATACTTCATGACAACTCTTCTTTTTTTTCTAGGTTAGTTGTTTAGTTTAGGGGTTGCATGCAGGTTAAAGAACAACTAAAATGTTTTTTTTTCTTCTTTTGTTTTTTGGTAGAGTGGGGGATGGTTAAAAATGCTTTGGAGATATTATTGTTTTTGATGCTCCCATTGTGGAGGATTTCCCCTTACTTCACATTGGCCATCAAGAAAGAAAATCTTTGGAATAGTATTCAGAGATCATATAGCAGAGAAAGTTGGGTTGTGAAATCATGTCTTCGGCTCTAAAGGCTTTCTTATTTCTTATTTCTCTGATTAGCTGAATGCTTCCAAGCATGGCAAAAAGATCGAGAGCAGCAAAAAAATGTAATTTAATATGGGAGCAAAATGCTTGGCTTAGAAAATACTGATGCAGGGCAAAGATTTTTCTTGTGGTAAAGCTAAATATATTCATCTTCATTGCTTCAAAATAATTCCAAAACGATAGTGATTAGGCTACTTTCATAAGTCTATTCTAAAATGTATTTGTATTATTCACTTTAAAGTGAACTTGTGGTCATTATATGGATATTCAAAGGTTTACAAATGCTTAACAAACAGTACATTTGGTTGACAACAAGTCCTCACTGGCCTCTGTAACTACAGGCACTTTAGAGCAGTTCACAGAAAAAGCACTGAAGTCATTCCAGCAGCTCATCTCCCCGTTCAGAGGTCCTGCTTTGTGTTCACATCAGAGATTTAAAGGCTGGAAGGCTGCTGGGAGGCAGGGCACAGGGGGCTGAGCTGCTGAGAAAAAGAATTTCATCACATTTACTGCTAGTAAAGAAAATGTAAATACTTGAATGCCAATAGGCTGGCCACAGATTCACTTTGGGTATGTCTGTACACTAAAAAGACAAGGAAGGTCATCACAATTTCATAAAGGGGGTGTGTTAAAATCAACAGGCAAACATTAGCATTGTGATTGTGTGCACCTTCATTATTTGTATTGTGCTTCTACAGCCGGACAAAGTTTTGATCCTGCAGCACACACCAAGGCGGTTGCCACCTTAATTCCTTGCCTGTAGCAGGTTGTATTTTGCATACATCTGTACACTATTTGTACCTCTGAATGGTATGTTCCTTAACTACATCTTACGTTATTCAGCATGCTCATTATGTGCACTATTTTGACCAACTGTGTGTTCATGACCATGAGTAATCCCCCAGAATGGACCAAGAATGTAGAGTAAGTAATATACCGACCTACACCAAATCCTTACCACAGCTGTGCCATTACAACCCAATGTGAGTCATTCTCCATATTGTGACTTTAGATACACTTTCACTGGAATTTATACCTTTGAATCTCTAATAAAAATACTGGCAAGAGGATTTTGCTTAGAAGGTTTCACTTTCCTGCGGGATCCATGGAACTGGCTGGACTTCAGTGTCATTACCATGGCGTAAGTATTCAATATGTTTTATTTATGTCAAGTTTATTACCTTAAAATACAGTTTCAAAGAGTTAAATTTGTTAAAGCAGAAATGTAAAGTAGGTGCAGATGTAATGATGCTAAAGTGAGATCGGTAGATAACAGATTTAGTTTTTTTCAGTTATGATGCTCTTAGTGCATTTTGGAAGTGTAACACTTAAAACCTCCACTTCCTTTATATGTCTGTATGCATGGTACTTCTAGGCAGTTAGGTTGTAAAAGAGGTATATTTCAAAGGCACCAATGTTATTAAATTCCAGTTCCAGCCAAAGTAAGTTGGAGATTTCCCTTCTCTTCCGATCCTGTTCGACATCTGTCACTTCGATAGGATGGATGGAAAACTCTCTACTCTGCTAAAAATGTATCTCCATTGAAAAGATTCTTCCTGTTCTGACACCCATGAAATCACAGGAAGTGAGCGAAAATTTCCTCATCAGAGACACAGACAGCAATAAAACTTTACACAAGTCCTAACCTTTATTTATTGTATCTATTACTTTAAAAATTGTCTGGCATTCAAGTTTAATCACAAAACATCACTATAAAATATACCAAAATGCTGCAACCTAAGCTCCTAACAGCTGCTTGGTAATATTCATTAATATGGTAAATAGGATATACCATCATGATGTCAGCAGCAGTGCTTGAAATAATGGTCATATTTACATATTCTTAGCTAGCTGACCAGCCGCCACAGTTATACTGCATCAGGTTGGCATGGCTACACAAATCGCCATAGCTGTACATCGCTCCTCACAGCAGGCAAGCGTGCGCCGCCAGAGGCCCGCGCCCATCGTGTTTCCCCTGCGATCGCTCATGACAGAGCGAGAACTGGGATTTGTGGGTGTAAACCCACAAATGCTGGTTCTCTCAGGGGAGAGGAGACAGATTGTGTGTTCTTACTAAGTAGGAACACTGATCGGTCTCCTCCCTTAGTTCCATCCCCCTCTATAGTTAGAACACACCTAGGGAACACAATTAACCCCTTGATCGCCCCCTAGTGTTAATCCCTTCCCTGCCAGTGACATTTATACAGTAATCAGTGGTTATTTTTAGCTCTGATTGCTGTATAAAGGTCAATGGTCCCAAAATAGTGTCAAAAGTGTCTGATCTGTCCGCTGCAATGTCTCAGTCCTGATAAAAATCGCAGATCGACGGCATTACTAGTAAAAAAATAATAATAAAAATGCCATAAATCTTTCCCCTATTTTGTAGATGCTACAACTTTTGCGCAAACCAAACAATATGCGCTTATTGCGTTTTTGTTTTTTTTACCAAAAATATGTAGAAGAATATATATTGGCCTAAACTGATTTTTTGGGGATATTTATTCTAGCAAAAAGTACAAAATATTGTGATTTTTTTCAAAATTGTCTGTCTTTTTTTGTTTAAAGCCCAAAAAATAAAACTGAAGGGGTGATCAAATACCACCAAAAGAAAGCTCTATTTGTGAGAAAAAAAGGACATGAATTTTGTTTGGGTACAACATCGTACGACTGTGCAATTATCAGTTAAAGCGACGCAGTACCGTATAACAAAAAAATGGCCTGTCAGGAAGGGGGGAAATCCTTCTGGGCCTGAAGTGGTTAAACACGCGGTAAATGCGTTTCAAAACAAGCCCTTACTGATATCTGTAACTATAGGCACTGTGGAGTAATTCATCTTCAAATATCACAACAGAGTCTTTCAGTTACCCCTTGTTTCTGAAGACCCTGCAGCACCTTCTGTTTGTTTACATGTGAGGTCTGGCAGGCTGCCAGGGGTAATAAGGACAGATGTGATTTCAGTGCCTTTGTTATAAGCTTCGAGGATGAATTGCTCCAAATATGTAAACACTTATATTTCCATTGAGTGGACACATATTCGCTTTATCAATACAGAAGACTTGCCCTAAGTAACAACATCCACCCTAGTAGCATTGTTTTGCTGAAAAATTATGGAAAAAGTAAGTGCTCTTTAACCACTTAAGGACCGCCGCATGTACATTTATGTCGGCAGAATGGCACCGACAGGCACATCAACGTATATATACGTTGGTGCCTTGGGGGGGTTCGGGGGTCCGATCGGACCCCCCCCCCCCGTACATGCGGCGGTCCGGTTACCTGGCCTCGCGATCCGGGATGAGGGGGCGGCGGTTGGTTTTTGTCTACCCCCTCCGGATCGCTCTCAGCCAATCCGTGCGCTCCCCCTGCGTGTCATTTCCTCCTCCTGTGTAAACACAGGAAGGAGGAAGTGATGTGATCGCTCCCTCAGCGTTTTTTTCGACCACCGCTGAGGAGAGATCACATCACATAGTAAGTGTACACAACAGCACACTGACACACAGACACATAGGAACATTTAACCCCCCTGGTCGACCCCCCCACCCCCTCCCCCCTGTCACAGTGTCACTGAATGCAGTGATTATAAGTATGATCACTGCAGTTAGTGTCAGTGTGACAGGCAGTTAGTGTTAGGTTCAGGGTAGCCCCCTACCCCCCTCTAATAAAGTTTTAACCTATTGATCACCGCCCTAGTTAACCCTTTCACTCCCTATTGCCAGCATCACTAAGCGATCATTTTTCTGATCGCTGTATTAGTGTCGCTGTTCCCGCTAGGTAGCTAATTTTTTTTTTTACTAAAGACATGTGACTAAATACATTTTGGCCTAAATGTTTGACTAAAATTTCGTTTATTTGATTTTTCTTATAACAAAAAGTAAAAAATATTGATTTTTTTTCAAAAATGTCGCTCTATTTTTGAATATAGCGCAAAAAATAAAAATCGCAGAGGCGATCAAATACCACCAAAAGAAAGCTCTATTTGTGGGAAGAAAAGGACGCGAATTTTGTTTGGGAGCCACGTCGCACGACCGCGCAATTGTCAGTTAAAGCGACGCAGTGCCGAATCGCAAAAAGGGGCAAGGTCATTTGGCAGCATTTTGGTCCGGGTCTTAAGTGGTTAAAATATAACTAAGCTTTAACAGACAGATGACTTAAACAAAGGTCGCTCATGACATTCACAAATATGAATGTATGCATTTTAATACTTTGATAGGAATAAGATATTTTAGACTTCATTGTATTTACTTATGTGCATCCTAGCATTTTGTATTATCAGCCTTTTTATTATGGCAAAACCTAAGGAGAGGCTAAACCTCCAGTATGATGTCTCAAGTATAAGTAAGTTTCTACGAAGAAAATAAACTTTCCCCACAGTCACATTTATCCAAATATATTTAGTCCTGAGACTACTGACTAGACTCTCGAGCTTCTTCAAATATTCATCTCAATATTATTCATGTTTTTTCACACTTTAGCTTACTCCTTTGACTGGTTCTGGCATTTTACTTTGACTGGTTCTTTGATTTATAAATAATATTTAACAGCAACAGGTGAACAAAGAAATGATAAATAGTTCAAAGTGACATAAAAGACAGGCATAAAGAGATCTCTAGTTTTCTATGCATGTGTAATGTGTAAGATTTATACCCTCTGAGAAGTATGTGCTAATATTCATTTATTTTTACTGAAACTGATATGAAAACTTGTTTTCATGACAAGACAGTGCTAGACGGAAGCAGTTACTAAGTAAAAAAAGTTAGTATTTAGAATGTGAATAACAATGTTTTAGAAGAACATCTTTCCAGTTGTGCTTTTCCACTGGAAGGAATGTAACTGCAAGTAACCCAACTCAAGCCAAAATGTAATGTCTGTTTTGGATAGATCTCTGTCTGTTTTCCTATTGGGAAATTTTCCCCTTACTTCCTGTTCTTGGGAAAAGGAGTGGGTAGCACAGAAAGAGAGATGAATTATCCCCAACAAAACTGAGATTGTGACAAATGTATTTTTAGTAGAATGGGTAAAGCTTAGAATTGGTGTGGGGTTCTTATTCCTGTTGGTGCATTTCTGTCTAAGTAAACCTTTGTGCATAAAGGCCATTAATAAAATCATCTGTTGATATTTTGGTAACAATTCATTAACTAAAGAATGATTAAAATCTTATGTTAAGGCATTATCAAGATCTCTTACTAGTAAAAAACCTGCCCGACCAAATACGCTATTGAATCCAAGAAGACACTTTGGCCTGAAATTTATGCTGCAAAATTTATAATTCAGACTTTTTGTAGATGCAAAGGGCAACTTTTGCTCCAATTTCCTTAAGTGCAATTTTTCTATATAAGCCCCACTAATGAGACGGATGCCGTTCTTCGCTTTGAACTGGCTATATGATTTATACATCATATATCATTTGAAACATTTGCACACCTAATTATAAATAAGTAAAGACCTCATTATTGCATTCCAAGGTTAAGTAATATTATTTCATTATATCAGCTTTATCAAGTGAAATTCCTTTTTCCATAAGGTCGATGGGGCATTCTGTGCATATTGGAGGGGGAGGAAGATTACAGAAGGGTAAGGGTCTTAGGTGTGGATGAGGGTTGGGGATTTTTGTTACAGGGGAGAATAGGCTGGGCTTGTCTACTACAGGGGGAGACACTGGTGTTAAGAGGTTGATGTGGGTCCATAGTGGAATTTTACGGGTTCTTGACTATATTCTGCAAAGGACCTATGTGTGTTAAGCTATACCACTGTTTAGAGAATGATTAACTACCCATATACCCATCACTTCTGGTCACCTTCTAATCATAATTTGACTCTTAATACCTTTATTGATTACAGCAGGATTGCTGCAATTCAATTACATTCAATTTTTTTTATACGGTAGCAATGCCACAGAATGCAGAGCCAGCTATTTTTTTCATAGATGAAATGACTTGCATTTTTTTAAAATTTGTCAGCTATCTTTTATATCATATTATATGTCACTATAGCTACATTAGACAAAACTCCATACTAGCATACAACTGAAAAACAGACAGAGATATATACTGTACATTTTAAACTATTAAATATTTACTAAAATAGTTTTTAGAAAGTCTCTAGCTTATATATTAATTTTAAGATACATTAGTGATATTGTTGCATTATGTATTATTATAATGAATGTTATGTATGTAGTATATGAAAAAAAGTAGTATATGTAGTATATGAAAAAAAGTTTGTTTAGTTATATATTTTTATATATGATTTTTGAAAATTTACAGTTTTTCTGACTAGTTAAAGCAAATATCAAGCTCTTAATCCATAGATACGCATAAATAAAAGATTATGCTCATTAAAAACAAAAAAGGAATATAATTAAATGCTCCCTATGAATCAATTATTTAAAATCAGTATCAAGCAAGAACAAATACTAGGCTTTTAAAGGTCGTTATTGTAATCAAAGACTTGTCCCATCTTAATGCTCCAGCCTAGGCTTTGAATTGCAGATTGTCCATTCTGGCTTTGGCCAGTTGGCCAGATGCATACAAAACTGGATGCAATTTGGCATATTAGATGCTGTGGACTGCTTAGTCTCAGCTAGTAACACTCCTGTCAGTTAGCAGATTTCCCTGAGGCCCATATATTTAATGCCCATCCTTCGTGGAGTTGGCAGAGTTGACAATACAGAAACCCCCATTGTCTCACAGAACTTAGCACTTATTTAATATATATATATATACACTTGTGGGTCATCATGGCTTATATGCTAGGACTATTGTAGTCCCAGCAAAATATTTTCCCAATTGGCTTTTAAAAACTGTAGCTTGACTTTGGCCACACCACGGTTTTAAATCCATCTCTCTCTATAAATAAGTGATTCGTGGTTTTGAATTAAGCACCAAAAAAAGGTCTTAAATGAAAGACCTTTTTAGATCTCCTGAATAACTCTGATTTAATCCTACAGGTATGTAACAGAATTTGTAAACCTAGGCAATGTTTCAGCTCTTCGAACTTTCAGAGTATTAAGAGCTTTGAAAACTATTTCTGTAATTCCAGGTAAGAAGTAATTGGTGTGAGGTGTTAGGCCCCTTTGTACATCCAACTGTTTCTTTGTGTCTGTCATTGTGTTTGTGTGTGAACTCCCCTATTACAGATATGTCACAGAGTTTGTGGACCTGGGCAATGTCTCAGCATTGAGAACATTCAGAGTTCTCCGAGCATTGAAAACAATTTCAGTCATTCCAGGTGAGAGACAGGTTAAACACGTAGGCTGATTTCACTTTTTTTGCTCATCTTTGATCTCACTTTGAGCCCAAAGCCTCGTTGCTTGCCATTGCAATGCAAGAAAGCACAATTGATGAGTTCAAAAGCACAAATCACTTGGCAAATGCCTGATTTCCAAACGATTTTGTGCTTTTAACCATTTTTAAAGCTTTTCATTTTTTCTTTCATTTTTGTTTTTTTAAATCAGCCTTGGAGTTTAACAAAATTCTTGCATGGGACATCGCAATAAATACCCAGCCTGTGTGATGTTTGTTTCGTTTTCTTTTCTGTTTCCCATCCAACTAACCCTATATGTGAATGTCTTTATGATTGTTTAATTCATAAAATGTACTCTACATCCCCGACAATGCTATGTGTTATGATTACATGCTCAATTTGAAAAACCATCATTGCTGTTTCTTTCTTTAAAAAAAAAAGAAAAAAAAAAGAAAAAGAAATAAAGAAAAGAAGTTAAAAGAAAAAAAAATGAATAATTTTGAAAAAGTACATTCCTGAAAACATGGGCATTGCATGGGAAATATTATTTGATAAAAACAGTGAAAAATATTGGCATCTAAAACTTGGGCACAGTTTTATAATATACGATCATGACAATCTTTATGAATTGTAATTTTGCAAAAATGTTGAGTATGTTATAAAATTGTCAGAAGATGTACTGTCTAGGCTGCAGGAATGAATGCATATGTTAGATTTCACCCGTAGCATGAAACTCAAGGTGTCTTGTTTTCTTACAAAACAAGTATAATTCTTTATTTCTTATAAAATTCTTCAGCATCCATTATTACTCACTTTTCTTCAAGTAACCTCCATTAATACTTTCATCTTCACCTTTGCTAAACACCCATCATAGCTCACAGTTTCACGAACATCAAACTTTATTTAGGCTGATGCATGAAATTTTAATACTTCTATAGGGCACATGTTTCCTGCTGTAGTCTATTGGCCTACAATAACCACTTGCCTGTTTTTTAGGCCTGAAGACCATTGTGGGTGCCCTGATTCAGTCGGTTAAGAAGCTTTCGGATGTCATGATTCTCACAGTGTTTTGTCTGAGTGTGTTTGCACTAATAGGACTTCAGCTTTTCATGGGACACCTACGGAATAAATGTGTACGGTGGCCCCCAATATATGAACCAAATATTACCTCCTACTTCAATTCCACCTATGGCGAGAATGGCACCTATATCAACGTAACTTTAAATCCATTTGACAGAGAAGAATACATCCTCAATGAAAGTAAGTGTGCATGTCAACACCTTTATAAAATATTTTTACAGCTAGAACTGGCCAGAGTATACTGAAGAAACTTGAGCAATCGGCTAAGATTATTCAGCAGGATAATCTGTTTTCCATGTAAGCAGACATGGAAATGTAGCATTGTCATAGGTGTGCACAGCCTCTTGCATTAGAGTGTGCACCTCAAAGCTTCAACACATATGCGTTTGAAATATTTACTGGTCTCTCCCCACTTTCCATCCTGAAACAATGGGGGGAAGGGGGAGCAAGGGAGCACATGGGGGACCTGGGCAACAGAAGGAAGAGGAAGAGGAAATTTAGGAGTGGCGGGGGTGGCATATATTGGTACCAATTCCCTATATTTTTCACCTGTGGCAGCTGAATGTTGACAAAAGGGAGAGGAGGAGAAGCCTACTTTCAAGTGCTGCAGGAGGAAAATGCAGATCGGTTCCACTAAATTGCACCCCCGCCACCTCTCCTGTTCAGGTTCTGAGGGTCAGCAAGGAAGGATTGTGGTTTACCTGTCACCTGCCCACCAATGACAGGTTGCCAATCCCAGGATTAGGGTTTGCCCGGGCACATCTGGCACACCCCTTTCACACGCCTATAATCATTGTAGATACATTGTAGATACATTTAAGATACATTTAAGAGGTATTAGTAACAACTGTAATCAATTTAGAAGATACCAAAAATGTCTGCCACTTTGCCAGTTGCGTCTTTTACTAGCTCACCACTCCACTCATACTATTGAAGCTTCCTACAAACAGTGATCTTCAATTACTCTCTTTCCTCCAGTGATTAATTCACCTCCACACACCAAGTGAAAAACCTGCTCACCTCAAGCAAGAAAAAACAGGCTCATCTACACTATATTACTAAAAGTATTGGGGCGTCTGTCTTTACACACACATGAACTTTAATGGCATTCCAGTCTTAGTTCGCAGGGTTCAATATTGAGTTGGCCCACCCTTTGCAGCTATAACAGCTTCAACTATTCTAGGAAGGCTGTCTACAAGGTTTAGGAGTGTGTCTATGTGAATGTTTGGCCATTCTTCCAGAAAAGCACTTGTGAGGTCCGGCACTGATGTTGGACAAGTAGGCCTGGCATGCAGTCTCCTCTCTAAGACAGAACTGGGACCTCATAGTTTTATAAGCTTGGCTTGACCAAGAAGGGAGCTGCAGGATGACATGCCCAGCATGGCTCTATCTATGGGGAAACAATAGCTAATCTAACAGGTTATCAAACTTTAGAAATACAGAAAGGACCACCAGGGAAAAACTAAATGAAAGAGGCCAAGAACATTTTGGCTGTTAAAAAAATAATATAAAAAGTTCATAAAAACAATTAAACCAACAATTAAAACAAATTCTCATCCAGTGTTGGTCTGGCTCTCCTTTCTGTATTTCCCATTGAGGGACACCTTGCTGTGTGAGAGCTGCCTCATCAGAGCTATTGCGCTTGTTTGAAGTTTTCCTTCATCTGACTACATTTGCAAGCTCCCAGGGCCTCTTTAAGTATGTTGTTCTGGAGGTTATCTAACCTGTCTGACTGATCTCATCCTCAGCAGGCTGAAAACACCAAAGACATTAGAATTTTACTTAGTCAAGCCAAAAAGATCCGACTGGGAGATGCTCATCTGTGAATTCCTTAGTGAGCACGTAGCAGATGATTGCACACTTTTCTAAAAGTATCTAAAAACAAAACTTTTTTCCTTTTTTTGTTTTAGTTTTTTTAAATGTTAGGGCTCTTTCACATGGGCAGACTGTATGTCCGCTTTTTCATCCATCCGTGTGCAGATGAAAAAGGGACATACATTGGTCCTTATGAGATTCCGCTGACACCCAATCTCACCAGGTTACGCAATTCTCATATTCTGCAGATGGAGGAAAACCCTATTTTTCTAACCGTCTGCGGATCGGGAGAACACGGACAGACGGTCTGTGTTCATCCGATCCCCCTATAGGGGAGAACGGAGAAAAGACAGGGCGGTCCCCGCACAGAAAATGAATAGAATTGTCCCAAGTTGGACGCAGGTGGCAAAAATGCAGATTGGCATGCATGGTATTCATCCCAGATAGCAAGGATAACTTTCCACAAAGTTAAAGCGGTGTTTCATCCAAAAGTGGAACTTCCGCTTATCTGTCTCCTCCCCCTTCCACGGTGCCACATTTGGAACCCTTCAGGAGAAGGGGGGAGCAGGTACCTGTTTTTGACAGGTACCCTGTCTCCACTTCCGTCAGACATCGATGTGGCGAGGTACGTCAGAAGTTGGGATCCCTCCTCCTTCTGCTGCTGCCGAGCCAGTAAGAGAGCGCAGGGTGCTTCACACATGCACAGTACGGACCTGGGCATGAAGCCACAAGGCTTTGCTGTCGGGTTTCCTTACCGGCAATGACAGCGGCAGCACATGGCCACGAATGAAAACATCGGCTGCGGTGCTGACATCGGTGGATTTCAGGTCAGGTAAGTGTCCTAATATTAAAAGTCAGTAGCTACAGTATGTGTGAAATTTTTGGAGGGGGAGGCCGGAACATCGCTTTAACTTGTTGCACATTTTCACTTTCAAGTTGTACACTTACAGAGCACTTGAAGCACAAGTTCTAGTTGTTTCCAACGTGTAGCAAGTTTGCGCAGCAAATCTCTAGCAAGAGCAAAGTTGCAGTGGTGAGTCTACAACAAGACCTTTGCAAGTCTACAGTATGAAAATTCAGCCATAGTGACCCCTGTGGTGGGATGACTATTGCACAACATAACTGAAGCATTACTTGCAGCAGACATGCAGAATGTTTGCAAAGAATGTTGATCTTAGGTCATGCAATACGGACTTGATGCAATTGTGTAACAAACCTGTGAAGCCTGGCAAGTCTAGCAATAGCTTATAAAGTCATTTTTAAACTTGCACTACAATTGCTTACTATCTGGGATAGAGCTACAGTATATAATAAAATACTACCAGAGATTGAGTGGAGTTTTAATAGATGAGAGATGTGTAAAATCCTGAGCTCTTATTTACCAAGACCAGGAGTTCCCAAACAAGATTTTAACATTCATTTACACACAGGAGATATGTGGTATGTTAAGCTTAAAAGTTAAAATGTCACTTTTCTCTTTAACAGAAAATTTCTATTTTCTGCCTGGCCAGAGGGATGCCCTTCTGTGTGGCAACAGCACAGATTCAGGGTAAGCAAAAAATGAACACACTTTGATGACATTAATTGTATAAAAGGTTATGACTTTCATCTGTGTTCTACAGTACTGCCAGATATACCCATATTCATATTGGTTGTATTCAAATGTAATTGTTCAAAAAAGTAGTCCCCAAAGGTGACCCTCAAACTAAAGCTAGGAAAGTTTAAAAATCATTTTAAAACGTTTTACAGTATTTCCCAAAACAGTAGTGAATGGTTCTATCAGACTTCCAGCAGAGGCAGTGAGTCAGTCAAAGTGAATTTAAACATAATAAATGAATTTAAGGATATGTGCAAACTAGCTAGTAAAATATGTTTCCCAAAGTGTTTCCCAAAGTACCCGCGATCGGCCGTTACACAGACAAGGATGTGGATCTCTGTGTGTAAACACAGAGATCCACGTCCTGTCAGGGAGAGGAGACCGATGCTGTGTCCCCTACATAGGGATACAGATCGATAGCCTCCCCCAGTCAGTCCCCCCCCACAGATAGAATCACTAGCAGGGTACACATTTAACCCCTTCCTCTCCCCCTAGTGTTAACCCCTTCCCTGCCAGTCACATTTATACAGCATACAGTGCATATTTATAGCACTGTTTGCTGTATAAATGTGAATGGTCCCAAAAATGTGTCAAAATTGTCCGATGTGTCCGCCATAATGTCACAGTCACAATAAAAATCGCAGATCGCCGCCATTACTAGTAAAAAAATAAAAAATAAAAAATTGTAATAATTCAGTCCCCTATTTTGTAGGCGCTATAACTTTTGCACAAACCAATCACTATACGATTTTTTCTTTTTTTTTTTTTTTTTTTTACCAAAAATATGTAGAAGAATATCAGCCTAAACTTTTTTTTTTTAAATTGGGATATTTATCATAAATATTGTGTTTTTTTCAAAATTGTCGCTCTTTTTTTGTTTATAGTGCAAAAAATAAAAACCACAGAGGTGATCAAATGCCACCAAAAGAAAGCTCTATTTCTGGAAAAAATAGGACGTCAATTTTGTGTGGGAGCCACGTCGCACAACCGCGCAATTGTCAGTTAAAGCGACACAGTGCCGAAAGTTGAAATTTCGCCTGGGCAGGAAGGGGGTATATGTGCCCAGTAAGCAAGTGGTTAAACTCAGATAGACCGATCCAAATAATAGATACAGTACAGCATTCTAGAGCTATTGCCACAGGTTTACTGTGGTAGTGTGTACTACCCTAATAGTAGTGATAACAAACAAGTGTGCCTACACAGGCAGACTAGCGCACCAGGAAAAGCATCCTAGCAAATTGTCTGTGTATACCTTTAAGCATGATTTTCCATGTTCATTCATATATTTATTAATTTATTTATTTAGCCAATGCCCAAAAGGATATGTATGTTTAAAAACTGGAAGGAATCCTAACTATGGCTACACCAGCTTTGATACCTTCAGCTGGGCCTTCCTGTCCCTGTTTCGATTGATGACTCAGGACTTCTGGGAGAACCTTTATATGCTGGTAAGAAAAAAAAATGGTATTGCTTGTTTTGTCAGCCCCGTCATGAGAGTGAGGGTTTGGGTACTAACCATCTTCTGAAATGCCAGTTACCTGGCCATCTCTATATTCAATACTCTGTATAATATCTCTATTTTCAATACTATGTGAATCACATGCCTGAAACAAGCATGGAGAAGGTGAAGTATGTGATATCAGAAGGTAATGAAGCAAAAGGGTCTCCAAGACAGCTATGAAACTAGCATTTTGAGAAAGGTATTAGCCATTGAAGGTTGTATATTTCCTCCTCACAGGATTCCTTTTCATAACATTTTACTTTCTAATGCATATAATGTTCACTATATTCTTCTGAAATAAACTATTAGAGAGGGAGTTTAATATTATGAGATCCAATATTATCCAGGCAGTAAATATATTTTACAGGAACCTGTTCAATGAAACTTTATTGTCATTTGTTAGCAGTACAGTCTATTACAGTCTATTACCAGCCTTTGACACTAAGCTACAAAACATCTCTGGCTGTGAGGTGGGAAGAAAATCTTTCTCTGTAAACAAACTAACATTTATACCTGTGATGTGGTGATTCAATATGAAGCCCATTCAGGGCAAAGCAACATTTAGGCCTTGTACACACGAGGGGATATTTCCGCTGAACATGGTCCGACGGACCATTTCAGCCGAAAAATCCCCTCGTCTGTAGGGGCAAACGGACGCTTTTTGCCGGATTCATCCGGCGGAAAAATTTCAAAGCATGCTTTGAAATAATTCCGCCGGATAGCTGGCCGTCAGATATGTCCGCTGGTTAGTACGGCAAACCAGCGGACATATCTTGCCGCACATGCGTCGTATCCTGTGAATGGATCCGACGCATGCGCGCGGAAGTGTTTACTTCCTGGTGCGGTGACGTGGCGGTCACGTGGCGGCGTCAACGTCACCGCCGCGTCACCGCGCTGTCCGCCGGCGGGGAATTTGATCCGATGGTGTGTACAGCCATCGGATCAAAACATCCCGGCGCAAATATACGCTGTAAACGGTCCGGGGACCGTTTACAGCGGATATTTCCCGTCGTGTGTACAAGGCCTCATACTTTAGTCTAGGTTCACACTATTGCATCCTGTGTGCTATGTGTAGGCAGCCCATTCATTTCAATGGGTTGCTCTACCCATAGAAACACAGGGAATGAAGTCCCTGTCCCTTTAAAAAAAAATAATGCTGCATTTGAACGGCATGGTGCTGGGGCAACATGTGGTTGAAGCACGAAAACGAGATGCGGGTACTGATGCATGGGGGTGTCATTAATGCCCTGTACACACGATCGGTCCATCCGATGAGAACAGTCTGATGGATTTTTTCATCAGTTATCCGAGAAGCTGACTGATGATCAGTCGTGCCTACACACCATCGGTTAAAAAAACGATCGTGTCAGAACGCGGTGACATAAAACACAACGATGTGCTGAGAAAAATTAAGTTCAATGCTTCCAAGCATGCGTTGGCTTGATTCTGAGCATGCATAGATTTTTAACCGATGGACGTACCCACAGACGATCGTTTTTTGTATCGTTTTTTTAACCATCAGATAATTTTAAAACAAGTTCCTAGTTTTTTCACCGATGGATAAAAAAAACGATGGGGCCCACACACAATCGGTTTGTCGGATGAAAACGGTCCATCAGACCGTTTTCATCCGACAAACCGATCGTGTGTACGCGGCATAGGAATTATTGACACCTCAATGTGTCTGCTAAAGAGCAGCACGTTTCTCCATGGGACAGGAATGCATGCAATTTTGTGTGCGTTCCTGACCTGCAATAATGTAAACTGAGAATTAGTCCTCCTTTTGCTCACAGGTTAGGAGGATTTCTTTCCTCTCCGCTACTCTGTTTAGCATCCAAAGTCAAAGGAAAGTAATTCTGGGTATGGAGGAACACGTGACACAATCTAAGTGACAAGGACAGGCCAGTCCTCACTGTTACATACTGTAGGTGTCCATGGTCCTGTGTAAACTATGACTCACAACTTACGTAGGGTATAGTTGAATAGAGTTGGGAGAGGAGGATGAAAGGGAGGTATGTAAAAAACTAAAGTTTTTTTTTTCTTTTTTTTGATCTAGACCCTGCGAGCTGCTGGCAAGACGTACATGATCTTTTTTGTTCTGGTGATCTTCTTGGGTTCCTTCTATCTTATTAATCTGATTCTAGCTGTGGTGGCCATGGCCTATGATGAACAGAACCAGGCAACATTAGAAGAAAATGAGCAGAAAGAAGCCGAATTCCAGCAAATGATGGAGCAGCTAAGAAAGCATCAAGAGGACATTCAGGTAAAATTCGAAACATATAGCCTGATGCTACAATATCCAGTGAGCCTTGTTGAACTAAAAAAGATTCAAATGCATGGTGCTTAGGTTGCTGTGTTCGTTATTAAGTTCCAGATTACTATGTAATATATGAAGGGTCTTCAAAAACTTTTTGAAGAACACGACTCAAAACAATTTTTTACATTTTGAGCGACAGCATTCATGTGTAAACTGGGCTACTTATTTCACTGGTCCCTGCAAATTCCCCAAAAATTACTATGGGAAGTATCCTATGCCAGAAATGGTATAGCATTTTCTGTGCCATACATCCTTATTTGGGAATAATCTTTATAGTGAACACACCAGAGACCACCGAAGTTAAGCTAAAGAGCCACGTTCTCAATCAGTTACAAAAGTGAGCAACGCTTTTCTCCATATACAAATTAAAATGTTTTGGGTAGTTCAACTTTAAAGTCCAATTGAAGCCTCAGTTTAAAAGAGAAGTATTTTTTTTTCATACTTACATAGGTGGATGCTGCATCAGTCCGATGCTGCATCTGCCCCCCCCCCCCCGGCTCTAAGGCCGCGTACACATGAGAAGACATGTCCGCTGAAGCTGGTCCGCAGACCAGTTTCCGCGGACATCTTCGATCGTGTGTACGGCCTAGCGGACAGGTTTCCAGCGGACAAAAGTTTCTAAGCATGCTTAGAAACTTGTCCTCTGGAAACCTGTCCGTCGGGCATGTCCAATGGTTAGTATGGCCAACCATCGGACAGAAATCCCTCAAATGCGTCGAATTGATTCGACGCATGCGTGGAAGCATTGAACTTCCATGTTTGAGCACCGTCACTGTGTTTGAGCACCGTCACCGCCACGTCACCGTCACGTCACCGCGTTCTCTGTCCGCTGGGATTTTGGTCTGATGGTGTGTACACACATCAGACCAAAATATACCAGGAGACATGTCCGATGAAAACGGTCCGTGGACGTGTACAGGGCCTAAGAGCGTGTAAGTCCTTCTATCAGCATCTTATTATCAAAAAAATAACTTTTTTTTAAGAAAAATACTTACCTAGGTGGATTCATCGGTTCGATGCTGCATCTGTCCCCTGGTACCTCTAACACTGAGAGCCGAACGATCTAACACCGCTGAACGCTTGGTTCTCACAGCTTCATGAGCAGAGAGCCACCGGTGTCCGCTCAGACCCCCTCCCCCCTGCTCACTGGAGTGCTGGGCTGTGGAGGGGGTGGGAGTGGTCTGCTCTGGCTCCCAGTTGCTGGTCTAGGCATGTGGGGCGGGTCCCGACTTCATTGTTACAATCCTGCCAGAACCTGGATTGGCTCTGTGATGTCAGCCGACAGCAGCTTCAGTCAGCTGTTTGCTGAAAATGCATCACAAGCTGCACTCCTGTGATCCACAGGAGAAGTACAGCCAAACTAATTTTGGCTGTACATCCGCTTTAATTCAGCTAAATAAATTCCAAGTGCATTAAAATGAAAGGCACTCAAAGTATCATAGTATTTGAGAAGCAACCTGTAGATAAGCCTTTCTCCTGCCAACATGGTGCAGAGAAGGGTCCTTGCTCACTGTGTGGAAGCAGTAGTCCCCCTGTAGAGGTCCAAAATGCCCCCTGCCGAGTCAGACTTATAGTTCGGCAATCCACGCAGTTTAAGCTCCTTTTCACCCCTTATCATAAAATCAGCAGTGGCATACTCATCCTAAAATCACTGCCACTTTTTTGACCTTAATAAAGTTTACGGTTAGTACAGAGCATCACTGCTCTGATATGAGGGCAGCCTTGTTTTCGTCTGTAGGAAGAGAACTAAAAATAATGTATTGATCTCTCCATAAGTAATGCTTACGATAATGTCCCTCTAATGCTTGATTGATTTCTGCATTCGGGGAACAAAAAGGTTAATTCTGTCATAAATAAATAAATATAGAATGTATCAGATACAATGCATTCTAGAAAAGCCACAAGATATGGTGGTTTACAAGAAAAACATACTTGCAGTTGCTGTGCATTAAGCCGTATTTGTTAAAGTGCATGTATGCCTATACTATGTACCTTAAAACATTTACATTATCTGAACAAGATATCATACACCACTATAGCTGCGAACACTGTTCAGAAATGAGTCTTCAATTATCACAACAGAAGTACTGAATTCACAAAGCATCTCTCTTTGATTTCTATTGAAACACTGAATTGGCAGAATGTTAGCCATATAATGGAAACCAAAAGCAGGTGCTGACCAACCAACTAAATATTATTATAGAGTCTCTGCTGTGATCTCTGAGAATTAAATACTTCAAAGTATAAGCAGCTATATAGGTCAGTAATGGCTTGTTTAAAATCACTTTTGCTGCTTGGAATATGTGAGCACCTTAAAGCTGATCTCCAGGATAAGCAAATATTTTCTAAATACAAGAGGCATGTGTATTCTTACTTGCATCTTGGTGTACTTAGTGTACTTTTTCAGATCTATGCAGTAATATAGTGTGAAACTGTGCCTCTGTGCAAAAGCTTCTTACAATAAAGACCGGTCCTTGCTGCCCTCTCTCCTTGTGCAAGGTGACTGGTCTTGTCTCTGGTGTTTTTAGTGTTTTTTGCAGGCAGCCTGTAGTGGATGGGGCCTGCTGGGCCTCTCCCCCAGCTCTGCTGTCAGCAGAGGCTATGCACAACACAGTAATTACGTCACTGCTACTGTTGCAAGGTCATATCTTACTTTGCAAGGGCTTTTGCTCAACATAAAGTGGTTATAGACTATGGGCCAGATTCACAGAGCCCTTACGCCTGTCTAACTGGTGTTAGACTGGAGTAATTTCAAATTACTACTATTACTATTACTATTTCTAGCTAGTCGAAAACCTCAAGCCATGAATAGACGGCTGCGGGCTTCAATTCGACTGGATTATGTGTTCGTACGCCTTCGGATCTACGCTGCAATAAAATTGCGGCCACTGGGTGGACTTCCCGTCGTTTTCCCCGTCGGGGTATGCTAATGAGCTTTTGCCGGCGATCCCAGAAATTACGATCTTCAATCGCAATCTCTTACGGCATCTTTAGTCATCTTTTTGCTGCGTAAAACTATACCAGCTTTTTGCTGGTCTAATATTAGACAGCCCATGTTAAGTATGGCCGTCATTCCCGCATCGAATTTCTACGTTTTCCGACGTCTTTTATTATTTTTTACGTAAGTCGTCCGGGAATAGGAATGTTCGTAAACGACGCTACTCAAACAACGAATGACGTAACAACGTGATTTCACGCAATGCACGGTGGGAAATTTCTGAACGGAGCATGTGCAGTTCAATCGCCGCAGGGACGTGCTTAATTTAAATGCTTCACGCCCCCCAATCGCGTATTTCGATTACGCGGCGAGAAATAGACTACGCCGCCGTAACGTACGGTCAAAAATCTACCAGGATTCGATGTAGAGCCTGGTAAAATACGTCAGCGAAGAGTATTTCGATTAAGCAGCGCAATATTAAGTGTATCTGAATCTGGCCCTATATTACCAAAAATATTGGGATGCTTGCCTTTACACGCACAGGTACTTTAATGGCATCCAAGCCTTAGTACGTATTGGTTCAATATTGAGTTGGCCCACTTCTTGCAGCTATAGCAGCTTCAACTCTTCTGGGAAGGCTGCCCACAAGATTTAAGAGTGTAACTATGGGAATGTTTGACCATTCTTCCAGAAGCACATTTGTGAGGGCAGGCCCTGATGTTTGACGAGAAGACCTGGGTCACAGTCTCAGCTCTAAGTCATCCCAAAGGTGTTCTATCAGGTTGAGGTCAGGACATTCAAGTTCCTCCACCTCAAACTCGCTCATCCATGGACCTTGCTTTGTGCACTGGTGCACAATCATGTTGGAACAGAATGTGGCCATCCCTAAACTGTTCCTACAAAGTTGGGAGCATGCAATTGTCCAACATCTATTGGTATGCTGGCTCCTCGAGAATTCCCTTCACTGGAACTAAGGGGCCAAGCCCAACCCCTGAAAAACAACCCCACGTCATAATCCCCCCTCCACCAAATAATTTGGGCCAGTGCACAAAGCACACAGTCCATAAAATATGGATGAGCAAGTTTGGGGTGGAGGAACTTGACTGGCTTCAACACGATAGAACATCTTTGGGATGAACATTCCTATAGACACACTGCTAAACCTTGTGGACAGCCTTCCCATAAGAGGACACAACTGTACAATGAGAACAGGGAAGGTGATGCAAACACTTTCTTTTGTAGATTGGGGGAAGATTTTGAAACTGAACTTTGAGTAGGGAATGCTTATACAGTAGCTTCTCCTGCTTCTTGGCTAAAGCTCTAGCATTTTTTTAAAGACATTCTATAGTGAGGAAGTGTAGAATTTGCCATTGCCATCCACTCCTTTTGAAAATCCTAGTTATTTGACTTTTATTTGACCTTTATACTAATAAAAAGTCTTAAGTACTTTGTAAACCATGTATGCAAATTAGAAATTATCACTGCCCTATAACTTTACTGATTTGCATGCTTATATCAGGTTAGTTTCTACCAAGTACAGTAACCTTTAGGAATTAGCTATTCATCAATACATGTTTTTATTGAATAAGGCTGAATATCTGACTCTTTAAGGAGCTATGCCTTTCTGACTCGAAGTGTCTATATGTTCTATCTAAAATATATAGCATTCTTCTGTTTCATGCATTTCCCAATCGTCCTTTTTATATTCGGGACTGGGAGCGAGAATTAGGCAACAGATTGGCCTCGGAGGACTGGGATTAAGCCTTTATTCTAAAGCCCTGTACACACGATCGGATATCTGATGGAATCTAATCCGATTGAATTTTTTTATCGGATATCCGATGAAGCTGACTTTCATCATCTTGCCTACACACCATCGGTTAAAAATCTAATTGTGTCCAACACGGTGGGGTAAAACACTACAACGTGCTGAGAAAAATTAAGTTCAATGCTTCTGAGCATGCGTCGACTTGATTCTGAGCATGCGTGGATTTTTGACGGATGGATTTCCCCACAGACGATCATTTTTTTTCTATCGGTTATTTAACCATAAGAAAGATTTAAAACAGGTTCTATTTTTTTTTCACCGATTGGTAAAAAACAATCGGTTTGTCTGATAAAAATGGTCCATCGGTCCGTTTTCATCAGGCGAACCGATCGTGTGTATAGGGCTTTACATTTAAATCCACTCCAGCCCCCAACTCACAGAAATAAAATTACAACATCTTAACTAGATGGTATCGTTGCCTGACTTTTTAAAACAAGATCAACCTGACTATATCAGATCAGTGTTGGAGATGTGGTAAGTCAAGAGCTATATATCTACATGTGTGGTGGTCATGCCCATCAATAAAACCATTTTGGTTGGCTATATTCAAGCTTAGCCATTTGATTAAGGGCAAGGTACGGCCTTAGACCCCTGAGGTTGCTCTCCTCTCCATTATCCTGGGATTGATTGAATCCATCAAACTGAAGATTCTTGTTGATAGATCTCCAATCACTGTAAAAATCTTCAATAATACCAAAAATTTGGATTGGGTAGTGGAAGTGAACAATACTATGGAAGAGATGGTAGCTGTAGTGAATAAAAATCACCCTAAGTTTAGAGAAGCCTGGTCTCCGTAGATGGAATTTCTTGATTCCCCCTCTCTCCTATCCTCTATGAGTGAACAGATACTGGCAGACCATCCTTGAAAGTCATACCTAGTCATTTCCCTGGGTCAGATACTTTGGGATGATAGACAAAGATACAGATTTTCAATTTTCTGTTTTTCTTGGTAGCCATGTCTGGAGGACACTACTTCAATTTTTTCTTTTCCCTTTTTTTTTTTTTACCCTGGTCTTCCCCTTACGTTTGGAAAATTGGAAAATGTGGCCTTGATGGTAAACATTTTATTATTATACAATGGTTAAATTTTATGTTTTGCAATTATTGAAGGATAAGAGTGCAAGCTATAAATCATTCTTTTAGAAGTCATATTTGAGCCATGTAAATACTATTACTGTGAGCGTTCCACATTTTTCTCAATTAAAATGTATTAACCAAATAAGGCTGAATATCTGTTATTCAGTAACACCTTTTTACTTATTACAGTATTTTTTGTAAAGAAGATTAGAAAATAACAGTAGTGTTTTTAATACATAAAGAGTCTTCCTTTATGGTTGTTGTGTGACTTATGATCTTAATCTTCTTATAGGCAGCAGCAATTGCAGCACACGAAGCAGCTATTGGATCCAGAGAGATTAGTGGAGGGACAGGTTATGGAGGCCTGTCAGAGAGTTCCTCTCTTACGTCCATGCTAAGCTCCAAAAGTGCCAAGGAAAGAAGAAACAGAAGAAAGAAACGGAAACAAAAAGAACAGGGTGAAGAGAAGTGCGATGATGAGAAATTCCGCAAGTCAACATCAGAGAACAGCCTGAAAAAGTTCCGTTTCCCTTTAGAGGGAATGCGGTTGCCCTATGACAAGAAATCCTCCCCCCACCAGGTACTATGGCAGCTCTTCTTATCACACTTTTTCCAAACTAAAGGCCGTACACACGATGAGACTATTGGTCTAAAAAAAAGCATTTGTAGAGATTGTCTGACAATCTATTTATTAGTACACAGCTTTCGAGAGCCGATCACGACAGTTCATGCTAAGTTATCTGAAGGGACACACACAAACATTTTTCTCGTACAGAACAGAACAATTTTTGTGGAATTAGAATGGTAATTGTACAAAAAACAATTATGTGACCAAGACTACACATGTTTGGAAACAAAAGCATGCATTGAAATAAAATACAATACATTGCATCACTTCCAAAGTTGTATTCTGTCTTACGGGGATTTTCATAACTTTAGTAACCTATTGATTTTCGATATGAGACTAGCATGCAAAAAAACAAATAAAAAATGATAAGATATTCTCACCATGTGTATTAGGCATTAGTGTCATCCAGTTAGGGTTTACGTCAACTTCATTGTCCTGTTGTCACAGATGATAGAGAGAGACTTAGGCCGCGTACACACGATGGGATGTATCCGATGGAAACGGTCCGACGGACCGTTTCCATCGGATATGTCCGCCGGACTGTTTGATCCGATGGCTGTACACACCATCGGATCAAATTCCCCGCCGGCGGACAGCGCGGTGATGCGGCGGTGACGTTGACGCCGCCACGTCACCGCCACGTCACCGCACCAGGAAGTAAACACTTCCGCGCGCATGCGTCGGATCCATTCACAGGATACGACGCATGTGCGGGAGGATATGTCCGCTGGTTTCCCGTACTAACCAGCGGACATATCCGACGGACAGGTTTGTAGCGGACAAATTTCAAAGCATGCTTTGAAATTTGTCCGATGGACAAATCTGTCCGCTAGCCCGTACACACGATCGGATTTGTCTGCTGAAACGGTCCATCGGACCGTTTTCAGCGGACAAATTCGATCGTGTGTACGCGGCCTAAGAAATAATTTAGATGGACATCGTTTTTCACTGTCTGATGTGCCTGTGAGATGCACAGAAAACTCAGGACAACAGATTCCCAATTCCTTCAGTGATGTAGTGTAGAGATGCCATTTTTCTGCACTGCATTTCTATGGGTGCAGCAAGTCATGTTGAGATGACCTGCAGTGATTAAATGTAATATGTACCTCTAAAGAAAAAAGTTTGATTTTATACTTATCTGCCCGAGGCGCCTAGGCAAGGGTATTGTCACACATCCTCCAGCTAGATCCCGGGGATTACAGAGAAGCTAAAATCTCATGAGAAGTGGACTTCTTGCAAGATTTGACCTCCACTGCATTCCTCAGGAATCCAGCAATACAGAAGACAGAGGGAAGTATAAATCAAACGTTTTTCTTTTCAGGTACCCTTTACACTTACTAGTTGCAGATCTGGGGGAGGGTCCCAGACAGTATAAAGGGACCTTGCATTGTACTGGATGGTCTGGTTTAAACAGCACTGTGTTCGGCAAAAGTCAGCATGTGAGTCTGTGTGGCATGTCTACTGTGTTTCTTTAACTATTATGGTACATTATTTTCGAACTGACAAGTAACCTTCTTCTACTCATCACCTTGCCTAAATATAACTTACGCTATTTGCCTTTCATTTAACAGTCCCTGCTCGATGTCCAAGAGGGTCTATTTTCACCAAGACGGAACAGTAGAACCAGCCTATTCAGTTTTCGAGGCCGGGGGAAGGATGTGGGATCAGAGAATGACTTTGCGGATGATGAACACAGCACTTTTGAGGACAATGAGAGCAGGAGAGGCTCTTTATTTGTACCTCGCAGACATGGGGAGAGGCGGAACAGCAATATCAGCCAAGCCAGCAAGGCTTCAAGAACCCTGCCGGTGATACCAGCGAATGGGAAAATGCACAGCACCGTGGATTGCAACGGAGTGGTCTCTCTGCTGGGTGGACCATCACCAACATCGCCTGCTGGACTACTTCTGCCAGAGGTGATAATAGATAAACCAGCTTCTGATGACAATGTAAGGAAGTTTCAAATAGTTTAGGCATGGTAGCCTTTATCGAGTGCTTCCCTCAGGAACACTCTTTAATTGGTTGGTCAAGCTTTGAATGTGACTGCTTTTTTGCAATGCCTATAATATACTAACAGCACAGTCTACTATAACTTAGCCTATAAACTCCACTAATTCTATTTTTAAATAACAAGGTATGGTATTGCAAATTATATATTTCAAGCTCAACAAATGTTTTAAGGCGGTACATAGATAGGGAGGAGTTTACATTTCTATAAACTTTCCCTTAATGTTCCCATTTTGACAAAAGGTATTGGAGTCAAAGGGGAAGGAAAAAAATAAGAACAATGTTGGTGGCTTTTAAGGGTGCAATGGGCTTTCAATGGTCCCTGAGAATTACGGATGTATGCTGTCATCCTATGCACTATCCTAGACCTATTTTTGTGTCAGTAAACAGCCACTCATTACCCTCCTTATTAAAATCACAGTACAAAATAATGATAATTATACAAGAAAGGAAAACAATTAAAAAACAAAGCACAGTCAGGCCCTCTTTACATTATGTTACAGCTCATTAAGCTGCATTGCAGTGCACAAACTAGAAAAAGACTAGTAAGTCAGGCAAGTCAGGACACTCTCTACTTTGCAGATAGAGAACAGATCTGTGTGTTAGTGAGCGTCCTGACACTCCTGCTTGCCCCCTCCCCCCTCAAGAGGCTTTCTCCACACCAGGAAGAAAGCCTCGCATTACGGTGGTGAGTTACAGACAGAAGAACAGAAAGTGAGGATTTCTCAGAATAAATAAGGACATTTAAAAGCAAAATCGAAGGATGAGGTAAGTGAAGGAGGACTGCACTAATGAGGCTATTTAGGGAAACATTTAAGGAAACTCTGCATTCAATATTTCTAGCAGAGTGAGATGCTGTGTTCTTTGGTTTTCTCTGCTGATCTCTACAGTACACAAGGGGTGGTGGAAGGTACCACGGTGGGTGGCCATTCATCTGACACACCTGAAAATGTGTCTGAATTTTTTTTTATTTTTTTTATTGGATGTGTTTTATAACATAAAGTACAAAATATAGATTTTTTTTCAAAATTGTTGGTCGTTCTTTGTAGCACAAAAAATAAAAAACACACGGGTGATCAAATACCACTAAAAGAAAGATCTATTTGTGGGAACAAAGGACATACATTGTATTTGGGTACAGTGTCACACAACTGCACAACTGTCAGTTAAAGTAAGGCAGTACTGTATCGCAAAAAATGGGGATAAACCTCCTTGAAGTGAAAGTTGAAGTTAAAGAAACCCATCAGCTTAAATATATGGGATTTCTGATTTATTTGCTGATGCAAGCTCAACATTGGTATTATTAGAATTGTTTTACTTCTTAGGATCATATTGATCAAGTGGCAGATCATTGATTTACAGATCACTTGCTGTTTTTTTTTAACTGCACGTTAGGGCTCCACCTACAAGATTTCAGTCGGAGTTCACATATTTATAGCCAGATTGTTTCCTTTTCAAAACACATATCAGAAAGGTTAAGTGCTTTGAGGCTCAACAGCACAGGAGATCTAACCCCATCTTGATCATGGCTTAGTGATTTTGATTAAACCGAAATGTGGTTTCCAGTCAACAAGGTATGGATTTTTTTGCACAGTTACATCGATCCAGTGTGGACTTATGTAAGTATACATATGCCATACCTGTGGGACTGCTGCGAAAGTGGGTATTCACTCTAGTAGACACCCTTACTACAATGATCGCTGTTGGCCTCTGGCTCCTGGGTGCCATTTACAGATCACCTCAAGTTTTTCCTAATTAATGAAAGGCTTTCTCTAAACAACGCAATCTCCATCTCGTTTAATCAGTGAACACTTTGCATTCGTTGGGAAAAATGCCAAGCGAACCCCTGTGTTCACTTTGCAGCAGGACAGCCGCAGAAGACAGCAATGATTACTACAGTAGATTTGACCATAAGGATTTGACAGGTATGCTATATGCATACTTACATTGGTCCAAGCTGGACCAATGTAACTATGCTAAAAAAAAAAATTAATACACAGCTTTAAATGGTATTTAAAATCTTACTTGTAGTTGTATCTCTCCTGTATCTCTGTCTGTAAAAACCTGGCTTGAGTATTAACGCTGTTAAAGTTTTTTTTTAATTAATGATTTATGCAGGTTTTTACAGTTAGAAAATTGTATTTTAACTTAATTTTTAATGAATATCACTTAAAATGAACCTGTGACTGGGCTATGGGCATTGAAGTGTTTACATATTCTTACATATTCTTAAAGTGGAACTAAAGCCGCAAATAGTTGCCTCAACTCCAACAATCAAACGTACGCAAGGTCTCTTACCAGTGCTGACATATAAATCTGGCTTCATTGGCTGTTTTGATTGGCCAATGCAAGATGACCTAACTCTTTTGCATGCACAGTTAATTTCTCCTGGTACACAGGCACCGTGCCAAGAATGTACCCTGAGCTGCACATTGTAAAGAAGACTACAAATAGGTAGGTTAGATTATTTTATTGAAGACGAGACAACGCATATCCCTCCTGCATGAAAATAGCCTGCCTACTAATAGTTTGTTGATTTAACACTTAAGTTCAACTTTAAGTAGTAAATGGGTTTTAAAACAATCTCAAATGGGTTTCACCAACCTCAGTACCTGCAGACATTGTGGAGTGATTCAACCTTGAATCTTACAACGGAATCACTAAAGTCATTTTCAGCAGATTAGTTCACCCTGCTCTTCTTAGCACCTTAGGATTTCTGCTGCAAACTTTAAGCATTATTTGTTCCATAATGACTGCTAATACAGAGATCAGTGAGATTTTGTGTAAAAGTTAATTTATTGTTTGTTAAGAATATATAAATACATGAATGTTCATAGCTTGACCACAAGTTCATTTTCAAGTCCAATCCTAACTAGATTACAAATTTGATATGGCAAGTGAAATAATCATCTTTCCAACTCAAACATACTCACAAAGTGGTAGCAAGTCTGCTGCTTGGTAATTTTGCCTACAGGTAAGCCTATTATAAGTCTTATCTGCAGGTAAAATTCATATCTCCTAAATGTTTAGGAGATATTCATCCTGGATGCAGCCAGTTACGCCACCAGCGCATGTGCTCTAAAGGTCCGGTATACCTTGATGGACCTTCAGAGCTTTGTGCCAGAACTGAGGACTTCCATGTGCATGCACAGGAGTGACGTCATCGTGGCTCTGGCCAATCACATAGTCAGAGTGCGTGAACAAAGAAGAAAGACCGTGGGAAGATGTCAGCCCTCTTAGCTGTGACAGTGCAACACTGAAGGGCTTTGTTTCAATGTGAGTATTTCATATTGTGCTAGTATGCAATGCATACTTGTACATTATGCTATTGCCTTGCAGGTGTTTTTTTTTTTTTTTTACAACTGCTTTAGCATCATATAACAGACAATGATTATCACTCACAGATAAACTATTGGTGATAGTGACGCATTTATTATTTAATACACATTCCTTGGGGAATGTTCAAATTTTGTTGGATGAACTATAGACACAACTGTGAGAAGAACTTTAAAAAGACAATTTAAAGGTTGTATTCCAAACATTCAGACGTGTCTAAAGAATTCTACATTAACAAGACAAAAAACTAAACTTTTAGTTTGGATCAATTTTTTTTTTCGTACTTTAAAGCTTGCAACACGTAAGAACATAAAGACAAAGTCAGGCATTATATTTAAAGCCAACACAGCAAAATACCTCATGCGCAGCAATGTTGGGGTCTAGCACAAAATCTCGCAATGACTCCACTTTCCAGTTGTAGAAGTGTACGCACCACACCTTGTAGCCCTCTCAGGACTGGGGAAAGTCCCAACAAAGTATTGGAAAAAGATAAAGAGGGGAGTGTGCACCAGCCTAGTGCATTATATCAATAGCCTTTCATGGTTAGTAAAAGTAAACAATCGACTACTTTTAAACAGAGAAGTTAGCAAAGCTCATCAAAATGGTACACTTGTTCAGGCCTCTCCGTATGCTCCTGGAGCTTGGGATGACATCTCCTAGATCCAACCAGCTTATGTATTTTGAGGGTAAACCCTCTTACTCAGAGCCAAAACCTCAAATATTTGAGATGGTTGGAATCCTGGAGATGTCCTCCCATGCTCCAGGAACATACAGAGTGGCCTGAACAAGTGTACCATTTTGATGACCTTTGCTTAATACTGTGTATGAAAGTAGTCACTTGCTTACTTTTCTTAACAACAAGAGACTATTGGGATAATGCACTAGGCTGGTGTGCCCTCTCTTCTTTTATCATTATATTTTAAGCATTAAACTACCAAAAAATAAAATTTTGGTAGAAGCTGCGGAATTCAATCACCTACTGGCTTTTTTTAACTCTTTCCTATGTAGTTTTCACCTGCACTTCCGCCAATTTGGAGACTTGGAACTCTTGTTTCTTCAGCATTGCCGTCTCACACAACATTTGCTATTATATAAAATAATGAAAATTTTAATAGATCAATTAAAACATCCTATAGCTCCAGCATCAGTGGCTGGGGCATTGACCTACCAAAGACTAGAAAAAAATGTCTCTATCGAGTAGAACAGTACTATCTTTATTTGCAAGTCAATGTTGGCTTTTAGTGCTAAATGTGATTAAAGTGCACATATGACCTACACAAAGGCAGCCATTTTGTGGAAGAAGTCAATACTTCTTAGAAGAAAGCAAGTCATTTCCTGTATACAGTACTTAAGTCCATAAAATGGTGGACTGAAAATACTCTTAAGACATAATGAGCAAGTACAGATTGCAAAGATATTGAAGATGGCAGTGGCATGCCAACTTTTATTTTGTTATTGGCTGCCTTTTGCTGCATTATAGGTAGAAGAGAACTGCTATTGCATGTGGTAGGCCATGCAGCTGCTGAATATGAAGGCCAAATAGAAACAAATCCGTATTATCCAAAACTGATGATAAGCTGCACATGCCGCATGTTGCATGTTGCTGCCAGAATAATTTTAGGAAATGTCTGATTCCAAATGCAGCTTATTGACTTTTATTTTTGTTTATAGGGTACCAACACAGAACATGAGATGAGGAAGAGGAGGTTAAGTTCCTATCACGTTTCTATGGATTTTTTGGAAGATCCAATCCTGAGACAAAGGGCTTTGAGTATTGCCAGCAATCTTACCAACACAATGGAAGGTACGTTTTTTTCTTTACCACATATGTACAGTACATATATGAACAGGAGTGGGAGGGTGACGGGGGGGTCTTGTGAATTTATTAGTTTCATTCACGGTCCAAGCACAGGCGGGGCTGCTCCTAGATAAGCCTGTATGCAATAGTGTAGTCTGCAGAAAGTCAAAGACTGACTATGCTGTTTGGCAGTGTGACTCGATCACAAGGCAAGCTATTTAGGTTTACAAATCCTTTCTCAGGCAACACAATTTATAATGTATATTTATTTCAAAAGGATAAATATGATTCTGGAAGAATATTTTTGTAGGCGTGTATAAACAATAGTTTATATTGTATAAGCTATATCCCTGCCTACATGACAGCTGCAGTGTCTGGTGTAGGGTTTCCGCCTGTCCGGGATTCATCTGGACAGTCCGGGTTTTGAATCGCGTGTTTGGGTTTCAGACCCAAGTACCACAGCTGCCGAGTGCATAGGTGTGTGCACAGCCCCACCCCCATACACAGACAGGGCTTCATCTGCTCCTCCTACTCCTGCTCCTACCCCTCTGATTGCTCACCCACACTCCAATCCCTGGCTTTCTGTGCCTTGAGAAAGGGATGTGTTGGCTGCATATTTGAAGTATTGTGCCATGTGCTACTAAAGTGTTCAGGTTTGGCTTGAAGGAAAGGTGGCAACCCTAGTCTGGTGAGAGAATCAGTTGTGAGAATTGGTAGAAGTCTTCTTGGTATTTTTCTCAGCAGGACTCATTCCATCATAAAACTTCCTTTGCTGTGTCTGCAGTGCGCACACAATTCAAATCTTTCCTAAGCGCTTCAGGGTGTACAGTATATACAAGTTTTTATTATCACTTTCTCCCAGAAAGCTGGAGGTCTTTAACCACTTAAGCCCCGGACCAATATACTGCTAAATGCCCAGAGGCGTTTTTACAATTCGGCACTGCGTCGCTTTAACAGACAATTGCGCGGTCGTACGACGTGGCTCCCAAACAAAATTTGCCTCCTTTTTTTCCACAAATAGAGCTTTCTTTTGATGGTATTTGATTGTCTCTGCGATAATTACTTTTTGCGATATAAACGGGAAAAGACTGACATTTTTAAGAAAAAATGATATTTTCTACTTTTTGTTATAAGAAAAATCGAATAAACTACATTTTAGTCAAACATTTAGGCCAAAATGTATTCAGCCACATGTCTTTCGAAAAAAAAAGATTGCAATAAAAAAAAAACTAGCTACCTAGCGGCAACAGTGACACTAATACAGCGATCAGAAAAATGATCGCTTAGTGACACTGGCAATAGGGGGTGAAAGGGTTAACTAGGGCAGTGATCAAGGGGTTAAAACTTTATTAGGGGGGGTACGGGGCTACCCTGGACCTAACACTAACTGCCTGTCACACTAACTGTCACACTGACACTAAATGCAGTGATCAGTAAATATATGATCACTGCATTCAGTGACACTGGGACAGGGGACTTGGGGGGGTGATCGGGGGGGGGGGTTTATGTGCCTATGTGTACTGTGTTAGTGTAGTGTTGGTGCAAACTCACTGTGTGATGTCTTCTCTCCTCAGCGGCGGTTGAAAAGACCGCCACGAGGAGAGATTACATCACTTCCCCTACAGGCAGAGGGCAGGGGAGTGCACGGATTGGCTGGGAGAAATCGCGAGGGGGTGGCTAGAAACGAATAGCCGCCCCCTCATCCCGGATCGCTCCTGTAGCCATGGGGACCACCGCAAGTACCGGGGGGTCCGATCGGATCCCCGACCCACGTCTAGGCAGGGACGTACAGGTACGCCAATGTGCCTGTCCTTGCCATTCTGCCGACGTAAATGTACATGCGGCGGTCCTTAAGGAGTTAAAATCGAACTCTATCCAAAACCAACATTTTAGGCTTCATGTACACAGGCGTATAAATTTATGTTGGCAGAACTTTTTTTTCACTTGTGTCTTGGTGTTTAGAAGTATTTGTGTAAAAACTCATTCTATTGGCTAGAATATTCATGTTTTCTAGCCATTAGAAAACGTTTCCATGTATAATTGCGTGTTTATGCATGTTTTTAATGCATTTGCAAGGAAAAGCGCAAAAGTGCTTCTCAGGGGACATGTGCCCGAGACATTTTTTTTCTGTCCCTGAAAGCTGTGCATAAAATAGAACATTTGCATGTACATGGACATATTAGCTAGCATGCAGGTGCATTCAGAGGTGAAAAAAAAAAAGAAAAGCCAAACGCCTGTGCATCCATGTGCATAAGGCCTTAGGCAGGTTATACAATGTGCACATTTCTTTCCTGCAACCATGGGTTGAAAGAAATTTGCACCATTCTCTCATCAACACAGACAGTGCTGGCCGGGTAATTCCTCCCTGGCGGGGTGCAGTCAGGGGAAGTCGTCAGACAGTGATTATTGCTAGTGGTTTGGGGGCTATAGCAGCCGTTAGCGATAATCACAAGGGAATCCTGCAGGCTGGTTGCACCCAAGTTGATCGATCGATCAACTTGATATATTCAGCCTGCCTTTTAACAGTTCAAATCTCAGCCAGTTCCTGCTAAACTGGCCGAGCTTCCAACTGTGTATGTCCAGCTATAGTTTTTCATGGCTACTGAACAGCTTAATTGCCAGCAGCTTCTTCTATAATTCTGGAATTTGAGCTGTGAGATCTTCTAAAGCAGCCCTCAAAATTTCCACTCGCCTGCTAGCATTTGGCAAATGGATTTAAGCTGGGGGCGAGTGATGACAGGGCTGCATGACCAATCTCGCTCCAATCTGTACCTACACTTAAAGCCCCGATGCGATTGGTGGCCGAAGAGGAAAGGTGCATGAAAAGTAGTCTGGTGAGCCACGCAAAGGCAGAGTAGTACACAGGTGCTCTCCTTACAATTCTCATTAAGCCATGGGACCTAACAGTATGACCTTTTTGAGCCTGCCCCCTCCCCCGACCAATATAGCTGGAGAGCAGGGAGCAGGAAGAAATGAGTGAGGTGGAGGATTGCGAAAATTACCACTCCGGGTGTCCCAGGTAGGCAGTGCAGCGCTCACTTAAAGTTGCCCTGACATGAGAGGGACAGCCTTCCAGTTTGTGCAGTTTTCTTCTCCTTGTGCTCTATGTAAGTGTCCAGCAGTTCAGCCTGAGCACTGCGAGCAGACTGGTCTCAATGTGTGCTGTGCAGTGACAGTGTGCGATGTGCTATGGCGTCAATGGCTGTGCAGTTGTGTGGATCTCGGCACTGGATTGTACTCCATCCCGCTGTGCTGCAGCTCCTCTCCTCACTGCCAGCCTGAATAAAAGGGGGAAGTGGGGGTATGCAAGCGTGGAGCCGCACACACAGGCTCCTGATGATGAGATGAATAGGAGAGGGAGGGAGAGAGAGAGAGAGAGGGAGAGAGAGGATGGATGGGAGTAGCAGAGGAGACTGGATGCATGAAAATTGCAAGAGAATGGAGAAGAGACCGGTTCTAGTGCCCTGTCCCTCTGATCTGCCCCCAGTGCCCTGTCCCTCTGGTCTGCCCCCAGTGTCCTGTCCCTCTGGTCTGCCCCCAGTGCCCTGTTCCTCTGGTCTGCCCCCAGTGCCTTGTCCCTCTTGGTCTGCCCCCAGTGCCCTGTACCTCTTGGTATTCCCCCAGTGCCCTGTCCCTCTTGGTCTGCCCCCAGTGCCCTGTCCCTCTTGATCTGCCCCCAGTGCCCTGTCCCTCTTGGTCTTCCCCCAGTGCCCTATCCCTATTGGTCTGCCCCCAGTGCCCTGTCCCATTTAGTTAAAGATGTTGGTAATATTTAATTGTGTAACTTGATTCTGCATTAAACATTTAACAGTGTCATTCCATGAGATAATCTACAAGGGCGTGTTTAGGGGCACAATTAGGCGCAGGGCAGTGTATGAATGGGCTGTTAGGTGGCAAGTAACTCTTGAGGCCTGGCTAGTAGCTCAGGGCGTGAAATTTTGAGCCCTGTTCTAAAGGATGTGCCCAGATTTTTTTCTGCTTTTAAAAACCCAGTAAAAATAGGTTATTCAGTGGTGTATTTTCTGCAATGTAAAATCAATAAAAAAATAAATGACAAATGAAAAACCATCCTAAAGGCTGTAGCAGTATTGGGGCCACAACTCATGGTGTAGAGATCCATCCACAATCCAAAAAGGGTCACAGAAAAAGCCATTACTGATTCTAGCCAAAACTGCAAAGTGGAGCCCAAGCAAGGAATGTACTGCATCCCGACACTTGGTGGTTCCACTAATGTATTATGTTGAGTGTGAGTTAGATCTTAAACATGCCAGGAAATATTCAGCAGTGACCACTGCGTTGCGCATGCACCACTAATTAAAAAAAATATATATTATTATAATAAAATTCAGACAGATAAGGCATTTTTTAGAACATACGTTTTTTTTTTTTGTAATTCCTTTATTTTTATACAGAAACAATAGTGCGGCTATCAACCGGCACAAAATACATACAGCGTCAACAATTAGTAGCGGTCATACAAAGAGAAAAAAAGAGGTAATCAAATCAAGTAAGCATAGCAAAAACTCCAGTAACATACTGATAATAAGGAACAAGTGGCAAGTCAAAGAGGCCGGAGCTGCATACAAGCCATATAGGCGACCAAACAAATAGTTATGTGACCAAAAACCTCTAGACGTGCATATGCATAGATGAGCCCAAACAAAAGGCACACAGAGTGATTGGCACTCAAGGGATAATACAGTTTCTAATCGAGAAAGTCCACGACTGGAGGATAGCTATGTGGAAGGAGCATCAGCTAAAAGAAAAGGGGAAATGAAAGGGGGCAAAGGTCGAAAACCGACCATAATAGAAGGGGGTGCCAGAAAAAGAGGGGGGAAGAACGAAAGAATAAGGTACAGAAAAGTGAGAGAGAATCTCCCGACCAGGAGGCAAGGTAAGCCCTGAGGGTCAACCAGACCTTGCTACTTCACGGAGATACTCGTCCATGTAGACGAAATGCTGTCAGGGTCTCCCGAAATGTCTCCTCCCTGTTGTGCAAGGTGGCCGTAAAATCCTCCATGTCTCTTAGTTCATTCACTTTAGAGAACCACAAGCACTTTGCCGGCGGATTCTCTGATCTCCAACAGAGAGAGATGCAAGCCTTGGCTGCATTCAACAGCTGGATGGTGAGGGAGGCCTTGTATTTACGAATGGGGCGCTCGGAGAGATGAAGCAGACATGCTGCAGGGTTGGCCTCCAAAGAGACGTCGGTCAAGTGCTTGATCGTGCGGGTCACCTCAAGCCAGAAAGGAAGACGTTTGGGGCAGGCCCAACAAATGTGTAGCATCGTCCCCATTGCAGCGCCACACGCTCGGGACCTGCGGGAAAAAATGGTGCAGGGTGGTGTGCAATACTTATAAAGTTTTTTCTAACAAAAACTACCTGCTATCATTTTTTTTTAGTTTACATTTACTATTTTTTAACTTCCCTTCCTTTTTAAGAAGCCTTTCTTCATCTTCATTTTGCCTTTCTGGAATATCTGCTGATGGAAGCAGGCTGTCATATACATGTCTTTACACCTTCCAGACAAAGAGGAACTAGACTCTGAGTCCTGTAGGCATGTTAGGGCTGGACCCTCATGATGCTGTCATGTCCTATAGAAGGTGCCAGAGAATAATTTCTGCATTTGATGTTAATAGTGTCTAGTGAAGTTTTAATTCCTCCTGTCTTTCTAATAACATGTAATTATAGTGGAAGTTTTTACCATTGAATTGATCATAGACCGTGTCAATCACTGTCCATTTCAAAATTATGTAGTCCGTCATTTGGACAGGACATTTTGCACAGGCTATAAGGCTGATTAGAAGACTGGCACAGATATGAATAAGTAGCATTGTAACAATGTAGCAGTCCACTAAAGTATGAGGTCGGGGGTTCTTAAAACTGGAAAAAAAAATACCTGGCAAAACATTTATTCCCTGGCCAACTTTGCCCAACCCCTAAACCATCCTCTGCCAATTGGTTGAAAGGTTGAAAGTTATTGAAAGGTACAAGATCCTTTAGGTTTCATTCGCACTTGTGTGATGCAAGAACGCATTCAAAATGACATGCGTTCCATAGCACACAAAAAACATGCATCTTTTTTGGAGACACTATGCAGTGCCATTAATTGTTAATGGCCCCCAACCATTGCTAAAAGTGTTTGTTAGGCCAGATACATACTGAGCATGTGCGAAGCTCGCTGCGCTTTGTGAATGGCCCGACGCCAGGGAAAATAGGAGGGGGCCGAACTTCTAGGTGAGTTTGCCTTGGCAAAGTCAGCTGGAAGTGGGAGCGGGTACCTGTCAAAACCAGGTACCGGCTCCCCTCTCCTCCCAAAAGGTGTTAAATGTGGCAGCGGAGGTGGGGAGGAGGCAAATAAGCAGAGCATTAACAAATATTTCAAAATATCAATTCAAATAGTTTTTATAATATCAGGTCAGCCCCCGAAAATTAAATATTTGATCTTCTCTATTGCACCGTGTAAAATAAGGTTATACCCTGGGCTGTGATTCACAAATTAACCGATGAGCAAGGAATAACAAACAAGTCTTTTTGTGGATTATAATCCTCATTGTTATTTGTAAGATGGTTTTTAATTTACCTGGCTAGTACTGGGATTGTTAAATGGCCCCTTTAAAATCTTAGGCTGGCGATTGTTTATACAATTTTCTTGTACAATTTTCCTTTAGATTTACTAAAAAACACATATGAGGTCAAATTTAAACAACAATTTCGATTTGTATCCAATCAGGAGGCCCTTGTTCTACACAGTTGAAGGCAAATATAAAGGAAATTGTACAGAAATTATATAAGAAAACTGTATAATATATGGTCAGCTTTACAATGTTATGTTTGTTACCTGTTCCTAAACATTAATATACCTTTTACTTTTTTTCTAAACTGAAGTATACATTTTTTTTTTAAATGTACATATCTTACATGTTCCCAAATATGTTGTCCATTGTGTAATTATCTAGATTTAACCTCCCTGGTGGTATTCCTGAGTCGGGCTCGGGGTGAAATTTCAGTACTAATAGCGGTAACCTTGAGCCAGACTCGGAATTACATCGCAGTATCCAGGCAGAGTTACTTACCTTGTCCCCTGGATCCTGCGATGTCTCCCCGCTGTGTGAGCGAGCTGTCTCCTCACTTGATTCACACAGTGCCCCAAGTGACGCTGTGCTCCTGCAACGTTACAATGCACGGGGCGGAGATCGGCGCCAAATTTAAAAAAGTTAAAACACAGTAAACATACAGTATACCAGGGGTGCCAAACCTTTTGAAGAACGAGGGCCACTTAAGCAACTTGGCAGTCAGTCGCGGACCACAATGAGCAGAGCAGGCGGATTACAGGTCACGGCTACTCTATAGGCCCTCGGATCCGCCCAGATGGAAGGGGACGAATTCCCTTCTTTTTTTCGGATTGGAGGAAGGCGGGGCGTAAAAGTACATCTGTCGCTCTAAAGAGGTGAATTAAGAGTCCTATTTGGTCAGGCTGATCATGTGAAAAGGGACTAAGACTGCTTTCACACTAAAGTGCTGTGGTTTACCCACACCACGAGTGCAGCGTAGTGCAGCTGTGTCTATCCTGCAGGTTTGCCATAGACTCCGCCTGTGGCGAAAGCCAGTGCTGTAGAGGACACATCAGCTTATGGGGCTCTGCTTCACAGCCGCTTCCTTCCTCTACCACCAGCTTCATTCACAACACTGATACTGCGGTATGGTGGGTCAGCAACCTGCGATCTAGGCTTGCCAACCCGCCATTCCAGAGCAGGAGGTCGAGGGCCACATCAGAGGACTCCACGGGCCACATGTGGCCCCCGGGCCACTGGTTGACCACCCCAGCAGTATACTGTAATCTTACAGATTACAGTGATGTATAAAATAATTACACACCCCCTTTGTCCCTAGTGGTCTGTCCAGTGTCTTGCATGCACTTTTATATTATAAATACATTTTTTCTGCCAGGAAACTGGAGATTGTCCATAGCAACCAAAAAGTGTCCCTTTACGTCAAAAGTGGTTTTAAACGGAAAAAAAATTTGAATTACTTGCAGAATTGAGCCATATTGATTTGTGGGGAAAATCGTCATCAAACACTGAAAGTAATGGCAGTGACAATTCTGCAACTGAGCAAATTTCAGTGTTTTTGATTTGATTACATTATTGAATCATTTTTATTATTATATTATTATTTTTTATAATTATTTATAGTTATTTATTATATTATAATTTATGATTTTGTGTTTCAAACTTTATCATACCCGGGATGTCCACTAGATTCTTGTTTGGACAGATTTAAGTGTGTTATTCCTAAGAATTGCAGGCCTAAAATATAAAACTCCAAATTTCCATGCAAAACAATTGTACCGCTTTCAGCATCAAAAAGCTGGCATAATCATACTGCCAGGAAGGTTTATCTCCATCTAGCCTCTTCCTAGACTGAAATAGATAATAGTTAGGGATGAGATTCAGAATCGCCCAATGATGAATTTGCTGTAAATTTCTCTGATTTGTTATGAACAGGTGATTTTAGGAAAATGTTCAATGGGCACATTTTGATTGCCACTCTCTAAATCCTAGCCTACATACTCCCAACAGCCAATAGTAGAGAGGGTACTGCCCCAGCCCCTTGCTCTAAAAGGGTTATCTAAAATAAGCCATAATGCCAGTGTGTAGGCAATGATAGGGAGAGATGTCTGATTACACAAGGAGAGACTGAAAAAAACAATACATTTTAATTGTATAAGTTGCAGTGGTGGATTACATTCTTATGTGCAAATTTTTTGATCAATTTGCTGAACTTTGGGTGAATCAATTTTCCCCCAATTCGCTCATTACTAATGAAAATAAATGTTAATAGAGAGTTCCTTTAAGACGCTCAAATCTTCTCCATGTAAGGAACATGTAGTTAGCTAAAAGATGCATTCATAGCCAAAGGTTCTGTCTTAGAATGTCGTTTTTGAGTTATACTTAAAGCACATTAGTAATTTAGAAGGTAGCCTCTGCACTTGGTTTTACTAGTGATGAATATTTTATGTCATGCTTAAGGCCTACTCTAGTCCTCTGTGACTGTTTGACTGTTACCATGGCAGCACTGTGAAATTATGTCAAAATATATCCAATTACAATTAGCTCCACCCCCTTTTGTCTAGTGTCAATTAATGAAACTTAGTAAAATTAAATAATCACAATCCAAAAGAAAATACAAAATGTTGCTAGCTGAACACTCCACAGTGATTTCACAACATTCTCTATAACGTTGATGGCATACCTTGGCACCCCAGATGTTTTGGAACTACGTTTCCCATGATGCTCAACTACACTGTAGAATGCATGAGCATCATGGGAAATGTAGTTCCAAAACATCTGGGGTGCCAAGGTTTGCCATCACTGCCCTATAATGTAAAACTAAAACAAAACAGTGCAGCAAAATTCAATTAAATAATATCCAAAACATGTGACAATTTAGTGAAAGTAATAATTTGGATATTATTGTAAAAAATATAGGGCTAGATTCACAAAGACTTACGACGGGCGTATCAGTAGATACACCGTCGTAAGTCCTAACCTCAGCCCGCGCAAGTTTAAATGTATGCTCATAATGAGATAGGCTTAAATGTTGCTAAGATACGAGCTGCGTAAGGCACTTACACCGTCGTATCTTATATGCATATTTATGCTGGCCGCTAGGTGGCATTCCCGTTGTAAAATATGCAAATGAGCAAATACGCTGATTCCCGAACGTACGCTAGGCCGGCGTATCTGTTTACGTAGATTACGTAACACTTACGCCCGGCCTAACGTTACCCCTGCTATAGTGAGGCGCAGCCAATGTTAATTCACAATGGAGCTGTGCGTTAGTTACGCTCACGTCGCTTTCATTGACATTGATTTGGAGCATGCACACTGGGATTCAGTCACAGCCGGCGCATGCGCAGTTCGTTCGGTGTGGGGACGCGCTTGATTTAAATACTACACGCCCCCTACCCGCCGAATTTGAATTCCGCCGGGTCATCTACGCTACCCTGCCTCAACTACAGGCAAGTGCTTTGGGAATAAAGCACTTGCCTGAAAAAGTTGCGCCGGCGTAACATAAATGACATACGTTACGCCCACACAAAAATAAGACGGGCTACGTGAATCTAGCCCTTAGTCTGTAAAAAATCTAATAGAAATAATAAATAAAACTAAATAAAACCTGTGCTCCCCACAAACGGTGATCATCTTTTACTATTTCCTCTGGTGATTAGTGCACCTCCACACACCAGGTGAAAAACCTGTTCACCTTAAGCAAGAAACAACAGGCTCATCTACACTATATTGTCAAAAGTATTGGGACACCTGACTTTACACGCACATGAAATTTAATGACATCCCAGTCTTAGTCCGTAGAGTTCAATACTGAGTTGGCCCACCCTTTGCAGCCTATAACAGCTTCACCTCTTTTGGGAAGGCTGTCCCCAAGGTTTAAGAGTGTGTCTATAGAACACCTTTGGGATGAATTGGAGTGGAGACTGCGAGCCAGGCCTTCTCATCCATGTCAGTACCTGACCTCACAAATACGCTTCTGGAAGAATGGTCAAACATTTCCTTAGACACACTCCGAAACCTTGTTGAAACCTTGTTGACAGCCTTCCCAGAAGAGTTGAAGCTGTTATAACTGCAAAGGGTGGGCCAACTCAATATTGAACCCTACGAACTAAGACTGGGATGCCATTCATGTGCGTGTAACGGGAGGTTTTCCAATACTTTTGACAATATAGTGTATATTCATTATTCGGATCTTCTCTTAAAAGATCCCACTTCGTTTACACTTTCCAATGTATTCACATTCCACAAACGGATTACATGTACTAGAAAGGCGAATACATAGTGCTTCCTATATAACACCTTTATTAAAAGACACGTAGCACCCTCTCATTGGGCTTCCTAAGTAGCTACACGTCTAGGAGGAATGAACCGAGCCAGTGACGCCATGCTGCCACAGCTGCTGCAGGGAGTGGTGAGCCAGCTGATGTAATCTGTACAAGCGCTTTTTATGTGTTATTCTTGCAAGTGGATTTTATTGGGGGGTGTTTAATAACGGTCTTATATAGGAAGCACTATGTATTCACCTTTCTGTTACATTGAATCCATTTGTGGAATGTGAATACATACATTGGAAAGTGTGAACCAAATGAGATCTTTGGAGAGGAGACCATCCCAGTGGATCTGAATAATTAATATAGATGAGCCTTTTGTTTCTTGCTTAAGGTAACCAGGTTTTTCACCTGTTGTGTAGATTCATTAATCACTGGAGAAAAGAGAGTAAGAGCCGGTTCACACTGGGGCGACCTGGGATCCGACTTCAAGTTGCCCCAAGTCGCCCCAAGTCGCGCGGTCGAGAAAATGAATGGAAGTGAATGGGAGCCGTCTTAATGTACACTACTGAAGTTGCTCCGACTTCAGAAAAGGTTCCTGTACAACTTCAATCCGACTTCTAGTCAACTTGTACGCATTGATTTCAATGGAAGTTGCCTCAGAAGTTGGATCACTGTCTTAACTGAAGCAACAATACAGGAAGATAACATACATTTCGCAGGCAAACCCCTCCCCCTCCCTCCCACAGAGCTGATTGTTGTTCGATTGGCCACTGCAAAGCCTTCTGTCCTGAAGGCGACTTGAAGTTGCCTTTTACTGTCCTGAAGGCAACTTGAAGTTGCCTTGTAAGTTGCCTGATGATTCATACTCAAGTCATATCCAAGTTGCCTCCCAAAGTCGTGCTAGAAGTCGTGTTGCCCCTGTGTGAATGGGCTCTAATAGAAGATCACTAAGAGTGATTAGCGCTAAAGAAAATCCCTATAAGGGATATTAATGAGACAATATACACAAAATAATATAACACATGGATGTGATAACACAAAATACAACAAAGTGGATGAGCAAAGAGTGACCAATAGCCACTGTGGGAGTATCTGTGTAAAAAAGGGGAATAAACTGAAAAAAAGGGAGGTGAAAGTCTAATATGAAAAAAAGGGAGGTGAAAGTCCTAGATACGGAGAGATCTTCCTATGTGGTTTTTGGTTCTCAAAGTGATGGAGTAATGGTAACTAAACTTCTCCCCTGAAGATATCCACGTTCTGAACGATGCAATCGCACAACTTTATCCATGCCCAGTCTCCCAGAACTCTCACCTTGGTAGCGTAATAGATCGCATTGTAGCATTAATGAAAAGGGCCTCAAGAAATAGTATCTGACGTTTCTCTCCAAATCCTCTCCAATGGTGCGTGTAATGTGGCAGCCCGCCTGCAGTAGTCCCACTCATCCTAGAGGTTCCTATTTACACTGCTTCTGGTCACATGGTCATCACACATCACCAATCCCAGCATGCTCCTCTCCTGTGCCACACCCACCAGGTGACAGTGCTTCTTACTTGTGCTTGGCCAGTTAGATTCTGTACTGTGGAAAGCAGGGACAGTTTGTGTCCAAAGATGAATGCCAGGGACCAGGGCCGTCTCAATAGCATTATGGGCCCCTGGGCAAAGTAATGCTCTGGGGCTCCTACAATGATGACAGTGAAGGTAAACAGACATCAAGTAGGTAGGAGGCAGACTACCTCCCCTGTGTATCTATCACTCTCAGTGCCATCATGGGGCCCCCAATTTCGGGGCAGCGTGAGCTCAAGGACCAGCTGCATTGGGGAAAGTGCATGGGCCCCTGGGCAGTGCCCAGGTGTGCCCTCTCATTAAGACAGCCCTGCCTGGGACGCAAGAAGTATGTGTTCCAAAATTGTTTCCCTGTGAACATACTGCCCTAAACATTAGAACTGATCGGTTCATCATAAAGCCACAGGAGTTTGCAACCTAATAGAGTTTGACATGCTGCTGGTAGTGGGGCTGGACGATGCACATGAACTACCACCTATATACTATTGCATTGGGGCTAAATGGTGTGCATAGGACCTTACAGTAATGTGAATTAATTTTGATGTAATATTGTAATCCTAATTTAACATTTTATTTCTACAGAATTAGAAGAATCCAGACAAAAATGCCCACCATGCTGGAACAAATTTTCCAACACCTACCTGATATGGGACTGCTGTGACTGCTGGTTGAAAATAAAGCATGTACTCAATGTTATAGTAATGGACCCCTTTGTTGATCTTGCAATCACCATCTGTATCGTTTTAAACACCTTGTTTATGGCCATGGAGCATCACCCCATAACTGATGAGTTTGCTAATGTGCTGTATGTTGGAAATCTGGTAAGTTGTCATTATTTGTATTGTTGCTGTTACTGTTATTGTTACGTACTAGTATCTCTGTACTTCAAGTGGCTACAGTCATCATCCTGATATTGTTTTTTTTTTCTTCAGCCGGTGGTTGGCTTTCTTGTAATAGACCCCAGATGTCTCAGTAAAGGGTACCTGTCACTGCCTGTTGCTATTATGGGGATATTTATATTCCCTGTGATAACAATAAAAGTAATAAGAAAAAAAGTAAACTGACAGTGTAAAACATTTTTTTTTAAAGCCCCCTCATCCCCCTCGTGCTCACGCTCGGAAAATAATTTGTGTGTTGGTCCCACGCATGCACAAACAGCATTAACCTCGCACCTTGCATTTTGCATTTGAAAAACAGCTGCGCAAATACAGTGGGAAACCGACCATTTTGTTCTCTATAGCCTCTGCTTTAAAAAATATATAAAATGTTTGGGATTTCTAAGTACATTTCTAGCAAAAATACACATGAATACGTAATGTGATACTAAAGTCTCTTTTATTTTATTCTTTAAAAATACCATGTTAGACTTACCTGCTTTGTTTCAGTGGTTTTGCACAGAACAGCCCTGATACTCCTCTTCTCTGGTCTCTCTTTGGTGCTCTTGCCCCCTCTCTCCTGTTGAGTGCTGTGCTATAGGGGCACCTGAGCCAAGCCGCAGCTCCATGTGTCCATGTAGACACGGAGCCAGGGTTCGGCCCTGTCCCCGCCCCCTCTCTCTCTCCTGATAGGCTAACTGACTTTGAATCATTTGCCTCAGCCAATCAGAAGGCACAATCTCAGATGGCCAAGGCACTCAAGCACATCGCTGGATAGAGATAGGGCTCAGATAACACGCAAACTCCTGCGCACAGATGGGTTGTCCAATAATTGATTGACGGATCTTCGTCTAAAGTCAGAGAATTGAGAAGAGTGGTGCTAGCAGTGACCTTGCTGCCCTTCGTGGATGGGGGAGTCCTGGCACAAACAAAACGAGAGAAGAAGAAAGGCGCACCAGCCTAGTGCATTACCACTTGACACTTTATTTGATGGAAATAGTATTAAAAACTACTCACAAACAGCAGATAGAACAGGCTTGTCAACAAAAATGTAGGTGAATTTCGGAAGCAAAATACTCCTCGTATCCCCCCATTGTGGAGTGTGGTCCGAAGGGAATTCACCTACATTTTTGTTGACAAGCCTGTTCTATCTGCTGTTTGTGAGTAGTTTTTAATACTATTTCCATCGAATAAAGTGTCAAGTGGTAATGCACTAGGCTGGTGCGCCTTTCTTCTCTCGTTTTGTTAGGGCTCAGATAAGTATTAGGAGGGTTAAGGGGGCTGCTGCACACTGAAGCTTTATATCCTAATGCGTAGAATGCATTTAGATTAAAAAAAACTTCTGCTTTTACAACCACTTTAATTGAGTATAAAAACTGTTGCACAAAGGGGATACATGGAATGCTTTCCTCTAAGGCCGCGTACACACGATCAGTCCATCCGATGAGAACGGTCCTTTGATGGTCTGATGTGCCTACACACCATCGGTTAAAAAAACGATCGTGTTAGTATGCGGTGACGTAAAACACAACGACATGCTGAAAAAAATGAAGTTCAATGCTTCCAAGCATGCGTCGACTTAATTCTGAGAATGCGTGGATTTTTAACCGATGGTCATGCGTACTAACGATCGGTTTTGACCTATCGGTTAGGCGTCCATCGGTTAAGTTTTAAAGCAAGTTCTCTTTTTTTTGACCGAAGGATAACTGACTGATGAGGCCCACACACAATCGGTTTGGACCGATGAAAACGGACCTTCAGTCCGTTTTCATTGGTTTTGACCGATCGTGTGCACGGCCTAACACTTATATACACACTGCTTTTTCAGTTGTTGGTCACCCATGAGAACAGAGGGCAATTGGCTCCTGCTGCTGTCAGTCAAAACCTGTCAGGAGGAAGCAGGGGGTGGGGCTTGTAGTAATATTAATATAGATGTGTTGGTATTTAAAATATTGTGTTATACAGTATGTATGGTATGGTATTTAGGTGTTGCATACAGGCATTCAAGATTACACATCAAAGGAAGTTTGCTGACCAAATCTTGTAGTCAAACGACACGTACCAAAAGATACAGAGGACCCTTTGATGTGTAAATCTTATCTAAGACGACCTAGGTGTGTGAGATGGCATGGTACTTCCTTACATACATAAGGAAGTATTTATTAATGGTAATTAGACTTGAGGGGGGGAGGGGGTAGTAATTCAATGGGAACATTTGGTTGACCCCCCACCCCCCTCCAGTATGAAACCAATATATGAGAAAGACAGGCTGACATTCAGTGGATCTTGTGACTGAGAAATATGGCATAGGTCTTACTGCTGGATTTTTTATGTTGTCTGAGGACTTTGGACTTTATTCAGTATTGAAGTTGTTGAATTAAAATTGCGTTCTCTGGAGGGCCTGGTGTGTTGCTGCGAGAACAATTTACTAACATCATACTAGACACTATACTATAGACTATACATGCTAAAATATCTAAAGACCCGTGGACCTTTGGTTCTGATGGTCCTGCATTGGACAAAGATCTAAAGACTACATTGGTGCCGTGACCCGGATGATTCGCACTATGTGTGTCTAAGGACGCACACAGCAGTGACTCTGGAGAGAGCCTGCATATGTGATACAATAGGAAGTGGCTTGTTATGGGGACACACATGAAGACGCAGAGCAGAGAGCGCTCGGAGGGAACACCCAAAAAGGAGGCTCAGGGTTGCCCTGTACATTACCCTTGCACAGAGAAGGTAAGTATAACATCTTTTTTATTTTACCAAAATGAAAAAAAATGATTTTACAACCTCTTTAAGCCCATGCTGTGAATAGAAAAACATAAACTGGGCATACATGCATAGAATTTTATTTGAAATGTTTTGTTTTAAGAATGTTTGCTCAATTTTCTACTCATTAGCGGTGTCAAATGGGCATTAATTTTCGATTGCAGTCATGCGAAAATTTGAATAAACAAGATGGAAAATGTTTTGGGACTGAACAAATTTGTAACAGTGACTGTGGTTTTTGTTTCGGGAAATTACCCACGATTTTCTCCTGATTTTAAGGGGAAAAAAGTGTGTGTTATACACCGATAAATACGGTACTTTCAAACGATTTATATGAACATAGTTCAAAAATCGACTGGTCTGTTGCCAGCTTTAGGGCTCATGCACACTACAGCTTCTAAATTTGAGTTTAGGAGCTGTTGGAGTTTTTTTTGCCAAAGCTCCTAAACTCAACTCTTTAAAAGCCTTTGTATGTATGTACACGTAGGCTTTTACAAGAGTTAAGAAGTCGCTGCGGTTAGAGGAGGTTCAACCTCTCTCAACCTCCCTCTCCTGAATGCGAAAGAATTTGCGTTCAGGATAGGAAAATTTTTCCCGCAGCCGACTGTCAAGGCCGTCAAGCAGGGGCGTTGTTAGGGGCTGGCTGAGGAGGCTGGAGCCCCGAATGGGTCCCCGAAAACCCCACGATTCCCGGCCATTAAGAATACAATTACTAGCCCCGAGTGTAGCCACGGTCGGGACACTTAGCAGCCATTCTCAGCATGAGAAACTGCTCAGAAACCTTGGACTGCACTCTCCGCCCCCTGTACCTCCCACAGCAGTTTTCAGCCTCTCTCCTGCAGGCTGCTGCTAGAGTGGGAGGGGGGGTGTGTCTTTTCTCCGAAGATCACATTGCTCATGTGGAAGAGGGAGCCGTGTGACCAACTGCAGTGCTGAGTGCTGAGCAGAGGGGGTGGATTGAAAGTTAATGGAAGTGAGCACTGCTCTTCTGCTTGCACTACAGTGTGGATATGTTTATAGGCACCTCTATGCTGAGTCTGCTGAGTTACTGCAGCTTAGCATAGAGGTGCTGTTAGCTGACAAATGGGATCTTCCTTCTTCATCTTCTATTCATGTAGATTAGTGAGCTCTCCTGACCCCCCCCCCCCCCCCAGTGTAAGCTCTCCTGACCCCCCCCCCCCAGTGTAAGCTCTCCTGACCCACCCCCAGTGTAAGCTCTCCTGATCCCCCCCCCCCCGTAAGCTCTCCTGACTCCCCCCAATAGGAGCTCTCCTGACCCCCCCCCTTTCCAGTGTAAGCTCTTCTGATTTCCCCCCCTGTAAGCTCTCCCAACCCCCCCCCCAGTGTGAGCTCTCCTGACCTCCCCCCGGTGTAAGCTCTCCCGAACCCCCCCCCCCCCCGTGTGAGCTCTCCTGATCCCCCCTGTAAGCTCTCCTGATCCCCCCCTCCCCAGTGTGAGCTCTCCTGATCCCCCTGTAAACTCTGCTGATCCCCTCCTTCCCAGTGTAAGCTCCCCTGATCCCCCCTGTAAGCTCTCCTGATCCCCCCCTTCCCAGTGTAAGCTCTCCTGATCCCCCCCTTTCCACTGTAAGCTCTCCTGATCCCCCCTCCCCAGCATAAGCTCTCCTGACCCCCCCTAGTGTAGTCAGGTCAGTGTGGTCAGTGTAGTCAGGTCAGTGTCGTCAGGTCACTGTAGTCAGGTCAGTGTGGACAGTGTAGTCAGGTCACTGTAGTCAGGTCAGTGTGGTCACTGTAGTCAGGTCACTGTAGTCAGGTCACTGGTCAGTGTAGTCAGGTCACAGGTTAGTGTATGCAGGTTATGTCAGTGTGTGTGTGTACTGACACACACACACTCACGTAGGTCAGGGTATGTGTGTCAGGTAGGTCACCCTGCGCTGCACCACTCCACTGACTGTGACCGCGCAACCCCCCCGATGCCGGCGTGGCTTCGGACTGAAGCCCCTGGTCTTTTTGGCACCTAGCAACGCCCCTGCCGTCAAGGCCTTAGGCCTCATGCACACTGGACATTTTTTGCAGCTGCTTCTAGTGAAGTCAGGCGTTTTTTTCCACCTGCCTCTAAACTTCCCTGCGTGTTAGCCTATGTTACCATGCACACATAGGCTTTTAGCAGCGTTCAGTGGCAGGAGAGTTTAGAGGCATGAAAAAAAACACTGCCAGTGCATTCAGGAGCAGCAGAGTTTTGGCAGAAAAAACGCTTGATGCTGCTAAACACGTCTAAATACGCCTAAACACTAGGCACTTTTAGCACTTGAACATTAATTTATTTCAATTTGGAGAATAAATTATTATTCTGCCAAATTAAATTATTAACGCCCAATCTCTTGATGCCTGTAAACATGCCTATAAGCTTGTAAAAGTATTTAGACACTTTTACCAGCATCTGGATCTTGTTCTGCCAAAATACTGCTCCAAGTAGGAAAGACTTCTAGGAGAGTTTGCAAAATGTTCTGTGTGCATGAGGCCCTAGGTCAAAAACAGATGAATATTTTTGCATTAATTGAGGAGCCCTAAAAACTTTACTCCCTCCAACATAAATACCAGCTGAGGGGCATTGAGCCATGTAACATTTTCTGATTAGTACTGAAAACGTATAATTTATATTGTAGTTGTAGAATATGGCGTTGTCTTATTTAGATTATTCTTGGCATTTCTAGCATATGGTATAACTATAGATTTGTTCTTGAATAAGTAACTATATAAATTGATTGCTGGTGTTTTTTTTTTTTTTATTTCGTCATTGGATAATTGCATTGCATGATACAATCCTCGGTGAAGAAGAAAACCAATATTTATTGGCGTATTGGTGTAACAAGCTGCAAGTGCTGCAGTCACCGAAGGCTCAGTGTTCTGTGAAGTCAGCAAATGTTCTGACTATGCAGAATGCATCCTGCTGAGGCGGCACAATGGAAGCAGTGCAAGCTTGTGTTTATTGAACACTTTCACTTGCAGCACTTCTAACAAAGGTCTCATTTGCATTGAAATGGAGAGTCTATGAAAGATCATAGCCATGTGCATTATTCTGGCAAGCCTAGACAGGGCAGGTCAGACTTGGTCAATAAGGGTGTTTTCCTATTTCAGTTTTTTTTTTGTACATCCAACTTTTCTTGAACTGTGCATGATAAGCTACCCATACAATAAGCTAGAGAGCATTGGCAACAGTAGGTACTCCAAAGTAAACATAACTCCCAACTGTCCCTGATTTTGAGGGACTGTCCCTGATTTTGAACAAAGTCCCTCTGTCCCTTGTTTCTCCTGATTTGTCCTTCGTTTTGGTCTGATCTATATAGTTGTATATAAAATGCACTAGTTATTTTTATTAATGGGTTTTCCAGTGCTAAACCTTTCAACCACTTTCTAAATTGCTGCATTTGGAAATGTCAAAAGTCAATGTAAAAGAATAGTAGTGGTAAAAAAAAGGACTTGGGATTTAACTAATCTTTATTTTTTTGTATAATTCTCCTTTAAGAGGGCATGACAGGGGTCCCATGCCTACATATGTTTTCTAATGGGTGTCCCTCGTTCCCATCTCCAAAGACTATAACATTTTGTTAATTGAGGCCTCACAGGAGGCATATCAGTGTGTACCCAATGTGAGGGCCGTGTTTACCCACACAGGAATGCACAGGTTGTCCATGCATTTGCATGCCGGCAGTCCCATTGATGTCAAGTAGACAGCTGCTCCCAGTATGACATCCACGTGGGTGTGGGTGCATGTCCTGACACACCGACAGAGATGTAATATTTGAAGCAGCAGCAGGGGACGGGCAGAGGAATGAAAGGTAAGCCTCTTTTTCCATTGTGGGAGCCGATAGAACACAATGGCGCTGCAGGGGGGTTTCTCCATCATCACGGACTCTGTTACTTGGGGAGTGGATCAATTTTCTTTCCTGCAACCCTTGGTGCGATGTCCCTTTCAGCCTCTCTTCCCTCAACCTTTTTGTGATTTAAGTGGTTATGAGATATTGTTGCTGTGAAACAAAGCATGGCCAGTCCAATTAAATAAGGGGGGGGGGGGATATGGCAATATAAATCTATCTTTGCCTATAGGTTCTTACATTCATTTTCCTTATTTCTAATAGGTTAATGTTTTATAGATAAGCATAACTTATTCCTCTTGTAGTATACAATGTACTTAATAAGGCAAGTGGAGAGGGTGGCAGTCAGGCGGAAGGAACACCCCAAGTCTCCCAGAGGTGGATGTAGGAGCACAACTACAGATGACAGAAAGGGTTGATGTAAGATATTTCTCCAAAAGGACTTAGCTGGTAAATAACGTGCCCTAGTATTACATTCTACTTACACAAGTTCTAATAAGGTCCCAGAAAACAAGGGGGGGGGGGGTAGTATATATCAAATTCCTCACTGGTATGAAATTTGTACCCTACAAAATAGTAGGGCACACTGCATTAACAGTGGATATGTATCTATCTAAGTGGATGTAATGTAATACGTAGCTTTAAATTGCTAACAGATTATAGGGCATAGGCATATTGCTCGCTTCCCTTGCAGATTGATAAGTAGCATTTCGTTTAATTAGGTAAGATGTACCTTTGTGCTAGGGGTTCTCATATATATGGCGTTAGAATAGTTTCAGTATATGCTTAGTGGAAGGCACCATTCAGAACGACCATATGTCAGGCTTCCTATGGGTGTGTGTATGCTAACCAAGTATGATTCAGTAAAGAGAGTGCTTCCACCTGCCTCACAGGACTTTACATTTACAAAAAGGTGTTCCATGTTCTCTGCCGTCCACCACACTATTTGCATCAAAAGCGCTAAGCAAACTGTTGGCACTACATAAATCCTGTATAATAATAATATTAATAATAATTTATCTATCTACAGTATTTATGAATGTGTTTGATTGTATTAGAAAAAAAATACTCATGATTGTAGAAGAAAGTTTTTTCAAGTTGTATTAAAGTCATTTATTTGATAATGAGATACTAATAGGAGAACTTACATACTTTTGCTGTCTTTCTCTTTTTTTTTCAGTTTTCTTTTTTGTGCTTGCTTCTCAGGCAATTTTTTTCTCCAATGTGCTTGCTCCGCATTGCCTGACTTCAGCTATATGGGTGCCCCTGTGTCAGTAGATATTGAGTCTCCTCCTTATGCGTGCTGCTGTTTTCAACTATAAGCTTACGTACAGCCGCTCCCAGCACTGCACACACAGGCACATAAAAGACACAAATCCAAAACCATTCCTTTTCTTGTGGAGACTTTGACAGGACAATCATAGATCCTGGAAGGCACAGAGGGAACCCACATCTCTGAACACAGGCAGAGCAGCCGTAAGACAGTATGTGGTCAACATTATGGTCAACCATACACAGACTCCTAAACCTTGTGGACAGCCTTCCCAGAAGGATGAAAGCTGTTTTAGCTGCAAAGAGTGGGCCAACTCATTATTGAACCCTACAGATTAAAGCCCTGTACACACGGGCAAGAATCTCGTCAGGAAAAAAACCTTGTTTTCCCTGACGAGATTCTTGGCGCCCGAGTGTACAGACTCTCCTTTCAAAAGAACCGCGGTTCTCTTGAAAGGAAAGGATATAGTGATGTCATCGCGTATGACGAGCATGCGCTCGTCACATTCGTTGCCGTCGCCGCCATCTTGCTGCACCCTACCTATGCCTAGGAAGCTACCCCGCATGCGTCAAAGTCATTTTGAGCATGCACGGGTTTCCACGGCAACAGGTAAGTATACACACTCTCGGGTTACTCGGCAGGATAACTGCTGAGAATCTCACGACGAGAAAAATAGAGAACACGTGTGTACGAGGCTTGAGTCTGGGATGTCATTAAAGTTCACGTGTGTGTAAAGGCAGGCGTCCCAATACTTTTGACAATATATTGTAAGTTCTGCTATCAGCATCTCATTTTACGTTTTCTCATTTAAAATCACTTTAGCACACTTGAACAATTAGCCATCATTGCCTTTCGGCATAACAAATAGGGATTCAGCTTTATTTTGTGTTTCTGATGAGTGCAGAAATGTTAAATCAACCAACAGCTCCTTATACCTTTTGGGAACTCTGTTGGGGAGACCTTTGAACCTAAGGTCTCAAACTAGGAGCTCCCATACCAGTTTTGTGGAACTCTATAAGGAACCTGCCACAAAGGTGAGAGTTGTTTTACTGACCAGAAACAAGCATTGGTTAGTGAAGTCTATCTAACTGTATACTAGTCAGCCTATACATTGCTATACAGTGAAGCAAGAATAAATTTGACAATCCCACAATTGAAAAGTGAAAATTTATTTGAAAAGGGCACCCTTTAACCCACATATTCCTAATTTTCCTGCAGTCTCTCCAGCTCATTGCTACACTGCAGATGACACTAAATGTGGCAGTGTCAGGGACCAGAGGGAGTGGGGGCACCACTCCCTACCCTTGCTCATGTGGCAGTTATTGGGCCTAAATGTTTGGCTGCTAGATTTAGGCACTGGCTCAGGTCAGTAGGTGACATGATCCACCCATACACAGAAGTGCCTGGTATTCTCACCAGCTGCCAAAGAGGAAGGAGGGACCATAGAACACAGGCAAAGTGAGCATAAGAAGTGACATTGGGACATTATCACTTTGCTCTGCATGGACAAGGTGACAGTATTACTTTAAAGTCAGCGATTAAGGTACCCATGTTTCTAGTTTGACAGGTTTCCTTTAGAGTCAGCGCTGAATAATGGTCAATCATTTGGATAGCTGTCATATTGGGACTTCTCTGGGGTTTTCTTACAAGATGCGGAGCTGGATTGGCAAGCTTTTCATCTGCACAGTATAATCAAAGTAAAAACGCCAGGAATTTATTTTGAAAGAAATGCTCACAAACACAGGCGGAGAATATAAATTGCATGAAAAGAATGCACCAACTAGGATTTCAGCCCAAAAAACAAAAGTCCAATTAAAGTGGAGTGAGCATGAGATATATTTTTCATGCTCAGGGCATGCAAAGTAATGTGTAAGTATAACATTTCTAGGTGTTTACTGTATTATGTCTCACACAGATTACAGTACTCCCCCTGGCAAAGTCCTAACTTTCTTTACTTTCATAAATGCCATGGGCACAATCTCAAAGCCCGTTGACATCGCACAGTCCCTTAAGCATGCATCTTATCCCAGTGCATCTCTTATCCATATAACATAGATTTGAATTTGGTCCCCTGCTATGATGCAACAGATTATCTACTTGTTATACTTTATTTAATCTGTGCTGCCATTCAACATGATATAATGTAAAGGAGGGACACAAAATGTCTGAGGGTGTCAGGTCCTGTCCCACATATTATTTTTATTTTATTAAAGGAAAGAAGACAGAACCAGACATTTGGTAGAGTTGAAACCCTTTCCACTCTATCCAAAAAGTATCTATAGTTGGGCTTTAAAGTGAAACTTTTATGGACAAAAGCTGCTGTCTTCAAGTCTGTTACATACATTGCAAAGAATCTTATTGCAGACCCTTAGCTGCTTTTATTCTGCAGGTACTGAGACAGGTCAGTGCACTAACTTCCTACTGAAGAAGAGGGGAGGGATTGTCAAAGGGCTACTCCAAAATAATGCCCTATGATGCCAATAGTGTTAAGGACTATCTCGGTACCCAGTAATGGAACAAAGTATTTATACAGTAAAAATATACATTTATTAAGAAAAGTTAATAAAATACAAAAATGTAACAAAAACAGAGAATATGATTGTTGTATGTAATTGCATTGAGTTCACAATTATAGAACAGAGAGGCCCCACTGGTATGTGAGGATACAGTGATGAAGGTTTAAATGTAGTCCTCTACATGTTTCGTGACATATGTCGCTTCTTCAGGAGGAGTCAACCAGAAATAACTATAAAGAGACACAGTCTCAAAGTTACAATAGAACGAACATTTGGATACAGTATTATAGCAACTACCAATATGACATTTCTTTTAGAGTATTAAGAGACCAACTAATGGAGGCCCATTAGGGCTTCAGACGACATCAGTAGAGACAACCAAATTAGGTGATCCCCAGGAGTGGACACGGGAGGCTATACTTAGTAGACGGACTAAAATAATCTGGAAAAATATATATACGTATATTGTATACTAAACTTCTATTGTGGGTCAAACATAGACCCAGCACACAAGTGAACAGAAGAGAAGAAGTGGGTGTGGAAAGAAGGAAGGAAAAGAGGTAGAGGAAGAGGGGAAGGGGGGAACTAACTTCCTTTTATTGAATAAAGGGGGGAGGGCCTGCCTGCCATAATCTCCTGACTGCTCCCATAGTTGTAATAAAAAAAATACCGCTGGAAAAGTGAATTACTTGAGTATGTAGAATGCCTCCCAATGTTGCCAACCCGTTCATTGTTGCCAGGTTTAGACAACCACAGCAACCCCAAATGGAAATTGAAGGATTATTTTGGCTTTATGTTTTTTATTCCATTCGTATTTTACCGTTTTACGGTCGGTTATTTCCTTAAATTGGTCATATTTATTGATTTCAACAACTCTTCATTTCAAAATAAAATCCTACTTTTCAATTAAGCCAGAGTTGTTCTTTAAGCCCTTGGGTCTCATTGCTAATACCATAAACACTAAAGAAAGTCCTTAAGTAGTTTTGAATCTGACCCAGATAAATGTCATAACTTTCCCGGATTAGCCATAATCCACTACAAATTTTTCAATTCCTCCTCTGCCAGCACAGATTTTGTACTGTGTTGTTATCCCTTTCTACCACAGCCATGAAAAATTAATAGACTGCAGTGCACTTTGTGTGCCATCTAATTAGCAGCCACACTTTGGCTGAGGTTGTCAACTGCATTGTTTATTCTCTCTTTCATGTTCTTTGGAGGGGGGATGAATCATTAAACAGATTGTCACTCCGCACGGTACCTCTGGAAAGACCCAAATGACTGGTTTTGTGTGTTTAATGGGAATTGAGCTGCTACCTACAGCAGCTCATGCTTGTTTTTTCCCTTTGAAACACAAGATTTTGTGAATCTTTTTAAACATTTTGTGATGATTTACAAACCTTTGTGGGGATATTTTAGGAACTTAGGATGTGATTCTGTGACATCAATGCTGGAATTATTAGTACCCCCAGACATGGAATTTCCTTGTTATAGCTGACCCATGGACACAGCATACAGTAAATCCTTACAGTTCCTGTTTTTTTCATGTTTTGAATGGCCATAGTTGTCATCTAAATGGCCAAGAATAAAAGATGGATTTTATGAACCATTATTAATTGCAAATTATAAACATGTTTTGTGGTATTGTCTTTTCCTTAGGTATTCACTGGTATTTTCACTGCAGAGATGGTCTTCAAACTCATTGCATTAGACCCCTACTACTATTTCCAAGTAGGATGGAATATATTTGACAGTATTATTGTCAGTCTGAGCTTGATGGAACTTGGTCTGTCCAATGTGGAAGGATTGTCTGTACTGAGGTCCTTTAGATTGGTGAGTATAACATGGTAATGAAGTGTAAGGAAACATTCTGATAATAAAATGGTTTGGGTAAAGTCTATGAATAAAAAAAAAAGTTTCATCAGTTACCTGTATGTACACTATGGGGGTTATTTATGAGAGGCAAATCCACTTTGCACTACAAGTGCAAACAACAAGTGCGAAGTGCACTTGAAATTGCACTGAAAGTGCACTTGGAAGTGCAGTCGCTGTAAATCTGAGAGGTAGATTTGAAATCAGGAGAAGCTCTGCTGATTTAATCATCCAGTCATGTGCAAGCTAAAATGCTGTTTTTCATTTTCCTTGCATGCCCCCCTCAGATCTACAGCGACTGCACTTCCAAGTGCACTTCATTTTGCATTTGGATATAGTGAAGAGAGATTAGAACACCTGGCATTTTTTATTGTTGTCTGTGCCCCTCTCTGTTTACCATTATCATCGAAAGGTCATGTTTACTATTATCATCGAAAGTAAAAGAAAATCCCACATTTTTGGTTGACACCGAAAAAGTATTAGAGGGGAAATCTTCCAATGGGAGCACTATTTTGGTGACCCTGGTGACACCCTGCGATTCCCTCACTTTGGGTGGATTTCCTCTCACTTCCTGTTTTTGCTATGTGACAGGAAGTAATGGGAAATCTCCCTAGGTGACCCATATGGAAAAAAAACTGACAGGGCTTATACCCTCCCTCACTCTATCCAAAATGCTTTTTCGCATTGGAATGTGTTCTGTGAGCTCATGAGTCAAGCTCCCCCACCCCTCACCTCAATAGTTTTGGAATGAGCATTGGACGTTAGTTGAGATCATGTGCAGTGCTCTATGCAGATTACAAATCCCATAGTTCCCAGTCCATCTCGGGAGCGAGATGTTTAGAGTTTAGAGACGATCAGAGGTGCAGGCAATGTGACAGGTGAGTAGTAAAGTTTTTTTCCCATATAGTTTTTTTTTTTTTTTTTAGTCACTGAGTCACTGTAAAGATTGTTCTACTTTAAGACCATTTACTAATATTTCATTAGCAAATACACACTTTACAGATCTAACAGTGATCCCTGCACCACCGGCAACTAGAAAATTACTCTCAGCTGCTGATAGCTTATCTGTATATTGTAACATGATTTTTCTATTATTTTTATCATTTACAGTGGTGTCTATATATCTCAAGATCCACTACCCAGTTTCTCTAAGAAGGTACTTCACACACCTTATGGTTTTGAGCCGTTTACCCATTGAAGCGACTTCTGGCCTTTTAAAGCTGAACGTCAGGCAGATATAAAAAATACAAAAATGAATGCACATCTGTGATTCATCCCTAAATATATATTTTTAAAGGCAAGCTGAGCAAGTACCTGAATTTGACTTGGTATCAGAGTTTAGGGAGGAGAAGGGAGAAGCAGCACAGATAGCCAATCAGTCGTGCTGGGAAGCAAAAAACATGCTGATAGGAGGAGTGCACAGAGTAACAGAACGATGAGCTCATAATTCTGCTGCTTCTCTTTTCACTGTCCAGTCACAGGACTGGGGTGAAGAGGAGGCCTGTAAGTGTTACTGAAGCAGCATAGAAAAATCAGGTCTCGTATCCCACCAGACGAGACTTTGTGATGTGGCCAACCTGTAAATCTGTAACCCATGGTATCTTTGTGTGCCGCTCAGGCTCAATAGATGTGGGGTATGTGAATTCCTCTGCATCTGCTTCTAAGAGTGCTGTCGAGGTATGGAACCCGTCCTGGCTCCTTCAATGGCTAAAGGGAGGGAAGGGAGGTGGTCCCTGATGCCGCACATCCATGTGGTCTTATGGAGGTGAACAAAGATGCAATCTCAGCCTAGACTCTAACCAGGCCACAGCCCAACGCATTTTGCTCCGCCTCCCAGAGCTTAGTCATGGAGATCATGTGTAAATCAGTAAACTGGCAGATAAAACAGCTCCCGTATATATTTTTTTTTATCTTTGTATGTAGCTGTTTACTAAAATAGCCAGGGTGCTCTTTGGTTACACTTATCTTTTAATTCTGTATTGATTTACCCACCCCAGCTAATTTGTGAAGACCCTGTAAGAATGCCATACAGGCACATTGATTGTAGCCCTCTCATTTAATTTATAACTGTCAGACAGATTACTAAATTAAATTGAAGGAAATGCTTTTAGTTTATATATGGTATGCTTTAAACATCATTTTGCAGTTGAGTGCCCTGGCCCTTTTCTCATGGATAAAATTGGGGATGAATTAAATATCCAAGAGCAATTATTATTATTTACTATAGACTGGAAACTGAACTCTCTCATTCCAGCAACATGAAATGTTTTAAAACTACAAAAACACAAACAGCAGTTGTGCAGTGTGTAAGATAATGTCATAATCAATAAAATGTTTCTGGTAATAAACTGGTAACAAAGAAACCACAGTACTCCGATCACCCTGCCTAATTACTAGCTTCCAAGAAAAATTTAAACACATGACCGGTTTTCCCGACGGAATAAACTCAAATAGAATCCCGCTCAAGCTGTCTTCCATACACACGGTCACACCAATTTCAGACCGTCAATAACGCAGTGACGTACAACACTACGACGAGCAGAGAAAAATGAAGTTCAATACTTCCAAGCATGCGTTGACTTGATTCTGAGCATGCATAGTTTTTAGTCCGTCTGGATGCAATTCGGAATTCTGATAGAGATTTTTTTCATCTGAAAAATTAACAACATGTTCTCTATCTAATTCCGTCAGAGTTTCCGACGGAAAAAGTCAGATGGGGCATACACACAGATGGAATATCCGATGAAAATTTTCCGTCTGACTTTTTCCATCAGAAATTCCGCTTGTGTGGACAAGGCATAAGGCTTTCCCTCTAGATTTACCTTAAACTATGTAGTCCCTTCCCCACTTCCCCCTTACTCTACATATGTAGTGCAAGGGCCTGCTTAATTGTATACAACTTAAAATTGTTTAGTTTTGACCTCATATTATATGTTTTTTAGTAAATCTAAAGGAAAATTGTACAAGAGAATTAAAAACGTATGGCCTCCCTAGTTTCAGAGAGTGATAGCATTTTTGTTAAATAGTAAACAAATTCTTAGAGATCTCTACATTATATCTAAGGATGGCCATATAAACATGAGTATACCCCTTGACAGCCTGATGTGATGCTCATGAGAAGAGGATATGGAAGCATGGGCATGGCATATGTTACCAAAGTGACATTCCAAGCACTTCGGACCTTCAGAAGCACTGTCATTTCACACAAAGGTGTGATTGTGATGGTGCTTTTCTTCCTGTTCTCACTGGGAAAAAGGACATGAAGTAATTGAGTTTGTGCGTGCCTCTTTTTATTCTTGGCTAACATACGATATGCCATGGGCAGGTGATGCATGCTCATGGAGAAAATCTGACTAGAAGGGACAGTTGGGAGCTACATACAAATATTTTCTTATCTCTGATGTTCCTTTTTTTTTTTTAGCTCAGAGTCTTCAAGTTGGCAAAATCATGGCCTACTCTCAACATGCTTATCAAGATCATTGGCAACTCTGTGGGAGCTCTGGGAAACCTGACTTTGGTGTTAGCCATTATTGTGTTTATTTTTGCTGTGGTCGGCATGCAACTCTTCGGTAAAAGCTACAAGGAATGTGTCTGTAAAATATCGCCTGACACGTGTGAGCTTCCACGCTGGCACATGAACGACTTCTTCCATTCCTTCCTGATTGTCTTCCGAGTACTGTGTGGAGAGTGGATAGAGACTATGTGGGACTGTATGGAGGTGGCTGGACAATCTATGTGCCTAACAGTGTTTATGATGGTGATGGTCATTGGAAATTTAGTAGTAAGTGTCTTGTATGTTATTAAAAACAGTTCCCGCTCAGTGATATACATTCTCTGTTTGGATGTTTAAAAACTGAAACTCTTGGTTTGTCATGTGAAGTACCGGTACTGTGTATCATAAAAATGGCTAAACAGAATCCCAAATATTTTCAGAAGGTGAAACAGTTTACATATGTATTTGAACTGCACATTAGTTGTTCTGATTCAACTTTATTAGATGATGTTAACTATATTTGTGTGACCCATTGCAGGAAATCATATCTGCTATTAAAAAATAAGTGCAAATGGGTCTACTAATCTATACAGGTCGTCTAAAAATTATTCAGCTTAACCATTTAATGCAATTTAAGCTTACATTTCTGAAAAAAAAAGCCAAGCACCGCCAAGCACTGAAGCAACCATTATTCTGTTTTTTTAATGCACAAAAAATGTTGCTAAACAATGTCCTAAGCCAGGGTTGCCCAACCAGTGCCCCGGGGGCCACATGTGGCCCACGGAGCCCTCTGATGTGGCCCGCGACCTCCTGCTCTGGGATGGAATAGAATAGAATACTGTTATTAAAGGTCAGTTTATTACTAAAACCACAGTGTATATATGGGCATATCTGTTCTGCAATGGTTAGTGGGCTGCTTTCAAACTAATCTGCAGATGCAGAGCAGAGCACCTGCGGGTTACCTGCACTGAGCCATACACTTCTGTTATTACCTGCAAGTTTGGTGAGCTTTCTGAAAGTGCACCAAACCTGCAGAATATAATAGAAGTCTATAGCAAAGTGCAGAAAAGCCAAAGGTACACTGCGTTGCACCCGCTGTGTGGGTAAACCACAGCACATCAGTGTGAAAGCAGCCCAACCCAATTGGACCATCTATTCACCTCTAAGGAGTGGCAGATGTAAACCGACTTGTGTCCTACCTCCAATCTGATCCGGCTGTGTCCGTGTCTGCTCTGCATATGAAGAGCGGACATGGACCTGCCATCCACCTGCTCCGCTGATTGTGGCCCGCGAACCAGTTACCAAGTCACTTCAAAAGGTTGGACACCCCTGTCCTAAGCAGTAGGTTGGTGGGAAAAACAAATATCTGACTTAGCCCATTGATCACAGGGTTGGCATGTTTTGGTTATTTGCCTCTGTTTCAAAATAAGGAAGGGGCCATGGGTCCCTGCCGGATTTAGAAATACATGATTGTGTATGCTAAAGCCTAACCATACTAATAAAGACAATGTTTAGTGCTTGATCCAGACTGAATTTGTGAAACGATTTACAACAGTCATCAGAATCGCTGATGCCTGTCTGATTACGTAGACAATGAAATGTGCCCATCTGTGTGTCACACAGATGTACACCCTGGGACACGGACGCCTGTATTAGTCATCCCACTGACCGGCGGGCTCATACTTAGAAGTTTAAACTATATGCACTGACTGGTGGTCCGATACCCCTCGTGTACCCGAAGCTTAACATAACAACTGTTGGCTCTGTGTCCCAGTTGGCCATATGGTCTCCTATTAAGGAATGAAGGCTGCTAACAGCACCATATTTTTCTTTTATGTTGAAAATACCCCCATTTTGACTCTACTGTCAATTAACAGATCTATATGAAGCTCTGAAGATCTTTCTGAACTCAGTATATTGAATACTCTACTGTGGTATGTGTCCTGTCCTGTATTGATTGCAGAGTCATCGGCCATACAACTATTGTTACACATCTCCTTACAAAAATCCTCAAACATCTGCCCTGAAGAAGCCTCACGGCGAAACGCGCGTCGGCGACTTTGGGTTTTTGTGTATAGAGCGGTTCACCTGTATATATGTATCATTTCTATTTTTATGTATATGCTCAATTTGTTTTATTTTTATGACTATATTAAAACTATATTTTTATACTACTTCCTTGGCCTCGATAGTCCGACCTTCAATACTTCTCCACAGTTATTGTTTTTCTATTTTTTGACAACACTGACAGTTGTCTTCCAGATATGGTCAAACATGGGTTCAGACTGAACCCAGAGACGAACCCAAGCTCATGCCCACTCCCCACTTGGGAATTTTCCCACCCACCCTTTGCATGTTCCATCTCCTCCTGTTGCATTGTGCAGAACTAGAATGCCTCATAATCGCCATAGCAGGCATGCAGACGCAGGAGCGCTAGTGCAGATATCTAACAATCAAAGTTCCCAAGATACATAAGGAAACAGTCAGGTTGTTTAACTCTTGAGCAGTTACCAAAAGCTAACCTGTCTGATTTTGGTGGACTGATCATTTCATGTTTGCGTACAATAATGTTCTAGTAGACTCATATTTTCTCTTGTCTTTTAATTGCATTCTTAGGTGTTAAACCTGTTCTTAGCTTTGCTGCTGAGCTCATTTAGCTCAGACAATCTCTCTGCAACAGACGAGGATAATGAAATGAATAATCTACAAATTGCCGTGGCCAGAATGCACATTGGGATTGCGTGTGTGAAAAGGAAAGTACGGGAGTTCATCCAGGACGCATTTGTGAAGAAGAAAAAAGAGCTGGAAGAAAATAAACCTCTAGAAGACATGCAGAATCAGAAAGACAGCTGTATATCCAACCACACCACAGTGGAAATAGGTAAAGATTTTGACTACCTGAAAGATGGCAATGGCACAACGGCCACAAGTGGTATTGGAAGCAGCGTGGAAAAATACAATATTGACATTGAAAGTGACTATATGTCATTCATACATAACCCAAGCCTCACAGTGACTGTACCAATAGCTGTAGGGGAATCAGACTTTGAAAACTTGAACACAGAGGAATTTAGTAGTGAGTCTGACCTTGAAGAAAGCAAAGAGGTAAGTTATATTTATGCAAATATTTATTTTGGTTGGTATGTAGTGATTACAGGGTTTTTAAGATTTCTTAGCTATTCCACGGAGTATGACATAAATAATCATAGTTAGATTCTGCACATTCTGCACAGGGAAATTGGCTGTTGACATTAGATGGTTGTTGGACATTAGGAGTCTAATGGCTGAAAAAGATTTTACCCATCTGATAGTCAGAAACTTATTAAAGCAGAACATGGGGCTAAAGGAAATATAGAAGCTCCTCCCCCCTTTGCCCCGGCAGTCACCTACTGCCTACAAGTGCACCCTGACTTGTAAAATGACTTGCAGGTGCACCATTTTGACCAATAAATTATCGCTGTGTACCAGGTGTCTGCCCAGATTGCCTTGTGGATGATCCAGCTCTGCTGATGGGTTTATAGACGGAACAGCTGTATTGTATACGTTTAAAAAAATATGACTTGTCCTTCAAGTCTTGCTGCTAGGAGGACACAGACAAGCCAAAACTATTATCAACAGTTTATTGATAATTGACCAAAGATCAAAGAAGAAAAAAAGGGTGCAACTATCTTGTTTACAAAGTAATCCATGTAATAAAAGACGGGTAAAGTACACTCACAAACATTTCAAGAGTAAGGTGCATATCTGACCTACTTGTAACAGAGAGGTCATATCATCTGGTAAGAATATAGTATTTCCCTAGCACTTTGGGTGGAATACGAACAAACTTTTTGGTGAAGGCTTCCCTCACACCCCAGAACCAGCACACTACAATCTTGTCACAGATCTGTTCACAGACCTTGCCCAATCAAGATTACACTCTGCACAAAGAAGACCATCGTTTTATCTTTTCTGGGTTACCAGTTGGACTTAATTTTGTTTGTCAAACAATACACCAGAATTAATTTTTTGTATCACTTCACTGAGGTTTATTTTTATTTTTAACTAGCATTTGTTGTTATCCATCACAGTAATTTAGTTATTGATGTTTGTATATATATGCATATCCACACTATGGTATGTTAGTGAGGTTTCTCATATAGTCCCAGTGGCGCCTTCTATCGTTCTTTATTTTCGCATATCAGAGCCTGCAGCATAGGGATGGCATGAGGTAGCCCTCGGTGTCCAGTAGTGGGGCTGCAAATCCAAGCTAGGAACTGTACCCTCAAGCACAGTTGACACAATGGTGATCCATCTGCCAAACGATGGCAGGAGGCTGGCTTCTGGCAAAACTTCCAGGCTGTGAGGTGGTAAGGTTGCTGTGGCAAAACATTGTGGGGAATTCTTCCCCCTCCCTAAGTCTAGTACATGGGCTGATGGAACTGCTGCCATGTCCTAGCTATTAATTACCTCTATAAAGCTAGTCCCACTAGCCTATATACTACAATTGGCAATAAATTGGGAATAACATCTCCAAAACACATTGCCGCAGCAGCCTTACCACCTTACAAGTCAGAAGTGTTCCCAAGAGCCAGGAGGATGTCACTGCATCTCTCTGTCATTCAGTTGGTCCTCCACCATTATATCATCAGTGATCCAGCACACAGTCCCTGGCCTGCATTTGCAGTCCCAATACTGAAAGCTGCACCCTATGATGCATGCCAAAATGCTTTCCTCCAAAAAGTCTATGAGTGCATTTTAATATTTTTTTAAAGAACAGATTACTTTGTTAAATGCACACATTTGCTGTGCCTGTTCTTTCCAGTTTTTTCTTTGTTTTGTATACATTTGTTCTTCTTAGTGCTCTTTAGAGGTCCCAGTGTCAGCAATATAACAAAAATGGAAAGTCAAGGGCCACACCACAGCTAAGAGGTCCAGATACAATTTATTCTAATAAAAGTGAGAAGGACAATACAAACGTAGTCAACACTTTTTAGGGGTATAAGACCGCCCCTCCATTAGGAATTGATTGACAATAATGTTATTAGACTAGAAGCGAACTGGACCTGTAATGTTATTTTTTGCAGTGTGATTGCAAGCACATGCCTTGTCAGCAGCTGGTTTGGCCAGTGTCAGCAATAGATAGTAGTTATCAGTTGGGAAAATCTGGTGCTCTGAAAGCGCATTGGGGCCGTAGGGGAGTGCAGGATGTTTGCTGTGTCTGATGAACATTTTATGTTGACTACTATTGGCAAAGTATAGGTTTGTTTTAAATTGTTAAAAGATCATTTTTAAATCTATGATAGACTTTGGTAATTTCAGAACTGCTACCAGATTGCAGCAATGCACTGTAAGCTAGTATATTATTGTGGCAACAAATTTAGAGAGTCTTATGTTCTAAATAAGTTTGAAAGTGTCTTCTTTAAATCCTAACTGGCTTTTTCTACAAACCTAGCTTTCTAACCTTACATGCAATGAATAAAAAAAACTGTGTAAATGCTTTTTATCGATAAACTCCATCACTGAGATGGAACAAAAATAAGAAAAAAGTCATAAGAAGGCAGTAATGATTGTAAATCAGTGCAAAGTGGATTTTCTTGTGGTCTCATAGGCAATGCTAGAATGTTCTATAACTGCCTATTGCTTTGTATTGAGGCTTAGAGCTGCAAATGCTTTTGGTATCTCTAGTTACTGTTATTTCCATTTCTGTATTTTTGCTTGTTATACAATACTGGTTTGGAACAAAAGTAAATGACCAGGGGAACTGCTAGATAATTTCCAGTCATGATTTATATTTAGTGGTGCACCTTTTGTGTATAAGGGCATGTTCAGGCTAGTGCTTCTTAAAGCCAATCTTTCACACTCCTGGGCAATTCAAACTGAGCATATGATAAAAAAAAAAAGTAGAGGTGACCTTGAGTGAAAACCTCATGTAAAAAAGATCAGTATATACATAGACAAATTTTAGCCACAATGATATGCTAATCCATTATTACGGTAGAAGTTAGGTATATCTAAACTTTCTTCTTAGTCAGGGAGGTTTATAATTTTAGCAGCAACAAGTTCTGGTGAGTCCATCTAGTACTTGTGATGGTGGATTACACTGGGTGTTTTATAAAAACACACCGGAAGGTCCAGATTGAAGAAAGCACTTGAAACAATTCCCTTCACCTTTGGGACTTTTACATTTATTGATCAAATTATTATTATTATGAAATTTGGCACATATGTATTTTCTTACATTTATGTTCACAGATTTTTTGGAATGTTATATATTGCACAGGGGACTTTAGTGTATATTGATTTGAGATTTATAATAATTGTCATTATTTTTATTAACACACTTTACACATATTGTATTTGATTAATTTTGTATAAGTTTGTGATTTTTTTTATCAATGATTTGGGTTGGTGTGGATTTTAAGGGGAACTCCACCCCAAATTTAAAATAAAAATGGCGTGGAGTTCCCCCAAAAATCCACACCAGACCCTTATCCGAGCGTGTTAACCTGGCCACAGAAAAGAGGGGGGGGGGGGCAGAGTTCGGCCCCCCTCTCCTGAACCGTACCAGGCCACATGCCCTCAACATGGGGAGGATGTCCCCATGTTGATGGGGACAAGGGCCTCATCCCCACAACCCTTTCCCGGTGGTTGTGGGGGTCTCCGGGCAGGGGGCTTATCAGAATCTGGAAGACCCCTTTAACAAAGAGGACCCCCAGATCCTATGTGAATTGGTATTGGGGTACACTGTACCCCTACCATTTCACGGAGGAAGTATAAATTATTGTAAAAAAAAACACACAGACACCGTAGAAAAAAGTAATTTATTAATAAAATAGAAATAAAAAAAATCCAGCGGTGGTTATCCACTCACGATCTGGCTCCCCGCTCCATTGTTGTCTGTATCCAGCGACGGGTGATCTCTCTGGTCCAGCGATGAGAAATCCATCCATCCAGAGCAGCATCGCCAACCTTCTCTCTCCGCTGGACACAGCCCAGCGAAATGACGCGGCCGGAGCTTTGAAATTTCTTATATAGGGGAGGCAGGCCATCCGTCATGTGACCCCACCCCCTCTGAAGGGCCTGGTAATTGAATTTGGGGGGACCCCCACGCTTTTTTTTTTATTTATTTTTAGGAATGAATCCTCTGAATTGCCAAAGCCGACAATTCATTATAGCCGCAAAGCCGGTTTTAAATTACTTTTTTTTCCTTTTAGAAATTACACTGTGTGCAGGGACAGTTTTAAGTTTATTTTTATGTATTTTATGTTATTTTAAGTTATTTCCCTATCCACATTTATTTGCAGAGTACGTTCCATGCTCTTCCCGAAATTTTTCTGCCATTTGCAGCCCTCTAGCCCTTTCTATTTGTTTTTTAAGAGACATTTTAGTAGTCAAAAGTCCAGGTCCCCATTGACTTCAATGGGGTTCGGGGTCAAGTTCAGGTCAAGTTCGGGTCCCGAACCCGGACTTTTTTCCGAAGTTCGGTCGAACCCACCGAACCCAAACATCCAGGTGTCCGCTCAACTCTATAAATGACATCCAAAGTACGATCTGAATTTTTGTCTTTTCATTTAAAAATAGACAGTCATCTAACATAGAAAACACACAACCTTTTTATGAATTTTGTACATATTTTGACTAAATATTTTAAATGATCAAGGTCACCAATGAAAAAAAAACCAATACATTTGCTTTATTGGCAATAACCTCAACCACCAATCTTTGTGTTGTTGCCGGTCAGACATCAGCAGAAGTCAACCTGCAATAATATTTTTAAATGGACTAATTCCGATTCTGAAAGCATTTCAATAAGAATTAGATTAGAACAGTGATTTGTCTGATTTCTCATTTTGAGGACCTTTGTTGTTAACTGTTTCAGGAAATGCTGCATCATGATGTGTGAGCCAACTTATTTTACGCTGCAGACTATGCATATATAGCCTGACAATTCTGCTGCAGAATTTCATGATTCACTTTTTAATTTATTTGCGCTTTAGTGATTGCATGTTGTTTAGACTGATGATTCAGGAAAGCAGCTCCATGCCATTCTTTATCCACCATGCTTTATATATGGAATCAGGTTTTGGCATTGTACAGGCATACCCCACTTTTAAGTACACAATGGGGTTTCATTTACTAAAAGTGGAAAGTGCAAAATCAGGCTCACTTCTGCATAGAAACCAACAAGCTTCTGACTCCAGCTTATTCAATTACGCTTTGGTAATGAAACCTGGAAGCTGATTTGTTTCTATGCAGAAGTGAGCCTGATTTTGCACTTTTCAGCTTTAGTAAATAAACCCCAGTATGTACTTAAAAGTGAGGTATGCCTGTATTGTAGTTTTTCCCAGTCATAGCACTGGGATTGATTTACTAAAATAGGAGAGTGCAAAATCTGGTGCAGCTCTGCATCGAAACCAATCAGCTTCTAACTTCAGCTTGTTCAATTAGGCTTTGACAAAAAGCCTGAAAGTTGATTGGTTTATATGCAGAGCTGCACCAGATTCGTCACTTTCCAGTCTTAGTAAATCAACCCCACTGTGTACAAAACTCATCTCTTTAACAGCTCTTTTTTTAAATCTTTAAGCTTCTCTATATTGCATATCAACTTAATTCTGCTGTGAAGAGCAGACAGCCAGGTATGTGGAATTTTGAATTCAGTGGAGTAGACCCTTGCACTACATACACCACAATCTAAAGGAAATTAAATAACACAATTGTATAATGTATGACAAGCTTAAAGCTAAAAGCTTAAAGCCCTGTACACATGGGCCAGAATCTCATCAGGAAAAAACGTTGTTTTTCCTGACGAGATTCTTGGCAAGATTCTCTTGCCGCCTGATTGTACAGACACTCCTTTTAAAAGAACCGTGGTTCTTTTGAAAGGCAAGAACGTGGTCACATTATTGCGTACGATGAGCATTCGTCACCGCCATCTTGCTGCACCCTACCTATACCTAGGAAGCTACCGCGCATTTGTCAAAGTCATTTCGACCATGCGTGGGTTTCCACAGCGATAGGTAAGTATACACACTCTCGGGTTTCTTGGCAGGAAAACACTTCAGAGAATCACGACGAAAAAATAGAGAGCAGGTTCTCTTTTTTTCTCATAGAGATTTTAGGCAGTTTTCTTGTCGAGAAACCTGAAAGCCTTGTACATACGCTCGGTATACTCGGCGTGTGTGCAAGGCTTCAACTCTCTAACATCAATGCTGGATTAGACCTATCAGTAGTTCATGGTTGAAAAAAGTACAGTACATCAGATTCATATAGGGCATGGTGGCTCTGGTGAGGCCACTTACATTATAAACAGGGTGCCCCTTAGCTACGAGACCAACATTTTATAATCCATGTGTAATGAGTCTGAGAGCACCAGACCAAAAATCAGAGGCCAAAAACATATACTATTGGTATTCATAACAAGAAAACATAAAACACCCAAAAGGTTCCAGGGGCTTGAGAATCTCCCCCTTCCTCAGTGTTCAACGAACTAACGCCAATATTATAATATTGTGCAAACTCTCATTAGACTCTTTGACACAAATTGTTATTGCTGTCGTTGTCACTGTAGCATGGTATACTATGACTTTGTACAAGCTTGGCTATTCCTACTTATGAAGCATTAATGGGGTGTGCTGTTTTATTGTACTAGGCCGTTATCGTTTAATTGTTTTTCATCTGCAGAGATGGACACATGTTTTGCAACCCACCTGTTATCTAAGGGCCTCACTATTCATGCAGTCATTTGCGCTCTACACTGAATAGTAATCATATAATCAGACATATTCTTCAATTGTCTGTGTACACTTAACTGATCTTTTTGAGCCTAAAGTTAAATGTGATGTCTGTGTCAGAGTTTGGTTAAATTTAAGAAGATTACTTTGTTACCCTCACAGCCGAGTCTGTGTAAAATCCTTGAAGCTTCATTAGCACATTTTTTGAACATGTTAATACAGATCTATTACAAGCTAATTATGGGTCAGAGGATAGCGAGCACTGCTTTAGCAATAATCCAATTTTGTTTTTATGTCTGCCGTTATAAAAATAAAACAATTATTCTTAGAATGCTGTCTAATTGAAATGTTTTACGCTGAAAGATAAATAGCTTAGACTGTGGTTTAGCAAAAAAATAAAAAAATCCTTTGCACAGATTAGTCAGATAAAAGTTTATGCTTAAAATGTAATTAAAGTTTTTTTTTTTAAATGTTGTATAGGGTAGGGAGGAGTTAGAACAGTGTTGAGTTTTGATATGCTTTAAAGTTCACCTGTTATACTATAGGGGACAAGATGGATACTAGCATTGTTAGGAGGTTCGGTTCTTGCAGAGTTGTATATTTTAATTGTTTATTTTTATCAATTTACAAAATGCGAAGTGTGCAAACAGAAGAAACATCTAAATCAAATTAATATTTTATGTGACCACCCTTTGGCTTCAAACTAGCATCAATTCTTCTAGGTATACACAGTGCTTGTGCACACAGTTTTTGAAGGAACTCAACACTTAGATAGTTCCAAACATCTTGGAGAATGAACCACAGGTCTTCTGTGGATGTAGGCTGCCTCAAATCCTTTTATCTCTTCATATAATCCCAGAAAGTCTTTATGTTGAGTTCACCACATCGGTGCTGTTAGTAGATCAATGGTGTCCTCTTCATGTAATCCCAGACAGACTTAACGATGTTGAGACCAGGGCTCTGTGGGGGCCAAACCATCACTTCCAGGACTCCTTGTTCTTCTTTACACCGAAGATAGTTCTTAATGACATTGGCTGTAAGTTTGAATCTGTTGTCTTGCTGCAGAATACATTTGGGGCCTATCACATGCCTACCTGATGGTATGGTACAATGGATAAGTATCTACCTGTATTTCTCAGCATTAAGGACACCATTGATTGGGCAATGTTGAGGACTGTAGACATAGTGGTCGACCAAGGAAACCTAATACAGCATATAAAAGACACATCATGCTTGCTTACTTACTTCAACATCGTTAAATGTCCAGCAGTGCCATCAGCAAAGAACTAGTGGAAACCAATCGGACCCAGGTACACCCATCTAATGTCTGGCCAGAAGTGGTCTTTATGGAAGATTAGTGGCCAAAAAGCCATACCTCTGGCATGGATACAAGACAAAGTGACTCAACTATGCATGAAAACACAGGAATTGGTGTACAGAAAAATGGATGAGTCAAAATATTAAATAGTTTGCTGTAGCAGGAGGCAGTTTGTTCGCTGAAGGGCTGGAGAGCGTTACAATGATGAATGTCTGCAGGCAACAGTGAAGCACGGTGGACGTTTCTTGCAAGTTTGGGTCTACATTTCTCTAAAAGGGATTGGAGATTTGATCAGGATCAATGGTGTTATCAATGCTGAGGACACCATTGATCCACTTACATCACTGATGTGGTGAACTCAAAATCAAGGCTGTCTGGGATTATATTATTATTATACAGGATTTATATAGCGCCAACAATTTACGCAGCGCTTTACAATATAAAAGGGAGAAAATACAGTTACAATACAATAAAATACAAGAGGATTAAGAGGGCCCTGCTCTTAAGACAAAAGGATTTGAGGCAGGCTACAGCCACAGAAGATCTGTGTTTATTTCTCAAAGATGTTTAAAACAACCTACCTGCCGAGTTCCTTCAAAAATTGTGTGCACAAGCACTGTATGTACCTAGAAGAATTGATGTTGGTTTGAAGCCTAAGGGTAGTTACACCAAATATTGATTTGATGTGGATTTCTCTTCTGTTCATTTACTTTTTTGTTCATTGATAAAAAAGATTTTTACAGCATTTTTACACCTGCCTAAAACCTTTGCACAGTAATACAAATATATATATATATATATATATATATATATATATATATATATATATATATATATATATATATATATATATATATGTACATGTTCTCAAACTATATTTTTTTATTTTGGATAAAGTAGGAAATAGTTAAAACAACTGTCAGGTTTTCTGTCAAGAGATCTCTCTTAACTTCTTGCCATGTACACATAACGGGAAGTGAAAGAAATGTTTTGTTACAAATTATTAAAACAAGTGTCCCCAGTGGAAGATTTCTCATCTGTTCCTACTCTGGCCTCAGATCAAAATGTTTTTATTATCCCAGTGGTCACCACGACATACAGACAGAAGAGAGTATCCCTCTAGGAATGACCAAGATAGCAATACAAATTGGCAGGGGTTCCAACGCCTATTCACAAAGTTGATCCAAAGCTATAAAGTTTTGTTTTTTCATATATATATATATATTAATACATAGTATATATACTATGTAGTTAGATGGAATAGTTGGAATAAAAAAATATTTGTGATATTGGTGATCTAGTGAAAAATAATATTGCACCTTCATAACTAAGCAATACATTTGAGCTTGTCTATAATGTATTCCACTGTGATGAACCATTTCTGTTGCAGAAACTGACCTGTTCCAGCTCTTCAGAAGGCAGCACTGTTGACATAAGGCCAGCCGGGGAAGGTGAAACTGCAGCTGTAGTGGAGCCGGAGGAAATTATGGAGCCAGAAGCTTGCTTTACAGAAGGTACTTCTATCAAGCTGTGACACATTGTCCTCTACACGTTCCCGTTTGTTGTTTTCCATATATTCAGTCACAGCAGAAAAATATTAATCTCTAAATTAGCCATTTAAAGTTTCAATAGATGTATTTCAGCACCATAATAATTACCCTCCGCGAGTTTAATATATTTCTCACTGTGGTACTCCTTACACAATTACAACCAAAAAGAAATCATTAAACACAAAGAGGTTACACTGAAAGAAAAAATACAAACTGAATCAAACACAAAACTGGCAGGAAAATCTAAGCTTGCACATGGCAGTTTCAAATGTATTTTTACTAAGAGATCCTCCTCATTTAATAACCCATTTATTTTTATTTATTTTTTAAATCTTGCCCCTGTAAATGCCAAAAGCCTAAAAGAAAAGGATGACATTATGGTGACATACAAATCTGACTGTAAATTGTATTGTTACAACTGTCCATTTGTAGTTAAAAAGTGTCAGGAATAACAATAGTGCTGAGATGCGGGCACCCGATGCCTGTAAGTACTGGTGTTTGTCTTCAAATTAGTCCTTTTGATTCTAGTCCCAAGCTGCGTGCCATCTTTACCTTTTATTAAAGTCAAGATTTACTTCCTCCATTCCACCCTCAAGCCCTACACCATTATTCTTTGTCTTATATCAGAACCCCTATTGCCTAATGAGGAGAGAGACTAAAAAACAGGGGGGACTCTAAAAGGTTAGTTGACCTTTAACAAAAGACTCTATGCAATAAAAGAAGTCTGTAGGTAAAAACAAACTGTGCAGCTTTGACCAAAATTCAATACGTAATGTCCTTGCTATATTTGTAAGCCCTTTATATACAGTACCTTATGAAGCCTGATTGGCATAATTCTAGGATGTTGTTAAGAAAAGGTCCAGCTATTACTGCTCACCTTCACCAACACAGGAGTGGGCTCTCAAACACTGAGCTCAGAGCTAATGCATCATGGGAGAGAAAACGCACATGAGGGGGTTTAAACCAGAAAAAGAGCTGCTCCTGGGATGGTGAATGTTGAACAGTAACATTAGTCTGCTCTTAGCAATGTTAGACTTCATAAGGTACGTAAATGGCATATACCTATAGCAAGGGCATTGTTCAACGTTGGTTAAAGCTGCACAGCTTGTTTTTATATACAGATGGCCCTTATCTGCATAGACAGTTTTTTGGGAAAGGTGAAATATGCTTTTAAGGGGGCTTAAAGTGGTTGTAAAGCTTCACGTTTTTTCACCTTAATGCAATCTATACATTAAGGCATGGGACCTCAACCTGTGGCCACCCAGTAGAACTACAAATTCCATCATACTTCTGCCTTTGGTCATCATGCTTGTTTAATTGACAGCTTTGCAATGCCTCATGGGACTAGTAGTTCCGCAATAGCTGGAGGGCCACAGGTTGAGCACCCTTGCATTAAGGTGGAAATCTTCTGTGCTGCAGCTCCCCCCAGACCCTCCTTTTTTTTACCTTGGCCTGATCAGATCCAGTGATGTGCACAAGCATAGTGGCTCCCCCTGCTGTCTCTCTCCTCATTAAACAGATTGATAACAGCAGTAGCTAGTGGCTCCTGCTGCTGTGAATCAAGTCCAGTGACACAGGAGTGGTGGGCAGGGCCAAGTACTGCTGTCTGTATCGATGGGCGCAGCAGGGAGCGAATCTGTATGGGTTCCCCCATGTGGGTACTCGATGAAAAGGAGAACCCTGGAGCACCGAGGGGCACCCCAAAAGAAGAGGATCGGGGCTGCTCTGTGCAAAACCATTTCACAGAGCAGGTAAGTATAGGCATGTTTGTTATTTTATTACAAAAAAATGGGGGTTTACAACCCCTTTAAGGACTAGGATTTGAGGGGCTCCATGTATTTACTTGAAGATTTATACTTCAGCACTACTGTTATTTTATAAAAAATGTTGCCACATATAAAACCACATATCAAAAGTACTCTGTCAATGTATTTAAAGCAAACCTGTGTAAGAAGATATATATTTTGTTTGCTATTGATAATCCATCTTTCTGAAAACTGTTAGCTTTCTGGTCTACACGCTTATATAATTGCTTTGTGACTTTGACCCATAGTCAGTGAGAAGGTCAAGAGTTCTGACCTACTCTGGTTTTACTTACTACATGCACATGTCAGTGACTCAAGAAGTACGGAACCCAGGGAAAGACAAGTACTCGCCTCTATGTTTCTCTAAGAACAGGTTTTCTTTATATGTAGATGGAGCCTTGCTGTAATATTCTTCTGCATGGCTCCTCCTGCCATTTTTTTTATACATGGCCTTATAGAACAATAGGTGTTTAATACTGTTTTCTCAAAAACAAACACAAGGAGGAAAGAAGGAGAGGAAAATATATTGTTTTTAGTGTATACTTAACCCAGAAAGATTGGGTGAGAAGTGAAGTCCAAATAGCAAGAAGTTGTCCCCTGTGAAACTGGAACAGTTTAGTAAAGGGCTAGGTTGTATCCAGTAAAGGCAAAAGATCATGAAAAAAACCGAATTACGACAAAATTCCAACTGCACTGAATTTTTTAAAGTTGACCATTTATTTTTTAAATACGTTCTTATTTTATTCTTTCTACATCCGTCAATATTATTATGTTTCTTCATTAAATCTTTTCCCATTTCATAAATACAACCACATCAACAGAAAAAGTGTCATTATACCTTACATTCCACCTTGAAAAAGAAAAAACAACAGATAACGAAAAAGGAAACAAAACAATAAAGACAAACTACCCCGTTACCCTGGTTGCAGTGCCTCTCCCCCCCCTTATTACTGACTTCCAATAATCAGAATATCCTTCTATTAGTGCCCCTCTTCTACTTATTCACCACTAAGGCCGCGTACACACGATCAAATCTGTCTACTGGAAACGGTCTGCCAGACCGTTTCAGCAGACAGATTCGATCGTGTGTACGGGCAAACAGACGGATTTGGCCAGCCGACAGATTTGAAAGCATGCTTTCAAATCTGTCGGCTGGGAACTCGTCCGCCCAACATGTCTGCTGGTTAGTATGCTAACCAGCAGACATATCTTTTCCTACACGCGTCAAATGGTTTTGACGCATGCGCGGAAGTGTTTTACTTCCCGGTGCGGTGACGTGGCGACATCAACGTCACCGCCACGTCACCGCCACGTCAGTGCGCTGTCTGCCGGTGGGGATTTTGGTTTGATCGTGTGTACACGATCAAACCAATACGTCCCAGCAGACAGATCTGTTCAAATCGGTCTGTCCGACCGATTTGAACAGATACATTTACTCGTGTGTACGGGGCCTAAGAGTTGATCCCGAGTTCAACCACTCATCCCAAATTCTATAATATTTCTGGGGTGTCCCTCTATGCTCGTACAATAGTTTCTCATATGGAAGGATTTGATTCACCGCCCCAAGCCATTGTCCCTTCGAAGGAGGCATTGGTTGCATCTATCCAAGTACAATTTGTTTGCGGGCCATAAATAAAGTTTCTTGTAAACAAGTCTTAGCATATACATTCCACCTCTGACTCTCGATTAACCCCAATAGACATACTTCTGGAGTAAATGGGACGCATCCTCCCACCACTTCTGATAGTATATCCAAAACCTGTCTCCAATATCTACTGATGCCCGGACAAGACCACATCATGTGCTCGAAGTCAGCCCGTGGTAGGTGACATCTTGCACACTCCGCATTTGCTACTCTCCCCATCAGGCTTAGTTTATACGGTGTAAGATAAACCTGGTGTATTATGTAAAACTGTATCAATCTATTATTGCTTGCAGGTGATACTGTCAAATGTGATTTGCAAGCTTCCCCCCAAAGTTGACAATTTCTGTTGTGATTGTCTTTACAGGGTGTATCAGGAAGTTCCCTATATGTGATGTCAGTACTCTAGAAGGGAGAGGCAAGCAATGGTGGAACCTAAGAAAAACATGTTTTAGAATAGTAGAGCACAACTGGTTTGAGACATTCATAATCTTTATGATTCTTCTTAGCAGTGGAGCTTTGGTAAGTGTTGCTCAGTTGTAAAGATGACACCTACTTCCTTGTACAAATAACATCAGTAAAACCTTTTGCAAAGCTGTGAAACATAATGTAAGCTCATTTGTTAAACCTTAATTTTAGGTTAGCAAAGAGAATGCTTATTATCTATATGACTACTTTTAAAGAGATAATGCTAATTACATCAGGCACAACTTAACAGAGTAGAGGATACATTTTGAATGTTTAAAGCCAAGTTCACACTGCAGATGGCTGACAGCAGGGGTCTGTGGCATCCCTGTTCTCTGTTCCAGGGATGAATCTGGCCTAAATTTTTGCCTGAATTCAGATCTAAAACAGAGCCAAAGATGCACAGAGCTCCTGTGCAATTCGCTGTGCAGCTACCACGGAGATGTGTGAACCGTTTCCATTGAGAGCCAGTCACAATCTCCTGTCATATAAATTGGATGCATTGGATGAAAACCTACATCCAATTCTTACTAGTGTGAACCCAGCCTTAAGGTTGACTAGCACATAGTTTACAGCAATGCTCAGACACCAAGGCATACTGTTTCTTTACAATACTAACATCTGCCAATCCAGTCATAATTCAAAGTAGCCCCCTCCACTTTCCCTTTGCAGCTATCTTGAATGGGCCAAACAGCAAAAAGAAACAAAAAATAATACAGAGTGTATTGGCATGCTAAAAATCATAGGAACTTTAATAAGATATCATTAAAAACATACTCACAAGTGACATACGTAATACGCTCATTTGTTTTCATATCAGCAGACATCCAATTAAATTCAGACTCTTGCTGCCTTCTTATACCACTGTTATACTCATTCCACCTTGCAATGCTACACCTGTCAGAGTCTCTGACACGTTTCCAGGGCCACACGCTCTGCCTTTGAACTAGCAGTGCAACCCATAAACACTTTATTTAGTCTGCTCATGGCAACTATATACCAATAAAGTGGCCAGCACAATGAGGCTCTGATGGGTGTAGCATTCCAAGAGTAGTGGGTATAAAAGTGCAGGATGGTATAACAAGGTAGCACGTATACCGACCAAATATCAGAGTCTGATTTCATAGTCTGAGGCCTCGTACACACGACACATCATTTTCTTCGACGAGTTCCTTGTTAGGCTTGTCGAGAAACTTGACAAGCTGTCTTTGCGTACACACAGTCAAGACCAAATCTCCTCGTTCTCAAATGCGGTGACTTCAACACATACGAAGGCAGGGGAAGTTCGATTCCACTGGCACAACCCTTGGGGCTGCTTTTGCTAATCTCATGTTACTGCGTGTTAGGTAAAAGTTTGGTAAGAGATGATTTGCACTTTTCAGTCTGTTACAGCGTGACAAATGTGCTATTTCCATTACAAACGCTAATTTTGCCGAAGGTGTGCGGGTTTCTAAGCATACACACCAACGTGTTTCTCGTCGAAAACTGATACTCCCGTCGAGCAAAAGGAGAACTTGCTCTCTTTTTTTCTCGGCAGTTTTCTCAAGCAAAAGCATACACGGCCGTTTTTCTCTGCAAAAAAGCTCTCCCACCAAGTTTCTTGATGGATTCTGTTGAGTTTCTCGGTCGTGTGTACGAGGCCTGACTGTTAAGCAGAAAATGCTAAGTGCATTGCATGCAGCACTTGAATTTTTATGTTATATATATATATATATATATATATATATATATATATATATATATATAGTATGTTAATAAAGTTCCTATGATCTTTCCTTACAATGCCAACACACGCTTGATGTCTTTTTAGTTGGAAGGCTGAATAAGAGGGCTAAATGTAACCTGATGCCTGAGTTGTCAGAGTTGTAAATTGTCTCATTTGCCAGATTGGGCCAGTTCATCCAAATTATACATTTTAGTTTCAGATAGATTCTACTTAGGGTATTCCCACTTCTTCCACAAATTCAAACTTGTACAGGATAGAAAAGATTTTACTGTAATGATCTTGGTTGGTGTTCAGACTAGATTTCTCAAATGCAGCAAACTTCCACTAAGGGCTCTTAAGCTAACAGATTCCACCCCCTAACTCTCCAGAGATACTTACCTCGATCTTAAACCATGGCCTCCAGGCATTGTTTACATTGCATGCTGCTATTTAATTATATATATATATACCGTATATATATATATATATATATATATATATATATATATATATTAAAGCGGAGTTCCACCCAGGAGAACAACATTTTCCCATATTGTTTAAAAAAATTAAATAAAAAAAACCTGAAAAAAAAAAATACTCACCCGAAATACCTGTTGCTATGCGGAAGTCCGTAATCTGCCTCTTCCACTCCGCGGTGCCTTTTCTTCTTGTCCTTCTCCTTGTGAATGGGGCGCACTGCTTTCTGGGAACTGTGTGTGTTCTCAGAGAGCAGCGTGCCCATTCACAAGCCAGCATGAGACTCGCGCAGGCGCAGTAGGAAATTGGCAATGAGGCCGTACGGCTTCACTGCCTGCTTCCCATAGTGTGAATGGCGGCGCGGGACCCGGAGCGATCGTGGGACCGGCATTGGGGGGCCCATCAGCGCGGGCAAGTAGGACAAGGTAAGTGTCCTTATTTAAAGTCAGCAGCTACACTGTTAGTAGCTGCTGACTTAAAAAAAAAAAATGCGGCTGGAACACCCCTTTAAGCTTAAACATATTTTTTTACTTAAAAGTGTTAGCTAGAGTTAGGTTTTTACTCGTTTGTCACTTACTTCAATTCCCTTTTGAAACTGCGTGTCCATATAAGACTACCTTGTCCATAGGGTGACAATGTTGTAGTGGGATTTAAACTGCAGGAGAAACAATGTTGTCACCCTGGTAAAGGTAATGGCAAAATAATGGATCTACCAACAGGACCAACAGCTAATAAAACTATATGTTATTGAAAGGACTATGAAAAAAATAATCTGTTGTGTAAGGCCGCGTACACACGATCGGTCAAACCGATGAGAACGGTCTGATGGATTTTTCCATCGGTTAACCGATGAAGCTGACTGATGGTCAGTCATGACTACACACCATCGGTTAAAAAAAAAAAAAACGATTGTGTCAGAACACGGTGACGTAAAACACAACGACATGCTGAAAAAAATTAAGTTCAATGCTTCCAAGCATGCGTCAACTTGATTCTGAGCATGCGTGGATTTTTAACCGATGGTCATGCCTACTAAATTTAAAATTTAAAACAGGTTTGATTTTTTTTTAACCGATGGATAAATAACCGAAGGCGCCCACACACGATCAGTTTGGTCTGATGAAAACGGTCCATCAGACCGTCCTCATCGGTTTGACCGATCGTGTGTATGCGGCCTTAATGTTTACAGATTGCATAATAAATTGCTCATAGTTCCACTTTAACTAAAGTAAAGCTGTATTATCTTCACTGGTGAATTCACACATTTCTAACTTATAAGGCAATAGACATGCAATTCTTTTAGTTCTGAATGAGTTTTTTTATGAATTTAGACAAATTCATGATATCAGAAATATCCAAATTAACGAAAACGCTTAAATTCGAAAAATTCTGAAATTCGTAAATGTGAAATAATAACTAACTCACAATAACTTAACTATTACTAACTATTCAATTAAAGGTATGGGAATTTCCTTTCAAATTTGGCTGTTAGTGAACATAACGAATACGAATGAACTGATATAACGAATGCCGTATCTAAACGGATAGAATGTAACAAATTAATAATATTGAATAACAATAATAATAATAATTTTTTTAAATTATTATTATTAATATTTCTTATTATTAGTTCCGTTCCATTGGCTTAGATGCGGCATGCGTTATTTTGAATTCGTAACTTCGGATAAATTTGTATTTGTTACATTCACTAACAGCCACATTTGAAAGGAAATTCCAATACCTATATTTTAATAGTTAGTTAGTTAGTTATTTCTTTTAAATTTTCGGATTTTCTTTCTTATTTTTGGATTTTTGAATTTTTAAATTAGCATATTTACGAACTTTCAAATCTACGAATTTACGAATTGCAATTATAACGAATGACCCGGGAAAGAAAATAAAATGAATGAAACGAATACAAGCTAATTTTTCAGCAGTGCACATGTCTATTAGACATCATTTATTTTCACTTCTATGGTGTTCAAAATATTTCCTAAGTACAGTTTAACTTTGTTCATCTTTATCTCAGTAACATATTTAATATGATTGATTCAAAACCCTAAACTTTTTTTAATTTTAGGCTTTTGAAGACATTTACATAGAACAAAGAAAAACAATTAAAACCATGCTAGAATATGCCGATAAAGTCTTCACATACATCTTTATCCTTGAAATGCTTCTGAAATGGGTGGCCTATGGATTTGCTAAATACTTCACCAATGCCTGGTGCTGGCTGGACTTCCTGATTGTTGATGTAGGTATTTAGGAATGTATTTCTTTCCCTAACTGCCTTTCAATTCATTTATTCTCAATGTATGGTGGCTAGCAACAATGAACATTTAACGTTCAAAAATACTAGCTGATCCTCTTGGTAAAGACTGTACATTCACTTACTCTTAACCACCTGTGGGTTATTACTATATATATATATATATATATATATATATATATATATATATATATATATATATATATATATATATATATATATATATATATATATATATATATATATATATATATATATAAAGAGAGAGAGAGAGATTTTTCCTTGTGTGGGATATATATAGCGATATGAACTTGGTGGGCTTTTCACTCACTGTAAAAACAATATATATAACCAATAACGTGTAGAAATTGGGAACATCTGTAGGCACTTCAATATTTAATTTACAAGGTGAAATGTACTATGCTATCTCTTGAAACTCACACAATATTATTTTATGTATGCAGCATTAAAGAAGAAGCCCAGCCTGAGCTTTTTAGGCTGGGCTTCTTAGGGTCACAGGAGTGCAATTCGTTTTGCACTCCTGTGACCCGTTTTCAGCAGAGAGTGGTGTACCACTCTCCGCTAACATCACTGCAATCAATCCATTTAAGAAGTCTATATTCATTAAATGCCTGGACTGATGGCAGTCTCAGCCTCTCAACGGCTCCCTGCCCCTCCACAGCTCAGCACTCCAATGAATGTGGAGGAGCAGAGCAGGAGAGATGCTGACCGTCAGGCAGCAACTCTCCGCTCGGGGAGGTGAGAGAACCGAGCCATCAACGATGTTCGGTGGCTCGGTTCTCAGTGAAGAGACCGTGGGGGATAGATTCTGCATCCACCTAGGTAAGTATAAATACCTCATAAAAACTCTTTTAATATGTATTGGTATTAATTTACTAAAGGAAAACGGGTGTTCACTTTGCAAGTAAATGTTAACTTTGCAAGGGAATTTTTCCTTAGCTTAGTTAACGTGGTAAATCTTACTTTGCAATAAAAAGAAAAGCAATCATGTACAAGGAAAAAAATATATTTTTACTTGAACGTGGATTAGATTGTGGAGGTCATCAGAGCTTTATATCATTCACCAAGCTAAGGGAAAATTCTCTTGTCAATTGAAATTCCCTTCCAAAGTGAACAGTCTATTTCCCTTTAGTAAATCAAGCTACTAAGTGTACTTTTAACTAAATATTCCCTCTTTCTTCCAATTTCTAGTGCACATTGATAGTATATTCATATTTTTATCAAAATTAAACTTCTAGTTTGACTGTGTAAAATTGGATCCCAATGAGCTCAGTCTACCAGTTGGATTAGCTTAATGTCAGGGGTGTTAGGTGGCAACATTTTGTTTTTAAGTTACTGTCTGAAAGATATGAGATTTTAAACTGGCACTGTCTTCTAGACAGTACAATTTAGATAATTTAAACGGGTTGTAAACCTCAGACATTAAATATGAAAAAAACACGTCCTTCTATACTGTGTATGTCTCTCTCCAAAGCTAGAGTGTAATTTCTCTCTGCTGCCTAGTTCTAGAACATAAGTCACTTCTAGCAGCTTTTCCCAACACCAAGAGTTAAAATGGTGACAGAGGAGGGAGCTGCAGCTGTGCAGCTGTGCTTGTTTTTCATACTGTGTAAAGGTGTGTCCCTTTCTGTTTTAATCCTTTTTGTTGCAAGATACCAGACCAACTGTAATATCAGTGTATACATCCATCGCATTTAGAAAATATGACAGAGAAAACTAGAAGAGTAAAGCAACCCATATTTGCAATGGGTATGCATAAAAAAATAAATGGCCAGTATCAATTAACAAAAAGTAAGCGTATTACAATCCCCTACGACTCCAAACCTGGCAGTAATGCAAGGGGCATCACACAAAGAGAAAGCAATAGACATGAGTCATACTAGAAGAATAAAGTAATCTGGTGGGAGCAGCTAGTTATGGAACCAGGCCCCATATAGGGAAGCCACTTACCAAAAGTTATTAATAACCAATATGCCTAGTGAGGATGATCAACCACCAAATAAGTGTGTCAATTAAGCTACACAATATAAAGCATTGTTGGAAAAAGTAAAAACAAAAATGAAACATGGAAAATGAGAAAGAAAAAGTGAAGAAAGGAATAATAAAAAAGAAGAAAGAGAGGGAGGAAGTAGAGATGGGAGAGGAGAGTCTTGTCCATCCAAGAGCCCCCCACCAACCACGTATCCAAACGCTCTTAAACATACAGTAATTGTAAAGTAGAAAGTCAAGGCTTCCTTATCTTGTCAAAAAGTGCCTGTTTATCCCTTAAAATTCTCACAATCTCCTCATTAAGCATGATTCAAGTCAACTTGTGTTTCAGCAAAGCTAAGTTGACTACTGGGCTTTTCCAAGTTGTTGCGTCCACTAAAAATATCAAATAAATTAGGGACTACGTATGTTTTGTTATGTTATCAACTCACATGTTCAACAGTACAATCCGAGTGTCGTTAACAATATTACCTGTGTAACTCAACATATCAAAGAGTGGACATGTCTGCAAAAACGTCTAACCTTAGGTGATATGAAGGGGCATCCCTATCTGTCCACAACCCCAAAAGCATAAAGATGAAGATCCTGGAAACATTATGGCGTTATGGTACTTAATACCATCTAGACTAAACCTTAAAGGCCGCCTCAACCAATGCTACATTCATTTTATCCTTATAAACACATGCATTCCATGTATGCCTATCTACATCTTCTGGGTCAATATTAAGATCTTTTCCCCACACTAACTGATTTGAATTTGAAGGACGGGGGGCTTTCTGTACAGCATCGAGATACACACTCGTTGCAGTGTGGTTTGTAAAAAAACTGTTCTTAAACACCATTTGCATTGCTAGGTCATCACTTTTGGAGGGAGCGTAAATAATTAAGAATTTGTTGGAGATAAAAACCTTCAGAGAGTGGCATCTATAAATGCTGCACAAAGTACAATAGGGGCGTATGACCTTGCAATAAAAAAATTGGTCTATACTATATAATCCCTTGTCCATCCACCAATTAAACTGATGAGATTGTAGACCCAGTGGAAAAAAACGGTTGTTAAAGAGGGGGACAACTGGGATGTAAGGGGAGTCAAGGGGCCACTTCCTACAGGAAGAGTCCCATAAGTCTATGGAATGAGAGCGAGTTGTGCTCAAATAGACTTTGCGATGCTAAAGCACCAATTTTATTGGAAACGGGGAGGAAGCTTGGGCATCCAAAGACACCTAGTCCGTCTTGTAATAGGAGGAGTGTAATTGACACAATTGGGTTAACTGTGCCACCACATAATGTTTGTGGAAATCCAGAACTCCCAGACTTCCCAATTCCAATTTTTAATAGGTCCAATTTATGGTCTTTTAGCATAATTTGAGCGGAAGGTGTGTTATATGGAGAACGAAAAGAAGCCAGAAATTTCAGTCCAAAATTCCATTTAGATAAAATACAGAAAAGGTAAGGCCAAGACAGGGAGTGGAATGATTTTCGTATATCCAACGATAGCAAAATCCTTCTAGTCCCCATCCATCCCAAGAAGAATGAAGAAGAGTGATCAAATCAACAGCACAATGCACTTGATCAGCCGCCTGTGCAGGAGAAAACCAACCTGATCTGAATGGATGTAGCAATCCACAAAGGACAGCAGGCGATTAGCAAAGATTTTTGGTAACAGCTTCAAATTATTAATAATGAGTGATATTGGTCTATAATCGGTTACATCACTAGGACCCTTATGTGGTTTTGGGAGTGGGGGATATAGGCTGTATTGGAGTCTGAATCTATGGGACCTGCTTGCTGGATTGTGTTGAAATATGTCAAAGGGAGGGCTAAGAGATTGGAAAATTTCTTGTATTAGAGGGCCATAAGCAAATCCGGACCAGGTTCCTTGCCCATCAGGGCTTATTTAATAGCTGATCTTTTTTCTGCTGTCACTTTTCTTATCCTGACACCTGCTGATAAAACTAAAAAGCAATCCACACTTTGTGCATATTCAGAACGATCTACAAAAGAGTTGGCTGCAAATACACAGCTTCAACTTATGTAGGAGGATTTGTTTAAACTCTGTGTAGCGCCTAATGCTAGTCACTTCACTGGGGCACATGTGAGTGTTTACAACCACTTTAAAATGTTTTACACAATGTTTTCTTTTAGGGATACAAAAGTAAAGCCAAACCCTATCTGAAACAGTACACTTTTAAGGACATTTATCTTTTTTTACCACAACATTCAGCTCTAACCATCACTGGTTTCAGATTTTTTTTAATGCACCATTAGAAAGGAGCCTGTAAGACAAAATGACATTGAAATTGACGTTTTCAATACATTTTTGATTATACAGACCCTGAGCCTGTCATTGCAGAACTGGAACAGGTATATAGGATGGTGGGTCAGACATTTCTGACTTCACTAGCTGCATAAATGTTCTTGGTCAGTGATTTACTAGGTAGTGAAACCAAAAGAACAGCTCTGTGCACCTTTAGAAAAAAAATCAGTACTGACACATCTTCTCAAATTCACAAAAAGTTAAAAACATTTTTTTAAAGTGGAACTAAAGTTCTGCTGTAACTCACTGTAAGAAGACAGCCCTTTTATTGAGGAAGAGAAGTGCAATGTCTCTTCTGCATTAAAATACACCTATCTACCTAATCACAGTGATCCCTGGAATTTAAGTTGAGCTGCACACAAGCTGCTCAGTTTACAGTGGCTGTCCCGATCCTGTGTGTGGAGGTGACTAGCTCCTGGGCATGATAAGTTAACTCTTTAATGATTTTACTAATCTTGCCAAAGTGTCCACGAAGAACATCAATGTTAGTTTAAAAAAAGTAGACAATGTGTGCTTAATTAGGTAGCAGATTTAGTCGCATTTGTGTATTTCTGTAATCTGCAAAATAAACCCAATCAAAGTTCTGTGTTCAAATGAATATGCATTCTTTAAAACTATGTTGGCCCTGGCTAACAACGATTACTGGTCACGTATCTATTCACTTAATAAATGTGTAATCATAATGAATAATGGTGTTTTAGTATGATGAATTATGATGTTCTATGGTCTTTCATATTTGATAAAATGATAATGATCTGCATTACTTTGATATTTTATTAATATATGTTTTTGAATGGCCACTGCAATTGTTAAATACTGAAACAATGATTATTTATTATTTTCATAATATTTAAATGCTGAAATAAATCAGGCATTCCCCACATGTGCAACAACCACAGTACATGGTAAGTACAAAAACTAATAATAACACATACTTTTTCATCAAGGCCAAAGAGCACAAATGAAGAAGACTGGGAGGTAATCAGAAACTTTAAGGTTGAGTGCCAATTGCAAAGGAAACAGTGGTGCTAAAAAAAATCAGTAGCGGGTATGTTAATCAGCTGCATTATTGCCCTATGACATTCTGTGTACCAAGCATTGGTCGAAGTGAAGCTTTTGTAAATTTTAGTTACAGTTTTTGAATTTTAGAAAAACAATTTTTTAGTTGAATCAGAAAAAATAATAGCACAAAATAATAAATCAGCTTGCCCAGGCTAATTCATACAAATGCATTCGATCACTGCTTGCAGTATGATTCTAATGAAAGGAGTTAGAGTGGTGTGATTCTTTGGAGCGTGATTTCATTGTTGTGTATGTCATCTATTTTATTCATTATTATTTTTGTTCTGCCTTGTGTTCCATTTGTGAAGCAACAATCTTTCATTAGAAATCAATTAGTGTATTTACATGAAAACACACATTCATTTGATTTGTATTTTTATCTTTTTTTCCCCTTCCCAAGAGGGTATAACAATTAGGGCCACATGAACATGTATATAAACTAAACAAAATTATAGTGGTTTTGGGGCTATTCTATTACTTCATTATTTTGAAGACTTTTTTTATAGATAATTTATATCTACTATTACATAATATCTTTATTTTATAAACAAATATTTAATACAAGGTGCACCCCTTGACACTGGTTTTACAGATCATTGTGGGTTTTCAAATGCAGCAGCAGTTGTTTACTTTCAGACTTTCTCTATATAATTGAAACATTCTATTGGGATAGATAAGTCACTTTTATGACTCATTCAGCTGCATATGTGTAATTTAAGCTTTAGCCTGATAAACATATGAAAAGAAACCCAGAGCTTCACCTGCTCAATGTAAATTGTAAATATATGGGAATATGAAGTAGCCATTTTTCATATTTTTCTAACTACATTAAAAAAAGTATTCTGAACATGATTAATAAAGCAAAAGTATATGAAACACTATATGTTCCCTTTAAAATAAGCCAACCTTTGTCTTATTTGTTTAGAAAATAACAAATATGCCTTTGTGATTTAAGGGAATGTATAGTGTTATGTATAGATTTACTTTATTTGAACAGAATGCTATTTTTTAAAGTTTTATTTCCCATTATTACCCACGTATCCGTAATTCATATTTGTCACTTGTAGCTAAAAAGTTGTGTACTCCAGCACACTTTCCACTTCTTTTGCTAAGGGATTTACTACTTTTATGAATAGCATGGGTCATTGAATCATCTCCATTGTTTTTAGAAAACACACACAGATAAATAGAGGGATACACGCTTTTCCTCTGCTAGCTCTTGTGGATTATCAGATAGAGAGATGCAGTCAAGTTAGCAGCCAATGCTGGACCCTGTTATTAGAAGTTTAAATGGAAAACAATTATTAGCGCATGCAAAAAAACATTTTTTAAAGAAGAAAAGTTGCAAGCTGAACATTAGAAGAAGATTTCACAGCTTCTCAGATATGACAATGTAATAAATCAGTGGCATGCAATAAAAGTCAGCTCCCTAAAAAAGGTGGATATCATTACTAGGACTGGACCTCATTGAGCATTTATACCCCTGGGGGGACAAGCCTATTAGACCTTCCTGTTTATTCAGGGGTCACATGTCTGAGGTGAGCGGCCAATCTTTACCTTGGTGGTGGTAGTGTGTCACCTCTGATGGTTTATTTCCACCTTTCCACTCTGGTGTCATTGGAGTTTCTTATTGGCTTTTGGAGTACCTGTGATATTCTCCTTATTATTAGAAAGCCTAGTATGTTCTGCAAACTAAATATCATGGATGCACATTGAAATAAATGTTTATTTGTAAAGTAAAGACCGTAAACAAGTAAAGAAAATTGTATAAAATACTCATTTATAATCTTGAAAATATTAATATCAATATATTTATAGATATAATCAAAATGTAAAGAAAACCAACTAAAACTAATATAGTTTCCCCAGTAGTTACTAGTAATAATACATTTTCATTATCAGGTATTACCCTTTTTTTTATATACATTTTTTTAGTTTAAGATAAAAAGGAAGAAAAAAAAGGCATTACACCGATCAGGTATTTTGGTTATTCTCTTATAGTTGATTCAACTTTCCCTACGTCATTTTTTTTCTGAATAACGTGTAAAAACAACATACACTTCTCTTATTTAAATATTTCCAATGCATGCCTCACTTTCTAAGGCCGCATACACACGATCAAATCTATCTGCTGGAAACGGTCGGCCCGACCGTCCCAGCAGACAGATTCGACCGTGTGTACGGGTGAGCCGACGGATTTGGCCACCCGACAGATTTCAAAGCATGCTTTGAAATCTGTCGGCTGGGAACCCGTCCGCCCGACATGTCTGCTGGTTAGAATGGTTTCGACGCATGCGCGGAAGTGTTTTACTTCCTGGTGCGGTGACGTGGCAGCGTCAACGTCACCGCCACGTCACCGCGCCGTCTGGCGGCGGGGATTTTGGTTTGATCGTGTGTACACGATCAAACCAATATGTCCCCAGCAGACAGATTTGAACAAATCTGTCTACTCGTGTGTACGTGGCCTAAGAGTCATGTCTTTTTTAGATTAAACTAAAAATATCAGTAAAATATCTATGGTATATTATTCGTTTTGGACTTAATTCAAAATAAACTATTTAATACATTTTAATATATGTTTACTTGATAATTTAGTAAGCAGTTATCAATTTATTTTTACATAAAAGCATTTAAAATTATTAATTTAGTATGGATAATAATTCATTAAGTAGTTTAGTCTATTCTAAATATTTTATAGAATGCAATGACTTGATTTTAATTTCTTTTTTTAAGTTAATGGCACTTTAATTAATAAATATATGCATTATTTTTCACTACATTGAATTTCTATATAAGCAAATGCATATATACATATATATATACTGGCAATTATAATTGTATCCTTGGGTAGATTATGATCTACACTGTACCCTCTACTATTAAAAAAAAAAAAAACACAATATCACCTGAAATGAAAAGATTCCCCAGCAGTGTGATATGATTGGAAAAATAGCACATAGATAGCAAAAGAAGAGTACATTTATTAAGAATATACAGGTATATTGTGTATTTACCTGTATATTCTTAATAAATGTACTCTTCTTTTGCTATCCATGTGCTATTTTTCCAATCATATCACACTGCTGTCCAAAGCCCCATTGGGGAATCTTTCCATTTTCATATTATTTCAGGGGGTTTGCAGCTTTTATCTCTCCCCATGTATCCTTTTCTATAGCAACACAATATCACCTAACCCCAATTTCCAAGGCCAAGCCGTAGAATAAGAATTAAGGCCCTGATTAATGATGCCATTAATTCTGAACAGATTTCTATCATATCTCTTTTGGCGGTGGCCCTTGGGTATGATCAACTAGCTGCTATTAAGTCTCTAAGGACCTTAAGAGCACTGAGACCTCTACGTGCATTGTCAAGATTTGACGGCATCAGGGTAAGAGCAATATACACACACAGGGAAATATTGCTACTTTTTTTTAATAGGTGCATTCAATTTGTCAAGCTAGCCTTTTATTAAAAATTGGGTAAGAAGACTAACATTTTTCTTACAGCTTTACTAACAGGTTTAACATTATTTTCTAATATTTGTCACAGTTTTTCTTAGGTTCACCTGGACTTCCTGGAGTATCTTAACAAAACATACATTTCTTTAATGTCTAAGTAAACAAATTGGAAGATCATTGAGATTATCACTTTTGTGTCTTTGTGTAGGTGTCATTGGTTAGCTTAGTAGCTAATGCCTTGGGCTACTCAGAATTAGGGGCCATAAAGTCTCTTAGGACACTGAGGGCATTGAGACCTCTGAGGGCCCTGTCACGATTTGAAGGGATGAGGGTAAGACCACCTAAAAGATGCTAAGATAATGCATGCATAGAAATGAATCGTGCATGTGAAAAAAAGCATACGATATGATAAATCCATGCAGAGATGCTGCAATAACCTCATACATACTGTTTAGCACTAACAGATATGAGGTAGGATGCTTTAACACATTGCAAAACCATATGCTATCACAACATACCAGCTTTTTTTGTTAATATTTGAGTCTATTCAACAGAAATTATATAGGTAAAGCTAGGTGAGGTTTAGTGGTGTCACATTTATAATACATTGAGGTTAGTGTAAATACCACTTGCAATATTCCAAGAGTTACCAGTACTAAGGTTGGCACCTATTAGTATTAGAACTAGTAGTAATCTGCATTGTTTCATTAACAGTGGCTCCTAGGTGCAACCAAAGTAAATTTTTCTGAAATGTGATTGTTTGAATATTAAGGGCAACTATTATCAATACTAGCCAAATTGCCTTTTGGCAAATGGATGCCATGACACCTTTTTAAGCTATATTCATAAATGGTCACAAACACGCAGTTTAATTTACTTGTTCTAAATGCAAACTGGATACCCCAGTGAAAAGAGGTCATTATGTTTTGTTTTTCTGTTTAATAGACCCTTTGATTTTTGTTACTTAAGGCTACTAGAAAATAAATGTATTTTCATCTGATGCATGGATGCACTGTCAGTGTTCACATATTTGGCAATAAAAACTGAAATATAAGCATTCCCTGACCACTATCTGCTGCCATATCATATGTGGTGAATCTCTGTCTAAAAAAAATTAAACACATCTGCTTTAATTAACCTGCCCATTAAATGTACTGAGCTGTTTGTATACAAGTTAATGGGAACATCTGCAGACTGACACACAAGGGTGCTTTAAGGATGTATTTAACATGATGATGGCATGGGACCCATTTTTATTGTATGTACAAGTACATTACCCAACTAACGTATGAGGTGAATGCTTTAAACAACAAAAACTAACTTTACATTTACCAATGAATTAAATGATTTTGATCATTTTATTGAGAGGAAAGAGCATAGGTTCAGTGAAAAGATCAAAAACATAAAGCTCAGGTATCTTTTGCATATAGTTATTGACATTGCAAAGACCATGGTGGTGATTTGCATAAGAAGTTAAATTTTCCCTAAGCAAACTGAGTATTCACATTGAATATTTTTATTCATGTGTAGCACAATTAAAATAGGAATTTTCTTTGCCCATGATTGGATGATGGAACTGATCACAGCTTTACCATCCTAATTGAAATATAGACTTCATTAACCCCAGGAGAGTGTGGGACCCACAAACTGGTAGTACACCAACAGAGATGGGGTGATGTTAAAATATGGAACATGAGTGGGAAAATGAATGGACATGGTGCAGAAAAGGTGGAAAGGTGGGACAGTGGAATCACACTCTCCATCTCGTCCAATGAGAGAACAGCTAAATCTGTGTCTGTAGTGCATGTTCAAACGTTAATACCATAAGTAATAACATTTTAAAGATTTTTACTCCAGGAGTATATTATGAGTTTAGCAATTCTATAGAAATGCTTAAATAATGCATTACGATTTAACTAAACCCATACTGGAGATTGGTCATCTAAACTACGACTAAAACTAAAACAATTTAGATGACTAAAGTATGACTGAAACTAAAATAGCATTTTAGTCAACAGACTATGACTAAAACTAAATTGAAATTTGACATCGAAATTAACAATGCCTGAGAGCAAGTGGAGATCATTGGAGTAGCTGTGTCTACTTGATTGATTTCCAGTTTTCAGGAGCATTGCCCAGCTATGGTATATACATAGGTATATTGGCACAAGCTGTAATTATGTATAAAGTACCCATGACTGGAATTATTCTTTAAAGGGGTTGTAAAGGTTTGTTTTTTATTTTCTAAATAGGTTCCTTTAAGCTAGTGCATTGTTGGTTCACTAACCTTTTTCTTCGATTTGCCTTATAAATGTATTTTTTCTTTGTCTGAATTTCTCATTTCCTGTTCCTCCTCAGTAAGCTGTTCTGGCTGACTAACCCCCATGGATGATGGGGACAAGCTTACTGAGGAGAAACAGGAAGTGAGAAATTCAGACAAAGAAAAAAACATTTAGAAGTGAAATTGAAGGAAAAGGTAAGTAAACCAACAATGCACTAGCTTAACCACTTGCTTACTGGGCACATATACCCCCTTCCTGACCAGGTGAAATTTCAGCTTCCGGCACTGCGTCACTTTAACTGACAATTGCGCAGTCGTGCGACGTGGCTCCCAAACAAAATTTACGTCCTTTTTTTCTCACAAATAGAGCTTTCTTTTGGTGGTATTTGATCACCTCTGCAGTTTTTATTTTTTGTGCTATAAACAAAAAAGAGCGACAATTTCGAAAAAAAAGTCTATATTTTTTTCTCAGTCTAGGCCAATACGTATTCTTCTACATATTTTTGGTAAAAAAAAATTGCAATAAGCGACTGGTTTGCGCAAAAGTTATAGCGCCTACAAAATAGGGGACAGAATTATTATTATTTTTTTATTAGTAATGGCGGCGATCTGCGATTTTTATTAGGACTGCGACATTATGGCGGACACATCGGACACATTTTTGGCGCCATTCACATTTATACTGCGATCAGTGCTATAAATATGCACTAATTACTGTATAAATGTGACTGGCATTAAAGGGGTTAACACTAGGGGGTGAGGAAGGGGTTAAATGTGTTCCCTGTATAGTGTTCTAACTGTAGGTGGAGGTGACCGATCTGTGTCCCTATGTACAAGGGACACAGATCGGTCTCCTCTCCAGAGACAGGACGCTGTCTCTGTGTGAGCCGGCAATGAGAGATGATCTCAAATGTTTACATTTGAGATCATCTCTCATTGGCCGCACAGATCGCGCTGTAAATAGCCGCTGTAATTGGCTATTTACCGCGATCTGTGATTGGGACGCGGCCAGCACAGAAGTTCCCCGCTGTGCGCTCAGGAGCGCGCGCGGGGAATGAGGAAAGGGGCAGACGTCAAAAGACCGCGTCCCAGAGATTAAGAGTCACCCTGCGGCCGTACATAGTCGTACGGCCGTCGGGAAGTGGTTAAAGGAACCTATTTAGAAAATAAAAAACGAACCTTTACAACCCCTTTAAGGGATGCAAATAGTGAAAAGGTAAAATGTTATGTAGGTTGTTGGATTGTGTTGATATAAAGGAAGAAAATATATATATTTTTTTTGACAATAACATCATTTAAATACAGTAAATATTTTTTGAGAAAACAGTTAATCCAAAAACATATTTATGTAAAGTACATTTAACAAAGATTGCTGAGTTGTGTAGCTAACAGAACAAAGGGAGGCTACACCACATTATGAGAGGGTTAGGAGGGCCCTGCTCTTGAGAGCTTGCAAGCTAAAAAAATGAATTTATATATATTGATAATTTTTTTATATTATTATTTTTATTATTATTGTTATCATCATCACTATTTTCTACACTACAGGACATTAAGCTTTCAACAGCAATGTACAGAGGCTATGATACCTAACATTGCACATTTCTTGTGTGTCAGTCAATAATAAATTCATACAGTAAGTTTTGAGAGGGCACGTGAACTAAAGTTTTTGCCTTAAAACAAATAACAGCTTAGAGCTTATTCTATAGCTAAAATTATCAGGAACAAAATGCTACAGATTTTGCTCAAATTAAATAAACTATATTATATGAACCACCAATCCAAATTTAATGGAAAAGGTTTCAATTCTCATTTTTACTTTTGTAATTGTTGGTGAAATTGTATATGCAGCAAGAGTCTCCATTGATTTAATCAAAAATACAATATTTCAATGCATGCATTCAATGGTTAACAAAAACACGTAAGCATGGTACACTGCTTGATTTTAAGGATAAATAAGACAACTCAACTTTAAAAATGAAAAATAAAGTTGAACTGTCAGATATGCATGCTCACCGGCTTGTTCTTAAATAAAATTGCATTTCAAACTTCAAGTCCAATAAAAATAAACCTGTGATTAGAACCAATTCAACCAGTTTGATTCCTACATATAACTAGTGTAATACTCATTTTACAATTTTTTAAATGTACATGTGTAAATTTGAATATATCATGGAAATTAATAATTTCTTGCATGGTTTCATGCAATAATAAACCACTTAGGTTATAAAAACATAAAAAAATGCCCTCAGATAAAGAAGTTGTTCTTCAGTAGCTCTGATTTTATATATATTTTTTAACGCGGTAATATTACAGCTAGAGTACTATATTTTTTTAATGTACACAGTTGTTTTATTGCAAAGAATGTGTCTCTGCTTTTGTTTTACTGTACAATGTGCCATTAAATGTTTAAAGAAGTGAAGGAATATCTGCTGTACACATTTTTTACATTTTAATGATTATTATGTATATTTTGTGAAGTGTTGAGTAATTTCTCAGTGCTATACAAATATGGATCATCAAACAGCCTTAAAAGTACCACACTTCATTTACAAAAAAATTTATAAAATACATAAACTAAAAATAAGAAAAATTACTTGTAACCTGCCTAACATCCTTTGATATAAAAATCATGGGATGTGGGTGGAAAATGTTGGCTGGAGAGTGGCTGCATTCGAACAGATGCATCCACTTAGGTACTTTGGGTGCTGGCTGTCAGAATACAGTAGCTAGCCTTCAGTGGAGATTAATTTATCCCCACTGTTTAGCATGAATGGGGAAATTGATATATTTTTCTCATCCATTCCACAAGGTTGAGCAAGAGAAATTTTACAGTATATGGCCAGCTTAAGGTTTTAAAAGGAACAATTGATATCTGGAGTCAGTGATGACTCTGATTGATTATCAATTGATTTTTTTTATAATTACTGGTTTAATTTAAAATTTTAAAATATCAACTAAACAGCACCAATGATCTATACATAGAACTTTCTGACACAAAAAATACAAATTTTCAGAATGAAAGTGAACATGTTCTAAAATCCATATATAATAATGCTAATTTTTATCTGTAGTGGAGTACATCTAGTATTTTAAAACATAATTTACAGAGAAGCCTTTTCTCTTTTTACTTTACTTAGAAAACATACATATATCTATTAAATATAAAATAAATTAACAATTATTTTGTTATCCATCTTTATTGATCTTGGTGGACATATGCAAACATATGTTTATGAGGTTCTGACTTAAATTTAGAAAATTTATAAAAAAAAAAAAACTTTTCAAATATTGTAAAATATCCACTAGATATTCATTGTAGGACTGCCAGTGGAATTTTGTTAATAAACTTCCACCAAAGACTGTCACATTCAATCACACAAACGTGGTTCAGTTTATAATACGTAGCTTAAATAGGAATTATGCAAGGGTTTCTACTATTTTGCAGAGTCCTACAGAAATCTTGACTGCACTAAACTGAATTTTATATTATGTAGCCTACTGGGGTATGCACCACCACTTGAGTACCAGCCTTTCATTACCAGGCTATTTTTTTTCAGTTTTCATTGCTGTCATAGTTTGACTGACAGTTACTCGATCATGCAACACTGTGCCTAAATAATTTTTTAAATAATCTTTTGGAGACAGATAGAGCTTTTTGTTTGTAGTATTCTAAGGGGTTGTAAAGTCTCAGTGTTTTTCACCTTATTGCATTCTATGCATTAAGGTGAAAAAATCTTCCGTGCTGCAGCAGCCCCCCAGAGGCCCCTTTTACTTACCTAATCCCAGTCTTTTCAGCAACGAGAACAAGCCTAGCAGCTCCAGTCGATATCTCAGGTCCTCATTGGATAGATTGATAGCAGCAGGAGACATTGGCTCCCGCTGCTGTCAATCAAATCCAGTGACACGGGAGATGGGGCCAGAGCAAAATCCTGCTGTCTGTGTCAGTGGATGCAGCAGGACTCAGGAGCATGCCTGCAGGTGTGCCCCCTTGAAAAGCAGATTGCAAAGGGGTCACTCGAGAAGAGGAGGAGCCAAGCACACCGCTGAGGGACCCCAGAAGAGGAGGAACGGGGACGCTCTGTGCAAAACCCTTACACAGAGGAGGTAAGTATGACATGTTTTTTTTTTTTTAAGCCCTCTAGTATCACATAACCACTGGGGGGCAGATTCTCAGAAGAGATACGAGGGTGTATCTCCAGATACACCCTCGTATCTCTGTTTCTGAGCCCTCCAATCTATGCGACTGATTCTTAGAATCAGTTACGCATAGATTTGGCGTAGATCCGACTGGCGTAAGTCACTTACACCGTCCGATCTAAGTTGCAATGTTACGATGGCCGCTAGGTGGCGCTCCCTTCGATTTCCTGCGTCGGATATGCAAATGAGCATGATACGCCAATTCCCGAACGTATTTGCGTGTCGTCGTCGTAGTTTACGTCGTTTGCATAAGCGTAAGGTTACCCCTGCTATATGAGGGGTAACCTTGCGTAGGTCCGGTGTACACCATGTTAAGTATGGACGTTGGGAGAGCGTTGTGTTTTTCCATCGTTTACGTCGTTTACGTAACTCGGCGCGAATAGGGCTGTGCGTTAATTCCGTTGACGTCGAAACCAATGTATTTGCGGCGTACTATGGAGCATGCGCAGTGGGCTACTTTTACAGCTGGTGCATGCACAATTCGTTCGGCGCGGGGGCGCGCTTAATTTAAATACAACACGCCCACCTCCTTCCTACTTTGAATTACATGGCCTTACGCCGGCCCATTTACGCTACGCCACCGCAAATTACGCAGCAAGTGCTTTGAGAATACAGCACCTGCTCGTAAAAGCTGCGGAGGCGTAGCGTAAATGGGATAAGCTACGCAAAAAACGCGCAGATCTACGAGAATCTGGCCCTGGGTTTTTACTCTATACTGAACAAAGGAAAGATACCAAAAATAGGGCTTGCTTAAACCTACCTTTAATTTTCTTATCTTTGAAATAAGATCCCACAATCATTGGTAGTCAGTGGCACCTTAATCCCCCCCACCACCACCACCTTAAAAAAAGATAATCATTGGTAGTCAATGACACCTTAAATACCCACCTTTAAAAAAATGGAATGGTGCTCAGTAGAACTTTAAACCCTTAGCTCCCAGAAAAAAAACAATCCAAATATCTTTGGAGGCCAGTGGCAATCTAACCCCCACCCCCTCCCTCCTGTGTTTGGAAATATTCAGCCCATTCACAACAGAGGAAGGGGAGCTTCCTCTGTTGGTGATGGACCAAATGTTTCTAAACACCACTCGGGTTTATATTTTAGATGTGCTTACACTTGTGATTGGTTCAGAGCTATCACAAGGTACAGAGCCACTTTGATGGGCTCTAAACATTGTGACTGTAATCTAAACTGTCCAGTGACAGGTCAGACCACAGCCATTCACAGACACACTGGCTGCCCGAGTGTGTTTTCTAAAGTAACGCTGATAAATGGCACTCCAGAAAAGCTGGAGGCATATGTGGTATTTTAAAATAAATCTTAAGTTTATATTTGTTTATTTGTTGCCTTTATGTTAAGGGAACGGAGAAAACTTGAATGTACTGCTGATTTTAAACACTTTTCAGGCTTTGTTATATTTTATGTAATTTAAGATTGATGGTTTTATGAGCAGGATCCAAGCATGGAATTCTTTGATTCCCTCTCTATAATATATATATCACAAGATCTTGCAATGCCACAGTAAGTATTTAACACCAACACGGTAGACAGTCCATTTGAAATATTTTTAAATATATAAATTATTAGCCTTAGCGCTAACATGTTAAACACAGTTTATCTAATTAGTTAACAATATTAATTATAAAAATACAAAATAGCATTTCGATAGTATAAATATTCTCTTCTATTTGGCAATAAAGCATTTCACCAAATTACCATTTTATGCTGTCTCATTAAAATTACATATGAGCATGAGACCAGATTCCTATATTTTAAGGACAGCAACATCAATTTAGAATTAATTATTTATATGCCTTTTAATGACTTTACAAAATTCAGTTCAGATACTATGGCTTATGACTGAAGTTTGAAATTGAATGCAACAAATATTTTGTCTAAATGGAAAGAGTTTTATTTGCTAAGAATGTTTCCATATAGAGAATGGATTAAAAGTCTTAGTGAATACATCATTACTGCGTGCCTGGCTTTATGCACAACAATAGTAGCTACTAGTACAGCAGTTTGTGAATGATTCATGTGAAGCGATTGCTTGCATTAGGAGTTCTTCATACCCAGTAAAAAATCCCATCTGCATGATTACGTAACACTTTCTTTGTTCTCAGCTGTCATCTGTTTAAGTTGTGTGTTTTGTTAAATTATTTTGTGAACTGTGTTTATTAAAATGATACAGGGTCAGTTGTTAAAAAAAAACTTTTTTGTCCTTGGTCAGACTGTGGTTGGCTCTTGAATCAACTTACGTTTTCACCAGGCTAAAAATAACATTGAATTCTATTAATAAAGCTGAAAGGTTAAATTTCTTCTCTATAGCTAGCATGTAATGGAGAGTTGTAGAACTACTGTATTTGCTGGCGTATAAGACTACCTTTTACACTTAAAAAAAATTGCCAAAAAGCAGGGGTCGTCTGCTGGATGTGCGGTAATACTGTATGTAGCTTAGCCAATCCCGGTGAACAATGAATACAAATGAATACAGTAGCCTGCTCGGATTGGCTTTGAGAGTCAGAGAGGCGTGGGCTGCTGATGTTACACCATCTGCCAATCCAAGCAGGCTTTGTATTCATTAATATAATACATCGCTCGCCGTGATTGGCTCTAGCTCCAGCAAGAAGGAAGAAGAATATGACTCCAGAAGGAAGAAATATGAAGCGTCGGAAGGGGGTAATCTTATACGGTGAGTACAGGCAAAAAATCTTTAAAAAAGTGTAAAATTAGGGGGTCGTCTTATACGCCCGGTCGCCTTATACACCGACAAATACAGTAGCACTCCTATTGGAGGTTTCATAGACAGGTTATATATTTAGGTGGGTTTTCTCACCAGTCTATAAAAAAAGTGTAATGATTATGTATGTATATAATAGGAGAAGTAAATCTTTCAACCTTATGCTAAAAGGTTGGGCAGCTTCCCAAGATAGCAGGCCTTTTCAACCACTGGGTTGCATAACCAGGGGCAGTAATGTCTGTTTCAATGCAGCCAAAAACCTAAATTTCCCTATAAATAGCATGTAATGGGGAGTTACAAATCTACCTATCCTACTGGAGGTTTCTTGGACAAGTATATATGTAGCTAACAGATGCCCAATTAATTCTTGGGTATTCTAACTTTTAGTTGTTATTTTTTAAAGACTTGCCCCGTTCTTAGATGAAAACTTCCAGCAAGGTGGAAATTTAGGTGCACGATACTCAAGAAGTTTTTTCACAAACTGGCTATGGGAGTCCCTTTAACATTCCTGGCAATGCATACATCAATATAATAGATCAGTACAATTGCCCAACTGTGTTGTGTTAGCAAATGACCCTTGTATCTAAAATGTATGTCACTTTTATTTCAGTTTGTTTGCATGCTTATTTAACACATTTATTTACATTTTAATTTGTCTTTTTTTTCTAACATGTGTGTTAAATCTCGAGTTATGTAAATCATCTAAGTGTTTTTTATATTTTGTATTCTGTATTCAGATTTTTTTTTTTTTACATTATTGTGAAATACATTTTCAGTGTTTATTTGTATGTGTTTAATCTTAGATATACAGTCATTACTCATCTCATTATCACTTTTTCATTAAGAATATGGAAGCTGTTGGTAACATGTATTTCCTCCGTCTCAATTTTTGTACTAGGTGGTTGTAAATGCCCTTATAGGTGCCATACCTTCCATCATGAACGTGCTGCTGGTTTGTCTAATATTTTGGCTAATTTTTAGCATTATGGGGGTGAACATGTTCGCAGGAAAATATGGCTACTGTATAAATATGACATCGGAAACAAACTTTGATATTGATGTGGTCAATAATAAATCAGAGTGTGACGCCATGATAGCAGCCGATAATCAAAGCGCAAGATGGAAAATTGTCAAAGTGAACTTTGATAATGTTGGCTTTGGCTATTTATCTTTGCTTCAAGTGGTAAGCTATAAAAATAAATGTGTTATATTTTAGTGTGTAAATTCAGTTTAACTCACCCATTGCTGCACAAGCTTTGTATTTTTGATAATCTGTTATTACATGACACTTTACTAATTGTAAATCTCTCTTAAATTGTTTTTGATGCACAAAAATGAGTTTAGCAATTTTATTTGTTGATTAGTTTAATAAACATATTTGCTGCCAATATAGAGTATTTTATAGCATGTTACAAACATCTGTATATGATTTGTATTTTCTTAGCTACAAAAAAACATTTGCCAGCACCTTACTTAAAGTGTTGCTAAACCCAGGACCCTGCATATCTGGTCTCCCACAGTACACAGAAATTGGAAATATTTAGTAAATATAAACTGCTAAATCATTTTTTTCATCAGCAATTAGAACAGTCTTGTGACTTCTATTAGTGTCCAGCAGAGCATTGGTTAAAGCTTGTGGGTGGAGTTTTCATTCTCCCCTGATTGTCCTATGAGGCTGCAGGATCCCTCGCCCCCTGTCTGGGGGGACAGTGCTGATTGGCCCTGTGCTGATCACATGCACTCTCCCAAGAAAAAACTTTGTTTTTCTAGCAATACACACTAAACTGAGCATGTGCAGCTTGCCCCAAATACTCTGTTCTATCAGGAGATGGTTTGGGGACTGTGGAACAAGGGGAGGATCAGAAAAGACAGGATCAAACAGCCTTTTTACATATCACAGTGGATTAACCCCTTAGGTCCTACAGTGAGTATAACAAACATTCTTTACTGCATGTAGTGTTGTGGGTTTAGTAACACTTTAATAAGAGCCATATCAACCATTAAGACAACAACATCTATAATAAAGAAAAACAAACCTTAAATATGATGTGGTATATCAATGTAATATAATCCACATATTAACTATAATCTAAATGAATAAAATATCCAAGAAAATACAGTGCAGAAAATAAGTATTTGAACACCCTGCTATTTTGCAAGTTCTCCCACTTGGAAATCATGGAGGGGTCTGAAATTGTCATCGTAGGTGCATGTCCACTGTGAGAGACATAATCAAAAAAAAAAAATTCCAGAAATCACAATGTATGATTTTTTTAATTATTTATTTGTATGATACAGCTGCAAAGAAGTATTTGAACACCTGTCTATCAGCTAGAATTCTGACCCTCAAAGACCTGTTAGTCTGCCTTTAAAATGTCCACCTCCACTCCATTTATTATCCTAAATTAGATGCACCTGTTTGAGGTCATTAGCTGCATAAAGACACCTGTCCACCCCATACAATCAGTAAGAATCCAACTACTAACATGGCCAAGACCAAAGAGCTGTCCAAAGACACTAGAGACAAAATTGTACACCTCCACAAGGCTGGAAAGGGCTACGGGGAAATTGCCAAGCAGCTTGGTGAAAAAAGGTCCACTGTTGGAGCAATCATTACAAAATGGAAGAAGCTAAACATGACTGTCAATCTCCCTCGGACTGGGGCTCCATGCAAAATCTCACCTCGTGGGGTCTCAATGATCCTTAGAAAGGTGAGAAATCAGCCCAGGACTACACGGGAGGAGCTGGTCAATGACCTGAAAAGAGCTGGGACCACCGTTTCCAAGGTTACTGTTGGTAATACACTAAGACGTCATGGTTTGAAATCATTCATGGCACGGAAGGTTCCCCTGCTTAAACCAGCACATGTCAAGGCACATCTTAAGTTTGCCAATGACCATTTGGATGATCCAGAGGAGTCATGGGAGAAAGTCATGTGGTCAGATGAGACCAAAATAGTACTTTTTGGTCATAATTCCACTAACCGTGTTTGGAGGAAGAAGAATGATGAGTACCATCCCAAGAACACCATCCCTACTGTGAAGCATGGGGGTGGTAGCATCATGCTTTGGGGGTGTATTTCTGCACATGGGACAGAGCGACTGCACTGTATTAAGGAGAGGATGACCGGGGCCATGTATTGCGAGATTTTGGGCAACAACCTCCTTCCCTCAGTTAGAGCTTTGAAGATGGGTCGAGGCTGGGTCTTCCAACATGACAATGACCCAAAGCACACAGCCAGGATAACCAAGGAGTGGCTCTGTAAGAAGCATATCAAGGTTCTGGCGTGGCCTAGCCAGTCTCCAGACCTAAACCCAATAGAGAATCTTTGGAGGGAGCTCAAACTCTGTGTTTCTCAGCGACAGCCCAGAAACCTGACTGATCTAGAGAAGATCTGTGTGGAGGAGTGGGCCAAAATCCCTCCTCCAGTGTGTGCAAACCTGGTGAAAAACTACAAGAAAAGTTTGACCTCTGTAATTGCAAACAAAGGCTACTGTACCAAATATTAACATTGATTTTCTCAGGTGTTCAAATACTTATTTGCAGCTGTATCATACAAATAAATAGTTAAAAAAATCATACATTGTGATTTCTGGATTTTTTTTTTTTGATTATGTCTCTCACAGTGGACATGCACCTACGATAACAATTTCAGACCCCTCCATGATTTCCAAGTGGGAGAACTTGCAAAATAGCAGGGTGTTCAAATACTTATTTTCTGCACTGTATGTATTATAGGTTTGTGAGGTATGCATAATATGTCTGAGACTAAAGCAAAGGACTAAAAAATAAATGTTAAATGAACTACAAGCTTTAGTAGACTGCTGACAACATATGCATTCAACATGTATGTCTTCATGTCAATCACATAACCCAGTGGTCATCAACCCTGTCCTCAGGGCCCACTAACAGGCCAGGTTTGCAAGATAACTGAAATACATCACAGGTGATATCATTTGCTGCTCAGTTATTGCAGTATTCTAGTCTCCATCTCCCCAAGGTAATACATAAAACCTGGCCTGTTAGTGGGCCCTGAGGACAGGGTTGATGACCACTGACATAACCCACTCCATCAGTGCTAGCTGGAACTGAAGTGTGTCTACTTCTCGATGGTTTCAAATCAGACATGATCTTCTATCACAATGTAATGTACAAACTGATAGGGTGCCTAAACCCTATCAGTAGCTCTGGCACTGTAACATGGCAAGGTGTGCCAATGGCTATGCAAATAATATTAAGAAAATTTGCATGCGCACATCTATTTATATCTGCTACAGCTTGTCATTTTTTAAATATTTGTTTCCATATATTCAAGCTGTAGCAAGCCCCAGGGGCCTTGAAAACTGGGGCACACAATATTCAAACAATATGTAAACCCTCAAGTTTTTTCACCCTAATGCATTAAGGTGAAAACCCTACTGTGGTGCAGCTGTCCCCCAGAGACCCTAGTTTACTTACCTGAACCCTGTCTTTCCAGTGATGGGGATTACCACAAAAGCTCCAGCCAGTGTCTCACGTCCTGATTGGATAGATTGATAGCAGTGCAGCCATTGGCTCTCGCTGCTGTCAATCAAATCCAATGACGTGGGTGTCGGGGGGTGGGCCGAGTCCTGCTGTCTGTGTCAATGGATGCAGCAACAGGACACGGGAGCACACCCGCACAAGTGCCCCGAGGCACTCGAGAAGAGGAGAAGCCAGGAGTGTTGCTGAGGTAGGATTGTGGCCACTCTGTGCAAAACCAACTGCACAAAAGAGGTAAGTATGATGTGTTTGTTTTGTTTTTTTAACTAACCTTTACATCCTTTAACTTCTTGCCACCCACATAACACATATATGTGGTGACAAAGAGAGTGGGCTTTAACGCCTACACACTCTATATATGCGTCTACAGGCTGCAGGGGTTTCTGTGCTGACTGTGTACTCACATTGCACTCTCTGGACAGAGAACAAGCTGTCAAATATACATCTCAGTCTGTACTAAGGATCAGGAACTGGCGGGGCCCGATCATATGTTCACCATGACAGCCAATCACAATGGTTACACAAACTTTCCAACCCCACTGAGGCATAATAGTCCACCCAAAGGGATAGGTAGGAAAGAGTTAAAGAAGTTAAAGCCACCTTAAAAGTGCTGTTAAGGAGAAGAAGCAGGAGAATGAGCAGAACTTCCTATTTTAAAGGGGTTGTAAAGGTTCCTGTTTTTTCACCTTAATGCATCCTATGCATTAGGGTGAAAAAACACCTGACGATTGCCGCCCCAGCCCCCCGTTTTACTTAACTGAGCTTAACTGTTCTTTACTAACTTTACTTAACGCGCTGGATCTTTGCCTGGGCTTCTCGGCTCTTCATTGGATAGATTGATAGCAGTGCAGCCATTGTCTCGCGCTGCTGTCAGTCAAATCCAATGACGCGGGCGCCAGGGGCGGGGCGGAGTCCTGCACTCTGCGGCTATGGATGTCGAATGCAGGACCCGGGAGCGTGCCCATAAGGTAACCCCCTTGGGAGAGTGCTTCCCAGAGGGGTTTATCTAAAGGTGGGGAGGAGCCGAGAGAGCCGCCCGGGACCCTAAAAAACGCAGTTGTGCAAAACGAGCTGTGCAGTGGTGGTAAGTATGACATGTTTGTTATTTAAAAAAAAAAAAAATCAAACCTATGGTATCACTATAAGTTGCACTTAAAAAAAATGCTATAGGCTTCACCCAATGTGATCCCTGCTAAAAGAGAGAATAAGTTAGTCTGAACTGTGGTCTGCCACTTTGGCAGCGATCGTATCTTCCCAGAAAGCTAATTAAAAAGGCTATATATTAACACAGGAGTATAAGTACAAAAGTATTTATTATATAAGAAATAAACATAGTAATTTATTTGTGTTTTGCTGTTTTAAAATAATGAATACTTCTTTACTAATAACAGACTTAAAAAAGGAATACTATTATTTTCAATTTACAGGCAACATTTAAAGGCTGGATGGACATTATGTATGCAGCTGTTGATTCTAGAAAGGTCGGTGTTGCTTAATTTGGGATATACAAACTCTCTAGATATTCTTTGTGTAAAAAATGTACTTAAAACATACAGAAGTTTTAGTTGTCTTGTTCTAGGTATGTTTATACAGGTTGAGCCTTAGGAAATATGTTATAGAGTTATTGATTCATTAAAATACAAGGACAGTACATGTGATCTATTTATAATCCTCATGTCACACAGGTTGCTACAGTCCAAAGCAGATCCAGGCCCATTTTTTTATGCCCTGTATGCCTTTAGAATTTGAAGTTATATGGATTTATGGGGAGTAAAAGGCATATTATAGGATCATATTTTTTACCTAAACCACTTCATATGATCTGTGCTACTATAAAAAAGGAGTTGGAAGGGAGCTAAGAAGTAGGGGTGATTATGTTAGGAGAACCACTGATTCATTGCTTTGTTGCTGCTAAATATTTGCATGTAGATCAGTCTAATCTGCAAAGAATAAAGCTGGCTACATACGGGCCAAATGCCGGGAGACAACGGCATTCTGTCTGACAGAAGTCAGCCAAACTCCTGATCAGCACTTACAGCCGATGACAGAGAGTGCTGATCGGTGTGTTCTGGGGCGGGGTGAGGGGTCCCTCTGCCAGAACACAACAACTCAGCAGGAGAGATCGCTAAACTAACCTCAAATGGTTAGTACAGCGGCTACGACTGGAGCTGGAAGGTATTTTCCATTCAACCCGTGGGGTTGAACCAACAAAAACTAATAGTGTGTACCCGGCTTAACCCTGTTTAGGAATCTAATTCATGATATAAAACAGAACGTGATCACATGGCAATTGCACAATTTACCCTTTTATACCATTCAGGTCCTGTATATATCCATAGCTGGTATGTACATGATACTAAACAACAAAGCCTAGTGCACACTGGACTGCACAGAAAATAATGCTAATAGGCACCAAAAAGAAAAAAAAATGATAAAAAAAAGATGCACCCACAAAACCACAATGTATACTCTCCACGATATAAAAAAATTAAGTCTCAGGATGAGCAATACTATTTAAAGGAAATCTATGGACTCACCTTACCATTAAAAGTAGCTGGAGGTTTTTGGGGTCTTTCAAGAGCTCCTGGAGGTGTTTGCAAATCAATGTTAAAATCATTTGACTAATAGCTTTACTCAAGGGCAACATTTAGTGCAAATTAGCTCACATCTCTAAGCTAGAATGCTAGTTATAGCTTGTATACTTTTGCCAGCACATCTGCCTGTATTATAGGGAATCTAGTCCCTAGATTCCTTATTGTTTATGAAACAACAAAGAACTTAAAAGTCTTCTATCTGAAATCAGTTATACAAACTTGTAAGCATCTATTGGCTCAATGCTGTTGATTTGATTTGGCATTCGGAGAACACCATACTGCTTAGACAGCACAGTTCCACTACAAATCCTGGTCTACTTGTCATGTGACATGTTACATCAGCAATCATTCTTGTCACAAGTCTACTTCCCAGCATTCCTTAGTATTTATGTAACAGTGCACTAAAAAGCATTTCATATGAATTCAGATGTACAAACGTGTATCACAACACATATATATTGGTTTGAGGTTGGGTGGGTTAGAGGTGAACAAGAACGCTCATTTACATACACTGATCAACTATAACATTATGATCACTGACAGATAAAGGGAATATCTCATTACAATTATTAAAATGAGCATCACCGTTTGTTGTGTATGGGGCTCTGAAGCCCGTAGTCACCCGTGTCCACAGCCAAAAGCTTCTACAATGGTCACATGAACATCAGAACTGGACTACGGAACAATGGAAGAAGGTGGCCTGGTCTGATGGATCATGCTTTCTTTTATGTCATGTGGATGGCCTGGTGCGTGTGCGTCACTTACCTGGGGAAGAGATGCCACCAGGTTGCGGTCTAAGAAGACAAGTTGGCAGATGCAATGTGATGCTTTGGGCAATATTCTACTGGGAAACCTTCCATTCTGACATTCATGTGGATGTTACTTTGGTGTCCTCCTAGCCTCAATGGGTCAGGGCTGTTTTAGCAAATATTCAATATTAGGTGGGTGGTCATAATGTTATGGCTGATGTGTGTATATAATGTATGTATTTGACAATTTTGTTTTGATTTTTTACTGAATAAGACTGTATTCACTTCCAGGTAGACGAGCAACCAAAATATGAAGACAATCTATACATGTACCTTTATTTCGTCATTTTCATCATATTTGGATCCTTTTTCACACTCAATCTTTTCATTGGTGTCATCATTGATAACTTTAATCAGCAGAAAAAGAAGATAAGTATTACATGTTAACTAACTGCTAAAAAATATTGTTTCTGTTGTCAAAAATGCATGTACAATTATACTTTTGCAAAATTGTAGTATAAAGAATTGTTATATGCTTTTATTTTTCAAACATAAAGCTTATGGCTTCTCTCAATTTTTTTTCTTACTAACTGTTTAAAGCTGGATACACACTATACAATTTTCTTTAGATTTTTTCATTTCGATTTACAAAAAAAACACATATTATGAGGTCAAACCTAAACATTTTCAATGTGTATGCAATCAGACAGGCCCTTCCACTACATAGTTGAAGGTAAATCAAAGGCAAGGGAAATCGAACAACAAAGGCTGTACAGTGTGTATCCAGCTTTAGTCCCTGCTGGGTAGGAAATACATCACTTTCTATCCTCAATACAGCTACAATCCCCTCAAGTATTTCTATCCTCTGTAACATTTTCCAAAGTAGGTAACTTGATGCTTGCCTCAAAAATCACCCACATGCTTTACTGTTTATAAAAGGAGCTGATCTTTAGATTATCTGGTCCCATAGTATTCTGAGAATACCTGTACTGAGAGAAACATGCAGGCAGCCATTATGAAAAACGTAGCTGTCCTGGCTGCTCCAATAGATTCACTTGTTTTTGAGTCACTAACCTGGATAATATAGATCAGGATTTTTTAACTTCACTTCAACGCCCCTGCCAGCTAAAACTGGACAGTGTAAAAATCAGGCTCACTTCTGCATAGAAACCAATAAGCTTCCAGTTTTTTTTGCCAAAGCTTAAGCACTTTATATACTATATATACAGTGGCAAGTCGGCTCCCCTGCGCAGGATTACGTACCTAGTAAATGATCCTGCACTTCCGGGTCTGGGTGCATGTGCCGCCGGGGGGCCCTGCTCCGCCTGTGATTAGATGCAGCAGGAGATGATTGGCAGGTATGGTGGACTCAATGTCCACCGGCACCCGCCGATGCTTCGGTGCACTGACAGAATGTAAACAAGAAAGATTGCTACATTGCTGTCACTACAGAAGACATGGATCCTATGTTGTTGCTAAGCAGGGGAGCCGGTCCATGCCTTCTTCTAGTACAAGCACCTCCCCCACAATAGTAAAGCACTGGTCCGGCACACATTTAACCCTCTGATCACCCCTTATGTTAACCCCTTCCCTGCCAGTGCGATTAGTACAGTGTCAGTACAAAATGATCGTGTGTGGGCTAAAACGACATTTTAAACCCGCGCATGCTCAGAAGCAAGTTATGAGAAGGGAGCTTGAATGGAACTTCCCCTTTTAGAGTGCTGTCGTATGTCACCGCGCTTTGCTCATCATTTTTTTAAAAACGATGGTGTGTGGGCAACATAGTTTTTTATGATGAAGTAGGAAAAACGTTGTTTTGTTTCATCACAAAAAGTGATCGTGTGTACGCGGCATAAGGATCACGGGAGTGCAATTTGTTTTGCATTCCTGTGACCAGTTTTCTGATGTCCGCTCTCTGCTGACATCACTGCAATTAGTCGAGGCAGCACGTCATTCCGACTACCGAAGTCTGAATGTGCCAAGCTGCCTTGACTGATGGTAATCTCAGTGAGACGCTGAGATGGTCATTCTCTGCCCCTCCACAGCTCAGCGCTCTAATGAGCGTGGAGGAGCAGAGAGGAGAAATACTGACTGACACATCGGTGATGTTCGGTGGCTCGGTTCTCAGTGCAGAGATGCCGAGGATCAGCTGCAGCATCGGCCTGATGCTGTATCCACCTAGGTAAATATGACTATACAAAAAAAAGAAAACTCATACTTCAAGCTTCTATATTTTTTCTTGTTCAACATTTTTTATTGAGAGTTTACATAACAAATTCAGAAACAAGAGATTTTTCACATTGGACAGGTATTACAGCATACCGGAAGATACATCAGGGTATAGAAGTATGAACATAATGACATATTCTACAAAAATACCTGTGATATTGCTTCGCTGTAACATAATAAACAGGAGATGGAAAACAAATAACAAAAGAGTTGACCTATTCTAGGTTTCCTGTGGCTCCCTGGGCTCTATAAGAAGGGTGAGAGGGGAGCCACAACCACGTGACCAGGTGGCTAATATCAATAAAGTTATATAATATGAGATAAGTGTGGGAAAAGAAGCCAAACAAGGGATCCAAGCTGTAATTAGAATCGAAGTCCCCACAATGCTTTACATAATGTGTAGTTCACTGGTTGCTCAAAAACAAAACAAGGAGAGGAAAGAAAAGCCAGTAAAAAAGGGAAGAAAGGGAAGGAAAGAGAGAAGAGGGTAAGAGAATGAGTGGTGTGCACCCCTGACTATCTAGGCATTACAAGGTACAGATATCTAGGCTCTGGATAAATATTTAATCCAAGGTTCTCACACTTTATCAAAGATGACTTGCTTATCCAGCAATATTGCCGAAAGGTGTTCATTGATCATGATCCACGACAACTTAGGCCTCGTACACACGATAGGTTAATCAGAGGACAACGGTTTGATGGACCGTTTTTATCGATCAAAACCGATCGTGTGTGGGCCCCATAGGTTATTTAACCTTCGGTTAAAAAAAAGCCAACTTGCTTTAAATTTAACCGATGGATTCCTAACCGATAGGTCAAAACCGATTGTTAGTAGGCACGACCATCGGTTAAAAATCCACGCATGCTCAGAATCAAGTCGATGCATGCTTGGAAGCATTGAACTTTTTTTCAGCACGTCATTGTGTTTTACGTCACAGCGTTCTAACACAATCTTTTTTTTAACCGATGGTGTGCAGGCATGTCATGTTAACCTATGACAACGGTCCATCAGACCGTTCTCATCGGATGGACTGATCGTGTGTACAAGGCTTTAGTTTTCACCAATTCAAAGGAGATCATGGGCACCTTCCAAGATCTAGCCACTGCCAACCTGGATCTTGTAAAGATGAAAGCTACTAGTTTCAGTCTATATTATTTCAAGAGTAAGCTTACTTTAAAGCAGATGTACCCCAATACCAACAAAAAAAAGGAAATAAATGCAGCCAAGTTATAAAAACAGTTAAGAAACAAATTACAAATACAACTAATCTTTGATTTTGTTAGTGTTTACGCAACTGCTTTCTCTGTGGACCTCTGTGAACTGGCTGAAGCGTTTGTGGCTGGTTACTTTTGACAACATGACTCACTAATCCTAAAGTTAAACCCCTCCTCATCTAAGTTAACCAAGCTTGCAGGCACAGCAGGAGTGCACATAAAGAGTGAGACTGCTGCATTGTATGGCAGTGGGTGAGCATTGTCACTCTGAAAAGAAATGGGCAGGCATGAATGTTTAAAGTTAACTTTATTAATAAAGCTGGAGAAAAAAAATCATAAAGTTATTAGGGTTACAGGGTGCATATGTCAAACAGGAGTTTTTGGGTTTGCATAAAGTACATTTTAATTCTTTCATAAAAGTGGTTGCTTTGTCATAACAATTTTTATGTTTTTTTCCTATAATTTGGAGGTCAAGATATCTTCATGACAGAAGAACAAAAGAAATATTACAATGCCATGAAAAAACTAGGATCCAAAAAGCCACAAAAACCTGTCCCTAGGCCACATGTGAGTAATTTTACCATTTTATGAAAGACTTACTAGAAGACAAATGGTATTAAGAAAATGAACTGCACAATGGTAAAATGTCTTAGAGTCTATGGGCCAGATTCAGAGAGCCGTAAGTCCTGTCTAACTGTTGTTAGACAGGAGTACTTTCAAATTACGCGTGCCGTATCACTAGTTTGAATCCTCAAACATGATATGGCGGCGTTGGGCTTCGATCTGACAGGCTTACGTCTTCGTACGCCTTCGGATCTACGCTGCAATCTTTTTGCAGCCGCTGGGTGGAGTTCGCGTCGTTTTCAGCGTCGGGGTATGCAAATGAGCTTTTTCCGGCGATCCACGAAGTTACGAGCGTCGTTCGCAATCGCGTACATCATTTTTCTGCTACGTAAAGTTAAACCAGCTGGTTATTAGCTGGTCTAACGTTACGCGGCCCATGTTAAGTATGGCCGTCGTTCCCGCGTCGACTTTCAATTTATTTTTTGCGTAAGTCGTCCGGGAATAGGAATGTCCGTAAACGACGCTACTCAAAAAAAAAAATGACGTAACAACGTGATTTCGCGCAATGCACGGCGGGAAATTTCTGAACGAAGCATGCGCAGTTCGATCGCCGCGGGAACGCGCCTAATTTAAATGCCTCACGCCCCCTAATCGCGTAGTTTGATTCCGCCGGGAGAAATACACTACGCCGCCGTACCTTACGGGCCAAAATCTCTCTGAATTCCTCGTAGAGCCAGGTAAAGTACGGCGGCGTAGAGTATCTCTGATACTCTGCGGGAATCTAATTCTACCTGAATCTGGCCCTATGAGTCTACAACAGTGGTTATCAACTGTGGGGGCTTGCCTATGATACCACCAGGGGGCTGCACATAATATATATTACATGTAATGCTAAAATAAACTGGTTGAGACATACTACAGGAGATGGTCAGACACTATGGACACGCTACAGGTGTGGTTGAAGACACATTACAGAAATCAATGACATTTTAGCCCGCTTTACAGTTCAGTGTTTCCACTACTACTAAGAACTGCTTGGGTACAAGTGACATGCAACAAGTATTGAAGGGTTGCATGTGAACTTGCGGCGCACAATGGAAAATAAGTGTTTGCAACATCTTTTTTTAACTAAAATTACAAAATAAATAACTATAATATAAAGTAACTTCTTGTTTTGTGTATTTCAGAATAAATTTCAAGGTGCTGTCTTTGATTTTGTGTCCACGCAACCATTTGACATCACCATTATGATTTTGATTTGCTTAAACATGGTAACAATGATGATAGAGACAGACGACCAGAGCAAAGACATGGAAAATATCTTGTACTGGGTTAATGCAGTCTTCATTGTGCTCTTCACCGGAGAATGCGTACTCAAGCTTATTTCCTTACGACATTACTACTTCACAATGGGATGGAATATATTTGATTTTGTGGTTGTCATTCTCTCTATAGTAGGTAGGTATATCAATAACTAGAAGGGAGATCATGAATTCTAGAAGTTAAAGGAGGACAGAGGAGATGGTGAGGGCCTCTTGGATAGTTGCCCTCTGGAAGGCTTATGCTGGAGCTCTTCCAAGAATTACCTAGCAGAAGAGCTCTTCTGGACAGACCGAAAAGGACCGCTGCCTCCTACTTCTTCTTCACCAAAATGAAATATGATGCAGATTATTAAAATATAGACTAAAGATGATTATGCAAAATATGTTTTACCAAGTATATAAAAATATTTTTTGGTTAAGGCAGGACTATGATAACTGCAATTCATTGTTTTCCAATAATACAAGTAAATCCTAAATTAATGATATATAGTTTGCTAAAGCATTGTGTATCACAAACACTTGCCATTTTTTCATTAAGTTAAATGTTTTACTATTCTTTGCTCTATTTCAGTGCTGCTAATTTTCTGCAGTCTCTTTGCAGCCAGTTCTTGTGTGTACACATGAATGTATGGCATTTCCCAGGGCAGGTTTCTTGATAGTAACAACAGCAGACCATACCTGCCTAATGTGTATTAAAATGGTTATTTGTAACTTTTACTGGAAGGCCATTTAACAGGGTAACAATGCAGAAGTACAACTGGAAGACTGGGACAGAGCGTTGTCACCTTATAACAGGAAGTGCCTGAAAAAGGACCTTCGTTAAACGGTTACCATGTGTTATTTTAAAGCTTCAGATTTAAAAATATTGCAAAATTGCATTAAAAAGAAGAAGTACAGCCAAAGCTTGTTGTTGGCTGATGTCACAGAGTCTGTCCAGGCTTGGGAAAGATCACAACCATATGGTCAGGATCCGCCCACATTCCTGGACTGGCATACATCTAGGCCTCTCAGCAAGCCGCTGAGAGCCTGAGATGGCAGCTCCTACCCCCTCCACAGTCCAGCGCTCCAGTGAGCATGGGGGGTGGGGGCAGAGCAGAGAGTCAGTGACTGACAAAAGCTTACATGAGATTTTAGTGATTGGGTTCACAGTTTAAAATGTAATCAGCAAAATAAAAAGACATGGTTCTCTAGTTCTTTTCAGTGAACCTTGAAAGTTCTGAGCTCTAAATGAAGGTGCTAAGGCTGGGTTCACACTTATGGGAATTGGATGTGGTTTCCCTGCATCCAATTCACATGACAGGAGACTGTGACCGGCTTTTAACCTCCTTGGCGTTTTTCCCGTGTCTGACACGGGGTAAAAATTTGCTGCTACTATTGTTGATCCCGTGTCAGACACGGGCTCGCCTCGCTGAATCCAGAGACTGTTTACTTACCTTCTCCCTGGATCCAGCGATGCATCCCCGCTGTGTGAGCGAGCGGGTGCTCGCTCGATTCACACAGCGTCCCCGTGTGCCGCCGAGCTCCGTTCCCTGCGACGTTACGTCGCACGGGGACGGAGAACGGCGCCAAATTCAAAAATGTAAACAAACACATTACATACAGTACAATGTAATCTTATAGATTACAGTACTGTATGTAAAAAATACACACCCCCCATGTCCCTAGTGGTCTGCCCAGTGCCCTGCATGTCATTTTATATAATAAAAACTTTTCTTTCTCCCTGCAAACTGTAGATTGCCTATAGCAACCAAAAGTGTCCCTTTATGGCAAAAATTGTTTTAGAGCAGCTAAAAAACAGCGATAATAAATTATAATCACTTGCAGAATTTAGCGATAGCGATCTGTGGGGAAATTCGTCATAAAAAAAAAAAATTATGACAGCAAAAATTCTGCAACTGAGCAAATTTCAGTGATTTTGATTTGATTACATTATTGAATAATTTTTACTATAATTATATTATTATTTGTTATAATTTTTTATAATTATTTATTATATTATAATTTTTAATAAAAAAAAAAAAAAAAAATCATACCCGGGATGCCTATTAGACTCTTGTTTAGATAGATTTAAGTAAGTACTTACTAAGAATTGCAGGCCTATAATACATAACACCACATTTCCTTGCAAAACAATTGCAACGCTTTTGGTACAAAATTCCAGACAGATTCATAACGCCAGGGAGGTTAATGGAGCCAATTCACACATCCCTAGGGTGGCCACGGGACACACAGCATAAGGGTCCTGTGCATCTTTGGCTCCATTTCAGGTCAAAATTCAGGCAAAAATTCAGACCTAATTCAGGCCTGAAGCTGTGAATGGGGACTCACCGGACCCCTTGCTGTGCCCCACGTCGCACATAGTGTGAACCCAGCCTTAGAGAGTATAACTGAACATATAATGTAGCATAACTATAGCATAGTAAGTTTCCTTAACATATCCAATTTAATAAGTGACTGCAAATATGATGATATGTTACCAAAGTGTAGACAACAAAAACACTAGAAAACGTTATCAATTTCCTGTATTAATAAATATTATTACGTGTATTTTTAAATATCATTAAATGTAAATTGAAACAAACATCACAAATTATTCAACATACGATACACTTTGCTTAAAGTAATATAAAATGACAGTACTAGTACACAAGGTCATGGAAGGTTTCAAAGATGTGTCTGGTTTTCGCTGAAGCACATCTTGCCATAATCTGCCAACAATGGCTTAAAGTGGTTGTAAACCCTTACAGACCACTTTATGCTACAGGTAAGCCTATAATAAGGCTTACCTGTAGCTACCCAGGATATCTCTTAACCTGTATGGTTTAGGAGATATCACCTGTCCCCTGCATGTGCCGATGTCATTGGCACATGCTCGCTGGGCAAACTGAAGCAATAGCACGTATGTGCCATTGCTTCAGTGACCATGCTGTTACCGTGCCCATGGCAATTACAGCGCCGGAGCCGCGATAACCAGAAGTAACCTCCGGGGGAGATGTCTCAGCCGGAGGGAGGGGGCAATGACCTCTGAGGGGGCTTCAATGTAAGGTAAGTAATTTATAATGAGCTAGCATACTAGCTCATTATGCCTTTGTCTTCCATTTTTTTTTTATTATTATTTCAAAGGGTTTACAACCACTTTAGATTCTCAGCACCTATCACACGCACCTACTCAGGGAAAAGACATTCACTAATGAGTTCCCATAGTAGTTAATAGACCTAAACCCTTACTAAATAACACATTGGGGTTTATTTGCGTAAGTGAAATCCACTTTGCACTACAAGTTAGCTTTAGTGAGCTAATTTACCTGTAATGAAGGATGTCCCACATGGTAAAGGCAGTTGGATCCTGGAGGAATCTTCTCTGCTGAACCTCCCATGGTGCAGGGCTTAAAATCTTCAGGTTTTCAGGAGACCTGAAGCTATTAAAGTATAACTAAAGGCAAAGCTTTCTTTAGTTTTGGATAGAGTGAAGAGGGATTAGAGCATCTGTCAGGTTTTTATGGCTGTCTGTGTCCCCGCTAGGGAGATTGACTCTCACTATTTGTCCTGTTTTCCATTATCATTGAAAGTGTAAGTAAGAGAAAATCCCACATTTTGGGTTGTCCCCAGAAAAGTAATAGAGGAGAAATCTTCCAACGGGGACACTAGTTCTGGTGACCTGTGGAAACAGGAATTCCCTTAATTTTCTCTCACTTCCTGTTTGGCTATGGGACAGGAAGTGAAAAGAAATCTCTGCAATGGGACACATATGGTTATAACCCTCCCCTACTCTATTCAAAATGAAAAAAAAAAAGGTTTGTCTACTTTAACCACTGCAGCACTGGAGGTTTAACAGCGGGAAAAGAACATCCCTGCACAGATTTCTACAGCATCAAGCTGCCTTCAGATAACGGGTAAAGTGGCTTTTAGCTTTAAAGTGATTTGGATTAGATCTACTAATGAATTCTGACACTTTTTTAGTGTAGCCTTCCAGCTCTGCTTTGCAAAATTTGATTGAAGTCATATGTTTGTTTAATATACTATATGTGTGCTCATTTTTGCTTTTCCTCCTTTTGCCCATAGGTATGTTCCTTGCTGATCTGATTGAAAAATACTTTGTATCACCAACATTGTTCAGAGTAATAAGACTTGCCAGAATAGGACGTATCCTGCGTCTCATCAAAGGAGCAAAAGGCATTCGTACTTTGCTGTTTGCTTTGATGATGTCACTTCCTGCTTTGTTTAACATAGGATTACTACTTTTCCTTGTGATGTTCATTTATGCTATCTTTGGAATGTCCAACTTTGCCTATGTCAAGAAGGAAAGTGGCATTGATGACATGTACAATTTTGAAACTTTTGGCAACAGTATGATTTGTTTATTCATGATTACAACATCAGCTGGGTGGGATGGCTTGTTAGCACCTATTCTCAACAGTAAATACCCAGACTGTGATCCAGCTATAGAACATCCTGGAAGTTCCGTAAAAGGGGACTGTGGTAACCCCTCTGTTGGGATTTTCTTCTTTGTAAGTTATATCATCATATCCTTTTTAGTGGTGGTAAACATGTATATCGCTGTAATTTTGGAGAACTTTGGTGTTGCAACAGAGGAAAGTGCAGAACCTCTTGGAGAGGATGACTTTGAAATGTTCTATGAAGTCTGGGAAAAGTTTGATTCAGATGCATCACAGTTCATTCAATACAATAAGTTGACTGACTTTGCTGATGCTCTAGATCCACCTCTTCGTATGCCAAAACCAAACAATGTACAGCTTATTGCAATGGATCTTCCCATGGTAAGTGGTGACAGAATTCACTGCCTTGACATCCTATTTGCTTTTACAAAGCGAGTGTTGGGAGAAGGAGATGAAATGGATAATCTACGTCAACCAATGGAGGAGCGTTTCATGGCTTCCAACCCTTCAAAGGTCTCCTATGAACCAATCACTTCTACATTACGTAGAAAACAAGAGGAACTGTCTGCTGTTGTGATCCAGCGCGCCTTTCGAAGTTATATGTTGAGGAAAACCATACACCGTGCTTCCTTTCTGTACCATAATGCTAAAGACAAAGATGCAGACAGTCTAATAACACGAAAGGACGTACTGAGTGATCGACTCAATGGGAACTCTACAACAGACAAAGTAGACATAACACCCTCGACAACGTCTCCCCCATCATATGACAGTGTTACAAAACCAGACAAAGAGAAACATGAAAAAGATAAAACAGAGAAAGAAGACAGGGCAAAAGATATCAGGGAGCGTAAGAAGTAACCTTTTGTGGCAAAATGTTTACAGCCTGTGAACATTATTTATGTCAGCAGGACTCCTTTCAGAGAATTATGCCAAACTGACAGTTCTTAAAATTATGTACTTATGGTCAGTGCCTACTGTATGACAGTGACCCCCTGTCAGGAATGGACTACAAAGACGCTCGATGCCCTTGACTGGAGGTTACTGTTTTAACCACTTCACTGCTATAGAGGCTTGCAATGCATCGCCCAGGGATGTTTTGCTGGCCACTTAGGAAGTAAAGGGGTTGATTTCCCAGCTGACACTGCTGAAGAAGATAGTCAAAATGGCTACTCAGACTGTGCGGAATGGGGACCATTTTGTGGGATACAAACCTATTGTTTTTTTTTTGTGTGTTGAACACTTTAGTAAAGTACTTGTATCCACTGTTTGCATTTCAACTGCCATAATTGCCATATGTTTACAAGTTCTATGTTTATGGATTCATCCTTTTTTTGAATTCATAGGTTCTTTACAATTATATGCGACTATTTTTGTAAATGGGTTTTATGTTGGGAAGGAGCTGATAATAACGATAATAAGGTATGGGAACCAGGTGTTCTTCAATATCTTTCTCTATAACATATATGAAGAAAAGTGATTGCATGAACGCATGCCAGGCTCATAGGTCATGCATGGGGGTAAAAAACGAAAAAACAAAAAAAAACAAAAACATAGAGCTTAAAAAAAGATGACCATTATGTGACACTATTTGTTGAGGTGCTTAACTGTTCATGCAGTGTCACATAAACAAAGTTGAAAGGTGCCTGTTTTGCCCCAATTAAACCCCCATGTCACGGGGAAGATAGGATAATTTTTATGCAAGAAATTGGTAAAGTTATGGTGCCTGAAGGGATTAATTACATTTACAACTTGGTTTGAGTGAAATTTATTTATTTGACTGCACAGGTTGACCAAAATCCATTTTTTAGGCTTTATCCTGCATTATTCTTTGGCCATCTTCAGCTTGTCAGCAAGGTTGACTTTGTACAAGCCAATGGAATTGCCTGTGTTACAGTATGTAAATAGCTCCTTTACTACGTGGTGGATGTTTGAGCAAGGAAATAATGATTTGGGCACAGTATTTATTGCATCAAATATGTACCACATTATGTGTAGTTTGCAAGCTTCTGGAAAATAATAGAAAAAAAAAATATCTGTACCAATATAAATAGTTTGGACGCTATCACAGGTGCATGTTCATATTGCCTGGGCTGCTTATGATGTTTTATTTCCCCACTGTCCAGCAGTATATTATGGAAAGCCATACATCGTTGGTTAAGTAAGACAAATTGTTCAGTAAGGTCTGATTTCTTTGTTGTTAACCTCTTCGCTGCTGCTCTGCAGTTCGAACTGGTTAAGCAATAGTTTGCAGCTTTTCTTTTATGTTCCATCTTATTTTTGTTTCTCTTCTTGAGTTTTTTTTGCATTCTGTTATTTTTGCTTTTGTTACGAAGCGTTTTGTATCGATCTAGACGAAAAATTGGAAATGTTGCAAACTGCATTCAAGGACACAAGAGTTTTTAAACAAACTGATTCTATAAATACTGTAAATATTCATTTAGCTTTATTTTTCAGCATTTTGTACATAAGAGAAGAGAAGAAAAAAATGAACTAAACTTCAGGGGTTAATGTTGTGGTCACTTTTCGTACTCGCCCACACTTAGCACTATTAAATTGGAGAGCTTTGCAAATAAAAAAATAAGAGTTGTAAATTTTGCTATTTTATTATAATTTTTGGGGGTTTTCTTTTGGTGCACATGCTGAATGTGAAAGTAAATGTGTGAAATTGGGGACCACAGCTCGCACAAGAAAAATATGTTTATATTGAAGATGTATTTTAGAAAACACCAGGTTAAATATGCAGAAACGCGAGATATGCCTGCATCAGGGATTTAACCTTTTTAGCACCAGGGTACTCCGCATACTTGAGCAACAAGTTCTTTCATAAAGTGATGGCTGGAAAGGTTAAATATAGTTGTATTTTTGGTTGATTTGCATACGGTTTAGGGAACCTGCTGCTCTAACAGCGGTGATAGGGCATCTGACTCTGTACATGGATATTTATGGGCCAAAATCGGTACGTAATCGGCTCATAGTAATTTGTGGGCTTGAGATCTTCATGGAATGTGGGGCCTGAATCCCGACCAACAAGTAGCCCCAGTACCAAGGTGTGTGTCTTTAAAATGAAGCAACAATGATGTAAAAGTCATTAGAAAGTCGCTCTGTATTCACCAAAAACCAGAAAAATCAAAGGCACTTTCTGGGTTATCCAGAGCTGAGGCAATATCCACTGGAATGCTAACTGTTAATTCTTGGATATAACACCATAACTGAAGCACTTCAAGCCTCAGTTACATGAAGGGCTTATAGAGACGTTATTGAACTCATTCCTTTGAATACTACCTCAGCTCAAAATGGCTACCTCTACTGTGCCTCTAATTTTTAATGGATTGACTTTGTGCTGGATAATAATGGCAATTTTGTGCAGCTAACAGGTGCTCTTTAAGCTGCAAATTTTGGAATGTGCTGTCAGTTTAAAAATCCTGATTAAAACCTTCTAGGAAATGCAGTTTATCCAAAGCTGGCAAAGCGCAGATTAGACTTAAGTATAGTTTACTTTTTGTTTCTAAAGTCTAACTGAATTACTCATTCTACTATTGTTAATTCATGCTGCACTGGAATGTTTAGCCAATGTGTGGGATCCACATGCTTCATTTCTTCAAAAGAACATGACTTTGCTTACGACACCATGTTACCTTCAGTTCTGTTTTGGACACACAATGACATTCAATGTAGACTCCTTTGCTTTCCAGGAATAATGACTTGTAGTGTACTGTGAACTGCATGCAGGAAAATGCTATTACCTAAAGTTACAGCTAACTACATTACAAACAAGCCAAAAGAATAAAGATTACATTTTGTATTGTATATTTGTCTTCCGGGTCTGTGTTTTTCGGTTTCAGTCTGTGGATTTTTCATACAAGTGCAAATTAAAGTAAACCTAACCTGGTCAGTTTCGATTAGCTTGAATTAGACTGAGCAATGGCATTGGATACTTTTCAACTGTGAAAGAAAGGCCATAGATGACTTATGTTAGTGGAAGGGGTGGTCAATTGGCTGAGATGAATTTCTCTAAAACCACCATCATTCCTGCAATATTGATACTGGGGATGTCTGCAAAATGTGTTAACTGCCACACTTGGTCAATAACAGTATTAACCTGCTTGTGATACTTCTTTCAAAAATTAACAGGTCATTAACTCATGTCTGTAATCACTTTCAAAAGCCAGCTTAAGCAAAAAACTATAATGTTTAAATGTCTTACTATTATCTTCTTTTTAACAGAGCCCAAACACCATCACAACTTCTTTTCCCTAGGCAGCGTGCTGCAGAGAAGTGCTGGTGCTCTCTGTGTGTGAGCAGCAGTCTTGTTGCCGATGTCTGATGCTCCCCCCTGCTGAGTCAGAGTTATGACCATTGCAATCCGTAAAATGTGTGAGCTTTGCCAATTCCAGCACTGTAGGTGTGCAGGGGCCATGTCATACGACAAAGAGACTAGTCATACTTTTCTACTGCCTGCTGCCTAGGAGAGAGGGGTTTGAAATGGTATTGGGTCTCGGTTAAAAAAAAGGATAACATTAAGACATTTAAAAATCATCATTTTTATGCCACCCTAATTGAAATACAGTAAAACCTTGGATTGAGAGCAACTTGGTCTGCGAGCACCTTTGTTTCATTAATTTTAACTTGATAAACAAGACATGTCTTGATGCAAGTAGCGTCAGGTCACAACTGAGTATAAAAGAGAAGAGAGGCCCCTCTAATTGTAGCAATATGGTTACATCTAATGAAGGTACATTTAGCAACTCACAAGGTTGATGATTAAAAGAGGCGCATCTAAATATGCAGGCCTCCGGGCTAAAGATATCTTCATCTGCACCGCCATCAACGTCTTTCTTTTCATGCTGCTCTCCACGAGTGTTTCAAGCCTCGCTTTCAGATCGCTCTACTGCAAGGTAGTCTTTCCGGTCACGATTGCAGACTGACGACAGTGAGAGTGAAGGACTGTCTATGTGGACAGCTTTACCTGACTCTGGGAGGTAGTGACGATGCTTGCATACTTATGCCCTGTACACATGATCGGTTCGTCTGTTAAAAACAGACCAATGGACCGTTTTCATTGGACAAACCGATCGTGTGTGGGCCCCATCAATTTTTTTTCCATCTGTGAAAAAAAATAGAACCTGTTTTAAAATTTTCGTATGGTTAAAAAACCGATAGAAAAAAAAGGTTGTCTGTTGGGAAATCCATCGGTAAAAAATCCTTGCATGCTCAGAATCGAGTCGACGCATGCCCCGAAGCTTTGAACTTAATTTTTCTCAGCACGTTATAGTGTTTTACTTCACCGCATTGGACACGATCAGATTTTTAACTGATAGGGCCAGATTCACGTAGTCCAGAGCATCTTTGCTCTGGAGTAACGCTTCTCATTTGCGTTGCGCTGCCGATTTTTTAGGAGCAAGTGCTGTCATTCATGAAGCACTTGCTCCTAAAGTTGCGGCAGCGCATCACAAATGAGCCGGCGGAATTCAAATTGGGCGGGTACGGGGCGTGTAGTATGCTAACTACGCGCGATCCCGCCGCCGACGTACTGCGCATGCGTCGAGTGTCAAAACATCCCCGTGCGCATGCTCCAAAATCTGTGAATGAACGTCAATGACGTCACATTCCCATTCATGACCGTTTTACGCAAGCGACGTTTTTTTTTTTTTTCCCGACGCGATGACGACGCCTATACCTAACATAGGATACGCCAGCCCCATGTAGGTATAACTATGCGCCGCGTATCCCGTCCGGAAACGTCGTAACGTCACTGCGTCGCGCCGGATTTCGATCGTGAATTGCCGATTTCCGCTCATTAACATATTTTTTGAGCGTAAATCGGCGGGAACGCCCCCGGCGCCATTTTTAAGTTGAAGTAACGATGCGATGGCGAAACTCAGTTACGCTCACCGCATCGGAACTTCAACCCGGCGTTTCTTGTTTTCTGGTTACAGAAAACAGAAACGCCGGCTCAAAGCCACTGTTACGCTGGCGGATCACTCGATCCGCCAGCGTAACCTTTGCTGAATCTGGCCCATAGTGTGTAGGCAAGACTGATGAAAGTCAGCTTCATCGGATATCTGATGAAAAAATCCATCGGCTCGTTTTAATCAGCCGAACCGATCGTGTGTACATGGCATCAGATGTGCCAGTTTTAATCATCAACTGTGTGAGTTGCTAAATGTTGTACCTTCATTAAATGTAACTATATTGATACACTTAGAGGTGCCTCTCTTCTCTATTATACTCTGTAGCTCCTGCTGGTTTTCACTTCTAATCCCCTTGGGGAGGCTTCCATTTGTGTATTGGACATTTTATGGGTACACAATCTATCACATTGCTATAATCTTTTTATATGGACTATAAACTGAAGGACCTATGAATAAAAGGTTGTGGAATGAATAATCTGAGTTTCCATTATTTCTTAATGGGAAAATTCGCTTTGATATACGAGTGCTTTGGATTACAAGCTCGTTTCTGGGTACAAATTATGCTCGCAATCTTATATTTTACTGTAGATATTTTTGCTTGAAACTTCAATTGGGCTTGTTTGAAATTTTATATAAAATATATGTATAGTTGACAAGAGTAATAATCTTATTGGTATGATAATGTTTTTTAAAAATCTGTGTATAACCTGTATGCTTATGTACATGGAAACAGAGCTGTATTTAACGAAATAGCATTGTTGGCCAATACCTAGGAAAGTTAGAAGGAGAGAACAAAGCCTCAGATTGTCTTTATTTGATTTACATTGTTTTCCTCTGTTATCCACCTCAGGATATTTGTGTAAAATGTATCAAATTAATTATAAGGAAAAGGGGGTGCAGGAGATTTCAAGTGGAGAAGACTCACTATAGTTCAAGAAATAAAAAACAAATTTTGGTGTGGGCCATGTACAAACAAAAAATAAGTCCTCAGAAAAATGTGACTAAGCAGCATGACCTAAGAGCAAAGAGCTATTTGGGGGCAGCTTTATTTGCTCATTAAAAATGTAGAATGTTCTGTCTGCTTTATAAGGATACATGGTAACAGTGCTTTACTCAGAATTCAAAAATCTGCTTATGCGCAAAAATATACTTTTGTATGCGTGTAAACTAAGTAGAAAAATAAAGAATCATAAAAACAAATTATGTACACATATGTGTCTTTACGCGTTTAAATGCATCGTTATGCAAATATTTTACTGGTCATTAAGCATGAACTTTTCTCCTAGAAACATGTGTAATAACATCAGTGAAATGTTAACAGCTTTGTGAATGAAGACTTGAATCCTGAATAGAATGTTCTGTAAAGCATAAATGTGTGTAAAGGCATGTAAATGTATGCATATACAAGAGTAAAAATGATTCTTCATTGCCAGTGCTGCAATATACACAGGTACAGTACTGTTCATATTTTTAGGCAGGTGTGAAGAAATGTTGTAAAGTAAGAATGCTTTCTAAGTGGGAGCTGTGGTGGCTCAACGTGATTGGCACTGCGCCTGAAAAGCCGTTCACCTCTGCAGCCAAGGGTTCGGATCCCGGTCTCGGCTACATGTGAATTGAGTTTGGTGGTCTCAGCCCGGCTCCCGGTGGGTTTGCAATGCAAGGTACGCCTGTGCTTAGTATGCCCACCCCCCCCCAAAAAAAAACACCACACTTGCACACACACGAAATTGGTTTAACACACACGCACTTTGGCCATGAGGTCTCCTAAAATAAAGAGAGGCGAAGGACCTACGGGGCTGGCTGGGTGGGCTAGACCCCCTCACTCCCTCATAGGGGGAGTCTCTCTGCCCCATTGGGGTCCTGTTGGGCCCCAGTCAGGCTCCCAAGTGGAGCAGGTAGGGCGGGGTGAGTGGGAGGCCCCCCCTCACACCCGCCATTGCCACCGGGGGCATGGAGAAGGATGGCGATTGCCTCCGGGGGGGAGGATCTGCCTACTCCCAACTCCTGCAGTCCGGCTTCTCTCTCTCGAGTTCACGCACAAAATACACTTTAAAAAAAAAAAGAATGCTTTCTAAAATATACTATGGGCCAGATTCAGGATAGCGAGCGGTTCTTTTGGCCGGCGTAACATTTACGTTATGCCGCCCCAACTTTACACGCAAGTGCTGTATTCACAAAGCACTTGCTCCATAAGTTGCATCGGCGTAACGTAAATGGGCCAGCGTAATTCAAATTGGGCAGGTAGGGGGCGTCTGCTATTTAAATTAAGCGCAATCCCGCGCTGAACGTACTGCGCATTCGTCGTCCATTGAGGTATCCCAGTGCGCATTCTACAAATTATGACGATGTTTTCACTGTGAACGTAATTTGCGTAAATCCCCATTCACGGACGAGTTACGCAAACGACGTAAACATTTTCAAATTCAACGCGGTCACGACGTCCATACTTACCATAGGATGCACCTGCTTTTTGGTGCTTTATCTTTACGCCAGGAAACCCCTTACGAAAAAGGCGTAAAGTCACTGCGTCGGGCGGGCGTACGTTCGTGAATTGGCGTATCTCGCTGATTTACATATTCTCGGCGTAAATCAGCAGGAACGCCCCTAGCGGCCATTTTAAAATTGCAGTTAAGATACGGCGGCGTAATACAATTACGCCGCTCGTATCTTAACTCAATTGCGGCATATCTTGTTTTCTGAATACAGAAAACAGATACGCTGGCGTATGTTAAAAGTTATACGGCTTATCTAGAGATAAGCCGCGTAACTTCTTGTTGAATCTGGCCCTATATATTTTAATTGTTTATTTAAATCAGTTTATAAAAAATCCAAAATTAGCAAAAATGAGCTTCAAACCAGCATCAAGTCTTCTATGAACACTTGCACGCAGTTTTTGAAGGAACTCAGAAAGTAGGTTGCTCCAAACATCTTGGAGAACTAACCACTGATTTTCTGTGGATGAAGGCTACCTCAAATCCTTCTGTCTCACTATGCAATCCCAGACAGATGTGATGATGTTGTGATCAGGGTTCTGTGGGGGCAAAACCATCACTTCCAGAACTCCTTCCTAATGCTGAAGATAGTTCTTAATGACATTGGCTGTATGTTTGGGTCATTGTCCTGCTGGATAGAGGTCAATCACATGCCTCCCTAGTATGACATGATGGATAAGTATCTGCCTTGTTTTCTCAGAAATAAGGACACGATTAATCGGGCAAAGTTGAGGACCACAGACGCAGTGGTCAGCCAAGGAAACTTATTGTAGCAGTTGCGGTACACATAATGCTTACTTCCCTTCAACATTAGAAGATTTCCAGCAGTGCCACCAGCACAGAACTGGTGAAAACCAGTGGGACCCTGGTACACCCATCTACTGTCCAGAGAAGTCTGGCCAGAAGTGGTCTTCATGGAAGAATTGTGACCAAAAAGTAATTACTCCGACATGGAAACAAGGCTAAGAGACTCAGCTATGCACGAAATTAAAGGAACTGGGATGCAGAAAAACGGCAGCAGGTGCTCTGGACTAATGAGTCAAAATTTGAAATATTAGCTCTAGGAGGAGGACGTTTTTTCACAAAGGGCTGGAGAGCGGTACAATAATGAGTGTCTGCTGGCAACAGTGAAGCATGGAGGTGGCTGTTCCTTGCAAGTTTGTGGCTGCATTTCTGCAACTAGAGTTGGAGATTTAGTCAGGATCAATGGTGTCCTCAATGCTGAGAAATACAAGCAGATGCTTATCCATCATGCCTTACCATCAGGAAGGCATATAATTGGTCCCAAATGTTTTCTGCAGCAGGGCAACGACCCCAAACACACAGCCAATGTCATTAAGAACTATCTTCACCATAAAAAATAAAAAAATAACTATCTTCACCATAAAGAAGAAAAAAAAGTTCTGGAAGGAAGTGATGGTTTGGCCCCCACAGGGCCCTGATCTGCACATTGTCGAGTCTGTCTGGGATTATATGAAGAGGCAGAAGGATTTGAGGAAGCCTACATCCACAGAAGATCTGTGGTTAGTTCTCCAAGATATTTGGATTATCTTGCTAAGTTCCTGTTAAACACTGTGTGCAAGTGTACCTAGAATTGATGCTGGTTCGAAGGCAAAGGTTGGTCACACCAAATAGTGATTTGATTTGGATTTCTCTTTTGTTAATTTACTTTCCATTTTTGTTAATTGATAAAAAAAATGTTTAATACTTCTATTTCTGAAATCATTCTTAAATTACAGCATTTTTCACACCTGCCTAAAACTTTAGCACAGTACTGTATATGCACATAAATTACTGCACTCAATCTTAACATTTTCCTATTTTTGTTTTGTGGCTCTATACTTATCGCTGTTTTATCTGATCTTTACACAGCTGTGTGCATTTTTCCATAGACAACAATACATCTATATTCAGAACAGTAAAAAACGTGCAAGAAGCCTTAATCTGAATAAAATACTTGTTTTACTATTTATGATGTAGCTTAGAAGAAAGTGAAAGTATTTTACAAATATGTTGTTTCTACTGATGAGGACAAATATGCGTATAGTAACTTTACAGGGAAAAGTCAAGTATATGTTTCTGCAGGGCTAGTGTACCTCATGTTAACTTCAGCCCTAGCTTTGCCATTTTTCTTCAGTTTGTTCAATTAGTGCATTCTGTATGTGGCATATATTTTATCGTAGTAGTTGTTTAGCAAGCATGCTGACTGCTCTCTCTAAAATATGAAGAGTTTATATTTAGAGATGGGCGAACAGTTCAAGCCGAGCATAAGTTCAGCACGAATTTTGTCTCTTGAACCATTTAGCGAATATCTGTAAGCGGGTAGCTCTCCATGACTAAGCTACGGGGGATGGAGTGAAACGGGTTGGGGGTGGCCTGGCGGGAGCCCAGATTGAGGTTGTCTCTCTCATACTGCCATAGGACTCCGTGGATGTGTGTTGCGCCAGGGATCATTGCTCTCTTCTGGCACCCCACAATGCACTGCATGCTTCACAGTGCATTCTAGGGCCCTAATTAGATGAAGCCATGCACCTGACCAATGGTTACGTGCAAGGCTTTGCTAATTAGCACTGTCAGAGCCCTGATTGGACAAAGTGATGATTACTTTCTACAATCACAGCTCAGCACTCTGGGTCATCTTTAATGCAGGATAAAAGGGGAAGCTGCCCTGGGCCCCATCATTGTTGTGGGGCCCAAAGCAGCTGCCTCATACTTGCAAACTATCCCAGTTTAAATTCACTCCTAGTCCCACCCTGGGCCATATTTAAGGCAGGGCAAAAGGGGAAGCTGCCCTGGGCCCCATCATTGTTGTGGGACCCAACGCAGCTGCCTCATACTTGCCAACTATCCCAGTTTAAATTCCCTTGTCTCAGTGTAAAGTTCTGTTACTAATGCTGCCCAGCTCTTCCCTATTGTCATGTACAGATGACTCACCTGCAGACCCCCATGTAAATAACCGGCATTGCTATGTAAATAGTGGTGGCATTAATATGTAAATAGATAAATTGTAATGTAATGTAAATTGATATGTAAATAGAGGTGGCATTCATATGTATATCATGCCCCCTGAGGTCATATCTACCATCATTTTTGCTGAATGCTGCCCACTGGGGAGGTAAAGGGGCATGCTTTAGGCCAGTTTCACACTTGTGTGGTGTGAATTTCAACTCTCTTATCTCTGCAGAGGGATAAGAGAACTGTTCATCTGCGTTTTAGCTGCGAATTTGGAGACCTGGCAGAGGGGAGGGGGAGAAGGGAAGTGTATTGAGCTGAATGAGAGAAATTCTGAAGAGAAATTAACACATCTGCGAATTAGATGCGTGTCCATAGAAGATAACGGGCCTATATTCGCACCTGAGCCGCACTGCAATGCCTAGAAAACGCACACATTTTTTCGGCAATGCGCAGTGCGAATGCATCGCACATATGTGAACCAGCCTCATTGAAATTAATGTATTTTATAATGTTATGCAAATTGGATGCGGTTTAAGCCGCAACGAATTCGCATAGGTGTGAACCCGGCCTTAAAGTCCAGTCTACAACTGTGGTCATTAAGACCAACATCAGCCTGTTCTGAAAAGGTAAGCAAATTGGAGATGGAACCCTTTTTCAAAATAACATAGTACCACAGCACTGTGAATTTTGGTGGATATGAATACGCACATCTAAGCATATTCGTGAGGGTGTCATTAACAATTAATGGCACTGTTGTGTATCTGCTAAAGGGCAGCGCATTTTTGTGGTGTCAGGAAAGTGATTCTGCATATGTCCCTGACACAAAGAAATGTGAACGCAGGCTAAATGTTTTAGCTACATTGGTGGTTAGTGTAAATCTTCTCATTACATTGGGGCTTGGTGTAAAATCCTTTCATTCACACTAGTGGCCAGTGTGAAGGTCCCCCTTACACTGCTGGTCAGTGTACATTATTCATGACATTGGTGATCAGTGTACATTTCCCTTTACATTGGTGGTAAGTGCAGAATTGCCCTTACACTGGTGGTCAGTGTAAATCCCCCTTTACATTGGTGGTCAGTGTAGATTTTTCACCTTACCTTGGTAGTCAGTAAAAATCTCCTCGACAATGGTTTTCAGTGTAAATTCCCCCCTACACTGGTGGTTGATATAATGCTTCTATTACATTGGTGTCAGTGTAGAATTCCTTCTTTATATTGGTGGGTGGCATATAATCCTCTGTTGCATAGTGGTCAGTGCAAATCCCCCCTCACATTAGTGGTCAGTGTAGAATACCCCACTATATACTTGCCAAAGATTTCTAGCTTTGCTTTACATGATTCATAATTTGCCACAGTGTACTGCCTCCTAACTAATCCCATCCCCCCACAACTACCACTGATCCCGTCAACCCCCCACTATTGCCACTGATCACACATCCCCTCAGCTTCCTAGTTTTAGAGCACTAAAATGACAATGGTCCCAAAATGGTGTCCGATGTGTCCGCCATAATGTCGAAGTCACGATAAAAATCGCTGATCGCCACCATTACTATTAAAAAAAATATTCATAAAATTGCCATAAAACGACCCCCTATTTTGTAGACGCTATAACTTTTGTGCGAACCAATCAATGAACGCTTATTGCAATTTTTTTACCAAAAATATGTAGAAGATTACGTATCGGCCTAAACTGAGGAACTTTTTTTATATATATATATATTTGGGATATTTATTATAGCAAAAATTAAAAAATATTGAATTTTTTTCAAAATTGTCGCTCTATTTTTGTTTATAGCAAAAATTAAAAACCACAGAGGTGATCAAATACCATCAAAAGAAAGCTCTATTTGTGGGGAAAAAAAGGATGTACATTTTGTTTGGGAGCCACGTCGCACGACCACGCAATTGTCAGTTAAAGCGACTCAAAAAGTGGCCTGGTTTTTGGCCAGCCAAATGGTCCGGGGCTTACGTGGTTAAAGATGGCCCTGGTCCCACCCCACACTATAAAAGCTAACTTCCCATAGCTAGCTCTTGTAGCATGTTGGAGCGGAGATAAATAGAGTAGGGCTAGTTTTGCTACTAGCAGTTAGTGTGTTCACTGTTCACTTATGGAGGACTGTTCACGTATCTTGAGTGCAGGGTGTTTATTGTTAGTATGGTGTGTGAGAATAGTGTGTCAGTGATTTTTATATATATACATACAGTACAGACCAAAAGTTTGGACACACCTTCTCATTCAAAGAGTTTTCTTTATTTTCATGACTATGAAAATTGTAGATTCACACTGAAGGCATCAAAACTATGAATTAACACATGTGGAATTATATATATAACAAAAAAGTGTGAAACAACTGAAAATATGTCATATTCTAGGTTCTTCAAAGTAGCCACCTTTTGCTTTGATTACTGCTTTGCACACTCTTGGCATTCTCTTGATGAGCTTCAAGAGGTAGTCACCTGAAATGGTCTTCCAAAAGTCTTGAAGGAGTTCCCAGAGATGCTTAGCACTTGTTGGCCCTTTTGCCTTCACTCTGCAGTCCAGCTCACCCCAAACCATCTCGATTGGGTTCAGGTCCGGTGACTGTGGAGGCCAGGTCATCTGGCGCAGCACCCCATCACTCTCCTTCTTGGTCAAATAGCCCTTACACAGCCTGGAGGTGTGTTTGGGGTCATTGTCCTGTTGAAAAATAAATGATGGTCCAACTAAACGCAAACCGGATGGAATAGCATGCCGCTGCAAGATGCTGTGGTAGCCATGCTGGTTCAGTATGCCTTCAATTTTGAATAAATCCTCAACAGTGTCACCAGCAAAGCACCCCCACACCATCACACCTCCTCCTCCATGCTTCATGGTGGGAACCAGGCAGGTAGAGTCCATCCGTTCACCTTTTCTGCGTCGCACAAAGACACAGTGGTTGGAACCAAAGATCTCAAATTTGAACTCATCAGACCAAAGCACAGATTTCCACTGGTCTAATGTCCATTCCTTGTGTTCTTTAGCCCAAACAAGTCTCTTCAGGCCATGAAGGCCTGATTCACACAGTCTCCTCTTAACAGTTGTTCTAGAGATGTGTCTGCTGCAAAAGGTGGCTACTTTGAAGAACCTAGAATGTGACATATTTTCAGTTTTTTCACACTTTTTTGATATGTATATAATTCCACGTGTGTTAATAGTTCATAGTGTTGATGCCTTCAGTGTGACTCTACAATTTTCATAGTCATGAAAATAAAGAAAGTTCTTTGAATGAGAAGGTGTGTCCAAACTTTTGGTCTATACTGTATATACAGGGCAAGGTGGATGTGGTTTGTCTTCAGGCAGGGCATTTTTGTCTCTGTTTAGTGATGTTGCCCGTGCTAAACCTAGCCACAGCATGCAGAGAAGGTGATGGACTGGCTTACTAAACCATCCTCATCTTCCTCTATGACCCTTCAAGCTGGCACTAGTGTGCAGTCCACTGCAGCTGCTAGAGCAGCTTATTATGCCTCCTTGTGCACAACTACTCTTGCCTCAGCATCATGCATAGAGGAGTCAGCTGAATTTTTTTGAACGCAGCATCAGCAACTTGCTGCTTGATTCAGATGTTGATTCTGAGGTAGAGGTAAACAACGGTAAACAACAAATTGGCAGTCCTGTTCCCCCAGCCACAGCATATTGCCAATTTGGCTCCAGTGATGATGGAGGGGATACTCATGATGAGGTGACTGACATGACTTGGGTGCCAGATAGAGCAGAGGAGGAAAGTGAGGGGGAGAAACAACCCCAACAAGGCAGGATACCCTTCAGAGGCCGGAATCATGGAATCTGATTGTGGAGCTTTTATCTCCCTGCCCACTTCACACAGCTCAGCTGTATGGGCCATTTTAAGCACATGTGCAGCCAATTGCACTGTTGCAATTTGCAATCTGTGTCGCAAGCAGATCAAAAGTGGCAACAACATCAGCCATTTGGGTACCAGATGCTTGACAAGGCGTTATGTACATTTATTTAGTTCACAGCACACTGGGTAACTCTGTTTGCAAATGGGAAGGATGAAGGACAGGGCTTAGTGCTGGAGCTTGTTTTTCCGCCACATCTCAATACAGCTGGTGGTGATGATGTGAAATCTGTCAGCTCCACCACCTCCTCCTCCATGCCCTCATTTGCTGGATTGCCCTATGAATCACCATTACCCCTTAGGTGTTCAAGGGGCCATTTAACGACTCAGGCTAAAAGATGCCATGCAGTGCTTTAGCTGGTCTGTCTAGGGGACAGGAGCCACACCAGAGCAAAGATTATTTCAGCTCTGCAGAGGCAGGCCCAGAGGTGGTTCGTGCCTTGGAAGCTTAAGCCAGGGATGGTGGTGTGTGATAATGGCACTAACCTTCTGTCTGCCCTTTGACAGGGAAATTGAGGATAAGCACATGTCCTCAATTTGGCGGTGCAGCATTTCTAAAACATGTACCCAGGTTTTCAAAATCTTTTAAAGCAGACCAGAAGAGTATGTAGCCATTTCAGGCAGGGATACACAGCCAGAGTTTTTTTGGCTGTGTATGTACGTGGAACTCAAATTTAGCAATGCTGCAGCAGCTGCACATGCAGCAGAGGACCATTAATGTGTACCTATGTGAGTATGGCACAACAAAAGGCTCAGGGCTGCTCAGATTTTTTACCCCACACCAATGGCTGCTGATAAAGGATGCATGCACTGTGCTGTCACCATTTTTGGAGGTGACAAGTTTGGTAAGAAATGACAATGCATGCATCAGTGACACAATCGCTGTTGTGTTCCTGCTGGAGCAGACTCTGCATGGCATTATGGACATGGCATTGGAGGCAGAGCAGTGGGAGGAAGCGGTGGACTTTCTTTCCTTTCAAGGCCTGCTTTATGCAGACACCATTCTTGCGAAGGCCACAGAACCCAAGAGGAGAGGGAGAAGGAGGAGGATTATAGAAGTTTTAGAGGCAGTGGAGCAGAGGAAGACATACATCACACCTTAAGAGATGGTTTTTAGTCCCCAGAATAGGGAATAGTACGTGGTCGGGGGGAGGCAGCTCCAGATACTGTAATCCTCAGTGACCCAGAGGACTCTGCTTCTCATCCCTCCGCAAACTTGCAAACTTGCGATGCATGGGGCCCCTTATTCTTCAAAGCCTTCGAAAGGACTCAAGAATTCATGGCATCAAGGATAAGGATCATTATTGGTTCGCAACCCTCCCTGACCACAGTTATAAGTGTAAAGTCTCGGAACTCATCCCGTCCCCACAGAAGGAGCAGAGAATAAAATATCTTGAGGACACCTTAAAGGGGTTGTAAAGGAAAACATTTTTTTTCATAATAAGCATCCTTTACCTGCAGACATTCCTCTTTTCAATTCCTCATTGCTCGTTTTTGCTCAGAAGTTGCTCTATTTCTTCTCTGTTCTGTTCACTTCCTGCTTGTCTGATTTTACTGACCACCGTGAAGGAAGACTTTACTGCGGTGGTCAGTAACGTGCTCACCTCCTCCTGGGAACTACATCTGTGTGGCAGGACGCTCTCTACGTGTTAGAGACTTCAAGGAGGTGTGAATTACTGGGCGTGCCGCAATTCATACTGGGAAATGTAGTTCTTACATGAACAAGTGATGCAAACCAGGAAGTGTATGAGAGAACAGAAACTAGGACGCCGGAGGTGATATAGATGAAGGAATTTAATAGGTATCTACTCATTTGTTAACAGAATCATTACACGATTCTGTCTGTCTACCTTGCAGACATTAATTTTAGGCAAAAAAATGTTTTCCTTTACAACTCCTTTAAAGAGGAGTTTATGTAATGTTTTTTCAGACTCTTGTGGGTTAAAGTCTAATGGAAATGCAAGTTTTCAGGCTTCTGTTGGTCACGGATGAGCAGTGGAGAAGGGGGCCGCCTCAGTGATGTATTTCAATATTTGTTTAGTCTACCGCGCCCAGGGCTGTCAGCTTCAACATCCCATCGGCAGTTTCTGCATCATATGGTGGGACATTATCTAGGGGCAAAAACAGACATGGAGAGCTTTCCATAAGATGATCCACTGGGTTTCTGGGTTTTGGAAATAGACCACTGGCCAGAACTTTCACAGTATGTAATTGAGCTGCTGGGCTGCCCTGCATCCAGCATGCTTTCCAAATGGGGCATTCAGTGCTGCCAGACGTTTTGTGACAGATAAAAGTGTGTCTGTCCACAGACTCCATTGAGCGACTGACATTTGTAAAAATGAATCAGTTCTGGATTAGCAGCAGCTATCAAGTTTGCACCAGAACCTTCGAAAAGGACCGAACGTTCGTGCGAACATTTAGAACCCCATTGACGTCTATGGGATTTGAACGTTCGAATTCAAAAGTGCTCATTTTAAAGGCTAATATGCAAGTTATTGTCGTAAAACAGGTTTGAGAACCCGGGTCTTGCCTCAGGGAACATGTATCAATGGAAAAAAAAGTTTTAAAGACTGTCGTTTTTTCTGGAGCAGTGATTTTAATGATGCTTTAAGCGAAAAAAAAAATAAAAAAAAAATCCTTTAAATATCGTACCTGCTGGGTGTTACTATAAGAAAACAGTCATTTAAAACTGCTTAAGGCTTTAATGTAATGTCTGCAATATGGATGAAAATCATTGAGAAAAATAGCATGGGTTTCCCCACCCCCTCCCCCCAGGTCATTACCAGACCCTTTGGCCCTATATACTTTTAACAGCAGTATACAGGCGGTGCAAACAAGACATGGATTGTAGGTTTGTTGTTAAGTAGAATCTGTTTGGAATTTTGAACTGGTACTTTTTTAAAGTGTACCTCCAGCCCAAAAAAAGCTTTTTGGAAAACATAGAGAGGGGTTATCACCCCTGTAACATTTATTTTGTCTGTGAGCATCTGTTTAGAAGATTGCACCTCACTTTCTGTCCCAATGACAAATGATTTTTTGAAAATGTGGGTTTTTTTGGTGCCCCTCCGCCTACAGTATGTGCCTTGCTGCAGAACAGCCTATTAATTTGAGAATGAACTGCCTGACACCCTCAATAGCACTAAAGTGCATGGGCCTTTTTTGTATTTTATTTGTTAATGCCGCTGCATCAAAATGCATGGTGCTTTTGTTAGCATGCATTTTTATTTTTGTGATTCTTTTTTTATTTACACACATTATATAGATATCGCTCTCTCTGTCTCTCTCTGTAAACCACCAACACACTACACAAGGCCGACTTCCAGGCAGCATTATATAGTGTGGGGCGTGTACTAAACCCTCTGAGCCATAATTGGCCAAAGCCACCCTGGCTTTGGCCAATTATGGCTCTCTGTTTTTTGCGCGCTGTGATTGGCCAAGCATGCGGGTCATAGTGCATGCTTGGCCAATCATCAGCCAGCAATGCACTGCGATGCCGCAGTGAATTATGGGCCGTGACACGCCACTCGAATTTGGCACGAACGGCCCAAAACTTTCGTAATTCGACGACCAATAGAACATACGATGTTCGAGTCTAACATGAGTTTGACTCGAATATGAAGCTCATCCCTACCCCTAATGTGGATGTCGCTGATTAAGTATTATTGGAATTGTGAATCTCTGCAAGACTGTAGAGGCTGCCTAGCTTTATGGGTGTTAATTTTATCTTGAAGTAATTTTTTGGTATAGGTTTCATGGGCACAATTAACACCCAAGGAGCAATTTTTCCACACCTGTTTGACCAATGCATTAAATTTTCATTTTTTACAGCAAGGCCAAATTTTGCTTTCATCAAGACTACCTTTAGAAGGATACAGGGTGATCGCACTAACAACACCCAAAGACCATTTTTTTTCTCAACTGTTTGACAAGGTTTTCAAATACAATTGTTTTACAAAAAGGCCAATTCTTGCTTTTATTAAGACTATGTTTAGAAGGATACAGGGTGATCACACTAACAACACCCAACGACCAATTTTTCCTCAACTGTTCAACAGGGTTTAACAATTTTTTTTTTTACAGCAAGGTCAATTCTTGCTTTTTTTTTAATAGATTTTAATTGAATATTTTCCAATGTTACATCTGTGGAGACATGCACAAGTTCAAGCTTCAAATAACAAGTGTAATATATTGACTGACATTTGCCCTCCCCTGCACTAAAAATAAAATCTACACCTATATTGACTGTGTATAAAAACAGTTATGAAAATAAGGAACAGTAAGCATGCAGAAATGTGAATGTTACATGGAAAATTGCTTTTACGTAAATACTACAGAAATAGAATATAGTCTTCTTTTACAACTGCAGTGATTGCGAGGGAAAGTTATCCACTACAAGTAACATTAGGCTCTATATAAGTGTATGTAGTCTACTAAAGAGGTGGTGCTTAAGGAGGAATTTCAGCCTGCTTACCTAATACTGTGTTGTGCACAGTAAATATAAACAACTGCCTGCTATTCCAGGGTGTAGGCACCGCTAGGCCCACCCCCACCTCCTTACTGAATGGAACTGCATGTCATGCACGGGGGGTGTATACATCTACACCCTGCAGGGGGTGTTTACATCTATTTCTATTACAAGGGACAGTGTAAAAAAAATATATAAAGTAAAATAAATGAGAGATCTTTTTCTTTTTTAAAGCACCCTGTCCCTCGAAGCTTGCGCACAGAAGCGAACGCATATGCAAGTCGCATCCATATATGTAAACAGTGCATCATTCGCCTAGGTGAATTGCGGATGTTGGGGGGTGGGGAGAGCCTTTTAAGCCAGAAAAAACAGTAAGTAAACAAAAAAATTAACCTGATATCACTGCTGCAGAGGGGGAGGTGGAGGAACGTTCACTGGGAGGGTGAAGGTCCGCTTTAACAAACTGAGATCGTTTTTTTCTTCGGCACCAGCTTTTTTAAAGTCGTGATAAAATTACTTATCACTTAGAAAAAAAAGGTAAAGTGTATTTAAACCCCAACAAGGAACTTCTCTTATTTGCTCTCTTGTGGTCTGTTAAATATATCAAATTGAATTTTTTTTGTTAAATCTTTAAATAGGTGCAAAAATACCTGCCAAAAAAACGGAGTGCTAATCGTTTTCTGTAGTGATTCAACACAGTGCCTTTGATGCATTAAAATCTCAAGCATTCTTATGATCCTTGCCTGTTTCTCTCTGTGTTTCAGAGAAGAGGGAAGAGCGAGGTATTCTGTAATAGTCCTAATACACTTCCTGTCCTAGGGGGGCAAAACCACCCCTCAACTACAAGTTAGTTCTGTTCAATATGGCTAATATGGAACTACTAGTATGTGGTCCAAGGGTCAAACAAGGCCTCTACAGTAAAATCATTAGTAAAGTAAGGATGCTTGTAATAAATTCCCATTAAGTTACAAAGTTACATAGTTAATTTGACCCTGCAAGGGCAGAAATCTGAAAGCTGTTGTTGTTGGCTTGTTTTCCAAGATGAAGGTTTTTGGGGGTTCTTATACAGATCCTGCCTTTACCAACTACTGATTCATACCTCCCAATTTTTTTCAATAGAAATGAGGGACACCTATTAGCAAAAGTAAGTAGCAATAAGACACACCCCCTGTCATGCCCCCTTAAAGGAGAATTAATACTTAATAAAATAAAATAAATATTATAAATAAATATTATTTTATAATTATATTATGGCAAAATTTAGAATTAGGATGAAGAGTTTAGTCCAGTAAAACACTATTATAAAGATAAATAGTGCATTGTATATACAACCATATAGATCAGACCAAAATGAGGGACAAATGAGGAGGAAAGAGGGACTGAGGGACTTTGTTCCAAATCAGGGACAGTCCCTCGAAATCAGGGACATTTGGGAGCAGTGATAGACCTGGGACAGCTGTGACACCACCAAACTTCTGCCCAACATACTTGTTCCAAGTCATTGCTTTAATAGATACTACAGCATTTGGATGCCTGTTATACAGCTTTCAAGTTGCAAATCCTTTCTGGAATGGCAGTTTCCATATTTTTTCCCCACACAGTTCCTTAAAAAAGAGAGAACACACAGAATAAAATATTGCATATTTCAAGGGGAAAAGAGAATAAAGATATACCATCACTTTGCCCTTCATAGAGGATAAAAGCAAAGTGACTCAATCTCTGCAAAGGGCCCCATCACCATATGTACCCACCTTGTCGGTGCTCCTCCACTGCTACTTCCTCCATTGCAGCCAGCACTGAAATCAGCTGTTTCCGCTACCAGGGGGAGCCGTAACGTGATTGCCATGGTGATGTGACATTACTTGGACTTATTAATTGAATGCAGGTCCAGGCACTGTTACTTGGAAGAAGGTCACATGCTTGCACATATTGGAAGAACCAGGTAGTGTCACTAACTTCAATGACAAAAAGTGCAGCGCATAACAAGTGACATTTAAACAAAAATAAACTAAACACAGAAAGTCCATATAAAGTGCACTGGTGAGTAAATAATCTGATAATGCTCCAATCCAAATGTGACTGCGTGCAAATAATCCAAGATCAGTGACCCACAGGACAGATCCTCCACCAGATAATTAAAGATGGCCTCTCACCTGAGCTAATCGACCCAGGGTAAGGTCATACAGCATGAACACAAATGCATCCGAATCGTATATCAAGGGCACCAAACAGCAGGCAGCTCAGCAGTTCCCGGATCATAAGAGTGGTTATGCAAAAAATAGAAGAAGGAACAGACTAGTGCTCTCTGTAATCAACTTGATTTAATAAAATGAAGGTATAAAACGTACATAGCTGACACTCGCGGCAGAGTGTATGGTAAAAAGCATGTCCTGGATCTCCAGGTAAAACAAACAGCAGCAAGCAAGCGTGAGACGGCGATCGCGGGTGACGTCACGTGACTCCTCCCCCTCGTACGCGTACAGCGTGGGGCAGTTAGTGTCACTAACTGCAATGGAGAAAGAAGCGGTAGGGAACACCTGAAAGGGTAATAAAAGAAGGATTTGGGGGGGTGGACCTTTGTCTTGCATTGGCAAACTGAGGCCGCGTACACACGGCAGAGAACCTCGACGGGCAGAACACATCGTTCCGCCCGTCGAGGTTCTCTGCCGGCCGTCGAAATCGGCGACCCGCCCGTCGGGAATGGCAACCAGCCATTCATCCAGGCGGGCCGTCGAGCAAATAGAGAGCGTGCTCTCTATTTCTGCTCGACGGGATTCCCGACGGGATGCTCGCCGAGAGCGTACACACAGCCGAGGTCCTCGCTGGAATGCAGCTTCCAGCGAGGTTCTCGCTGGTTTTCAGCGAGAACCTCGGTCGTGTGTACGCCGCCTGACAGTGTTTCTTTAACTTAATGTACAGTATATGCCAAAGCCAGCAAGGCCAAGTCATTGACCTCTTCTTGCTCGTGTTTGCCACCCACTTTTTTCGAAATCAGGTTCTGATATATAGACTAGTCATAGGTGATGCGATTTGTGGTTGCAGGAAAGAAAGTGCCTCGATTCCCCCATCAACACAGTCATTATTGATGGGGGAATAACTCCCGTGGAGCTATTGTGTCTCCTGGTGGGAGTGATTATTTCTAGCGGCTATAACTGATAGCAATAATCACATGTAAAAATCTAACATGCTGTTTGTACCCAAGTTGATTGATGGATCAACTTGGGTACAATCAGCCTGTCTATAGATGGTTCAAATCTCAGTTGGTCCCTGCTGAACCATCCAAGATTCTAATAATCTATGGCTGGCTTAAGCGATACATTGGTATGCTGCCATCATACATTTCCTTTTTTCTACTCCAAGTACAGGATTGGTGATAAACAGTGAAATAAAAATCGAATTTAGGCCCGTGATTTTGTAAATACTTGCAAGTCAAATCAGAATGCTAAGCTTATCTCAGATTCCAGATCCACTGTATGTTATCCCTGCTCCACCCTGTTTAAGACAAAGGGAGAATATTGCGAATTCAGGGATATTTACTTGAGTGCATTATTGCTCTTGCTCTGACCTGAATGTTGTTCCCTGGGGATGAGTGTTAAGGCAAGCGTCTAGTCATTAATGTAATACATTTAGCTACTCCGACCTATTGAAAAGTAGTAAATGATTTATTACATAAGAAAAATGGAGTAACTGACAGGAATGTTGCAGTTAAAATCCATAATGTTCATCTTATATTTTCAAGTGTTGATATATTGTATGTTTCACATTACTGTTGTTTACTCAAAAATGAAAAAGTTACATTTATGTAAGCAGGGTTGGTTCTGCTACAGTGGTCCGTATCAGTGAGGGACTCAGACAAATATGAAGTCAGAGGATCAGGATGATAGGCAGGCAACCAGAGGTCAGCAATGGCAGCTCCTGTATTTCCCTCATAACAGTTTAATCTATCTCATTAGAAGGGAGGTTGTGTTGCTTCTAATGCCGCGTACATGTGATCTTTTTTCGGCATGAAAAAAAACTAAATTTTTAAAAATGTAATTTAAAATGATCGTGTGTGGGCTTCACTTCTTTTTTCAGGTTCTGAAAAACGACAAAAAAATTTGAGCATGCTGCATTTTTTAACGTCGCTTTAAAAAATTTTGTTTTTCGGGTTGTAAAAAATGATCGTGTGTGGGCTAAAACGACGTTTTAAACTCACGCATGCTCAGAAGCAAGTTATGAGACGGGAGCGTTCGTTCTGGTAAAACTACCATTCATAATGGAGTAAGCACATTCATCACGCTGTAACAGACAAAAAAGCGCGAATCGTCTTTTACTAACAAGGAATCAGCTAAAAACAGCCCAAAGGCGAATAGAACTTCCCCTTTAAAGTGCCGTTGTACGTGTTGTACATCACCGCTTTTTGTTCATAATTTTTCTAAAACGATGGTGTGTGGGCAACATCGTTTTTAATGACGAAGTTGGAAAAACTTAGGCCCAGATTCATAGAGCAATTACGCCTGTCTAACTGGTGTTAGACAGGAGTAATTTCAAATTTTGTGCGCCGTATCACTAGTTTGAATCCTCAAACCATGATACGGCGGCTTCGGGCTTCGATCCGAGAGGCTTACGTCTTCGTAAGCCTTCGGATCTACGCTGCGATATTTTTGCGGCCGCTGGGAGGAGTTCGCGTCGTTTTGATGTGTCGGGATATGCAAATGAGTTTTTACGGCGATCCACGAAGATACGAGCGGTCTTCGCAATCGCTTACGTCTATTTTTTTTTATGTACTGTTAGACCAGCTTTTTGCTGGTCTAACGGTGCGTAGCCCATGTTAAGTATGGCCGTCTTTCCCGTGTCGAATTTAATTTTTATTTTATTTTTTTACGTAAGTCGTTCGGGAATAGAAATGTCCGTAAACGACGCTACTCAAACAACGAATGACGTAACGACGTGATTTTGCGCAATGCACGGCGGGAAATTTGCGAACGGAGCATGCGCAGTTCGATCGCTGCGGGAACGCGCCTATTTTAAATGCTTCACGCCCCCTACTCGCGTAGATGGATTGCGACGGGAGAAATACACTACGCCGCTGTCGTTTACTGGACAAAATCTACCTGGATTCCATGTAGAGCCAGGTAAAAAACGGCGGCGTAGTGTATTTCTGATACGCTACGATAATCTAATTCTCTCTGAATCTGGGCCTTAGTTTTTAGGACATGCTGAAAAACAAAGTTATTTTTTCATGTCGAAAAGTGATCGTGTGTACGTGCATAAATTCTGACAACATTTTACAATAATATTTACTTTCTTTGAATGGCACCCCAGTGCATCTACAGAACCAATCTGCTCTGCAGCACACTGCAGGGCACCGTATTGCTCTGAAACTGTGCATTGCAGTGAAAAAAGGATGGACAGGGAAAAAAAAATCCTACATTGGAACCCGTTCAAATGTAAATGGCAGCAGCAACACAGTACTCCTCAACACACAGTTAAAGTGGACTGTGATGCATGCGTTACCACAATGCACCATGGTTTAATCAGGCTCTGAGTGCACTTTTCTGCAGTCTTCTTGTTATCTGCAAAATCCAATAAGAATCCTTCATAATCTGAGGAAAAGCGAAGAGCGCTAAGACTAAGCCTAAACTAAGGATTGGTGCAGAGATATGTTAAATATAATTATACTTACCCAATCTTCATTTAGAATTCCTTAAAGCTTGGAGGTCTCCTTTAAAGTAGAACTAAACTCTCATAAAAATAAATGTTATAATGTTTTATAAAGCTCTGTTGGTAAAACTGGATCATTTTTTTTTTCATTTCCCATCCTCTCTGTACAGCTGTGGCCAAAAGTTTTAAGAATGACACAAATATTAATTTTCACAAAGTCTGTCGCTTCCGTGTTTTTACATCTTTTTTTGTCAGATGTTACTATGGTATTCTGAAGTATAATTACAGGCATTTCATAAGTGTCAAAGACTTTTATTGACAATTACATTAAGTTTATGCAAAGAGTCAATATTTGCAGTTAAGCCTTCTTTTTCAAAACCTCTGCAATTCGCCCTGGCATCCTGTCAACCAACTTCTGGGCCACATCCTGACTATTGGCAGCCCATTCTTGCATAATCGATGCTTGTAGTTTGTCAGATTGGGGTTTTTGTTTTGTTCACCTGCCTCTTTAGGACTGACCACAAGCTCTTAATGGGATTAATGTCTGGGGAGTTACTTGGCCATGGACCCAAAATGTACATGTTTCGTTCCCCAAGACACTTAGGCCACGTACACACGATCGGTCAAAACCGGAATAAAAACGGACTGAAGGACCGTTTCATCGGTCCAAACCGATCGTGTGTGGGTCCCATCGGTCAGTTATCCTTCGGTCAAAAAAAAAGAGAACTTGCTTTAAAATTTGACCGATAGACGCCTGACCGATGGGTCAAAACCGATCGTTAATACGCATAAGCATCGGTTAAAAGGCCGCGCATGTTCAGAATCAAGTCAACGCATGCTTGGAAACATTGAACTTCGTTTTTTTCAGCACGTCGTTGTGTTAAAACACGTAAACGTCACCGCGTTCTAACACGATAGTTTTTTTAACCGATGGTGTTTAGGCACATCAGACCATCAGTCAGCTTCATCGGTTAAACGATGAAACCGGTCCTTCAGACCGTTCTCATCGGATGGACTGATCGTGTGTACGCAGCTTTAGTCATCACTTTTGTCATTCTGGCAAGGTGCTCCATTACGCTGGAAAAGGTATTGTTTGTCACCAAACTGTTCTTGGATGGTTGGGAGAAGTTGCTTTTGGAGTATGTTTTTTTACCATTCTTTATTCATGGCTCTTATTTGTGAAAATTATGAGTGCTTCTGAGCCACTCCCTTGGCTGAGAAGCAACCCCACACAAAAATGGTCTCAGGATGCTTTACTATTGGCACGACACAGGATTGATGGTAGCGCTTTTCATGGCAAAGGGGAACTTTCATCTGATCACTCTTCATAACATTCTGGAGTATATGCAAAATGTCATCATAAAACCTGAGACAGCAGACTTTGTGAAAATGTATATTTGTGTTATTCTCAAAACTTTTGGCCACAGCTGTACTGTGTGTCACTCTGTGTGATTTTCCTGTGGATGTGCATACACTCCAGTGGCACCAGAATGCCCATGTGTTTACTGTGTTGAGTACAGCAGAGCATTCCAGCAGACTGTGCCTTTGTTTAGATGCTTTTAGTCCAACACAAGAAAGTTGTCTGGGAAAGGTTGACAAACCTACATATGAGTAAGCGTTGTCACCCTAAGAATAAAAGTGTCTGTGAAAATACCTTGTTGGAAGGATCACCACGTAGGATGGAAAAGTAAACAGCAGATTTGATAAAATAATAAAATAAATAAAGTTCAAAATATAGTAGGAAGAAAGAGCAGCATAAGCTGATGCCTCCTCTGTAGCACTGGCTCCTGTCCCATCCTGAATGCAGGAGTTTTTGGTGTGCTTTCAGAAAGTGCACCACACCTGCAGGATATAATAGAAGTCTATGGCAAAGGGAAGCTAACCCAGCAGGGTTATACGGGGCTCAGAACAGTAAGAGTTAATTTACATTTTCAGTTAGGGGGTGGTGTTTTTACCAGCCCCACCCCAACTACACTCTCTTTAGCTGTAGTAGCTAGAGGTGTACATATGTCGCAGCCGCAGCAGGAGTTATACGCCCTGTATGGTTGGTGGGTGTAGCACCTTCCAAACATCACCCATTTACCGTATTTATCGGGGTATAGCGCGCTCCCGCGTATAGCGCGCACCCCTAAAGTTGCCACCATTCCTGTGGAAAAAAGTTTTTTGTACTTACAGTTTTGGTGTCTTGCGCGGCGTCCATCGGCGGCTTCGGGTGTCCTCTTCGTCCGGTCCGGCATCCGTCTGCGGCTTCGGGTGTCCTCTTCGTCGGGTCCGGTGTCCTCTTCGGCGGGTCCGGCGTCCTCGCGGTGTCCTCGCGGCGTCCTCCTCGCTTTCCCGAGCCGAGTTTCAAATACTCCGCCGGCATATACCGAGCGCAGTACACTCGGGTATAGTCGGGCAGACTCGGCTCCTCTCGCGCTGACGTCCTGGACGTACAGGAAGTGAGCGCGAAAGGAGCCGAGCCTGCCCGACTATACACGAGTGTACTGCACTCGATATATGCAGGCGCAGTACACTCGTGAATAGTCGGGCAGGCTCGGCTACTCTCGTGCTCACGTCCTGTACGTCCAGGACGTCAGCGCGAGAGGAGCCGAGTCTGCCCGACTATACCCGAGTGTACTGCGCGGGAAAGCGGCTATCGGCGTATACCGCGCACCCACGATTTTGCCCTGATTTTCAGGGCAAAAAAGTGCGCGGTATACGCCGATAAATACGGTAAGTGAATGAGACCACTCTGGAAATGCCCTGTACCTTTCTGCAGTACAGCAAATAAGGAGGTAAAGAAAGCAGCATTGTGTTGCTTTCTCACCACCTGCTTCTACACTTGAACCCTGCAGAAGTATGCAGTTGTGGGGTGCTTGCAAAGTGGCCCCATTTACTTGAATGGGTCATGATTGGCAGGCAGTAGCACCCACAAAAGCAACAAGAGTTTTAATTCCTGCTGAAGCATGTGTACACATTTGGCAGTTGCCCCTGCCTCACCTAATTTAAACCCATGATTGAGGTAATTAGAGCTTTAAGTCAGGTGCGAGGAGGCGACACTGTGCCTGGTGAGCTTTGATTTCTCCCATGTTGTTCATATAGATCTCCACCTCTTTAAGGTTGCCTGCCCCTGGAATAGAAGATAGTCAGACAGATTGGAGTAGTGAGTTCCAGAGGGTGGGAGAGGCTCTGGAGAACAAGCATAGGAGGAGGAGACAAGGGAGCTAGAGAGCAGGAGGTCTTGGGAGGAGTGGAAAGGAGGAGAATGAGGTGTTATGGTATGTGTTAATGTGTCTTAAGGCAGCATTCATTATAAATGGGCTGCCAATGCACAACAACAGATGAAAAACTGTACTTGAGCCTCTTTTTAAAACGCAGCACAATATATGCATTTTGGAGTGCTGTTCATTGTGTTTTACTGTATTAGTATTATTATACAGGATTTATATAGTGCTAAGAGTTTGTGCCACACTTTACAATGTAAGGAAACACTACACTGTCTGTACAATTCAAAACAAGAGGGTTAGAGGAGCTCTGTTTCTGCAAGCTTTCAATCTAAGAGGGAGAGGCTAGTGAAACAAAAGTTACGGAGTGTGAGGGATGAACTGATGAGGGGAGTAGAAGATTTGGTTGTTAGCTAGAGGCAGAATAGGCCTCTCTGAAGAGATGAGTTTTCAGGGATCGCCTAAAAGTAGACAGAGCAGAAGAAAACCAGACAGATTGGGGTAGTGAGTTCCAGAGCATGGGAGAGGCTCTGGAGAAGTCCTGGAAACAAGCATGGGATGAGGAAACAAGGGAGCTAGAGAGCAGAAGGTCTTGGGAGGAGTGGAGAGGACGGTTTGGGTGATATTTGGAGATAAGATTGATGATGTAGCTTAGGGCAGAATTGTAAATGGCTTTGTATGTTAATGTTAGTGTTTTGAATTGTATTAGTTGGGCAATGGAAAGCCAGTGGAGGAATTGGCAGAGAGTAGTGGCAGACACTGAATGGTTGGTAAGGTGGATGAGTCTGGCAGCGGCATTCATGACTGAAGAGCAGATAGGTTTCAGAGAGGTAGGCTAATGAAGAAGGGGTTACAATTGTCAAGGAGAGATAACAAGGGACAGAAAAAGTTGCTTAGTGGTCTCAACCGTTAGAAAGGGGCGTATTTTGGAGATGTTTAGGAGGTGAAGTCTGGACAATTTGGATTGTGATTGGATTTGGGGCTGAAAGGACAGGTCAGAGTCTAGGATTACTCCTGGTACCTTGGCATGAGGGGAGGGACTGATAGTTGTATTATTGATCTCTTTTTTTTTTTTTTTTTTCAATATACAAAAAATAATTTGATACAAAAACTGCCCATTGTCACCCGTGCTTTTTGCTCTGGCGATAGAACCTTTAGCCATAGCCATAAAAGCAACTGGAGAGTTTAAAGACTTTAGGAGAAGCATAGATGAAGAATATATTTCACTATATGCGGATAAGGTTTTTGGGAGATGTGAACCAATCACTAACAATAACGATGAACATCATAGAAAGATTTGGTGTTTTCTCTGCGCTGTCCATCAACTGAGAGAAATCTGTTCTTCTTCTTTGGAGCCCTTAATTAAAGCATTCACAGGCAAATGTAAAACATAGAGCCACCTCCCTGTGTTCATAGTGGGCTATTGTAGCCTGATTAAATTGGTGTGGCTGCCTTAACTCACATTGCTTACTGAACTCACCCATGTGGATTCCTGGTAAGTGGTTTAAGAAATTATAGGGCCTATTTAGGGATCTGATATGGAGGAAGGGACAAGCCAGAACCCGACTGCGAACATTGCAGTTGCCCAAAGATAGGGGGCTTAGCAATCCCACACCCTTGGGTCACATACACACGATCGAATGTATCTGCTGAAACTGGTCCGCAGACCAGTTTCAGCGGACAGATTCGATCGTGTGTACGGGCTAGCAGACAGGTTTCCAGCAGACAAAAGTTTTAAAGTATGCTTTAAAACTTGTCTGCTGGAAAGCCGTCTGTCGGATATGTATGGTAGATATGGTTAGTACGCTTCGAATGGATTCGACGCATGCGTAGAAGTATTTTACTTCCTGGTTCGGTGACGTGACGCTGTCTGTCCGCGGGGATTTTGGTTTGATCGTGTGTACACAGATCAAACCAAAACATCCCAGGAGACATGTCCGATGAAAACGGTCTGTCGGACCGTTTTCATCTAATATGTCTCCTCGTGTGTACGGGGCCTTGGAGTTATTTTTAGCGGCTCAGCTGCAACAGATAGGAGGATGGGAGGTAGGTAATGTTACTACTAGCTAAAGCTCACAAGCATTATTGGCCTGTACCCCACATATATCTTCAATCGAAGCATTAGAAGCAAATTCATTGGGAGAGGAGAATCAATGACTTTCAGTAAAGTTATTGTTAAAAATCTGGAATAAAGTACAGTCAATATTTCAATATACAGGATTTACAGAATATGCGCCTATTTGGAATAATAAAAAATGATGTGAGTTAAAAGGGTTTAACTTTTAAAAATGGGAAACCGAGAGGAGTTGTAAGATTATCACAACTATATGCAAGGGAACATGTGAAGACGTTTTTAGGACTTAAAAGAGGAATTTGGGTTTTCAAAAAAGAATTTCTATCAATATTTACAATTTAGACATGCATTAACAATACAATTCAAAGAAAAAAGATTAGAATGGAGTAGCGCCCCCTTGTTGAGAATGTTGGCAGAGACCATCTACCTAAAAGGGTTGATCTCAAAATTGTATATTCTAAAGGAGGGCTGTGGAAATTAAAGATTAATTCCTCGATTAATCCTAAACTTTTTTGATCGATCAAAATTCTTTTGATCGGTACTAGTGGTGCAATGGATCATAAATGATCTGTGATCCGAACAGGTCACCATATGCGGATCAGCACACCATGTGATCCGCGGAGCTCCGCTGCTGCCTCAGCAATAGGAAAGGTCGTGGCTTCTAACTAGCTACCGGAGCGGCTGCCATCTTGGGCCACCCGGCGGCGGCCTAGGTGAGCCTAGAGCGGCGTGCTGACATCATCACCTGGCCTCAACTGCTCATGTTCGGCCGGCTTCTCTGGTAAGACTAAGCTAGCACTAATCTTACTATAGAGTGGGGGAGATGTGGACCATATTACAGTGGGGAGATGTCTGTGGATTACAGTGGGGAGATGTCTGTGGAATACAGTGGGGAGATGTCTGTGGATATTACACTGGGGGAGATGTCTGTGGATATTACAGTGGAGGAGATGTCTGTGGATATTACAGTGGGGGAGATGTCTGTGGATATTACCATGGGGACTATATATGGTGGTGATTCAAAAAACGTATGTGCGTTATAATTATTCATTGTTAAAATTAGTCGATTCATCGATTTAAAAAAATGGATTAATCGAACACGAAAATGTTAATCAGTAACAGCCCTACTCTAAAGTATTGGCAAGAGATCTTCAGCTTTCTACCAGAGTAAAATCGGAAGAAGATGTGGGTGAATGAACAGACGCCCAGTGGAATGGTATAGTTGCTGCAATAGACTTACTGTCCCTCTCAGCGGCCCAGAAACGTACACAACTCTACATTATTCATAGAACATATTATACACCAAAGAGATTATCTCAGTTTGGAAGAAGTCCAGGTGCAATTTTCCCTAGGTGTAGAGCTACAACAGGGGATTTGATTAATTTGCTCTGGAGGTGTCCCAAACTGTATAGCTATTGGAAAGGAGTGTTGGGCAAAATAAATTTAATATTTGGATTGGGTCTACAGATGGATCCAATACTGTGTATATTGGGTATCTGGAACAAAGTGTGGGATCAACGTCTACACGTATTGCAATTCTTAGATGATTGTATCAGGCTAGGAAGGAGATTACCTGGAAGTGGATAAAACCTGTGCCGCCTTCTGTAATAGAGCAGACAAGAAAAATAGCCTACATAAGTAAGGGTGATGGAATTAGATCTGAGAAAAGATGGATACTGTTGGCCCGATAACTGAATTTGTAAAGATCTAGAAAGCCTCTTGCAATACCATACTCATTGTAGAAGAGAGGGTAAGTGGGAGGGTAGGGAGGGAGGCGGGGGGGTTGTGGATGGTATGTGTATTTATAAGGGATGAGCTTCGCGTTCGATACAAACATATGTTCAACTCGAACATTGTCTGTTCGTACGTTCGACGGAATTCGAACAAAAGCGGTCGTTCGCGCCAAATTCAAGTGACGCAAGACGGCCTATAATTCACTGCGGCATTGCGCGCTGATGATTGGCCAAGCATGCTGTATGTCCCGCGAACGGTCGGTCTGTTCGACGGTTCTGGTGCAAACCGAACGCGGGTATGTTCGGCTCATCCCTAGTATGTATTTATGAAAATTGACTTCACTGTATTATTGATCTTGATGAAGAAGTCAGGGGGAGGAAACATTAGATGCTCAGTTTTAGAAAGATTGAGTTTGAGGAAGTGGTGTGACATCCATGTTGATATGTGTGTTAGTAATGCGAGAGGAGACTGAAGGAGTGAGGTTAGGAGTAATGAGACAGATTTGTGTGTCATCAGCATAGAGGTGGTACTGGAAGCCATAGGTGTTTATTAACAGACCAAGGGAGGAGGTTTAAATGCAGAACAGAAGGGATCCGAGGCCAGGGGAGAACTGAGTCTTGAAGACCAAGAGAGTCGACATTTTTGAGGATTGGGGATGGTCAAGAGCATCAAAGGCTGCAGAGAGGTCAAGTAGTATGTGTATGGAATAGTGGCCATTGGTTTTAACAGTTAGTAGGTGATAAGTGAGTTTCAGTAGGGCAGTTTCAGTGGATTGTAGCAAACGAAAGGCAGACTGTAAGGGGTCAAGAAGGTTGTTGTCAGCGAGGTAGGAGCTAAGACTGTTGTAGACTAAGCGTTCTAAAAGTTTTGACGCAAACGGGAGCAAGGAGATGGGTCTTAAGTTGTTCAGGCTGGTGGGATCCAGTGAGGGCTTTTTAGGTATTGGGGTGATCAGGGCATGTATGAGAGGGAAGGTGTCAGTAGAGAAGGAGAGATTAAAGATTTGAGTGAGGGAGAATAAGAAGAGGGTGACTGTAGTAGATGTAAGGGAACAGGATCCATGGGACAGGTGGTAAGGTGGGCTTCTGAGAAAACTTTAGAGTCCTCTTCGATAGTAGAAAGGTCAAAAGAGGAGAGCGTTAAGAGTGGATTTGTACAGGGTATGTTAAGTGGGTTAGATGTCTGTGCAGTGGAGAAGAGATGACGAGAACTGGAGGACAGAGTATTAATGAGGGTGACAAAGTAGGTTTGTTTGGCAGCATGGAGGGAAAAATTGTATTTTAAGAAGGTAGATTTATGTTGAGCGAATGCATACTGGGAGTTGGTTTTACGCCACACTGCCTCCAGTGCTTGGCTTTGTCTCTTAAGGTTTCTGGTGTTGTCAGTCTGCAAGGTTCTAATACTTAGGGCCTGACATTTTGTGTGGTGAGAGGAGCAAGAGATTCCAGTGAGGATGAAAGTGAACTGTTGTAGATAGAGGAGGCCAGGTCGGGGCAAGACGGATGAGATATTGTCATGTAGGTGGTCAGTTGCAGAGTAGAAAAGAGAAGAAATAAAGTGGCAAAGGTATCTATCTGGATCATTTATTTTCTGCTTGGTGGGACAGGTGGTTGGAGACGAGCACATTGTGAAAGTGATGAGGGTTGTGGTCAAAAAGACGACAGGGGGTGTTAATGAGGTTGTAGAGGATACAATTATGGGAGAAAACAAGGTCAAGGGTATTACCATTAGAGTGAGTGGGGGACTGTGTTCATTGTATAAGGTCAAAAGATGAGGCTAAGTTGAAAAGGATGCAGCTGGGCTGTTAACATTGCGGGGATGTTGAAATCACCAAGGATAATAGTGGGAATTGCAGCGGAGAGAAAGTAGGGTAGCCAGGCACAAAAGTCATTAAGGAAGCATGACACTGGTACAGGAGGCCGATAGATCACTGTATTCGTCTGTTTTCACCCATTTCTCTAAGGATTGCAATGTGTTTCAAAAGAAGAGAAGGATTGAGAAGGAGGGGTAGACAGGACTTGAAAGGTGCTCATTGGGGATACAATCAAACCAACTCCACTTAGTTTCTGTCCACTAGGTCTGGGTGAGTGAGTCCAGTGGAGGCCTCCATGGGAGACGGCTGCAGGCGAGGCAGAATCTGACTCTTGAAGTCATGTTTCCATAATTGCAAGAAGGTTAAGGGAGTGGGAAAAAAAGGGGAACAGACAGAAGTGAGCCTTTTGCAGACAGAGCGGGCATTCCAGAGGGCACATGAGAAGGGGAGGATGTTTTTTGGGAGCAGGGGGATTAAGATAAGATTGAGAAGATTGCGGCTGATGCTGGAGGAGGGAGGGTGCCGGGTGTGGGGGTGAGATACTGGAGGACTGAGATTAGGGGAGATATCCCCAGAGATTAGAAGAACAAGGAGTGTGAGATAAGTAAGATGGGAGTGGGATGTGTATGAGTGTACTGTACAATGCATTGGTGTGCCTTTCACAATGAATGGCAGCACATGGCACTACACACAAATGGTTTGCCATGCCTTGTAGTAATGCATATTAAAACATGCGTTTTGCCATGTGTGGCCACAAAATACATTTGCTTGAGCCCTTAAAGAGATGCTTTTAATGAACAATATCGAATAATAACATTTAAAAAAAAAAACATATATATTTTTTTTTTAAATTGTGTTTTACCTAGCATATTCTTATGAAAAAAGCACTTGCTGGAAATAGCAACAAATATGCAGCAAGAATGATATATTAAGAAAAAAAATCTGACCTAAAATATAAAGCATAGCTCCCAACTGTCCCTGATTTTGAGGGACTGTCCCTGATTTGGAACAATGTCCTTCCGTCCCTCTTTCCTCCTCATTTGTCCCTCATTTTAGTCTGATCTCTATATAAAATGCACTTTTTATCTTTCAAAAAGTGTTTCCTAGTGCTAAACCTTTGATTCAATTTCTAAATTGGTGCATTTCTAAATTTAAAAGCCAAAATAAAAAAATAGTAGTGGTAAAAAAAAACATTGTGGATTCATTTAACCTTTTTTTGTTAATTCTCCTTTAACCCCTTCCCTACCAGCCCATAGGGGAATCACGTCATGGTGATCCCCTCGCCGATGAGACAGGACGTTGCACAACGTCCTGTCTTCACGGCGTTCTAGGGCGCGCGCGCGCGCCCGCGGCACCACCCGCGATCCCGCGCGCGTGCCCGACGGCAATCACGGCAGGAGTGTGGATCTGTGTGTGTAAACACACAGATCCACCTCCTGTCAGCGGTGAGGAGACTGATGTGTGTTCCCAGTACAGAGGAACACACATCGATCTCCTCCCCCTGTGAGTCCCCCTACAGTTAGAACATACTTTAGGACACATTTTAACCCCTTCAGCGCCCCCTAGTGTTAACCCCTTCCCTGCCAGTCACATTTACACAGTAATTAGTGCAGTTTTATAGCACTAATCGCTGTGTAAATGTGAACGGTCCCAAAAACGTGTCAAAAGTGTCCGATATGTCCGCCGCAACGTCACGGTCACAAAAAAAAAAAACGCAGATCCCCGCCATTACTAGTAAAAAAATAAAAATAAAAATGCCATAAATCTATCACCTATTTTGTAGACGCTATAACTTTTGCGCAAACCAATCAATATACGATTATTGCGTTTTTTTTTTTACCAAAAATACGTAGAATATGTATCGGTCTAAACTGAGGGGAAAAAAAGTTTTTTTTAAAAAAATATTGTGAGATGTATTAAATAAAAAGGAAAAAATATTGTGTTTTTTTTTTAAATTGTCGCTCTTCTTTTGTTTATAGCGCAAAAAATAAAAACCGCAGAGATGATCAAATACCACCAAACGAAAGCTCTATTTGTGTGGGGAAAAAAACATAATGATTTAATTTGGGTACAGTATTGCCTGACCGCGCAATTGTCATTCAAAGTGCAACAGCGCTGAAAACTAAAAATTGGTCTGGGCAGGAAGGGGGTGAAAATGCCCTGTATGGAAGGGGTTAAGAGGGTGTGGCAGGGGCGTGTCCTATGTCTCCATACATTTGCTAGTAGGCGTCCCTCATTCCCATCTCAAAATGTTGGGAGGAGGTATGCATATAGATATGAAGTAATAATTTTATCTTATAGAGATTTATTCATGAAAGTGCTAATTGCAACCACTGTAAATAACAGGAAAACTTTATGCTGAGTTACTGGGATACCTCCACGGACGGCGCATGCGCCGTACAAAAAACACGTCATTTACGTGGGGGTCACGCTGATTTAACATAAATCACGCCCCCATCTTCTAAATTTGAATTGCGCCGTCTTACGCCGCCAAGATTACACTACGCCCGTAAGTTACAGCGGCAATTCTTTGTGGATAAGGATATGCCGCTGTAACTTACAGCGGCGTAGTGTAAATTAGATAAACTACGCCAGCGGCCATTCTTTGTGGATATGGCCCTATGTATACACTATATTGTCCAAGGTATTGGGACACCTGCCTTTACGCTCATATGAAATTTAATGGCATCTCAGTCTTAGGCCTCGTACACACGAGCAGACAGATTTGTTCAAATCTGTCTGTCCGACAGATTTGAACAAATCTGTCTGCTGGGATTTTGGTTTGCTCGCGTGTACACACGAGCAAACCAAAATCCCCGCCAACAGACAGCGCGCTGGCGTGTCGGTGACGTGGCGGTGACGTCACCGCACCAGGAAGTAAAACACTTGCGCGCATGCGTCGAAACCATTCGGCACGTGTGCGAGAAGACATGTCTGCTGGTTAGCGTACTAACCAGCAGACATGTCGGGCGGACGGGTTCCCAGCCGACAGATTTCAAAGCATGCTTTGAAATCTGTCGGGTGGCCAAATCCGTCTGTTAGCCCGCACACACGATCAAATCTGTCTGCTGAAACGGTCTAGCAGACCATTTCCAGCAGACAGATTTGATCGTGTGTACGAGGCCTTACTGTAGGGTTCAATATTGAGTTGGTCCACCCTTAGCAAAAGCTTAAACTCTTCTGAGAGGGCTGTCCACAAGGTTTAGGAGTGTGTCTATGGGTGTGTTTGACCATTCTTCCAGAAGCACATTTGTGAGGTCAGGCACTGAGGTGGACGAGAAGGCCTGCCTCACAGTCTCCACTTTAATTCATCCCAAAGGCGTTCTATCAGGTTAAGGTCAGGACTCTATGCAGGCCAGTCAATTTTCTCCACCCCAAACTCGCGCATCCATGTCTTTTATGAACCTTGCTTTGTGCACTGGTGCGCAGTCATGTTGGAATAGGAAGGGGCCATACCCAAACTGTTCCCAGCAAGTTGGGAGCATGAAAGTGTTCAAAATGTCTTGGCATAGGCGTGTGCAGCCTATTGGATTAGGGTGTGCACCCCAAAATTCACTTGTGTATGTCTGTGTTTGTGTGTGTATGTGTGTATATATATATATATATATATATATATATATATGTATATATATATACATACAGTATATATATAGTGGCAGTGGGGGGGGGGGTCAGTTGGAGTGCTGGGAGGATGGGATAAGTAGCAATGCTGGGGGGGATAGGATGGGTGGCAGTTTTGAGGGGCATGGGATTAGTGGCAGTACTAGGGGGAATGGGATCAGTAGCAATGCTGGGGGGGGGGGGGGGTTGGTGGAAGTGCTGGAGGGCAAGGTATCAGTGGCAGTGCTGGGTGGGGGGTGGTTTGCATTAGAGGCACTCACTTGATCTCAGTGTGGATTCCCATCTCCATGCTTTCTGTGTCTCCGGCTCCCTCCAGGCTTCACGTGTCTCCTCACACAGTGGAGACCTCCTCCACTCCTCCCCCTTAACGCTACTGGATCAACTGGCTCTTCCAGTACCCCGGACGCCATGCCCCATGCCCCCACGTGCCTGCTGCTTGAATATCAATTGGCGGAGGTGCGGAGAGGCTGGGTGGGCGGTCCTGCAGCAGTTACTTGGAACCAAGGAGTCGGGGAGCTGGGAGGCAGAGCCAGCAGTTCTAGTAGCTGATGGAAACATATAGCACCGCATCAGGCTGGATGAGAGGGGCTGCAAGACGGCATATAGAACAACCAATGCTGAGCATTTTCCTCCCTGCAGCCCCTGAATGAAAGAAGAGAACCTCTTCTTCCTCCCACAGGCATTCAATGGCTGCAGGGAGGAAAATTCAGAGCATTGGTTGTTCTAAAAGCCGTCCCGCTGCCCCTCTCATCCAGGTGTAGACAAGTATGTCAGGGGAGCCACACGGCTACTCGAAGCATGGGACGAGGTCGCAAATGCAACCCTTATAGTTACACTTCTGCCTGCACACTTTTGTACACTGAATAGCACTGGCACCCGTGGTGCGCAAGCCTATGTGTCTTGGTATGCTAATACCTTAAGAGTTAAAGTGACAGAAGCGTTTTAAAATTGGTATTAGAGAGGTCATACAAGACTATGAATGTGATACGATAGACATGAGCACAGCTTGTGTCAACTGGTAATGGTGACAAATACGTTAGGGTTTCCCTAAAGTATTTTATTTAACTAGGGGTAGCTTTACCCCTCGGTGGTATGATAATCACATGCTGATTGTATAGGACTAGATCTCTGAATACTTTCAAGATAAATTCCAAGTATAGATATTTTATACATAGCTACATTGATCCAGTTTGGACCAATGTAACTATGCACATACCATACCTGGCTGGTGCCCTTGAAAGCTGGAAATCACTGAAGCAGACATCATTACTCTAGTGATATCCACTTGCTTCCCGGTCCAGTGCCAAGTGGGCCACTGGGCATGAGCATCATTCAAGGAATGCTTTGACTTTTCTGAATGGATGCAAAATGCTCTCTGACTGGACGAGGTAGAGAGTGTGATCTCACTGCTCCATCTTTCCACCCTGTCCAACCGGACACAGATAACAAAAGTAAAGCTTACAGTGGTCCCTATCCAAAACAAAAAAGTTTTGCCTTTAGGCCTCGTTCCCATGGGGCATTTTATTCTAGGCCTTTTGCAGGGCCATGTTTTATTGCCATGTGGATTACCATTCTGACAGTCTCATTGCTGTCTATTGGGACACAAAGGCTGCATAGACACGGCTGCTATTCTCAATATTGTTCGTGTGCAATCATTTCAACAAACTTTATTTCAAATCCTTACGCTTCTGTTAAAGCTCTGTACCATGTGATCTCTGTAATGACCAATCAATGTTTAAAAATTTAAATAATGTATTGCTTACATTGGGAGCCTGACTCTTCCTCTTACAACAAAATAAGGAGGAACTTATCAATTATTGATCATTCATTAGTTTCAGGGCACAAGTAGCAGTAGACACAGGGTCGGAGGGGGTTTGAATGTGAGATTTGTTTTTTACACTTTCACCTCCCCCTCCTCTCTTGTAAATCTGTAAAAATGTAACCTATACAGTATATCAAACCTTATAATGCACATCTTTACATTAAAGTGATCGTAAACTTCAGACTAATGAAGAAAGAACAAATCGCATCTCTTTAAATTATTTGTGTACTGACTTGAATCCAAAGATGAAGTGTGGTTCCTCTCTGATTTCTTCTCTCTCCGTATGAGACAGGCTATCCCGACACAATAGCCCATCCCCCATCCAGCACACAACAGGTAACTCAAAGCTCCAGCTCTGGATGTTTTTCTATGAGCCTGGTACAGCTGCGGGGGGTGTCCATCCCTTCCCTTCACTCAGCTCTCCCATTACACTGTTCTCTGTGCTCAAGCTCTGCATTGTGTGACATAAAAATCCTGCCCCCTGCCTTCAAGAGCTGTTAAAATGCTTTAATCTGTGTTGTTTTAGAAGGCGCTACAGGAGAACTTGCTGCAGATAAACAAATACAACGTATGCAGGAGGATCTGTTTCATCTCTGTGTGTCACCTGAGGCTAGTCACTTCACTGGGTATATGTAAGGGTTTACAACCTCTTGAACCCCTACATTTGCATCCTCTTACTGTATGTGACCTGTAATTAACTCTTTACCTACTCTTCATTCTGTGTTTGACCTATTGGGTTTCTGTATCAAGTGTACCATTACATAGTTCCACCTATTAACCTGCTCAATCCCATCCATCATGTTTTTTCATCTTCTAAAAATTGTGGCGTAGTGGGGTCACCTTGGAGTGTCTACTTTCCAAAAGAGGTAATTTTGGGAGTGATTGTACTATGCTGCCATTTTTATTTATCATGTTTTACAGAAAGTCAGAGAAACAATTGTTATTTCATATTTTTTGTCTTTCTTCCCTTACATTGTAAAAACAAGTGGTTATTTAATACCATGCAAAATCTACCTGACTCAATGAAATACAATTCATTTGGGTACAGTGTTACATGATGACTAAGCAATTGTCAATCAAACTATCAAAGAAAACTGCAAAACAGCACAGAAAACAGCACTGAAACTGAACATGGCCTGGTAATGAATGGGATATTACAGGCTGGTACTGGAGTCATTAATCAAGTTTAGAGACTTTTGCCAGCTTTGCTGAATGTAAGAATACAGTACATTTAAAAAAAAATTATGATTCCATGACTATAGTAAATAATGGTGTTTTATATTTGCCTGCATTTTAGCTAATATTAAAGTATAATAAAAAAAATAGAGACTTATCCCAAAACTAATAGAGAAAAAAAGATAGGTACCAACTGAAAAATATTCCTGTTGCTTATGAATGGGGACTATACCGGAACAACCGATAAGATTGTAGGCTTTATTTGTACAAAGTTAAAAGTAGAAATAAAAACAATAATATGTCATATATCTCATATGTTAAAAGAAAATTACACCCTCTTTGTCCCATAAACAAATAATTCCTCATATACAGACTCAGATGGTAAAGACCTGTACACACGACTGGTTTTCCTGCCAGGAAAACTGCTAAGAGAGCTTTTGGCCAGGAAAACCAGCCGTGTGTATGCTACCTCACAGTTTTCCCAACAGGAAAAATGCCGGGAATCCCAGCGGGAAAATAGAAAACCTGCTCTCTATTTTCCCGCCGGGATTCCTGGCGGTTTTAAACCCGGCAGTTTTCCTATGGGGAAACACTGCAAGGGAGCATACACTTGGCCAAATCTCTCCCCGCAGTTTTCCTGACGGGAAAACCTCTTGTGTGTACACAGGGAAAGTTGCCGAGCAGGTTCTCGGTTTTCCCGTCGGGATTCCTGGCGGACTTTTTCTACCGCCGGTAATCCCCTGGTCGTGTGTACAGAGCTTTCCTCGGGACCCAGACAACTAGAGAGGGTACTTCCTTTTAACATATGAGATATATGACACATTATTGTTTTTATTTCCTCTTATAAATATGTACAAATAAAGACTACATTTGATGTTATCGGTTGTTGTCTCCTATGCTGTACAGGTATAGTCCCTATTCATAGGCAACAAGAATATTTTACAGTTGGTACCTACCTTTTTTTCTAGATAATAAGGTAATTGGTTTCAAAGATGCAACTCCCAGTGAGATAAATCGAAGACCTTTGTCTAGGGTTCTTTAAAGTGGCTCCAAAGTCAAAAAGTTTGAATGCATTCCCTGAATTAATGTAACACCAACCAACCCTGTTTTACCCCATCCCCTTTTCAGAAACATTTACTGACTCCAGCGCTGTACTGGCTGCAGCACCACTCCTCTTACTTCCTGGTCTCACTGGAGATACTGAGAGCTGCTGGAGCCATTGACTCCTGCTGCTGTCAGTCAAACACCTGTGAGGGGAGGGAGTGGGGGCATGTCTTAACAGCACTGTGTGTGTCTATGGATGTATACAGCCTGTCTCAGATGCACACAAGCACGGTTGCCCCCATAGCATCCAGCTTGCTAAGGAGGCACCCGTAGCAGGGAGAAGCAGTAGGGGATTTTCAGGAGAGGAGGTAGGGACAGCTCTGTGCAATATCATTGCACAAAGCAGGTAAGTATAATACTTTTATATAAAAAAAAAAAGAAAAAAGAAAAATTACCTTCAGTATACTTACAAATCTCAGGGTTATGCTTCAAACTACTTAAGAGCAGATAGAACCTGTAACTGAATGATAGTTTGTTTAGGCACTGTGTATCATAAACAATTCCCATTTTCTTGTTTGCAACTCAGATCTGTTGATCTCCTGTAGCAGTCCTTGTAGCCACTTTGGGGCTACATACTGTACAATCCAGCAATGGTTACATGTCACTTTTCAGGTTGGTTTTTAAGATGCTCACAGCAGTGGACCATGTCTGTGTTATGTGTGTGTTAAAATGCCCATTTGTAGTCTTCTGCCGCGTACACACGGTCGTTTTTTGCGATGAAAAAAAACGTTGTTTTTTAAAACGTCATTTAAATTGATCGTGTGTGCGCAAAACGTCGTTTTTTGTCTTCAAAAAAACGACAAAAAAAAAATTCCAACATGCTTGAATTTTTTGTGTCGTTTTTCAAAACGTTGTTTTTTGTTTCACAAAAAGTCACCGTATGTAGCAAAAACGTCGTTTAAAACAACGTTTTTCAACCCGCGCATGCCCAGAAGCTAGTTATGAAACGAGCTTCAATGGAAAAGAGTGGTGAACGTAACCTCGCTTTTTGTGAAAAAACAATGGTGTGTATGCAAAATCGTCTTTGAAAAGTGACGTTTCAAAAACGTCGTTTTTTACTTCACAGAAAACGTCGTTTTTTTTTCATCACAAAAAATGATCGTGTGTACGCGGCATAAATCTGAAGCTTATGTAGGAGGGTGACAACATGGGAGAACAACTGGGAGGCAGGACAGAGCATAGTCTTAAGAGGAAGAACCTGAACAGGGGCCCTAAAGGAAGATTCAGTAGGTATTTGTTGTAAAAAATGTGTCATTGTGTGTCATTGTGTGTGTATGTGTGTCATTGCATGTGTGTGTGTCATTGTGTATGTATACATATATATAGATAAAAGTGTGATGTAGGTATAGATAAAAGGGTGAGGTGCACATTGGTCACAGCAGTATGTGCGATAGCAATCAAGCCTTCCCAAGGGCTTATATTATAAAATAAATCGAGTGGGATTGCTTCACAAAAATGTTTTTAATGAAGAAATATGAATGACATCAAAAAGATAAGGCAGTCATGGTAACAGTTTCGGGCTAGTACAGATACCTTCCTCAAAACCAAAAACTGTTACCATGACTGCCTTATCTTTTTGATGTCATTCATATTTCTTCATTAAAAATATTTTTGTGCAGCAATCCCACTAGATTTATTATATATATGTATATATTATCCAAAAAAGGTTGGAACGGAGTGGGTGGAGTCTATAATGGGTGAGTGGGGCTGTTTGTGAACAGAGCAGGTGATATTGCTTTCTTGGAGGCCGATGCTAATGAAAATCCTTCCATAGAGCAATGAGAGGGCACTCCAGTGATGATGGCTTGACTCGGAGATCCTATATCTCGTGTTTCTTGTCTTCCTCTGATCTTTCCTCCCCACCACCTAATTTAAAATTTCTTCCAACTTGTTGGCAAAGCTCACTCCCAAAAAAGCTGCACCCCTCCCATTTAAGTGCAGTCCATCCCTGCTATAGAGCCGGTACCCTACTGCAAAGTCAGACCAGTTCTCCTAGAAGAAAACAAATAAAATCCACGCTATCGAAAAAATAACCAGCTACAAAAAACAGTGAACAGTGGAAAACAACAAATACAACATACAAATAGTAGCGCTAACAAATTATAAAAAAAAAAAATAACTGATGAACGAGTCCCAATATGTATAGTGAAAAAGGACTAATGAATGAATAAACAAAGTGAATATATCCAAAAACAAATGTCTGATGTAGAAAACCAGAAAGAACAGGATATTTATTAAAGGTTATAAACACTTACATATAACTGTTACCCCAGACGAAGCAAGTTTATTGTGAAATGCGTCGGGTGATTCCACTGCTGCCAAGGACATATTGATCGATATTGTGTTACCCCAGACGGAGCAAGTTTATTGTGAAACGTGTCGGGTGATTCCACTGCTGCCAAGGACATATTGATCGATATGCTTTTATATCTCTACTTATATGTAAGTCTTTATTAAATATCCAGTTCCTACGGTATTATGCTATGTGCCTCTTCTATTTGCCTCTCTCCACACATCACTGTTTTGGTTTAACCATTCGGGAGTGATTGTCTTTCACCATTGAACATCTTCCTCCATTTTGGCGGTGTTGTCATGTGAAGATCAAGTCCTATCCTGATACAGCCTTTCGTATATATCCAGCTCGATTGACCCTCTGGGTGTAGGCTCACTTGGGTTCTATATATCTGGTAAGCCTCCGGTATATCGGTGGTGGGTTTTATCACCAACGTTTATCACATTCAAGAGAAAATCACCATTTTGGAACCACTCCCTGTTTTCACACATCAATCAAGTTTTTCACTCGACATATTTGGACTTTCTCTTGTTCTTTCTGGTTTTCTAGATCAGACATTTTGTTTTTGGATATATTCACTGTGTTTATTCATTCATTAGTCCTTTTTCACTATACATATTGGGACTCGTTCATCAGTTCTCCTAGAACCCAACCTCCTCTTCTCTGCACCAGTTCCTCAGCCACTTGTTAAACTCTCTACATTCCTGCTGCCCTTCTGGTGTGGCTTGAGGTACAGGCAGTATTTCTGAAAATGCTGCCTTGGAGGTTCTTTGCTTCAACATAGTCCCTAAGTCCCTGAAATCATTTTGTAGGATGCTCCATCTTCCTGTAACTTTTTCATGGGTACCAATTTGTACCAAGACAGCTGTGTCCTCCCCAGCCCCACGCAGCAATCTGTCCATCTGATCTCCAATGCACCGGACCCCAGCGCCTGGTAAACAACATACTTATGGGAGTTCACGGTCTTTTTGCCCTTTCTGTCCCTCTAATAATTAAATCCCCTACAACCAGTATCTGCATATCCTTTCTTTAACCTTGCCCCTATCTTTACCGGAGGAGATGTTTCCATGGTTCCCCTGGCATTTTGGTGGAGTCTCAAGGTCTGGTACAGTCCCAATGTGCACAGCACATACTGGAGTTTGCACATGAGCGTTACACTCTGCTGGAGTCTCAACGTTAGTGTCACACTCTTCTGGAGTCTGAACATGAGCGTCACACTCTTCTGTAGTCTGAACGTGAGCGTCACACTCTTCTGCAGTCTGAACGTGAACATCACACTTTTCTGGAGTCTGAATGTGATCATCACACTCTTTTGGAGTTTGAAAATGAGTGTCACACACTTCTGGAGTCTGAAAAGTTGCACTCTTCTGGAGCCTGAAAAGCTCACCCTTCTGGAGCCTGAATGGCCCACCATTTTGGAGCCTCAACGACCCACTCTTCTGGAACATGGACTGCCCACTCTGCTGGAGCTTGAAGGGCCAACTCTGCTGGAGCCTGAATGGTCCATCTTTCTGGAGCCTGAATGGCCCACCCTGCTGGAGCCCAAAACACTCACCCTTCTGGAGCCTGAATGGTCCACTCTGCTGGAGCCTGAACAGCTCACTCTGCTGGAGTCTGAAGTCCCACTCTTCTGGAGCCTAAATTGCCCACTCTGCTGGAGCCTGAATGGCCCACCCTTCTGGAGCCTGAATGACCCACCATGCTCGAGCCTAAATGGCCCATCGTGTTGGAGCCTGAGCGGCCCACCCTTCTGGAGCCTGAGCGGCCCACCCTTCTGGCGCCTGAATGGCCCATTCTGCTGGAGCCTGAATGGCCCACTCTGCTGGAGCCTAAACGGCCCACAATACGACGAGCCAGGAAAAATGAAGTTCAATGCTCACGAGCATGAGTTGACTTGATTCTGGGCATGCATGTTTTTTTCGACGGCAGAGTTCCACACAGACGATCGGAATTTCGAAACTTCAGCGGAAAAAAAGTCAGATGGGGCCCACACACGGTCGGAATATCCGATGAAAAAATGTATTTTTCATCAGAAATTCCGATCGTGTGTACAAGGAATTAGTGGACAAAAATGCACATGTATGCAATACCACTGGATGCAAGTAAGTGTTGCAAACAAAAATGCAGGATCTTACTGTCAGTTTCTTCCACCAAGCCCTGTGTTTATGTTACAAAATAGTTACACCCATGTGATTGAGTCCTAAAGAAAGTTATTGTTGGAATCCATTTAATTTAGAAAGGTACGTTTCATAATTTTGCTATACTAAAATGCAACATTACAAAAAACTATAGGTACAGCGCTAGAAAAATCATGACATAAATGATAATGAAAGGTAATACTAATTGAATGTAAAATAACTTATAAATAAGGTGAGAATAATGTGATTATAGGAAGTGAGATTCAAAAGTGATCCAATAGATATAGTCCATAATCTGTGAAACTAAACATAATATCTTCTTCCACCAAACGACACCCAGTGAATAAGGTTGGCTCCTTACCACAAAGATAGACCGTATATACACCGGTCAGATGAACCTAGGGATAATTAAAGTCTTCCCAGACAGACCTCTCCAGAGCAACAGACAGAACATATGATGGTTCCACAGCGTTGTTTGAACAAGGTATAGGGATGTTTTCAAAGGCTCATGGGAGAGAAAACAAAAAGACCCATGGTGTAGTATGTAAAGATAACGGGTTTATTGAACAAAGAATTAAATGGAAATGCACTCACACTTTAGTTGTAAATACAGCGCGAAATAGTAATGCAAGATTGCGGCGTCTCCTCTGCTCCGTGCTAGTGTGTTAGGGCTCCGTGCTGTGTAATCCGTATCTGGTGGACGTGATGACGCACCACTGCTTAGGCCACACCTACACGTTTCGTCATCAAAAGACGCCGCGATCTTGCATTACTATTTCGCGCTGTATTTACAACTAAAGTGTGAGTGCATTTCCATTTAATTCTTTGTTCAATAAACCCGTTATCTTTACGTACTACACCATGGGTCTTTTTGTTTTCTCTCCCATGAGCCTTTGAAAACATCCCTATACCTTGTTCAAACAACGCCGTGGAACCATCATATGTTCTGTCTGTTGCTCTGGAGAGGTCTGTCTGGGAAGACTTTAATTATCCCTAGGTTCATCTGACCGGTGTATATACGGTCTATCTTTGTGGTAAGGAGCCAACCTTATTCACTGGGTGTCGTTTGGTGGAAGAAGATATTATGTTTAGTTTCACAGATTATGGACTATATCTATTGGATCACTTTTGAATCTCACTTCCTATAATCACATTATTCTCACCTTATTTATAAGTTATTTTACATTCAATTAGTATTACCTTTCATTATCATTTATGTCATGATTTTTCTAGCGCTGCACCTATAGTTTTTTGTATTTTTATGTATTGCTTTGGTTTAAGTAATTGGTACTGGCAGCTTGTATATTCAATATATTTTCAAAATGTTTTCACTTATTCACGTTAGCGCAGTGTTTTTCTTCCTTAGGGGGGATTTTTTTGTTTTTTAAAATGCAACATTACAGGGTTCATTTACTAAAACTGGAGAATGCTAAATATGGTGAACAAAAATCAATCAGCTTCCGGGATTTATTGTCAAAGCTAGTTGCTAAACCCAGTTCCCTGCATTCACTATGTCTGGTCTCCACAGTACACAGAACATGGAAATTTAATTATTTTAGTAAATATAAACTGCTAAATACCTTTTCTTATCAGCAGAATATAGCAGTCTTGTGACTTTTATCAGTGTCTGGGTAAAGCTTGTAGGAGGAGTTTTCATTCTCATCTGATTGTCCCATGAGGATGCAGGTCCCCAGACCCTCTGTCTGGACAGTGCTGATTGGCCCTATGCTGATCACATGCACCCTTCCAAAAAAATAAAAGAATCTAGCAATACACACCAAACTGAGCATGTGCAGCTTGCCCCCAAGGCTCTGTTCTGCCAGCAGATAGATTGGGGACAGTGAAAGAAGGGGAGGATCAGAGAAGACAGGATCAAAAAGCCTTTTTACACAATGCGGAGGATCAATCCCTTAGGTTCTACAGTATGTATGCATAACAAGCATGGTTTACTGCATATTATAGACTGATTTTCCTGGAATTAGTAACACTTTAACCACTTAAGGACCGCCTAACGCCGATATACGTCGGCAGAATGGCACGGCTGGGCACAAGCAAGTACAAGTGCCCCCATGACCTGTTCTGAAGCTCCGTGACCCCGGCCGTGGCACCCGCGGACCCGATCGCCGCCAGAGTCCCGCGATCGGTCACAGGAGCTGAAGAACGGAGAGAGGTGTGTGTAAACCCACCTTCCCCGTTCTCCACAGTGGCACTGTCATTGATTGTCTGTTCCCTGATATAGGGAAAGGCGATCAATGACGTCACAGCCCCCCTACAGTTAGAAACACATATGAAGTCACACTTAACCCATTTAGTGCCCCCTAGTGGTTAACTCCCAAACTGCAATTGTCATTTTCACAGTGAACAATGCATTTTTATAGCACTTTTTGCTGTGAAAATGACAATGGTCCCAAAAATGTGTCAAAATTGTCCGATGTGTCCGCCATAATGACGCAGTCACGAAAAAAAATTACTGATCCCTGCCATTAGTAAAAAAAATTATTAATGAAAATGCAATAAAACGATTCCCTATTTTGTAAATGCTATAAATGTTGCGCAAACCATTCGATAAACGCTTATTGCGATATATTTTTTACCATAAATAGGTAGAAGAATACGTATCGGCCTAAACTGAGGGAAAAAAAAGTTGTTTTTTATATATTTTTGGGGGATATTTATTATAGCAAAAAGTCAAATATATTGCATTCTTTTCAAAATTGCCGCTCTATTTTTGTTTATAGCGCAAAAAATAAAAACCGCAGAGGTGTTTAAATACCACCAATTGTTTGGGAGCCACGTCGCACGACCGCGCAATCGTCAGTTAAAGCGATGCAGTGCCGAATCGCAAAAAGGGGCCTGGTCCTTTACCTGCATATTGGTCCGGGTCTTAAGTGGTTAATTGAACAAGCTAAAGTTACAAGCTGATTGACTACAATGCACAGCTGCACCAGATTTTGCACTCTCCAGTTTTAGTAAATCAACCCCATTGTGTATTACATTGATTTTTATTGAAAGTGGAGTATACCTTTAAATAATAGTGATTTTTCAGTTACACAGTGTAGTGCTGGGAGAAATATCCTGACGCAGTTATTCTGCAGAAAATGAATACGTAATGACTGCTGTGTCAAGTCTCTGTACTTGCAATTGTTTCAGTGGGGGGATGGTGTAATATACAGGAAGATTTGATTTGCAAAATGCAAAGAATAGAAATAAGCCTTGTGCTTAATATGTTACTCTGAATCACCTAGGACTTGATTCACATTGATACATCACAGTGTGGATAGTTTGACAATATGGTCCAGGAATGACAAAATCCACCTTAGAAAAAAAAATCTTCTGCAGCTGCCCAGTTGTAGAGAGCTGCGGCATATTACAGCCTCTCTGAAGGGCAGGAAATCTTGCAGAGAAACCACATTCTCTATTCAGTGCAGTCTGATGGAAGCTGTAAAAGGCACATCATTTATGATTCATAAAGCACTCCAGCACAGAGCTCACTGTATATTCTACAGGAGACAGCGCTGTGCTTCTATAATGCCGATAAGCACTTATTTAAAGAAGCCTTGTCTTTTTTCTTCTTTGTAATCTAGATGTTAACTAAATGACATTTCGTTTGCTGAAGTACTTTATATCATAAACGACTGCCTTTTTTTTTTTTTGTATAATACATTTTTCAACTTTTTCATGCTTTGTTGCATCTCAGTACTGCTAATATATTTGCAGCCACATCCTGTCTATATACATTATATTACCATATATTACCAACAGTATTGGGACACCTGCCTTTAAACGCACATGAACTTAAATGGCATCCCAGTCTTAGACCGTAGGGTTCAATATTGAGTTGGCCCACCCTTTGCAGCTATAACAGCTTCAAATCTTCTGGGAAGGCTGTTCACAAGGTTTGGGCAGGGCCGCCATCAGGGGGGTACAGGGTGTACATTTGTAAGAGGCCCCGGAGGTCCCCAGGGGCCTGGATGGCCACCTCCCTTTTTTTTAAGGGGTCCGGAGGTCCCCAGAGGCCCGGAGGTTCCCAGTGTTTTTACATTTTTTTTTTATATATGGGCCTAAAGGTCCCCAGAGCCCCGGATGGCAACCCCACCTTTTTATTATTTTTTTTTTCTTTTTTCTTTCTTTTTTTTTCTATATATATTTTAATTTGTTATTTTATTGTTATTAAAGGGCCCATGGGTCCCCAGGGCCCCAGATGGCAAGCCTCCCTTTTTTTTCTTTCTTTTTTTCTTTTTTTTTTCTATTAAAGGGCCCAAAGGTCCCCAGAGCCCCGGATGGCAACCCCACCTTTTTATTTGTTTATTTTTTTATTAAAAAAAAAATGTTTTTTATATATTTGAATTTGTTATCTTATTGTTATTAAAGGGCTTGGAGGTCCCCAGGGCCCCAGATGGATGGCAACCCCCTTTTTTTATATAAAAAACATATTTTTTAATTTTTGTATTTCTTTTTTCTTTTTATTAAAGGGCCCAGAGGTCCCCAGGGCCCTGGATGGCAACCCACCCTTTCTTTATTTATTTTTTATAAAAAATGTTTTTATTAATTAAAAAAAATGTTTTTATTTATTAATTAAAAAAAAATGTTTTTATTTATTTTTTATAAAAAATGTTTTATTTATTTTTTATAAAAAATGTTTTTATTTATTTTTTATATATATATTTTTTATATATATATTTTTTTAAATTAAAGGGCCCAGAGGTCCCCAGGGCCCTGGGTGGCAACCCCCCTATTTTTTATATATTTATTTTATTTTTTATTCATTTTTTTTTTTAAAGGGCCCCCTTTTTTTTATATATTTTTTAATATATATATATATATATATATATATATATATATATATATATATATATATATATATATATATATTTCTTTATTTCTTTTCTTTTATTATTTGTAAGGGGCCCAGACGTCCCCAGGGCAACCCCCCCAATTTTTGGCTTCTCAATTCACTGCAGCCCCCCCTCCGGTTCTCTCTAGGGGGCCCATGCCTGAAGCTGGGTAACGGGCCCCATAATTCCTGATGGCAGCCCTGGGTTTGGGAGTGTGTCTATGGGAATGTTTGACCATTCTTCCTGAAGCACATTTGTGAGGTCACGTTATACTGCCACACAGCCTATTTGAGGCACATCTAGTTATAAACCTCACTCACGCACCCTACTGTACTCGACACACATTTCTTCACTGTTCTACTGTTTGAGCACATATGGTTTTATAAGCGTTTTTTAGGTAGCGCCACCACCCCATTCCTCTTACTATCTACATTTGTGAGGTCAGGCACTGATGTTGAACAAGAAGGCCTGGCTCACAGTCTCCACTCAAATTCATCCCAAAGGTGTTCTATCGGGTTGAGGTCAGACATCCATGTCTTTATGGATCTTGCCTTATGCTTTCCCTGGTGGCACCCATGCATGCTCGCTCCCGAGGTCCACTGCTGCATCCATTGGCATAGACAGCTTGACTTGGCTTCTCTGCAGCAGAGAAGATTTTCTAAACCTTAAAGCTTTAGAAGCACTTTAACCACCCTGGCGGTATGATTATGTCAGATTTTTTCATCTCAAAGCATTACATTGTTTTGCATAGAAGTTGGCGTTTTATATTGTAGGCCTGTAAGTCTACAGATGCCCCTTATCTGCATTGGTAGTTTTTTGGTTAAGGTGAACTAACTCTTTAATGATGTAATGCCCCAATTTCTGGGCTATGGAAAGTGTAGGAATAAGCCCCCCACTTTGCTCACCCACTTTTACCTGAGAAGCCTATCACCTGGCCAGAGGCACTGTCACTGAAAGTTGGAGTTTCGGGTAGAGGTGAGCTATGTAAATTGATAACGGGGTACATTGTACCCCTACCATTTCACAAAGAAAAAGTGTGAAAATGTTAAAAATCACAGTAAATTCCAGCGATGTAATCCAGTCTCTCGATGTCTGTCCAGCGATGTAATCTTGTCTCTCAATGTCCAACGATGATCTATTCTCCTGTGATGTTTCACTCTACACTCATTCTCCAGTGAGGAACGAAACCCCGTGACGAGTAAGGTCCACGTCATTGGGTAACCCCCGGCTTGAGAAAGGAGAACAGAAGAAAAAGAACAGTTGCTCCAGAGATTATATCTGCTTACTTTTATTATCCAATCATGTGCATACCTCCCAAATCAAAACCTACAGTATCTCACAAAAGTAAGTACACCCCTCACATTTTTGTAAATATTTTAATATATCTTTTCATGTGACAACACTGAAGAAATGACACTTTGCTACAATGTAAAGTAGTGAGTGTACAGCTTGTATAACAGTGTACATTTGCTGTCCCCTCAAAATAACTCAACACACAGCCATTAATGTCTAAACCGCTGACAAGAAAAGTGAGTACACCCCTAAGTGAAAATGTCTAAATTTGGCCCAAAGTGTCAATATTTTGTGTGCCCACCATTATTCTCCAGCATTGCCTTAACCCCCTTGAGAGACCTTGTGCTCCTCCACCTTCCATTTGAAGATGCCCCACAGATACTCAATAGGGTTCAGGTCTGGAGATATGCTTGACCAGCCCATCACCTTTACCCTCAGCTTCTTTAGCAATGCAGTGGTCCTCTTAAGCCCTGTACACACGACGGGGATTCCCGGTGGTATAAAGTCCACCGGGAATCCCGACGGGAAAACCTGCTCGGTAACTTTCCCTGTTTACACACAAGAGGTTTTCCCTCGGGGAGAGCTTTGGCCGGGAATCCCGACTGTGTGTATGCTCCCTCGCAGTGTTTCCCTATAGGAAAACTGCCGGGTTTAAAACTGCTGGGGAACCCGGCGGGAAAATAGAGAGCAGGTTTTCCGTCTGGGATTCCCAGCAGTTTTCCTGTCGGGAAAACTGCGAGGAAGCATACACACGTCCGATTTTCCCAGCCAAAAGCTCTCTTGGCAGTTTTCCTGTCAGGAAAACCGGGCATGTGTACAGGGCTTTAGGTGTGTTTTGGGTCATTAACATGTTGGAATACTGCCCTGCGGCCCAGTCTCGGAAGGGAGAGGATCATGCTCTGCTTCAGTATGTCACAGGACATGTTGGCATTCATGATTCCCTCAATGAACTGTAGCTCCCCAGTGCTGGCAGCACTCATGCAGCCCCAGACCATGACACTCCCACCACCATGCTTGACTGTTGGCAAGACACACTTGTCTTTGTACTCCTCACCTGGTTGCCGCCACACACACTTGACACCATCTGAACCAAATACGTTTATCTTAGTCTCATCAGACCATCGGACATAGTTCCAGTAATCCTTGTCTTCTTGTCTTCAGCAGACTGTTTTCAGGCTTTCTTGTGCATGATCTTTACAAGAGGCTTCCTTCTTGGATGACAGCAATGCGGACCAATTTGATACAGTGTGCGGCGTATGGTCTGAGCACTGACAGGCTGACTCCCCACCCCTTCAACCTCTACAGAAATGCTGGCAGCACTCATATGTCAATTTCCCAAACACAACCTCTGGATATGACACTCAACTTTTTTGGTTGACCATTTGGAACCTGTCCTGTCCTGTTAAACCGCTGTATGGTCTTGGCCACCATGCTGCAGCTCAGTTTCAGGGTCTTGGTACTCTTTTTATAGCCTAGGCCATCTTTATGTAGAGTAACAATTCTTTTTTCAGATCCTCAGAGAGTTCTTTGCCATGTTGAACTTCCAGGGACCAGTATGGGAGAGTGAGAGCGATAATACCAAATTTAGCACACCTGCTCCCCATTCACATCTTAGACCTTGTAATACTAATAAGTCACATGGCACGGGGGAGGAAAAATGGCTAATTGGGCACAATTTGGACATTTTCCCTTACGGGTGTACTCACTTACTCACTTTTGTTGCCATAGTTTAGATGTTAATGGCTGTGTGTTGAGTTATTTTGAGGTGCCAACACATTTACACTGTTATACAAGCTGTACACTCACTACTTTACATCATAGCAAAGTGTAATTTCTTTAGTGTTGTTACATGAAACAATATAATAAAATATTTACAAAAATATGAGCAGTGTATTCACTTTCTTGAGATACTGTACATACATATACACACACACGCTATAGAGTATATATACTATATATATGTATATATATATATGTATATATATATATATTGACGGATGCAATAATAACGTCACCTGTAGTTTGTGTGTTCCATTTTCAATGTATATAAATTACATATAGAAAAAATTGCCTGATATTATATGACTGGTGATTTGTCTTTTAATTTTAAACCAAGCCCATCCCTGATTACTAATGTCATATGTGATCTATAAAATGCTTTATAAAATCCAAAGGAGAGAGCCAGGGAGTGAAAGTCTAGCAGCCTTTTATTGGTCATTTGAACCTACACACGAGACAACATATTGCATTACTGCTGCCCCCTGGGAATGTGCCAATTTAGCAGACTCCTCGTGCCTACATCCAAATGCCTTGTGGCTTTTTTGGACTAAAAAAAATGCTCAGAAACACATTTGTTCCATTATTGATATTACATACAGAACATGGAGATTATTCTTTGTTTAAATCTTTGTTCATATCTCTTGCTTGAGAGACGTTATTACGGTAATCATCTTAAGCTGCAAAATGTGTCATAGGTAACAATGCCAAAATAACACAGGTTACCTAGTAGTCAACAGTAGTTGCAAATATCTACATTCATGTTTCAAACTAAGGCTGAAAATGTGCCTTTGCTTATGAATAAAATATGGCCTTTATTGACAGTTAGTAAATAGACAGACTTGTATAGCACGGATGCCACAATCTTAAAAGAGTTCAAAATTTTCATATGAAAAATTGCAAGAATTTTCACTGCAATTATCCAATCATGTGAAAACCAGTTGCACATGACTGGGTAATCAAAATGAACAGGAGTTTGCTTTTTATACTTTTGAATAATTGAAGCATACCTCCCAACAGTCCTATCAGCCCATGGATCTGAGTTGTGTTCTACCCATTGGCTGGGTGGTGAAACACTGTATTGGAGGGAGTGAACTTCTGCAGAAGGTAGAGGGAGGCAGCAACGTGGCAAGCAGAGCTTTGTTAGATTTTGAATTTATTACTATTTTATGTGATAAACGATTCTGACATCTCTATTGAAACATGTTAATTTTGAACTAGGAATAGAACTGGGCTAATAAAGGTGGACTTTAGACGGTACAGGTAGATATAGTAAAAATACTATGGGTATGTTTATTCATAAAAATAGAAAATTTACAGAACAAGAAATAATAAACAATACTTTATGAATATGATACTTATAATTATGGCATATTATTCATAGTGCATACATAGGAGAAGTTTCATACAAGTTCATACTAGTGCATGTATGTTACTAAAATAGAAATCATACAGCACCAGAAATAATATAACACAAACTTATAGATCCTTAGAGCTACATTGAATATGCGGAGTGATGGGGATTACTCAACATGTTTCGCGTTGAAAAAACGCTTCCTCAGGAGTATAACGGTGAGTCCAATAAGTCTCAGCAGGAGTGTTTAAAACAAACCATCGACAGTAGTAATGTGGCATATATAGTGATGTTACCTTGCCCGCCTGGTAGGCTGTTGACAGGTAATTTTAAAACATCAAAATATATACATGTAGAAAACTTTGGGCTGGTGCATAAAAGTATAAAGGTAAAAAACGATTTATATAATCTGTATAGCTTGTAGGCTTAATATCAAACAGAGCCTGGAAAACCGGTCCGAACGGGAGCCCACGGGAGTATATGTGTCAGTGTCGCACCACACATAGGCTGCACTCGTTCGGACCGGTTTTCCAGGCTCTGTTTGATATTAAGCCTACAAGCTATACAGATTCGCTGGCTATCAATCCTGGTTTCGACATTGGGACCTTTTGTGGAGTATTTCTTGTCGCCCTATATAAATCATTTTTTACCTTTATACTTTTATGCACCAGCCCAAAGTTTTCTACATGTATATATTTTGATGTTTTAAAATTACCTGTCAACAGCCTACCAGGCGGGCAAGGTAACATCACTATATATGCCACATTACTACTGTCGATGGTTTGTTTTTAACACTCCTGCTGAGACTTATTGGACTCACCGTTATACTCCTAAGGAAGCATTTTTTCAACGCGAAACATGTTGAGTAATCCCCATCACTCCGCATATTCAACACAGCTCTATGGATCTATAAGTATGTGTTATATTATTTCTGGTGCTGTATGATTTCTATTTTAGTAACATACATGCACTAGTACAAACTTATTTGAAACTTCTCTTATGTATGCATTGTGAATAATATGCCGTTATTACAAGTATCATGTTCACAAAGTATTGTTTATTATTTCTGTAAATTTTCTATTTTTATGAATAAACATACCCATAGTATTTTTACTATATCTACCTGTACCGTCTAAATTCCACCTTTATTAGCCCAGTTCTATTCTTAGTTACTAATTATCAGGACGTTGGTACATTGCTATATTGGCATTCACAGTGGTAGTCGCCCTGTGTTTTATGCAAAAAAATTTTTTAAGCAAGATCTATTTATATGTTAATTTTGAAGGTTGCTGAGAAGAAGAGAAAAGGTCATTTGCTGTGTATGTAACATCTATTCTTGAAGTCAAGACAATGGGTGGAGTTAAGTTACTTAATATACACAAGTGGGTGTTACGTTTGTGACAGGAGCATCACCACCTTTCTTGGAGCTATTCTAAATGTAAATTATGCTTAGCTTGGCTTTAAGAACAGTATAAGAATCCATGTGGTTTGAGTAGCTGGTTAAGGAACTCGGGGTCACCCGACCCTGCTGGAAGGGACCTCACCCAGCAGAAAGATGATGTACCATCATATCATTCCTCCTTCTGAAACCTTCTGAATTACCATCTTGTCATGTGTTACCAGCTTCCATTATTTAAGCATTGTCTTTTGCCTGTCTATTTTGAAGAATAAACTTTGTAATTATGAAGAGAGCCTAAGTCTTGTATATTGGGAACGAAACGCCTGGAAGAAAGAGACTATTGACATAACACATGACACGTGCCAAAAATGTCCCCTCTTCCACATTCTTCAAGCTCCAACAGATAAACCATTGACTGAACACCAGTGATCTGGATCTTAACCTCACCAAGCTCCAGTGCCGTCCTCTCCCTACTCATCAGAGCATCAGTGCGTTTTCTCCCCCACAAAGTACTGGGTACCAGGTGCCCCTCTTCCCCCCCCCCCCCACAGAGCATTAATGTCCCCCCTCTTCCCTGACTGAGCCCCAATGCTTCCTCTCCCCCACTGGGACATTCTCTTCTCCTGTTTGATCACCAATGCTAAAGATTTTTTCATTCCACTTACCACTGATACTGGGAATTTTCTTTTCTCCTGTTCACCAACGCACCTTTGTCAGTGGTCCCCCTTACCACTGACATCAGACATGTTTTCTCCCCTGACTATCAATGGCAGGCATTTTTTGCTTTTCTACTTTTATGACAGCCATTTCATTCCTCCCATTGAGCACAGATGTTGGCCAATTTTTCCTCCTGCTGACCAACAATATAAGGGGCTCCATGGCACATACCGCTAAATTCTCAATTTTTTACATTCATGGTGTTATACATAATAAATTAATAATAAAACATAATAAGCAACCCCAATTCCCAAAAAGTTGGGACGCTGTGTAAAATCTACATAAAAGCAGAATGCAATAAATTTGTAAATTTCATAAGCCTATATTTTATTCACAATAGAAATTAGAAAACATATCACATGTTTAAACAGAGAAAATGTGCAATTTTAAGACAGAAAAAAAAGGTAATTTTGAAATTTGTGGCAGCAACACCTCTCAAAAAAGTTGGGGCAGGCCTATGTTTACCACAGTGTAGCATCCCCACTACTTTTACCAACACTGTAAATGTCTAGAAACCGAGGAGACCAGTTGCTGATGTTTTAGGAGAGGAATGTTGTCCCATTCTTGCCTGGTAAAGAATTGTAACTGCTCATCAATGTTAGGTCTTCATTGTCATATTTTTTGCTTCTGTTTTCAATTGATGAAAGGACTGGACTGCAGGCAGGCCAGTTAAGTACCTGTGCTCTTCTACTGCAAAGCCATGATTTTGTCATAGATGCAGTATGCAGTTAACATTGTCCTGCTGAAATATGTAAGGCCTTCCCTAAAAAAGGCGTTGTCTGAATGAGAGCATATGCTGCTCTAAAACCTGAATATATCTTTCAGCATTGATGGTGCCTTTCCAGATGTGCAAGCTACCCATTCAATACACATTAAGGCACCCCCAGACACATTTATGTTTCACCTGAGGTGCTTATATTGGTCCAGCAGTGCACCAACACCTTTGCAGCCATTGTGCTATATGCTGGGTGTTTGGTGTGCTCCTGTACCTTTAAGGAGGGGTGGCTCCCCTTCAGTCTACCTGCCCCTATCTATCCATTAGAATGCATGTGCATCCACTGTGGGGACGCTCATTGTTTAGTGTTTGGACCACAGATTACAGGGTGCCTTAGCGCACCTCTGTGGCTCACGCATGCCTTTGCAAATGCGTGCGGACAAAACCCCTGTTAGACAGGCTAATTGGTTGTTCTACAGGCTGGTCGGTAAGGAGGCTTGGTTTTTCCCTGGGCATTTCCCAGGTTTTGTTGTTATTTTTTTCTACAATAAACCTCATTTGCCATGTAGTTATCCACCCCATTAAGTCCCCTTTCACACTTACACGACTTGTCCCACAATTTTGGACTGCAAAATCGTATGACAAGTCATTTTCCATTATTTTCAATGAACACCATTCATGCTGGCACGACTTTAAGTAGTGCCGACTTCAAAGTAGTCCTTGCACTACTTTGGTCCGATTTTGATGCCACTTACACATGGCATTGAAATCGCGGCCACAAATCGCGGCAAAATCGTGGTAAAATCGCGGCCGCGAAATCGTGCGACTTTGAAGTCGTACAAGTGTGAAAAGGACCTAATTTGTTTAGATCTTCTTGCAAAGTTACCACATCCTGTAGAGAAGTTAATGCCCTGCTTAGCTTAGTATCACCTGCAAATACAGAGATTGAGCTGTTTATCCCATCCTCTGGGTCCTTTATGAATAAATTAAATAGGATTGGTCCCAGGACAGGACCCTGGTGGACCCCACTTTCCACCCCGGACCATTCCGAGTACTCCCCATTTATCACTACCCTCTGAACTTGTCCCTGTAGGCAGTTCTCAATCCATGTACTTACCCTGTGGTCCATGCCAACAGACCTTACTTTGTAAATGGGGAACTGTATTGCTTTTGCGAAATTCAGATACACCATGTCTACGGGCCTTCCTTTATCTAGATGGCAGCTCATTTCCTCATAGAAGGTTAATAGATTGGTTTGGCAAGGACGAATCTTCATGAATCCATGCTGATTACTGCTAATGATACCGTTCTCATTACTAAAATCATGTATATAGTCCCTTATAATCCCCTCCAAGAGCTTGCATACAATTGATGTTAGGCTAACTGGTCTATAATTCCCAGGGATGTAAGGCCTCGTACACACGATCAAATATGTCCGCTGGAAACGGTCTGCTGGACCGTTTCAGCAGACAGATTCGATCGTGTGTACGGCCGAGCCGACGGATTTGGCCACCCGACAGATTTCAAAGCATGCTTTGAAATCTATCGGGTGGGAATCCGTCCGCCCGACATGTCTGCTGGTTAGTACACTTGCCAGCAGACATGTCGTCCCGCACCGCCACCGCACCGCCGCCGCACCGCCGCCGCACCGCCGCCGAATGGATTCGGCGCATGCGCGGAAGTGTTTAACTTCGTGTGGCGGTGACGTGGCGGCGTCAACGTCACCGCCACGTCACCGACACGTCAGCGCGCCGTCTGCTGGTGGGGATTTTGGTTTGCTCGTGTGTACACGCGAGCAAACCAAAATCCCAGCAGACAGATTTGTTCAAATCTGTCGGACAGACAGATTTGAACAAATCTGTCTGCTCGTGTGTACGAGGCCTAACTTGGCCCTTTTTAAAATATTGGTGCTACATTGAAAGGTAAAACTCAACGCTCACTTCTTCAGGAGTGGATGCGCATAAAGCATGTCTATAAAATAGTACATCAACTTCAGAATATGAATCATGATGGTAAACAGTGTAAGGGACCCCAAACTTAAAAATCAGCTGAGCCAGGATACCATAGCAACATTCCGATCTGGTGGCGGACAGGTGCTTCTGGCCCGAAAGCTGTGGAAGCAGAACCAAGAGAGACACGCAAAGGAGCACATTCAGGGTAGACATAGCATATGTGGAGTAACAGTGTGTCCATCCGTATCTGTCATTAAAATTGATTACTGTAACAAATATATTTGTACTCGGAGTCTCAGGTGATCGTGCTAAGGAAAGGTCTGAGGGGAAAACAGGGAAATTGATCTGAGGTGGGAAAGTGACCTGAGGTGTGCCGGGGTCACGTGGTCAGTATGCCTAAAAGGGGGCATACCCAAGTAGAAGTAAAAGAAGAAATAGCAATAAAAAACCGGATGGGTGGGTGGGACATAAGAAAACCGACACCCAGAAGGAGAATGGAGGGCGGGTTTAAATACCTCCCGACCTACGGTCAGCCTTTCACTTGTACACGGAGTCTCAGGTGATCGTGCTAAGGAAAGGTCTGAGGGGAAAACAGGGAAATTGATCTGAGGTGGGAAAGTGACCTGAGGTGTGCCGGGGTCACATGGTCAGTATGCCTAAAAGGGGGCAAAAAATAAAACAGTATGATGAGCTAGCCAAGAGATTCGAAATTAAAGTAACTGTATGCAACCACAAGCCCCCAACGTAAGAATGCCTGTGACAGACATGTGGAGCTGACATATGTCCGGAAAAGAAAGCTGACTACCGCCAATCTAACTTCTCAACAACGAGAATACAGACCCCTCGACGAATGGCAGCAGAAACTGCACCTGTACTGCAAGCACGGCCCAGAGAGAATATTGAAGTTCTACCCTGGTTAAGCAGCATGGACTGGCTACGAGTCATGCCCCGTGCTAGCAGAGAAGGGAGTACTAGGGAAAGTAAAGTGGCCTATCCCCGAGTACATCCGCAAAAGTCTAGTGCCCAGACTGTCCTGGGCCCAGCTTGAAAACCCGTTTGAGCTGAAAGTGGCAAAAGAAGCAAAAAGGCAAGTAGGAACTGAATGTCAGTGAGAAAAAGAACCCAGGACTTGAAGATCAAGCTCCGTCTGTAAAAGGAAGCCGTATCAGGAGTTTCAAGGAGAGCGTGCTACCATGCATAGAATTCGTAACCGGAGAAAGACAGATGGCGGCAAACTCTGCGATATCTTCTGCCCGTGACATGAAATCTGCAAAGAAGAACAACATCGTTAAAAACATAATCAACGAGCCCCAACTCACCTTAGGAAAAGGAAAAAACCCTACCTCCCTTACCCCTACCTACGTAGGTGTCCGTGACTAACACACGCAGTAACGTAGAGCAGGAACGAAAATGCAGTGGAAGACTGAAATGTGTCAGTCACAAGAAACTAGCAAGGCTGGGCAACCTGAGGGAAATCAGGCCAATTAAAAAACGTAACACTCAAGCCTATGAACCTGAAGACGTGTCAGGCAAGTAATGTAAGTAGTGAGATAATGTGACGTATGAACGTGATGAAAGCCACGAGAAGCGGATGAGGGGACTTGCCACCACACAAGCCAATTAGAAACGAACATCTCAATCTGACAGTACCCGTAGACGTGACAGGTAACCAGCAGTGGAGAGTGGCCATGAACAAATGTGAATGCACACAGTGGCGTAACTAGAGACTTCAGGGCCCGGTGCAGGAAATCATGAAGGGCCCCCCCTCCACAGTGACATGACAGTCAGGTGGACCCCTCAAACTGGCGGGTGGCGGTCGGGCACCTCACAGGAGCGGGTGAAGGCCCCCCGGACTTGGCTGAATTACAGGACCCAGTCGACATGACGACTGCTGCGACACTGATAATTCCGCTACTGGTTAAAGGTGTGCTACGTACAGAGTCCGGGGTGTGCTACGTACAGAGTCCGGGGTGTGCTACGTACAGAGTCCGGGGTGTGCTACGTACAGAGTCCGGGGTGTGCTAAACAATCAGCAGATAAAGATACTCCAAAATTCTAGTGTTGGCACCTCAATCACCCCGGCACCATGGTTTTTATGGTGTCAGGATGATTGAAGCGCATTATTTCTATTATCACATGGTAATATAGAATGAAATTATTCAACTCACCATAATGCAGAATCAGTGGGAGCCCTGATATCACTGTCTCCAGCCAGCGGAGTGCTTCCTTACATCTCAGGAGTCCCCAGTCAACGGAGTGCATCCTTACATCTCAGGTGTCACTGTCCCCAGTGGAGTGCCTCCTTACATCTCAGGTGTCCCCAGCGGAGTGCCTCCTTACATCTCAGGTGTCCCCAGCCAGCGGAGTGCTTGCTTACATCTCAGGTGTCCCCAGCCAGCGGAGTGCTTCCTTACATCTCAGGTGTCCCCAGCCAGCGGAGTGCTTCCTTACATCTCAGGTGTCCCCAGTGGAGTGCTTCCTTACATCTCAGGTGTCCCCAGCGGAGTGCTTCCTTACATCTCAGGTGTCCCCAGAGGAGTGCTTCCTTACATCTCAGGTGTCCCCAGTGGAGTGCCTCCTTACATCTCAGGTGTCCCCAGCGGAGTGCCTCCTTACATCTCAGGTGTCCCCAGCGGAGTGCCTCCTTACATCTCAGGTGTCCCCAGCGGAGTGCCTCCTTACATTTAAGGTGTCCCCAGCGGAGTGCTTTCTTATATCTCAGGCAGGCCCGGACTGGGACAAAAAATAGGCCCGGGCATTTTGGAATGAGCAGCCCATGACTTCTTAACCGGTCCCTTCTCCACTCTCAATCCTGACGGATCGCCTGGGAGAGGGGAGGGGGAAACGCTGCAACGGTGCAGGTGGCGAGGGGACAGGGAAAGAGCAGGGGGAGCAGAGAGCACAGGGAAGAACCTTGAGAACATGGGGTGGTGTGAGAGCACGGGGGAGGAAGAGAATACAGGAAGGAAGAGGAGAGCACAAGGGGGCTGGAAAGCATGGGGGTCTGGAGAGCACAGGGGGGACAGAGAGCACAGGGCGGAGAGCACAGGTGAGAGGCGGAGATCATGGGGGGCTGTAGAGCACTGGGGGAGGTGGAGATCACTGGGGGATGGCGAAGGGCACGGGGGTGGCAGCAGAGAGCATGGGAGGAGGTGGAGAGCACAGGGGGTAGGTGAAGATCAATGGGGGGGCTGGACAGTACTGGGGGAGAGGCGTAGGGCAGCGTAGAGCATGGGGGGAGGTGGAGAGCACAGGGGGGGCTAGAGAGCACTGGGGGAGAGGCAGGGAGCACAGGGGGGCAGCTTAGAGCATGGGGGAGGTGGAGAGCACAGGGGGAGAGACGGACGGCATAGGGGGCAGCGTAGAGCATGTGGGGAGATGGAGAGCACAGGAGGGAGGTGGAGTGAAGAGGGGGGCTGGAGAGCGCTGGGGCGAATAGAGAGCACTGGGGGTGTTGGCGAGAATTAGGGGGAATTGAAAAAAGCACAGGGGGAGAGGCAGATGGCACAGGGGGGTAGCGTAGAGCATGAGGGGAGGTGGAGAGCACAGGGGGAGACCGTAGAGCATGTAGGGAGGTGGAGAGCACAAGGGGAGGTAAAAAGCACAAAGGGAGAGGTGGAGGGCACTGGGGGGCAGCCTAGAGCATGGGGGAAGGTGGAGAGCACAGGAGGGAGGAGGAGAGCACAGGGGGGGCTGGATAGCACTGGGGGAGAAGTGGAGGGCACAGGGGGCAGCGGAGAGCATGGGGGAGGTGGAGAGCACTGGGGAGAAGTGGAGGACACAGGGGGCAGTGGAGAGCATGGGGGAGGTGGTGAGCACTGGGGGGGGCTAGATAGCACTGTGGGGGGGTAGAGAGCACTGTGGGGGCAGCAGAGATAAGCAGATTAGGAGGAGCGGTGGGGTGGCTGCATATAGAAGAATCATTCTCTCCATCTTCTTCCTGCAGTACCTGAATGCCTGCGAGAGGGAGAGGAGCAGAAGCAGGCATTCAGTGACCGTGGGAGGACGATGGAGAGAATTATTCTTCTATATGCAGCCACCCCACCGCTCCTCCTATTCAGGTTACAGGGGGCTGCATGTTCTTTCTGATCCCATCGGCAGACCAGGCGGCAGGGGCGGCAGCACTATTACAGGCAGGGCTCCCTTCTCGTTGTGGTCTTCAGGAAAATGGCGGCCGGCGGAGACATTATCTCCGCCGGCCACGGACCTCTAGCGGCGGCGCAGGCCCCGAGTTAATACTCCCTTGTGCTCTCCTCGGTGTTAATAGCCTGTGTAGTCCACGTATAGGGCGGATCGGCCCTACCCGGAACGAATAGCATGCACCAGCGGTGGTTGGGCACCTCACACGGGCGGGTGGCGGGCCCCCCGTACTTGGCGGAATTACAGGGCCCAGTCGCAACGGCGACTGCTGCAACACTGAAAATTCCGCCACTGAATGCACAGACTATGAAAATAAAATGTAGGTAAGTGTGGACTAATGCAGCTGGACTGAGAATGAGACAAACCCATGAATTGCAAAGGCCGAGCAACCTGAGGCGTAGCAGGCAAATTAAAAACGAACACTCAGGCCCGATGAACCTAAAGACGTGTCAGGTCATAGTATGTCGAGATGCATGAAACGTATGAGAAACGGATGAGGAGACTTGCCACCGTAAAAACGATCATCTCAATCCGATCCGATCATCTCAAAAGCACATGCCCACACACCCGACCCCCCCCCCCTGCACCGGGATGCGACCTCCGATGCTGACTGAGCCCACCAAACTACCGCACCTGACCCAACCAACATCCCCCCATGTGAGGTACTAGACTAGCTTGAGGAGCCATGGAGCGGGTGACGTCATTGGAGCAAACGGGGGGCGGGAGGAACAAGCGGGCGGTCTCCATGGAGCCCTGTACCACGTGGATGTGGGTGCCCGGAGGAGTGAGAGGGAGGACGGCTGGCTCCCCTCTCACCGAGTATGCCCGGAGGAGCAGGAGGGAGAATGGAGGGACCCCCCACAGCGTGAGCCCGAGTGGAGAAGCAGGTGGCCCCTATGATGCTGACAAGGGCCTGGCTGACATGGTGGACAGCCCCCCCAATGGTGCCTGCCACAACTACAGACCTGCACCCCCCCTGCAAAAAGCGGGGGGGGCGGTTGGGGTGAGCGGTGCTCAGCTGACAGAGGAGGATGGGGTACAGACAGTCCGGTCCGCTGGGAATCCTGAGGAGAGCACAATGGACACGTGCAGCAGCTGCCTCCATTGCTCTGGACAGAAACAGGAAGTGACGTGCAATACCCAGAAACCCCACACACAAGAAAACCAACGCCCAGAAGGAGGAAGGAGGGCGGGTTTAAATACCTCCCGACTCCTCCTACAAACCCAGGCTGACCTACGGTCAGCCTTTCACGTATATGTGTCTAGATATTTTAATTATTTATAAATAGTGCAGCACTGCTATCTCTCATGAAAAAAATCTAATAAATATATGTAAAAAAGTATAAAAGTTGATATCAACAAAAATGTATAATCAAAAATAAAGTTCATATATGTGAATAATAGTGTTGCTCACGAATATTCGCATTGCGAATATTCGCTACGAATATTGCATATTCGAGTATTCGCGAATAACTCGAATATTGCGGCGAATATTCGCTATGGCGAATATTCGTATTTTTTCAAATTTTATTTTTTCGTATTGGATTTTAAGTGCTCCCAACTTTTAAGTACTCCCACTGCTCCTGTTGCATTTGTCACTATATGTGTCACTATATAGAGCAGATTAAAATCCAACAAGTCATAAACCAGCAAAATTATCACTACTGGAGCCTCTTTGGAACTGTTATGTGGTTTATGTCTCTAGCACACACCAGAACTGAAATATAAGGTGTTGGTGGATTGACCCTTTAAAAAAGAAGGAGGGCAAATACAGAAAATCAGGTATATGGGTCTCTGGTTTTGAAGATCTTCTAATGTGTACCTAACTGAATTCTTAATGGTAGGAAAAATGTGCAACACCAGTTATTTGGAGATCTAAACAAGTAAACCAATAAAACGATATAAACATTTATGCTAATTCACAGGTGTCTCTGAGGGTAGGTTCACACCACGATTTTCTATACAGTTTTTGGATACGTTTTTTTTTTTTAAAAACGTATGCAACCGTACAGAAAACCGTGGCCATAGACTTTACATTAAAAAACGTATTTGCCATAAATCATACGGTTGTATCCGGTTTTCAAACCATACGGTTTTTAACTTTTTTTTTCCTGGAAAAAAACCGTGGTCTACCACGATTTTTGGTCCGCTTCAAAAACTGTATTTCAACGTATACGGTTATTTTAACATAGGACTCTATGAGAACTGTATGTCGTTGCGGTTCTGTCCGTTTTTTTCTATACGGTTGTTAACCTTGCTTCCCTTGAAATTTCAATAGAACAACTGAAACTTTATTGAAAAAAAATTCCGTTTAAAAAACGGATGCAACCGTATAGCATACGGTTGAGTACGGTTGGGTCCGTTTTTTAGAATACGTTTTTTTTTTTTTAAAACTGTATCCAAAAACTGTATAGAAAATCGTGGTGTGAACCTACCCTGAGAAGGACTTTTAGAAGATTTGTAGCCACAATCAGGAGATCGAGACAGAGAGCTGTCAATTTGTTGACAGCTCTGACAGCCCAACCCCAATGCTGTACTGCCAAAGAGATATGCACATACAGTACCAGTATATCTTACATCTGTGAACTCTTTTGTTTTAGTTTTTTTACTGTACAGGCAGTCCCCGACTCTGCAATAAGGACTGTAGGTTTGTTCATAAGTGGAATTTGTTCGTAATTTGGAACACTGCTTATAAGTGTAACTTCCGCCTGTGCAGTGATGTGGCATGTTCCGGGCACTTCTGGGGCTCTTCTGGCCATGCAGTACATCAAGTATTGCAGTGTGGAATGTGGCAAGATAGCTGCTCGGAGGTGTCCAGGACCATCGTGGAGCACAAGCAGCCGGCATTGAGGCCGTCCGTAAGTAGGAGTCGTTCGTAACTCGGGCGTTCGTAAGTCAAGGACTGCCTGTAGTGTACCTTAACTTTTTAGCTCCAATCAAGAGTGCTGCTCAGGGAGTGAGTGTGCTGGTAGTTAGAGCAGTGCTTGGGAAGGGCGTGTCTGACTGTTTGGTAACCAGGCCTCTGCGCTGTGTTAAAACATCGGTCCGGCTCTCCTATGTGCTGTTAACACAGGTTTTTTGATGCCATATGCAACAGCTAAAAAAAATTAAATAAAGGAAAACATTAGCACATTTGTTGTTGTATATGCTGAAAGCATTGGAGTAATTAATCAAGAGGGTTCAAATGGGCTTTGAAAAAAAAATACTACTTCTTTAACCGCTTCAATACCAGGCTTTTATACCACCTCCATACCGGGCCTATTCTGACACTTCTCTCCTACATGTAATAATCATCATTTTTTTGCTAGAAAATTACACAGTACCCCCAAACATTATATATGTTTTTTTTAGCAGACACCCTAGGGAATAAAATGGCGGTCATTCCAAAGTTTTATCTTGCACGGTATTTACGCAATTATTTTTCAAACGCCTTTTTTTTGTAAAAAAATTGTTTTATGAATTAAAAAAATAACAAAACAGTAAAGTTAGCCCAATTTTTTTGTATTATGTGAAAGATTATGTTACACCGAGTAAATAGATACCCAACATGTTACGCTTTAATTATGCGCACACTCATGGAATGGCGCCAAACTTCGATACTTAAAAATCTCCATAGGCAACGCTTTATTTATTTTTTACAGGTTACAGTTTAGATTTACAGAGGAGATCTAGTGCTAGATTTGTTGCTGGCACTCTAACGCACGCGGCGATACCTCACTTATGTGGTTTAAACGGCGTTTACATATGTCGGCGGGACTTGCGTGTGCGTTCGCTTCTGCACGCAAGCTATCGGGGACAGGGGCGTTTTAATATTTTTTTTATCTTTTATTTATTTTTTTGACTTATTTTTTATTTATTTTTACACTTTTTTTCATATTTTTTTTTCCACTTTTATTCCTATTACAAGGAATGTAAACATCCCTTGTAATAGGAAATGTGTGTGACAGGTCCTCTTTATGGTCCTCTTTTCACCGATATCATGAATGGGGGCTTACAGCCGCAATCGCGGCTTTGTTTACTTACGGGGACCCGGGCGTGACGTCATCACATCGCGCCCGGGTCCTCCGACGGTCATAGAGATGACTTGTGACCATCTGGTCACCAGTCATCTCTATGCTTCCTGCCGCCGCCGACAATTCGTTCTCCGGGCCCCCGAAGGCACAGGTAAGCCCGGAGTAGCACCGGATGGCGGCGGGAGGGGGGGGATGTCCCCTCCCGCGGCCTGTAAGAACGATCAGGCGGCGGAACCGCCGCTATGATCGTTCTTACATTGTGCAGAATCGTCAGCTGAAGAAGAGGATATCTGGATGATGCCTCTGGCTGCAGGCATCATCCAGATATTCGCCTGCAATACCCAGGCCGTCAATTGACGGACACTTAGGATGGTAAATCCCATCCCAGGCCGTCAATTTTCTATGGCTGGGTATTGAAGTGGTTAACAAAGGAGTTTAAAGATTAGCGATCATATGCAAATTACACCAAAGCAATTACCAATTCAAAAATAATCTCACAAGGGAGTGACTTCATTGAGCAAGATCATGATTGGTTGTTACGGGTTATTGTGCCACACATTCCCACTGATCTTTGTACATTCTGAATAAGGCTGAGTACATTTTTTTATTTTTATAGCACAATTCTCTTTCCCAATGGGTACAATCGGCCAGGTTGAATGGTAAACAAAATATCTGCTCATCTGTATTTAAAAAATATAAATTAAAAATAATCAGCGCAAACAATCCTGAGTAAATACTAATAATTGCAGCTGAACACTCAAGGCCAATTACACAACACCTTCAAATAAGCTAATAAATGAAAAAAGTGCAGCGCAAGAAATGTTCACATATTAAAAAACATATACAGTAAATCTTATAAAATATATAAGAGGAAGTCCAAATAAATTTCCATAAAAAGTTTATAAAAAAAATCCCAGATGGTGCAAAGTGGTGTCTCTAGAATTAATATGCAAGTGTCATATAATGTGCACAGGGCCGACATCAGGGGGTACAGGCATTACACCTGTAAGGGGCCTATCCGATATTATTATTTTGTTTGACCCCCACCTTTAAAAATTTGTGGCAGGGGAATGCCCCCCCTCCTTTTTTTTCTGTCTGAATCCCCCACCTTTAGTACCTTGTTTTTTCATCTGATTTTATCAACTCGCGGCAGGAGAGAGAAGAGAAGACTTGACTTGACTTTGTTTTGTTCGTCAGCACCAACCCCCTGTCCCGATTAACATCTCGCGGCAGAAGAAAGAAGAGATTACACTTTCGTTACCACAACCCCCCCTCGCTTATCATCTCGCAGCAGGAGAGAGGAGGGCCCCCCGGTTCTCTGCTCCAGGGGGGCCCTGCCAAATTAAATTTGTGATGGCTGCCCTGAATATGCAGCACCTCCACCATGCACGCAGATGGCTGCTCACCTTAGGACCATGACCTGCTGAACCAACAGGGTGGTCAAACAAGCATTCCCATGAAAGGATCTAATAGTCTCTCAATGGTCTGAGTAGATCAGAGACAGACAATTTCTCTATAGGATCGTGGATACAGAGAGCGCTCACTTGTGAAAAGTACCAGAATTGTAAGTGGTTTTACATTTACTGAATAAATGATTATATAACAGAGAGCACTAGATTCTTTCAATTTGTTTTTATATCGATAGCCACGATCCTACAGAGAAATTGGCTGCCTCGGATTTACTCAGACCATTGAGAGATTATTAGATCCCTTCATGGGAATGCTTGTTTGACCATCCAGTTCATAGGTGGCAAACACAAGGCCCGCGGGCCAAATCTGGCCCTCCAGGCCATTTCATGTGGCCCTCGCACCTCTCCTGCCGCTGCAGGAGAGCTCCAGCCCTCCTCTGGTCCTCCTCCAGACCTGTACTTTCTTCTTTCAAGTAATGCATCCAGCTTCTTCCCAGCAGCAGCAGCATAAGAAATGGGGGTTCACTGTGATGTAAGGGAGAGTAGGGGACTCAACTTCTGATGGTGGGATGGCTCTTGACATCTAATGTAAGGGGAGGGGATGTGCTGGACATCTAATCTTACAGATACAACCAGCCCTTTTGAGGGCAATCATAATGCTGATGCGGCCCACACTGAAATTGAGTTTGACACTCCTGATCCAGTTGGCTCAGTGGGTCATGGTCCTAAGGTGAGCGGCCATCTGTGTGTATGGTGGAGGTGCTGCACATTATATGACACCTGCATTGTTCAATTTAGAGACACCACTTTGCTCCATCCAGTATCTTTTTTGATGAACTTTTTATGGAAATGTATTTGGACTTTCTCGTAAATATTTTATAAGATTATATGTTTCTTGTGCTGCACTATTTTTATTGATCATAGGTATTTGTTAGATATTACCAAAAGCAATGCATAAACCCTGCAAATATATATCTGCTGAAACACTTAGCTACTGTATATATTGATAACTGTAAATAATGGTTGTTTAATGGTGTTGGGAAATATCATGTTTTATCTGCCATGTTAATGGCACGTGTCTAAATAATGAGTTTACATGAGAATGGCTGAACAGCTCAGACCTAGGAACTTGTGAGTCTCTTGGGAAAATATAGATTCATTGACTAAAATATGCTCTACTTTGTCTTAATCCGATTTACTTAGAGAGATTTTTGCAGAAAACTGTGTGATATTCCCTTGGTAGTAGATGTGTACTATCGACACACACAAGGGCCAGTAAGTGCTACTATTCAGTTCCTGTTACACAAATTGGATCCTTACTGGCAGTTAGCAGAAGGTCAGGGTCACAACTGTATATAATATTTCTCATACATAGATCTTATGGAGTGCAGCTAAATGCCAAGTGGAGAAATGACTACTATTCACTGACCAAGATGTACTGCCATATACATTGTTTTCTATGGATTGGTCAGTCATGAGGCACCTTCATCATTTTTGGAAAAGCCTGAATAGCACTGGTATTATCTCAAATAACCACCACTCACCTAAATAAGTATAGATATAAGTGCTGGCACAACGAATAATTGTCATTGGAGGTTTTTTTTTCTAACTTCCATACGGAACACATGAACTTTATTCTGGTAAAAAATGGTCCACACAATGGTCATCGTCCAGCTTGTTTCTGGTGAAAGCAGCCATTGATGTTTACAGAAGACATTTACAGTAGGTTCAATTTTACAGTAGGTTCAATTTTGATGGTCTCTCTATAGCCTGGTATGGGCAACCATATTTAAGGGATCTTGCATTTAAATCTAAAGCCTTCATAAGAAATATCCGCAGTGAATATGTACCAAGATATAGCAGTACATACAGCATCCCTTATTTTGCAAACACTGGTTTAGGCCGGGTTCACATATGTGCGACCACGGTTCCCAGCAAAGAACCCTTTTGGAATGCGGATGGATTGAGAGCCGGTCACACTCGCATGTCATGTGAATTGGATGTGGGGAAACCTGCATCCAATTTGCACATATGTGAACCCAGCCTTAAAGCTAAATTTCAGGTATATAAAAAAGACAGAAATTAAACTACCTTTGGATTTCTAGTAAATCCATAAATGTATTTTAAAGCAGTGTTCCTGAATTGTATCTTCTATAATTCTCTTGTAGTCCCTGTACAGCAGATATCAGGAAGAAGCAAAGCAAATAGTCTATCAGCTGTGCTGAAGTGCAAATAGAATGCCAATAGGGGAAGGGCAAAGAGATCAATCTGCTGCTTTTCCCTTCACTGTCCATTTACAGCAGGGGTTGGCAACCTCAGCACTTCAGCTGTGGTGAAACTACAAATCCCATCATGCCTCTGCCTCTGGGAGTCATGGCAGTGATTGTCAGGGTCTTGCAATGTCTCATGAGACTGGTAGTTTTACCACAGCTGGAGGGTCGAGATTGCCTACCCATGATTTATAGGGTGGAGGAGGGGGGCCTGTAATCTTTACTACCCATGCAGCAGAAAAAAATAAGGTATCCTGCCCAGTTATATAAAGCTGTTTGGCCAAGCTGTGTATATCTCAGGACTGGATGGACAGGAATAAAAAAAACCTGTAATAGGTAAAACAGCTTCCATATATTTATTTCACTTTGTCTAGTTAGCCATTTGCCTAGAACTCAGCTTTAAAGATATGTGCTTTTTGTACGTACAGGTTAATCCAAGGCTACCAATAATGTTGGTTTTGAAACTTACTATGCCTAGTATTCAAAATTCTCCAAAAACTGATTATTTGGTTGTAATTCAGTTGAAATGCAAGTCACTTGTACTGTTTGTCCTGTTAGAACCAGCACAGCATCACAATTGGCCTTGGCTCTGAACACCCATATTAATTTTTAGATTCATGTGCTCTTTGGAAGGTCTTGCTGAAGTCACCATTTATAGTTTAATTACATTAACACACTAATAACACAATGCACTGTGTGTGTATATGTATATATATATATATATATATATATATATATATATATATATATATATATATATATACAAACACAGACAGCATATATACATTGTATATAATATATATATATTTTTGTTTTTAGAGTGTAGAAAGGTTAGAACGTCTGCTAAATTTTGGGTACTTATTGGGTAGATTGTCACCAGGATAGAAAGCAATGGAAAATACAGTAATTTGCAGTATTAAAGGGGTTGTAAAGGAAACATTTTTTTTTCATAATAAGCACCCTTTACTTGCAGACATTCCTCTTTTCACTTCCTCATTGTTCGTTTTTGCTCAGAAGTTGCTCTATTTCTTCTCTTTTCTGTTCACTTCCTGCTTGTCTGATTTTACTGACCACCGTGAAGGGAGACTTTACTGCGGTGGTCAGTAACGTGCTCGCCGCCTCCTGGGAACTACATCTGTGTGGCATGACGCTCTCTACGTGTTACTGGGAAATGTAGTTCTTACATGAACAAGTGATGCAAACCAGGAAGTGAATGAGAGAACATAAACTAGAACACCGAAGGTGATATAGATGAAGGAATTTAATAGTTATTTACTCGTTTGTTAACAGAATCATTACACTATTCTGTCTGTCTACCTTGCAGGCAAAAAAATGTTTTCCTTTACAACTCCTTTAACCACTTGCTTACTGGGCACATATACCCCCTTCCTGCCCAGGCGAAATTTCAGCTTTCAGCACTGCGTCACTTTAAATTAAAATTGCGCGGTCGTGCGACGTGCCTCACAAACAAAATTGACGTCCTTTTTTCCCCACAAATTGAGCTTTCTTTTGGTGGTATTTGATCACCTCTACGGTTTTTATTTTTTTCTGGTCAGTCTCTCAATATGAGTCACCATCCGTACCAGCGTAATATTCCATACAAGAAAACCAGGGAAGATTTCATCACATTTTATTTAAAATCCCAAAAAAAGCATACAGTATGCACTCACTCACATGGTTAGGTGCCTCCCCCAGCACCAGGAATTATCTGTTGTCAATATTGTAATTTACCATGGCCGCTCCATGTCTCCAAATGTGTATCTACACAGGCATGCATTTCACTCTGCGGAAGCGACATAGTGAAGTGCGTCTGTGCCCCTATGTGTTTTGTCTCCATGACGTCATAAGAAGGCTATTTCTAACCATTTTCCCCCCAATACACCAAAACACAGTGCATGTGTATTCGTATTGATTGTGGTGTGTTAAAAGGTTGCACATTAACCTCCCTGGCGGTATGATTCTGTCTGGAATTACGTACCAAAAGTGGTACAATTATTTTGCATGGAAATTCTGCGTTTTATACTGTAGGCCTGCAATTTTTAGGAATAACTCACTTAAATTTCTCTAAACCAGAGTCTAGTAGACATCCCGGGTATGATAAAGTTTGAAACACAAAATCATAAAATTATAGTATAATAAATAACTATAAATAATTATAACAAATAATAATGTAATTATAATAAAAATTATTCACTAATGTAATCAAATCAAAATCACTGAAATTTGCTCAGTTGCAGAATTGTCGCTGTCATTACTTTTATTTTTTTATGACGAATTTCCCCACAAATCGCTATCGCTCAATTCTGCAAGTGATTATCATTTATTATCGCTGTTTTCTAGCTGCTCTAAAATCACTTTTGACATAAAGGGACACTTTTGGTTGCTATGGACAATCTACAGTTTGCAGGCACAAAAAAAAATGTTTTTATTATGTAAAAGAACATGCAGGGCACTGGGCAGACCACTAGGGACAAGGGGGGTGTACTTTTTACATACAGTACTGTAATCTATAAGATTACAGTATTCTGTATGTAATGTGTTTGTTTACTTTTTAGAATTTGCCGCCGGTCTCCGCCCCCGTGCGCCGTTACGTCGCAGGGAACGGAGATCGGCGGCGCGCGGGCACTGTGTGAGTCGAATGGAGGACGCCACTCGCTCACACAGCGGGGATGCATCGCTGGATCCAGGGACAAGGTAAGTACAGTATACCCAGCCTGGATACAAGGTAAGCCAGCTCGCTGCAGGCTCTGCATATTCACCCCGAGCGCGACTCGGGGATATCGACTTTTACATAAAAAATCCACCCCGAGTCATGCTCGGGGATACCGGCAGGGGGGTTAATAAAAATCATACCAAATGAATACTTGCCAGTAGTTTTGGCTTTCCATGTATTATATTGTATAGTATGAGCTTTCACATTGGGGTATAACCCAATTTGTTCTGGCAATGTGACCAAGTGTGCACAATTGTGTTGAGACATAATAAAAAAGCCACAATTGTACCAATAAAACCTACAGCCTTTTAAATATATAGCAATTTGTTAAAATTTGCTTCAGCAGATAATCATTCACCAGATAATACAGAAAAAAGTTGTTGTATTAAAATAATACAGAGCATAATACATTCACTGAATATTTAGAAGGAAACAGCTGTGTGGTAATTGTAAAAAGGTTTTAATGAACATATTTTAGCGATAAACTCTTTTTTTTTTCCTTCATTGTTTTTTTCCCAATGCCGCTTTTATAGAGCTATAACAGATGACATTTTATTGAATTCATTATATAGTGGGTTTGTGGTAATATTGAATGAGAAGTGCTAATGTAATAAGAATCAGAGTGATAAAGATCTTAAGTCTTGCACTTTTCATGCTTGTAATGTTGTATTATTTAAAACCTCTTTAATTTCCCTACCGTCATCTTTTTCCAGCCTGCACACCTTACATAAGCTTTATAAATAAAAGGGAAAAAATTGTGAACAGTAACATATGATGGTGGTTGTTTAGCACAAATTATCAATGTGACCCCTAAGCTTAAACCGAACTGCACTGCATCTGAGCACCACAAACCAAAAACGCTATTTAATTCATTTTTAATATTAAAAGCAAACCCATTCATCCATGTCTCCATGCTTTATTTTGCTGAGAAATTACTTTAAAATCCCACCAGCACCCATGTCCATCTTGGACAGATGATTCATGTAATAACTTTCTGGAATCCATAATCCATCTGCCCATAGCTAAGGCGTGCAGGTGGGGGGGGGGGTTGTTTAGTTAAGAAAACCCCTCCTCCCCTTGAAGACTCCCTGGATGTGTGATATCATTTGTCGAGGCCTGCAAACCAGGAAGTAACTGAAGAAATGTAAAAAAAAAGTTTAAAAAAGTAAATATGATATACTTTTCAATCTATTTATTAATGCTAGCAGCATGAGGATTACAACTAGTACATTTTGATTGAGAGAGTGAAGTTCCGCTTTTAGATTAGTGTATTTTTTTTCAGCACTAAGGTGAACATTATGCTGCTTTTAGAAATGGGTCTGTAGTGCTAAGTACAATAAGCATACCTTTTAATTTTGGGTAAAAAGTCTGATTTAGGCATTTTTGCTTCATACGCTTAATTTGAATTTCCCACATTTGTGACAGGCTTACCACATTGGACTGATGAAATGTAAAAAAAAGTGTCAAGCAAGTAAATATAATATACTAATAATATACTCATAATTTACTCTCCTATGCATTTTATATTGCTATCAGCATAATTATTAAAAACAGTCAAGGTTTACATTCTGGATGATACTTACTATGTCTCCCTGCAACTCGCCAGCCAACATTGGACTTCTTCTTGACTTCCTTGGAATGTATTGGTTGTATTTGTACTTCACTGCTATTGGATCATTTGTATAATTCCTTTTTTGTATATGTATGTGTATTTGGAAGATGCATTTTTCTCTTGGCTCACTTAGTCTTAAAGAGGTTGTAAAGGTACAATTTTTTTCCCCTAAATAGCTTCCTTTACCTTAGTGCAGTCCTCCTTCACTTACCTCATCCTTCCATTTTGCTTTTAAATGTCCTTATTTCTTCTGAGAATCCTCACTTCCTGTTCTTCTGTCTGTAACTCCACACAGTAATGCGAGGCTTTCTCCCTGGTGTGGAGTGTTATGCTCGACCCCTTCCTTAGACTACAGGAGAGTCAGGATGCTCTCTAAGTTGCAGATAGAGAAAGGAGCTGTGTGTTAGTGGGTAACCAATCAGCTTCTATGTTTTTTTGTCAACGCTTGTTTGAACAAGCTAAAGTTAGAAGCTGATTCATTGCTATGCACAGCTGCACCAGATTCTGTGTGCACCAGTTTGAGTAAAGTTTTAGTAAAGCTAGCCCCAGGGTGTTCTGAGAATCCTTTGTCATGTATTAAATATTTGTATAACATATAATGCCTCTGTAAGAAAATGTATAGCCTTAAAATAAAAATTAAATGAACAAAAATCCACATAGTTTCCTTTTGAAAAGTGATGTATTCCGGGGGGTTCTACGAGAAAAATAAACACTATGGTTTGCTGATTTAATTATAGTTGACATGTAATTACATCATCAGTTGCAACACAAGGGCATCTTTAGCACATACTGTAAGCATCAACATATTACTATTGTGCTTGAAAATTCCTAAGGAAATTCTTCATATCCCACAACTCAATTCTTAGACCACCAGACCTCCTTCAGTGATACACAGTGAAGACAGTAAAGGCCCACTGGGCTCTATTATGGTGCAACTGGGACCTCCCTCTTAAGGCCATAAAAATATTTTTGCCTGTAAATGGTAATTAAAATATACATTTGCAGCGCATAAAGTAACCTCCCAGAAGGTTTGTAATTTCTGCACATTGCTTGCATTGCTTCTGGGTTGAATATAATGTGCCTTTGTAACTTTGTACTCACCTTTCTGGATTTAGATAGCTGCCAATATGTTGATACAATTTTGCATGTGTCATGAATGTGATATAGCAGTGATCAGTTTGACTTGAAAATATCACAGAATCCCCAGGCCTGGAAGACTCCGTCTGTTGCTTTCCAGGGGGTGAGATCCAGAATGACGGCTATGATGATTGATGAGCAGATGTCCAGCATATTGAAGGATTCACATGCAAAGTTTTTGAAAGTCTAGAAACCATGGATAAGTTATTCTTTTCCATCCCTGCCCCCGACCAGTTATGGTCAGCTTTAAGAAATCTTGCTTTGGCGGGTCCCGTGTCCGTGATACTTCTCCTCTTTTTCTTACTCTTTCTCTTTTTTTCCTGTTTGCTTTTCCTGTCATTTATTTTCTGTTGGAAGGCCAACAATGTAAGCTGCTGTACTTCTGGATACAGAAGGACATTTGTGCCTATGACACAGGCATAATTTTCAACCTGGTCCTCCATGGCCTGGGTTTTAATTCGTCTTGGTGCTTATTATGTACTCATGCGCTATTTCTTGTTTTTTTTTTTTTTCTATTACATTTACTATTTATTTTAGAAAATGAAATCTTTTAACGAAAAATAAACAAAACAAATTCCACATAACCCCATCGTCTTTCTTCTGTCCCAGTTACAGTACAATGGTAGATGGCAGCAGGGCCAGATTCCTTATGTAGTTTTCTGCTGTCCCTTCTTTCCATATTTCTTGTTTTTTGTTCTATGTCGCCCCTGCGTGGGCAAACCATGGCTTGTTATAATTTTGAAAATTCAATAAAATATTGGAAAAGAAAATATCACAGAATCCTGATTTTCTGGTCAGGTCATTAGGATAATTTGAGTGGGTGAATAACTCTACTAGGAAGACATAACTAGCAATAAAAACACAACAGGTATTCTAACCTTTCCATACTTTGTCCACAACTGAAAAAAAAAAGGTTTGGCTTCCGAATACACATTAATTTATGCAACACTATAAAGAATGCAAGATAAGTAGGTGCTGGAACATACTGTAGACAAAAACACCCAAATCTACCAGATGGACAGGAAGAGAGATAAGAAATATGACGTGTAGATCTTACTGTTGGGTTGTCCAAGATCTAAGTATACCAGACTCCTTTTATAAAGAAAGTATTACTTTTAGGTGGACTGACACATCAATCTATTTTGCTTAATAAACTATTAATGCTCAATAGATCAAGGTGCTCTCAAAACTGCTGTGAATGTAAATACACCATTCTGATGTCCATATGCAAAAGTGGGCGGTGACTAGTAATTTCAAGTTGGGAAGTTCATTAAGAGACCCATGGGTTAATGTTATTTAATGTGATTGTTTCCTGTATGTTCTGCATTAATTTTAATGACTATCCCCCCCTAGGCCAACATGGGGGGGATAGTCTCTTTAGCTTTGGTCTCCCAGGTCAGATATTGCCAGCCCTCCTCCACCCTGTACTAAGGCAAAAAAGCATAACCACATTAGTCTTAATTGAAGTGCTGTTTTATAGGCAAGTGTGGAGGTTGAGAGTCCGTTAGCACAGCTGTCTGTACAAAAAGCATCAACCAGAGTACTGTAGTATGCACAATCAAGATGACCTATTTTATGACAACAGCTAACTCATGTCTCATTTTTCAGACATGAATTATTTTATACCGTCTGATAGGATACAGACACAATGAGGTGCTTCAGCATTGGACAATGAACTACCAGAATGCGTTCTTTCTAAAAGCTTCTAAAAATCTAAGGTTTAAAAAAACAGGAATAAAAACTCATAACTAAAGCCTAGTACACACTATCAGAAAATCAGACGAAAAATACCGCTTTTGGAGCAATCGTATGATAAACTGATCTTTAGCACACAGATTTCGAAAGACGATCATGACAGTTCATCTAAAATTATCAACAACAAACATTTTTCTTGTACAATACTAGATTGAACGATTTTAGTTTAATCAGTATAGTATTTGTACGAGAAAAATCTGAAGAGCAAGGCCACACATGCTCGGAAATTAAAGAATACATTACAATACAATACAACACATTACATCACTTCAGAAGTTGTATTCTGGCATACGAGAATTTTTGTACTTTTAGAAACCTATGGGTTTTCGATATGAAACTAGTATGTAAAAGAAAAAATGGACGATCATTCATCCCATATTCTGATGGAGTGTACAAGGCTTTACCCATTACAATTGTAGCTACAAACCTATGCTTAAAATTAATTAAGGTTTATGATGCCCTGATTTCAACTACCTGAATCAATGTAAGTGTACAAATTTGAATTTAAGTTCCTATTATAGATTAGTTTTGCCTGGCCACTGTTCAAAAGCAGCCATTTTCAACTAGGGTGCCCTGAAGCTTCTTGGCAAAATGACTAAAAATGTATCAAAAATCATAAACAAGCCAGCAGGTGGATGAAGATTGCATTTTAGTTACACAAAGCCACAGGTTTTGATTATGTACCATTACTACTTTCCAGACACTGGCATCCTAGCAACCAATGATGTTGTCAGTTGATACGGAGGATGTCTGTCCCCTCCACAGCATCCTTGTTTGACCCTCCTGTGCCTCTCTCACTCAGCACATTAGCAGAGAAATTGAGGGAGAGGAGAAACATTGGAATACTAGTCAGTACCAGAGTGTAAAAGTGTATTTGCTTTGGAAGAAGAAATTACACCTAACGTTGGGTGTCCTACATGTGTGGTTCTTGGGGTGCAGGGCCGATCCACCCTATAGGCCCACTATGCAAGCCGCTTAGGGCCCCACAAAGCTGCGGAAGGCCCCCCAAATTACTAGAGGCCCCGTCTGGTGAGAAGTCATTTTCGGCTCCTCACCCCGCTTCTCAACTCACTGGGAGAAGAGGTAAGAAGTCAGCACCCCCCGCTTCTCACTTTAATGTAAGATGTCATCTCAGCAGAACACCCCCTCCCCTGTTTCTCAACTTTAATCTTTAACGTGACATGTCACTGTCGGCAGCGGCATCCCCCCCTTCTGAACTTTTATGTGACATGTCATTTTCGGCAGCCCCCCCTCGTCTCAACTTTAATGTGACATGTCATTTTGCTTAGGGCCCCAGGGAGGTCAGGATCGGCACTGATGGGGTGCCTCCAGACTGTCCATAATGTTAAAGATGCCTTGACTAAAAAAAGGTTGAGAAACACTGTCCTACAGTATGTCAAAAATAGTTTTGAACCAGGGATTTAGAAGGTCCAGGAGTATCCTATTCTGATCTAGCACAAACTCTGATGTCATTGAGTTTGTGGTAACAAAGTACGATGGGCCCAACTTTCAGGGCATTGGATATTAAAGAGTATATTAGCTACTCTTTCATTGCACTGAAATAAAAAGATGTGTTACTTGGTTATTTTGAAGGAAATCCTTCAGGAATTAATAGCCTTCTTCCAGTGCTGTCATAGTTATACTTGCTTTAGAGTGAGTGAGTCAGAGTGAGGCAGAGTGAGGCAGAGGATTAGCTACTGGAGCTCACACGGCACACGTTCTCCTAGGAGTAGGAGCGTGCGAGCTATAGCTCCAGGCAGGTGTAGCCAGCAGGTAGTCAGGGTTCCCCTGTCCAGCCAGCCTCATCTTACCTGGATCCCGGATCTCCTCCACCTCTAGCTGCCGCCAGCCGCCTCCAGCACTCCTCCCCCCCCCCTCTTTGGAGCATCTGAGCATACAGCCTTACACAGGTAATCCAGCCTGTCCCCCCCAGAATCAAGGTCGGCCGTCCTTTTCAGGATAACCGCCCAAACCAGGCCGCAACCGAGACCCCCCTGCCCGTACCCACATCCCCCCAGCTGTTCCCCTTGCCTTTGTTCGCCGTTTTTTCGCCGGTCCGCGCCAACCACACTAGGTCCGCGGGAGCCGCGGCTTAGGAAAGTCCGCGGCTTCAGCGGCGGCCTAGCGGCGCTCGGCAGCAGCTTGTTTGCCTCACCCCGGGGCTTTGGCCCCAGACGCAAGGTACCCCCAACCCATCCACACATCCCCCCCACTGTAGCCTAACTGTTTCTCGCCGGTCCGCGCCAGCCACGCTAGGTCCGCGGGAGCCGCGGCTTAGGAAAGTCCGCGGCTTCAACTGCGGCCTAGCGGAGCGCGGTTACAGCAAGCGGTTTCTGCCCTAGGATTTTCACCCACTCACCCCCCCCACCCACAGGGGCCCCATCCACCGCCCCAGCAGCCAACTACCCCCTCTCTGGGGTTATTTGCACCAGATTGGTGGACCAGCTTGGTGCACCCCCCAAGCAGGAACTACTCCCTTCACATCACTCCCCTCACCAGCTCATTAGATTTGATCCAGGGCTCAACCGATCGCCTCTGAGGGATCAGGAAGGAATTTTTTTCCCTGCCCAGCAGATTGGCTTAGCTGAACCAGGGTTTTTTTGCCTTCCTCTGGACCAAATAAAAATATCCTGGAGAAAGGATTCAAGGAATCTACTCCCCATCACCACCCGACCACACTCCCCCCCCCCCCCCCCCCTGCGGAACATGGCCGTCTGGCAATATTCGGCAGAAGTCATCAGGAGCCTGAGGCAATTTGCCACGAAGCTACCAGCCGTCACTAAAAAGGCCCTGAGATTTGAGCAACTCTTGAGGATCGATCGTCGATCATCAGGAACAAAATTTAGCGACCCACCCCAAGCGAAGCACATATCATGTGCTTTGATCAATACAAGATCGGCAGTAAGGCACCGATTAGAAATCCATGATTTCATTCTACAGAACAACTTAGATTGTCTCTTTATTACAGAAAGCTGGCTTACAGCCGACTGTAACACCATTCTTGGAGAACTGGTGCCAGAACACTACCGGATTATCACTGAAAACAGAATAGGGCAAAGAGGGGGAGGACTGGCGGTGATTCATAAGACGCATCTTGTGATCTCTAAACCAGCCCTTCAGCACTCGCTTCCATTTATGGAAACCCTTACTCTGCAACTGCAAACAAACCCCCAGGAGACCGTCCGTATTCTGCTCTGCTATAGGCCACCAGGGCCTAAATCGCAGTTTTTACCTCCATGGTCAGAGTTCATCTCCACTTATGCCATAACCAGCAAACACCTTTTGCTGCTCGGAGATTTCAATCTCTGGGCCAACTCCTCACAAGACCCCGTGGCCGACGCCTGTATCGACCATCTGGAAGGATTAGGCCTTCAGCAACTAGTACATGAGCCCACACATGCTTCAGGTCACACACTCGATCTTATCTTCAGACAAAATCTGAAGGTAAGTATTTTGGAAAATGAACCGTTGCCATGGACAGATCACCATGCAATTAAATTCATAATTTCCAATATGGCCCTATTAATAAAAACACCCAAGCCAGTGACAACACACTGGTCTAGATCTCAGAAGAAGCTCCATTCGGAACTCTTCAAATCTACCTTGGAAAATAAAATTAAAACAATTCAACCAGGTCAAACGGCCGCAGACATACTGGACGTCATAAATGCAGCCCTACTACAGTCAGCCGACGTAGTAGCGCCTGAACACAAAGTCCGTACCCGGAAAAACAAGGCAGGCTGGTTCAACAACCAGCTATCGCTACTGAAGCAAGAGCGTAGAAGGGCAGAAGCTGCCTGGAAAAGAAACGCCTCCGAGACGAACCTCGCCTTCTACAAAGCAGCAACGCGAAGATACCACATAGAAATCTTTGAAGCCAAGAAAAACTATTTTTCTATGGCTATCAACAGCGCTTTAAACCGCCCTCGGGATCTCTTCAAGCTGGTCTCACAGACCATGAATCCACACTGTCTTGAAGCCCCCAACACTGACACCCAAGAATTTTGCGATGAATTGTCGGATTTCTTCATCAATAAAATTGAGGGAATCCAGGAAAGCATTTCGCAAAACAATGCCCCTGAGCTACCACACAACACCCAGAGGAATACACTACTACCAACAAAGTTCTCTTTGGAACCCGTTTCCATCGAAAACACAGAAAATATCATCAGCGCATTGCGGAACAGCACTTCGCCTAATGATATTATCCCCACTAAGCTGCTAAAGGAATGTGCCGATATCCTGGCGCCTCCCATTACTCAGCTTATAAACCAGTCATTTAAGGAAGGCATAGTGCCCTCCCTGCTGAAAGAGGGCACAATCCAGCCCATCTTGAAGAAACCTACCCTGGATCCTAAGGACCCAAATCACCGCCGTCCCATAACAATGCTAAACGTTTTCTCTAAGGTAATGGAGAAAGCGGTGGTACAACAGCTGCAACAGCATCTAGATACCCACAACTTACTCGATCCACTGCAATCGGGATTCCGGCCCGGACACGGGACGGAAACTGCACTGCTCAAAATATGGGACGACGTTCTGGAGGCCGCAGACGAAGGAGAATCTTCTCTCCTGGTTCTGCTGGACCTAAGCGCAGCCTTCGACACCGTAGATCACAAACTGCTACTGACTCGGCTGACTGAGGTAGCCGGAGTCACAGAGAGTGATTTACCATGGTTTTCCTCTTTTTTGGGAAACCGATCTCAAACGGTGAAATTAGGACCGTTCATGTCTAGAAAACGCACGGTGTCATGTGGAGTCCCTCAAGGCTCACCTCTATCACCGGTGCTTTTCAACATTTATCTTCGACCTCTCTTTGAAGTCATCAGTAGTCAACAACTACTTTATCACTCATATGCAGACGATACGCAACTGTATTTTCGCATCTGCAATAGGACAGATCGTCATCTCAGCTTGTAGGATTGTCTCTCTTCAATAGAAAAGTGGATGACGAGGAGTTATCTCAAACTCAACAATTCGAAAACAGAACTTCTTCTGTTTCAGGCCAGTCGCAAGAGTCAACGCACAACAACCTGGACACCTCCGCCCATTCTGGGCCAGATCATCTCCCCGAGCGCCAAAGTCAAAAGTCTTGGGATCATTTTTGACACCCACATGACTATGGACGCACAAATAGGGTCAGTAGTCAGCGGATCGCACCATCTGCTGCGCCTTCTCCGCAGACTGATCCCATTTATTCCCAAAGAAGATGTGCCAGCCGTGGTGGGAACGATTGTGAACTCCAGACTGGATTATGCAAACGCCCTCTACCTCGGACTCCCTAAGTACCAAATCGCTCGTCTGCAAGTCGTACAAAATACGGCCGCCAGACTGGTGACTGGGAAAAAACCCTGGGAATCAATCTCACCGTCGCTAAGATCCCTTCACTGGTTGCCGGTGAAAGACAGAATTGCTTTTAAAGCACTCTGTCTGACCCATAAATGCATCCATGGAAAAGCCCCGCAATATCTTTGCGATAAAATAGAACCCCACAACCCCAATCGCACTCTGCGATCCAGTGACCAAAATTTGGTCAAAGTACCCAAAGCCAGATTCAAGTCCAAAGGAGAAAGAAGGTTTGCTGTCCAGGGTCCCAGACTCTGGAACGCTTTACCAACCAGCATTCGGTTGGAGGAAAACCACCTGACCTTCAGAGGACGGATTAAAACTCTGCTCTTCTGATGTCAAGAGAGACGGATACAACTAGCGCCCAGAGGCGATTTGGTTCGCATGTGCCGCGCTATATAAGTTTTTCATTCATTCATTTATTATGTTCAGTTTGTCAAAGAACCAAAGCATGTACATGTATATTCAGATGCTTGTACTAGGTCAGTGGCTAACCAAGTACAGAAAGATAGGTCAGAATGATAGAGTTGGAACATGCACCTTCAAAAATTGTCCAGCAATGGCAGCTCCCATCATTTTATCTTGACAGATTCTTTTAGGTAATCTTAAAATAGTGTTATACTTCTCAGTAAGATTAAAACACTTTCTTAACCACTTAAGACCCGGACCAAAATGCAGGTAAAGGACCTTGCCCCTTTTTGCGATTCGGCACTGCGTCGCTTTAACTGACAATTGCGCGGTCGTGCGACGTGGCTCCCAAACAAAATTGGCGTCCTTTTTTCCCCACAAATAGAGCTTTCTTTTGGTGGTATTTGATCACCTCTGCGGTTTTTATTTTTTGCGCTATAAACAAAAATAGAGCGACAATTTAAAAAAAAATGCAATATTTTTTACTTTTTGCTATAATAAATATCCCCCAAAAATATATAAAAAAACATGTTTTTCCCTCAGTTTAGGCCGATACGTATTCTTCTACCTATTTTTGGTAAAAAAAATCGCAATAAGCGTTTATCGGTTGGTTTTCGCAAAATTTATAGCGTTTACAAAATAAGGGATAGTTTTATTGCATTTTTATTATATTTTTTTTTTACTACTAATAGCGGCGATCAGCGATTTTTTTCGTGACTGCGACAATATGGCGGACACTTTTGACACATTTTTGGGACAATTGTCATTTTCACAGTAAAAAATGCATTTAAATTTGCATTGTTTACTGTGGAAATGACAGTTGCAGTTTGGGAGTTAACCACAGGTGGCGCTGTAGGGGATGTGTGCCTATGTTTTGTGTTTACAACTGTAGGGGGGTGTGGCTGTAGGTGTGACGTCATCGATCGCGTGCCCCTATTACAGGGATGACGCGATCGATGCTACGGCCACAGAGAAGCACGGGGAGGCCGTGTGTACACACGGCTCTCCCCGTTCTTCCGCTCCAGGGACGGATCGCCGCACTGCAGCGGCGATCGGGACCGCGAATCCCGCGGTCCCGGTCCTGGAGCTTCGGACCGGGTCGCGGGCGCGTGCTGGGTACTAAAATCAACGTATATATACGTTGATGTGCCCAGCCGTGCCATTCTGCCGACGTAAATGTGCAGTAGGCGGTCTTTAAGTGGTTAAAATGTTGTCTTAAACCTACAGTGCAATGTCTGCAAAGGTGGCATTCACTCTACATTACTTCAAGCTATGTTTGACGATTGTTTCCTTGAAACAGACAAGAAAGTCACAAGGCCTGTTGGATAATTTAGTTGGAAGATGACTGCAGATGCTGAGTGTTTGCATCGGTATTGGCTTACCTTCTGAAAAAGATTCTCTTAGGGAAACATCTAATGCTAATGGAAAAGGCCACTGGTATTAGCTAACTTAAATAAACCATATAATGCCCACTTATTTAGCAAACTAACCCTTTGGGTTTAGAGTAGGCAGTTAAAGTGATGGTAAAGTCTCCTTTAAAAAAAACAACAACAACAACCATGTTATACTTACCTGCTCTGTTGCAGTGGTTTTGCACAGGGCAGCCTGGATATTCCTCTTCTTGGATCCCTCTTCACTGCTCCTGGCCCCTCCCTTCTATAGAGTGCCCCTACAGCAAATAGCTTGCTATGGGGGCACCCAAGCCCAAGCCCTGTGTGTCCATTCAGACATGGAGCTGCTGGTCGGTCCCGCCCCATCTATCCTGATTGGCTAACCAACTTTGATTGACAAAGGCACCAATGGCACCACTGCTGTGTCTCAGTCAATCAATGGAAGAGTCCCGAACAGCCAAAGGAATCATGGATATTGCTGGATAGAGATGGGGCTCAAGTAAGTATTAGGGGGTGCTGGGGCATCTGCTGCACATATAACTCCTTTAGGTTGGGCTGACTGCCTCCCCCATGTATAGAAATGTTGAGTGCTTCATTTTTTAGTAGAGAGAGTGATGGCGGGATAATTTTCAAATTCACTTAACTTTAACCCCCTTTTTAGATTTCAGAGAGCATGAGCTGAAGTGGAGGGTTATCTTCTTGTTCTTCCCATGACACCACTTTATCATTTAACAATCAGGTAACTCTTGTTCTAATAGACAGTTTTCCCCCTTCCTCCTTATTTTTGCATACCAATTGGCTTTACTTGTTTTACTTTCCTCACAAAGCCAATGGGATTGTTTTTCACAGCTATTGGTTTTGCGAGAGAAACCTGTATTGGCTAGTGTTTCTTTATCTATCTTTTAACGGGACAAAATTGGTGATTTAAAGTGATTGTAAAGTTTACATTTTTTTCTTAAATAACAAACATGTCATACTTACCTGCTCTGTGCAAGGGTTTTTCCTGGGGTCCCCTGGTGGCACTCCTGGCTCCTCCTCTTCATCGGGTGCCCCCTTTAGATAGCCACTTTCCATGGGGGCACACATGTGGGCACACTGCTGAGTCCTGCTGCTGCGTCCATTGACACAGACAGCAGGACTCGGCTCCGCCCCTGCCTCTCCGTGCCACTGGATTTGATTGACAGCAGCAGGAGCCTGCTGCTATCAATCTATCCAATGAAGACCTGTGACAGTGGCTGGAGCTGCTGAGCTGCTGGGCTCGTCTTTGACGCTGGAACGATTGGGTTCAGTTAAAAAAAGGAGGGCTCTGGGGGGCTGCTTGCAGCACAGAAGGTTTTTTACCTTAATGCATAGAATGCATTAAGGTGAAAAGCCTTGAGACGTTAAAACTCCTTTAAGTAATATATCATACTGTATACTATGTATAAGGAATGTCTTAATATTCTTCCAATAAACACAAAGTGAAAAAATGTTGAGTGCCAGAATAACGTATTGACATTATCACATGGGTGGCAGCGTATACCTAGCCTTATGAAAAACATAGAATACCCATAACTCCATCACATGGGGGAGGAGGCAGGTGATATCTATCTGTATGCAAATACCAACCAGCATTCTAGTGAAGCTTGATGCAAGAGGAAAGATGCACCTTGTAATCAGCAGTCTTGTTTTCATTATACCAGTCAGGCAACCAATGTTTTCATAAGGGAAGGTCATCAATGGCAGTCTCCATACTTCCTCTGTGCATGTTTTCTTAGATTAACAAAAAGTGTGATGTCAAGAGACCTGTTCAAGCTTTTGCATAAAAAAAATCTAGACATGTAAGTGATCTTGAAACCATAGCATTTAATTAAGGAGCAAACATTGTGTTCCTTTGATTGTTAATTTTATTAGCAGAGTACCAATGAACAAAATACTACAGAAAAAAAAACATTTGTTGCTGGTTGCAAAGGAGTTAATCCAGGCAATGCAAAGTCACGTGGGACTCAAGTCAAATGTGTTTTGAATACCAGCAATAAATAATGGAACAGAGCCTGTCTTGCAGCGATCATGTTGCATAAAAAAAGACCTGACTTCGCTTTTTTCCTTAAATCCGTTGTGCTAAGAGGTTGTGAGCAGGGACCGGCTCTCCCTGAAGTGCATGCAGTCTCCATGTCATCACTATCGATACATTATGCCAAATCACCCACAAGCACTCACCCTGGAGATGAATAGAAACATCATTTGAAGAATTCCTGGTTTTCAGGCTTAAAATCCTGTAACATACATCTGAAAAAAAGGTGTCTGAGAGACATTTTTGTTCCATAGCTTTACAAGGTTCTTTCACTGTGCTGAACATTATCATTTATAATTTATAAAGTGCTGGCGCATTCTGCAAGACTCCATAAAACGGGGAAAAGTAAACACTTACAAAAGCATTGGAGCACACATTGATCTTCAGTCCTGATTTGTAGAAAGGCCTGGAGAGCCAGAGGCTAAGAAAGCACAATGTTAGGAAATGGTAGGCTGTCTCTTTGATCTAAGTTACAAAAACTGTAGAAAGGAAAATGTCTGTGATGTAAGGGACATATGTGTTCTTTGGCCAAAGTCAGGCTATGGCAATTGTGCAGTGACACCCTATGACAAAAAGGTTTTGGACTGTTTCTTTTAGGCTTTGTGGTATGTGATCCTTGGCTTCTAACAGAAGCAACCAGCTTCTTTTTTCCATACTGTACATGCTGTCTGTTTTCATCAGATCTCATCCAATCCGATCCGCCAGGACGGGTGGCGACCTATTGCCAATCGTCTGATTTTAGGGGATCGGATTGGATGTCAGCGGACATGGTCACCGCTGACATCCAATGCTCCATAGACAAGCATGGAATGCCTGTTCAGGTCCACCGAATAAACTGACGGGTCCGCCCGCGTGAAAGGGGCCTTAAACTTCTCCACAACTTTATCCCTGACCTATCTAGTGTGTTCCCTGGCCCTCATGATTCTGTTTGTTCACTAAGGTTCTCTAAAAACCTCAGAGGGCTTCACAGAACAGCTGTTTTTAAACTGAGATTATATGACACACAGGTGGACTCTATTTACCAATTAGGTGACTTCTGATGGCAATTGGTTCCACTTGATTTTAGTTAGGGGAATCAGAGTAAAGAGGGACAAATACAAATCCACACCACACGTTTTAGATATTTATTTGTAAAAAAAAAAAAAAAAAACATTTATAATTTTCCTTCCACCTCACAATTATGTGACACTTTTTGTTGGTCTATCACATAAAATCCCAATAAAATACATTTACGTTTTTTGGTTGTAACTTGACAAAATGTTGAAACATTCAAGGGGTATGAATACTTTTTCAAGGCAATGTAGGTTTGGTCTTAGGTTGAATTTGTATGTCGGAGCAGGTACATTTTTAAAGTGAAGCTCCAGCAGAGAAGGGATAACACCCCTGTAACATTTGTTTTGCTGTCTGTGCCCCTGTTCAGAAGATTTCACCTCACTTCCTGTCCCTGTGACAATTAGATTTGTCCCTCTACTCTGGATTAGGTCTGTGTGGGCTGACAACAAAGCTAGGACTGTAGCTAATTCAAACTTTGCCTTTCCTACAAAAGGTATTAAATTGATAGCAGTCATCATATTGGTTACTATGGGAAATATAGATGTTATCCAACAAATATTTCTGGTAAATGGTGCAACAAAAATCTATGGTTTCAGGTACAAAGACGTAGACACAAATAAAAAAATTAAACATGGTTATGATTAATTTATAAAGCTAATCAACTATGGCAGGCCATAAAAAAGCCTGATCCATCCTGCCTCCAATGCAACATCAGGGTAAGGACGGTGGCACCTAAAAAAGGAAATAAACTGCACTTCTATCCTCAAAATGAAAATGTTTGTGCAATCTGTACTGTATGTACCATAGCTGTCAGTTGGCCAAATCACATGAGAAACATTGGAGGGTCCAGGTTCTACAGATGAAGGGCAGATATCATTTGTAGACATCTGCACAGCTGAAATATTTTGTTTTGTAATTTAGTTTTAGTCCGAAAAATGTATTTATTTAGTTGTTCCCGAAATTAGTTTTTATTTATTTTGTTTTGTTAAAAAATGCATTCGTCCAAAAAACTGAATAAAGGTCGAAACTGTCAAATGAAGGCTTATAGTGTCTGTCAAATGTTCTAAGAAAATTCGATGAAGCAGCTAAACTGTACGACGCCGCAATCGTACATTTCCAGTCGAATGCTCCGCCCATAAGCTATGGTAGAAATCTAATGTTGTATGACACTAGTAATAATTATATTTATTAATTATTATTACTAGTCAACCAACATTAGAATTCTTCAATAGCCTATGGGGTGGAGCATTTGACCATAAATGTCCACTCGCTGTGGCTGCTTCGTCGAATCTTCATGTTGAATCTTTTCTCTCTATGTCGAATAATCTTGGACTAATAGAGTTAGGTTAGGCACAAAAATGTAGGGAACGGGGAAACATAAAAGCACTCACATGTAGCCGACATCCGAAATAATTGAATCAAAAATAGAAAAATACTACATAGGGTAGTAGAGAGGCGGACTTTTTCAGGCAATCACAAGGACGTAAAGGTTAAGAAAAAATATTTTAAGTTTAATTACATATCATAAAATCCAAAAACAAAGAATAAAATATACACAAACAGGGTATACAGAGTATACATGAGCAATATTAGCTTTCATCTCGCCTACGCGTTTCGCCTAGCGGCTTCTTCAGGGCGAGTTTGAGAGAGGGCTGATAGTATATAATTGCTAATTTCATACATCAAAAGAATTGCTATCCATCCGATTACATCGAAGATGAAGAAATAAGTATCCGTATGGCTTGTAAGAGCTCAATGCGGCAGACAAAGTACACCAAAATACACGAAAAAAGTATCCTATGGTTGGCAGCGAGTCATCATATAAGGATGAACAAATGTATTCTGAAATAAAGCCAGAAATCAAAAAACAGACCCGGGACTAATCACAGCAGTGAACATGGAACATAGCCAAAGAGGAGTTTGTATCCAATCAAGTAGGCTAGACCAGGTTATAGTGTCCAATATAGGGCAGCCCAGCAAGTCAGGAGCCTTAGTATACAGTGCTGCACAGGCTAAACCCCCCCGGGACACACGAGCAGCGCTGTATACTAAGGCTCCTGACTTGCTGGGCTGCCCTATATTGGACACTATAACCTGGTCTAGCCTACTTGATTGGATACAAACTTCTCTTTGGCTATGTTCCATGTTCACTGCTGTGATTAGTCCCGGGTCTGTTTTTTGATTTCTGGCTTTATTTCAGAATACATTTGTTCATCCTTATATGATGACTCGCTGCCAACCGTAGGATACTTTTTTCGTGTATTTTGGTGTACTTTGTCTGCCGCATTGAGCTCCTACAAGCCATACGGATACTTATTTCTTCATCTTCGATGTAATCGGATGGATAGCAATTCTTTTGATGTATGAAATTAGCAATTATATACTATCAGCCCTCTCTCAAACTCGCCCTGAAGAAGCCGCTAGGCGAAACGCGTAGGCGAGATGAAAGCTAATATTGCTCATGTATACTCTGTATACCCTGTTTTTGTATATTGTATTCTTTGTTTTTGGATTTTATGATATGTAATTAAACTTAAAATATTTTTTCTTAACCTTTACGTCCTTGTGATTGCCTGAAAAAGTCCGCCTCTCTACTACCCTATGTAGTATTTTTCTATTTTTGATTAGGTTAGGCACATTCAAATGCAATAAAATAAAGCATTTTTTATGTTGGATCTTTCGGTTTCAGATTCTGCGTGTTCGTTATCATTTGTTAAAACAAACGCAAAAATCCCCGAAATTCGGACGAAAATGCATTTGGACAAAAACGAATGCACATGTCTAATCATGTGTAGTGAGACATCTAGACATGTGCACAACAAAAAATTTCTTATTTTTTGTTCCGTTTCGTCTCGTTCCGTGGATTCATAAAGATTCGTAATTTCGTAAGACTCAAGTTTTCCTATTCGGACCCGTTCGTATTTCGTAAGACGCAAGTTTTCCTATTCGGACCTGTTTGTATTTTCGTAACAGTTTTATTTTCGTTTATACTGAATGATTCGTAATTCTGTCTAATTTATTTTCGTTGATTTGAAATTCGTAATTTTGTTAGATAATCATTTTTGTTTAATGGATTTGTAATTTTGTACTTTCGTAAATACATAGCAACACGCGGCTAATCCATATTACGATAGACTTTCTCTTAAGCCCCGTACACACGGCCGGACTTTTTGTCAACAAACGTCAAAATTAGCGTTTTCCAAAAAATCTGACCGTGTGTACGCTCTATCGGACAAACTTTTTTGGTTTCATAAGTCTGGCCAACTCCCTTCAGACAAAAATACACGGAAAAGTTTGTTTGAAGTCCGACCGTGTGTACGAGGCTTTACACTGTACAATGTGACTCGGCACAAAAGAGATAAGCTGATTGGCTAAGATATTAAGTAAGATACATCACTCACTAACTACACTGCTCAGTGCCCATTCGAAAGAACAATACAAGTACATAAATTTACGAACAGACAAAGAAACGGATTTACAAAACACATAAATGAAAATACGAACAGACAAAGGATTTAAAATACGGAATGCAAATCGTTCGTTATAGATGTCATTTTCGTTCTTTTGCTTTTTCGGTGTTTCGTATTTTAGTAAGATTGTCCAATCATACGTTCGTATTTTCGCTTGTTCGTTATTTTGCTTATTCGTAATTCCGTAGTTTTCGTATTTTTGGTCTTTCAGCTTTTCGGATGTTTGAATTGATACGAATGTACGAATACTAACAAATTCGTACGAAAATCCATTTGTTACGAACGGGAACGCACATGTCTAGAGACATCTAAATATCTATGACTAGCCTAAGACGTGTGCATACACACCTGCATCCTGACTTTCTAACTTCTTCATTGGTTCTGTTCCTTATAGCTGTAATTAACAAATTAAACGTATTATTTAATAGATAAGTTATCTCCTATTCTCACTAAATTCCAACTTAAGAAAACTGCGTGGATCAAGTTGGCGTTATCGGTGGTGGGCTGAGCAAACTTTATAAAAATTATCTGGGCCTCTCAATTATTATACGTCCTTTACAATTCACCAGTAAAGATACCTCTCAAATTATAAAAAAAAATAGAATTAATATTTTGAAGGCTATTATGGAAAGGGAAAAAAAATAGGATTAAGTTATCAATCCTCCAGCGAGCTAGGGATGGGGGTGGATTGGCGGTGTCTCAGCCAAGACTTTATTCCATAACCTCCCAACTTCAGCATTTTGCTGGTTGGGGAGGTGTGAATTTGGAAGAACCTATACAGGCCCTCATGCTAAGTAAGGCACCGTACACACGTCCGAGAACCTCGTCGGGCTAAACTCATCGTTCCGCCCGACGAGGTTCCCGATGAGCGGTCGGAAAAGCTCGTCGAGCCAAAGTCCTCATTGAACAATGAGGAAAAAGAGAGCATGCTCTCTTTTTTGGCTCGACGAGCATCCCGACGGGACGCTCGTCGGAAGTGTACACACGATCGAGAACCTCGGCAGAATATGTCTCCCAGCAAGCTTCTCGCTGGATTCTGCCGAGAAGCTCGGTCGTGTGTACGCCGTCTAAGAGTTCTTGTTACAATCTTCTGGCTCAATTGTAATCTGGAGCCCTCACTTGTACCTGTAAAGGTCCAACATTGTTGCTTATGAATAGAGTTTGGCAGGAAATGAGGTGTATAATGAAATTTGAAGGGGTCTTGGAGTACTCACCACATTGGGGGAATACACATTATAAAGAACTTTGTAAATAAGAGGGATTTGAGTGTTGGTGTTCTAAGGGGCTTCAATATATAGCTCAGATTTATTCACATAACGTTCTACGCTCCTTTCAGGAGCTGCAAGAATCTTTTCAACTGCCTCAACGTAACTTTTTTAAATATTTACAATTACTGCACGCGGTACAATCTCAGTTTCATAGGAAAAAGATGGTGATAAGACCGATGCCACCCTTAACCTCATTAGCGGTGACGACTGAGAAAAAAGGCATTATTTCATCTCTATATGGCCAACTTAAGAGGCCATGTCGAGATAATGGTGTCAGCCCGTGTAGAAGAGGGTGGGAGATAGACCTAGGGGACTTTTCAGACAATTTTGGAAATGGCACCTTTAGTTTCATTACCACCTGAACAATGTTTGACTCAATTATTCATAATATATCAGGTATATAGAACACCGGTAAAGTTATTTAAGTGGGGTAGGTGCGATTCCCCGGGTTTGTCCACAGTGCCAAAAATCTCCTGCTGATTTAATACATATGTTGTAGAAATGTTCTAAATTGGCTACATACTGGCGAGAGGTGGTGACTACAATTAATGACATTTTTAACATTATTCATATTGATATGGATCCTAAAGACGTGCTAACTGGGTTATCTCGATGAAGAGTTTTTCCCCCATTGAGATTTTGATATCAGTAAGTAGACTATTGTTTATAGCACGAAAGTTAATTGCCCTAAAGTAGATGTGTCCGAGCATACCCTCATTTGAGAAATGGCGCCTTCAATTAAATGATAACCTTCTGAAGGAACAACAAATCTACTGTAATATCTTCATTCGCTCTTGTTGTTCCTTTGCAGGGGAGTCAATTGTAGCTTGTGATAAGTAAGTACGGTTTCAGAAGGAAAATGGAGATGGAGGGTCATAAAACTGGGTAGAAAGAAAGGAGTGAAATAATCCACCTTCAGTGGTAACTTTTCTTATAGACAGCTCAATACATTACATTAGGCGAATATTGGATTGGTCACATGATTTATTTATTTGTGTGTGGGGTATTTTTTTATTTAATTTTTTTAATATTGTATGTTTGTGAATATGTTGTTAATATTTATAGATGTTTATAATGCTTTTTATGTTGTATCAATGATATGTGTATGTAGCGGGGACAGTTTTTGCCTCTCCAAAGACATATTGATGTTTTACAATGTTATTCTATGGACTGGTGTTGTAAATAGGTGTTTGGCACCATCTAGTGGTGAAAATGTGGAATGGACTGCACCATCTTTTGGTTTTTCCAAGAAGCATGGGAGGAGTGATGTGAAGGACTTACCCATGAACACTCGGGGCTGCAAGGCATGCTGGGAAGGTGATAAAGGTTTGGTGGTGGCCATTTTAGCTCTCTCTGGTTCCTGGGACATACGCCCTGGAGGAGCTCTCTCTCTCTCTCTCCCTCTTTCGGTGCGATCTACGGAATTCCGGCCTACTTTCTGCAGAAGCAAGCCATCGATCTCAAGAAGGGTGACGGAGGACTTCCGATCGGCTCTGGAGGAGAATCAGACAACCGGATGATTGCTAGAGACCGGACTGAGACCGTGAGGAGTGAAGGCATCCATCCGCCTGGACCTCGTGTGGTGAGAGGGCTCATGCCCAAAGTCTTGTACTGTTTGACACACATCTAGGCTGCCTTGGTAGTGTTGCTGGGACTGATAGTTCCACGCTGTCGCGGTGTGCCATAAAGCCACACGTGCAAAGGCCTCAAGCCTAAACCAACTGTTGGTGCCAGTCATTGGAGTTGTGCTCCCAGGAGAGAGTGTACAGGTACCTCTCACAGTTAGACTACAGTTTCAGTTTATTTCACACCACTCATTAACCAGAGAGCACTTGGATTACAAATCTTTCTCTTAAATTGCTAGCAGAAGAAAAGAAGATCAGAGACTAGACTGTTCTCATTGCAAGGCCTTGCAGTACTGCTACCATTTACCAGACACTGTCTGAGGTGGGAACATTAAGTCCATTACACGCTGTGATCTTATTCTTGTTAGATGTTAAACGTTGCATAGCGTGTTTACTGATTTTTGTATGGTGTGCTGGAAGTGGGAAGGTGCGCAGTGTTGAGTTGTGGCCTGCGCACTAGTCCCACTTGGAGATGCCAAAGTCCTGCTGATAGGGGAGGACATTAGGGGATTGCTGCCTATAATTTCCTGTAATATTTGTTGCCCACCAAATGTGTTCTCGTGGTTAAGTACAGAATCTATTTCAGTAAAACTAACTGTTGTTTCAGCACAGCCTGTGTATGATTACTTTCCCCTTCAACACCAAAGCTTTATATCTGTATTGCACCACAGCTGTGTCAAGGGGAGTGAGACCAAAAATACTCGGGGGTGTCAAGGCAGAGTACAGGCCCAAATTTACAATCAGCCGCTCCTTCGGGGGTCAGCGCTACACGTGGGGGCTCGTCCGGGATCCCTGTCTCTCTGCAAGTGAAGCCCACCCCTTGGCACCAATATGGATCCTAGTACAGTGGCCCGATGGTGTGGGGCGGAAGGCGCTCGCTCAGAAGCGAGCGTAGCAATCGCACTCCCGGGAGAAGCCTGGGAGAACGAACAGGTCAACAAGATTGTAAAGGCATTGTCCCCAATTAGAAAGGCCTGGGTGGTCGCAACCAGATCAGATTGTGAGACCTCCCATACTTATGCTCTATTGGAATGGAGGAAGAGAATTCCGGAGAACTTTAGAGGCTCAAGTGTACAGCTAGCTGGGAGAACCAAGTTTTACCTGACGCACCCAGAAGGGCCTGAAGGGAGCCCTGTCAACTCTAGCTGTGTTAAGCCAACGATGCTGGGAGTTAGTTTTGGGTCAACCCCAACCAAAACCGGTTCAAGGCCCCCTCAGGGGGGGGGGAAATACTGTGTTTGACACAAGCAGGGGAGGTTCTCAGTCGGAACGACAACTATCTGACCTAAAACGGCAGTGCCGCACTATACAAGAAAGATTCAAGGAGGCCTCCGGCATGATCGCAGAACACATTGAAGGGTTAAGTGCCTCATGTAAGGACTCGACTGGTAGTAAGCAAAGGTCAAGACCTGCCTCATTTCTCCAGAGACGCACCCACAGCCACTTGCCAGAGGTGACGATTCGGAAGGACTTCAAAATCGAAGGACAGATAGGAGAAAAGGAACAGAAGGGGAATCTGTCCTACACGAATCTCTTGCACCAGATGGAACTGGGACTCCAAAGAGGCTATCTTGAATCAGAAATTGTAGAGGCTGTAGTCAACGCCATTAGCCCAGGCCTGAGTATCAGAGGCATGCTAGAAATGAAAAATGGACTGACTCTAACACAACTCAGGAGAATACTAAAGAGCTACTACAAGGAGGAAGGTGCCACTGAGTTGTATCATCAACTGATAAATATGGCACAGGACGGTCAGGAGACTCCTCAGAATTTCCTGTTCAGGGCCATTGAATTGAAAGACCGCCTGTTGTCCGCCTCCCAGGGGGAAGACTCAGATGAACACTTTGGGGCTGGACTAATTCAGAAGAAGTTTCTGAGGTCTGTGGCTACAGGCCTGAGGAGTGACTATGTTAAATTCCAGTTGAGGCAGTATTTGGATGATCCCTCCACTACAGATGAGGTACTCATTGAGGAGACCAATGAGGCAGCCAAGATGGAAATGGAAAGAGAGAAGAAACAAAGGAAGACTCAGTCCAGTACCACCGCAAGAATCAGATGGCACAAATCTGATGTTTCATCGAGCTCCCAGGAAGCTAGTGTCCTGACAGCGAACACTGATGAGATGCCCCAGTCTGAATTAGGAAAACTGTTTCGGGTGCAGAAAGAAATATTGAAAATGATGGCTTTGTTGACTGAGAAGCTGGAGGGACCACAGAGGGAGGAAGTCTCGACACAGAAGACCCCAGTGGATCATGCAGCCGCCCTGACTGAGAGACCGGCGAAGCTAAAGACCTGTTTCAACTGCGGGGGAGTTGGACACTACCGCCAAGTATGCCCAAGCCCAGCGAAGACTGAAACAAGGCGCCAAGAACCGGCGGAAAACTTCAGAGGGCCCCAGTGAAGGAGTCAGCTGGGCGCCCGGTCACAACAGTCAACTCCAAACAACCTCATGCATACCAGGCCCCTAGGGACGCATGTAGGCCGAATTCGAGCAAGCGCTCACCGAGGCGAGGTGTAAAAGTGCAAACCACCAAACAGGCTAATCTTGCCACTCCCCATGGATTCCCCCCTGAACTAGTGGGACCTTCTCCCATTGTCCCTATCCAAGTGGAAGGGATTTACACCAAAGCCCTGCTGGACACTGGAGCCCAAGTGACTTTACTCTACAGAGATTTCTACGAGAAACACCTCAGACACCTGCCACTTCAGAAGCTGGAGGAGCTGGAGATATGGGGTCTAGGGACTCAGAACTTCCCTTACGATGGCTATCTACCCATTAGGCTCACCTTCGACCCGAGTGTGGCAGGGAAGGCCGAAGCCTTCGATGCCTTGGCAGTGGTGTGTCCCCGCCCACCAGGGGCTGACAAAAGTTCACTCATTATTGGGACCAACACCGACCTAGTCCGAAGACTCTTGACACCGCTTGTACAGACACAGGGTTCTCCAGCTGTAAAGATACACCCAATGTTAAAACAGGTGTATCAGAATCTATTGCATGAGCAGAAAGCCCCGGCGGAAGGAGTGGGGAAAATCTGGCGTTTGGACAGAAGTGAGAATGTGGTACAACCTGGTGAAGTAGTCTGCTTGAAGGCTTCTGTCAAACTGACTTGGACACAGCCGGGACCTTTCATCGTCCTCGAGACGGACGGAGAGAAAGAGGCCAAAGAGTTGGAAATAATCCCAGAACTGCTATCGACCAAGTCACTAAAGCAGAGCAGAGGAAAGGTCTCAGTCAGTGTCCGGAACACCACAACGTCACCGGTGAAGATGCCAGCTAAAGTGTTGCTAGGGAAGGTGAAGCAAGCAACTCCAGTTTCATCGTATGGAATAATGGGAGGACAAGGGGGAGAGATCCCCATGGAAGAGTTCTATCCAAAAGACACCCCCCTGTCACCCGAGTGGATGGAGAGGGCAAAAACCCAGCTGCTGAGATGGAGATAAGCTGGTTGTGGCCACCTGAAGTGCCAGGAGTTGATGCACACTGTTCACCTCGCAGACAGGAAAAGGACACTGTAATTCTGAGACCAGAAGCCCCAGAATTTGTGCCACAAAATGAAAACTCTGAAGATCACCCACCCTTTGACACTGAAGTACAAGAGTGTGAAGTGAGAGAGGAGATAGTACCTACTCCCAAGAGACAAAGGGTTAGAAGAGAGATTCATGCACCCAAAAGACTGACTTATGATGTGCTGGGTGAAAGCTCTGACCAGGCTCAGTTTACTGCTAAAAGAAATCCTGAAATGCCTGGTCTCTCTACTGCCAATTCAGAAGGAGAAAACCCCAACTCACCCCTTGACACATCTGTACTAGACACCATGGTGTAACCTGTGAGTGCACAGAACAGCTCCCCATCATATGAGAATTGGTGGGAGGCTCCTCTGTCAGTGTTGTGCAGCCGCATAGAGGCAAAAATGTGTAACAGAGCCAAATATTTTGAATGTCTTTGGGGACCAAAGAATCAAAGCAGGGGGAGTATGTAGCGGGGACAGTTTTTGCCTCTCCAAAGACATATTGATGTTTTACAATGTTATTCTATGGACTGGTGTTGTAAATAGGTGTTTGGCACCATCTAGTGGTGAAAATGTGGAATGGACTGCACCATCTTTTGGTTTTTCCAAGAAGCATGGGAGGAGTGATGTGAAGGACTTACCCATGAACACTCGGGGCTGCAAGGCATGCTGGGAAGGTGATAAAAGGTTTGGTGGTGGCCATTTTAGCTCTCTCTGGTTCCTGGGACATACGCTCTGGAGGAGCTCTCTCTCTCTCTCTCCCTCTTTCGGTGCGATCTACGGAATTCCGGCCTACTTTCTGCAGAAGCAAGCCATCGATCTCAAAAAGGGTGACGGAGGACTTCCGATCGGCTCTGGAGGAGAATCAGACAACCGGATGATTGCTAGAGACCGGACTGAGACCATGAGGAGTGAAGGCATCCATCCGCCTGGACCTCGTGTTGGTGAGAGGGCTCATGCCCAAAGTCTTGTACTGTTTGACACACATCTAGGCTGCCTTGGTAGTGTTGCTGGGACTGATAGTTCCACGCTGTCGCGGTGTGCCATAAAGCCACACGTGCAAAGGCCTCAAGCCTAAACCAACTGTTGGTGCCGGTCATTGGAGTTGTGCTCCCAGGAGAGAGTGTACAGGTACCTCTCACAGTTAGACTACAGTTTCAGTTTATTTCACACCACTCATTAACCAGAGAGCACTTGGATTACAAATCTTTCTCTTAAATTGCTAGCAGAAGAAAAGAAGATCTGAGACTAGACTGTTCTCATTGCAAGGCCTTGCAGTACTGCTACCATTTACCAGACACTGTCTGAGGTGGGAACATTAAGTCCATTACACGCTGTGATCTTATTCTTGTTAGATGTTGTACGTTGCATAGCGTGTTTACTGATTTTTGTATGGTGTGCTGGAAGTGGGAAGGTGCGCAGTGTTGAGTTGTGGCCTGCGCACTAGTCCCACTTGGAGACGCCAAAGTCCTGCTGATAGGGGAGGACATTAGGGGATTGCTGCCTATAATTTCCTGTAATATTTGTTGCCCACCAAATGTGTTCTCGTGGTTAAGTACAGAATCTATTTCAGTAAAACTAACTGTTGTTTCAGCACAGCCTGTGTATGATTACTTTCCCCTTCAACACCAAAGCTTTATATCTGTATTGGACCACAGCTGTGTCAAGGGGAGTGAGACCAAAAATACTCGGGGGTGTCAAGGCAGAGTACAGGCCCAAATTTACAATCAGCCGCTCCTTCGGGGGTCAGCGCTACATGTAAGAAAAAGAAAGAAACATTTTTGGATTGACCTTATATGATTTGGGAATAAGGAATTTATGTACTAATTTAATAGTGAGATAAGTTTTATACTCTCCAAGAAGAATGTAAAACTGGCCTGTAACCTTTAATAAAGAAATATAAAAAAATATATATATATATCATTGATTACGTGTCTAAAATAAAAAGCAACTCCGGCTGCATTACTCTTTTTCTTCTCGATATCACCTGCAGACTCACTGCTTAATCTTCTTTTGGATTGACACCAACCTCATTCAATCTACTGAGCTCAAAGTGACAAGGATGCACCCCCTTAACTGCTTTGGGCTCAAAGGAGAATTCTGTTTATTCAGAATCCTTCAACCATTTGGAATATGTAAACCCCATGCGTCACATGACAATGTTCTAGGCAACTGAAAAAGGTATGTGAACAAAAATGCAGCAGGGTGAAAGATTGGCATGGAGGGGGGGGGGGGGGTCAGTGAAGTGAGCAGTTCCCAACCTGAAGTTGAGCTGTACGAGAAATTATTATTTTTATATAACAACATTAATGTCTCTATAGCCTTTATACAGTAAAAAAAATTATTTAGCTTTGTATCTACTGCTTTTTGATTAAGCTTATCAAGCATCAGAGCCTTCTGTTCCTGCACGCTGTGGGGCCAAAATACAATACTGGAGCTTTTGTGTCACTATTATGTCCTTGTAAGAAACCTGAGCTTATTCTCAAGAATACCATCCAATTGTTTTCCTGCAGTTCAACAAACTCTCAAAGGCTTACAACCGGAGAGTTTAAAGGCAAATGCTACTTTTTGCAAAATAAATATAAATATATTCTCCCACACAGATTTCATAAAAAATAAATAAATAAAAAAAGTTGTATTAATTTTTACATTGAGCCCGCATAGCAATGCAACCACAGATACAATGCTCAGACTCATGCAGGCAGGTGGATGAATGTAAGGTCTGTCTCCTCAATTCATAGAGCACCGATAGTTCAGCTTCTATGAATGGAGGAAAGGGTTGGAAAGGCTAGGCATAGTCAGCACTTTTGGTGAGTGTCTGTCAGAGATGGAGCCAATTATGTAAGGGGAAAATTGAAGCTGGAAAAGTGGACTTTATATGCACACGTACAAACCATATAAAATAGTTAAAGTTTTTAATTGAATAATGTTATACACAGACACATATAAAATACACTGTACTATTAAATGACCCCATAGACTCTGATAACACCTCCAGATTGTACAGATATATTGTGAACCCAAATGGTGCAGTGATGAAATACACAGTAGCAGCAAACAGATGAAAATATCGACATGGAGTGGTTGAGTCAAAATATGAGGCCATACAGAAATTCGCTCTACACGTTTCGCGTAAAGATACGCTTCTTCAGGAGCACATAAATCTAGTAAATATATAAGAAAAACATCAAATAAGTATATCATTTTCATCCATAACATAAAATAACAATAATCATGAATGAATACAAAAGACGTTCTGGTGAAGCCCAACAAACACAGCATTCATCCCTTATGACCACCAGGGAACAAGAAGCAAAGCCCCTCAGTGGGGTCACATCTATGTATAGAAAATATATGTTCATAAAGATAGCCATCTATAGTTGCAATAGTGTATAGCAAAATTCATATATGTATATTCCAAATTTGTAGATAATACTTACATACAGAGCAGATTGTCTAAGCAACACTGCCAGAAGACTGTAGGCGGCGTACACACGAAGGGATATGTCCGCTGAAAACGGTCCGATGGACCGTTTCAGCAGACATCTCCGCTCGTGTGTATGGGCTAGCGGACAGATTTCTCCACCCGACAGATTTCAAAGCAAGCTTTGAAATCTATCCGGTGGGAATCTGTCCGCCCGACATGTCTGCTGGTTAGTACACTTACCAGCAGACATGTCGGCCCCCACCGCCGCCGCGCCGCTGCCGAATGGATTCGGCGCATGCGCGGAAGTGTTTTACTTCCTGGTGCGGTGACGTGGCGGTGACGCGGCGGCGTCAACGTCACCGCCGCGTCACCGCCACGTCACCGCGCCGTCCGGCGGTGGGGAATTTGATCCGATGGTGTGTACACGCCATCGGATCAAACTCCCGATCGGACATATCCAATGGAAATGGTCCGCGGACCGTTTTCATCGGATATGTCCGATCGTGTGTACGCCGCCTAAATGAGTGTCAAAACTAACTAGTCCGAATTATAAAATCTATAGAATAAAATGCATTATGGTAACCTGATTAAATTTCACACATGCATGCCGAAACAAAAGCAGCATGCATAAGTGAAACCTGGTAGGCCGCGTACACACGATCAGACCGGTCCGATGAAACAAATTGATCGTGTGTACGGCCCATCGGACCGTTGTCTATCAGACCAAAGTTTTAAAACTTGCTTTAAAATCTGTCCGATGGACGCCTGACCGTCGGACCAAAACGATGGTTAGTACACAAAAGCATCGGACCAAAAACCCGCGCATGCTCAGAATCAAGTCGATGCATGCTTGGAAGCATTGAACTTCGTTTTTTCAGCAATTGGATTTTGGACTGATGGTGGTACGCACATCAGACCATCAGACCACTTCAGCGGTGGCCCAATGAAAACGGTTTGTCGGACCATTCTCATCGGACTGGTCTGATCGTGTGTACAGGGCTGTAATATATAGCCTAAAACTAATGCTACAATGCAGCTAGGTGTTGAAAAATCAAGCTTATAAATTGTGGAGTAAGGGCTTACCAGGTAGCCAATTAGATCAACTCTGCATTAACTGGAATATCACCACTGCTGGGGTCAGGGCCATCTTTAACATTGATTGGACCCTGGGCAAACATTTTTTTTGGGCCCCCACCATGCAATTTCGCTCCCCACTTACGCTCCCTAATTGGTTGCTAGAGACTACTGCACATCATTACTGCTCACTCAATGGGGGGATGGGTGGGATAAGTGGTAGTGCTGGTCGGGGATGGGATCAGTGGCAGTGCAGACCCCCCCCCCTCCTTACATCAGAGTCCCTAAAGTTTCCTCATCTGAAAGCATGGTCCCATAGTCACTTTTCTTGTATAAAGGCCCCCAGAGCCTCCAAACTTAAATCAGGATTACCAGAGTTATCCTCTCCCAGAGTTATCCTTTCTATATATAAAGGTCCCCAGTGCCCCCTCCTTACTTTAAGGTCACTGGAGCCCCCTCCTTACATCAGTGTCCCCAGGGAGCCCCGTCCTTACATCAGGGTCCCCAGAGAGCCCCCCTCCTCACATCAGGGTCCCCAGAGCCCCCTCCTTACATAAGGGTCTTCACAGAACCCCCCTCCTTACATCAGGATCCCCAGAGCCCCCTCCTTACATCATGGTCCCCAGAGCCCCCTCCTTACATCAGGGTCCCCATAGTACTTTCCTCCTCACATCAGGGTCCACAGTTAGCCCCTTCTTACATCAGGGTCCCCAGACCTCCCTCCTTACATCAGGGTCCCCAGACCCCCCTCCTTACATCAGGTTTCCCAGAGCCCCTTACTTTAGGGTTCCCGGTTAGCCCCCACCTTACATCAAGGTCCCCAGTGAGCCCCCTCCTTACATTAGGGTCCCCAGAAAGCCCCCTCCTTACATTAGGGTCCCCAGAGAGCCGTCTCCTTACACCAGGTCCCCAAAGAGCCTCCCCCTTACTTTGGGGTCCCCAGTTAGTTTCCTCCTTACATCAGGGTCCCCAGAGAGCCCCTTCCTTACATCAGAGTCCCCAGAGAGCCCCCTTCTTGCCCACTCCTTACATCAGGGTCCCCAGGGAGCCCCCTCCTCACATCAGGGTGACCAGAGAGCCCCTCTCTTTACATTGGGGTCCCCAGAGAGCCCCCTCCTTACATCAGGGTCACCAGAGAGCCTCCCCTTAATTTGGGGTCCCCAGTTAGCCCTCACCTTACATCAGGGTCCCCAGAGAGCCCTCTCCTTACATCAGGCTCACCAGAGAGCTCCCCCCTCCTCACATTGGGGTCCTCAGATCCATCCTCTTTACATCAGGGTCCACACATTTCCCCCCTTTGAAGCAGGAAGTCCCGTGCTCATCCATTGAACACGGTGGGCGGAGGCGGAGTCAGACAAACCATGTGGTTGGTTACTAGGTGCTGAGTGGTCATGACCTAGCAACCAACCACCTATGACAGCTGCAGGGGGAGCCTGGAGGTGTGGCAGCAGCCAGGACTGCAGGAGAAAGTTCCAATCTCCGCTGAATACGGGGGCGGAGGCAAAGTCAGATTAGCCATGTGGTTGGTTACTAGACGCCAGGCGGTCCTAGCAGCCACCCACTATTGTTGGCAGCGGCAGCAGCAGGAGGCCAGAGGTGGGACTTCAGTGGTTTCACTGTGGCAGGCAGCATGTCACATCTATAGTAACACTGGTGCGGGCTCAAGGGGCTGCTGCTTTGGGCCCCACAACAATAACTGGGCCCTGGACAGCTTCCCCTTTTGCCCTGCGTTAAAGACGGCACTGGCTGGGGTATCGGGGGGTATCAGGGGTCAGAGGACAGAAGATCTGAAAGAGAGAGCAGCCACCAGCACACAGGACAATTGGCATTCATGTAAGTGCTGTCCCTGGTGCTGATTTATGTTCAATCATTTTTGTTTTCCAATATTTTTATTCAGATAATTTTAACAAGTACAAAATCAGAAATTGTACATTAACAAATTGTTGAAGGTTCACTTACATTACTGATAAACCTATATGCACCTATAGCATCATCCACCTATTAGGGTCAAACCTAAACCGAACTTGCGACCCACTAGCTGAACTTCCATGTGGTCTCAGGGACCATAATTGGTCCAAAGATCCATTTAAAGGCAAATTCAGATGGAGAGAGGAAAGAAGGAGAAACAGAGATATCAGAGAGAAGAATAGAGGGTAGTAAAGGGGGGTGCACTCCGGCCCTGGAGGAAGATACTCCTGAGCCAATCCCATCTCATTATGTAGCTGTGAGATAGTTGATCCAGGGGTCCCATATTTTGTCAAAACCATGCAACCCTAGCAGTTAAAATTGCCGAGAGGCGTTCATTCACCATTATCCATGATAGTTTTGCTTTCAGCAGGTAAAAAGGGACCTCCAAGATTTGACTATAGATATTCTTGCTGCTACAAATAAAGGCTATGGGCAAGATCCACAAACAATTATGGAGGCGGATCTCCAGATCCGCCGCCGTAATTTCAAATCTGCGCCGGCGTATCATTGTTTTGTATCCACAAAACAAGATACACTGGTTTTCTGCGTAGATATACGCCGTCTTACGCCATCGTACTAAAGTGTCCTATTTACGCTGGACGCTAGGGGGCGCTTCCACGTCGAATATGCAAATTAGGTAAATACGCCGATCCACGAACGTACGTACGCCCGGCGCAGTGTTTTTACGTTGTTTGCGTAAGCGTAGGTCCGGCGTAAAGTTACCCCTGCTGTATAGAGGCGTACGTAATGTTAATTATGGACGTCGGGCCAGCGTCATTTTTTTTAAGTTCACGTTGCTTTCATTGATGTTTTGCGACGTGATTTCGCGCATGCGCACTGGCATACGTCCACGGCCGGGTCATCCATAATTATAATAAAACACGCCCCCCACTAGTAAATTTGAATTACACTCGCGTATGCCGGCCCATTTACGCTACGCCGCCGTAAGTTACAGCGGCATTTCTTTTTGGATAAGGATACGCCGCTGTAACTTACAGCGGTGTAGAGTAAATGGGACACGCTGCGCCGGCGGGGCAGGTATGTGGACCTGGCCCAAAGTAAACACAAATATGTTATGCAGGTCAACAGTGCAGGGTTGGTCATCATTCAACAGTTCTGAGTGATAAAAAAATAAAATAAATCCCTGGTGCTAATTTAAAACCAAATGTCACTATATGTAAGCATTAACCGCTTGCAGACCGCCCAGCGCCGTTTTACGGTGGCAGGTCGGCTCTGCTGCCCAAAATCACGCAATATAACGTGATTTTTCTTTGCGGCCACTAGGGGCGCCCCCTCTTCGCCCTTGGTGCTGATGCGAGGGCCAGTCAGGCGCGATCACTGCTGTGCACCTGCGATCGCTCGTAACAGAGTTCTTTCAGGGGGAGAAATGACTGATCGTATGTTCATACAATGATATTTTTTTTTGTTTACAAAAGCTTTATTTGGAAGTTCAAGATAACAAACATAGGGGCATATTAATTAAAAGTACAAAACCATAATCTTTAACATTCAGAGAAACATGAACAGAACACAAGTATAGAAGTACATGGTACAAGTAGGTTAGGCACATTATAAAAGGGTGGAAATCAGACCAGCTAGTAAGTACATACACTTTAGGGAACATAATTAACCCCTTGTGTTAACCCCTTTCCCTGCCAGTGACATTTTTACAGTAATCAATGCATTTTTATAGCACTAATCGCTATAAAAATGCCAATGGTCCCAAAAATGTGTCAAAAGTGTCCGATGTGTCCGCCATAAGGTTGCAGTACCAATAAAAATTGCAGATCGCCGCCATTACTAGTAAAAAAAAAATATTAATAAAAATGACATAAAACTATTCCATATATTGTAGACACTATGGGCCAGATCCACAAAGCTGCCCCATTTACTGTACGCCGTTGTAAGTTACAGCGGCGTATCCTTATCCACAAAGAAATGCCGCTGTAGCTTACGGCGGTGTAGCGTAAATGGGCCGGCGTATGCAATTCAAATTAACTAGTTGGGGGCGTGTTTTATTGTAATTATGAATGACCCGACGCAAACGACGCTTTGTTTTAACTGCGCATGCGCCGGCCTTGGACGTATCCCAGTGCGCATGCGCGAAATCACGTTGCAAAACATCAATGAAAACGACGTGAACGTAACTTACGCAAATCCCTATTCGCGAACGGTTTACGCAAACGACGTGAACGACGGAAAAATCTACGCTGGCCCGACATCCATACTTAACATTACGTACGCCTCTATACAGCAGGGGTAACTTTACGCCGGGCCTACGTTTAGGCAAACAACGTAAAAACACTGCGCCGGCCGTATGTACGTTCGTGAATCGGCGTATCTAGCTCATTTGCATATTTTACGTGGACACACAACGGAAGCGCCCCTAGCGTCCAGCGTAAGTATGCAACTAAGATACGACAGTGTAATAACGTTACGCCAGTCGTATCTTAGCGTAATTCCGGCGTATCTTGTTTTGTGAATACAAAACAAAGATACGCCTGCAGGAATTTGAAATTACGGCGGCGTATCCGGAGATACGCCGCCGTAATGCTTTGTGGATTTGGCCCTATAACTTTTGCGGAAACCAATCAATAAAGGCTTATTGCGATTTTTTTTAAGAAAAATATGTAGAAGAATACGTATCGGCCTGAACTGAGGAAAAAATTTTTTTTAGATATATTTTTGAGGGATATTTATTATAGCAAAAAAAGCAATTGTGGCTCTATTTTTGTTTATAGCGCAAAAAATAAAAACCGCAGAGTTGATCAAATACCACCAAAAGAAAGTTCTATTTGTGGGAAAAAAAGGACGTAAATTTTGTTTGGGAGCCACGTCGCACGACTGCGCAATTGACAGTTAAAGCGACACAGTGCCGAATCGCAAAAAGTGGCCCGGTCATTGACCATCAAAATGGTCCGGGGCTGAAGTGGTTAAAGTACAGTATATCCAAGGCTAACAATTTGTTATATCAAGTTTCTTTTGGGTCCCACTGAGGGAGATTTCTGTTTGCTTCCTGTCCTGTAGACACAACAGGAAGAGAAAAGAAATCTGAGGGACTTCCTTTTTAGATAGTTTCCACTGCAATACTGTCAATGCCCTCGTTGAAATAAGTTCTCTCTATTCCCTTCCCAGTCACAAGTCAAGCATTTCAGTCCAGGTGACAGTGAGCACCGAGGCAAATAAAGAGGGTGAATCTCCACCGCAAGGACCAAAGGGTTTGGTTCACAAACACATCTACTGCACATGTGTGGAAACTTTCAATAAATCACGTGTTAGTTTTTGCTTTCCCATTCACACTTGTAATAAAACCATGGAAATTCTTTATTTAAGCAAAACAAATTTAAATGAGTATTTTTCCATACAGTATGGGGACGTGAATGCAGACAAATACACCTGTATATGTTTTGTAGCAGCTGGGCAAATATAACAAAGAGACGTCCTTTCACTAACCCTACCTGTGTGTTCTGTCAAGTCATTATATCTTCGAAGTGTGCATGTTAACATATCAAAACTGCAATGCAGGTCATTTTGACTTGTGAGCCCAGCTGTATTTTACCCCTCCATTCTATTGTCGGGATTATTTAACCATGTAAAGTGATACTAAACACACAGGGCCAGATTCACATACAATCTGTGGCGGCGTATCGTAAGCCATTTACACTACACCGCCGCAACTTAATGGAGCAAGTGCCGTATTCCCAAAGCACTTGCTCCGTAGTTTGCGGCGGCGTAGTGTAAATGGCCCTGCGTATCCCTGCGTAATTCAAAGGGGGCGCATGCGCCGGCCGGGAAAAAAGCCCAGTACGCATGCTCCAGCTCACGTCGGAAAGCGTCATTGAAACCGACGTCAACACGCAATGCCCTATTCGCGAACGACTTAGTAAAACGACGTAACCGACGGAAAAAGACGCTGACCCGACGCCATACTTAACATGGCAACGACGGAACTTCGTAAACCTACCCCTCATATAGCAGGGGAAGGTTTACGCTTACGGAAACGACGTAAACGACGATGTGGCGGCGTAAAAGCGTTCGGGAATCAGCGTATTAGGCTCATTTGCATAGACAAATGAGAAAACAACGTAAAGGCCACCTAGCGGCCAGAAAAGTAATTGCATCTACGATCCGACGGTGTAAGTGTTTTATACCTGTCGGATCTTCACTGTATCTATGCGTAAGTGATTCTAGGAATCACACGCATAGATACCCAGTAAAAAAAACAGAGATACGACGGTGTTTCCTGCGATACACCGTCGTATCTCTTTTGAGAATCTGGCCCACAGAGCCAGATTCTCAAAGAAGTTACGTCGGCGTATCTCGAGATACGCCGCGTAACTTCTAGGAAGCGCCGGCGTATCTTTTTTCTGTATTTTGAAAGCAAGATACGCCAGAATTTTTCTTTGATCTGACCAGCGTAAGTCTCTTACACCGTTGTATCTTAGTTGCATATTTACGCTGGCCGCTAGGTGGCGCTTCTGTCGATTTACGCGTCAAATATGCAAATGAGCTAGATACGCCGATTCACGAACATACTTGCGCCTGGCGCATTTTTTTACGTCGTTTGCGTAAGCGTAAGTCCGGCATAAAGTTACCCCTGCTATATGAGGCGTACGCAATGTTAAGTATGGTCGTCGGGACAGCGTCGAATTTGCCGTCGTTTACGTTGTTTGCGTAAAACGTTCGCAAATAGGGCTTTGCGTAAGTTACGTTCACGTCGAAACCAATGAGTATTTGCGGCATAATTTTGAGCATACGCACTGGGATACGTCCACGGACAGCGCATGCGCCGTTCGTAAAGAGCGTCAATTACGTGGGGTCACGATTCATTTACATGGATCACGCGCCCTACCTGCCTATTTTGAATTAGGCGCGGCTACGTTGACCCATTTCCGCTACGTCGCCGTAAATTTGGGCGCAACTTGTTTGTGAATACGGCGCCTGCCTCTCAAAGTTACGGTGGCGTAGTGTAAATGAGATATGCTATGCCCGCACAAAGATACGCGACTGTACGTGAATCTGGCCCACACTGTTTAATTTACATCAATTTCTGTATATAGATAATGGTACTGCAATTATAAAAATAAAAATAAAAATCGAAGTCCATTTTCCTAATCAATATACAGCTGTCACATGACACAGATCTTTCCCAGCCTGTCTGTAAAGAAACATAATCAGGAGGAGCTTCTAGTCCTCTGCTGCGGATCACGTGTTCAAAATAAAATAAAAAACAGCCTTTGGAATACAGAGTAAAAATATATAATTAATATCAAAAAACTGTTTTAAATTGTCATACACATATATACAGTATTTAAAATCAAATCTTTTATTTATAGACAATAAAATGTTGTGGGCGGATCTCTGCCAGTCACCGGCTGTGTCATGCCCCTCCAGCCTGTGTCTCATGCCACGTACACACATCGGGGTTGTAAAAAAAATTACGTTTTTCAGGCTCTAGAAAAAACTATGTTTTTTTTCAACCCGATCATTAAAATGGTCGTGGAAAAAAAAATGCTCTAGCAAAGCGCGGTGACGTACAACACGTACGACGGCACTATAAAGGGGAAGTTCCATTCGGATGACGGCACCCTTGGGGCTGCTTTAGCTGATTTTGTGTTAGTAAAAGACAATTCGCGCTTTTCTGTCTGTTACAGCGTGATGAAGGTGCTTACTCCATTACGAACGGTAGTTTTACGAGAACGAGCGTTCTCCGTCTCATAACTTGCTTTTGAGCATGCGCGGATTTTTCTCGTTGTTAAAGCCCACACGACCATTTTTAACAACCCGAAAAACGACAACATTAAAAACATCTTTAATAAATAGAGCATGTTCGAATTTTATTTTTGCCAGTTTTTTTCAGAAGCCCACACACAATCGTTTTTAATGACATTAAAAAAAAACGTAATTTTTTACAACCCGAAAAACAGTTGTGTGTACGCGGCAATAAGAGGAAGATGAAGCCTCTATTAATCTCCATGTGATATACCACCCCCATTGTATTTAGCTGGTTAGTGGGCATGGAGGAGGAGGAGGAGGAGGGAGGGAGTGGGCTGTCATTTACCACTGTGTATACACCCACATGTGTGACCCTATAGTCACATGGGCTGCTCAGATGTGATAGGGAGGAAATGCTCAGCATAGAAACTCACTGAAAACTGAGCATGTGCAGAGTTGCCACCACAGCTGCAAAATCCCAAGCTGAATTGGGGACATGGACAGAAGGTGGAGATAGAGAACAGCAGGATCAACCAGTTTTTTTTGTAGAATGCAGAAAACGAATCTCATAGTGACTATAATAAACATGCAATACAACATTTATTGATAGTTTTTCATGATGTGTGTTTGGTGACATTTAAGCTTCAACTGCCATTGTGATTTTCATTTATGTGTCCTAGGGCCATTTTAAAATCATTTCTGGACTCTGGGGCGGGTCCTGGCACATGTATCCAAATAGCAAGGATAACTTGCCACAAATTTGTGACAGTGTTGAATTGTAAGTCTGTTAACTTTATAGCACCCTCTAGTGTGCTAAAAGTGTAGTACATTTTGTGAGGACAGGTACATTTCCAGGCTTGGCTGCCAGCTAAGCCTGGAAATGTACCTGTCCTCACAAAATGTATGGCTGTGTTTTAAACTGGGCTAGGAGTGGCTCAGGGTAGTGCTGGGTGACTCACAGGTAGCATCACCAGGACCTCCCACTTCTTTCCAGTATGTTTTGGTGTTTTTTGGAAAGAGAGGTGGAGAGGGGAGGTAGAGCTAGCTGGTGTATTCTGAGGAGCCCTGACCAATCCCCAATCTGGATTGGCAGGGGGCAGGCCTCCTTAAATATCCAGGGTCAGCCCAGCTGGGGAGGAGTTGATAGGGTGGAAGATGGAGATGGAGTGTTAGGCTGTCAGGCCTTTGAGGAAGCTCCCCAGTCTGGGGGTGGTGATCTTGGGCCTGGGCTCGAGTGCAGACGGGACCCTCTTACAACCCACAGAGGTGTCCTGACCAGCAGGCAAATGAAGAGCAAGAGAGGACAGTGGGAGTACACTGCCAGGCAAGTCTCCAGGAGTTCCACAGAGGCAGCCAGGAGGGTGGGAGTACTGGGAGGCACGCCTGAGAGAACTGAGATGGAGCGGTCTGGAATGGGTGCAGAGCCAGTCTATGGGATTGTGGAGGCACAGGCAGAAGAGAGGGGCAGCTGTAGCCAGAAGGGCTGGCAGTGCCTGAAGAGGTGGTCCTAGGAGCAGTAGCCACAGGGACAGATAGCACTGGAATGTTCTAATTTTTGCTACACCATAGGGGCCCGCGGTCCCTGCCTGAAAAGGGCATCTGCTGTAGGCCTGACTGAGTCAGTGTCCTCTTGTCTATATTCCTGAGATTGTTTTTTAAATAAGAGACGTGTTATACTTACCTGCTCTATGCAGTGGTTTTGCACAGAGCCCCGATCCTCCTTCTCTCGGGTTCCAAGCAGGCTTTCCTGATCCCTCCCTCCTGCCAAGTGATCCACAGCAAGCAGCTTGCTATGGGGGCACCCAAGCAGGCTCGCTTATGAGCTGCAGACCTGTGTGTCTATTCACACACAGCCCTGCTCTCTTCTCATTAGCTGACTGGCTGTGATTGACAATGGCTGGCTCCCACTGCTGTCTCAGCCAATAAGGAGGATGGGACCCAGGACAGCAGAGGCTTGCATGCATATCACTGGATCGAGATAGGGCTCAGGTAGGTATGGGGGGGGGGGCTGCTGCTGTAAGCATAAGTTTTTCTTAGCTTAATGCATAGAATGCGTGAAGGTAAAAACCTTGAAGTGGTTCTAAAGCCTTAAGGTTATTCACCTTAATGCTTTCTTTGCATTAAGGTAAAAAAAATTACTTCTGTGCTTCAGCTCCCCCCCTTTTTGAGCCCAATCTGATCCAGCGATGTGCATGGACTCAGCGGCTCCAGACACTGTCTCTCTCCTCATTGGACTGATTGATAGCAGCAGGAGTCATTGGCTCCTGCTGCTGTCAATCAAGTCCTGTGACACGGGAGCCGGGGGCGGGGACAAGTATCGCTGTTTAGGATCAATGGATGCAGCAGGAGGACTCGTGACGAGTTTGCCCAGGGAAAGAGACCCAATGAAGAGGAGGGGCTTGAAGCACAGCCGGAGAACCCCAGAAGAAGAGGATCGTGGCTGCTCTGTGCAAAACTATTCAACAGCGCAGGTAAGTAAAGGCATGTTTGTCATTTTTATTGAAAACTAAAATCCACAATCTAGGGCCGCGTACACACGATGAGACATGTCCGCTCAAACATGTCCGACGGACCGTTTGCAGCAGACATGACTCATCGGATTTTGGTCCGATGGCGTGTACACACTATCGGATCAAAATCCCCGCCGGCAGGCAGCGCGGTGACGTGGCGGTGACGTTGACGCCACCACGTCACCGAACCAGGAAGTGAAAAACTTCCACGCATGCGTCGAATCCATTCAACGCATGTGCGGGCAGATATGTCCGCTGGTTGGTGTACTAACCAGCGGACATATCCGACGGACATGTCTCCGGCGGACAAATTTTAAAGCATGCTTTGAAATTTGTCCGCTGGACAAACATGTCCGCTAGCCCGTACACACGATCGGATTTGTCTGCTAAAAAGGTCCCTCGGACCAGTTTCAGCGGACAAATTTGATCGTGTGTACGCGGCCTAACAGTAACCTATCTAGCCCTGTCAAGAAGAAATCAGCATACATACCTTTTTTAAAGCCAATCCGACCTGATCTCCAGTGGCGAAAGCTCTGCAGAGGACACAGCTGACAAGGGCTATGAAATTAATGGGGAGTGATGTCACCCATAGACTTATTTTAGGGCTTCCATTGTCAGATTTGTCCTTTGTGCCCGCCTCCACAGCGAAGCCGCAGCTGACAGCTCAGCATGGGATTGGGTTGGAACGGCTTAACCACTTAAGGACCGCCTCCTGCACATATACGTCGGCAGAATGGCACGGCTGGGCACAAGCACGTACAGGTACATCTTCTTTAAGTGCCCAGCCTGGTCCGAAGCTCCGTGACCGCGATCGCCACTGGAGTCCCACGATCGGTCCCCGGAACTGAAGAATGGGAAGAGCTGTGTGTAAACACAGCTTCCGTGTTCTTCACTGTGGCGCCATCATCGATCGTGTGTTCCCTAATATAGGGAACCACAATCAATGACGTCACACCTACAGCCACACCCCCTACAGTTAGAAACACAGATGAGTTCACACTTAACCCCTTCAGCGCCCCCTTGTGGTTAACTCCTAAACTGCAATTGTCATTTTCACAGTAAACAATGCATTTTTAATGCATTTTTTGCTGTGAAAATGACAATGGTCCCAAAAATGTGTCAAAATTGTCCGAAGTGTCCGCTATAATGTCGCAGTCACTAGTAGTAAAAAAATAAATAATAAAAATGCAATAAAACTATCCCCTATTTTGTAAACGCTATAAATGTTGCTCAAACCAATCGATAAACGCTTATTTCGTTTTTTTTTTACCAAAATAGGTAGAAGAATACGCCTAAACAGAGTGAAAAAAAATGTTTTATATGTTTTTGGGGGATATTTATTATTGCAAAAAGTTGTCGCTCTATTTTTGTTTATAGTGCAAAAAATAAAAACCACAGAGGTGATCAAATACCGCCAAAAGAAAGCTCTATTTGTGGGAAAAGAGGGACACCAATTTTGTTTGGGAGCCACGTCGCACGACCGCGCAATTGTCAGTTAAAGTGCCACAGTGCCGAATCGCAAAAACTGGCCAGGTATTTTACCTGTCTAAAGGTCCGGGTCTTAAGTGGTTAAAAAAACGCATGTAAAGCACCTGAAAGAAGCCTCATCTGCATTCCCAATGTGAAAGCCTGAGTGCTTTTAGAGCCCTTTCACACTGCCAGTGCCCGAAAAACGCAGGTAAAGACCCCTTTCACACTGGGGCGTTTTTCAGGCGATTTGCATTAAAAAAAATCGTCTCAATGGGAAGAGGTGCTTTAGGAGTGGTGTATTCAATGCTCCTAAATCGCTGCAAAGAAGCTGCTTGCAGGACTTTTGTTGACGCCCTGCCAGCACAGCGCTTCAGTGTGAAAGCACTTGGGCTTTCACATTGGGATTGCAGATGCAGCTTCTTTGAGGTGCATTACAGGCGCTATTTTTAACGCTTTAGCGCCTGAAAAACGCCCCAGTGTAAAGGGGTCTTACAAAACGTATTAAAACAGAAAATATATTTGCAGCCCAGAGTTGGATCTTCATCCCTTGTTTAGAAAGCTCTGTCATTATAACACCTATTGAACATGGCTTATGAAAATAAGGTAAAGGAGAAACAATTATCTATACAAGAAACAGATTTCCCAACCAAATGTTCTTGTAAACGATCCACTTGAGATATACTGGAGGATACTCGTGCTCCACACACAGGCACACAGGTGCTTTGCATACATTTGCCTGGCTTCCTCTCCTGGCAGGTGATCTCCTCTGTACACATACAGGACACTCTTCTGAATAGGTGATGAGCTTCAAACAATACTTATGTGATAACTGATTTCCGCTCCACACCTACACATCTCAGGTCCTTCAGTCACGGAGAGCCATTCCTGGAAAGATTAGGGCTTGAGGCAAAGCCAGGTTTTAATGAACACAACAATCCTGCTGAGGTCTCATTAACGATGAAACAGGATGTGATGACTGGAATTTGTTATGTATTCATTTAACACTGTAATACGTAGACATTTAAAGCTGAACCTCCAGGAAGACATAAAAAAAACAGTTATGTGTTCATAAAAAAAAAGTAAAGTAGGCAAAACTTATTTTTTGGGAGGATTATAACCCCTGTAAAGTTTATGTTTGCCATCTTTCTCCCATTATGGAGAGTTACCTTCACTTCCTGTCCCATAGCCAAAACAGGAAATTAAAGGTAATCTCTTGGGAACCCCCAGGTCACCAGAACTAGTGTCCCCATTGGAAGATTTCCCCTCTATTACTTTTCTGGGGACAACCCAAAATGTGGGATTATTGTTAACTTTTACTCTCAATTAGGGTTGTCCCGATACCACTTTTTTAGGACCGAGTACAACTATCGATACTTTTTTTCATGTACTCACCGATACCGAATACCGATACTTTTTTTAATGTCATGTGACAGTTTTCAAACCACAATACAGACTAATGATATGAAGAATGTTCCTTAGATTGGTGGTCAGTGGGAAGAATGTTCGTTACATTGGAGGTCAGGGAGAAGAATGCCCCTTACATTGGTGCGGTGGTCAGTGAGAAGAATGCCCCTTACATTGGTGGTCAGTGAGAAGAATGCCCCTTACATTGGTGATTAGGGATGAGCCGAAAACCCCTGGGTTCGGTTCGCACCAGAACCTGCGAACAGACCAAATGTTCGTGTGAACTTTAGAACCCTGTTAAAGTCTATGGGACTCGAACGTTTGAAATCTAAAGTACTAATTTTAAAGGCTAACATGCAAGTTATTGTCCTAAAAAGTGTTTGGGGACCAGGGTCCTGCCCCAGGAGATATGTATCAATGCAAAAAAAAGTTTTAAAAAACGGCTGTTTTTTCAGGAGCAGTGATTTTAATAATGCTTAGAGTGAAACAATAAAATTGGAATATTACTTTAAATTTCGTACCTAGGGGGCGGGGGGGGTGTATAGTATGCCTGTAAAGTAGCGCTTGTTTCCTGTGCTTAGAACTGTCCCTGCACAAAATGTAATTTCTGAAGGAAAAAAGTCATTTAAAATCACTCACCTTAGGGTCTGGTATGGATATCAAGGGGAACCCTGCGTCAAATTAAAAAAAATGATGTGGGGTTCCCCCCAAATATCCATTCCAGACCCTTCAGGTCTGGTATGGATTTTAAGGGAAACTCCACCCCAAATTTAAAAAAAATATGCCGTGGACCCCCACACATTTTTTTTTATGAATGACTTTTCTCTGTATTGCCGGGAGCCGACAATTCATTATAGCCACGAGTGATTTTAAATTACTTTTCTTCCTTCAGAAATTACACTTTGTGCAGGGACAGTTCTAAGCATGGGAAACAAGTGCTAATTTACAGGCATACTATACACCCCCCTAGGTACGAAATTTAAAGGAATATTTCACTTCTATTGTTTCACTTAAAGGAATTTTTAAAATCACTGCTGCCAAAAAACTGCAGTTTTTAAAACTTTTTTTTGCATTGATGCATGTCCCCTGAGGCAGGATCCAGGTCCCCAAACACTTTTTATTACAATAACTTGCATATTAGCCTTTAAAATTAGCACTTTAGATTTCAAACGTTCGAGTCCCATAGACTTTAACAGGGTTCTAAAGTTCACACGAACTTGCCGCGAACACCCCAAATAGTTCGCTGTTCGGCGAACAGGCAATGTTCGAGTCGAACATGAGTTCTACTCGAACTTGAAGCTCATCCCTATTGGTGATCAGTGAGAAGAATGCTCCTTATATTGGTGGTCAGTGAGAAGAATGCTCCTTTACATTGGTGATCAGTGAGAAGAATGCTCCTTACATTGGTGGTCAGTGGGAAGAATGCTCCTTTACATTGGTGATCAGTGAGAAGAATCCTCCTTACATTGGTGGTCAGTGAGAAGAATGCTCCTTTACATTTGTGATCAGTGAGAAGAATGCTCCTTTACATTGGTGATCAGTGAGAAGAATGCCCTTTACATTGGTGATCGGTGAGAAGAATGCCCCTTACATTGGTGATCAGTGGGAAGAATGCCCCTTACATTGGTGATCAGTGGGAAGAATGTCCCTTACATTGGTGATCAGTGGGAAGAATGTTCCTTACATTGGTGGTCAGTGGGAAGAATGCCCTTTACATTGGTGATCGGTGAGAAGAATGTCCCTTACATTGGTGATCAGTGGGAAGAATGCTCCTTACATTGGTGATCAGTGGGAAGAATGTTCCTTACATTGGTGGTCAGTGGAAAGAATGTTCCTTACATTGGTGGTCAGGGAGAAGAATGCTCCTTACATTGGTGGTCAGTGAGAAGAATGCTCCTTTACAGATGGCGAAACCATTAATTGGGGTCACTATTTTATTATATGCGAGTTGGAAATTAAATTAATCACTGCTGCTTTCACATTAACTTACTGCATTGTACACTATTAAGGAGCTAGTTCTTCTTATTCATAAGAGAAAGCACCCCCCCCAGCCCCCCCCCCCGGGCCATTCTCAGCTTGACAAAACTCCATCCCTTGACAAAACGACCAGCAGAAAGGCAAGCAAGTAGCAAGCATCTATTGGATCGTAATGCAGCGACGAGCGAGGAAGGAATTCAAGTCTGCGTGCAATCGTGTCACTATCGTATTTCTTCTTACCCGCCTGCTCTGCTCTCCACTCTGCTCTCCGCCCCCCGCTCTCTGTACACTCTCCGCCCGCTGTCCGCCCACTCCCGGCCCCCTCTCCGCCCGCTGTCCGCCCACTCTCCGCCCTGATCTCCGCCCCCTCTTTGCCCGCCGCTCTCGTCAAAAGAAAATTATCGGACAGGGCATCGGGAGCATTTGCGCGAGTACAAGTCCCGATACTAGTATCAGTATCGGTATCAGGACAACTCAACTCTACCTTCAATGAAAATGGTAAGCAGAACAACTAGAGAGGGTGAATCCCTATTCTATTTGTCCCAGACATCAATAAAAACTGACAGATAATCAAATTCACCCCCCCCCCCCCCGCTATCAAAAACTGATGCCTCGTACACACGACCATTTTTCTCCGCGGGAAAAAAAAAAACAACGTTTTTCCCCGGCGTGATTCCTCTCCAGCCTTACTTGCATACACGCGTTCATGCAAAAAAACGTCCGACCAAAGCGCGGTGACGTACAACACGTATGACGGGACTATAAAGGGGAAGTTCCTTTTAAATGGCGTCACCCTTTGGGCTGCTTTTGGGCTGCATACTTGATGCGTGTTTTTTTCCCCTCAGAAAACCATACACACAACCGTTTTTTGCAAGAAGAAAAAGACTGACGGGAAACACGACGAGAAAAAAGAGAGCTGGTTTCAATTTTTTTGCAGGCAGTTTTTTAGTCGAGAAAACTGCTAAGGAGCATACACACAACTGGTTTTCACGACCAATATAAAAAATGACAGTTTTCTCGTCGTGAAAACCGGTTGTGTGTACAACAAAATGGTTTACCTCCACTATTGCAAAATAAAAGTCGCGTGGTTTTCCCACAATTTTTTTTGCCACGATTTTGATGTGATTGGAAACAAAGCATGTGTATTCCTGTGGACCTCAAGTCGCATCAAAGTGGGACCAAAGTAGTGCAGGGACTACTTTGAAGTCACACAGATATGAACGGTACTCATTGGAAATCAAGGGGAACGACTTTTCATTCGACTTTGCAGTCCAAAGTTGCATGATAAGTCGCACTAGTGGAAACCAAGCCTAAAACAAAAATGAGCCCACTGGTTTACCAAGAGAAAGCTCCAGTTATAAATGTTCTATAAATGTTACCAAATCCATAAAGTGGTATTACACCTAAATAGGGGACATGTAGAGGACAAAAAAAATAAAACATGCAGAAACGGGGAAAAAAGGGGTATACAGCACTGTATACAGCACTAAATGTTATGTAATGCTATGTTAAACACTGCAACACACTATACTGACACACAATACTCACACTATACTGACAGATAGCTCAGGATCACAATAAGTGAACACATTAACTCGCTAGTAGCAAACTGAGCCCAGCTCTATTTATCTTCACTCCAACACAATACAAAAGCTCCTTATGGGAGGTTACCTTTTAATAGTGTGGGGTGGGACTATGAGCACTGAGCCGTAATTGGAGAAAGTCATCAACACTTTGCCCAATCAGGGCTCTGACAGCAGTCAGGTGCAAAGCTTCATCCAATTAGGACCCTAGAATGCACTGTGAAGCGAGCAGTGCATTGTGGGGCTCTCGGCGGGATGTGCTACCTGCAACTTCGAACAATAGAACGGTTTGGAAATGTGGTGGGTGATGAATGTTGGTGATGAATGTTGGGCAGAATTTGTCCATTATTATGGGATAAGACTTGATTTAAGGAGCACTCTGATCATGGCAGCTCATATACACCAGAGGACTTTAAACTTTTGCTTGGCTTGAACACTACTGGCCAGATAACCGGATCAAAATAGAAGAAAGAAAGCCTGAAAAAAAGGCTTTTCTTTTGGGTTAAATACTAATTTAAAGCAGCAGTTAAGTCCGCTACAACTTTTTTTTGGAGGGGACCTAGGTGGATTATGCCATAATGTACTAGTAAGCATGGCATATTAGCACATGATGGCAGACTTACTTGCCAAAGAAACCCTCCAGCGCTACGGTGTATTCAATACATCATGCCCCCGGCGCTTCCTTTCTTCATCTTCCTTCCAGGTTCTGTGCTTTCGGACGCTTGAATGGCCGGGCTGTGACATCGGAGCTCACCTTAAGTCTCTATTAGTCACCACCTAGAAATAAATGTCACTTTGTGACATTTCAATAAAATAAAAAGACACAATATAAAAAAGTAGACAATGCCTAGCTTTGTAAAAAATGAAAATTCATGTCAATAATCTGGCAATGCTCACTGGCATAGTCTGTCTATATCACAAAACTGGCATAACAGGATTCCAAATACTTTTGCATATTCCAGTTTCCCCCGCTGCATTCTTAATATAACATAAATAAAAATGATAGCACCAAGATTGGGAACTCTTCATGAAGCACGGACGTGAGGTCAGTGGCTGGTGAGACACTGGCTAGTACCAGAGCCAGATACACACAGGTTACATACGACACCATCGTTAGAGCGAGAGCAATAATTCTAGCACTAGACCTCCTCTGAAACTCTAAACATGTAATCTGCTTAAAAAATTAAGCGTTACCTACGGAGATTTTTAAGTACTGAAGTTTGGTGCCATGCTACGAATGTGCGCAATTTTAAAGCGTAACATGTTAGGTATCTATTTACTTTGCGTAACATCATCTTTCACATTATACAAAAAAATCTGGTTATCTTTAGTGTTATATATATATATATATATATATATATATATATATATACTGTATACTGTATGTTATAACATATAGCATAATAATATATGATTTAGCTTGATTCTAACAGTACCTTTTCAACAGCAGCAGATTCTCATTCTCCCTCTTAACTGTGTGAATAGTCTTATACCCATAAACCCAAGTATTCCTTGTATTTAAAGTGGAGGTTCACCCTTAAAACAAGTATATACTATTCAATCCAGCATACTGCCGACATGTACAGAATGCTGTTTTTTTTTTTCCGGTTTACATACCGTAGTATAGGTATCCCCCCCCCCGACTTTCGGGTAGTGAATCCCGCAGGAGTGGGCTATGCTTTCAGAGCTTCAGCTCCTTCTTCTGTGGCTGCAAAATGACTGTACAGTACTTGTAAGGCACTCGCGGTATGTCCTTACACGCGAGTGTATGTAAAGTGAGTAAAGTAAAGCTTCCCCCCGGCGCATAATGGCCATCACCAGTTTCCGAAAGAAGCCGAACTGCGAGTCGGCTCTATACGGCGCTATACGGCGCCTGCGCACCGACGTTCGGCTTTTTTTGGAAACTGGTGACGCGCCTTTTGCGCCGGGGAAAGCTTTTGTCAAACGTCAATAACTTATGCCGCGTACACACGGTAGTTTTTTGTGATGAAATAAAACGACGTTTTAAAAAAAGGTCATTTAAAATGATCGTGTGTGGGCAAAACGTCGTTTTATGTCTTCTGAAAAACGTAAAAAAAAAAAAATCGAACATGCTTCAATTTTTTATGTCGTTTTTCAGAATGTCGTTTTTTGTGTCATAAAAAATGATCGTGTGTACGCTAAAATGATGTTTAAAACAACGTTTTTTAACCCGCGCATGCTCAGAAGCAAGTTATGACGCAAGCTTAAATGGAACAGAGTGCCGTCGTACGCGTTGTACGTAAACGCGCTTTGCAAGAGCATTTTCAGAAAACGATGGTGTGTAGGTGACGTCGTTTTTTAAAATGAAGTTTGAAAAACGTTGTCTTTTTTCATGAGAAAAAACTTTTTTTACAAGACAAAAAACGACCGTGTGTACGTGGCATTAGTCTCTGAAAAGGAACGCCCACTCCCGCGGAATTCACTACCCGGAAGTCGGGGGGGGGGGGGAATACCTATACTACGGTATGTAAACCGAAAAACAAAAACAAAAAAAAATAGCATACCGTACATGTCGGCAGTATGCTGGATTGACCGGTATATACTTGTTTTTAGGGTGAACCTCCACTTTAAGTGGGCTAGGCTGGAAGGAACCCCTTCTATGACACTGTAGTGAATGGCATGCCTCCACTACAGCATTTTTATTGGACAGTTGGGGCTATTGGTACTTTACTATTGGTCCAAGACTCCAAGCTGTCCTTTGAGATCAGTGCCTCTGACAAGAAGTGAGGCGGCGTACACACGTACGAGAACCTCGACTGGCAGAACACATCGTTCCGCCCGTCGAGGTTCTCTGCCGGCCGTCAGATTCGGCGACCCGCCCGTCGGGAATGGCAACCAGCCATTCATCCCGACGGGCCGTCGAGCAAATACACACGGCCGAGGTTCTCGGCAGAATGCGGCTCCCAGCGAGGTTCTCGCTGGTTTCCGCCTGAGAACCTTGGTCGTGTGTACGCCGCCTCAGGAGAGGCACTATGAGCTCATCCTCTCAGTCTGCTGCAAACAGAGTGTGCCAGCTTGTATTTTAACTGATCGCTCTGTATGTAGCTTTTGACAGGCTGCGCAAGGAGCCCCATATCTCCAGAACCATAGGTCATAGAAGCCCCACATTTTTACCAGTGGTTGGGTAGGACTTAGGTTATATACCCACAAAATGTGTCTCTGTGACCTCGCTGAGCTACGACCCTCGAAGCTTGATTTTTTTTTTTTTTTTAATGTTCATGTCAGGTGAGGCAGAGCCTCCCCTGACTGCACGTCCCTGTCACGAAGGCCACAACAAAAGACACACGAGAGATCACAAACTGTGTCCAATTGCGAAAAGGAAGGGGCCGGTAAATTACATATTTACAGGCCCCTTTCCTCCGCTCTGCATCCTGACACATCCCCCCAGCATGAGAGAAAAGGAGGAAATCTGGCTTCAGGAGACGAGGGGGGCAGAGGAGAAGGACAGGGGACCAGAGGAGCTGCCGGCACACATGGAGGGGGAAGGACAGTGTCATTAACAAGCCAGCCCACTAGATGGCACTAGTGGCATGCGCAATTGCAGCACTTTGACGCGCACGGGTGGCAGCGGCGCGTGGGCACGTGCTGACGCCATTTTGGTGCCGAATGTGACTATTTAGTGGAGCTGGTACTGGGGCTTCTTGCTGTTTGGTCTACAGAGTCTTCTGAGACCCACCTGATACCCGTTACCTGTTTGCCTACCAGTTTCTGCGACCCGGCTTGCTCCTGATCACCCCTGACCGCTGCCTGCCTTGACCTCGGCTTGTCTGACCACGTGTCTGCCTATCCCTCTGATCTGACTGCCGCCCGCCTGTTGCTGATCCGGCCTGAACCACGACTCTTCTCCTGCCTTGTCCCTGCACCTGATCCGCCCGCCAGTGTATGACTCAGCCTGTCTGAACCTGCTTGTGCCTTTACTACAGCGCACCTCCCTCCTGCTGCTGGTCCCGGCTTCCCACACCATGCTTCCAGATTGTCTGCTGTCTCTGCCAACACCTGCACTGCTGACATTCCCCGGAGTTCACAGGAGTCCAGCTCAGCTCCAGCACCGGCGTTCCTTTCAGGCGCTTGTGCGACTTTGCACTCTCGAGCTTTCTGTCAGAGGAATCAGAGGAGCAAGAGTAGCCGCTCCCTGCATATCAGGTTCTACCACCAGGTACGTGACAGAGAGCAGGACTGGAGGAGTGGTCGGAACACGCGCGGCGTAGGAGAAGGACAGGGGACCGGAAAAAACCATCCAGGGCACACTGGGGGCAGAGGAGGAGGACACGGAAAAGGAGGACACAGGAAACAGCCCGGGAAGATTGGCGCGGTGGGAGCCGCACATCCATTACTTTGATCACTTACATTTTAATTATTTTTACAATTTAAAATATTAATTTATTACAATTCTTTCTTTTTTTAAATTTATATCTGTCCTGTTGGGGGGGCTTTGGTGAGATATCAGGGGTATAAACGGACCCCTGACATCTCCCCTTTGAGACAGGGAATGGGACTAAGGACACAGATTCTTCAGTCCCTTTTTCAGCAGCCTCAGCTGCACTGAATGGACAGGAGACAGAGGCTCTTCTCCATTTATAAATGGAGACATCATAAACACAGTTTACAATGCTCAGTTATGAATGGATAAAGTCAGTGATCACTGACTCTGTTCATTCTGAAAAGGAAGGAGCCGGTAAATGACAGATATTTACCAGATCCTCTGCTCTCCATCCTGTCAGATCTGGGATGAGGGGGAGCCGGAGGAGCACAGAGGGGGACCGGAGGAGGATCTGGGTTGCCGCAGGAGGTGGGGAGCCAGAGGAAGTCACTGGGAGTGGCAGGAGGAGGCAAGGAGCTGGAGGAGAACCCGGGGGCTCAGAGATTAGGATCATTTAATGGACAGCAGGGGATGATCTGTGCGGTGGTGGGGAGTTACAAGCACCGATCTCCCTGTGTAGATTTCAATAAAGCAGCTGACAGCCATGGGAGGGAGAGGAGGAGAAGCATCTGTCAGTTGCTTTATTGAAAGCCACACAGGGAGATCGCGTTTGTAACTCCCACAGCAGCACCGATCACCTGTGAGGCTTGCCCCCCTGCTGAGCTCAGGACCGTCTGTACTGGCTTATCGGGGACAAAACCGGGGACAGTCTTAATCTGGTCACAGTGTCCTTAGTCCAGGAACTGCTCCCGGAAACCGGGGACATCTGTTCACCCTGGTGTATGGGCAGTCTGAATGTACCAAGTTGATTGATCTGTTCCCAAGGCCTGTCCAGGCCTAGGATTTACCTGGCCTAAATAGCCTACTGGTGTGCTTATGTTTATTAAAAGAAGCAGCCTACCAAGTTGCTCCTTGGGGAAGATACCAGGCTATGCTGGCCTAAAATGAGAGACTGTGTGATGACAGCCCTGTAAGTAACAAGCTGTTTTATAGATCTGAACATAAAATCTGCCTTCCTGTTGGAAATTCCTGCAAATTAAGGGAATTAAAAAACTAAAAAAAAAAAGTTTTGCCTTTAGTTATACTTTAAGTTGTGTAGCACCAGGGCGGTTAGGATCAGTGGCGGCTGGTGCTATATTTTCTGGGGTGGCAGTAAACAATCCACTCGCCAGATGGATCACTTGCACCCCCCTCTGTCGGTCAGTCACCAGTCCCGCACTTACCCCATCTAGGTCGCGGGCAGCACTTCTTCTGGACGGCGGGCTGTAGCTTCAGCCGGCATCTCCTCGGCTTCATGGGGACTTTCCCTGCGTCTCCTCCTCCTTTACCCCTTCTCCTCCAATAGGAGCGCTTTACCTCTCGACCAATCGGGTCTCAGGACCTGATTGGCTGGGAGGAGAATCAGGAAGACAATAGTAAATATTAATTCACAATTGTCTCACAGTTCAGGTCTCAGTTTTTATGAAGCCAATTATAGCCTCAAGCCGCGTACACACGGCAGAGAACCTCGACGGGAAGAACACATCGTTCCGCCCGTCGAGGTTCTCTGCCGGCCATCAGATTCGGCGACCCGCCCGTCGGGAATGGCAACCAGCCATTCATCCAGGCGGGCCGTCGAGCAAATAGAGAACATGCTCTCTATTTCTGCTCGACGGCATTCCCGACGGGATGCTCGCCGAGAGCGTACACACGGCCGAGGTTCTCGCTGGAATGCAGCTTCCAGCGAGGTTCTCGCTGGTTTCTAGCGAAAATCTTGGTCGTGTGTATGCCGCCTGAGGCTCAAATCATGTGCTTCTAAAAAAAAAAAAAATGGAATCCATGCGTTCGCGCCCTGCATGTAAATTAGCGGGTGCATGGATTATGGGGGTGGTGCCCCTGCACCCCATATGGATGGGCCGTCACTGGTTAGGATATATTTTTATTGTTTGCGTCTGTTTTGTGGAAATGCCACACAATGTTTGATTCTTGTAAACCAAGCCGTTTTTATTTGATGTTTAACCACTTGCCGACCGCCGCACGCCTATTTACGTCAACAGAATGGCACAGGCAGGCAGATTGACGTACAGGTACGTCCATTAAAATCTGACGCCCAGCGGGCGTGCACACGCCGCGTGCCTTGCGAGTGCGGCCATGTGTCCCGGGAACTCGATGTTCCCAGGAGTCCTGCGATTGAGGTCGGCAAGAGCAAAACAGGGGAATGCCTTTGTAAACAAGGCATTCCCCTAATCTGCCTAGTGACATATGTTTTTAAATATATTTTTGGGGGATATTTATTATAGCAAAAAGTAAAAAATATATATTTTTTTTTCAAAATTGTCGCTCTTTTTTTGTTAATAGCACAAAAAATAAAAAATCGCAGAGGTAATAAGATACCACCAAAAGAAATCTCTATTTGTGGGGAAAAAAGGACGTCAATTTTGTTTGGGAGCCACGTCGCACGGCCGCACAATTGTCAGTTAAAGCGACGTAGTGCCGAATCGCAAAAAGTGGACCGGTCTTTAACCACCAAAATGTTCCGGGGCTTAAGTGGTTAAAGTGCAATAAAGCTGGCAGTGTTCACTTTAAAACCTCCACAACAGAACAGAATATTGCTAACAGTACAGTACCCCTTTCCTCCCATAATAGACACTGTGAACTTCAAGAGGTGGTAAAAGAAGGATAGAAAAGCCCGGAGCAATGAGTGAAAAGAATAGGCGAAGGGCTTGCATGACAGTGGGAACAGGGGACTGGTAGATGTTAGAGACAGCGTGATTGGACAAGGAAGTGGGGGGAGGCGGAGGAAGGGAGCTTAAAAAAGGGGATGGAGCCCTGCCCCCGGGACAATCACCGCATGGAGCAAAGTTCAGGTTAGGATCATGCTGGATATCACGAGGGACATTACGTTCGATGTCCTTCGTCTCAGAATGGCATTCCCGGACATGGTCATCGTGTGGTCCAACATGGTGGCTTGGACCACATGGCGACTGGCTAGGTCTTTGGAAGGGATTAATTGGGCTCGTAGGAAGATTAATCGTGACGTTGCCAGGTTCATGGTGAAGAACGGGGGGTTGGTGGTGCGCCACTTGAAATTGGAGGAGGACACGTGGAGGTACCTGAGGGGGATGGCGTTCATCTGAACGCAGTTGGGATTGACATATGGGTTTTGGGGCTGCAGGATGGCATACAACAGGCTCTCTGGGTGTGTCGGGGCTGGTGTTGGTCTTTGCGGGGGAACGATGATACCTCAAAAAGAAGTTTTAAGGACCTGTCTGTGATATGGGTCCGGAGATTGGATTTCCAGTTAATGGAGGTTAGCTGGAAGGATTGGTTATGGGGCACTGCGGTCGCGAGTTTGTCTCTGAGCCAGCCGGTCAGCTTGAGGCCTGTCAGCGGATTGAGAGAGACCGCAGTGCAAGATATATATATCTATATATATATATAGATATATATATAGATATGTTTAAATTTTATATGGATGGGGATTGAGGTTTTTTCCTGCAGAGATCAACACTAGGTGGACTTATGGGATAACAGATGTTCTTATGTTATTGTTAATCTACAAACCATCATGGCTCCTTGTATTGCCTCACTGTATACTCTTATTAGCCCATAAGCATTGTGCCTTGCACTCAGCAGTCATCGTATAGGTACAAAAAGCATTCCAGATGAATCATATGCAAAGTAAGCATTGCTGTGTATACACACTCTAGATATGACTGTACTGAGCCAACGCTGCAGTGATGAAGCACACTGAGGTGGGAATTATATGCTGCAGTAATAAAGTCTCTGGAACACACAAGGCATCTTCATTCGGAGCCCAGCAGTTTCCATCAACAGCTACAATATCGCAAACTCCTTTGAGAATCCTTTCGTACATTATGTCTTTAGAACCGAATCCAGTCCCTGACTGCTAGTATTTCCTGATACAATGTTGCAGTCTCAGCTAATGTGAAACCCATTGTGGTGTTTAGTTGCAACTAGCAACATTTTTTATTACAGAGATGCAGTGAGGCTGTCAGTGTGTAGTAGAACTTTACTTATTTAAATGTGTTAGTGCTGCACTCTTTTCTGGCAGCACACTGGAGATCTACAGATGCAGATGTAAACAAGTCATTTCTCTGTTCTGCCTGTCGCAGGGAGCAGTGATCTCCGTCATGCTGTAGCGAGCCCACCCACCCCCCCCCCCCCACAGTTAGAATCACTCCCTAGGACACACTTAACCCCTTGATCCCCCCGTAGTTTTCAACTCCTTCCCTACCAGTGTCATTTATACAGTAATCAGTGGCTATTTGTACCTCTGATCACTGTATAAATGACAATGGTCCCGAAATAGTATCAAAAGTGTCCGATCTGTCCGCCATAGGGTCGCAGTCCAGATAAAAATTGCAGATACTAGTAAAAAAGTATCACTGCACATTACTAGTAAAAAAATAATTATAATAAAAATGGCATAAATCTATCCCCTATTATGTAGACGCTATGGCCCAGATTCATAGAGCGATTACGCCTGTCTAACTGGTGTTAGACAGGAGTAATTTCAAATTTTGCGCGCCGTATCACTAGTTTGAATCCTCAAACCATGATACGGCGGCTTCGGGCTTCGATCCGAGAGGCTTACGTCCTCGTAAGCCTTCGGATCTACGTTGCGATATTTTTGCGGCCGCTGGGTGGAGTCTGCGTCGTTTTCACCGTCGGGGTATGCAAATTAGTTTTTACGGCGATCCACGAAGGTACGAGTGTCCCTCGCAATCGCCTACGTCATTTTTTGGCTACGTAATGTTAGAGCAGCTTTTTGCTGGTCTAACAGTGCGTAACCCATGTAAAGTATGGCCGTCGTTCCCGCGTCGATTTGAAATTATTTTTTTTTTTTTAACGTAACTCGTTCGGGAATAGGAATGTACGTAAACGACGCTACTACGACGTAACAATGTGATTTCGCGCAATGCACGGTGGGAAATTTGCGAACGGAGCATGCGCAGTTCGATCGCCGCGGGAACGCGCCTATTTTAAATGCTTCACGCCCCCTACTCGCGTAGATGGATTGCGACGGGAGAAATACACTACGCCGCCGTCGTTTACTGGACAAAATCTACCTGGATTCCACGTAGAGCCAGGTAAAAAACGGCGGCGTAGTGTATTTCTGATACTCTACGAGAATCTAATTCTATCTGAATCTGGGCCTATAACTTTTGTGCAAACCAATCAGTATACACTTACTGCGATTTTATTTTTTGCCAAAAATATGTAGAAGAATACACATCGGCCTAAACTGTGAAAGAAATAAAAAAAAAATTATATATTTTTGGGGATATTTATTATAGCAAAATGTCCAAAATATTGCTTCATTTTCAAAATTGTCACTCTTTTTTTGTTTATAGTGAAAAAAATAAAAACTGCAGAGGTGATCAAATACCACCAAAAGAAAGCTTTAGTTGTTGGAAAAAAAAGACATACATTTTGTTTGGGTACAGAGTCGCACGACCACGCAATTGTCAGCTAAAATGACGCAGTGCCGAATCGCAAAAAAATGCTTTGGTCAGGAAGGAGGTAAATCCTTCCAGGGCTGAAGTGGTTAAACCCCCCTAAAGTCTGATGGACACTAAACTGGCCCTTTGCTTGGAAAGTTTGCAGACCCCTGAGCGAGTTTGGGGAAAAGGAACTTGACTGGCCTGAGAAAGAGTCCAATCAGACTTCCCATCTAAAATGGGGCATGGTAGCCAATCTGACTACCCACACAGTATAATGCCTAGTACACATGATGGGAAAATCAGATGAAAAATACTGCATTCGGGGAGATCGTCAGATATTCTGATTGTTGGTACACAGCTTTTCAGAGCAGATCATGACAGTTCATGCGAAAATATCAGAAGCGACGAACACAAAAAAAATGCTTGTACGATAACAGAACTCATTTTCGTGCAATTTGTATGGTACTTGTGGGGGAAAAAATCGTGTGACCAAGAACATGCATGCTCGGAAATTAACCTCTTCCAGACTGCCCCACACATATATACTGTGGCAGGGCGGCCCTCCTGGGCAAAATCACGTACCTGTAGGGGATTTCTAGTTCCGGGTCTGGGATGTGCACCGCCGGAGACCTGCTCAAGATATGTTTGGACACAGTGGGAGCCAATCAGCGGGTCCAGAGGACTCGATGTTCGCCGACGCCCTGCAATCGTTCCCAAGAGAGTAAACAAGACCTGATCGCCGTTCTGTGAGAGGGGAATATAGAGTTCTTGTGTTTCTCCTGTCAAAGCATCCCCCACACAATTAGAAAGCTCTCCCAGGAAACACATTTAACCCTTTGATTGTCCCTAATGTTAACCCCTTCCCTGCCAGTGTCATTAGTACAGTGACATTGCATATTTTTTAGCACTGATCACTGTATTAGTGCCACTGGTCCCCAAAAGTGTCAGTTAGTGTCCTGACGCAATACCGTTGATCGCCGCCATTACTAATAAAAAAAAAAAATAAGAATATAAAAATATTCTATAGTTTGTAGACTCTATAACTTTTGCACAAACCAATCAATATACACTTGGGATTAAATTGATGAAGAAAATTGATATTTGTATATATATATAAAACATTTTTTTCAAAATTGTTGGTCTTTTATTGTATATAGTGCAAAAAAAATAAAAAAAACATAGAGGTGATCAGAGGCCCGCAAAAGAAAGCTTGTAGGGGAAGGTGCTTTGGGGTTGGGAAAGGCAGAGCCCCCCCGCCCCAAAGCAACCCCCCCCATGTTGAGGGCATGTGGCCTGATATGGTTAAGGAGGGAGGCTGCTCGCTCGTCCTCCACCTTATCTGAACTTCCAGGCTGCATGCTCAGATAAGGGTCTGGTGTGGATTTTGGGGGGACCCCACGCTGGTTTTTATTCTTTAATTTTGGTGTGAGGGTTTGCCCAAAGGGCCTGGTATAGATAGAGGGGAACCCCACGCTGTTCTTCTTTTTCCTTTTTTATTTTCAGCATTCTTTTGTTAACATTTCAGCTCTCAGCGGGGAGGCCCGCTGACAGCTGTGTCATCAGTTGTTAAGGACGTGGTGGCCAGCTGTCCGGCCCTCTACTTAACAACCAGCTACTCTTCACACAGAATTAAAATTGGTCAATCATTTTTCGACTGATACAAATTTAAATTGTTCAGAAAATTTGAAATTCATTAAAAAACAAATAAACAAAATGAATTTTAACAAAATTCGTTACCATTTCATTTGGAGATTCGGACACATCTGAATCTCCGAATAACCAAAAATGTTTCCAAATTTACATTCGATTTGCACATGTCTATCCAAACAATACACTACACTAGCTCAGCAGCAAAGTGTACCTGGAAATATTATAACATTCTTACATATATTTAGCAATTAGCAGTAAGGATGAGCTCTGGCGTGTTCGCATGGTACACGTGCAGAGCTCACCAGGAAGTGTGCACGGCGCTGTGCTATTCACAGCCAGGGAGACATTTACCGATCTCTGCAGCCGAGCATCGGGAAATGTCTCCCTGGCTGTGATTAGCGCAGCGCCGTGCACACTTTCTGGCGGGCTCTGCACGTGTACCATGCGAACACGCCAGAGCTCATCCATATTTAGCAGGCATATATATGTCAGTTTGCTTTCACGAGTGCATTTTTATGCACAGGACTGACAGACACTGTGGATATCAGCACACAATCCCTCTGCATTCTTTTTCACTGCCTGGGCTATGCCCTTCCTCCCTTTTCTCAGCCTAAGAATCTCTGTTTCGGAAGAAGGCTGTCGTGGCTTCTTTGCCTGAATCAGCAGTAGTCAGAGAACCTACGGTCATAGGATCAATACAGACTTCTGAGACAAAGGGATGCAATCAAGCTCTAAGAAAATTGATTTTGGCTTCCTGGCTTTGACAGCTGGGTAGCTGTCATCATTTTAGATGGGGTGGAGTAGGGCGGGGGAAGGTAAAGAAAACTGCAACTGAGGCTATAGGCAGGAGATTCATGGTATAGCCTATACTTTACGTTACTTATCTATAAAAAGGGCAATTTGTACCTGCCATTCAATCAATCCAGACACCAACCCATATCTGTAACATTTGGTCAAACTATGCATTTTTCTAAGCTCTGAAATTTCAGGACATCAAACATTAGGACACCATGACATTAGGACTCCAAAGACATGCTGGTAGGTAAATTGGATCTTGTCCAAATTGGCCCAGTATATATGTATCTATGTTGTGTATGACTGTATGTCCCTAGCATGTCATGATCCTACGGGGTAAAAATGACCACATCAGCCAAGCAGACACTGGCTGGAAAAAGCGCCCAGAGGCGATTCAGTTCGCATGCGTTGCGCTATACAAGTCATTCATTCATTCATTCATGAGGTAGATTTACTAAAGGCAAAAGGACTGCAGGGAAATTGCATTTTACAAGGGAATTATCCCCAGAAAATTTGGTGAAGCGCTGCAGACGTCTTTCATCCTATCATGTGCCATGTGTCTGTGCAATTCAAACGCGAGTATCAGATCTCTTATCACACCTCCTGCCATATTTCCAACACTTGAACTTTGAAAATCACATAGATGATTGCCATCTTCAACATCTTCAAGTTTAATTTCAAATGTGACTTAAGCAGTGGCGGCCCGTCTATAAGGACGCACGGGCGCCGCCCCCCCCTCCCGCAGTCACAAAAAAATAAAAAAAAATAAAAACGGGCCCTTTAAGAACTTTGATTCGGCTAAAATGTCATTTTGACTATATATATGCATTTGATGGCATGGCACAGTGGTGACAATTGATGGCACAGTGACTGCATATGATGGCATGGCACAGTGGTGACAATTGATGGCACAGTGACTGCATTTGATGGCATGGCACAGTGGTGACAATTGATGGCACAGTTGCTGTGTTGCATGGCACAGTGGTGGCAATTGATGGCACAGTGGTTGCATTTGGTGGCATGGCACAGTGGTGACAATTGATGGCACAGTTTCTGTGTTTGATGGCATGGCACAGTGGTGACAATTGATGGCACAGTGGCTGCATTTGGTGGCATGGCACAGTGGTGACAATTGATGGCACAGTTTCTGTGTTTGATGGCATTGCACAGTGGTGACAATTGATGGCACAGTGGCTGCATGTGATGGGCACAGTGAGGCTGCAATATTTTTTTTTTGCGTTTGCGCCCCCCCAAAAATTTTGAGCACCAGCCGCCACTGGACTTAAGTCTCACAGAATCACACGGCAATGGCAACTATATAGTTTATAATGATGCCCGTTCAATGCAAATCAGCACAGTGCGATTTTGGAAAAGATTCCTGTACTACAGTGGTGCGATTCCAATGTAATTTTGGCCCCATAGAATATGCAGACCTTAAAAGCGGGGGTTCACCCAAAAAAAAATTCTAAAATTAAATCCAATAGACTCAGCATGCTAAGGACATTTACTGTATGTAGGTCTTTTTTTTTTCTCCCAGTACATACCGTTATATTGTCATTTTGTTCAGGGCTTCCGGGTTCTGGACTGGGCGTTCCTATGCTTGGATTAGATGATTGACGGCTTGTGAAACAGTTCCCCTGTCGCACAACGCGCGTCACCAGATTTCCGGAAATAGCCAAGCTGTGAGACGGCACTATACGGCACCTGCGCAGTCAGCTCTGCACGGCAGGCACAGGCGCCATATAGCGCCGTTAAGAGCCGAGTCCCCCTCGGATATTTTCGGAAGGCATGACGTGCTTTACCCGCACGTCAATCATCTATGCCTCGAGCACAGCGCGTCTCCTGGGAGGATCAACACTCACTCCCAGGAGACAGAGCTCCCCGTCGGGGAAAAGGAGCGACACGCCCACTCCCCGCAAGGAAGAAGACCCGGAAGTGAGGCTGAAGACAGGTAAGTGTACAGATTAAAAAAAAGACAGCGCTACAAGCCTTTATTAAGGCTGCAGATAGCATAGCTAGGAAGTTTAGTTTGAGCGTGAACCTCCGCTTTAAAGGGTTTGTTAAGGAACATTTTTTTTTCATAATAAGCATCCTTTACCTGCAGTCATTCCTCTTTTCACTTCCTCATTGTTTGTTTTTGCTCAGAAGTTGCTCTTTTTCTTCTCTGATTTGTTCACTTCCTACTTGTCTGATTGTTACTCACCACCGTAAAGGGAGCCTTTACTGCAGTGGACAGTAACGTGCTCACCCCCTCCTGGGAACTACATCTGTGCGGCAGGACGCTCTCCACGTGTTAGAGCAGGGATCCTCAAACTATGGCCCTCCAGCTGTTGCAGAACTACACTTCCCATGAGGCATTGTAAAACTCTGACATTCACAGACATAACTAGGCATGATGGGAATTGTAGTTCCTGAACACCTGGAGGGCCATAGTTTGAGGACCCCTGTGTTAGAGACTTCTACGAGGTGTGAATTACTGGGCGTGCCACAATTCATACTGGGAAATGTAGTTCTTACATGAACGAGTGCCACAAACCAGGAAGTGAATGAGAGAACAGAGACTAGAATGCCGGAGGTGATATAGATGAAGGAATTTAATAGGTATTTACTCGTTTTTCAACAGAATCATTACACTATTCTGTCTGTCTCCCTTGCAGACATTAATTTTAGGCAAAACATTTTTTTCCTTTACAACTCCTTTAAGCCTGCTAGGATTAGCATATAAGGATTAATTCACAAAGCTAAAATACCAGCAAAAAGATTCTTACTTTAGAAAAGTGACAGTTAATTAGCCCAATGACTTATGCCTTGTACACACGATCGTTTTTTTCGTCGGAATAAACTCAGATGGGCTTTTCCAACGGAATTCCGCTCAAGTTGTCTTACATACACACGGACACAACAAATTCCGACCGTTAAAAATGCGGTGTTATAGAACACTACGTCGAGCCTAGAAAAAAAAAAGTTCAATGCTTCCGAACATGCGTCAAATTGTTTCTAAACCGTGTTTTTTTCTCCGTCGGAATTCCATACAGATGAACAGAACATGTTCTCTTTCTAAGCCCGTCGGAATATCCGATGGGAAAAGTCAGATGGGGCATACACACGGTTGGAATATCCGATGAAAAAATTCCAACTTTTTTCTTCGGAAATGACGACAGTGTGTATGCGGCATAAGAAATAAAAAAAAGATTAAGTAAAAAATAAACAAAAAACTCAGTGTGTTCGATCCCCTATAAAAAATCAATAAATCAAAAGAGCGCAGCGCAACCACTAATACAATGCTGTTTTTTTGCATATTTGTCACACTTAAATGACTCAGGTCATCAAACACATTTTATCATTACACAAAGATAACCCAAGTAAATACAAAATACAGATGGTTTTATTTATTAAGGCAAAAAAGCTGTCCAAACCTGCCTGGCTTTATGTGAAAAAGTAATTGCCCCCTAACCCTAATAACTGGTTGTGCCACCCTTGGCGGCAACAACTGCAATCAAGCGTTTTCAATAACTGGCAATGAGTCTTTTACATTGCTGTAAAGCAATTTTGGCCCACTCTTTGCAGAATCGTTTTAATTCAGCCACATTGGAGGGTTTTCCAGCATGAACGGCCTGTGTAAGGTCATGATACAGCATCTCAAAGCCTAGTCCGGGCTTTGACTAGGCCACTCCAAAACCTACATTTTGCTTTGTTTGAACCATTTGGAGGTGCACTTGCTGTTGTGTTTCGGATCATTGTGTTGCTGCATAACCCCAGTGAACTTGAGCTTGAGGTTACAAACTGATGGCCGGACATTCTCCTTCAGGGTTTTCTGGTAGAGCTCATAATTCATGGATCCATCAATTATGGGAAGTCGTCCAGGTCCTAAAACTGCATAGCAGCCCCAGACCATCACGCTACCACCACCATGTCTGACTGTTGGTATGATGTTCTTGTTATGAAATTATGTATTCGCTTCATGCCAGATGTAATGGAATGCACACCTTCCAAAAAGTTACATTTTTGTCTCATCAGGCCACAGAATATTTGCCTTAAAGTCTTGGGGATAATCAAAATTTTTTTGGTAAATGTGAGATGACAAGGACACTTATTTAGAGACTGTATTTATTATTTTTTCACATATGCATGGAGTGATTTTTCCTAACAAATTCATACAAAACCATGCTGCAAAAATGAAAGTCTAAAGGCCCATACACACGGTAGGACATCCAACAAAATTTCCCTTTGGATTTTTGTCCTAATTGATTTGTCCGATCACACCCATAGCATACACACGCTCGGACTTTTCTGCAAACTTTTCTAAAACTTTCCCATCATCACGTGGTTGTTCTGCTCTTTACTGCCACCCTTTGGTTAACTTCTGCTATTGTTGGTTGATTTTAACATTGGTTCTGAGCATGCACATTTGTAATTTGTCCAAAAGTCCGATGGTTTGCTGTACACACGATCGCACTTTGCACCATCAGACTTTTGTTGCCTGAAAGTTGGTCCGTTCGCAGACCCAACTTTTTGTCCGATGAAAGCCAAAAAAGTTGGTCCGATGGAACGTACACACGGTCGGACAAATGAGAAAAGTGTCGGATTTTGATGTTGGTTGGGCAAAAGTCTGACCGTGTGTACGGGGCTTTAGGAGCAAAGCTACATTTTAGGCAACAAAATCCTAATTAACAAGAATTCAACTACAGGTGAGCCTAATTATTCATTAAACAGGTGTCCAGTAGACAGTTGATTATAAAAAGGAGCATAGCGGCTCTTTCACACGGGCGGACCGTTCAGATCCGCCTGCCAGTTTTTTAGGCGGACCTGAACGGGCGCTCCGTGCACCTCTATGGAGCCACGGATGTCAGCGGTGACATGCCCGCTGACATCCGACCCGCTCCAATCCACCAAAGTGTGACGGAGGAAAAACCTACTTTTCCATTCGTCTGGCGGATCGGATCGGGTAAACACGGACAGACGGTCCGTGTTCATCCGATCCCCCGAAAGGGGAGAGCGGAGAAAAGGCAGGGCAGTCGTCCGCCGGCTCAGCGGGGATCAATGGAGCGATCCCAGCTGAGCAAGCGGAGGTTCACTGGATGGATCATTACTGATCCGCCCTGTGTGAAAGGGGCCTTACTTAAAGAAAACCCCTTCCCATTTCATGCTGTCAGCAATGGCACCACATGGAAGAGAAATATCACAAGGCCTGAGAAAGAAAATAAGGTGAAAGCTACAAGCAGATCAGCAAAGCTTTACTTATCAGCCTGAATACTGTAGCAAAAGTGATACAAACATTGTAACACAGGTGGAACTGCAACCATCCCACAGAGGTGTCCTGGTCGTCCACAGAAGTTAACACCTCAACAGGAGCATCTGATGAGAAGGGTTGAAGAAAATTACCACGCAAGTTCACTGCAGTTAGCTAAAGAAGTAGAAAGCCAAACTAGGGTAATTGTTTCCCATGACACAATTTGGCGTACACTGCAAAGGAATGGCATTCATGGGCGTCGTCCATGAACAAACCCTCTTCTAAAGCCCATGCACAATAAAGCCCACCTAACATTTTCCAGGGTTCATGATGAAAAATAAAAAGACTACTGGGACTCTGTACTCTGGAGTGATGAGACCAAGATAAATGTTTTTGGAACTAATGGTTTCAAAACTTTATGGTGTCGCAAAGGTGAGGAATATCAAGAAAATTGCATGGGGCCTACAGTGAAACATGGTGGTGGCAGTGTCCTTCTGTGGGGCTGCCTTAGTGCTGCTGGTGTAGGGGAGCTGCATTTCATTGATGGTATCATGAATTCACAGATGACGTGCTCTATATTGAAAGAGAAGATGCTGCCCTTACACATCTACTGTAAAGCCACTGTTGCATTTCTGAAGAATAACAGTGAAAGTGATTCAGTGACCAAGTATGTTTCCTGATCTGAACCCAATCGGGGAACACCTATTGGGAATTCTTAAGAGACAAGTTGAGCATCAGTCGCTGTCCAGCATCCAGGCTCTAAAAGAGGTCGTTCTTGAAGAATGTAAAGATAGATGTTGCAATATGTCGTTGATTTGTTCATTCAATGCCTAGAAGACTTGGTGCTGCCCTTACAAATCATGGAGGTCATACAAAATACTATAGAAAAAATGGGATATACTGCGCTACTTATTATTATTATTATTATTATACAGGATTTATATAGCGCCAACAGTTTACACAGCGCTTTACTACTAAACACATCAAAATGTAAATGTCGCAGCTCATAATGTAGGACAATAGATTAAACCAAATAAAAAAAAAAAAAAATAGAGCTGCGCAACACAAAAAATGATAAAGTGAATTACCATGAGTGCCAAAGCTTACAAATCAATAACCAATGTGATGTGAAACATAAAAAAAAACCATATAGGGCTAGATTCAGATAGAATCGCCTATCTTTAGGCGGGTGTAGTGTATCTTAGATACACTACGCCGCCAGAACTTTGAGCAGCAGGTACGGTATTCAGAAAGAACCTGTGCCCTAAGTTACGGCGGCGTAGCGTATCTGGTCCAGCGTAAGCCTGCGTAATTCAAAATAGGAAGGAGGTGGGCGTGTAGTATTCAAATGAGCTGTGACCCCACGTAAATGACGCGTTTAACGAACAGCGCATGCGCCGTCCATGGATCCCAGTGTGCATGCGCGAAAATCACTTCGGAAATACTCATTGATAACGACGTGAACGTAACTTACACCCAGCCCCATTCTCGAACGATTTATGCAAACGACATAAACAAAGGAAAATTCGACGCTGTCCCAACGTCCATACTTAACATTGCCTGCGCCTCATATAGCAGGGGTAACTTTACGCCGGAAAAAGCCTTACGCAAACGACGCAAATAGATACGCCGGGCGCAACTACGTTCGTGAATTGGCGTATCTACCTAATTTGCATATTCAACGCGTAAATCGACAGAAACGCCACCTAGCGGCCAGCGTAAATATGCAACTAAGATACGACGGCGTAAAAGACTTACGCCGCTCGTATCTTAGCTAAATTCCGGCGTATCTTGTTTTCTGAATACAGAAAAAAGATACACCGGCGCATCTTAGAAGTTACGCGGCGTATCTCGAGATACGCCAACGTATCTTCTTTCTGAATCTAGCCCATAATATATAAAAAACAAAGTGCATATATAGTCCATATGTGAACCAAACAAAAAAGGAAAAATGAATATCCAATCACTGATGAATCGATATGATAGTCCTATATTAAGATACACAGTGCAGCAACCAGTGAACAAATGGAAATCCTGGGGAGGGAAACAGCAGAACCACAATGTGTCACCAATCACACCTGTGCGCAACCACCTATAAAGTTGTATGCTTACCAGAGGTAAGCTGTAATGGGCCAAAAGTATTGGACTTGTTCCCAGTAGATAGCGTTCTCCAACAGCAGGGAAAGCGAGCGATCAGATGGAACAAACTCAATAGGCACAAAGGCCGCGAAGCTCATCGTGGATACCCAAAATGAAGAGAGACTCACATGGGGCCAGATTCAGGTAGATGGGAGCATCTTTGCTCCAGAGTAACGCTTCTCATTTACGTTACTCTGCCGAAATTTTAGCAGCAAGTGCTGTCATTCACGAAGCACTTGCTCCTAAATTTGCGGCAGCGTAACGAAAATGAGCCGGCGGAATTCAAATTGGGCGGGTACGGGGCGTGTAGTATTTAAACTAAGCGCGATCCCGCCGCGAACGTACTGCGCATGCGTCGAGTGTCAAAGCATCCCCGTGCGCATTCTCCAAATTCTGTGAATGAACGTCAATGACGTCACATTCCCATTCATGAACTTTTTACGCAAGCGACGTGATGATTTTTTTTTTTTCCCGACGACGCGATGACGACGCCTATACCTAACATAGGATACTCCAACCCCATGTAGGTATATCTTCGCGCCGCGTATCGCTTCCGGAAACGTCGTACCGTCATTGCGTCGCGCCGGAATTCACTCGTGAATTGCCGATTTCCGCTCATTAACATATTTTTTGAGCGGAAATCGTCGGGAACGCCCCCGGCGCCATTTTTAAGTTGAAGTAACGATGCGATGGCGAAACTCAGTTACGCTGATTGCATCGGAGCTTCAACCCGGCGTTTCTTGTTTTCTGGTTACAGAAAACAAAAACGCCGGCTCAAAGTGACAGTTAGGCTGGCGGATCACTGGATCCGCCAGCCTAACTGTTCCTGAATCTGGCCCATAGTGTGTATCGTATGGTGAATCAAATTTAATAACCAAAATGGCAATTTACAGTTTAAAAGAGCAACAAACATCCGTATAGGACAATGGAGAGCCGGCCGGCATGCGATCTCCCGTTCAAAACAATGACGTCAGCACGTCTACCTCCCGACGTACGTTTCGCTATAAGATAGCGTCGTCTGGGATTGGATATTCCTTTTTCCTTTTTTGTTTGGTTCACATATGGACTATATATGCACTTTGATTTATATATATTATATGTTTTTTTATGTTTCACATCACATTGGTTATTGACTTGTCAGCTTTGGCACTCATGGTAATTCACTTTATATTTTTTGTGTTGCGCAGCTCTATTTTTTCTTTTTTCTTCTTTCATACAAAATACTAGATGTAGTCGTTCTTGTTTTTTTATTCATTTTTGCAGTAATTTGAGTAAAACTGAAGATTTTGTAATCCAAGTCATATTACTAACCTTACTTTCATGGAATTGTCTAAAAAAATTCTATAAAACTCAGTTGTTTAAACATTTTGGAAATTGTTCTTAACTAAAGTTTGATTGGTTTTGTACATTACTGCAATTTGCATATCATAAATTTTTAATGCCACAATGTATCACCCGTGATTGAAAACCTGTGCCGAGATAAACCTGTAGTATGCCATTGTTGTCCTATGCTGTCCTTATGAAAATGATACTGTTCTGGCTGTCTTTGGCCTTAACTACAAATATATCTCTGAAACTATGCTGTGCAACAAAACTGAATGGGACACAATTAGTGCTTTACAAAGCATTAAAACACATAAAAATTAGGGCCAAAGACAGCCAGAACAATATAATTTTCTTAAGGACAGCATAAGACAACAATGGCATACTACAGGTTTATCTCAGCACCGGTTTCCAATAAGAATTAGCACTCTTTATTGAATAAGACTGATCACGGCTTATACGTTGTGGCATTAAAAATGTATGATATGCAAATTGCAGTAACGTACAAAACCAATCAAACTTTATCAGTGTAGAGCATTTACATAAATTCAAAATGATGCCTTTCGATTGGTTGCCATGGATTCCTAAACTTTGTATACTGCTTTTTCGCTAATTAAATAAAACCAGCAATTTTGCTTAGGTGTACTGAAGAATATGCAAAGCCTTTAACTGAGAATTTCCAAAACAGCAGTTTCATTATTTATTCATGTTGTGATCAAGAAAAACATGAACACATTCTTCATGTGAAGAATGACCTAGTTTTTAGACATGCGTTGGATCCTAGCGCATTCTTGCTATTTACACGCCAGGTTCTACTTAATAATTATCTGCACAGAACATCATAATTCTGGGTTATAATATAATCATTTCAGTAAAGAGTGTACAAAACATATTTATTATAAAAATTAAAAGAATATGAAAGAATGCTATATAGAACTAGGGTCCCGTGGCATGAGGAACAGTCCTTATTTTACCTAGAAGGTATTTCTCTTATGAATATATTGGTGATTACTACAGTCCCTTGAAAAAGTATTCATACCCCTTGAATGCTGCATCCACCTAAGTATGATTTGGCAAAAAAAAGCCAAACCCATACTTCTCTTTTAAGGTTAGGGTGAGGTTAAAGGGTTGTAAAGGTTTTTTTTTTTTCTAAATAGGTTCCTTTAAGCTAGTGTATTGTTGGTTCACTTACCTTTTTCTTCGATTTCCCTTCCTTTTTTTTTCTTTGTCTGAATTTCTCACCTTCTGTTTCTCCTCAGTAAACTTGACACCATCATCTGAGCTGTGTTTAGTCAGCCAGAACAGCTTACTGAACAGGAACAGGAAGTGAGAAATTCAGACAGAGAAAACAAAGAAAAAAACAGTTAAAAGGGAAATCAAAGGAAAAGGTAAGTGAACCAACAAGGCACTAGCTTAAAGGAACCTATTTAGAAAATGAAAAGCGAACCTTTACAACCCCTTTAAGCTTTACATTTCAGGGTAAGCTTTACATTTCAGGGTTAGAGTAAGTGTTCATTTCAAGTAAGGTATCAGGACGGTGTCATAAATGAACTTTTATAGGAGATCAGCATGCCATATCTTAAGGCTCCCCTCCTACAGGGTTAGCAACCTGAACTCTCGCAGTAACCCACTTTTATGTAAAGGAACCTAGAATCCCCTTCCTGGATGGTGACTTACATCAGCACTTACCTCTTTCAGGCAGAAATCTTTCCTGCCGTTAAATCATGCATACACAGTGAGCCAATGTAGACTTGAATGGGACCCTACTCCATGTATTCAAGCCTATGGGGGCTCACTAGAGACACTAAAAGTAAGGCCCTTGTTCAAGTCTATGGGCTAACTATGGAGGTCCGTCCAAGGTTGAGGAAAATATCAGCCAAGAGGAATACAGCCAATAGTGAAGGAAGGAGGCCATGTCTTGTGTTAAAGTATGCAGATGGGTAAAAAAATTTATAGCATAATTTAGGTTGGCAGAAGTCTGTAGAGTGTACTAGAATACTTTTTAACTACAATGTAAAAGTAAACTTGCCCTTTAACACCTCTAAAAGACCAACCTTTCTGTTGTGAATATGTAGCCCAAAACAATGAAAATAGTACTGCTCCAATGCCCCCCCAACGCTGTGTCAGTCGGATCATCATGTAAATAGTAGACATGTGCACACTGAAATATTTTGTTTCGGAATTTCGTTTTGGTCCGAAAAATACATTTATTTTGTTACTTTTTATTTATTTTGTTTCATTAAAAAAATGCATTCGTCCAAAAATCCAAATTAATTAAGGTTGAATCTGCCATTGAAGGCTTATAGTGTCTATCGAATGTTCTAAGAAGATTCGACGGAGCAGCTAAACTGTATGACGCCACAATCGTACGAATGTTCTGCCTACAAGCTATAGAAGAATTCTATTGTTGTATGACTAGTGATAATTATATTTATTAATTTTTGTTACTAGTCAACCAACATTCAAATTCTTCTATAGCCTATGGGCGGAGCATTTGACCGGAAATGTACGATTGCGGCGTCGCATAGTTTAGCTGCTTGTTGAATCCTCTTGGAACTTTCAAAGTTTGTATGTTTTTCGCTGCTTCGTCGAATCTTCGTGGTTCATGTTGAATGATCTACCCCAACACTGTCTCTATAATGTTGAATCTTTTCTCTCTATGTTGAATCTTTCCTCTCTATGTAGAATGATCTTGGACTAATAGAGTTAAGGTTAGGCACATTCGACCTCAGGTCCGATAGACACAGATTGCTGGTGTCAGCGTCATGCTGAATCTTCTATCTATATCAAACTGTTGTAGCAACGAAAACAAAAATAAAGCATTTTTTTATGTCGGTTTTTTTTGGATTTTGAATTCTGTGCGTTAATTTTTGTTTGTTAAAACGATAACGAAAATACCCGAAATTCAGACGAAAATGCATTCGGATGAAAACAAATGCACATGTCTACTAAATAGACTGGTGCAACGACAGGCAGGATCGGCTTGTCAGGCTTCAGTAGACTTCAGTAGTGTCTGAACACGAACACTGGTGCATAAATGTGAATGAGATTGGTAAAAGATGGCTTTAGCTCCTGTTCTTCATCTGTAGAGAACTTCACAGATGCGTTTCGCCCTTTTCTGTGTTTAATTGTAGCGTTTAATGGTTACTGGTGCCTAAGTGCAGAACTGGAATCTCACAGTTGGGGTCAGGCTAAAGATTAAGGATAGATTAAGGATAGACTAGTGGTTAGAGAGATGGCTGTTTTCTGTTATTTCACTTTTCACAGCTCAAACCAAAAACAATCAGCTTTAGGCTGCCAATGACAAAACCAAGTGTGCCACAGAGCTGGATCAGCTGAAGAATTTTCAGTAAGTCAACAAACCGCAAAACTCTCTGTGGCCACATCATCCCCTCTCCATACTGTACATAACGCCATTTTACACATCTGATACAATCTACTTAGGTTTCATACGCTATTTTCTGTCTTGTACCTGAACGTCCTCTTCTGGGGTCCCACGGCGGCTCTAGAAGCTCCTCTCCGCAAGAGCTAATCCCCTCTGGGAAGCTCTCTCCCGAGGGGGTTACCTTGCTTGCGTGCTCCCGTGTGATACAGTCGGCGGCCATGGCCGCCAAGTGTATCACTTGGCCCCGCCCCCGACGTGCCACGTCATTGATTTGATTGACAGCAGTGGGAGCCAGTGGCTGCGCTGCCATCAATCATCCAATGAAGAGCCAACAATAGCTGGGGGAAAGCAACGCGGGATTGTGCCCACAGAGATTCGGGCTCAGGTAAGTAAAATGGGGTTCGGGGGGGGCGGTGAGTGCAAGGTGTTTTTTCACCTTAATGCATAGGATGCATTAAGGTGAATAAGCACAAAGCTTTACAATCCCTTTAATCCGTTTGTAAGGTTGTACAATCAGCTTGACGTGAAAATATTTAATCATATGCAAGCTCACACGAATTTCAAATTTCTGCACAATTCTAAACTTAGACATTTGCACAATTTGATTGTACGGCATCATCTGGAGATGGTTATCCAAATCTATTAAGCTTTTACTGCTGGTAATGTTAAGACTCATAAACATTTTTCAGCTTATTTATTTATGAATTATCTGTGCTCCACCCCCTTGGGATTTGGTATTGTCCTGCAGCCTTCTCTTCGCTGGAGCAACTTCACCATAGAAACCGACCAACCAACCAATCAGAGAATGCTCCAGTATCTCTTGCAGGTCAAAATTAGTTTAATGCACTTTCAGGCACTTTCTACAAGCAGTACAAATGGCAAAATGGATATGCAGAGGCCAGTAACCCACAAGCAACAGGTGAAAGAAATCTGTAAACTAATAGGGTTATGAAGTTTGGTTCTTACTTTGAGTTTTCTGTAATTCACTGCACCTAGATTTTTACAAACCGCCTAACAGGCTATGCAGGAGGAGTGGAAATATTAGGCTTTCCCTCTTCATGCTGTATGCATCACCAATCATATTCTATCATATCAAGCAGGACTGAGACAAATTAAATGAAAAACCTTTCCTTTTTAAAGGATTGACATTTTCCTTCCTGTAGGTGGGAGCCAGAAAGGATCCAGCATCACAAGCAGGTGTGTTCCAGGATCATCAGAATACAGACATAGGGCAGTGAGGTGGCTGGTATAGTACAGCAATGTTTGGGTGAAAAACTGAATTACTGATCAGGTAGCCTGTGCTCCATGTAGACATCTCAAGACTTTATTTTCAGTTTTTGTCACGCTGTATCTTTCAGCTTACAACCATCAACTAATACAAACATTAACCCCTTGACTACTGTTACACATAACAGTTTACTCCCCTTCCTGCCCAGGCCAATTTTCAGCTTTCAGTGCTGTCGCACTGTTAATGACAAGTCATACTACACTGTACCCTTATGATTTTTTTTTTATAATTTTCTTCATACAAATAGAGATTTCTTTTGGTGGTATTTAATCACCACTGGCTTTTTTTTCCAAATGATAAAAGACAGAACATTTTGAAGAAAAAAAAAAATATGTTTTTAACAGTTTGTTATAAAATTTTGCAAACAGGTCATTTTTCTCCTTTACTGATGTGTGCTGATGAGGCAGCACCGATGAGCATTAACCACTTAAGGACCGCCGCATATACATTTACGTCGGCAGAATGGCACCGACAGGCACATCAACGTATATATACGTTGGTGCCTTGGGGGGGATCGGGGGTCCGATCGGACCCCCCCCCCCGTACATGCGGCGGTCCGCGCGGCTGCAGGAGCGATCCGACAAGTGGGGGCGGCTATCCGTTTTCATCCGCCCCCTCCGGATCGCTCCCAGCCAATGCGCGCGCCCGCCTGACCTGTCACTTCCTCCTCCTGTGTAAACACAGGAAGGAGGAAGCGACGTGATCTCTCCCTCGGCGTTTGTTTCAAGCGCCGCTGAGGAGAGATCACTACAGAACAAGTAAGTCCTGCACCAAACAGCACACTGACACACACACAAACACATTTAACCCCCGCGATCGCCCCCCCCCCTCCCCCTGTCACAGTGTCACTGAATGCAGTAATCATACATGTATGATTACTGTATTTAGTGTCAGTGTGACAGACAGTGTGACAGTCAGTCAGTGTTAGTGTCAGGGTAGCCCCCCCCACCCCCCCCCAATAAAGTTTTAACCCCTTGATCACTGCCCTAGTTAACCCTTTCACTCCCTATTGCCAGCGTCACTAAGCGATCATTTTTCTGATCGCTGTATTAGTGTCGCTGTTCCCGCTAGGTAGCTAATTTTTTTTTAATGCGATTTTTTTTTTTACTAAAGACATGCGGCTAAATAAATTTTGGCCTAAATGTTTGACTAAAATTTAGTTTATTGGTTTTTTATTATAACAAAAACTAAAAAATATTGATTTTTTTCCAAAAATGTCGCTCTATTTTTGTATATAGCGCAAAAAATAAAAATCGCAGAGGCGATCAAATACCACCAAAAGAAAGCTCTATTTGTGGGAAAAAAAGGACGCAAATTTTGTTTGGGAGCCACGTCGCACGACCGCGCAATTGTCTATTAAAGCGACGCAGTGCCGAATCGCAAAAACCCCTTGGGTCATTTGCCAGCGTATTGGTCCGGGTCTTAAGTGGTTAATGAGCACTGATGGGCACTGATAAGCTGGACTGATGGGCGGCACTGGTGGTCACTGATAAGGGAAGAGGTACTGATGAGGCTGCACTAATAGGCTACACTTATGGGCACTGAGACAGCACGGATAGGCTGCACTGATGAGGCAACACTGGTGGGCACTGATAAGGAGGCATTGATGAGGCTGCACTGATAGGTGGCACTGATGGGCAATGGTAGGAGGCACTGATGGGTACTGATGGGACTGCACTGATAATCAGTGCGCTGATTATCCCCGCTGTGTTTTGGGAGCCGTGTGTTTCCCAGAACACACCGGGGGAAGACGGGAACTGACGCACTACCCGCAGGTCCCCGCAGAGTCTATGCCGGAAGTGGATGCAAATACCTGTCTTAGACAGGTATCTGCACCCCCTCCCCCCTGAAAGGTGCCAATTGTGGCACCGGAGGGGGGAGGAATCCGATGAGCGGAAGTTCGACTTTAGGGTGGAGCTTAACTTAAAGTTGAGTTTCCATTCCAAATTTTTTTTTCCCATTATTGTCCTCATTAGACCTAAAAAAGGAAAAGAAAAAATCTGGAAATGCCTGTTGATATGCGGTCCCATGAAATCTGCCTTTGAAATCACCTAGGATTCTGACATCATCTCCCTCTAATGCTCCTGGGAAATGTGTGTCATCATTTCCCAGGATGCAGTGCGCTGTCCAATTATCACTCCCCATCCAAGACTTCCAGGAAGTAAGTGCTTGTAGGCTTCACAATGCCCACAAGCAAAATGACAGATTCAGGTAGAGTTGCGCTGGAGTAATTCGATATGCGCCACGGAACTGTGAAGATGCGCCGTCGTTTCTATGTGGCCATACCCACCAAACTAGATGTGCCCGAAAACGGGCCATTTGCGACCAGCGGAACGTTCCGACGCCAGAGTATCGTCAGCGCTTAATTTCGCTTGGCGCATCAGTCGCGCCCATTGATTTCCCCTGCAAATATGCAAATGAGGGATTTTTCCCAATTCACGAACGGATTAGCACCATACGCTGGCTACATGCGCCGCGCGTATCTCGTCCGTCCGGCGCAAAGTTATTTCTACAAAAGGCTGCTTTATCTTTACTCCAGACGGTCACAGGTCAGCAGGAGAGCAGCTACAGCAGCGTTACTGACGATAAGAGCTAGCTGAACAACCACACTTGCAAGGACAACACCTCTGTGTGCCAACATGCCAGGGGCAATCGTGGTCCTAGCACTACTGATGGGTCCCCCGGAACGAAGGAGGCGGGCACGTGAGAGGATATACTGCACACGTATGAGCCTCTTTGGCATGGGGGATGAGGAGGTGTATCGCCTCTTCAGATTTAGCCCTGATGCAATACTTGAACTAACCACAACCCTGCAGGATGACATCACCAGCAAGACACACCGCTCACAAGCAGTGCAGCCACTGGTGAAGGTACTGGCAACACTCCATTTCCTTGCAAGTGGATCATTCCAGCGTACAAGTGGAGTGGTGGCTGGGATGTCACAGTCCTCCGTGAGCAGATGTGTGCACCAGGTTGTCCCTGCAATCCTCAGACGCATGTCCAACCAGTTCATCAGACCCACCACTGAGGAGCTGCGGCTGAAGGCAATGACAGATTTCTACAACATTGCCAGATTCCCACGCACTGTGGGGGCCATTGATTGCACACATGTGGCACTCCAGCCCCCCCAGGAGACAGAGCACATATACCGCAATCGGAAGCATTGGCACTCCATCAACGTACAGGTGATAGCCGATGCCCAACGCCTCATATGGCACGTCCGTGCCAAACACCCCGGGTCCAGCCATGACAGCTTCATATACAATCAGAGCCCCATCCCAGCAGAATTCAAACAGAACATGTATGGGGACAGCTGGCTGGTTGGTGAGTGACATGGGTGGCAGGCATGACTATCCCCTCCCATGATGCACATCAAAAGTGGTACATGCATGACTAACATCCTCCTGTCTTTTACCTTACAGGTGACTCTGCATATGCACTGGGACCCCATCTCATGACTCCTTTCCGGAACCCCCAAACCAGAGGAGAGAGAAAATACAATGAAGCACACATCAAAACCCGTGCAGTGGTGGAGCAAACATTCGGGCTCCTGAAGTCCCGTTTCCGCTGCCTGGATAAGTCTGGGGGGACCCTATTGTATTCCCCTACCTTCGTGTGTCAGATCATCGGTGCATGTTGAATTCTGCACAACTTTGCTATGAGAAAAGGCCTGCAGATTGACATACGTGATGACCTGACCCCCGACCCACACAGTCCCCACCTGCCAGAGGACACCCAGTCTGCTGATGGAAGAGCAGTCAGGAGGGGCCTCGCCGTAGGCATCTTTGGACACTAAACCAAAACATTAATCACACAGACAATGCACGCGTGTACACCACTGATGTCCCTAGATCACACACACCACATTCACATCACATTGGATTAGCCCAAGTCCAGCATGTAGGACTTGGGAGCAGCAACGCCAGCGTCAAGGCCCCAATGATGTCACTGTCCATTCATACACCTTTTTACACGTCATTCATACAGCCGTGGGGTTAACTTCACCACCACGGCCGAGGGTGACACCCCTTACTGTCAGGAGTGCCACCCTCTCACATTCACACACCATTCACACTGCAACGTGTGCAGTATCAATAAAATAAAAAGCTCATATCCTGAGTAAAAATCCAAATAAAATAAAAAGCTCATATCCTGAGTAAAAATCAGACAAAAAAAAATAACAAAATCATCGGGGATGCCGGGGGCTCCTTCTTGCCGAACCTCTCTGGCTCCTCAGCTGCCTGGATGGAGTGGATGGGGGTGGGGGGGCATCTGGAGGTGGCTGATCCCCAGGTGGGCCACTCCTGGCAGGTGTGGCCTGCATGCCCTCCAAGGCCATGGCTATCCGGCCGAGGTAAGAGTTGGTCTGGGCCTGCATCCTCAGCTGCCGGGTCACTTGGTAGTGTTGGGCCCGCCGACTCAGCCTCCCCTGGTCCCGGATGGCAGCACTGTTTCCATGGATGGCAGCAGTGTTGGCCTGGACGGCTGCAGTGAGGTGCCTAATATCCCCCTGCACCTCCCCCAAACTGGTCACCACTGCAGCGCAGTTGCAACTCACATCCTGCACTGCGTTGCTTATCTGGCCAACGGAGCACAGGCTGTCAGTCACTTTCTCCAAGTGCCCAACTATGTCCCCCATTTGTTGGGTCTGTCTGGCATGATCCCTCGCCAACTGGCCCTGGACAAGATCCGACACCCCCCTGGTCTTCTGGGTCGCCTTCCTGGGGCCAGAAGATGGTTGTCCCCGGGGGGATGGAGTCGCCCTTGAGGGGCTTCCAAGGATGGGGGAGGGGATGACAGACGGCCCAGGAGAAGGGGAGGAGACCTCCAACACTAAGGAAAAGTCCTGCTCTGCCACAGCAGGATCCTCCACAACCACCTCGGCAGGTGTGGTGTGGCCACTCTCCTCCTCCACCTCTTCACCACCCAGGGGCTCGTGCACAGGATGGCGTGGGGGGGATGGGGTGGACTGGCCACCGACAGATGATGGCCCAGCTCCGTCATCTGTGGATGAAACAAAGGAAACACATGTTGGTGGTCCCACACACTTGGCACATGAACCCTCCCCCCCCAAATGCAACACATCAAATAGGGGATAAAAAACACTTACCTGTCCTGGAGCCTTCCTCCACGGAGTCATAGCCAGGGACCCCCTCCACCTGCTCCCTCTCCAGGCAGCGAGAGACCACCTCCTCCTCCGCGGTCAGGGTGACCGGACATGGGGGACCACCACCTGTGCCCCTCTCATGCCTCCTGATGGTGGCCACCTTGCCACGGACCTTGCGCCGCAGATCATTGATTTTTTTTTTGGATGTCAGCAGCAGTCCGGGTGGAGTACCCCAAAATATTGACCCGGCCAGCAATGGTGTCCAGGATGCCCTGCTTCCTCTCCCGGCTGGTCTTACGGCTTTTTTTGCCATGGAGGAAATGATTAAATGTCTCCATAGCGGAGATGATCACTGAGACCTCCTGGGCGTTAAAGTTTATCTTCCCTGGGGTGGGGGGAAACGGAAATACTTTTGCGCCGGAATGGCGTTTCCGCCTGCGCTTTTAAGCACCCAACGGAAGGCATTGCGCTGACGTTTCCCGTGAAGTGGTGCCGACGGAAGTTGTGAGCATGCGCACAAGGGGGCGAGTGGAGCCGCACTCACGGCGCATGCTCCGTGGATGATGCGCTGAACGTAAGCCTCTGCGCTGGGCTCCGCCCATCATTTACATGTGATCACACCCACTTCCACTTGCGTCGGGTTACGCCAGCGCATTATCGTTACTCTGGCGCAAGTTTACGCGCAACTGCTATGTGAATAACAGTACTTGCGCTGAAAGGGTCGTCAGAGTAACGTAAATGAGAAGCGTTACTCCAGAGCAAAGATGCTCTGATCTACCTGAATCTGGCCCTATCTTTTTTGAATAACTATGCGGAGCAGCAGCAGATTGTAAAATAGTAAGTGACCGGATTTATATTATAAAAACGCATGATGAAAGGACATACATTTAACAAATGCTAATTGTGGTTGGAACTCCGCTCTAACTACTATGGGCTACTGTCCTTTGCAAATGCTTATTGTGCTTTTTTATTTGAAATTGAATAAGAACATGGTATAATGTATGGTCATCTTAAGACAGGAAGTGTGTTACTGGTCGGCTCACCAGGTAAAAATGAGGAAAAAAATTATGTAGTCACCATTTAAAAGGATTGGTTGATTTCTCTGCAAAAGAGAAGGAAAAGGTGCTACTACCCTAGATTTTGTAGAAAACCTCCTAAACTGTCGTGTGCAGGATGTGCAGTTGCTCAGCTGCCAACTAAGTAAATGGATAGAAGAGGTAGCAGGTTTACCCCCCAACCCGCAAGTATAAACAAGGTCTAATGCTCCGTACACATGATCGGTTTTCCTGTCGGAAAAACATCCAACTTTTTTCTGAAGGGAAAACCGATTGGGAAAACCGATCTCAAGCCTGCCTTGCATACACATGGTCGCACAAAAGTTTGGTGAACTGTTGACTGCCAAGAACGCGGTGGCGTAAAAGACTACGACGAGCCGAGAAAATTAAGTTCAATGCTTCTGAGCATGTTTCGAATTGTTTCCAAGCATGCGTAGGAATTTTGCGCGTTGGGATTTGGGATCCTGCTCTCTGTCTTTTTCCAACAGTTTTTCTGTTGGAAAAAGTCTGATGGAGCATATACACACAGTCGGGATTCTCGACCAAAAGCTCTCATCAGATTTTTTCCAACAGGAAAACCGATCGTGTATACGGAGCATTACTGTCAAATGCTTTTGAAGAGTAACATTGTGGTGGTAGACTGGTAGGTCACTTTAAACTAACATCACACAGTATGGTTTTCCCCTGTAATGCCGTGTACACACGACCGTTTTTCGGGTTGTAAAAAATTATGTTTTTTTTTAATGTCATTAAAACAATCGTGTGTGGGCTCCAGAGCATTTTTCACGATGTAAAAAATGGCCATTAAAAATTTAGAACATGCTCTAATTTTTAACAACGTTTTTAACGTTGTCGTTTTTAACATCGTAAAAAATGGTCGTGTGTGGGCTTTAACGACGTGAAAAAAACGTGCATGCTCAGAAGCAAGTTATGAGACGGGAGTGCTCGTTCTGGTAAAACTAGAGTTCGTAATGGAGTAAGCACATTCATCACGCTGTAACAGACTGAAAATCGCGAATCGTCTTTTACTAACACAAAATCAGCTAAAGCAGCCCCAAGGGTGGCGCCATCTGAATGGAAATTCCCCTTTATAGTGCTGTTGTACGTCACCGCTCTTTGCTAGAGCATTTTTTTTTCACAATCGTGTGTAGGCAAGGCCGCTTCAGGAGTGGAATAAAGTGCCTCCACAGATCTACCACCGACAGTTAATTATGCATTGTCATTTTTTGACTAGCTGACCCAGGTTGATGTGGTCCGCCTTTAGTTTGGTGGTATTTTGGTTTGTTAGGCATGTTTGGTTCCACTCTTGCATTTCTTTTATTTTTCCAGTGCTTTTTTTTGCTAGACCAACTATAGGTAGCGGCGGGTTTAGGTGATCACCTGCCCCCTATATATTGATTAGCACTCCTGTGCTCCTATTTAGGAGACTTTAAAATTCATAGTTAGGACTGCAGTACACAGAGTGCCTTGACGGGGCCTGCAGCTCACACAGGTATTTGCAAATACATGCATACATCTAGACAGATTCATTTGGTTTAGTGCTTTTTTGGTTGGTAGACGGCTGCGGGCTTTAATTCGACTGGATTACGTGTTCATACGCCTTCGGATCTACGCTGCAATAAAATTGCGGCCACTGGGTGGACTTCCCGTAGTTTTCCGCGTCGGGGTATGCAAATTAGCTTTTGCCGGCGATCCCCGAAATTACGATCTTCATTCACAATCTCTTACGGCACCTTTGGTCATCTTTTTTTTGCGTAACACTATACCAGCTTTTTGCTGCTCTAATATTAGACAGCCCATGTTAAGTATGGCCGTCGTTCCCGCGTCGAATTTCTACGTTTTCCGACGTCTTTTATTATTTTTAACGTAAGTCGCCCGGGAATAGGAATGTTCGTAAACTACGCTACTCAAACAACGAATGACGTAACGACATGATTTCACGCAATGCACAGCGGGAAATTTCTGAACGGAGCATGCGCAGTTTGATCGCCGCGGGGACGCGCTTAATTTAAATGCTTCAAGCCCCCTAATCGCGTATTTCGATTACGCGGCGAGAAATAGACTACGCCGCCGTAGCGTACGGGCAAAAATCTACCAGAATTCGATGTAGAGCCTGGTAAAATATGGCAGCGTAGAGTATTTCGATTACGCAGCGCAATATTAAGTGTATGTGAATCTGGCCCCTTGAGTCTGGCTATTATGGAAAAAAAAATTATATTCCATATTTAATCGCATATTGCTAAAAACGCATCTCATTTAAAGTCCCAAAACCTCTCCCCCTTCTAGGTCGTTTTAACGATCGGGTTGAAAAAAACGTCGTTTTTTCTAGACCATTAAAAATTTCATTTTTTACAACCCAACGCGGCATTAGGAAAAAACATTTTATCAAAAATCACAACAAATATTTTTGCAGGTGGAATCTCGGTCCAGGACTTGTGGTTTTGGTTTAATAGTTGTTTTAGGTAACCTGTGGGAATTTTCCACTAAGTAAAGACTTCTATTAACTACGATTATTTAATCTGCTAGGTGTAGCTTTTATTGGATAAAAATATGTTAATACAGTTACTAATTATTATAGCTTCAAGATTAGTAATTAAAATGAAGAAACATTACAAATATTGTCTCCTCCAAGGGCATTTAAATGTCTGGAAAATGATGAGAATATTAGGAATTCTACATAGTAACAATGAGCCAACCATGCTGAAATGATGGTATATTTAATTGAAAAGGTTTTAGACAGTCCATTTCCACATCATGTATTATGTATAAGGAGAGGAAAGGATGGAGCACCCACAACTACCTAGAAACCAGATACTCATGCTGATACTCTTTAGCATGTAACATTTAAATTTTAATACTGTTATTGCAAAAAACCCATCCCAAATGCTCATGCTCAAAAAGCCTCACTAGTGTCTGCATTGTAAATGCATTTTCTGTTATGAAATAATAAAACTGATGGTATTTGGGTCTTGAATATCAAGATCTATTAGATAAAACACCAGTAAATAGCTTACATGTACTATATGTATGTGTAGTAAGAGATATACACTATATTACCAAAAGTATTGGGATGCCTGCCTTTACACGCACTAAGGCACGGATTCAGATACATTTGCGTATCTTTCGGCGGGCGTAGCGCATCTCATATGCGCTACGCCGCCGTAACTTAGAGAGGCGAGTACCGTATTCAGAAAAAACGTGCGCTCTAAGTTACGGTGGCGTAACGTAAATTGGCCTGGCGTAAGCCCGCGTATTTTAAAGTAGGCAGGTAGGGGGCGTGTTGTATGATAATAAAGCATGGCCGAATGAATGGCGCATGCGCCGTCCATGGACGTAACCCAGTGCGCATGCTCAGAATCACATTGGATAGAATGCCTAAGATACGCCGAACACTGCCTACGACGTGAACGTAACTTACGCACTGCCCTATTCGCGTACGACTTACGCAAACGACGTAAGCGATGTAAAATTTGACGGCTGTTCCGACGTCCATACTTAACATTGGCTGCGCCTCATATAGCAGGGGTAACTTTACTCCGGTCATACGCCTTACGTAAACGACGTATATCAATGCGGCCGGGCGCAAGTACGTTCGTGAATCGGCGTATCTAGCTCATTTGCATATTCGACACGTAGATCTACGGAAGCGCCCCTAGCTGCCAGCGTAAATATGCACCCAAGATACGACAGCGTAAGAGACTTACGTCGGTCATATCTTAAAGCGGACCCTCAAAATCAACTATTTACCATTAGATCCAGCATACTGCTGACATCTGCAGTATGCTGGTTTGTTTTTTTGCTGTATTTACCGTGTTATCCATAGTTCTAATCCGGCTCCGAGCTGATTCCCCGCGGGCAATAGGCGTTCATAAGACGATGCATAGATGATTGACGTGCGCGTACAGCGTGTCACGCCTTCCGAAAATAGCCGACGTGAGACTCGGCTATTTACGGCGCTATACGACACCTGTGCCTGTAGTGTAGAGCTGACTGCGCAGGCGCCGTAAAAAGCCGAGTCCTACTTTGGGTATTTTCGGAAGATGTGACGCGCTGTACGCACACGTCAATCATCTATGCCTGGTCTTAGGAATGCCTATTCCCCGGGGCAGAGAGAACCCGGAAGCCGGGTTAAAACTACGATAATACGGTAAGTACTGCGGGGGGGGGGGGGGAACACCAGCATACTGCAGATGTCAGCAGTATGCTGGATCAATGATATATATTTTGTATAGGGTGAACCCCCGCTTTAAAAAAATTCAGCCGTAACTGCCTTTCTGAATCGCCGTAAAGATGTGACGGCGCATATTTGAAATTACGGCGGCGTATCTGGGCGAAGTCCCACATGACACTTAGCCTCTGCATAGGAACGCCTACTCCCGTGAGAACCCAGGAAGCCGGGTGGAAAATAGCAATAAGACGGTATGTATACCAAAAAAAAACAGCATACTGTAAATGTTGGAAGTATGCTAAGTGTAAAGTTATATACATGTTTTTAGGGTGAACCTCCGCTTTGAAGAGTTTATAAATTACATAAGTTCTACCTACTGTAATATTCTTGATTAAGAGATTAATATAAGAAATAATATTACATCATGTATACATATATTGATATAAAGTATGTATAACTATTTGATTGCAATGGTAGGTAAACTTCCCTTTCCTCAAGCCCTGCTGGAAGTTCCAAGGTAGTTAGATGCTAGGAATAGATCAGTTTCTTGATCATTAGAATGGGGAAAGAATCTACGAGTTGCCAGCATGGCACTACTACACTAAGCCAGACTTTCAGGAGAAGGAGGCATACTTTTTGCAGACAAAATATTTTTACTCAGACACACAAAAATCACACACATGCATTCACTGCATGAAACAACAAACACCCCTATATTTACCTGCTCTGTGCACTGGTATTGCACAGAGCAGCCCCCCATCCTCTTCTTCTGGGGTCTCCCGCCGGCGCTCCAGGCCAGAGGAGCATTCTTCTGTCACTGACCATTATTGTAAGAGGGGGCCTTTTTCTTTCAATGACAACCAGTATAAGAGGGGGCAGTCATCCACTAACCACGATTGTGAAGGGAGCGTTCTTCTCCCTTTGACCACCAATGTAAGCGGGGGCATTCTTCTCCCACTGGCCACAAATATAAGAGGAGCATTCTTGTCCCACTGATACAAATGCAAGAGGGCGCTTTCTTCTCCCATTGATCAATAATGTAAGAAGAACTTTCTTGTCCTACTGATCACCAATGTAACTTCTTTTCCCACTGACCACTTGTAAGTGGGGGTATTCTGTTCCCAGTGACAACCACTGTTTACCAATGATTTGTATCCCATTCACCGTGAATGTAAGAACAAACATTCTTCTCTCGCTGACCACTATTGAAAGAGTGGGCAGTCTTCTCCCACTGCCTACCCCTGTAAGAGGGGGCATTTTGCTCCCACTGACAACCAATGTAAGGAGGCCTCTTTCACTTTTCTATGGGGCTTAGTAGTTCGTAGCTACACTTTACACATTCATATATTGCATATTATTGTAAAGACTTGTACCTGTAAATCTCCCATGTAAAGACAAACATTTGCCATAGAATTGCAGGAGATTCGAATATCTACACTCATCAGCCATAACTTTAAGACCGCGTACACACGATGAGACATGTCCGCTCAAACTTGTCCGACGGACCGTTTGCAGCGGACATGTCTCAACGGATTTTGGTCTGATGGCGTGTACACACCATCGGACGAAAATCCCCTCGGGCTGAGGACGTGGTGACGTGGCGGTGACGTTGACGCCGCCACGTCACCACTCCAGGAAGTAAAATACTTCCACGCATGCGTCGAAGCAGGCTTTGAAATTTGTCCGATGGGAAAACATGTCCGCTAGCCCGTACACACGATCGGATATGTCCGCTGAAACGGTCCGTCGGACCAGTTTCAGCAGATAAATTTGATTGTGTGTACGCGGCCTGAGATTACTAAAAATAGAAATAACCTCTAGAGGCGGGATTTTTTAGGCAACAAATAAACTTGGAAAGAATTATAGAAAAATATTAATTTTACATGATACAAATACAAACAATTAGAGCCGGTTCACACTGGGGCGACCTGGGATCCGACTTCAAGTCGCCCCAAGTTGCCCCAAGTCGTGCGGTCGAGAAAATAAATGGAAGTGAATGGAGCCGTCTTAATGTACACTACTGAAGTCGCTCCGACTTCAGAAAAGGTTGCTGTACTACTTCAATCCGACTTCTAGGCAACTTGTACCCATTGATTTCAATGTAAGTCTCCTCACTGTCTTAACTGAAGCAACAATACAGGAAGATAACATACATTTCTCAGGCAAACCCCTCCGTCCCACAGAGCTGATTGTTGTTTGATTGGCCACTGGAAAAGCCTCCTGTCCTGGAGGAGACTTGAAGTTGCCTTGTAAGTTGCCTGATGATTCATACTCAAGTCGTGTCCAAGTTGCCTCCCAAAGTCGTGCTAGAAGTTGTGTTGCCCCTGTGTGAATGGGCTCTTATATAGAATAATGTCATGATATACAAACATTAAAAACATGGACAATAATTGAAATCTAGATTTTGTAATGATACTATCCGTCATCAAATACAGGTCACCAGGTCAACTGGTGGCAGTAGAGGCGGGTAATCCATCGTGTTTCAAATGCAAAACATTCTTCCTCAGGGAATATTATAGTATCATAATCTACAATAAATCAAGACACAAATTTCCATTAAATATAAAACAAATAAATGATCACATTCCCACACCTTTAAAGTGTAAATGCGTAGTGACACACTTTTCATAAATCATATAAATCAAAAAATAGGTGGATGCATTTCCCATTGTGATCCCAAAGGGGGCGCTCATTTTCCATCCTTCATGCAAAACATCCTCCTCCTCTCTATATCCCATAGGGGAGCAGGATACTTAGAATCCAACAAATGGCGTTTAAATGGAAACAAAGTTTGTACCAGGAAAGACAAACAAATTTTGATGCCCTGTACACACGATCGGATTTCTGATGGAATCAAATCCGATGGATTTTTTCGTCGGATATCCGATGAAGCTGACTTTCATCAGTCTTGCCTACACACTATCAGACTAAATTCCGACCGTGCCAAAACATGGTGACGTAAAACATCACGACGAGACTACAAAAATGAAGTTCAATGCTTCCGAGCATGCGTCGACTTGATTCTGAGCATGCGTAGATTCTTCTCCAATGGAGTTCCACACAGACGATCGGAATTTCCTATCGTTTTTTTATCCATAGGAAAAATATAAAACATGTTCTATTTTTTGGCACTGATGGAAAAAAGACTGATGGAGCCCACACACGATCGGTTTGTCTAATGAAAACAGTCCGACGGTCTTTTTTCATCAGACAAACAGATCGTGTGTACACGGCTTAAGATTACTGACAGGTTTAAATTCATTACATTGATGATCTTATTACAATGGCATCTGAAAGTTGGTGGGATATATAAGGCAGCATGTGAACATATTGTCCCTGAAGTTGATTTGTTGAAAGTAGAAAAGAAATGGGAAAAACAGTGTATTGTATATTGGGCTGTATAACTGCAGATCGGCCGGGGTGCCAATGCTGATGTGTCTACAGCCAAAAACACCTAAATTGGCACATGAGCATAAGAACTGGATGATGGTGCAATGTAAGAAGGTGGCCTGGTCTGATGATTCATGTTTTCTTTTACATTATGTGGGAAAGAAATAGCAGCAGGAAGAAAGCGGGTCAGCAGGGGCAGTGTGATGCTTTGGGCAATGTTCTGTTGGAAAACCTTGGATCCTGCCATTAATGTAGATGTTACATGACATGTACCACCTACCCAAACACTGTTTCTGACCAAGTACACCCCTCCAGAGTTTGAGGTGTTCAGTTGGCCTTAAACTGGATGTAAACCCACTCTCATCCTTTCTAAACTACTGCCATAGTGCTGATCTATAAGGATATACATGCCTCCTGCATGTATCCTTACCTGTCAAGTGTTTCCCCTTTGTCTGTTATAAGAACTGAAAAACTGCAGTGGGTGGATCTGTTGTCTGGAGCTTGGTGGGTGGAGTCATGACATCAGTAGACTCCCCACCCACCTCTACACTCCCCTTACACTAAATTTTGCTATGATCACTAACATGCAGTCAAAATCCAGAAAAGTAACCACATGACTTCAGAAAAGGAGTGGGGGTGGAAATTTAAAAATAATGCCTGTCTCCAGGCTAGTGCATGAGATATGTAAATAACCTGTCATTCACAGCGAGCGGGCGGAATGGAGTAAGGTTTTTCTCTGTAAGTCTGTTTTATTGCACTGATCAATAAAAGAGGATTGCTCGGAGCTGGATTAACTCTTATGTGGCAAGACTGGGCATAGACTTTAGTAAATCTCATACTCTACATTGTGACATCAAAAAAATAAATAAAACATTTCGGGTTTACATCCACTTTAAGATTTTCTAAAGCTCATTCCAATTGAGCATCGGTGGAATGTGCTGGAAAAACAAGGACGTTCCATGGAGGCCCCACCTGGCAAATTACAGAACTAAAAAGGATCTACAGGGCTTTTTTGGTGGCATTGGGGGGCCTACACAATATAAGGTTGGTAGCCATAAAGTTATGGCTAATCAGTGTATGTTCTTTTGTCTTGATGCTTCACTGCATACATAGAAGTTGTAAATATTTGATGTCTTCCACTCCACTCTGGTCTGCTGACCATGGCATTAATATCAATAAAGGGTTATTAACAATAGTGGATGAGCTGTGAGCACAAGACATTGTCTGTTTATAACTATCATCAAGGGATCATTTTCTGCCGAGTAGGTTTTCTAATGAATGTGTGTATTGCACATATAGTATGTGAAAGGCAGCATCACAGCAACACTGCTGGGCACACTTACAACACAATTCTGCAATTCAATGTTCAACTTGCCATAAGGTTTAAATGGTGGATGGAGGATCATTTTTAAATACAACTCTACAACAATGCCTTTATCAAAAAATTAGCATATTTTTCAAATCTAATTTAATCACCGCTACCGTGTTTCCCCCAAAAATAAGCCCTACCCCGAATATAAGACCTAGCGTGAATATTGGGGAAGGCTGCAATATAAGCCCTACCCCGAAAATAATCCCTAGTAAAGTACATGAAAAAACTGTGGTATGGAGTGCAGTGTGTCTCCCCTTGTGACTGTATTATAAAATACTTTATTAGCAGCCGCCGCTGTCCCCCTGGAGGTTTTCTTCTCTCCTCCTCGCTGACATCTGTGACCCCTCCTTCTTCAGTGCACGGAGCAGGCTGACCTCAGCAGGAATCTCGGGTCTTCCTCCTTCTCTTCTTCTCCCAGCTGACGTCTGTGGCCCCTCCCTCTTCAGTGCACAGAGCAGGCTGACCTCAGCAGGGATCTCGGGTCTTCCTCCTTCTCTTCTTCTCCCAGCTGATGTCTGTGGCCCCTCCCTCTTCAGTGCACGGAGCAGGCTGACCTCAGCAGGGATCTCGGGTCTTCCCCCTTCTCTTCTCCTCCCAGCTGACGTCTGTGGCCCCTCCCTCTTCAGTGCCCGGAGCAGGCTGACCTCAGCAGGGATCTCGGGTCTTCCCCCTTCTCTTCTCCTCCCAGATGACGTCTGTGGCGCCTCCCTCTTCAGTGCATGGAGCGGGCTGACATTAGCAGGGATCTCAGCACGGAGAAGAGCAGATCAAGTGAGCGAACAGGGGAGCTGTAAAAAGGTATTCTCCATGAGACATTTGCAATGGGAGACACACCGCACCTTATACCAGTGTGATCCTTTTATAAAACGGATTACATACATTTTGAAAGGACTTTAACCAAGATCTTATTAAAACGATGTTAAAAATGTACTTCTGACCTGACAGGGGGAGGTGGGGAGAGAGAGAACACAGGGGACACAGGAACTTTAACCACTTGCTTACTGGGTACATATACCCCCTTCCTGCCCAGGCGAAATTTCAGCTTTCAGCACTGCGTCGCTTTAAATTAAAATTGCGCGGTCGTGCGACGTGCCTTACAAACAAAATTGACGTCCTTTTTTTTTACGTCCTTTTTTTCCCCACAAATAGAGCTTTCTTTTGGTGGTATTTGATCGCCTCTGCGTTTTTTTTTTTTTTTTTGCGCTATAAACAAAAAAAGAGCGACAATTTTGAAAAAAAACATAGAATATTTTTTACTTTTTGCTATAATAAAAATCCAATTTTTTTAAAAATTTTTTTTTTTTTTTCTCAGTTTAGGCCGATACGTATTCTACATATTTTTGGTAAAAAAAACAATTGCAATAAGCGTATAGTTATTGGTTTGCGCAAAGGTTATAGTGGCTAGGAAATAAGGGATAGAATTCTGACAATTTTTTTTTTTTTTTTTTTTACTAGTAATACGGCGATCTGCGAATTTTGTCAGGACTGCGATATTGCGACGGACACATCGGACACTTTTGACACATTTTTGGGACCATTTACATTTATACAGCGATCAATGCTATAAAAACGCACTAATTACTGTATAAATGTGACTGGCAGTGAAGGGGTTAACACTAGGGGGTGAGGAAGGGGTTAAATGTATTGCCTGGGTGTGTTCTAACTGTGTGGGGGGAGGGGGGTGACTGGGGGAGGTGACCGATGATGTCTCCCTATGTACAAGAGAAACAGCATCTGTCTCCTCTCCCTGACAGGACGTGGAGCTCTGCGTTTACACACAGAGCTCCACGTCCCTGCTCTAAATCTGCCGATCAGCGGGTACCTGGCAGACATCGCGATCGCCAGGCACGCGCATCGGCATCGCGGGGACGCGCCCAGTGGCCGGAGAAAACGATGCCGTCAATTGACGGCAGCTTGGAAATTCAGATCCCCTAAGCTGCCGTCAATTGATGATGAGCAGGGCCGCAAGTGGTTAAAAAAAAAATGTTTTATTGTTTTATTCCAGGATTTTTAGAACATACTGTAGAGAGGGGTAAATTACACAGCACAAGCACTGTGCTTTAAAGGAACAGGATTTTTTTTATGGTTACATCTACTTTAAGATTGTCATTGTACATACCGTATATAATTAAGCCCTACCCCGAAAATAAGCTCTAGTGTGTTTTTTGTAGACAAAATGAATACAAGACCGGTCTTATTTTCGGGGAAACGCGGGCCCGGATTCACAAAGACTTACGTCGGTGTATCTCCAGATACGCCGCCGTAATTTCAAATGTGCGCCGTCGCATCTTTGTGCTGATTCACAAAGCGAGATACGCCGAAAAACATGGCTTCAGTTGTCCGGCGTAACTTGCCTATGCCGGCGTATCGTGGGCGCATAGTTACGCTGGACGCATTCGGCATTTTCATGTAAAATATGCAAATGAACAAGATATGCCGATTCACAAACGTAGATGCGCCCGGCTGCTTCATATACACACATTGCGTAAGGCTTACGTCCGGCGTAAAGTTACCCCTGCTCAGGGCTTTTTTTCTGGGGGAACTTGGGGGAACTCAGTTCCACCACCTTTGGCTCAGACCCTTTGGTGCCTGCTCACCACAATCACTTGTAAACACAGAAGTCTGGTTTCTGTGTTTACAAGTGACAGCTTTGTAACCCCCTGAACTCTGCACTCTGTATGTAATGCAATTCTGGTATTTAATACCCCTTTTAGACCCTTCTACTGTTTGTGAAATCTGAACGGGTCGTGGTTGAGTTCCTGCACCTATTTTCTGAGAAAAAAACCTCTGCCCCTGCTTATATGAGGCGCAGCTAATGCTAAGGTATGGGCCAGGGAACGACGCCATCGAATTTTACATCGTTTACGTAGTACGTGAATAGGGCTGGGCGTAGGTTACACTCACGCGTCGTAAACATTTGGCATTCTATCCGACATGATTCTGAACATGCGCACTGGGATACATCCACGGACGGCACATGCGCCGTCCGTTCGGCCCATCATTTGCATGGGGTCATGGATCATTATACTAAAACACGCCCACTGCCTAGCTACTTTGAATTACGCGGACTTACGCCGGCCCATTTACGCTACACCACCGTAACTTAGGGAGCAAGTGCTTTGTGAATACAGCACTTGCCTCTCTAAGTTGCGACGGCGTAGCGTAAATAAGATACGCTGCGCCCGCACAAAGATACGCCTGGGTACGTGAATCCGGGCCGCGGTATCCAACCTAAATCCCAACCTAAATGAAGAAAGAGAAACAGGAAAAACAATGCATGTTGGCCACACATTTCAGGTCTGATTGTTCAATTTCTTTACAATCTTTGTTATACATACAGTATGTTGATTGAATAAAGTCGATCTCAACTTACAAAAATTAAGCTTCAAGTGATACTATAGGTTCGATTTTTTTTTTTTAATAAAAAGCTTGTCATACTTACCTCCACTGTGGAGCTCGTTCTGCACAAAATGACCCCGAAAAGCATTTTCTTGGGTCCTCCAGTGGCTCTCTTGGCTCCTCCCCACCTCAGATATCCCCCTCTGGGAACTGCTCTCCCAAGGGGGTTACCTCGCGGGCGCACTCCCAAGTCCTGCATTCGGCGTCCAAAGCCGCAGAGTGCAGGACTCGGCCCCGCCCCCGGGGGCGTAAAGGGGTTGTAAAGGTTCCTGTTTTTTCACCTTAATGCATAGGATGCATTAAGGTGAAAAAACAGGAACCTTTACAACCCCTTTCAATACATTATAAGCAACCTCTGTTAATGTAGAAATAAAGTTTAAAAAAAAAAAAACATTTTGGATATAGTAAGGGAGGGTTTTAACCCCATGTCAGTTGGAGTCATTGCCATTTTTGTTTCTGTTGGTTTTCCAGCATGCCCTGCATGTCATAGTACAAACAGCTGTACAAACCGGCTGGGTCCTGCTGATTGGACCAATTTTCGTCCCATGTGTACTGGGCTTTACACTCATAAATAACATTACAGAACAAATCCAGAAGCATGTGTAGAACTACCATTAGGTGTTCCAACATCTCTCAGAAGTACAGTTTAGGGCAGCAGTCGCCAACCAGTGCTCCGTGGACCACTGAGGTACACAAGAAAATGTTGGTGGTCTGTTAAAATGCGAGAGAGAAAGAACATTTTTGACGGAGGGGACATTTTCCTCTAACACGTGTCATGCGATATGTCAAAAGTCTCTTCTCCCAGGCGTTTAGTTCCCAATATAACGACATAGGTTTCCTTCATTATTACGATGTTTTATTCTTCAAGACAGAACAGCAAACAGTCAATGCTTACATATTTGGCAGCTGGTAAAACATGGCAGTATGGTACTTCAGAAAGTTTACAGAAGGAGGAAGATGGATGTTAAGATGGTACGATCTGTCTCCTGGGAGAGGGTCCCTTCCCTACTCCCATCTCTCTGTCGGTGACTCTAAGGCCGCGTACACACGAGGGGATATGTCCGCTGAAAACGGTCCGATGGACCGTTTCAGCAGACATCTCCGCTCGTGTGTATGGGCTAGCGGACAGATTTGTCCACCCGACAGATTTCAAAGCATGCTTTGAAATCTATCCGGTGGGAATCTGTCCGCCCGACATGTCTGCTGGTTAGTACACTTATCAGCAGACATGTCGGCTCCCACCGCCGCCGCGCCGCTGCCGAATGGATTCGGCGCATGCGCGGAAGTGTTTTACTTCCTGGTGCGGTGACGTAGCGGTGACGCGGCGGCGTCAACGTCACCGCCGCGTCATCGCCACGTCACGGCGCCGTCCGGCGGCGGGGAATTTGATCCGATGGTGTGTACACGCCATCGGATCAAACTCCCGATCGGACATATCCGATGGAAATGGTCCGCGGACCGTTTTCATCGGATATATCCGATCGTGTGTATGGGGCCTAAGGCCCCCAGAGCTTCCTAGCTAGCTACGCACACCACGTGTGTTTTATACTGTTTAAAAACCAAGCTCAGCACAATTTCTTTTTAGAATAGCTCCAAGAAAGGTGACAAGCTTCTGTCTCAAACGTAACACCCTCTTGTGTATATCTAAGTATCACTTCTCCGCCCATTGTCTTGACGTGGAACTCCAAAAATACATGTAGTCTACACAGCAACTGACCTTCGTCTGTCCTCAAAGCTACCATGTTTAAACCAAATGATTAAGAAACGTTTATCACATAAAATCTTAAAAATTTAAAATCTAACCCAGGGGTTCTGCCACAAATCAACATTGTGGCAGATGTATACCACCCAATGTTGTTTCCAGTGTTGTTCTCAATGTGCTCGGAGAGTCAATACTGTGCATTGATACCAGATGCCTACAGAGCTTGAGCACATGGCTGAATAAGGAGGTGAGATCCAATGATGAGTCTGTGTAAGGCAGCAGTGTGATGCAGAGTGCTGGGGGAGGGGGCAGAGAGCCATAACGCTGTGTGTATAAGGCAGCAGTGTGATGCAGAGTGCCGGGGGAGGGGACCGAGAGCCATAGCGCTGTGTGTATAAGGCAGCAGTGTGATGCAGAGTGCGGCGGGAGGTGACAGAGACTGTGTATAAAAGCAGTGTCGATCCTGACCTCCCTGGGGCCCTAAGCACATAAGCACAATATGTTACAATAAAGTTGAGAAGCGGGGGGGGGGGGGACTGGCAAAAATGACATCTTACATTAAAGTGAGAAGCTGGGGCTGCTGACTTCTTACCTCTTCTCCCATGCAGCCAGCGAGTTCTCACCAGGTGGGGCCTCTATTAATTTGGGGGCCCTGAGCGGCTTGCATTGTGAGCCTATAGGGCGGATCGGCCCTGTGTATAAGGCAGCAGTGTGATCCAGAGGGAGGAAGGGGCAGAGAGCCATAGCGCTGTGTGTATAAGGCAGCAGTGTGATCCAGAGGGAGGAAGGGGCAGAGGGCAATAGCACTGTGTGTATTGGGCAGCAGTGTGATCCAGAGGGAAGAAGGGGCAGAGAGCCAGAGCACTGTGTGTATAAGGCAGCAGTGTGATCCAGAGGGAGGAAGGGGCAGAGGGCAATAGCACTGTGTGTATTAGGCAGCAGTGTGATCCAGAGGGAGGAAGGGGCAGAGAGCCATAGCACTGTGTGTATAAGGCAGCAGTGTGATCCAGAGGGAGGAAGGGGCAGAGAGCCATACCACTGTGTGTATAAGGCAGCAGTGTGATCCTGAGGGAGGAAGGGGCAGAGAGCTGGAGCATTGTGTGTGTAGCGGGGTCACCCTACACCCTGTCTGAATCTAATGACAGGCCATCCCGCTAGAACTTTATACACATTTGTACATATGTTAGACACTGTTGTGAAGTTATGCATTGCGGACTACAAGTAGCAGGAGATATTGACTCCATTGACTCGTAGGAGAAACGGACTACATTTCCCGCAATGCATTGCCTGTAGGAACATGACACATGAACGTGACACCTCCGCACAGACTTGTGGAGGGGGTTACTTAAGGGCAGGGTGTGGTGCTTTCTCGTTCTCTCGGGATGGGCATCGTCTCCTTTACGGAGCTGTGGACAGCAACAGCCGTGCTGCTAGGCCAGAAGCCTGGGCCTATCCACCGAGATACCAGCCATCCAGGGGGAAGCCAGACCCCAGTATCCAGCCTGTGTTCCCGGAGGTTAAAGAGGCAGCCCAGCTGACACCCGAAACAGCACCTTCGCCCGGGATCCGGTGTGCCGTGGAGCCACACCTCACCAGCGCGCCTTTTTGTTCTGAGGAGAGATCAGGCGGGTTCGGCCTGTGGGGTGAGAGAGCATCTGCTCAGCTTCTGACTTTTGAGTTACCACAGACATCCAGTCTCATTTCTTAGGCCTTAGGCATAAGCTCGGCCCACAGTTGGAGTTTAGAGACCAGTAGGTTATTCCAACACCTCCCAGAAGTGATTGACACTGATGAGTGATTAACGCACACACGTTCTGCTGCCATAGGCCTTCTGTGGTGTGATTTCTTCCTGTTAGGCCACGTACACACGACCAAATATATCTGTTCAAATCGGTCTGACAGACCGATTTTAACAGATTTGTCTGCTGGCTGTTTTGGTTTGATCGCTGTACACACGATCAAACCAAAATCCCCGCTGGCAGACAGTGCGGTGACGTGGCGGTGACGTTGACGCCACCACGTCACCGCACCAGAAAGTAAAACACTTCCGCGCATGCATCGAATCCATTCAATGCATGTGCGGGCAGATATGTCTGCTGGTTAGCGTACTAACCAGCAAACATATCAGTCCAATGGGTTCCCAGCAGACTTTAAAATCAGTCTGCTGGCCAAATCCGTCGGCTCGCCCGTACACACGATCAAATCTGTCTGCTGAGACGGTCTGTCAGACCGTTTTCAGCAGATAGATTTGATTGGGTGTACGCAACCTCACTGTTATCCATGGATTACAATTTTGATGTGCACCAACCGGCCACTACGCGAACATTGACTAATCTGTAGGATTGCCCACTAGGGGCTCTCGCGAGCATAGACTGACTTCTGGTTTAACCGAATGGTACCATTCTTAGGTTCAGAACATCCCATTAATCCACCTTAATTGCTGATTCTTGCAAGGGCCCTTGCGAATCAGACTGAGTTATTACTGATTGGTTGTATTTGCATTTAGACTCCATACCTGTTGTTTCCAAGTTTCTATGCAGTAAACTTACCCTTTTTTATTATCCAATTATATTCACTGTGTGGAGTATATTTTCTTGCCTGGAGGGACCATTCTGTTACCACAGGTAATTTATTGTCATATTGTCATTACATATTATGTGCCTGCTATTGTGACTCCAGCCCAACAGGGGTCACAATATCCTATCACCGGGTTTCTGATGTGTCAGGGGCGGGTTCGAGTTATTTAAGAAAGGGGTGATTTGAGCCAATGAGAGTAGATCCCAAATTAACCAGCGGCTCCTTCGGGGGTAGCGCTTCACGTGTATAAGGCATGTAAAATTCATGTTAGTGGTCTGCGGGAGTGGGATTCAAAAACTTGAGTTTAGTGGTCCGTGAGGTCTGGAATGTTGGCCTAGGGGACTCATAATCAGACACTTCAAGAGATACAAGAAAGAGATACAAGAAATCACATGTGCTTCAACCCTCAAACACCTATCAAAATTGAAATACCACTTTTGGGTAGACTAACCTTTTTATATGTCTAATGATGATTTGCCTATAGTAAAAAATATGCTTGTTACTAATGACAGTCACTGATTTAGCCAACAGGAGATACAAAACAGAAATTTACAGAAGCTTTGCGAAATTTTTATGAATTCTGTGCAGGAATTCAGGTCTATTTTCCATCAGATCACCGTCTGCACGGTCTTGGCAGGTAATTGTGTTTATGTTCACTGTCTCTATTGTATCAATTTCAGCAGCTCTCAGAGCAGACGGTACTGCAACAGTTCCCACCTCCCCCACCTTCTGGTATAGATGTCAATGCAGCCGTGCACTTATTGTGAGAGGTGGAGGCTTCCGACTGCACTGCATTTATTTAATCTGTCACTCCTTGGTCCAGATGTAGCTATTGATCGTGTTACTATAGAAACTCCTTTTTACAATATGTTTTGTTTCCATAGAGACACTGTTCAATCCCATCCACCCAGTTTAAGGGTTAAAATACTGCAGAATCACTAGCCGCGAAGATAAGAGGCTGGAAGTCCATGCAAGAATTATTTCTCTCTGGCTGGGTGGATCTGGTAGTAGTATCTTATATCGGTCAGGGACTCCAGCAACAAAATCCAGTTACAGTAAAGCCTCTTTGTTCCCCTTTGTAGAGATATTATGCCACGTACACACGATCGGGCTTTTGCCCGGCCAAAAGCACATCGGAATTCGGACGGAATTCCATCGGAGTAAAATATAACATGTTCTATATTTAAACTCCAATGGAATTCATCAGAATTTCCAATGGATTTTCTCCGATGGGGCATACACACGGTCCGAATTTCCGATGGAATTTCTCCGATGGGGCATACACGGTCAGGATTTCCGATGGAATTTCTCCGATGGGGCATACACGGTCAGGATTTCCGATGGAATTTCTCCGATGGGGCATACACACGGTCCGAATTTCCGATGGAATTTCTCCGATGGGGCATACACACGGTCCGAATTTCCGATGGAATTTCTCCGATGGGGCATACACACGGTCCGAATTTCCGATGGAAAACGTCCGTCTGACTTTTTCCGTTGGAAATTTTGATCATGTGTATGGGGCTTTAGGAGTCACTCATTACTTTAGCTGCATTCTTGTAAATGAAAAACAGATATACACTATACTGTCAAAAGTATTGGGACGCCTGCCTTTACATGAACTTTAACCGCTTGTCCACGGGAGGACGTCATATTGGATTGGATTGGAATAAATACTTATAGGGCGCCGAATGCGATTTGTGAAACTCGCGTCTAAGCGCTTACCAACAAGCTGGGGGTATCCAGTTCCCAGAAGCAAAAAGAAGAAACTAGGACAACTTAAGTAAAAGCGGGGAGCAGACAAGAAATAAACAGAGATATAAAAAGAAGGGGGGGTATCAGGGCACAAAAAGCCTATCACACCTCCCTAACCATGGACCGCAGCCTGGAATTAAGGCAGCGTCCTGCTAAGGGCTTGGAAGGCCGAGTCACTATCTGTAGGCTTGTGAAAAAAGAAGTGTTTTCAAGCCCTTACGGAAGGCCATCAAGGAGGAGGATGCTCGGAGCTGATGAGGGAGCTTGTTCCAAAGAGAATTCCCCAGTGTTTGGAGCCGGCGGCCACCTTTTGAAGCTAATCGGCTAGATTGAATAATAGCTAACAAGGCATCAGTCGAACAAAGCTCTATGGGTGGAAGCTCTCTATGACCGTCGGAGGACCGGGCGCGACGTTATGACGTCACACCTGGTACCCGGAATTAAACAAAGCCGCAACTGCGGCTGTCGGCATGTGATCAGTGATTTTTTTTCACCGATTTCATGCTTGTAAGCCTGGAGGAGAGATGTGGGGTCTTATTGACCCCGCATCTCTCCAAAAAGAGGACCTGTCATACAGATTCCTATTACAAGGGATGTTTACATTCCTTGTAATAGGAATAAAAGTGATAACAAAAAAATGTAAAAAAAAAAGTGTAAAAATAAAAAAAAATGAAGTAAAATAAAGATAAAATGAAAATATTTTTTTTTTTTTAAAACGCCCCTGTCCCCGTTATCTCGTGCGCAGAAGCAAACACGCATACAAGTCCTGCCCACATATGTAAACACTGTTCAAACCCCACATGTGAGGTATTGTCGCGTGCGTTAGAGCGTGTGCAACAATTCTAGCACTAGACTTCCTCTGTAACTCAAAAATAGTATAAAAATAATTAAAGCGTTGCCTGTGGAGATTTTTAAGTACCGAAGTTTGGCGCCATTCCATGAGTGTGCGCAATTTTACAGCATGACATGTTAGGTATCTATTTACTCGACGTAACTTCATCTTTCACGTTATACAATAAAATTGGGCTAACTTTACTGTTTTGTTATTTTTTAATTAATGAAACCGTTTTTTTCCCCCAAAAAAGGCGTTTGAAAAATTATTGCGCAAATACCGTGCGACAAAAAAAGTTGCAATGACCACCATTTTATTCCCTAGGGTGTCTGCTAAAAAAAAAAAGTCCTGCCCACATATGTAAACACTGTTCAAACCCCACATGTGAGGTATTGTCGCGTGCGTTAGAGCGTGTGCAACAATTCTAGCACTAGACTTCCTCTGTAACTCAAAAATAGTAACCTGTAAAAATAATTAAAGCGTTGCCTGTGGAGATTTTTAAGTACCGAAGTTTGGCGCCATTCCATGAGTGTGCGCAATTTTACAGCATGACATGTTAGGTATCTATTTACTCGACGTAACTTCATCTTTCACATTATACAATAAAATTGGGCTAACTTTACTGTTTTGTTTGAAAAATTATTGCGCAAATACCGTGCGACAAAAAAAGTTGCAATGACCACCATTTTATTCCCTAGGGTGTCTGCTAAAAAAAAAATATATAATGTTTGGGGGTTCTGATTAATTTTCTAGCAATTTTTTTTTATTTTTACATGAAGGAGAGAAGTGCCAAAATAGGCGCGGTGGACAAGTGGTTAATGGCATCCCAGTCTTATTTCCTAGGGTTCAATATTGACGCAGCTCACCCTTTGAAGCTATAACAACTTCACCTGTTTTGGGAAGGCTGTCCACAAGGTTTAGGAGTGTGTCTATGGGAATGTTTGACCAGTCTTCCAATCTCTGCTCTAATTCATCCCAAAGCTGTTCTACAGGGATGAGGTCAGAACTCTGTGTAGGCCAGTCAAGTTCTTCCACCCCAAACTCACTCATCCATGTCTCTATGGACATTGGTTTCACACAGCCGGGTTGGTGAGACCGCTGGATTTCTGCAGTAAGAATCTGCGGATTCTTGCTGCTTGAATGACAGGTTGATGTGATCAGCAGGGGCCCCTCAGTCCATTTAATCATTTAATATACCAGTCATTTGACTATAGACTGGGCGAGACATTTGTCAATCCGGGTGGACAACATATGACGTCTTCCCGGATTGTGCCTCCCGTGCGGCCGCGGCGTGATCTGTCACTGGCTGTTATTAGATGTGCAATCACAACAAAACAGAGTGAATGAAAAGTTTTATTCAGTAAAAATGGATGCTAATATCAATGAAATTCACTGGTATAAACAATCATAATGTGTAAAAAAAATAAAATGTGAAAAAAAAATCTTGATCACTTTCACAGAGTAGTACAGGTTTACTAGGGTAACTGCATTGCTCTGGTTACAGTGTGTAAACAAAATCACCAGGCAGTGTCCCTGATCACTGCCACACCTAATATATGATAACGCTGTACTGCACAGTATGTAAAAGAAATAGCAAAACATTTTTTTTCATAACTGAATGTTCCTGAAAATTGTGACAAAAAATTGCAGAAAACCTGCCACATGTGTTGGGTGTGTGGAAGTATTCGCCCAGCAGTCCATAAAAAAAAAAAAAAGAAGTAAAATAAAGCCTGTAAACTAACTCACAACAACGTCCCCATCCATCCAGTCCCTGCTGCATGCACCCTATATGATTCCCAAACTCCACCCCCCCCCCATTACTATCCAGCCTTTAAACCCTTCCAAAACAGCGCCTGAAGCTGTCATTGGTCAGTGCTGGCCATAAGACCTCGATGACCAAAGCTAATCCTAGAGGCTACCTTTGTTCCAGGATGGTGCCCCAGAACAAAGCATAGCATTTTTATTGGTCAGCATTGTCACGTGACCAACACTGACCAATTGATGATTATCATTTTAAAGCGCTGGACCATTTTACCTGCTGAAGAGGGCATCAGAGTATGGAAATCATGTAAGGTACATGCAGCAGGAACCAGAGGGGTGGGGAGGGTGTGGAATTTCTTCTAACCCTTTAATGTAAACTAGTCCCTAATGATATTACTATATATTCCATTTGTGTTAAATCTGAAATTAGAATTTTAACATCTTGCTTACTGGGCACATAAACCCCCTTCGTGCCCAGGCGAAATTTCAGCTTCCGGCACTGCGTCGCTTTAACTGACAATTGCACAGTCGTGCGACGTGGCTCCCAAACTAAATTGACGTCCTTTTTTCCCCACAAATAGAGCTTTATTTTGGTGGGATTTGATCACCTCTGCGGTTTTTATTTTTTGCGCTATTAACAAAAAAAGAGCGACAATTTAAATATATATATATGTATATATATATATATATTACTTGTTGCTATAATAAATATCCCAATTTAAAAAATAAAAAAAAACATTTTTTTCTCAGTTAAGGCCGATACGTATTTTTCGACGTATTTTTGTAAAAAAAAAATAAAAAAATGCTATAAGCGACTGGTTTGCGCAAAAGTTATAGCGCCTACAAAATGGGGAACAGAATTATGATTTTTTTAATTATTTTTTTTTTACTAGTAATGGCAGCGATCTGCGATTTTTATTGGGACTGCGATATTGCGGCGGACATATTGAACACTTTTGACACAATTTTGGGACCATTCACATTTATACAGCGAAAAGTGCTATAAAAATGCACTAATTACTGTATAAATGTGACTGGCAGAGAAGGGGTTAACACTAGGGGGTGAGGAAGGGGTTAAATGTGTATCCTGGGTGTGTTCTAACTGTGTGGGGAGGGGGGTGACTGGGAGAGGTAACCGATGCTGTGTCCCTATGTACATCGGTCTCCTCTCCTCTCCTCTGACAGCACATGGAGCTCTGTGTTTACACACAGAACTCCACGTCCCTGCTGTCACCTGCTGTGTTCCCACCGACCGCGTGTACTCGACGGACATCGCGGCCGCCAGGTTCACGCATCGGCTCTTCAGCGATGTGGCGGGACAGTGTTTACATGCTGCGCGCCACCCAGTGGCGCGCGAGGGTAATCCACTTAAAATGACGTCCAAAGACGTCAACTTGGCACTTGAGAGCCGCGCTGTCTATATCGCGGATCTCAAGTGGTTAAAAACTACTCTTGCAGTGGAGCTCCTCTAGCACTGTAAGGGTTAAATGCTCATTTTTGCCTAGGGGAACATTAACCACTTAAGCCCGGACCATTTTGTTTTCCTTTACAACCCCTTTAAAGCGGGGGTTCATCCTGAAAAACAACTATATACCATTACCTCCAGCATACTGCTGACATATGCAGTATGCTGGGGTTTTTTTTTGCTGTATTTAATGTCTTATCGTTCTTTTCATCTGGCTCCTAGCTCTGACTCCCGCAGGGAATAGGCGTTCCTATGAAGAGGCGTAGATGATTGACGTGGGAGTAAAGCACGTTACGCCTTCCAAAATTACGCAAATTGGGACTCGGCTCTTTACAGCACTATACGGCGCCTGCGCCTGCCGTGTAGAGCTGACTGCGCAGGCGTGGGAAAGAGCCGAGTCCCACTTTGTGTATTTTCGGAAGGCGTGACGCGCTTTACCCGCACGTCAATCGTCTACGCCTCGTCTTAGCATCCAGCATACGGTCGATGTCAGCAGTATGCTGGATGTAACGGTATAAAGATGTTTTAGGGTGAACCCCCGCTTTAAAGCGGAGGTTCACCCTGAAATTGAAGTTTCTATGAATCATATCTTAAGGCACAATACAGCATTGTACACAATACAGCATTTTTTTTTTTTTTAATCGTTACCCTTACCTGGATTCTACAGGACTTCCGGGTCTTCTTCCCTGCGGGGAGTGGGCGTGTTGCTCCACACATAAAAAAGGTGACTCATAAGGAAGAAATGGGGGTGCCAACTTTATTTATAAAATACCAACTTTATCGGGATTGTTGATATGCCCAGATTTTTCAGGGGCAGTCTGAAAACTCATGGGGCCCCCAGGGAATAAGAGATTATGGGGCCCCCGAGCAATAGGAGATTATGGGGACCCCAGGCAATAGAAGATGATGGGGCCCCCGGGCAATAGATTATGGGGTCACACAGTATACACACACAGTATACACACAGTGAAAAGGTACTGGAGAGGCGGGGCAGTAGGGTGACCACATTTCCAAACTACCATTCAGGGACACCTTCCCTTCCCAAAAATCAGCTTGTGCTGTAACGAATCACAGCACAGTGATTGGACACAAGAGGCGGGATTTATGATTTCTCCAATCACAAGCAGGGGGCGGGATTGTGCTCCTCCAGGCATTCCCAGCCAGGACAAGTACTGTCAGTGAGTAAAGCTGTGATGTAGTGGCCTTTTTTGGGGGCATCAGATTGGCCCCGGGGGGTGGCTGTGTCAGTTTCATTCCTGGACACTGTATTGTCCTGGAATGAATGTGCCTGGGACAGACCTGCAAAATGCGGGACTGTCCCAGGCAATCCGGGACTCGTGGTCACCCTAGGGGGCAGCTATAATCTTGGGATTTAAAAAAAAAACACTGAATGGTCAGTGCGTCCCTGGGGGTAGCAATAGAGATCATGGGAATGGTCAGAGGCACTAAAATAAAGAGAATGGTTAGAGCTTCTGTCTTTTTTTTTCCACAACACACCTGCATTGCAGGCCACCACTGTGCGCTACTGTTTGTTTCACATAATGTGCAACTGATCAGACGGGTGTGATAATCCTTTTAAAACAAGTGCCAGTTTGTGAATTGTATTTATTTATTTACAGAAGGAGAGGGCAGGCTTCAATATGAGAAGATCGATTTCAATATTATGGTTCCCTGGATTTCAAGATTCAATGTGGAGTAGTTTTCCTAGTAGAGGCCCGTCCATAAGGGCGGAGGGGCGTCACACTCCTAAACCATGTGCCCGGCCCCTAATCTCCATGCAGGGCACCGCCCACATGGATTTCAATGTTTTTTTGTTTGTTTTTTAAGCGCATGATTAGAGCCTGAAGCTTTAATTGGCTTTAAAAAAAGAGTGGGCTCAGGGCGCAGAGCACTGTGCCCGGAGCCCACCCAGTTGTGTGACAAATTATTATTTGCTATTGTCTTCCTGATTCTCCGCCAATAAGGAAGCGGGTTGGCCGACAGGAGAAGCGATTGTATTGGCTGCCGAGGGAAGGAGGAGATAGGGCCGGTGCTAGGCAAGACCAGCTACTTTCGCCCCTCCCCCAAAGAAAAAAAAACGGAATGACTCTGTGTAGTGTCATAAAATAATAGTACAATACACTCTTTGATCACAGATCACAGTGTGTATTGTGTGACAATCTGTCACAGGTTTTTTTTTTTATAATGGCACTTTTTATTTTATTTCACTGTGTGCCATTATAAACAATATATTGGTGGCGGAAGTGGCCACAGTGGCGGAAAACCAGGACCTGATTGCAAGTGTAACCTTTGCGACCGTGGTCATTCGGCCTGGATTAAGAGCATCATGGGCCTGGTGCTGAGGATTTTGGTGGGCTCTGGATGATGAAGACCCTTGTCCTGTATGCTACATAAAAAAATTCTCTACAGTCCTGTCTTTATCAACCACCACTTGTGTCTAGGCACTCCTTCCATCACCACCCACTGCACCTGGAACCCCTTTCCTTATTATCTACTGTGCTTTACCACCCAATGCACCTGCGGCCCTCTTCCCTCACCACCCAACATGCCTGGGCCCCCCATCTCTCACTATCCATCATGCCTAGGTACACCTTCCCTCACCACCTACCATGCCTGTAGCCCCCTTTTTATTGCAGAAATACTACACGAGGTGATCAGGGACAGATGTTGGTAAGTGACTGCAAAACGTACTACAGGAGAGGGCCAGAGACTGCAAAACGTACTACAGGAGAGGGCCAGAGACTGCAAAACGTACTACAGGAGAGGGTTAAAGACATCAGACATGGGGTTAATTTACTGAAGGCAAATTCACTCTGCACTACAAGTGCACTTGGAAGTGCAGTCACTGTATATCTCAGGGGAAAATCTGAAATGAGGGGAAGCACTGCTGATTTTATCATCCAATTATCATCCAATTATGTGCAAGTGTAGCGCCCCCTTGCTTTCAGCATGTGCACTACGCTAAAGTTAGTTGGACTGGGAGAGTTACATTGCTCTCAGTCATGATTTACCTAAATTATGACCTCTGTTATTCCGAAAAAGGTCCACTGGGTCAGGCTGCATTCTAGGGATGTGGTATCATCTCTGGCCAGCAGTTAGCGCCAGAGGGGTTTCTGGCAGAGCAAGTCTTCGCCAGCAGCCAATTGGAGGAGTTCCTCCCTCGCAGGGCATGCTGGGGAAGGGTATATCTGTGATTGGTGTCATGTGTTATAAAATCTTTGCAGGGTCCCGGTTCCAGGTGCGGCATCCATCTTCAGGGTGCGCACATCCATGGACCCTGCCGGCTTGGCCCACCTGGCCAAGCTTACAGGCTTCACCGAGCCTCAACCAGAGGCGAAAGGGGACCCCAGTGACCTACTGGGTTCCCAGTCCTATTAAATGGAATCCAGGCTGGATGCCGTGTGATTGGGCAATCGGCTCGAGGGGAACCCGGAGGCAGGTTGTCCACAGGGCCCGAATGAACCAATCGGGCATCTGGTGACCGGGATGCTGACAGGTACACTCTACTGTCTCCCGGTGACCTGTGCTAGAATTTACTGGGAGGATTCGCTCTGTTCATTCACATAATCTCATTTAAAGTAATTGGCCTGTGGCTGAGGCCCTAGAGCCAGGTCTGTGCGAAAGACCTGTTCCTCCCAGACATCCAAAGTGACACCTCGGCTGCCAGGTTAGAGAAAGAAGACCTGTCCGTGGGCACTTCACCCACTCAGGCAGGAGTGGCGACGAGTTTACAAATTGGTACTGCTAAGGGCAGGCTTGCCCGTTCATATCCAGGCCTGACACCGCAAGTTCTTCTCTCCTTTCATCAACCTGTCTTTCCTTCCTAACTGAAGTTGATCTTGGCTGTGGTGGCCTGGAAATAAAGCATTGGAAAAACCTTTATTGACTGTCTGGACCTTTGCTCATTACTTTGTTCCTGCAACACACCCCTAGACAACGCTAGGGTAACGTAATGTGCCGATCCCAACAATCAATCAGCGGCTCCTTCGGGGGTAGCGCTACACAAGCAAAAATTCTGTGTTTAATTTTCCTTGCATGCCCCCCTTAAATTTACAGCTACTGCACTTTCAAGTGCACTTGCAGTGCAAAGAGGATTTGCCTTTAGTAAATAAACCCCATAGTATCGGAGATGGCCAGAGACTGCAGACATGGTACAGGAGAAGGTCAGAGACTGCAGACATGGTACAGGAGCCAGTCAGAGACTTCAGATATGGTACAGGAGAAGGTCAGAGACTGCAGATATAGTATAGGAGACAGTCAGAGACTGCAGACATAATACAAGAGATGGTCAGAGACTGCAGGTATGACATTGTGTGTCCTAGCAGTGACCAGTGTGGAGAAACATTGATCACTGCACAGGAGTTTACAAGATATAACAAAGTGACAAAAAAAAAAAAAACTTTACTAACAGTAAATTCTCAAGCACATGATGACAGTAAATGGTTAACAGGTCTGTGAAGCTCCTAGCCTGACTAGCTAATTTCCTCAACAAGAACAAGGAAAAGGTCAAACAAATCAGGGATGGCTGACATGGGACTCTAGAACAAATAGCTACAGATACAGCTGAAGTTGCAGTGTCTTGCAAAAATCTAATCATCATTCACCCGCCCTGTGTGCACTGTAAATAAAAACAAAGGTAAGAAGCAGTGTGGGAAGACTGAGGGGGGAAAGTGGAAAGTGGAACTTCCGCTTTCAGTACTCCTCGCCCCCTTAGGCCCCGTACACACGAGGAGATATATCCGATGAAAACAGTCCGACGGACCGTTTTCATCGGACATGTCTCCTGGGAGATTTTGGTTTGATCTGTGTACACACGATCAAACCAAAATCCCCGCGGACAGACAGCGCGGTGACGTGGCGGAGACGTTGACACCGCCACGTCACCAAACCAGGAAGTAAAATATTAACGTACTAACCAGCGGACATATCCGACAGACGGCTTTCCAGCAGACAGGTTTTAAAGCATGCTTTAAAACTTTTGTCTGCTGGAAATCTGTCTTCTAGCCCGTACACACAATCGAATCTGTCTGCTGAAACTGGTCTGCGTACCAGTTTCATCAGATATATTCGATCATGTGTACGCTGCCTTACCTGCCACATTTGGCATGTAATTTTTTTGTGGGGGAGTGGGTTCTTTGTTTTGAAGGGGACTTCCTGTCCCACTTCCTCCTTCCGCCCAGAGGGCCATCTATGCGACTCCTCCTCTCCCCCTAGGCGACCCCTCCCTTTAGGCGATCTCCTGGGACATGTGACAGGTCCCAGAAGATCGCCTATCCACTCCGAGAGTGCAGCGCGACTAGCGCATTCGCAGTGTGCGCCCAGCTGTGAAGCCATAAGCTGTCACGGCCAGGTGCCCACAGTTCCAATACAGGCACCGAGGAAAGGAGGGGAAGAGGAGCAGGCCTCCTTGCGGCCGCATCGCTGGACCACGTGACAGATGAGTGTCTGCCTAATAAAACTCAGCAGCTATGCTTTTTGTAGCTGCTGACATTTAATAAACTAAAAATAGCCTGGAACTCCACTTTAATGTGATCATCATACCTTCTTCATGCTCAGGTAAGTCAGATCCTCTCCATCCTGCCCTGCTCTGGCTACTAGCATCTTCTGATCAAATGTGCCGGGCAGGGCAATCTGATTGGTGGTGGGAGGTAGAGCAACTTAGCAGTAATGCCCTCCCACTTAGGAGAGCAGCACTATTGGCTGCCTGTCACACTGGTCTTTTCCTCTCCCTCCAGCATGTGAAAGCCAGAGGGAGAGGGGGAAAGCCATACACAGCTCTGCAATTGCTACCACCCGCCCGCCACACTGAACTCCTTGTTATCTGGGCCCCCCTATCAGCAGCCCTACCGAAAGCCTGGGGGGGGGGCGATGAGCAGGAGGAAGAGATGATGCAAGGGTCAGCTGCACCCCTAGGCAGCAGTGCGCCTAGGCGGCTGCCTAGTTCACCTAGGGGGAGCACCAGCCCTGGGAGAAGGGAAGCCGCCTAGAAGGAAGCCACTGTGAAGCTGGAGACGCAGGGTAAGGCTGCTGCCGAGGAGGAGACGCAGGAAGGAGCCAAAGCTGCCCATGACCTAGTTGGGGTAAGCGCGGGGCTGGTGGGGGGACAAGCGAGCAGCAGCAGGGTTTGACTGAGCGACCGACCAGGAGTGGTGGGGTTCAGGGGTGGCGGCGGGATGTCTTGTTTGTCGCCCCCCCCTCCTTAATATACAACACCAGCCGCCACTGAGTTTTACAAATTGAAACTCATTTTGTCACACTGGGAATGTGAAATGAGGTGTATGTAGCGCTGACCCCCGAAGGAGCGGCTGATTGTAAATTTGGGCCTGTACTCTGCCTTGACACCCCCGAGTATTTTTGGTCTCACTCCCCTTGACACAGCTGTGGTGCAATACAGATATAAAGCTTTGGTGTTGAAGGGGAAAGTAATCATACACAGGCTGTGCTGAAACAACAGTTAGTTTTACTGAAATAGATTCTGTACTTAACCACGAGAACACATTTGGTGGGCAACAAATATTACAGGAGATTATAGGCAGCAATCCCCTAATGTCCTCCCCTATCAGCAGGACTTTGGCGTCTCCAAGTGGGACTAGTGCGCAGGCCACAACTCAACACTGCGCACCTTCCCACTTCCAGCACACCATACAAAAATCAGTAAACACGCTATGCAACGTACAACATCTAACAAGAATAAGATCACAGCGTGTAATGGACTTAATGTTCCCACCTCAGACAGTGTCTGGTAAATGGTAGCAGTACTGCAAGGCCTTGCAATGAGAACAGTCTAGTCTCTGATCTTCTTTTCTTCTGCTAGCAATTTAAGAGAAAGATTTGTAATCCAAGTGCTCTCTGGTTAATGAGTGGTGTGAAATAAACTGAAACTGTAGTCTAACTGTGGGAGGTACCTGTACACTCTCTCCTGGGAGCACAACTCCAATGACCGGCACCAACAGTTGGTTTAGGCTTGAGGCCTTTGTACGTGTGGCTTTATGGCACACCGCGACAGCGTGGAACTATCAGTCCCAGCAACACTACCAAGGCAGCCTAGATGTGTGTCAAACAGTACAAGACTTTGGGCATGAGCCCTCTCACCACACGAGGTCCAGGCGGATGGATGTCTTCACTCCATACGAGGTCCAGGCGGATGGATGCCTTTACCCCTCACGGTCTCAGTCCGGTCTCTAGCAATCATCCGGTTGTCTGATTCTCCTCCAGAGCCGATCGGAAGTCCTCCGTCACCCTTCTTGAGATCGATGGCTTGCTTCTGCAGAAAGTAGGCCGGAATTCTGTAGATCGCACCGAAAGAGGGAGAGAGAGAGAGAGCTCCTCCAGGGCGTATGTCCCAGGAACCAGAGAGAGCCAAAAAATGGCCACCACCAAACCTTTTATCCCCTTCCCAGCATGCCTTGCAGCCCCGAGTGTTCATGGGTAAGTCCTTCACATCACTCCTCCCATGCTTCTTGAAAAAACCAAAAGATGGTGCCGTCCATTCCACATTTTCACCACTAGATGGTGCCAAACACCTATTTACAACACCAGTCCATAGAATAACATTGTAAAACATCAATATGTCTTTGGAGAGGCAAAAACTGTCCCCGCTACATACTCCCCCTGCTTTGATTCTTTGGTCCCCAAAGACATTCAAAATATTTGGCTCTGTTACACATTTTTGCCTCTATGCGGCTGCACAACACTGACAGAGGAGCCTCCCACCAATTCTCATATGATGGGGAGCTGTTCTGTGCACTCACAGGTGACACCATGGTGTCTAGTACAGATGTGTCAAGGGGTGAGTTGGGGTTTTCTCCTTCTGAATTGGCAGTAGAGAGACCAGGCATTTCAGGATTTCTTTTAGCAGTAAACTGAGCCTGGTCAGAGCTTTCACCCAGCACATCATAAGTCAGTCTTTTGGGTGCATGAATCTCTCTTCTAACCCTTTGTCTCTTGGGAGTAGGTACTATCTCCTCTCTCACTTCACACTCTTGTACTTCAGTGTCAAAGGTTGGGTGATCTTCAGAGTTTTCATTTTGTGGCACAAATTCTGGGGCTTCTGGTCTCAGAATTACAGTGTCCTTTTCCTGTCTGCGAGGTGAACAGTGTGCATCAACTCCTGGCACTTCAGGTGGCCACAACCAGCTTATCTCCATCTCCTCCTCCTCCTCACTACCTCCTGTGGCCAGGGATCCCGATTGGGACCTAGTTACAGGTCTAGGCGCAGCCATAGGCGATAGTTCCCGTTGTGGAGTTTTTCTGACTGCTTCTGTTAAAGGCAGAAGGTGATTCCGGTGCCATATTTTTAATGGTCCTGTACTCCCTTCTGGTCTGATCTGATATACCGGCAGTCCTGGGAGACGTTTGCATATGATGTATGGCTGTGACTTCCAGCGATCAGCCAGTTTGTGTTTGCCTGGTATACCCAGGTTCCTCAACAAGACTCGGTCACCGGGTTGTAGGTCTTGAATCCGTACCTTGAGGTCAAAATTCCTCTTATTTCTACTTCCTCTTGCGTCCGATGTGGCTTGGGCCTTTTCATATGCAGCCTTCAAACTTTTCCGCAATCTGTCTACATACCCTCGGTGAGAGGCTTCCGAGGTGTGGTCCAGAGAGGTTCCAAAAGCCAAATCCACCGGTAGTCGGGCTTCTCGTCCAAACATCAGACGATAGGGTGAATACCCTGTAGCATCACTTACGGTACTATTGTAGGCATGTACCATGGCTGTGATGTGTTTACTCCACTGTTGTTTTTGTTCAGCAGCCAACGTTCCTAACATATTAAGGAGGGTTCTGTTAAACCTTTCCGGTTGAGGGTCCCCTTGTGGGTGATAGGGAGTAGTCCTGGACTTCCTTATGTCTAGTAGATCCAGCAGTTGTCTAATGAGGGTGCTCTCGAAATCTCTCCCCTGGTCTGAGTGGATCCGCTGAGGTAAGCCGTAATGAACAAAGAATTTTTCCACTAGAGTCCTTGCCACTGTAGATGCCTGTTGGTCCCTGGTAGGGAATGCCTGAGCGTATCGAGTGAAATGGTCCGTGACCACCAGGATGTTTCCTTGTCCACTGAGATCGGATTCCACACATAGGAAATCTATGCATATTAGGTCCATAGGTCCTTGGCTCTCTAAATGGCCCATTGGGGCGGCTCTCTGAGGTAAGGTCTTCCTCTGTATGCACCTGAGACAGGAATGACAGTAACTCTCCACTTCAGATCTCATGTATGGCCAATAGAACCTGTCCCTCACCAATTGAAGAGTCCTTTCTGATCCCAGATGACCATGGTGATCATGCAAGGCAATTAGTACTTTCTCCCTATGCTTCTCCGGCAAAAACAACTGCCACTTCTCCTCAGGATCTTCAGAGGGTCCCCTTCTGTATACCACTCCTTGCTGTAGCTGCAACCGATCCCACTCTTTGCATAACAGGCGAGCTTCCTTCTGAGCGCTCTGGAGAAGTAGATCAGGGTGTTGGCTCTCTAAGGCCTCCAATACCAGACCACAAAGGGGATCTTCCTGCTGATCTCTCCGGAGGTCCCTCCTAGACAGCTTAGGTAAACCCTCCGCCACCATCTGAGTGACATCACAGTAGCACCTAGGCACCCCCACAGCGGACACTCCAACTTCTTCAGCCCGGGCTCCACCCTTCACTGGTTGTTCCGCTCCCTCACAAAGGGCTCTCACACCTTCAGGGGTAAGCTGGGTCCATCCTCCTGGTGGGTCCTGGGGGCAGTGGGGCCTTCTGGACAGTGCATCAGCGTCCCGATTCCCGATCCCTGGTCGGTATTTCAGGCTGAAAGTAAATGCAGAGAGTGCAGCCAACCATCTATGCCCTGTGGCGTCTAGTTTTGATGTAGTGAGCAAGTATGTGAGGGGATTTTTATCCGTCTTGATCATAAATTCAGCACCATACAGATAGTCTTTTAGCTTGTCTACAACCGCCCACTTCAAGGCCAGAAACTCGAGCTTGTGAGTTGGGTAATTCCTCTCGGCAGGTGTCAGACTTCGGCTCACATAAGCAATAGGTCGTAGATGTCCGTCGTACTCCTGATAAAGCACTCCACCTAGCCCATCTCGACTGGCATCCACATGCAGTTCGTAGGGTCTGGTAGGGTCTGCATAGGCCAAGACCGGGGCAGTGGTAAGGCTCCGCTTCAACTGTCTAAAGGTCTCTTCGCACTGTGGGGTCCACTGATCTTCAATTGAGTCTTTCTTCTTCCTAGGACCCTCTTTTGGTTTCCCAGGTTTGCCCGAGTCCAGATCAGCTCCCTCTTCGTTCTTCAACAGCTCAGTGAGCGGGTGGGCTATCTTGGCAAACCCTTCCACGAATCTACGGTAGTACGAACAGAATCCTAAAAATGACCTAAGCTCGGTCACATTTGTGGGTCTGGGCCAAGAGGTGACAGCTTCCAGCTTCTGTGGGTCTGTGGCCACTCCTTCTGCAGACACGATGTGGCCCAGGTAGCTTACTGACGGCTGATAGAATTGGCACTTCTCCATGGAAAGCTTCAGGCCTTCATCATGAAGTCTTCTCAGGACTTTCTCCAAGCGCTCCTCGTGCTCCTCCAGTGTTCTGCCAAACACTATCACGTCATCCAGATATACCAGCACTTCAATCAGATTCATGTCGCCTACAGTCTTCTCCATTAACCTCTGGAAAGTGGCCGGGGCCCCTGACAAGCCTTGTGGCATGCGATTGAATTCGAAGAATCCTACAGGAGTAATGAAAGCCGTCTTCTCCCTATCTTCGGGGTGCATAGGGATCTGATAGTATCCACTTTTCAAATCTAGCACGCTGAACCACTTCGCTCCTGACAGGCTCTGTAGAGCATCTTCTATTCGGGGTGTGGTGTATTGGTCGGGAATGGTCCTCCGGTTCAATGTCCTATAGTCGATGCACAGTCGTAACGACCCATTCTTCTTCCTCACTACCACTATTGGGGAAGCATAGGGACTACGGGACTCTCGGATGATTCCTGTCCTCTTCAACTCAGCCAGCTGTTCTCGCAGGTCTTCCAGATCTCCCAATGGAATCCGCCTGACCCTCTCTCGAAAGGGTTTGTCCTCCTCCAGCCGAATCTTGTGTTCAGCACTCTTTGCAAGCCCCACATCGAACTCACTCTTTGAAAACGCCGTCCTCCATCTCAGCAGCTGGGTTTTTGCCCTCTCCATCCACTCGGGTGACAGGGGGGTGTCTTTCGGATAGAACTCTTCCATGGGGATCTCTCCCCCTTGTCCTCCCATTATTCCATACGATGAAACTGGAGTTACTTGCTTCACCTTCCCTAGCAACACTTTAGTTGGCATCTTCACCGGTGACATTGTGGTGTTCCGGACACTGACTTTTCCTCTGCTCTGCTTCAGTGACTTGGTCGATAGCAGTTCTGGGATTATTTCCAACTCTTTGGCCTCTTTCTCTCCGTCCGTCTCAAGGATGATGAAAGGTCCCGGCTGTCTCCAAGTCAGTTTGACAGAAGCCTTCAAGCAGACTACTTCACCAGGTTGTACCACCTTCTCACTTCTGTCCAAACGCCAGATTTTCCCCACTCCTTCCGCCGGGGCTTTCTGCTCATGCAATAGATTCTGATACACCTGTGTTAACATTGGGTGTATCTTTACAGCTGGAGAACCCTGTGTCTGTACAAGCGGTGTCAAGAGTCTTCGGACTAGGTCGGTGTTGGTCCCAATAATGAGGGAACTTTTGTCAGCCCCTGGTGGGCGGGGACACACCACTGCCAAGGCATCGAAGGCTTCGGCCTTCCCTGCCACACTCGGGTCGAAGGTGAGCCTAATGGGTAGATAGCCATCGTAAGGGAAGTTCTGAGTCCCTAGACCCCATATCTCCAGCTCCTCCAGCTTCTGAAGTGGCAGGTGTCTGAGGTGTTTCTCGTAGAAATCTCTGTAGAGTAAGGTCACTTGGGCTCCAGTGTCCAGCAGGGCTTTGGTGTAAATCCCTTCCACTTGGATAGGGACAATGGGAGAAGGTCCCACTAGTTCAGGGGGGAATCCATGGGGAGTGGCAAGATTAGCCTGTTTGGTGGTTTGCACTTTTACACCTCGCCTCGGTGAGCGCTTGCTCGAATTCGGCCTACATGCGTCCCTAGGGACCTGGTATGCATGAGGTTGTTTGGAGTTGACTGTTGTGACCGGGCGCCCAGCTGACTCCTTCACTGGGGCCCTCTGAAGTTTTCCGCCGGTTCTTGGCGCCTTGTTTCAGTCTTCGCCGGGCTTGGGCATACTTGGCGGTAGTGTCCAACTCCCCCGCAGTTGAAACAGGTCTTTAGCTTCGCCGGTCTCTCAGTCAGGGCGGCTGCATGATCCACTGGGGTCTTCTGTGTCGAGACTTCCTCCCTCTGTGGTCCCTCCAGCTTCTCAGTCAACAAAGCCATCATTTTCAATATTTCTTTCTGCACCCGAAACAGTTTTCCTAATTCAGACTGGGGCATCTCATCAGTGTTCGCTGTCAGGACACTAGCTTCCTGGGAGCTCGATGAAACATCAGATTTGTGCCATCTGATCCTTGCGGTGGTACTGGACTGAGTCTTCCTTTGTTTCTTCTCTCTTTCCATTTCCATATTGGCTGCCTCATTGGTCTCCTCAATGAGTACCTCATCTGTAGTGGAGGGATCATCCAAATACTGCCTCAACTGGAATTTAACATAGTCACTCCTCAGGCCTGTAGCCACAGATCTCAGAAACTTCTTCTGAATTAGTCCAGCCCCAAAGTGTTCATCTGAGTCTTCCCCCTGGGAGGCGGACAACAGACGGGCTTTCAATTCAATGGCCCTGAACAGGAAATTCTGAGGAGTCTCCTGACCGTCCTGTGCCATATTTATCAGTTGATGATACAACTCAGTGGCACCTTCCTCCTTGTAGTAGCTCTTTAGTATTCGCCTGAGTTGTGTTAGAGTCAGTCCATTTTTCATTTCTAGCATGCCTCTGATACTCAGGCCTGGGCTAATGGCGTTGACTACAGCCTCTACAATTTCTGATTCAAGATAGCCTCTTTGGAGTCCCAGTTCCATCTGGTGCAAGAGATTCGTGTAGGACAGATTCCCCTTCTGTTCCTTTTCTCCTATCTGTCCTTTGATTTTGAAGTCCTTCCGAATCGTCACCTCTGGCAAGTGGCTGTGGGTGCGTCTCTGGAGAAATGAGGCAGGTCTTGACCTTTGCTTACTACCAGTCGAGTCCTTACATGAGGCACTTAACCCTTCAATGTGTTCTGCGATCATGCCGGAGGCCTCCTTGAATCTTTCTTGTATAGTGCGGCACTGCCGTTTTAAGTCAGATAGTTGTCGTTCCGACTGAGAACCTCCCCTGTTTGTGTCAAACACAGTCTTTTCCCCCCCCTGAGGGGGCCTTGAACTGGTTTTGGTTGGGGTTGACCCAAAACTAACTCCCAGCATCGTTGGCTTAACACAGCTAGAGTTGACAGGGCTCCCTTCAGCTCCTTCTGGGTGCGTCAGGTAAAACTTGGTTCTCCCAGCTAGCTGTACACTTGAGCCTCTAAAGTTCTCCGGAATTCCCTTCCTCCATTCCAATAGAGCATAAGTATGGGAGGTCTCACAATCCTATCTGGTTGCGACCACCCAGGCCTTCCTAATTGGGGACAATGCCTTTACAATCTTGTTGACCTGTTCGTTCTCCAGGCTTCTCCCGGGAGTGCGATTGCTACGCTCGCTTCTGAGCGAGCGCCTTCCGCCCCACACCATCGGGCCACTGTACTAGGATCCATATTGGTGCCAAGGGGTGGGCTGCACTTGCAGAGAGACAGGGATCCCGGACGAGCCCCCACGTGTAGCGCTGACCCCCGAAGGAGCGGCTGATTGTAAATTTGGGCCTGTACTCTGCCTTGACACCCCCGAGTATTTTTGGTCTCACTCCCCTTGACACAGCTGTGGTGCAATACAGATATAAAGCTTTGGTGTTGAAGGGGAAAGTAATCATACACAGGCTGTGCTGAAACAACAGTTAGTTTTACTGAAATAGATTCTGTACTTAACCACGAGAACACATTTGGTGGGCAACAAATATTACAGGAGATTATAGGCAGCAATCCCCTAATGTCCTCCCCTATCAGCAGGACTTTGGCGTCTCCAAGTGGGACTAGTGCGCAGGCCACAACTCAACACTGCGCACCTTCCCACTTCCAGCACACCATACAAAAATCAGTAAACACGCTATGCAACGTACAACATCTAACAAGAATAAGATCACAGCGTGTAATGGACTTAATGTTCCCACCTCAGACAGTGTCTGGTAAATGGTAGCAGTACTGCAAGGCCTTGCAATGAGAATAGTCTAGTCTCTAATCTTCTTTTCTTCTGCTAGCAATTTAAGAGAAAGATTTGTAATCCAAGTGCTCTCTGGTTAATGAGTGGTGTGAAATAAACTGAAACTGTAGTCTAACTGTGGGAGGTACCTGTACACTCTCTCCTGGGAGCACAACTCCAATGACCGGCACCAACAGTTGGTTTAGACTTGAGACCTTTGCACGTGTGGCTTTATGGCACACCGCGACAGCGTGGAACTATCAGTCCCAGCAACACTACCAAGGCAGCCTAGATGTGTGTCAAACAGTACAAGGCTTTGGGCATGAGCCCTCTCACCACACAAGGTCCAGGCGGATGGATGTCTTCACTCCATACGAGGTCCAGGCGGATGGATGCCTTCACCCCTCACGGTCTCAGTCCGGTCTCTAGCAATCATCCGGTTGTCTGATTCTCCTCCAGAGCCGATCGGAAGTCCTCCGTCACCCTTCTTGAGATCGATGGCTTGCTTCTGCAGAAAGTAGGCCGGAATTCCGTAGATCGCACCGAAAGAGGGAGAGAGAGAGAGAGCTCCTCCAGGGCGTATGTCCCAGGAACTAGAGAGAGCCAAAAAATGGCCACCACCAAACCTTTTATCCCCTTCCCAGCATGCCTTGCAGCCCCGAGTGTTCATGGGTAAGTCCTTCACATCACTCCTTACATGCTTCTTGAAAAAACCAAAAGATGGTGCCGTCCATTCCACATTTTCACCACTAGATGGTGCCAAACACCTATTTACAACACCAGTCCATAGAATAACATTGTAAAACATCAATATGTCTTTGGAGAGGCAAAAACTGTCCCCGCTACATGTATATAAAAGTATTATGCTTGAAATAAAAGTACATTGTACTCATTATGGTCTTCATCATTTAATAAGTATTTTTATTGTCTTTAGGGCACCTCTGGTATGCAATTATGTATTTTGACATCCTTGTAGCATTTGGAAAAGAATATCTCTTCTTACAATATTTGCAAATTGCAGTTTTGCTCTTAGCAGAAATGTTTCCAAACTCTATGTTACTGGGAGGAGGAAAAGAAAAAACTATGTACTGACCAGACTATAGGGAAACATTATCCTATGATGTGAAGAACATTATTATGAATAATTGAAACTAATTTGACAAACAAATATACCCTCTTGCCTGTCACTTAACCTCCCTGGCGGTATGATTCTTTAAGATTTTAGGTGCTAAAAGCGGTACCATTATTTGCAAGGGAATTTGGCGTTTTATACTGTAGGCTTGTAATTCTTAGGAATAACTCACTTAAATCTATTCAAACAAGAGTCTAATAGGCATCCCGGGTATGATTTTTTTTTTTTTTTTTAATTAAAAATTATAATATAATAAATAATTATAAAAAATGATCACAAATGATAATATAATTATAGTAAAAATTATTCAATAATGTAATCAAATCAAAATCACTGAAATTTGCTCAGTTGCAGAATTTTTGCTGTCATTTTTTTTTTTTTTTTATGACGAATTTCCCCATAAATCGCTATCGCTAAATTCTGCAAGTGATTCTGATTTATTATCGCTGTTTTTTAGCTGCTCTAAAACAATTTTTGCCATAAAGGGACACTTTTGGTTGCTATGGGCAATCTACAGTTTGCAGGGAGAAAGAAAAGTTTTTATTATACAAAATGACATGTAGTGTACAGGGCAGACCACTAGGGACATGGGGGGTGTGTATTTTTTACATACAGTACTGTAATCTATAAGATTACAGTGTACTGTATGTATAGTGTTTGTTTACTTTTTTAAATTTGGCGCCGTTCCCCCCCCTACGTCGCGACGCTCGCAGGGAAGGGAATCGGCGGAACACACAGCATCAGGCGGACATCCGGCCGCCGAGTACTGCGGGGATTCATCGCTGGATCGCAGAGAAAAGGTAAGTAAACTTTTTCTGCATCCAGCGTGCCACACGCCGTGCCACACGCCAGGGAGGCTAGTCTGACCGGCGATCCAGCGGGAAACCCCCGCCGGATCGCCAGGAATTTTTTGGGGAAAAAAAAAATGCACCCCGAGCGTGACTCGGGGTTACCGCTTCTGGCACTGAATGTTAACCCCGAGTCACGCTCGGGAATACCGCCAGGGAGGTTAAAGGAGTTGTAAAGGAAAAAAAGAAATCGGCTGAAATGACTGTTTACAGGGTATAGAGACATAATAGTTAACTGATTCCTTTTAAAAATGATTAAAAATTGATAAAAATCTATCATATAATGTGCCTGCAGTTTCAGTTTCGTTTTTCATCTAGTTTCATGCTTCTGTGAAAAACAGAGACACAGAGCCAATACAGTGCAGTGTTTGTTTTTAAAATTAAACTTCAAATCGTGACAGTGCTGAAAGCTGAAAATTGGCCTGGGCAGGAAGGGGGTTTAAGTGCCCAGTAAGCAAGTGGTTACGTTTTAAAACTCAGAACAGTGCAGGGCAAAAGTCCGCCAATGAGCATATCCAAATGGACATGGGTTGTGTCACTGTGATGAGGAAGTGCATCCAAATAAGAAACATGCAAGTGTCATGGAGGCCGATCATTAAATATGGCTTCTTCCTCCCAGTGGGCCATGAATAAATTAGCCACACTGGTAGCGAATCAGGCGCCCATCGCAACGCCTCTAATCTGCAGAAAAAAGCGAAGATCGAACCAAAAATAATTTTTCAGTAAACAAAAATTAAGACTATTCAGGAGGAACCTTCTATGTTTCCTAGTTAAATCTGAATCTTCTAAGGCCCATTTCACAGACGCCAAAGCATCCTCATGACCAATAATGGTGTAGAGTGAGCCCACATCGGCTGTCACTAATAAACTAGAGGGGTACGAATTATTGTTTCTAAAGCCTGAATGATGTGTTTTGTATCCTTTAACCACTTAAGACCCGGACCAAAATGCAGGTAAAGGACCTTGCCCCTTTTTGCGATTCGGCACTGCGTCGCTTTAACTGACAATTGCGCGGTCGTGCGACGTGGCTCCCAAACAAAATTGGCGTCCTTTTTTCCCCACAAATAGAGCTTTCTTTTGGTGTTATTTGATCACCTCTGCGGTTTTTATTTTTTGCGCTATAAACAAAAATAGAGCGACAATTTTAAAAAAAATGCAATATTTTTTACTTTTTGCTATAATAAAAATCCCCCAAAAATATATAAAAAAACATTTTTTTCCTCAGTTTAGGCCGATACGTATTCTTCTACGTATTTTTGGTAAAAAAAATCGCAATAAGCGTTTATCGGTTGGTTTTCGCAAAATTTATAGCGTTTACAAAATAAGGAATAGTTTTATTGCATTTTTGTTAATTTTTTTTTTTTTACTACTAATAGCGGCGATCAGCGATTTTTTTTCGTGACTGCGACAATATGGCGGACACTTCGGACAATTTTGACACATTTTTGGGACAATTGTCATTTTCACAGTAAAAAATGCATTTAAATTTGCATTGTTTACTGTGGAAATGACAGTTGCAGTTTGGGAGTTAACCACAGGTGGCGCTGTAGGGGATGTGTGCCTATGTGGTTTGTTTACTACTGTAGGGGGGTGTGGCTGTAGGTGTGACGTCATCGATCGCGTCCCCCTATTACAGGGATGACGTGATCGATGCTACAGCCACAGAGAAGCACGGGGAAGCCGTGTGTACACACGGCTCTCCCCGTTCTTCCGCTCCAGGGACGGATCGCCGCACTGCAGCGGCGATTGGTGTCCGCGAATCCCGCTGTCCCGGTCCCGGAGCTTCGCGCCCGCGACCCACGGCTGGGTACTAAAATCAACGTATATATACGTTGATGTGCCCAGCCGTGCCATTCTGCCGACGTAAATGTGCAGTAGGCGGTCCTTAAGTGGTTAAATAAGCTTATTTTTTAGTTACCAGGGGTTATAGGAAGAAGCCTATATACAGTGGAACCTCGGATTGCAACAAACGCGGTTAACGAGTGTTTCGCAATACGAGCACTGTATTTAAAAAAATCCTGGCTCGGTTTGCAAGCGTTGTCTCGCAAAACGAGCAGGATTCAAGCCAAAGCGGTGTGCAATACCGCGTTTGGCTTGAGGTGGGGGGGGGGCGCTGGAGCCGAGCAGAGCCGAATGGTGCCAATCGGAGCCGATCTGCGCCGTTGGGAAATGCTTGGAAAATCTCAGAAATACTCTGTTCCCAAGCCTTTCCGAGGTTTTCCGAGTTCAGTCGAGGTGTCCTCAGCCCTTTGTGTTTGTGTTTCCGAGGCTCTTCGTCGCCCCCCATCTCTGGCCAAATGCAGTATTGCATGGCATTGAAGTCAATGCGGAACAAATTATTTTAGTTTCCATTGACTTCAAAGGGGAAATTCGCTTTGATATGAGAGTACTTTGGATTACGAGCATTCTCCTGAAAGGAATCATGCTTGTAATCCAAGGTTCCACTGTATTGTCCTAGGCGGGCAGTAACAGAATCTATTCTATTAACGACGGGACGACCTGGGGGACAATCAATGGACTTATGTATTTTGGGCAAAAAAATAATAATAGGGGTTCAACAAAACAAAGGGTCAAGATATAGGGGGTTATTTATTAAAAGGCAAATCCATGTTGCACTACAAGTGCAAAGTGGAAGTGCAGTCACTGTAAATCTGAGGGGTAGATCTGAAATGAGGGGAAGTGCTGCTGATTTTATTATCCAATCATGTGCAAGCTAAAATGCTGTTTTTTATTTTCGTTGCATGTCCTCCCCGGATCTACAGCGACTGCACTTTCCAGTGCACTTTCAGTGCAATTTCAATTGCACTTTGCACTTGTAGTGCATTTGTAAATAACCCCCATAGTGTCTCCTTCTGACTGAGTATCCCTCTCTTTTAAACCTTATCTATAAGAGAATGCAACTTGTCTTCCTAAGTGAACAAAGAATCGCCATCCAAAACTTGGTAGGTGTCCCGGTCACTGAGAAGACGGCTCATTTCCACTTAATAATAAGTTTGACTCGGGACTACTAGTCCTGCTCCTTTGTCCGCAGGGCGGATAACGATATTATTCCTGCTTTCTAAGGAGGAGATGCCCTTTTTGATATATTGTGGATCCTTCACTTTCTTAACTTTGAAAACTTCAAGATCTTTACAGACCATATTTAAAAAAATCTCCAAGTGTCTATTATCAGTCATAGGTGGATTAAACTTGGATTTATTTCTAAGGTTTGAATGTAATTCCTCTATATATTTTCATATTCAAGCCACGAATGAACTTCTGCATATTAAAGGGGTTGTAAAGGTAAAAAAAAAAAAAAAATCCCTAAATAGCTTCCTTTACCTTAGTGCAGTCCTCCTTCACTTACCTCATCCTTCCATTTTGCTTTTAAAATGTCCTTATTTCTTCTGAGAAATCCTCACTTCCTGTTCTTCTGTCTGTAACTCACCACCGTAATGCGAGGCTTTCTCCCTGGTGTGGAGAAAGCCTCTTGAGGGGGAGGGGGCAAGCAGGAGTGCCTATCAGAGCCCATCACTGCCACCTATCAATACCCACCAGTGGTGCCAGATAGTGCCACCTAGCAGTGCTGCCTATCAGTCTCACCTAGCAGTGCTGCTCAGTGCCCATCACTGCCACCTATCAGTGCCCATCACTGCCAGCTATCAATACCCACCAGAGGTGCCAGTCAGTGCCACCTAGCAGTGCTGCCTATCAGCCTCACCTACCAGTGCTGCTCAGTTCCCATCACTGCCACCTATCAGTGCCCATCACTGCCACCTATCAATACCCACTAGTGGTGCCAGTCAGTGCCACCTAGCAGTGCTGCCTATCAGTCTCACCTACCAGTGCTGCTCAGTGCCCATCACTGCCACCTATCAGTGGCCATCACTGCCAGCTATCAATACCCACCAGTGGTGCCAGTCAGTGCCACCTAGCAGTGCTGCCTATCAGCCTCACCTACCAGTGCTGCTCAGTGCCCATCACTGCCACCTATCAATACCCATCACTGCCAGCTATCAATGCCACCTATCAATGCCCTTCAGTGCCACCTATCAGTGACACCTCTCAGTGTCCACTAGTGCCACCTTATCGGTGCCCATCAGTGCAGCCTCATCAGCGTACATCAATGAAGGAGAAAAATTACCCGCTTGCAAAATTTTATAACAAAATATAAAACTGTTTTGTATTTTTTTTGGTCTTTAACCACTTCAGGCCCGCGCTACCGTCGGATGACGGCAACAGCGCGGGCCTGAATATCCAACATGCCGTCATTTGACGGCATGTCCTTCAGGCGTTCCCAGCGCGCGCTGTAGAGCGCGCTGCGGGGAAGCCCTGTGTAGTCCGTGTCCCTTGGACACGGCCAATCACAGATCGCGGCGAACGGCCAATCAGAGTGGCCGTTTGCGATGCGATCTGTGGGCGAATGAGAGATGATCTCTCATAGATCATCTCTCATTGCCGTTTTACACAGAGACAGCGTCCTGTCTCTGGAGAGGAGGAGCCCGATCTGTGTTCCTTCCTACATAGGGACACAGATTGGTCACCCCCCAAGTCACCTCCCCCCCTCCCCCCACAGTTAGAACACACCTAGGATACACATTTAACCCCTTCCTCACCCCCTAGTGTTAACCCCTTCAATGCCAGTCACATTTATACTGTAATTAGTGCATATGTATAGCACTGATCGCAGTATAAATGTGAATGGCGCCAAAAATGTGTCAAAAGTGTCCGATGTGTCCGCCATAACGTCGCAGTACCAATAAAAATCGCAGATCGCCGCCATTTCTAGTAAAAAAAATAAAAAAATTCTCTCCCCTATTTTGTAAGCGCTATAACTTTTGCGCAAACCAGTCGCTTATTGCGATTTTTTTTTTTTTACCAAAAATATGTAGAAGAATACGTATCGCCCTAAACTGAGAAAAAAAATGTGTGTTTTTTTTTTTTTTAATTGGGATATTTATTATAGCAACAAGTAAAAAATATTGTATTTTTCTTCAAAATTGTCGCTCTTTTTTGTTTATAGCGCAAAAAATAAAAACCGCACAGGCGATCAAATACCACCAAAAGAAAGCTCTACTTGTGGGGGAAAAAGGACGTCAATTTTGTTTGGGAGCCACGTCGCACGACCGTGCAATTGTCAGTTAAAGCGACGCAGTGCCGGAAGCTGAAATTTTACCTGGGCAGGAGGGGGGTGTATGTGCCCAGTAAGCAAGTGGTTAAAAAAAAAAAAAAAACGCAGAGATGATCAAATACCACCAAAAGAAAACTCTATTTGTGGCAAATTAATGCTAAAAATGTCATTTGGGTACAGCGTTGTATGACCGCGCAATTGTCATTCAAAGAGTGAGAGCGCTGAAAGCTGAAAATCGGTCTGGGCAGGAGGGGGGTTTAAGTGGCCAGTAAGCAAGTGGTTAAGTACTTGTGAACCCCTGACATGGCACATTTGGCATGTCATTTTTTTTTGTGCGGGGGGGGGGGGGGTACCTGGTTCTGAAAAGTACCCAGCTCCCACTTCCTCTCCTGGCGCCAAGTGGAAGTTCACCCCTCCCCTCTCCCTCCCTGCAATCTTCTGGGACACGTCACAGAACATTGCCTGGCCATTTAAGACAGCGCAGAGCGACTCGCGCATGCGCAGTGTGCACCTGGATGTGAAGCCACAAGCTGTCACAGCTGGGTGCCCACACTTGCAATGCTGGGGGGGGGGGGGGGCTTCAGGCCACCGCATCGCTGGATTCTGGGACAGGCAAGGGTTTATTAAAAGTCAGCAGGTTGGCTGCTATATATTGCTTGAAGGATACTAAATAAGTAAGAATGTGAGTATGGCATGATTGTATCATTATATTGGATGGGATTGGGATAATGATTGTTTGTATATGGGATGATTGGATGGGTATGGAATGATTGTATCATTATATCGGATGTGTATAGGATGGTTGTATATATTATATTGGATGGGGTTGGGATAATGATTAGATGTATATGTAATGATTGCATCCTTATATTGGCTGTGTATGGAATGATTGGCTGTGTATGGAATGATTGGCTGTGTATAGAATAATAATTGGATCTTTATATTGGATGGGATTGGGATAATGATTAGAGGTGTATGGAATGATTGCATCATTATATTGGCTGTGTATGGGATAATGATTGGGTCTTTATATTGAATGGGATTGGGATAATGATTAGAGGTGTATGGAATAATTGTATCGTTATATTGGATGTGTATGGGATAATTGTATCGTTATACTGGATGTGTATGGAATAATGATTGGGTCTTTATATTGAATGGGATTGGGATGATGATTGGATGTGTATGGAATAATGATTGCATCTTATATTGGATGTGTATGGACTGATGATTGGATGTGTATGGAATAATGATTGGGTATTTATATTGGATGGGATTGGGATGATGATTGTAGGTCGGACCTCCTGCCCCCCACACACGATCACACGATCAGATGTCTCCTCTATGATAACAGACACATGTCCTGCACACAGCCCCCCCCCCAATACATGGCTCATGTGTCGGTGCTGCAGACTGTAGCGCCCTACAGCGCCCCTCCCCCTCCCCGGGGTCCGCTCCGCTCTGCAGCACTCTCCTTCCTCCAATTCATCTCCCCCATCAGGACCCCCTTCCCGGCCCCTCCCGGATGGAGATCCCACGAGGTATAAGGATGCTGACTCGGTGCCAGGAACCCAGCCCGTGTTATCTGCAAGAGGGCGGGGTAACCTAATGCAGCACTGGCAGCGTCTCCGCTCAGCCCGGGATCCCGCAGGACGAGGCGGCTACTGCGCATCTACAGGCGCCGGCCGGAGGAGTTGGGCTGGGCTGCAGCGCCATCTTGTGGCCGATGGTGTAAGTGCGCTGGAAAGGTGTGACTGCCAAGAGACAGGCAGGAGGGGGAACTACAGAAGGAAATCTGGGGGGGGTTCTAGGTACCTGACTGTCATTCCAATATAATAAAGATTAGACATGAATAAATCTGGGGGCACAGAGAGACATGCACACGGTTATTTGTGCAAACTGATGTGAGGTGTTTTGTGCCAAACGGCTCCCTTTATATATATTTCATGTAATTATACAGCGCTGATCATTTACACAGCAGCACGTTATGCCTCTGTTCACATTGGAGCCAATTCTTATGTGATTTGATTTGTCAAATCGAATGGAAAGTCGCACCCGATTGTCGGCAATGGACATGTTCAAATGGGTGAAATGCCAATTTTGCAGCGCCGCATCGACTTGAAAAAGTAGTTCCTGCACTCATTTTAGTGATTTTGGGTGCGACTTGTATAGATATCTGTACATGAAGCCGCACAGATGTCTTCAAAGTAGCACCTGAAGTCACACTGACATGCGGCTTTGAAATCATTGTTAGGGTGGGTTCACACTACGATTTTCCCGTCCGTCAGCCGCATACGATTTATATGAAAAAACGTATGCGGCTGAAACGGATTGAACCGTACGTAAACGTATGCGTTTATAAAACGTATACAGTTCAAAAAGTGCGTACGGTTCCATCCGGTTTTGATTAAAAAAACGCATACGTTTTTGGAATTAGTGTCATTTAATAAATAAAGATTTTCTTGTCTTGAAAATGCGCATGCGCAGACGAAAAACGCATACGGTTTATACGTATGGAACCGCACATATGTGCGTTTTCCATTGACTTTAATGTTAAAAAAAACGTATGCGTTTGCCATACGGTTTCAAAAACGGACTCAACGGACTCAACGGTTTTGCGTACTGTCACGTACTGTTGCGTACTGTTAAAAAACGTTTTGCCAGCAAATCATACGCACCCGGATGCATCTGAGTGCATACGATTTGCAATGCATTGTCTATGTATGCGCTTTTCCCGTACGGGCCCGTACGTTTTCAAAACTGAAATCGTATGCGGCTGACAGACGAGAAAATCGTAGTGTAAACCCAGCCTTAGAAAAAAAAGACACAAGTTCAACCAAAGTAATTATAAACATTACATATAATCCCATATGTACAATCCTATACCCACAGTTGATCCAGAGGAAAGAAAAAAAAACAGCAGAGCTTGATGCAATTTGTTATATACTCAGTTAGTCAGGTTGAAAAAAGACACAAGTCCATCCAGTTCAACCATAAAAAAATGTATAAAATAAAAAATATCATACAATTCCATATACCCAATTCTATACCCACAGTTGATCCAAGGGAAGCCGAAAAACCCCAGCAGAGCATGCTCCAATTTTCTACAGCAGGGGAAAAAGTCCTTCCTGATCCCCCGAGAGGCTTTACCCTGGATCAACTTTACCTAGAAATGTCAGTATCCAGTTATATTATGTACATTTAGGAATACATTTTAAAAGCAATCTACTGAACTGAGGGGTGCAGAATATAGGATACCAGGTAGTAGGGATGAGCTGAACCCCCCCCCCCCCCCGGTTTGGTTCTCAGCAGAACATGCAAACAATTTGTTCGAACACATGAACACCATTAACCACTTCATTACTGGTCACTTTAGCCCCGTTGGTGCCCAGACCAATTTTCAGCTTTCAGTGCTGACGCATTTTGAATGACAATTGCGCGGTCATACAACACTGTACCCAAATGATATTTTTATCATTTTTTCCCCACAAATAGAAATTAATAATATGCGCTAATTTACAACTAATGTTGTGAATAATACAGTGGTATGTGATAAGTGATATTTATATTCCATAACAATCATAAGAGGCCATTGCAGCCAATAGGTAAAAATAATAATTATGTGTCCAGCTGAGTTCACTCCTTGGGTATCGTTGCCTCAAGAGGCTAACTAGCTACATACACATATCCAAAAACTGGGTGTCACAAAAAAAAAAAAAAAAAAAAAAAGGTAAATGCTAGAGATAATACCAGTCCAGCACCTAATGGTGGTACCGTCCACGAGTCACATTCGCTACAGGATCAATAGGCATACAAAAAAGTCCTGCAACTAATGATAGTAATGTCCATATAACATATTCACCACAACATATGGCTCCAAATAGATGTACTGATGTTACTCATGCAATCCTCGGTACATGTAAGAAAAGAGAGAAAACCATACCATAGCACAGTACTGTTTGTAACAGTTTAACAATGAGGCTTGTGTATGGTTGCACTCACGGATCCCCGTTCCAAACGAAAGCCGCTCAGTATTGCTGAGATACGTGTAGGAAACCTCCACTGGTCTCAGTACGTTAGGCTCCTCCCCCTACACTTTGCGTCACTGTCACGTGACTTACTCATGGGAACATCCCCACAAATAGAGCTTTCTTTTGGTGGTATTTGATCACCTCTGCGATTTTTATTTTTTGCGCTATAAACAAAAAAAGACAGAAAATTTGGGGAAAAAAACACAATATTTTTAACTTTTTGTTATAATAATATCCCAATGTTTTTTAAAAAAATATATTTTTTTTTCCTCGGTTTAGGCCGATACATATTTTTCTACATATTTTTGTTAAAAAAAAATCGCATTAAGCGTATATTGATTGGTTTGCGCAAAATTTATAGCGCCTATTTTTTACCAGTAATGGCGGCGATCTGCGTTTTTTTTTTTGTCAGACCTGCGATATTGCGGCGGACATATCGGACACTTTTGACACAAATTTCGGACCATTCACATTTATACAGCGATCATTGCTATAAAAATGCACTAATAACTGTATAAATGTGACTGACAGGGAAGGGATTAACACTAGGGGGGAGGAAGGGGTTAAATGTATTCCCTGGGGAATCTTCCTTTCCCAAGGGACACAGATCGGTCTCCTCTCTCCCTGACAGGTCGTGGAGCTCTGTGTTTACACACAGAGCTCAACATCCCTGCTGTGTCACCTCCGATCGCATGTCCCCGGCAGATATCGCGGCCGCCAGGTACACGAATCGGATCCTCAGCGATGCGCCGACACAATGTTTTCCCGCTGTGCGCCCCCAGTGGTGCGCGTGGGTAATGCAACTAAAATGACGTCCAAAGACGTCTACCCGCCACTTGAGAGCCGCGCTGTGGACGTCTTTTGTCTATAGCATGGCTCTCTAGTGGTTAAAGTCTATGGGACACGAACATGAAAAATCAAACCTAACCTCCCACAAAATACCACCAGCTTACCTCACCATACACATCCCCATTGCCGCGTACACACAATCGGACATTCTGACAAAAAAAAACGTGGCTTTTTTTTCCGACGGATTGTTCGCTCAAACTTGTGTTGCATCACACGGTCACACAAATTTTGTTGGAAATTACGAACGTCAAGAACGCGGTGATGTACAACACGTATGACAAAAATTAAGTCCAATAGCCAGTGCGGCTCTTCTGCTTGATTCTGAGCATGCGTGGAATTTTGTGTACACACGATCGGAATTTCCGACAACAAAACTTGCTCTCAAAATTTTGTTGTCGGAAATTCCGACAGCAAATGTCCAATGGAGACTACACACGGTCGGAATTTCAGACTACAAGCTCCCATGGAACATTTGTTGTCGGAAATTTTGATCGTAAGTACTCGGCCTTAGACTGCTTTCACGCAGACAGATTTTTCTTCAGTTTTTGCATTAAAAAAAAACTGAAGAAAAATGCATGACCATTAAATCCTATGGAAATCTTCTCACTGGTCTGTTGTGTTTTTCAAAGTCCTGCTTGCTGCATATTTTGGTGCATGTGTGGTATGGAAAAAAAAACCTCACCTCCCCTTAATTGGAAAACGCATCAAAAGCGGGGAGTGGCTGCAGAAGCTGGAACATGTTACATGTTCCAACCTAAAAACGAGTGGCACATATAACATGTTCCCAAAGGTGAACTTATCCTTAAAGCCTCGTACACACGATCGGACCTTTGTCTGACCAAAATCACATCGCAATTCCATCGGAGTAAAAAAGAACATGTTCTCTATCTAAACTCTGATGGAATTCATCAGAATTTCTGATAGAATTACTCTGATGGTACAGACTTTTTCCATCGGAAATTCCGATCGCGTGTACGGGGCTTTAGGCTGGGTTCACACCTATGAAAATTGGATGCAGGTAAAACCTATGCGAATTGGATGCGTATTTTTCCCACATTCAAATCGCATAGCAGGAGAATGTGACCGGCTCTCTATGGATGCAGATAGAGATGCTATCTGTGCAGATAGGTGAATGCAGCATGGTTCCAGGTGCACTCAGCTTGTAATTGATCGTTTTGAGATGCATCTGAGGTCCTTTACATGTTCTTCCAACCTTCTTTTACTGAAATGTACTGAATTTTGCAATAATAAGAAAAGTAGAAACAGTACAAAGTCAAAACTGTGACAAAAGGTATCAATACACAGTGAACAGATAATCCTCCTTAAATTTAGGGCTAGGATGACAATAACCTAATAACATATTATAACTTGATTAGAGCAAAACTTGTGAGGAATCCGTTAATTAGAGGCAAGAAGTAGTTTGTAATGTTAAAGGCGAACAATTGAGTCAGTATCATGCTTACCAATCCACTGACATCCTAACCAGTGTACTAGGTGCATGGATTCCTAATGCCTTGTACACACAATCGGGCCTTTGCTCGGCCAAATCACATCGGAATTTTAGACGAAATTCCATCAAAGTAAAATATAACATGTTCTATATCTAAACTCTGACGGAATACCTCGGAATATTCAATGAAAAAATTCTGATGGAGCTACACGCGATCGGAATATCCAATGGAAAAAGTCAGTCGGACTTTTTTCATCGGATATTCCAATCGTGTGTACAAGGCATAAGGTTTTTTTTTTTAGAAGCACATGATTAGAGCCTGAGGCTCTAATTGGCTTCAAAAAAGTGTGGGTGGGAGTGGGCCCAGGCCCACCCAGTTATGTGACAATAGCAAATTAATCACTATTGTCCTCCTGATTCTCCTCCAAGAGTTATTCAATTATTCTATTGACCATCGAGGAGAAGGGAGGAGCCGTAGGGGAAGCCGCTGAAGCTGAGGACCTAGATAGGGTAAGTGTGGGGATGGTGACCGACCAACTAGGAGGAGAGGGTGGTGGCGGCTGGATTGTTTTTGTATGGGTCCCCCAGGATCTCCGTCCTTCTGACCTTCTAAGCTGCTGTATGCGGTTCTTGCTTTCCCATTGGCCTGGGAAGAAAAAGAAGGTTTAAATGAAATTCCGAAAACCATTTCTATGAAAAAGCATTCTGTTTCTGGGTTGTGGCAGACAGGCACATATGGACAGGTTAAAAGGCATAAGGTACCCAGAACATGTAAAATAACATTTGGCATTCTGACCAGTTACAGTTGATTTGGGATTGATCTGAAGGCCCATACACACGATCAAACTTTTTCACAACAAACCTCCGACGGACCTGTTTGATCGGACAATCCGACCGTGTGTACGCTCCTGATGATGAGATGATTGGGAGAAAGAGAGAGAGAGGATGGATGGGAGTTGCAGAGGAGACAGCAAGACAATGGGGAAGAGACCCAGTTCTAGTGTCCTGTCCCTCTGGTCTGCCCCCAGTGCCCTGTCCCTCTGGTCTGCCCCCAGTGCCCTGTTCCATTTTGTTAAAGTTGTTGTTGGTAATATTTAATTGTGTAACTTGATTCTGCCTAAAACATTTAACAGTGTCATTCTATGAGATAATCTACGAGGGCGTGTTTACAGGTGCAATTAGGCGCAGGGCAGTGTATGAATTAGGTGGGGCAACTGTGGCGAGTAACTCTTGAGGTCTGGCTAGTAGCTCAGGACTTGAAATTTTGAGCCCTGAGTACAGGATGCATTTTCCCAGCTGGTCGCTACTGTTTTACCCTAAGAAAAGCCAACCCCCAGAGGTGTTCCCCTTTCTACCCTCACTATGCCAAACATTCATGCTTGTTCAATGATCTATGATCTTTTATAAAAACATCTGGGTGACCAAGATATGTGTACAGTCAAAACCAGTAAAGGTCTAGTAAAGCAGGTGAATCTAGTAAAGTCTAAAACAAGAATGATTATCCATGATGAAAAAATAGTAATTCCATGGCTCTCTGCATTAGGGTGACCACGTGTCCCGGATTGCCTGGGACCATCCCGCATTTTGCATGTCTGTCCCGGGCACATTTATTCCAGGACAATAGTGTCCCAGAATAAAACTGACGGCCAATCTGATGCCCCCAAAAAAGGCCGCCGCATCACCGCTTTACTCACCGACAGTACTTGTCCTGGCCGGGAATGCCTGGAGATGCACAATCCCACCCCCTGCTTGTGATTGGAGAAATCATAAATCCCACCCCTTGTGTCCAACCACTGTGCTGTTATTCATTACAGCACAAGATGATTTTTGGAAAGGCAGGGTGTCCCCTAATGGTAGTTTGGAAATGTGGTCACCCTACTCTGTATGCTGTAGGGCAGTGTTTCCTAACTTCAGTCCTCAAGGCACCCCAACAGGTCATGTTTTTAGGATTTCCCTCAGATGAAATGAATGTGGTAATTACTAAGGCAGTGAAACTGATTAAATCACCTGTGCAAATTAATGAAAAGCCTAAAAATATGACCTGTTGGGGCAGTGGTGTATTTAGGTTTTGTGCTGCCCTAGGCCTGACTAAACTTGTGCACCCCCTAATTTAAATACGGCCCACCCCTTCCTGTCAAGGCCACACCCCTTACTGTTTAAGAGCCACCCTGAAAATTTGGAGTGGGGAAACGAGTTCTGAGGGCCTGGGGGAGTTGGGGCAATGGAGTCCCTTAATTTGCATAGATTTCCTCTTACTTCCTGCTTGGCTATGGGGCAGGAAGTGAAGGGAAATCTCTGCAATGGGACAGGGATAGTAAAAAATAAACTGACTGGGGCTATAACCTTCCCTTACTCTATCCAAAATGAAAAAGTGTTGCTTATAGTTGTACTTTAAGCACAAATTTCTGATAATTTTATGGAGAGGACTAAGAAGATGCCAATGATGCAGCAGAAAACATAGCACAGTGAGGAAGGTTTGTGGTCCTGAATGATAGGACAGTCAAAATTAGTGCCAGCCAGCGGGGACTCTTTCTGTGCTGCCCCCCCCCCCCCCCTGCAAAGTGCTGCCCTAGGCCTTGTTAGCCTAGGTCAGAATACAGCATTGTGTTGGGGTGCCTTGAGGACTGGAGTTGAGAAACATTGCTGTAGAGAAGGGTTGGGTAGGGTGACCACATTTCCAAACTGCCATTCCATGGCACCCCCCTCCTTCACAAAAAAAAGATGCTTTTTGATACTTTTTTTTTGACAATTTTAAAGGCTTATATGCAAGTAATTGGCCATAATGTGGGTATGGGGGGCTGGGTACTGCCTTGGGGAAATTTATCAATGCACCCCAAAGCACCTTGTCCCCATCTTACCCTGGCCGTGGTAGTGGTGGCATGCAGGCAGGGGGGTTATCAGAATCTGGAAGCCCTCAAAAGACCCAAAGGGTCTGGAATGGACTAGGGGAGGGGGACCCAAAACCGTTTTTTTTTTTTCCTTTTTTTTTTTTATTGGCAGCTTTTTTATTTATTATTATTCAGCTGTCAGTGGTGAAGCCCATCGACAGCTGATGACTCATCAGTTGTTAAGGACGCCGCCTTCCCAGCCCCACTCCTGAACAACCAGCTTTCACTGCCGCGCTGCAGGGCATTTGGCGGGGCAAACCCCCTGGGCTGGGAAACAAGACAGTTTCCATTGTCGGCTCATGAGGTGGCTGTGTCAGTTTCATTCCGGGACACTGTATTATCCTGGAATGAAGGTGCCAGGGTTGGGGTATACACACAACATTTTCAGGCTTTTTGTGTCTGGAGGGTACAGTAGCTTCTCCCCAATGGCTTGGAGCATCAGCTAATGCAGGGGTCTCTAAACTTTATAAACAAAGGGCAGTTTACTGTCTTTCTAACTGGGCTGGACTGTGACCAGTGGGGCAAGAAAATGTCCTGGTGTCAGCAGGACTAAACAATGCTTATCATTGGTATTAGCAGGAGAAATAGGGCTCTATTGTTGGTATCAGTGGGAGGTATAGTGTCCCATCGATGGTGCCTGTGGGAGGAATAGTGTCCCATCGATGGTGTCAGTGGAAGGAATAGTGTCTTATTGCCAGTGGCATGAGCTATGCCCCACTGTTTCTGACAGTGGGGAATAATGTCTCAAGGGCCGGATAAAAGCATGCAAAGGGCCACATCCGGCCCCAGGGCCGCAGTTTGGAGACCACTGGGCTAATGCATTAGCTCTAATTCATTAATTCTGTTGTTTTTTACCTTAACAATATCCTACATACCATTAGCCCAAGAATCTATTTTTTTATAGCCTCTGAGTTTCACAAGTCTTGTAGTGTATAACAAAAATTAGACCTTATGCCGCGTACACACGGTCGTTTTTTGCGATGAAAAAAAAACGACGTTTTTTGTGAAGTAAAAAACGACGTTTTTGAAACGTCACTTTCAAAGACGATGTTGCATACACACCATCGTTTTTTTCACAAAAAACGAGGTTACGTTCACCACACTTTTCCATTGAAGCTCGCTTCATAACTAGCTTCTGGGCATGCGCGGGTTGAAAAACGTCGTTTTAAACGACGTTTTTGCTACACACGGTGACTTTTTGTGAAACAAAAAACTACGTTTTGAAAAACGACACAAAAAATTCAAGCATGTTGGAATTTTTTTTTGGTCGTTTTTTTTAAGACAAAAAACGACGTTTTGCCCACACACGATCAATTTAAATGACGTTTTAAAAAACATCGTTTTTTTTCATCGCAAAAAACGACCGTGTGTACGCGGCATTACACTTCAGTCTTAGCAATAGGTCGCAAATCATCTTTTATTTTTCTACCTTCAGTAAAGTGATGAAAGCTGAAATCTAATTGGATGGCTGCTATGCTTTACTGTACGGCATTGCCTCTTGCACTTATTAAATAAACCCTTGCAAAGTAAATGTTCCTTCTAAAATGTTAATGCTAAGTGATGGAGACACTACAAGTCATTAGTTCACTACTCTGTGCTTCTACATTCTACAACAAATATATGCAGAGCTAATGGAGAGTATTGATTATATAACACTGTCTGTAATCATAAGTCACTTGCTCATTGAATAATGGATAGAATGATATTTTCATTGCATAGTTTCAGTAAAATCTATCACATATAATAACCATTAGTAACTTCTAATTCCCAACAGAGGAAGTAAATGAGGATACAGGGAGACGATAGTAAGAACTGGCCTTTGGTTAATACATTTTTTCCTCTGTACATTGGGGAAAATAATTATTTGATCCCCTGCAGATTTTGCAAGTTTTCCCACTTACAAAGAAATGAAGGGTCTATAATTTTTATCATAGGTGTATTTTAAATAATAGAGACAGAATACCAACCAAAAATCCAGAAAAAACACAAATCACAAATGTTATAAATTGAGTTGGAGTTCAGTGAGTAAAATAATTACTGTATTTATTGGCGTATAACACTCACTTTTTTACCCTGAAAATAGAGAGTAAACTGTGCCTGCGTGTTATACACAAGGGGCTGTGGAAAGTATTTTTCCTGAAACTTCCCTCTTAGGCCGCGTACACACGATCAGACATGTCTGATGAGACTTGTGGGACGGACAGTTTTCATCAGACAACTCTGAACTTGTCTGATGTGCGTACACACCATCGGACCAAAATCCGATCAGACCAGAACGCGGTGACGTAGAACACAACGACGTGATGAAAAAAACGAAGTTCAATGCTTCCAAGCATGCGTTGACTTGATTCTGAGCATGCACAGGTTTTTGGTCGATGATTTTGTGTACTAACCATCGAACCTGTCCGACGGACAGGTTTCCATCGGACAGGTTTTAAAGCATGTTTTAAAACTTTGGTCCTCTGGAAAACGGTCCGATAGGCCGTACACACGATCGAACATGTCCGCTGAAACTGGTCTGCGGACCAGTTTCAGCGGACATGTTCGATCGTGTGTACGCGGCCTTAAAATTAGGGTGCGTGTTATACGCCGATAAATACGGTATTTGATCCCCAAGCAAAATATAACTTAGTACTTGGTGGAGACACCCTTGTTGGTAAGCACTAGTGTTGCTCACGAATATTGCATATTCGAGTATTCACAAATAAATCGAATATCGCGGTGAATATATTTTTTTCAAATTTATTTTTAAAACAGATCACATCCTAGTGATCTCCATCGACGTCTTAAAGCATTGCTGGTATGATTAGAGACCCTGGGCCGAGTAGCTGAGGCGATCCTTTTATGTTGCCGAATATTCGCGAATACTTTCTCTGCCCTTCTGTGTTTTGTGTATAAAAAATAAAAAAATAAAAAATTAGCTTTAGTTTAGTCATATACGTTTGTGTAAGTAGAGTTAGTGTTTAGTGCATATTAGTTTAGTAATCCAGGAAATGATCTCCGTTTTCGCGTATTGACGAGAATTTCGCAATCAATTTCGCATTCGCATTAGCGAAATTTCGCATTCGCATTCGCATTAGCGAAATTTCGCAAATTTTTTTTTTTGATAAACTATCACGAATATTCGATATTAACGAATATTTCGCGAATATTCTTCTATATATTCGTGAAATATCGCGAAATCGAATATGGCGTATTCCGCTCATCACTAGTAAGCACAGAGGTAAGGCGTTTCTTTTAGTTGGGGACCAGGTTGGCACACATCTCAGGAGGGGTTGGTCCACTCTTCTTTACAGAACTTCTCTAAATCCTTAAGAGATGCAAAAAATTATCTGGCACAAACCACAGTGACAAGCCTCCATCCCTGTTAGTAGTATACAAGAAAGGGCTTTGTTCATGAGACCTCATATGAGGGGAATCACTGGAAAGATAATATAATGAAAAGATGTAAAAATATAATTTATTCTGAAATCGTAATCAGACCATCATGATTGGGTACATGCTGCAATTAATACATTCATGGCAAACCAAGGAAAAACAGACATATTTCACATAGTAAATTAAATAATTAATGGTATACATTTACATAATAAAATTAGTACATAAAAAAAACACAGTAGATACTAGTATATACATAAGACAGTCCAGACTTGTAATTAGAACACATGAGAAGCATACATGATACTATTGAATGAATGAAAAATGACTCTGCGCCAAATCTAAATATATAAATATATAAATGTTTAACAAATTACAATAAAAAAACTGCTGCTCCCCTTAAAAAAGTGTTATACACTCACAATGGCAATTATAGTGAATATACACAGCAATATACACAGCGCGCCCTATATACATGATACTAGTGGCATGAGCAATTTTATAAAAATAAAATAACAAAAAGGTCAGATAGTCTTTATATAAAAGAAATCTACGTGTTTCGTGGAATAATATCCACTCATCAGGAGTAAGATGTAAAATGTCTGAAAAATGTAAAAAAAAAAAAAAAATCAGAAAAAAATATAAGATAAATTCCCTAATTAAGATAATATGCATAGCGTAGTACCTACATATTATTTAGGGCGGAGCCCAGTTTGATGTGGGAAAAGGAGAAAACATCAAGTGCAATGTCTCACCCGAGGCTGAGCAGGAGCAGCCCTGATGGCCCACGGGAACAGCCCAGAGAGGGGTCAGGATTTCCAAAAGGTAATACATGCGAGGTGAATGATTGGGGTACTTCATATTCCCATTGCACACATTCCTGGATAAGCTCTCAAAGTTTGGGTGCTGCAGCAACAACCAGCTGGATACTGGTTCAAGTCATATAGTAGATATTTGCCAGCACACCATGGATCGACTCAAAGTAGCATCCAAACAGATAATTTATTGCATGATCAAAACACAAGAAGAGTGCAACGTTTCGGAGTCACGCAGGACCCCTTTGTCAGACATGTGATGACAAAGGGGTCCTGTGTGACTCCGAAACATTGCGCTGTTCTTATGTTGTGATCATGCAATAAATTATCTGGATGCTACTTTGTGTCAATCCATGATGTGCTGGCAAAATCTGACCTGCACCAATCTGAAAAATTGCATAGCAGTGTAGAAGTATAACTAAGTAAATATGTAAATAAATCAAGGAAAAGGTGAGGATTAGGGATGAGCTTCGAGTTTGAGTTAAACTCATGTTCTACGAACGTCGAACAATTTGGGATGTTCGCGGCAATTTGGAAACCTGCAGATCACCCTATTATGCCGCGTACACATGATCACTTTTTGTGATGAAAAAAAAAACGATGTTTTCAAAAACGTCATTTAACCACTTAAGACCCGGACCAATATGCTGGTAAATGACCCAAGGTGTTTTTGCGATTCGGCACTGCGTCGCTTTAACAGACAATTGCGCGGTCGTGCGACGTGGCTCCCAAACAAAATTTGCGTCCTTTTCTTCCCACAAATAGAGCTTTCTTTTGGTGGTATTTGATCACCTCTGCGATTTTTATTTTTTGCGCTATATACAAAAATAGAGCGACATTTTTGAAAAAAAAACACTATTTTTTACTTTTTGTTAAAAAAAAAATCAAATAAACTAAATTTTAGTCAAACATTTAGGCCAACATTTATTTAGCCACATGTCTTTAGTAAAAAAAAAAATCGCAATAAAAAAAAATAGCTACCTAGCGGGAACAGCGGCACTAATACAGCGATCAGAAAAATGATCGCTTAGTGACGCTGGCAATAGGGAGTGAAAGGGTTAACTAGGGCGGTGATCAGGGGGTTAAAACTTTATTAGGGGGGGTGGGGGGGCTATCCTGAACCTAACACTAACTGTTTTTTACACTGCCTGTCACACTGACACTAAATGCAGTGATTAAATCACAAGGGGTTAATATGCCTATGTGAGTGTGTGTCAGTGTTGTGTTGGTGCACACTTACTTGTGATGTCTTCTCTCATCAGCAGCGCTGGGAAACAGCGATGCGATGAGAGAATACATCATTTCCTCCTTCCTGTGTAAACACAGGAGGAGGAAGTGACAGGCTGGGAGCGTGCTCCCATTGGCTGGGAGCGATCGCGGGGGGGGCGGATATCACGGACATCCGCCCGCAGATCCCGGATCGCTCCCAGAGGTAGGGGGACCCCCGCACGCCGCGGAGGGGGTCCCGATGGGACCCCCGAACCGCACTCAGGCGGGGACGTAAATTTCCGCCCTTGTGCCTGTACGTGCCATTCTGTGGCCGTATATGTGCGTGCGGGGGTCCTTAAGTGGTTAAAATGATCGTGTGTGGGCAAAACGTCGTTTTAAGTCTTCAAAAAAACGACCAAAATTTTTTTTTGAACATGCTTGAATTTTTTGTGTCGTTTTTCAAAATGTCATTTTTTGTGTCATAAAAAGTGATGGTGTGTGGGCAAAACAACGTTGAAAGCGGAGTTTTTAAACCCGCGCATGCTCAGAAGCATGTTATGAGACGGAGCTTCAATGGAACAGAGTGCCGTCAAACGTGGTGTACGTCACCACGCTTTGCTAGAGCATTTTGGAAAAACGATGGTGTGTATGCAACATCGTTTTGGAAAATTAAGTTTGAAAAACTTCGTTTTTTTTCATCACAAAAAGTGATCGTGTGTACGCGGCATTAGTCTTTGGGAGAAATCTAAAGTGCTAATTTTAAAGGCTAATATGCAAATTATTGTCCTAAAAAGTGTTTGGGGACCCGGGTCCTGTCCCAGGGGATATGTATCAATGCAAAAAAAAAGTTTTAAAAATGACCGTTTTTTCGGGAGCAGTGATTTTAATAATGCTTAAAGTGAAACAATAAAAGTGAAATATTCCCTTAAATTTCGTACCTGGGTGGGTGTATAGTATACCTATGAATCAGCGCATGTTTCCCGTGCTTAGAACTGTCCCTGCACAAAGTGTAATTTCTGAAGGGAAAAAAGTCATTTAAAATCACTTGCGGCTATAATGAATTGTCAGCTCCCGGCAATTCAGAGAAAAGTCATTCATAAAAAAAAAAAATAAGCGTGGGGGTCTGGTATGGATATTAAGAGGAACCCCGCCGTCAAATTTAAAAAAAAATGACGTGGGGTTCCCCCCAAATATCCATACCAGACCCTTCAGGTCTGGTGTGGATTTTAATGGGAACTCCACCCCAAATTTGAAAAAAAATGGCGTGGAGTTCCCCCAAAAATCCACACCTTATCCGAGTGCACAACCTGGCAGGCCGCAGGAAAAGAGGGGGGAAGAGAGAGCACCCCCCCTCCTGAAGCGTACCAGGCCACATGCCCTCAACATTGGGAGGATGCTTTGGGGGTCTGTGACCCCTCAAAGAACCATATCCCCATGTTGATGGGGACAAGGGCCTCATCCCCACAACCCTTGCCCAGTGGTTGTGGGGGTCTGTGGGCAGGGGGCTCATCAGAATCTGGAAGACCCAGATGGGGTAATGGGGTACATTGTACCTCTACCATTTCACTAAGAAAGTGTAAAGAATTAGATCTGTTCATCCAGGTCCGGGATCCAGCGCTCCCATTGCCGCCTGTCTCCACCGGAGACAGCCCGGCGAATGACACGGCTTGAGCCAGTGACAGCTCTTATATAGGTGAGGCGAAGCCACCCGTCAGGTGACCCCCGTCCCCCTCTGACGCAAGGGAGAGCCTGGGCTTCCCCGGTGACGTAGTCAGAGGGTGTGTCAGAGGGGGACGGGGTCACGTAACGGGTGTCCCCGCCTCATCTATATAAGAGCTGTCACTGGCTAAAGCTGCATCATTCACCGGGCTGTCTCTGGTGCAGACAGGCGGCAATGCGTGTGCTCTGGATCCCGGACCTGAGCGATCTTCTCATCGCTGGACCCCAGCAGAGATACACCCGTCGCAGGATACTGACAGCGTTGAAGCGGAGACCAAGAATGGATTACCACCGATGGATTGTTATTTATTTTTTTATAAAGGACTTTCTCCACGGTGTGTGTGTTTTATTTTTACAATTCTTTACACTTTAATGGAATGGTAGAGGTACAATGTACCCCATTACCAATTCACATAGGGGCGGGGGTCCCTTTTGTTAAAGGGGTCTTCCAGATTCCGATAAGCCACCCGCCCGCAGACCCCCACAACCACCGGGCAAGGGTTGTGGGGATGAAGCCCTTGTCCCTATCAACATGGTCACAGGGCATGTGGCCTAGTACGGTTCAGGAGGGGGGCACTCTCTCATGCTCCCCTCTTTTCCTGCGGCCTACCAGGTTGCGTGCTCGGATAAGGGGTCTGGTGTGTATTTTTGGGGAAACTCCACACCATTTTGGTCTGTTCGCTGGTTCTGGCTCATCCCTAGTGAGGATATTGTGCAAAATGTGCCCAAAAATCCACTGTATGAGCATGGATGTGCGAAGAGGCATGAGTGAGCAGTTCTCCACTGCACATCATTAAAAAAGTGAAAAGCACAAAGGCAAAAAACGTGATAAAGAAAGCAAGACTGTGAAAAAAGTAAAAGGCATCATAATAGACCCTTGGACTTACTGGTGATGAAATGGCGGTATGCTGGGGTAAGCGTGCTTCTTATGTGAAGAAAGCAGAGGAAATGCCACTGGCTCATCAGAGCTTATATGCCGAGATCCAGGGCAGACCCTCTGCCAGCGTCATACCAGACGCCGATGGGAGGAAAAGGAAGGGAACAGAGCCAGAATCCGACATGTATTCTGGATATTAGTCTAGACCCCTCCATCCTCTGTCGTCAAGGTGTAGTTGGTGACCAGGTTTGCACACATCTCAGGAGGAATTTTGGTCCACTCTTCTTTACAGAATTTCTCTAAATCCTTAAGATTTTTTGGCTGTCGCTTGGCAACTCCCTCCATAAATTTTCTATAGGATTAAGGCCTGGAGACTGATTAGACCACTCCATAACCTTAATGTGCTTCTTCTTGAGCCACTCCTTTGTTGCCTCGGTGGTATGTTTTGGGTCATTGTCATGCTGGAAGACCCATCCACGACCCATCTTCATTGTTCTGGCTGAGGGAAGAGATGATAGAAAGGTAAAAATAACTCAAATACCCACTTGTTACAACCAAGGTACACAGAATACCATTTCTGAACGCACAACATATCGAACCTTGAAGCAGATGGGCTACAGTAACAGAAGAAACTGTCAGCTAACAACAGGAAACTGAAGCTAAAATTTGCACAAACTCAACAAAATTGGACAATAGACGATTGTAAAAATGTTGCCTGGTTGGATGAGTCTCGATTTCAGCTGAGACATTCAGATGGGAGGGTCAGAATTTGGCATAAACATGAAATGAAAATGAAACAATGGATCCATCCTGCCTTGTATCAGCGGTTCAGGCTGTTGGTGGTGACAGTGGCGGCAGGTGCTCAAAATTTTTGGGGGGGAGCAAACAAACTGAAAAAAATAAAAACATCAATTGCCCCCATTGTGCCCATTAAACGCAGCCAGTTTGTCCCCCCAATTGCAGCCAGTTTGTGCCCCCAATTTGTGCCTTTAATTACTGCCAGTTTGTGCCTCCAATTGCCGCCAGTTTGTGCCCCCAATTGCCGCCAGTTTGTGCCCCCAATTGCCGCCAGTTTGTGCCCCCAATTGCCGCCAGTTTGTGCCTCCAATTGCCACCAGTTTGTGCCTCCAATTGCCACCAGTTTGTCCCTCAATTGCCACCAGTTTGTGCCCCCAATTGCCGCCAGTTTGTGCGCCCAATTGCCGCCAGTTTGTGCCCCTAATTGCAGCTAGTTTGTGCCTCCAATTGCCACCAGTTTGTGCGCCCAATTGCCGCCAGTTTGTGCCCCTAATTGCAGCCAGTTTGTGGCCCAATTGCTGCTAGTTTGTGCCTCCAATTGCCTCCAGTTTGTCCCTCAATTGCCACCAGTTTGTCCCTCAATTGCCACCAGTTTGTCCCTCAATTGCCACCAGTTTGTCCCTCAATTGCCACCAGTTTGTGCCCCCAAATGCAGCCAGTTTCCCCCCAGCCCAGCACTTACCTTCCTCAGGTCAGCACTGTCCTCTCCATGCTCCCTCGATGTCTTCTCCTGTCCTCAATGTTGCTTGAGCAGATGACCGGTAACCAGACCCGGTGCACCTGATTGGCTGAGAGGCGGGTCAGTGTTAAGAAAGCGATTCCCTAACACAGCACTGTTTAATAAGGGAACATGCAGCCTGTGCGGACTCTGGTTAACCATTTAGAAGCCGATTATATTATATCTAATCAGGCACTTCCAAAACATGCCCACCGCTGTTATTCAGATAGCCAGCACTCAACAGGGGGCTGGACATCTGAATAGTGGGTGGCGGCGGCAACAACACATAGATTCATGCAATGCATTAATCTATGTATTGTTAATTAATGGGTGCAAGAGAGAGGGGGCGGCCCACTATGGACGCACCGCCACTGGGGGGGATATTATCTTGGCACACTTTGGGCCCCTTAGTACTAAATGAGCATCGTTAAAAAGCAACAGCCTACCTGAGTATTGTTGCTGACCATGTCCATCCCTTTATGACTACAGTTTATCCATCTTCTGATGGCTCCTTCCAGCAGGATAATGCACCATGTCACAAAGCTCAAATCATCTCACCACTGGTTTCTTTAACATGACAATGAGTTTACTGTACTCCAATGGCCTCCACAGTCACCAGATCTCAATCCATTAGAGCACCTTTGGGGTGTGGTGTAACTAGAGATTCGAATCATGGATGTGCAGCCGACAAATCTGCGGAAACTGCATGATGCTATCATGTCAATATGGACCAAAATCCCTTGTTGGACCTATGCCATGAAGAATTAAGGCAGTTCTGAAGGCAAAAGGAGGTCCAACCCGGTACTAGCAATGTGTACCTAATTTCTTCTTATCATGTCAATGGTTAAAGAAGCAGGAGGTGGACATTATCCAGTCCCATTCTTTAGCTGGTTTGGAATCCCTGGCCAGGTAAACAAAGGGACAAGGATGGTGGCTGATATCATAGCTTACATATGTTCACATGGCTATATTTAGGCAATCACATTGACCAAATATAGGGGAATATAGTGCAGACATCTGGTGTAGTAAAAGGATCAAAGGGCTTTATTAAAAACATATTATATGCTCACAAAATAAAATGTGAAAGCGTGCATATAGTCCTCGAGAAAGAGCTCACTCAACACACAACACAGTCACAAGCAAAGGATGGATGATCACAGCCACAGTGTCCAGATCTGACCAGCTGACAGGAGAAGAGCTGGGCTGGAAGCCAGGAGTCTCCGCTGCTCCTGCACAGTTCGCTCAATCCCACGGACAGCTCAAGAAGAAGATGTCCTCAAAACGCATCCTGTGACCCCACTTTTACAGGAGAGCATCGTCCACTGAGTGCTGTCCTTGGGAAAATACCGGAATACCATTCTTGCTGTAGGATGTGCCACAGCAAAAATTACATATCCAAAGAAAAAAATTATTCAGTTTAACCACTTAAAGACCACCCACAGTGCGGCAGGGCGACTCTATTGCGCAAAACAACGTACCTGTACATAATTTTCTGCATTAGATACTGTGGACACATACCACCACTGCCCAGAGGGGGCGCCAATCACCCGTAATCACTCCATAGAGAGGCAGAATGGGGATCTGTCTATGTAAACAAGGCAGATCCCCATTCTGGGAAGTACGCAGAGATCTTCTGTTCCTATAAATCAGAAACAACGATCTCTGTGTTCTTCCTGTCAGTCCATCCCCCACACAGTTAGAAAACACTCCCAGGGAACACACTTAACCCTTTGATTTTCCCTGATGTTAACCCCTTCCCTGCTAGTGTAATTTATACCGTGATCAGTGCATTTTTGTAGCACTGATGACTGTATTGGTGTCACTGGTCAACAAAAAATGTCACTTAGACCGCGTACAAACGATCGGTTTGAACTGATGAAACTGGCCTTAAGGCCAGTTTCATCGGTCCAAACCGATCGTGTGTATGGCCCGTCGGACCAAAGTTTTAAAACTTGCTTTAAAATCGGACCGATGGACGCCTGACCATCGGGCCAAACCGATGGTTAGTGAATGAATGAATGAATGAAAAACGTATATAGCGCAGCACATGCGAACTGAATCGCCTCTGGGCGCTTGTTGTTCCTGTCTCCTTTGATATCAAAAGAGATGTGTCTTGATCTTTCTCCTAAAAGCTAGGTGATTCTCCTCCAACCGAATGCTGGCTGGTAAAGCGTTCCATAGTCTGGGACCTTGGACCGCAAATCTTCGCTCTCCTTTGGCCTTGTAGTTTGCTTTCGGAACCTGGAGCAGGTTCTGATTGGTGGATCGCAAAACACGATTGGGGTTATGAGCTTTTATTTTTTCGCATAGATATTGGGGAGCATTCCCATGGACACATCTATGCGTAAGACAGAGAGCTTTAAAAGCATCGGTCCAAAACCCCGCGTATGCTTAGAATCAAGTCGACGCATGCTTGGAAGCATTGAACTTCATTTTTTCAGCACGTCGTTGTGTTTTACGTCAGTGCGTTCTGAAACAAACGTTTTTTTTTTTACCGATGGTGTGTAGGCACATCAGACCATCAGTCAGCTTCATCGGTTAACCGATGACAACGGTCCATCATACCGTTCTCATCGGATGGACTGATCGTGTGTACAAGGCCAAATTTATACCGTGATTTGTGCATTTGTGTAGCACTGATCACAGTATTGGTGTCACTGGTCAACAAAAAGTGTCACTTAGTGTCATTTGTCTGCTGCAATTTTGCAGTCCCACTAAAAATTGCTAATCGCCCCCCACTACCATTAAAAACAATAAAAAAAAATCAAAATCATTAAATCTATCTCATAGTTTGTAGACGCTATTAAAACAATCAATATATGCTTATTGGGAATAGTGATGAGCGGAATACGCCATATTTGATTTAGCGATATTTCGCGAATATTTCGAAGAATATTTGTGAATATTCGTTAATATCGAATATTCGTGATATTTTATAAAAAAAATAAAAATTGCGAAATTTCGCCAATGCGAAATTTCGCCAATGCGAAATTTCGCTAATGCAAAATTTCGCTAATGCAAAATTTCGCTATTTTTTTTGGGATAAAATATCACGAATATTCCATATTTACGAATATTCACTATATTTTATATAAAAAAAAAAATAGCGAAATTTCGCACATGCGAAAGCGAAAATGATTGCGAAATTTCGCTATTTTTTTTTGGATAAAATATCACGAATATTCGATATTTACGAATATTCCCTATATTTTATAAAAAAAAAAAAATTGCGAAATTTCGCTAATGCTAAATTTCGCTAATGCAAATTTTCGCTAGTGCGAATGCGAAATTGATTGCGAAATTGATTGCGAAATTTGAAAAAATACGAATATTCGAAATAGCGAATATTCGCCGCGATATTCGAGTTATTCGCGAATACTCGAATATGCAATATTCGTAGCGAATATTCGCAATGCGAATATTCGTGAGCAACACTAATTGGGAATACATATTGGCCTAAATTGAAGAAGAATTTGATTTTTTTAATTTTGGGGAATATGTATTATAGCAGAAAGTAAAATTGTCAGTCTTTTTTGTTTATAGCGCAAAAAAATAAAATACCACCAAAAGAAGGCAGTGACAGCTGTCAAAATCATTGCCGGCTTTTAAAAATGTTTCCTTTGTAAGGCGTTTTTCAGGCGCTTTTGGGCTAAAAATAGCACCATTGGACACATGTTACCACTGCCCAGAGGGGGCGCCAATCACCCGTAATCACTCCATAGAGAGGCAGAATGGGGATCTAAACTGAGGGGAAAGTATTATAGCAAAAAGTAAAAAATATTGCATTTTTTTTTTCAAAATTGTCGCTTTTATTTATAGCGCAAAAAATAAATACTGCAGATGTGATAAAATACCACCAAAAGAAAGCTCTATTTGTGGGGGAAAAGACATCAATTTTGTTGGGGAGCTACGTCGCACGACTGCGCAATTGTCAGTTATAGTGTCGCAGTGCCGAATCGCAAAAAGTGGCCTGGTCTTTGACCACCCAAATGGTTCGGGGCTGAAGTGGTTAAGAAATAATGGCACTGCAATGGCGTCCCGCATTTTGCTGCGATTCTGCCCGTGATTCTAAAACGATCAGGTGTGAACTGGGCCTTACTGAAATGATTACATGCATACAGTGTAAGGATAAAAAAAATTGCAGGATCTTGCCGTCAGCTTCTTGCAGAAAGATCTTGGATATTTCCATATGCCCATGTGGATGGGGCTTAAGCAGTCAAGCCCCAGCACATATTTGGATGTATCTTTATTTCAGAAATATTGAAAGCAGACACAACCAGACACCGAGGACTTTCAGAACAAGGCCAGAAATGTATCCTCACATTTCGGACACGACAGGTGTTCTGTTCTGTAAGCAAAAGACAGCAAGCAAACCTGAGCTTCCTAAGAAAACATATAACAGGCTGCCCTCTAGTGTCCATTATGAAAACTGGAAAGACATTTAAAATCCATTAAAATCCACAATTCATGACACCGAAATTACTTTAGTATGGCATTACGTGTTGAACAAAATCTCTTCTATCTATTTAGATCTATTTAGATGTGCAGGATGTAATAACAGCCAATAAACAACACCAGTTTTAAAAGAAGGTAGATCTGACTTTTACAATAAACAACTTACCCAGAGTGCAGGGCCGTTTTAAGGTATTTGGGGGCCCCAAACAAAATGGGGGCCCCCCCAAGCACCCCCCCACTACACGCAAGGCCTACGTTACCGCTGCACTCATTTTTTACACCCATGTTCTTACTCCTCCCTCCCCTCCCTAGTCCCTATGTTTTTCTATTCTTACCTCCCTTTCTTCCCTGTAGGCTGCCGCTATAGCGTGGCCAAGCTCTTCTTCCTCCTGTCAGTCCGGTGTTCTATCATTATGGGTCCCCAGTCCCCTATCAGATAGTGCTCGGGCAGGGCCGGGTACCGCGCGGTACAGGAGATTCAGTTCCTGTGTTCCCGGCCGGACTGAAAGGAAGTGAGCACTCAGTGTGCACTTCCTGTCAGTCCGGCCGGGAACAGGAAACAAAATCTCCTGTACCACGGCTGGACTGACAGGACTCCAGGAGGAAGGAAGAGGAGCTCGGCCACGCTACAGCATGGGAAGGGGAAGTTGGGGGCCCCAGGCCAGCTCGGGGCCCCAAGCAATTATTTGTTTTGCCTGTCCTGTAGCGACGGGCCTGCCAGAGTGGTCAAAATGACAAAAGGCTAAAGCTGACAAGACTATTGACCAGTGGCGCCTAGTGCTAAAAAAATATTTTTTGGGGGGGGCAGGGGCTCAAACAAACCTCCAGGTCTGCACTCACCAAAGAACGCCTTGCGTTCCACAGGATTTTACCGCAATATTTGCAGTGTTTTTTTTAATGCGATTTGCCACGATTTTGGACAGGTCTAGGGTCACCAATGTTAAAAGCAGAAAAACGCCCAAATCTGCCTAAAAAAAAGTCCCAGAACTTGTTTGGGCTTCAGGTGTTTTGTAGTGGAGATGTGAACCATCTCCATAGAGAATAATTGTTTTTTTCCCCTCCAGCGTTTTGTAGCTTCAGGCTTCAAGCTACAAAACGCTCAGGTGTGAATGGGGTCTAAGGCCGCATACACACGAGGAGACATGTCCGATGAGACAGGTCCGACAGACCGTTTTCATTGGACATGTCTGAAGGGATATTTTGGTCTGATGTGTGTACACACCATCAGACCAAAATCCCAGCGGACAGAGAACACGGTGACGTAGAAGACACCGACGTGCTCAAACAAGGAAGTTCAATGCTTCCACGCATGCGTCGAATCAATTCGAGGCATGGGCGGGATTTTGGTCCGATGGTTGGGCGTACTAACCATCGGACATGTCCGACGGACAGGTTTCCAGCAGACAAGTTTCTAAGCATGTTTAGAAACCTTTGTCCGCTAGAAACCTGTCCGCTAGGCCGTACAAACGGTCGAACATGTCCGCGGAAACTGGTCTGCGGACCAGTTTCAGCGGTCATGTCTCCTCGTGTGTACACGGCCTAAGACCTCAGATCAGACCCAAATCCTGCACCTCCACACTTTAGATCTACCCCAATTCTTATCCATTTAGACCTCAGTTTATCCCCAATTCCTGCATTTTCAGACCTCAGATCAGCTCCAATTTCTGCACCTTCACACCTCAGATCAGCCCCAAACAAATGAGGAAAGGGGGCAATGGACTTTGCTCCCAAAGAGAAACAGCCCCCCTAAATGAGGAACAGTGCCTTCAAGTCTCCTTTGAGGCAAATTGGCCTAATAGACTTCAATGGGAACGACTGAAAAATGCTGAACATGAGCTTATGTTTCTGGCAAGTTGTCCGGCCACCTTCAGAGAGACCTGTCAAAGTGGGACAGTGTGGATGAAGTCCAGGGCCAAGTTTTTGTCCCAGTCCAGCCCTGCTGCGAGCTGTTCTGTCTGATGTTTTTCTTGGTCTTCCAGACCTTGCTTTAACTTCCACTGTTCCTGATGACTGCCATTTCTTAGTTACATTCCGAACAGAGGATATTGACATCTGAAAACGCTTTGCTATCTTCTTATAGTAAGGTGACCAGATTTTTAAAATTAAATCCGGGGACATATTTTTCTTTACCAGTAAAGGTACAACAATCAGCGACTCCCTGCCCGTCGCTGCTCGCCTCACAGTCTTAAGCCCCATACACACCATCAGATTATCTGCAGATTTTTTTCTTCAGATTTACCAAAACCATGTAGTGCAAGGGCCTGTCTGGTTGCATACAAATTGAAACTCTTAGGCCACGTACACACGATCAAATCTATCTGCTGCAAACAGTCTGCCAGACCGTCCCAGCAGACAGATTCAATCGTGTGTACGGGCGAGCAGACGGATTTGGCCAGCCGACAGATTGGAAAGCATGCTTTAAAATCTGTCGGCTGGGAACCCCTCCGCCCGACATGTCTGCTGGTTAGTACGCTAACCAGCAGACATATCTTCTCGCACATGCGTCGAATGGATTCGACGCATGCACGGAAGTGATTTACTTCCTGGTGCGGTGACGTGGTGGCGTCAACGTCACCGCGCTGTCTGCTGGCGGGGATTTTGGTTTGATCGTGTGTACAGCGATCAAACCAAAACGGCCAGCAGACAGATTTGTTCAAAACGGTCTGTCCGACCGATTTGAACAAATCCATTTGCTTGTGTGTACAAGGCCTTAGGCCGCTAACACACGTACGAGAACCTCGACGGGCGGAACACATCGTTCCGCCCATCGAGGTTCTCGCCCGGCCGTCAGATTCGGCGACCAGCCCGTCGGGAAAGGCGACGAGCCATTAATCCAGACGGGCCGTCGAACAAATAGAGAACCTGCTCTCTATTTGCTCGACGGGTTTCCCGACGGGCTGGGCTCACCGAATCCATACACACGGCCGAGGTTCTCAGCAGAATGAGGATCCCAGCGAGCTTCTCGCTGGTTTCTGCCGAGAATCTCGGCCGTGTGTACGGGGCTTTAAGGTTTGACTTCATATTATATGGTTTTGGTAAATCTGAAGACAAAAATCTGCAGAAAATCTGATGGTGTGTATGGGGCTTTACTCTTCGGGCCCCGGCTACTACTGGGTGGGGAGTGGAGGAAGATCACTCCGCCAGGGAAGGCAAGGAGATAGGCAGGCGGCTGGCCAGAATTTGAGCCAAGGTAGAAGAACATGCGAGCGGAGCTGAATGAGCATGCGCCCAAAACTGAAGAAATATTCCCTCCGCTCCGACCAACACATGATCATCAGAAAGGGGCACAGATAATGGGACAAATACCACCCCCCTATGCTAGTAGGAGCGGCGGAGCGGGGGGGGGGGTGTAATTCTAAAAAAAAAATCTTTTAATTCAGCACTGATTGTCTTTGAAATTGCCCCTGCCCCCAATAAATCCAATCTGGGGACAAAACCAGGGACAGACTTGGTCCGGGGACAGTGTCCTCAATCAGGGGACTGTCCCCTGAAACTGGGGATGTCTGGTCACCCTATCTTATAGCCTTCTCCAGCTTTGTGAGCGTCAACTATTTTCAGTTTCAGTTTTCTAGACAACTGCTTAGAAGAACCCATGGTGCTGATTGTTGGGGCAAGGTCAGATGAGTCTGGGCATTTTAAAACCTTTGAGATTGACATCACCTGGTCTTCCCAGACGATGATTGAGAACAATCCATGACACTGGCAGGTCTCAGCTTTGCAAAGGGGGCAGTGCATGCCATAAATTCTGCAGGGTGCCCAAACTTTTGCAGACGCCTGTTTTCTGTAATTTTGAAAGTGTAAGGCCGCGTACACACGATCGAATATATATGCTGAAACTGGTCCGCAGACAGATTCGATCGTGTTTACGGGCTAGCAGACAGGTTACCAGCAGACAAACGTTTTAAAGCATGCTTTAAAACTTGTCTGCTGGAAACCTGTCTGTCCCCCGCATGCGCCAAATGGATTCGACGCATGCGTGGAAGTATTTTACATCCTGGTTCAGTGACGTGGCGGCGTCAATGTCACCGCCACGTCTGTCTGCTGGGATTTTGGTTTGATCGTGTGTACACACATCAGACCAAAATCTCCAGGAGGCATGTCGGACCGTTATTATCGGATATGTCTCCCTGTGTGTACGCGGCCTAAATGATGGAATTAAAATCAAACTTTTTTTTACATATTATAAGAATGTCTAATCTGTAATTTGATGCCTTTTGGAGATTTTTCCATCTTTTCTTGGCTTCGTTATGCACATTAATACACATTTTTACCTGGGGTGCCCAAACTTTCGATCCCCACTGTGTGTTTATGTATACCTCAGTAGCGAAGCCCTCTGCAGAGGACAGAAAACAGATTTAGTGCAGTATGCCTTTTTTTTAAAACTGAGCTACTTAATTTTATATTCTTTTAATAGTACCTCTCTGTTGCTGGTGGTAAGCCATGTCTTTATGAAATTAGGTAGTCCCTAATAGGTTTAAGTTCTTAGGCCAGTTCATTGAGTTACACATTATCATAAATCTGAACTCATTCTTTCCTGCTGCTTTATTTTTATGACTATCATTCCCCTTTTTTCATTGGACAGCAAGATTCTCATCATTCTGTCCTTATGGCAATAGTATATAGATCAGCGTACTGTGCTACAGTGATCCTTCCTGGTCAGTGATCCATTCCAAACGTTTTGGACCATGGCTGCTTTATGAAAATGTACAACTCCTGGCCGCAAAGAACAGTGTCCAGAATGGGAACAACCCCGGCACAGGACAACTGGACAGAGCAGGTATTGCTTTTCATGTATTATTAATGATGTGATGATGATGATTATATAGAATATAGCACCAAAAGTACAGCAAAGCTTTCAATCTAAAATATTACTTATTAGGACATTTATTCTGTTTTGTTAAAATGTATCTGTACCCCAATTTTTATTTAATAAGCAAAAATTTGAACTCTGACAGTTTTTTTTTTTTTGTTTGTTTTGTTGCTGTGTCCTGTTAGGGAGTTTCACCCTCTTTACTTATTTTTTTATCCCTACTTATATTTAAATGACAATGAAACACCTTTTAGTTCATTCATTTTCACTGTATTTTTTGACACATTTACAGATAGATAAACATTGCAATAGACTGCCCAGCAATGAACACTTGATTATTACATCGCACACTACAGTTATAATCTTGTCCTACTGATCACTCTATGAATGGAAGACGGGTAGATGAATGAAAGGTCCACCCCAGTGGCGGCTGGTGGTATATCTTTTTTTTTGGGGGGAGGTAGGGGTTGTGAGTGTATTGTTTGTCAGGCGGGTCACAAAACCCGCCCCCTGTTGGTCGGTCGGTGAGCCCGAGTCCACCCTTATTTGAAGTCTATTAGAGCCTCTGGCTCTAATCACGTGCTTCTTCTTAAAAAAAATATGACATTGGAATCCATGCGTCTGGCAACCTGCATGTAGATTAGGTGGCTGGACACATGTATAGGGGCGGTGCCCCTGTGCCCTGCATTACGGGCTGCCACTGGTCCACCCCCTCCAATCATTGATCACTAGTGCTGATTAGTGTTGCTCACGAATATTCGCATTGCGAATATTCGTTACGAATATTGCATATTCGAGTATTCGCGAATAACTCGAATATTGCGGTGAATATCCGCTATTGCGAATATTCGTATTTTTTCAAATTGATTTTTAAAACAGATCACATCCTAGTGATCTCCATCGACGTCTAAAAGCATTGCTGGTATGATTAGAGACCCTGGGCCGAGTAGCTGAGGCGATCCTTTTATGTTGCCGAATATTCGCGAATACTTTCTCTGCCCTTCTGTGTTTTGTGTATATAAAAAAATAAAAAAATTTTGCTTTAGTTTAGTCATATAAGTTTGTGTAAGTAGAGTTAGTGTGTTTAGTGCATATTAGTTTAGTAATCCAGGAAATGATCTCCGTTTTCACGTGTTGACGAGAATTTCGCAATCAATTTCGCATTCGCATTAGCGAAATTTCGCAAAATTTTTTTTTATAAAATATCACGAATATTCAATATTAACGAATATTTCGCGAATACTTTCTCTGCCCTTCTGTGTTTTGTGTATAAAAAAAAAAAAAAAAATTAGCTTTACTTTAGTCATATAAGTTTGTGTAAGTAGCGTTAGTGTTTAGTGCATGTTAGTTTAGTAATCCAGGAAATGATCTCCGTTTTCGCGTGTTGACGAGAATTTCGCAATCAATTTCGCATTCGCATTAGCGAAATTTCGCATTCGCATTTTGCGAAATTTCGCATTCGCATTAGCATATCGCGAAATCGAATATGGCGTATTCCGCTCATCACTAGTGCTGATCTTTTCATTTATTTTTAAGTAATCTTAGGACGGCCATACGCAGTCCGAATCTTATCCGGCTCTGCAGGAACCAGCTGAGAATCGAACTGTTAACCACTTAAGGATCCCTTCACGCCGATATACGTTGGCAGAATGGCATGGCTGGGAACAATCACGTACCTGTACGTGTCTCTTTAACTACATGCAGACCGCCCGCCGTCATTTTACTGCGGGAAGTCGGCACTGCTGGGCGAAGGCCCGTAGCTATACGTCCCGAGCGCGTGCCCGGCGGGTACGATCGCCGCCGGGCACACGCGATTGCTCGTTACAGAGCGGGGACCGGGAGCTCCCAGTCCTGTCAGTGGGGGAAACGCTGAGCTTCTGTTCATACAATGTTTTTGTTTTAGCTACATGTTTTTATGACTACTTTTGGTACTATTTGGTATTACTTGCACCATCGATTTTTTTTTCTCCAGTGCAATATTTATTTTGTTACCTACTTGAAAAGTTTTAATGCTATTCCCATTGAGCGCTGCCTCTGTGTGTTTTTTGTATCCTGCTATCCATTTTTCCAGTGGGAATCAGCCTGCAAAGAGATCAGCTAAAAGTAGTTGGATCTGTATGTGCGTTATAATTAATCAAAATAAGTCGATTAATAGATTAAAAAAAGAAACGATTAATCGAACACAAAAAATTTGAACAGTAACAGCCCTAAAACATATATAACTTAGTAGTTCCATAAAATATATAAAAAAAAATTGGTATGAACCTTTAATCCCCTACTGTATTGTATGTATACTAATATACCTCCTACTGTATATAGATTATTATCAGACAATATTTTCTTTGTTTTTTTTGCAGATAGATATAAATGATACAGAATTACTTGTTGAAGAGGATAAAGAGGACAATAAATGTACTAGCAATGTGTTCTGGGCAGGATTTAACTTGATCAATGCCATCCTTGGCACTGGAATGATAGGTAAGGATGTACACCTGGCTCTTCTCATTGGGAAGTGGCAGCCATACATAATGCCCTTTGGCAGGTAACAGTCATCTGTAATATTATTTAACACTCTCTAAATGCTGTATAATGGCTCAGCTGTCACCACTGAGATACCGATCAAGACGCACTTCCCTGTCCTGGTTGGCCCTAAATATATGTATGGCTTGCTTAGATGAGAACTCCTTTTCAATAAGTTTACAATAAATTTGTAAGAACAGTTTATATGCTATTTTTTTTTTTCACTTGCTCATAAAAAAATAAATAAAAATAAAGTCTTACCAACTGTCACATTTAAAGCAAAATCACGACCCTGTAGAATAAGAGCCATTTTACAATAAACCGCAGTGCACTGCAACACAGGCTACTCAGAATAAATGGGCTTCAATGCACCTCGACATACAAAATACGAGTGTTCTCTGCATTCTTTGGATGGAAACACAGCATAGCGATACACTGCATTGGAGCACAAGTGTTTGGGGGTGCGTTCAGGGCTGTCCTAATGAGAGGGCACACCTGGGCACTGCCCAGGAGCCCCAGCTGCATGGGTGCACTGCACTTTCTCCAAAGCAGCTGGTCCTTGAGCCTACGCTCCCCCAAAATTGGGGGCCCCATGATGGCACTGAGAGTGATAGATACATAAGGGAGGCAGTATGCCTCCTACCTACTTGATGTCTGTTTACCTGCACTGTCATCATTGTAGGGGCCCCAGAGCATTACTTTGCCCAGGGGCCCATGATGCTATTAAGACAGCCCTGGGTGCGTTTAGTAAGTGTTCCTGTCAAATAATGCAGAAAACACTTTAGGGACCTATTACACCTACAGTATCTCACAAAAGTGTAAATATTTTATTCTATATTTTCACACTGAAGAAATTACACGTTTTGCTACAATGTAAAGTAGTGAGTGTACAGCTTGTATAACGGTGTAAATGTGAGGGGTGTACTTACTTTTGTGGGATACTGTATATTAGGGTTGTCCCGATACCACTTTTTTAGGACCGAGTACAAGTACCGATACTTTTTTTCAAGTAGTCGCCGATACCGAATACTGATACTTTTTTTAAATGTGTCCCCAAATGCAGCCATGTCCCCCACATATGCAGCCATGTTCCCAACATATGTAGCCATGTCCCCCCACATATTGCAGCCATGTTCCCAACATATGTAGCCATGTCCCTCCAGCCATGCCCCCCACATATGTAGCAATGTCCCTCCAGCCATGCCCCCCACATATGTAGCCATGTCCCTCCAGCCATGTCCCCCACATATGCAGCCATGTCCCCCACATATGCAGCCATGTCCCCCACATATGTAGCCATGTCCCTCCAGCCATGTCCCCCACATATGCAGCCATTTCCCCCCAGCCATGTCCCCCACATATGCAGCCATGTCCCTCCAGCCATGTCCCTCTATCCATGCCCCCCCCCCCATACCTAGACGCCGAAAGCCGCCGCCGCCGCACAGAGAACATCACAGCATTCATTTGAATAGCTGTTTTGCCCGCACGTATATACACTCCTCCTCGCTCGGGATTGGACAGATCACGATCACCCATCCAATCCCGAGCAAGGGGAAGTGTCTATACGCAGCGGGAATACTACAGCTATTCAAATGAAAGCTGTGATGTTCCCGCACGCCGTTTAACCCATGCGGCGGCTTTCGATGCGGCGGCGGCTTTCGATGCGGCGGCGAAGGGGGGGGGAGTATTCTATTTAGGTATCGGGGGTATTTGCGGGAGTACAAGTACTCCCGCAAATACTCGGTATCGGTTCCGATACTGGTATCGGGACAACCCTACTGTATATGATCTGTTGTGATGTTAACCCATTGCAACATGCTTTGCATTAAAGTACCCCATTTATTATGAATAGGCTGCCAATGCACTGCAACTTACCAACTTTTACAGACATGCACCAATTTTGCTGATATGGTTTCGGTGCACTAATATGTGTTGTCAACCAATGTACAGTGCTCTGGGGTGCCATTGACAGAGAACAGGACCCTTCCCACCCAAGTCTTATACTCACCTGTCCTCACTACTGCAGGAACCCTTGCGGTGGTGGCTGTGTGGCTTTCAGTGGGCCGCACAGTGAAGATCTGGCAGGAGAAGTGACAGATGAATTTAACACCGAAAGTGCAGTTTTCCTTTAATTCCGATTGCCTATTATGGGTTGCTATTATGGGTTGCTGTACAAAAAATGCTTTTATGGGTTGTGTTATGAATTCTCATCAATGATTTCTGTAGACAAGATGAACTCACTAAATAACAAAATATTGTGAAGCGCTACCTGACCCAGCTACTCCCTGCTGTATAAATAAAACCTGTGAAAACCAATGAACTCTGTGTGATAGCCCATATAGGGGTCTCAAAAAATGTTGATTAATGAATTCCATACAATTAGTGCGCTCTTCTTTATGCATTGTGCAAGTGTCTAGATATCCAATAGTGACAGTCCAGATAATAAAAAAATGCTGTGCACACCAAAGTGTCCCTTCACCAGTAACATTATGCGCTCACCTCCCAGGGAGACCCACAAAGGGGTCCAGTAATGCCTTCCCCTTAGGGCAGGGGTGTCCAAACTTTTTTCAAAGAGGGCCAGATTTGATGAAGTGAACATGCGTGAGGGCCATCCATTTTGCCTGACATTCTTTGAACCATTAAAATGAAATACAAATTAACTATTACACTGCCCAACAAGAATTGTCTTGCCTTTGTGGGTGTGTGTGGTGAAGTCTAAAGATGAACTCGTGCATTTTATTTGGATATACCGTATTTATCGGCTTATAAGACTCACCTTCACTTTTTAAGAGGGTAGTTTCAGGATTTTTCTTTCATTATTTTAAATAAAGAACTGTGAAGCAAAATAAGGATCAGTGCCTATCTACAGCCTCACCTTTGCCATGAATGCAGCCTCTGAATGCACAGTGTTTGGGGATTCATTGGGGGCTAGAAAAGAGATATATATCCAAATTACCAGTGGAGCCGCATTAAACCGAAACACGGCCTGCAATTGGCCCCCGGGCCTGACTTTGGACATGCCTGCCTTAGGGGTATCAATCCAGCAATCTGCCGTTCCTTTGTTAGTATAAGGCCTCGTACACACGATAGGATAGCCAGAGGACAGCGGTCTGATGGACCATTTTCATTGGTCAAAACCGATTGTGTGTAGGCCCCATAGGATATTTAACCTTCAGTTAAAAAAAAAGCCAACTTGCTTTAAAATTTAACCGATGGACGCCAAAACCGATCGTTAGTAGTCACGACCATCAGTTAAAAATCCACGCATGCTCAGAATCAAGTCGACACATGCTTGGAAGCATTGAACTTCATTTTTTTCAGCACGTTGTGTTTTACGTCACCGCGTTCTGACACGATTGGTTATTTAACCAACGCGGTGTGGGCGCAACGGACCAACAGCCAGCTTTATCAGTTAACCAATGACAGCGGTCCTTCAGACCGTTCTCATCGGATGGACTGATCGTGCGTACGAGGCTTTAGGGCTCCTGATCCTTAAAGGGGTTGTAAAGGTTTGTTTTTTATTTTCTAAGTAGGTTCCTTTAAGCTAGTGCATTGTTGGTTCACTTACCTTTTCCTTCCATTTCCCTTCTAAATGTTTATTTTCTTTGTCTGAATTACTCACTTCCTTTTTCTCCTTGGTAAAATTCACACCATCAGTGTAGTTAGGCAGCCAGAACAGCTTACTGAGGAGGAACAGGAAGTGATAAATTCAGACAAAGAAAACAAACAAAAAAAAACATTTAGAAGGTAAATCTAAGGAAAAGGTAAGAGAACCAACAATGCACTAGCTTAAAGGAACTGATTTAGAAAATAAAAAACTAAGCTTTACAACCCCTTTAAATGATATTCCTCATACATAGGTTATAAGGGTAAGAAAAGAACTGACATAGTGTTTACCATATAAAAAATTCATGAATCACAATATCAAGCTTATTACTTGTATTAACTATTATTAATTTATGGATTTAAGTTTATTTGATTGTTCTTTTTAGCACATAGAGATTTTTTTTTTTGAGACCCATATATATATGGGCTATCATAGGGAGTTCATTGGTTTTCACAAATTTCATTTATACATTTACTATTTGGAGCCCAGCAGGGAGTAGCTGGTTGAGGAGGTAGCGCTTCCCAATATGTTCTTATTTTGTTTATTTATGTGGGAACACATTCAGTGTTGAGCAGCACCTCTTTTTCTTCTTAAAGTGTAAGTAAACCCTCCTATCGTTTTCAGCCAAGGAAGCTGCCATCTTTGCCTCTGTTTAATCTACAACTGCCATGATGCTGCACATGTGATCAGTTATGACACCAGCCATTGGATGGCTTGACAGTTTAGTTGAGAGCACAACCAATGGGAGGGTTAAATTTAAAGCACGGGCCGGAACTGAAACTGTTTTATGAATGGGTTTTCTTCCGCTTTAAGTTTACACTTTCACACGTGCTTACATTATATTGCACATAGTAGCGTGGAAGTTGTCTATATTTTTTATTTAAGATGGACTCACTACTTTCTCGGCCATTCTGCTGTTAGGTCTGCCATATTCTATGAAGCTGGCTGGTTTACCGTTGGGTCTTCTGCTTTTATTTGGAGTTGCCTATGTCACAGGTAGGCTGTGATTATTATTATTATCATTATTATTATTATTATTATTATTAGGATTGAGGACACTGTCCCCGGACCAAGTCTGTCTCTGGTTTTGTCCCCGGATTGGATTTGAATGGGGGCTGGGGCAATTTAAAAGGTAATCGGTGCAGAATAAAAAAAAACCCTGCTCTATTGCTGCTACGAGTTTAGGGGGGTGTATTTTTTTCCATTATCTGTGCCCTTTCTGATGATCATGTGCTGGTCGGAGCGTAAGAAATATTTCTTCAGTTTTGGTTGCATGCCCATTCACTCACATGTTCTTCTGCCTTGGCTAAAGTCCCGGCCAGCCGCTTGCCTGCTTATCTCCTTGCCTTCCCTGGCCGAGTGATCTTCCTCCACTCCCCACCCAGTAGTATCCAAGGCCTGGAGAGTGAAGCTTTGTACACACGCAAGGTTTTCTTGGCAAGAATACTGCTGGCAGAGCTTTCTTGCAGAGTAAACCAAGCGTGTGTACGAGGCTTTGAGGTTTCTCGTCAAGAAAACTGCCCAGAATCTCGACGAGAAAAATAGAGAACATGCTCTCTATTTTCTCGTCGTGAGATTCTCGGCAGTGTTTTCCTGCTGAGAAACCCGAGAGTGTGTATACTTACCTCTCCAAGGAAACCTGCGCATGCTCGAAATGACTTTGACGCATGTGCGGTAGCTTCCAAGGCATAGGTAGGGTGAAGCAAGATGGCGGTGACGGCATTGAATGTGACAAGCGCATGCTTGTTTAGTCGATGACATCACCGCGTTCGTGCCATTCAAAAGAACGGCGGTTCTTTTGAATGGTGTGTGTGTGTACACTTGGCTGGCAAGAGAACCTTGTCAAGAATCTCGTCAGGAAAAACAATGTTTTTTTCCTGACGAGATTCTGGGCCGTGTGTACAGGGCTTTAGACTTGACAGGCTGTGAGGCGGGCGGCAGTGGCAATGGGCAGAGAGTCACTGATTGCCACCATTACTAATTTAAAAAAAAATGTCCCCAGATTTCATTTTAGAAATCTGGTCACCTTAAGCTAGATGGGCTGGTGAAGAGGCAGCCAGGTGGTATGGTGAAGGGGCAGCCATTTGTGGGCCAGCATTTCCTGCAGTGCTGGGACCAATGTCTACAAGAGAGTGGAAGTACTCGAGGATGCAATTCACACCATGTTGTGCTACTTTCTAAAGTAGGGTGATCAGACCTCCCTGGTTTCCGAGGACAGTCCCCGGACTGAGAACACTGTCCTTAGAGCCCGTCTGTCCCTGGATTTGTGCCTGGATTGCAGGCAGGTGCTGAGGCAGAGGGGGAGTGATGCCCAGGGCTGCTGTTAGAAATCACAGGGCACCATACAACCTACCTAGCAGGGCCCCACCAATATATCAAGACCATATTTTCACAAAAAATATACTAAAATCATTATTAGTGGACGTAATTAGCCCTGTTACATAAAAAAACATATATATTCACAGTGACAAGGGAACACAAAGGGGGGGATAAAAGAAGGCAGAACAGGGAGGGGAATTAGTGTCGGGGAAGCAATTACAGGAATGATGCCCTGTGTCTGTGTCTCTCCCTGCAGCAGCTGAAAGCTTGCAGGAGAGGTAGAAAACCACACTAATTCCCCCTGCTGTTTGGGCCCTCCTGTGTGCCTGGGGCCCCCTACAGGAGGACTGGTGGTCCCCCCCTATCAGCGGCCCTGGTGATGCCCAGGGTGTAACACACGGTGTCAAGCCAGCGTCTCCCGCTGTATCAGCTATGAGGACAGGCTACCATTGCTATTTTTAGGGGAAATTAAAGAAAAAGTAAATCTTTTAGGTTACTGCTGTTGTAAAATTAACATTTCTAGATATTTCCTGTTACATAGCAGATCTTCACCCTTTGAGTTCTGGTCCACTTTAATTCTCAGCATGTCCTGATAATTGTATTCTAGATTTCCATACTGTTCTCCGCTGTCATCTGAACACTAAAAGGGACACATGGCTGTCTCCTGTTTATATCTGCTCCTGTTTTGCTCTGGGGTAAATGAGCTCTATGTCATACCACGGAAATATCTCCGAGAAATGATCCTACTGTAAACGAGTTAGTGAAACATATCTACACTTTTTCCCATTCATGAATCCCCCAGGGGAAAAGTGCAGACGCAAGGACCCAGAAAACAAGAACCGTTACATTGTTGAAAGGGTTTAAATTAATGTCTGTTCAATCTCAAGCCAAATGTCCATAAAATAAGATGTTTTACAGGTTTTGTGTTTGAACACTAGTCTCAATTTCCTTAAAGTGACATTTCATGAAATTTTTTTAACCCTAAACAAGAGGCATTCGAGAAAATAATATATTTCATATTCACCTATTCGGTGGGCAGTGAATGAAAATTTTGAGGATGCTACACTTAATTATGTATCAGATAGCCGATCCTCCTCTGGGCGCCTTGGTTTTTAAAGCTGGCAAGTGATAAAGTGGCTATCAAAAAGAACCACAGCACCCAGCAGAGGACTGGCAAACTGTCACAGCCTGCATGCTTGTTTTCAGATTCATTAGGGATTGGGATTGCAGCCTTGAAGTCCACAGCAAGAGAACATTGGATTGGAGCTTTTGATCAAGGTCTACCTGTAATTCTTCAATCTATCCACCAGAGGACGCATCTGAGCTCTCTTTCTTTCTTCTTTCAGCTAAACTTCATGGCTATTTTTAATATACTTATACAGTAGTAGACTTGTTTTTGAAGGTGCAATTACTAGTTCTAGTAATTACTATTAATAGTACTATTGTTGTTTTATAATCTTGAGGAATATTATTTTATCAATATTATTTAACCACTTAAGACCCGGACCAATATGCTGCTAAATGCCCAAAGGCGTTTTTACAATTCAGCACTGCTTCGCTTTAACAGACAATTGCGCGGTCGTGCGACATGGCTCCCAAACAAAATTGGCGTCCTTTTTCCCCACAAATAGAGCTTTCTTTTGGTGGTATTTGATCACCTTTGCGGTTTTTATTTCTTGCGCTATAAACAAAAATAGAGCGAAAATTTTGAAAAAAATTCAATATTTTTTACTTTTTGCTATAATAAATATCCCCCAAAAATATATATAACATTTTTTTTTTCCTCAGTTTGGGCCGATACGTATTCTTCTACCTATTTTTGGGAAAAAAATCGCAATAAGCGTTTATCGATTGGTTTGCGCAAAATTTATAGTGTTTACAAAATAGGGGATAGTTTTATTGCATTTTTATTATTTTTTTTTTTTTTTACTACTAATGGCGCCGATCAGCGATTTTTTTCGTGACTGCGACATTATGGCGGACACTTCGGACAATTTTGACACATTTTTGGGACCAGTGTCACAGCAAAAAATGCATTTAAATTGCATTGTTTATTGTGAAAATGACAGTTGCAGTTTGGGAGTTAACCACATGGGGCACTGTAGGATTTAGGGTTCACCTAGTTTGTGTTTACAACTGTAGGTCTGTAGGTCTGACGTCATCGATTGAGTCTCCCTATAAAAGGGATCACTCGATCGATGCAGCCGCCACAGTGAAGCACAGGGAAGCCGTGTTTACATACGGCTCTCCCCGTTCTTCAGCTCCGGGGAGCGATCGCGAGCAGGCGGCTAGAAACGAATAGCCGCGCCCTCGTCCCGGATCGCTCCCCGCAGGTTTCCGACCGCCGCATGTAGCGGGGGGGGGTCCCGATCGGACCCCTGACCCGCGCAAAGGCAGGGGCGTATATATACGCCCATCTGCCTTAACGTGCCCTTCTGTGGACGTATATGTACATGCGGCGGTCGGGAAGTGGTTAATGAGTCACTGACCAGGAACTGACTAGAAAACATTTGAGACAGTGAAGAGGAGCCCAAAGTAATTGCATTAGTAACTGATTACCCTCCTACCCCTTCTGTATTGAACTCTATTGTAATTGTCCTGTCCCCCCTCCTACATTGTAAAGTTGGCACTATATAAGTCCTGTATAATAATAATATAAGAACTACACAAAGTGACATTTAACCACTTAAGCCCCGGCCCATTTTGTTGCTAAAGGACCAGGCCCCCTTTTGCGATTCGGCACTACGCTGCTTTAACTGACAATTGCGCGGTCGTGCTACGTGGCTCCCAAACAAAATTCACGTCCTTTTTTCCCCACACATAGAGCTTTCTTTTGGTGGTATTTGATCACCTTCGTAGTTTTTATTTCTTGCGCTATAAACAAAAATAAAGCGACAATTTTGAAAAAAAAACAATGGGCCAGATTCATAGAGCAATTACGCCTGTCTAACTGGTGTTAGACAGGAGTAATTTCAAATTTCGCGCGCCGTATCACTAGTTTGAATCCTCAAACCATGATACGGCGGCTTCGGGCTTCGATCCGAGAGGCTTACGTCTTCGTAAGCCTTCGGATCTACGCTGCCATCTATTTGCGGCCGCTGGGAGGAGTTCGCGTCGTTTTGATGCGTCGGGATATGCAAATGTTTTTTTACGGCGATTCCCGAAGATACGAGTGGTCGTCGCAATCGCTTTCGTCTATTTTTTTGTACGTAATGTTAGAGCAGCTTTTTGCTGCTCTAACGTTACGTAGCCCATGTTAAGTATGGCCGTCGTTCCCGCTTCAAATTTATTTATTTTTTATTTTTGTTTACGTAACTCGTTCGGGACTAGGATCGCCCGTAAACGACGCTACCTAAACAACGAATGACGTCACAACGTGATTTCGCGCAATGCACGGCGGGAAATTTGCGAACGGAGCATGCGCAGATCGATCGCCGCGGGAACGCGCCTATTTTAAATGATTCACGCCCCCTACTCACGCAGATGGATTGCGACGGGAGAAATACACTACGCCGCCGTTGTTTACTGGACAAAATCTACCTGAATTCCACGTAGAGCCAGGTAAAAAACGGCGGCGTAGTGTATTTCTGATACGCTACGATAATCCATTTCTGTGTGAATCTGCCCCAATATTTTTTACTTTTTTCTGTTATAAATATCCCCAAAAATGTATAAAAAATAAATGTTTTTCCTCAGTTTAGGCCGATACGTATTCTTCTACATATTTTTGATAAAAAAAAATTGCAATAGGCGTTTATTGATTGGTATGCGCAAAAGTTATAGCGCCTACAAAATAGGGGATAGTTTTATGGCATTTTTTTTTGGCACTGGTTACTGTGAAACTTACACTGGCAGTGAAAGGGTTAACCTGTAGGGGGCTCTGAAGGGGTTAAGTGTGGCCTAATATGTGATTCTTACTGTGGGGGGGGGGTGTGGCTTGGCGTGTGACATCACTGATCATTGTTCCCTATGACAGGGAACAGACGATAAGTGACAGTCTCACTAGGAAGCACGGGGAGAGGTTTGTTTACACTTAACTCTCCCCTTTCTTCCTCTCTATGACCTGATCGCAGGACACCGGCGGGCGATTGGATCCGCGGGTCCTGTGGGCATGGTCACGGAGCTCAGGACCGGGTCGGGAGCACGCCCCCGGCGGCACACGCGGGACCCACGGCTGGGATCTTAAAGGGGACGTACCTGTTATGCCCTTGTGCCCAGCCGTACCATTCTGTTGACGTATATCGTCATGCCCCGGTCCTTAAGTGGTTAAGTAAACCCTTGTGTTTTTGATTTGTATATAGTAGGGAAAGGTTAGAATTTTTTTTAGCTTCCTATTGATATAGAAGGATATAGTCCCTTGCGCTACCAAGTGAACCAAATAAACTAAAAATAAAAGAACTGAATAAACTAAAAATGCTGCTAGACTTAAAGGGCCAGATTCTCCAATATTTTCGGCGGCGTAGCGTAAGCCAGTTACACTACGCCGCCGCTGCGTACTGGAGCAAGTGCTTTATTCTCTAAGCACTTGCTCCGTAGGTTTCGCTTACGTCGCGTAAATCGCGCAGCGTAAACCCGCGCAATTCAAATGGGGCGGCTTGTATTTAAATTAAGCGTGCCCCCGCGTCGAACGAACTGCGCATGCGCCGGCCGGGGAAAAAGCCCAGTGCGCATGCTCCAAAGGACGTCACATTTTCTCAATGTAAACGACGTAATCGCAGCGTACGCCAGCCCCATTGAGAATCGACGTACGCAAACGACGTAAACGACGCACAACACGACGCGGTCCCGAGGCCATACTTAACATGGCATCCGACGGGACACGACGGCATCCGACGGGACCTCGTAAGGTTACTCCACATAGAAGCTGGGGTAACCTTACGCGAACGAAAACGACGTACGCGACGACGGGGCGGCGTAAAAGCGATCGAGAATCGGCGTACTACTTCATTTGCATATGCAAATGAAAAAACAACGTAAAGGCCACCTAGTGGCCGGAGTTGTCATTACACCTACGATCCGAAAGTGTAATTGGATTACACTTGTCGGATGTAGAAGCGTATCTATGCAAAAGTGATGCACAGCATCACACGCATAGATACGACTAAAAAAAAAAGGCGATACGACGGGGTATCTGAGATACTCCGTCGTAACGCCTCTGAGAATCTGGCCCAAAGTGTACAGTACACAGTGCACACAAAAAATGAATATAAGTGAAAGGTGATCAGCGCAACTTTCTCAATTAAATACTAAAAATTAAAGCGATAACTGAGATAAATAATGTCCACAATTTCCAAAATAAATAAACAGTCATTCTTCTTTACGGTGTGAAAACAATCTTCGAAATGTGACACACTTCTTCTGAAAGATTCTTCTGTGCTCAATCTTCATGGTTATCTCAATAACTTAATGCTCTCAGAGCGCTTACCCCAATGGGAACAAATAATATTGTTCCCATTGGGTAGATTTCCTTTCATTTCCTGTCCTGGTAACAGGTGATCAGTTTGTAGGCAGGTGCAGTCTATTTTTTCCACTGCAGGTGGCGCTCAATCATAACAGGGAGAAGAAATCAAGAGAAACCTATGGTTTCCTGAGTCACTGGGGAAGCTAACTAATTGGATGTTGCCTCCCCGTGTGACTCTAGTAGCCATCTTGGATAAGCCAAAGCCTATTTAAGACTCTAAGTCCCAGGCTTGGTGCACATTTTTGTGAGTGGACAAGTTAAGGCTAGGTCTCTTGTCTAGCAGTAGGGAGAGGTTCCTTACCAATAGAGACATGCTAGGGATACGCTTTCCTTCTTGGAATCCTCCCACTTGGGTGCAGATCAGCCAGACCGCATTCCACCCTCTGACACAGACACACTCAAGACCCCCTCAATTCTACTTTGGCCAGACTGAGTGTTCCCTTTTGGGTGATTTCCTACTGGGCTGTTTGTATCGTTGAACTTTCTTCTCAATACAAGTTCTGTTTATTGCAACTGAACTCTGTGTATTCACTGCCACCTCACCACACTGCACCAACCCACAAGCTGGAAGGGATATGAAGGGGGTAACCTCTCCAATATAAACAGGGAACAAGGACAGCTATAAAACTTTTTTTTTTTAAAAGTGCTTAAACTTTGAATGGGTTTAACCACTTAACGCCCGCCGCACGACTATGTACATCCACAGAATGGCACGTACAGGCAGATGGACGTATATATATGTCCCTGTCTTCTAGCGGGTCGGGGGTCCGATCGGGACCACCTCCGCTGCGTGGGCCGGGCGGCTTACCTGCGGCAGCGATCCGTCCTGAGGGGGAGGCTGTTCGTTTCTGTCCGCCCCCTCGTGATTGCTCCCAGCCAATCATGCGAGCCTCCGTCGTGTCACTTCCTCTGCCTGTGTAATGTAAACACTGGCAGAGGAAGTGATGCAGCTCTCCTCTCGGCGGTATTTTCAATCCGCCGAGAGGAGAGAACACTCACAGTAAGTCGCACCAACACTACACTGACACCAGTACACACAGGCACATTTACCCCTTGCGAACAACCCCCCCACCCCCTGTCACACTGTCACTGATTGCAGTGATCATATATTTACTGATCACTGCATTTAGTGTCAGTGTGACAGTTACTGTGACAGGCAGTTAGTGTTAGGTCCAGGGTAGCCCCCGTACCCCCCCTAATAAAGTTTTAACCCCTTGATCACCGCCCTAGTTAACCCTTTCACCCCCTATTCCCAGCGTCACTAAGCGATCATTTTTGTGATCGCTGTATTAGTGTCGTTGTTGCCGCTAGGTAGCTCATTTTTTTTTTTTTTTATTGCAATTTTTTTTTTTTACTAAAGACATGTGGCCTAAATGTTTGACTAAAATTTAGTTTATTCGATTTTTCTTATAACAAAAAGTAAAAAATATTGTTTTTTTTTTCAAAAATGTCACTCTATTTTTGTTTATAGCGCAAAAAATAAAAATCGCAGAGGCGATCAAATACCACCAAAAGAAAGCTCTATTTGTGGGAAGAAAAGGACGCAAATTTTGTTTGGGAGCACGACCGCGCAATTGTCTGTTAAAGCCACGCAGTGCCGAATTGTAAAAACGCCTCTGGGCATTTAGTAGCATATTGGTCCGGGGCGAAACAAAATTTTAGTGTCCTACTGATCCTGGCTCTCTCCTGCTGCCAGCCAAATGCTGGAACGCTCATTCCAGCACCCAGCTTTTGTTCCCTTGCCACTCTATTGGGTGTACTGATCTCCTCCCTGACATGAGCACTAAAGTCCTGGCAGAGGGAGACGGCACTATGGGCTGTGAATAGTAAAGTACTATAAGTAATCCACCAAACACCCTTTCCTACTATATTTGCAACTACAACAAAGGCTGCTATTTAGCTTTAAATATCAAGGTGGGGGGGGGGGGGGGGGTTCTAGTAACGTGATAAGACTAAATATACAGTATATCATGTATTTTTCTCTATAATGCCCTGTACACACGATCGGATTTCCCATTGGAATAAACTGACAGGTTTTTCCGACGGAATTCTGCTCAAGCTGTCTTGCATACACACGGACACACCAAATTCGACCGCCAAAAACGCAGTGATGTACAACACTACGACGAGCCTAGAAAAATGTAGTTCAATGCTTCCGAGCATGCTTCTAATTGTTTCCAAGCACGCGTGTTTTTTTCTCTGTCAGAATTCCATACAGACGAATTTCCGATGTTCTCTTTCTAATGCCGCATACACACGGTTGGAACTTCCGATGGATAAAGTCAGACGTAATTTTTTCATCGGATATTCCGAACGTGTGAATGCCCCATCTGACTTTTTCCGTCGGAAATGTTCTCTTTTTTTTTTCGACAGAAAAAATATTATATATTGGAAATTCCGTTCGTCTGTATGGAATTCTGACAGAGAAAAAACATGCATGCTTGGAAACAATTTGACGCATGCTCGTAAGCATTGAACTTAATTATTCTAGGCTCGTCGTAGTGTTCTACGTCACCACATTTTAGACGGTCGGGATTTGGTGTGTCCATGTGTGTATGCAAGAATGCTTGAGCGGAATTCTGTCGGGAAAACCCGTTGGAAATCCGATCGTGTGCAAGGGGAATAAGTCCGTCGAAATTTCCGACGGAAAAGGCCGATGGGGCATACACACGGTCAGAATATCCGATGAAAAAATTGTGTCTGACTTTTTCCATCGGAAATTCCGACCGTGTGTATGGGACATAAGTGTTTGTTATTTGCCAATTTAAACTGTCGTTGCTGTACATGTTTCAGTTCTCATTAAGTAACACACTGTGATCTGTGATGTCTTTCTATAGATTATTCTATGATACTGCTGATTAAAAGTGGAGAAATGTCTGGCACTAGCACATATCAGTCTCTTGTCAGCAGGACCTTCGGTTTTCCTGGATACATGGCGGTATCGGCATTGCAGTTTTTATATCCCTTTGCAGGTACGATCCTTTTATATCCCTGTAGATCTCCTTGCTAGAGTCCATGGCTCTGTTCTCTACTCTACAGCCATAATTACTCTAAAGCAGTGGTCTCCAAACTGCGGCCCTTTGCTTGCCTTTTTCCGGCCCTTGGAGCAGTATCCCTCCCACTGATACCAGACACTATTCTGACATCTGACACCGACAGTGGAGCACCATTTCCCCCACTGACACCACTAATGGGGCACTATTCCTCCCTATGATACCAACGATGGGGCATGATTCCTCCCTATGATACCAACAATGGGACACTATTTCTCCCCTAATACCATATGTTTAGTCCCTCTGATGCCAGGAAAATGTCCACCGCCCTGCTGGCCAAAGTCCGGCCCTCCAAGAGTCTGAAGGACAATAAACCGGCCCTTTGTTTAGAATGTTTGGAGACCCCTGGTCTAAAGCCTCGTACACACAATTGGACTTTCTGCAGAACAAAGCCTCTGACTTCTGTCCGAAGGGCGCTGGCCGTGAACTTTTATTGCATAAAAACAGCAAAGAATTGTTGGCCAACAAACATACGTGTTTTTTCAGCTCTTTAGTGCCTCCCTTTGGGCAACTTCTGCTAATGTTGTGTTATGGTGAGCATTGCCTCTGAGCCTCTGAGCATGCGTGTTTGTACTTTTTATTTTTTTATGGACTTCTGTACACACAATTGGATAATCTGACAACACACATTTGTTGTCGCAAAATTTTAAAGCATGCTGTCCAACATTTGTTGGCATAAATTCCAACAACAATTGTCCGATGGAGCATACAAACGGTCGGATTTTCCGACAACAACCTACCATCACACAATTACTTAAGGCTGGGTTCACACTATTGCGAATTGGATGCGATTTTCCCCAGCATCCAATTTGCATGTCAGGAGATAGTGGCCGGCTCTCTATGAAGAGGTTCACACATCTCCAAAGTGGCTCCAGAGCAAACAAAACGCACGGGAGTCATGTGCATCTTCTGCTTCATTTGAGGTCCGAATTCAGCCAAAAATCTGAAATGGTGAACAGGGACGCACCGGACCCCTGCTGTGAGCCGCTTAGTACAGCAATGTGAACCCAGCCTTAAAAAGGGGTTGTAATGCCGCGGACACACGGTCGTTTTTTGCGATGAAAAAAAACGACGTTTTGTAAAACGTCATTTAAATTGACCGTGTGTGGGCAAAACGTAGTTTTTTGTCTTCAAAAAAACGACCAAAAAAAATTCCAACATGCTTGAATTTTTTGTGTCGTTTTTCAAAACGTCGTTTTTTGTTTCACAAAAAGTCACCGTGTGTAGCAAAAACGTCGTTTAAAATGACGTTTTCAACCCGCGCATGCCCAGAAGCTAGTTATGAAGCGAGCTTCAATGGAAAAGAGTGGTGAACATAACCTCGCTTTTTGTGAAAAAAAACATGGTGTGTATGCAACATCGTCTTTGAAATGTGACGTTTCAAAGACGTCGTTTTTTACTTCACAGAAAACTTCGTTTTTTTTCATCACAAAAAATGATCGTGTGTACGCGGGCATAAAGGTGAAAAAAAAAAATTCCCTAAACAGCTTTCTTTACCTGAGTGCAGTCCTCCTTCACTTACCTCATCCTTCCATTTTGCTTTTAAATGTCCTTATTTTTTCTGAGAAATCCTCACTTCCTGTTCTTCTGTCTGTAACTCCACACAGTAATGCAAGGCTTTCTCCCTGGTGTGGAGTGTCGTGCTCGCCCCCCTCCCTTGGACTACAGGAGAGTCAGGACGCCCACTAACACACAGCTCCTTTCTCTATCTGTAACTTAGAGAGGGTCCTGACTCTCCTGTAGTCCAAGGGAGGGGGTGAGCACGACACTCCACACCAGGGAGAAAGCCTCGCATTACTGTGTGGAGCTACAGATAGAAGAACAGGAAGTGAGGATTTCTCATTTTATTAAAGGGCCCAGAGGTCCCCATGGGCCCGGAGGTTTTTTCTTTCTTTTTTTTCTTTATGTGTTTTTTATATATGTATTTTTTTTTTTTATTAAAGGGCCCAGAGGTCCCCAGGGACCTGGATGTCAACTCCCTTTTTTTATATATTTTTTATATTTAGCCTTTTTTTCCCCTTTTTTTTCACCTGGTGGTCTAGCCAGTAACACATCTCCTGTAATAGAGTGCCTCCACTCTGGATTTTAATACACTAACAAATTGAAGCCAAAGTCCTGCTCACACTTTATAAGAAACATTTGTTTTTTCTCTTACATTAATAAATCAAAGCTTATCATTGTAAGCACCCCAGTCAGTGGTATATGGTTTGTCTCATCTCTGTAAACTGATACATTTGGACAGCTTGGCCAGACAGATTGGTCAGATTACCAGATGAAAATAGAAGACAGAAAGCCTAAAAAATAAATGGAATGCAGCCATCGTATCTAGGAATTAGCAAGCTAAAATTTAAGATTTTTTTTTTTTTTAGGGTTAAAGGCTGGGTTCACATTGGTGCGAACACAGATATCGCATGGGATTCGCACTGCATTGCTGTGCAGATCACATGCGATGTCTTTGCGATGCAAATTTAGCCACACAGACTGAATTCGCACCAAATGCGATCCAATTCCTGTACCACTGCGATTTGCAAACTGATCTGGAGGTGTCATTAACTTTATATTGACAGCCGCATCGGTTCGCACAGGGCAGTGTGCAGGGCTGCTGTTGGAAATCACGGCGGCCCCGTACAGCCTACCTGGCAGGGCCCCCCTTAAATATATCAAAACAACATTTTCACTAAAAATATACAAAAATAATTTTTAGCGGACACAAAAATAACAGAGAAGCTGTGTTATTTTCAAACATTTTTTTAAATTTTGAAAAAAAATAAACATTTTATAATTTCAAAAAATTATTTTATTTCAAAATTTTTTTTTTTTTTTTATTTTTTACAATTTTTTTTCCTCAAGAATTTTAATGAAGGGATTAAAACAAAACAGGATTACAATTTTTTTTTGTATGGTACAGGGAAGCCGACAGACGTGTTTGTATCTCTCTCCCTGCAGCAGCTGAAAGTTGGTAGGAGGGAGAGAAACTAGTTTTCAGCTGCTGCAGAGAGCCGCACAGGGCATCGTGTAATTGCAGACCACGATGAATTCCTCTGCTGTTTGGGCCCCCCTGTGTGCCCGGGCCCCCTACAGGAGGACTGGTGGTCCCCCCCTATCAGCAGCCCTGACAGTGTGAACAGCCTGCGAGTGAAATGCGATGCGGGAACCCGCACTGGAATCGCACTGGATCCCGCATCGCATATGTGTGCCTAATACTGCTTTAAGTTGGATATAGTTATCCTTTGATTGTCTGAATAACGAGACATATTTTCTCCTTCCTAACCTGACAACCTGATAATATCTTTCAGCAATGATCAGCTACAACATCATAACTGGAGACATTTTGCCAAAAATATTTCAAAGAATCCCTGGAGGTGAGTTCCTTCACAGCAGTATGATCTTTGTATTTTACTTTGAAATAATGTCTGCATTCTGTAGCAGTGGTGGCCAATCATAAGGGGCGCAGGGGCGCCACCCCCCTAATCTATGCGCCCGGCCCCTAATCTCCATGCAGGGCGCTGGACGCATGGATTTTAATGTTTTTTTTTTAAGCATGTGATTAGAGCTTGAGGCAATCGGATCTCAGGAGCTGCTTCCTGATTGGTTGGTAAAGAAGCAGGAAGACGTTAGCAAATAATCATTTGCTAATGTCACGCAAGTAAGTGGGCTCGGGTGCAGCGACACTGGAGCCTCTCATCACTGGGGCCTTCTCCTGCACTATGCAAAACCAAGTCAAACTGACAGCTCAGCCCTGAAGATTATACTTGGAGAGCAGAATTCCCAATGTATTCAGTAAAGCTCCCATGTTGTGTGGCAGCCACACCTCTGTTTCAGGAGCTCTGCTAGCACTCCTGACAAACAAAGCACAGCAACTGCCTGACAAAGTGGTGGCGGAACTCCACAGATGACACTTATGCCGCGTACAGATGATCCGACATTCCAACAACAAAACTGTTGAACTTTTATTCCGACTGATGTTCGCTCAAACTTGTCTTGCATACACACGGTCACACAAATGACAAAGTCAAGAACGCGGTGACGTACAACACTACGACGAGCCGAGAAAAATGAAGTTCAATGATTTCGAGAATGCGTCAGAATTGTGTACACACGATCGGAATTTCCTGTTGTTGTCAGAAACTTTGAGAACCAGCTCTCAGATTTTGTCCGATGGAGCATACACACGGTCAGCTCCCATTGAACATTTGTTGTCGGAAATTCCGACCGTGTGTACGCGGCATTAGAGTACTGCTGTCCTGGAAGAATCTGCAGTACTGAGCTGTCAGTGTGGCAGTTACTCCTGCTCTGCATTCATTTATGAATGGAAGCTGTTGCTGTAGTCTCTTTATGAATAAATTACTGTTATGAGTAAAACAAATAAAAATACTCAAACCAATTATAGCCCCTTATTTTAACCCCTAAAAAGGTGTTACTAAACCCAGGACCCTGCATTCACTATATCTGGTCTCCCACAGAACATAGAAATGCAATCATTTTTGTAAATATAAACTGCTAAATACCTTTGCTCATCAGCAGTATATAGCAGTCTTGCAAACTTCTATCAGTGTCTGGTTAAAGCTTGTAGGAGGAGTTTTTATTCTGCGCTGTCTGGACAGTGCTGATTGGCCCTGTGCAGACATGCACATGCACCCCCCCCCCCAAAAAAAAACTCTTTAGCAGTACACACTAAACTGAGCATTTGCAGCTTGCCCCCAAGGAAGGCTATTCTCATTTCGTACACGCCCCCTAGGTTCCAAGTGAGTATAACTGTGGACAGTATACAGAATGAATTACTGGGGGGATCAGAGAAGAACAGGATCAAGCAGCCTTTTTTTATACAATGCAGAGGAGTAACCCCTTAGGTTCCACAGTGAGAAGATAAAACAATCATGCTTCACTGCATATACAGAATGATTTTACTGTTTGGGGGTTTAGTAACACACTTTAACCCTTGGTAACTATTATTAATTTCTCTGTTAACTCCATCGTCCCCTTTTTTCTTTAGCTTGTGTTTTTAAAATCTAGGAAAAATTAGACTAAAATCTACCTTTGGTTTGCTGAATGCGAGTAACCGATCTGCACTGCAAGGGTTTTAAATGTTGTTTTAGTCTCGAAGTGTCTCGAGGTATAGTGTTAAAATGTATATTTATCCCTATCCCATCCCTCAGTACGGCAGGATCCAGCACTGTTCTCTATTACCAAAGCTTTCCCAATCCATCTTGTAGGTGGATGGGGAAAATCGGTCTTGTTTTTTTTTGTGCTCAGCCTGCTGCCTGGATAAAAAATAAATATATTATATTGATATCAATAACTAAAAGAATCTGTTTTGTGTTATTTTGAATGACAATCTTTTATCTGTCTTTTGCCAGTATCTCCAGAGAGCATACTTGCCGATCGTCGTCGTTTGGCTATCCTGGGGACAACAGCAGTGGTTACTCTTCCCATAGCGCGTGTACCGCAACATGCAAAGACTAGGGAAGGTATTAGATGTGTAACTAAAAAAATAAAAATGGTATTTTCTTGGATGATCAACTGCAAAAACTTGCAGCAACCAAAAACTTTAGAAACAGCAGGCCAAGGGTAAAGCTGTCCATTTGGGATGGATTTGACATGTAGGCATTATCTGATCTTCCACAGTCCATAGAGCGTTCGGCAACCTTTTTAAGATGAAGACCCACAAACTGGCTGAAACAATTTTAAAGTTGAGTTCCACCCTAAAAATGAACTTTCTATTAACAGCTTGCCTTTAAAACCACTACAGATCCGCGCTAGAGACAAAAGACGTCCACAGCGCAGACCTGAAGTGCCCGGGATCACGTCTTTGGACATCATGTTGTTGTAATTCCTCACGCGCGCCACTGGGTCGCACGCAGCGGGGAAAAACAGTGCACGGCGCATCGCTGAGTTGCCAATGCTGTGCCTGCCGCCCGCAATTGTCCGCCGGGTACACGCGATCGGCGGAACACAGCAGTGACGTGGAGCTCT